>CM038795.1:159274008-160744245 GCA_021764765.1 Vicia sativa | reverse complement strand
TTTGCGCTTCAGGTAACATCAACTTTCATGGCCTAATCGAACTTACCATAGTTTGTGGTCCATGGTCTCGAATCAGACTCACCAAATAGAACAAATTGGACAAAACTAATACCACCATCATGTTTGAATGATGAATCCAATCGAACCATGCCTTGAATCAATTTATATTACAGGTCGGATTTTAGAATTTGAATAGAGTCAAGGAAGCCGACGCTAGCTTTTCAAAAATTCAAACGGAGAAGACGAAGATTCGCGCGTGTTCTTGGTTCCCAGAATCGAGTCTGCTAAAACGATCGCTTCAACTTTCAAAACACCAAATGATGCTGCCTAAATGTTATTTGCTAAATTGTCGGAGATGCTTTCTCATAAGACACCTATTCTAACCAAATGACCATTCTTTTTCCTCTTTTTTCACAAACTTATATTTTCTAACATATTTTCATATTTTCTTTTATTTTAATATTTTCATTGTTTTAATTTTTTCATAATTTTATTCTCAGATTAAAATTACCAAAAATATTTATTTTCACATTTATTTCTAAAATCTTTATTTAATTTAATAAATTAAAACATATTTTTGCATGTATTTATTTTATTTATAATTTTGCATTTAAATCATTGTAAATTCATTTTAATTATTAAATTGCATCTAAAAAATCCCAAAAATTTTTTAATACATTTATATTATTTCAGCATGTCATAATTTTTCCATATAAAAATTGCATTTTTCTAACATTTTTCTTATTTCGATTTCATCATATTTTCCGATTTCGCTTCATCTTCAAAAAGTTAACCGATCTTACTCTGCCTTCTATTTTCATTTTATTTTTCAACAATGTAATTGTATACGGATGTAATAGTTTAATTTAGGATTTTATTTTCCGCATTTTAAATTATGTATCCGCCTAAAGCCATGTAATAGACATTTACCTTCCGCACTTACATTCCGCGATTTTATTTTCCGCACCTATAAATCGCTAGTAATTAGCGGTATGGCAAGACTAAATCGAACATAGCTCACTCTAATTTCAAGATAACATATTCTAAATCAACACTTTTCACACACGCACTCTTTGGGGAATTTCTCTCAGCTTTTGCGAATTTAAAATGGTCATGTCCCTCGAACGAGGTATTCTAGCACCGCTGCCTTCAAACAAATCATCATAGTTCCTTCGATACAAAGATCATAAGACCCACGATGTCGCCTCCCGAATACATGATCTTGACCCCCGATTGTCGCCACTTAAAAATGATGATAGTCCTTCGAACGTGCTAGATACTTCCTACAAGTTGCTTTCTCTAACCATACGATGTCCCTCAATGTCCCGCTTTTACATCCAACGAACGGAGCTACCACTAACTAATGGTACTGGCTACGCTATTCTAAAGGAACGTAGAAGCATGAAACAACCAATCAAGTGGTAAAAGTCTTTTTAGTCGTCATTTAAACCAAATGCCACACCACACACTTTTCAAAGTTCAAATTTTTCAAACAAAACATTTCCCGAACACTTTCAGATACACCCTGCTACCGAGTCATTACAAAGTCAAAGTTTAAATGCCATCTTCAAAAATATTTTGTCAAACACAACGTAAAGTAATTTTGGGGTGGATCTAGAAAGTAACTAAGAAATTGAGATAACTACTTTACGAGTGGGTACACACCTTCCCTTTTCATAACCATTCTCCGAATCTGTAATCTAACGTCTTTTTCTGTTACTTTTTACCTTCCTTAATTGATGTGTGTAAATAAAGTCGGTGGCTTACCTGCTATCCTGCATTTGGATACAAAATCCTACAAAGTCGGGCCTCCACCTGTAGATCACACATCAGACATCATTTCTAACTATTTCATGACCTAGGGATTTATCTTTGCTCCTGCTTTTGTAGGAATTATGGCTTCTAGAAAGACTATCCGAATCAACTTCATGAGTGTGTACCTTTCTCACTCAAAGAATTGGTTTCGTAGATTTTGACCATGCTCAGCCCATCAAAGACACATATTCTACTGACTTTTGTTACCTGTTTTGAAGAAGATATGATGTATGTCCTATTCCGCTTCGATCCGAAACACCATTGCTTTACATTCCTGATTATCGCTTGGTTCCTACTCTAAGAGTTCTGCTACCAAAAACCTATTCTTTGACCAAATGCCATTCACCGGCCTAGAAAAGGTTCCTAGGTACGAAGACATCATGACGCCTTACATCTTAAATGCCGTATCAAGCCAATGGGAAACTGTCGGAGTTATGGTTTACTTGCCAAGTTCTAATTAAGAAAGCCCTGAATTCCTCAAAGTTATGAGTTTCCCATTCAAGACATTGTGGCCTTGCTAATCTATGGTTGGTTCTATTCCCTAACTCTGATCAATTCATAGATGTCAACGCCATCAAGTTGTTCCTTACTCACCTCAGGCTCACTTTACTCGAGAGACATCCTACACTTTCCACACTGCATTACTAAGAGACAAGGAACTCTCATGTGTTGTATACCGCTACTTCTGTGTGGTTTATTTCGCACCTTCCACTGCTTTTGAAGAACGAACAAAGGTTGAAGTGGTCTCAAAGACTAATGTCACTCTCTCATATCTGAGCATTGAGTCTTTTCTCCCAAAAGGACTTCACATTCATCGAAGGCCAGGAGAATTCCCTAATGTACCAACTTGGTATAAGGGAGGTATTACTTACAACCCTTCTCTAGCTTTACGCCGCTTGGTTTTGCTCAAGAGATGGTCCACATGATATGCTTCTCCAAGATATTGTGTTCGACTACAATCACGATCTCCGTAATTACCGATTAAGGTTCATACACGCCGGGCATGGTAAAGAAGACGATACCAAGACTTGGGGCACCAAAACTCCATTCCTTGGGAACCTTACCTTCAAATGGGTGCGAGCTCGAGCTCAAAACCCATGATGCCATTCACGCCTGCTCTACCGAATTATGGAACCCGTCATAGAGTGACGACCCATACCGTTCTCCATCCCGACATGCCTACCGATTTCAAGACTAAGAGATCCCGATCAACTTAAAGAAGAAAGGGATACCTCGGCTATGCAAGGAGAAGAAAGTGCTAGAGTTGACCAAGCTACTTCACGAGGAGCGAACATCAACGCTCACCTCGGTACAAGAGGAAGCCCATGAGAGATGAGCTTTAGGATTTTTATGTTTTTCTTTATTGTTTCAACTATCTTTGTACTTAAAAGAAAAGAATAAAAAGAGAACTAATAAATGTTTGTTCTGCTTGTTTAACAAATTTAAATCTTAAGGTCCTTGAAAACATTGCATTGCATTCGCATAAACATTGCATATCATAGCATAACATTGCATCACGTACATCAAGATTGGTTTTCTCATTCTCGCTATTTATTTTAGCAGAAATGGCTCTTGAATGATCACAAAGATCTTCAGCCTGTAATGCTCGCCTAGGAGATGTTCACTAGCTGGTCCAAGGCCAAGAAGATCCAGAAGCTCATCACTGTAGAAGAAGGTCGTTGTTCTCAACATGGGCGACGCTAAGGGTGGTCCCAAAGTGGTTCACCGATGAGCCTCAAGGAAGTGTCAAGAATGAGGAAGAGTGGCAGGGATGACGAAGGCAAACAAGATGAGCCTGAAAAGACTACTGATTACAATGATTTTGATGAAGATGACAAGTACAACAACTTAGACGGCCTCAATGTCGTGGAAAACTCAAGATGTCCGGTGAATTTTGATGATCCGAGTCTTGTTCTCGGGTGTGATTCCTCCCAAGTTCAAAGTTCCTACTTTGCCAAGTATGATGGCATTTTGTCCAAAGTCGATTAAGTCCTATGTCCGTAAGATCAACCCCACATCGATGATAAAAGTCAGGATGCACTATTTTCAAGAGAGTTTGTCCTAACCCAATGAGTGGTATTATCACCAGAGAATGACCGATCCGCATTGGAGTGACTTAGCGATGCTTTCTACAAAAGCATGAGTACAATGTCGAATCGACACCCACCGCATGCAAACAAAGCATGTCTACGGGTCGTGACGAGAAGTTCATGAGTATGCTCAAATGGAGAGATCTAGTAGTTCAACCACCCTTGTCCAATAGAGTTGGTTGATATGTTTATGGGAACACCGACAGCCCATTCTTCAATCATCCGATTGAAACTCTTCACCGGATTCACCGAAATATATCGACAAAGAGCCGTATCAAGCTGGTATCAAGAGGGAAGATCAGTGAATCATCTTCAAATGTCACAAGAGATCTCGGTGGTAAGAAAGAAACCAATGTGTGTATGGTCAAAAGCCGAGCCAAGACCGACTGCGGCTCAATCAGGGGCAGCCAGGATCCTAATCCTACATCGCAACCTCGCCGAGACAACGCTGAGCTGTAACGCCGCCACGAAGATGCAGCTTTTACAAGATCAACATGCCATTGTCGCAAGCCTTGCAACACATGTCAGTGTATCGATTACTTGAGGGATCCTCCCAAGTGTCAACACTCTCCGAGATACAATCCTAATGCTGTGTGCTTACCATTCCAACAGCCCTGACACGACACCGATAACCATTGGCTCAAGAACAAAATTCAAGATATGATCAAGCTTACTGAAGTCGATCCTCCGCTGAAACTCCGAATGTGATCAACGAGCCATGCCTAACCATGACAAGAGTTCCAATGTTGGTGAGGATACTTATGTTTTCAACATAGATGACTTGACCATTCCTCCGATGATCTAAGAAGAATTTGTTGCAGTGTGTCAACCCGTGATGCCTAGAATTGTCGCTTGCCCATCTCGCACCTTATGGTTGTGCTTGCAGAAGACGTGTTCAAGGTGCATGATGGATAACCGTAGATACTATCTCGAAACGCTTGAAAGTTCATGCGGAAGACAATGTCTAAGAAATCAACAAAGACGTGAATGAAACCCAGATTATCAGGGACACTTGGGGCAGCCAAGTGGAAAGTATGATTACATGGTGAAGTATATCACATCGAGCAAGATTCCTAATGAAGATGTTAAAGCTAACGGATTGTGGGTGAATTTCAAGACTATGCCGATAACACAACAAGTGATTTCCTCCACCGATCCCGAGCCTAGAGTGGCACCTCTCATCATTACTCCTGCACTCCCATATTCCTCCGACAGTTATCCCTTGAATTATGGAGTCGATGTTTATTATCATGGCAACAAGACCCTCCACCATCAAGACCCACAATGAAGCTACTCATTCTAACATTGACAACATCAACGGATCAAGTAAGCAGACCGTAATCCCAAGAGTTTTCTCCGACATATCTCCTCCAAAGGACATCATGACTCCAACAGATTCCTATTCAATCCATTCCCCAAGCTAGAGGAAAGAACTAGTGACTCATCCCTCACCTGTATACCAAAGGAAGTTATCAAAACACCTCCAAACGAGAAATGGAGGAAATTCAAGATTATCAAGAAGAGTGACTACAATATCTGGAACAATGGATGCACTCGGCCCAAGATCTCTATGCTTGCTCTTCTCTCAGGCTCAGGCTCATAACGCCTTGGTAAAGTCAAGAATGCTCACGTGCCGCAAGACACTACTACCACCGCTCAAGTTCAGATTGCTAGCCCGGCTGCCAACAACGGCCTAGGCTTCTCTCGATGCGATTTGACCGCCAGAAAAGAAACACAACAAAGCCTTGCACATCTCTCGTTGAATGCAAGGCATTACGTTGTCTCATGTCTTGGTAGATACCTTCTCGCTCCGAATATCCTACCAAGACCCGCTTTGATCGACTTATGTCACGAGGGCTGGTTCTCAAGCCCGTGATACACCAGAGAGCTGATGGTTCTAAGCTTAACAAAGATTGAGAGCTCATTCGTCATAAGGTCGGGTTCCCGCACTTTGACTCCACTCTTTGTCATGGACATCCAGCCTTACTCTCTTGCCTACTGGACGCCTCTGATACACGGGCAATAAGTACTTCCCACTACATCGTGTCAAGTACCCAAAAGGAAGGTTGTTACAAGATGTGGTGAAGAAGAATATATGGTCAATATCTACACTATTCGATATCTCGAGATGGAAGTGAATTTTCGAGACCCCCCGTCAAGCTTTGAAACACACCCGTAGTCATGCCTGCTGACTCTCCGTTACCCCGAAGCACGAAGCTCCCGCCAGGACGGCCTCAAGGATGCTCTCAAGCAACAAGAAGGAGTAGTACCATTTGGGGTCAAGTAATATACCCCAAAATTTTCCTCCATCTTCTCAAAAGATTTCATACATCTATGCCAAGGATTCCCAAGAATGATCGCATAAACTCTCCTAGACAATCAACCCAAACTGTGGTTCGTATCTCTCAAGTCAATATGGATTTCCAACATCTCCAATGGCCAATGCCCCTCATGTGCTTCAAAGATTCCATGTCAAGTTTCAAGCCTCATGTCAAGTTCTCCTATAAATCGCTCGATGGTCGAAAATCTGTGTATCGACAAAAAGTCAATTGTGGTCAACATACAAATAAACTTCTCGATTTTGGTCAACATCCTCATTTTGAAGTAATCATCATTTGATCATAGTTGATCATGATTCATCGTAAGAAAAACCCAAGATTACTTTCCACCAATTTTGTTTTAAGGAAATTCAATTCTACAACTCTCATGTCTCACAAGAATGTCCAAAAAATGCTTCATTTGAGAGGTATAAACAAACATTATGTGTCATTTTCAAAGTCAACAAAAGTCAACTTTTGTTTTGAAGATATATTGAGCATGGTAACCCACTGAGATTAGACCAAAGACATTTAGAGGACCTTAGAGCTTCCAAAAGTCCAAGAACACTCAATAATGTGGAAAATTGAGCAAGATACAATTATTCGTAAGTTGGGAAATTTTGACAATTACACAAAAGGACATTTTGGTCAAAATGCAAAATTTTCAAATTGGGCTATAATCTTTTGATCCAAACTTGTTCATGACAATATTTTTGACCTATAAATGTTTGGCATGGCAATTTTCATTTTATTGATTTTATTTTGAATTTTAGAACATTTAATCAAAATTAAATTATATAAAATATGAAAATCATATTTTTTCCAAAAGTATCGATTTTATATGTTCCTCAAGTCCAAGATAGCCCAATATACTCTGCCAAATTGTGCTTGATCTTGCATTGAAGAAGAAATCAAATTTTTCAAGAAAATTGATTTTATTTGAAAAATATTGAATGCTCCAAATCAAATCTTTCCATTCCTTTTTCCCTTCCAATCCTTCTCTATAAATACCAAGCATCACAACCAAAGAAACCACACCTAACCCTAACCTAAAACAAACCCAAAAATCTTGCCAAATTTTCCAAGAATCTTGAAATTTAATTTATTTAAAGCAGGTTTCAACCTCCAAACATCATTCCATCGTGCCTGCAGTTTCGAAAAGAATGCACCATCGCTTGATTAAATCATCCGTAATCGCCGCATATACATACATACATATTCAACTTTTCTTGCTTGCATTTGATTATTCGCTTGTGTTAATTGTTTCTAATGCCTTTAATGTGTTCGCGAGGTTCATTATGCATGATCCGGGCCATCGTTAGCCTGGCCAACGCCAAAACGCACGGCCACGGTTAGGGTTCTAGAACTGCTGAGAATCGAACCGCCTATACAAAGGCTGTGGAAAATGATTCCACCATTGAACTTGAGGTCCGATTTAGGGGACAAGGTCCTTCTTTCTTTTAAATTTCGTGGTTTTCGTGTTTCAAAACTCGTCGCCGGAGAAGACGACCGAGCTGGGCCCTGCCGGCGACTGTCGTGACTCCCAAGACAGGCAAGCGTGGCGCATCGGAGTCGATCGCTCTCATCCAAATGAGGACCCCACCAACCGACCGTATCCTCGACTTTCCTGCAGTAACGATGCATCTCATGATCATCCTTCCATTCCATGACAACAAGTGCGGGTGGTGGATAAGGTCATGCTCACTGCGGCATGACACCCCTGGGGTCCTCGGCTCGAATCTCGCATCGGTTTTGTTTTTCTTTGCAAACCGCATGTTTTCATATTTTCCTATATTTTCTTATTTTAATATTTTCCATTTATTTTAATTTCTTTACACATTTTATTTTTGCATTATAAAATTCACCAAAAACATTTTTTCTTTTTGCATCCATATTCTAAAAATGTTTATTTAATTTAATAAATTTAAAAATATCTTTTTGCATGCATATTTATTTTTATTTTTATTTTAGCATTTAAATCATTATAAATTGCATTTTAATTATTAAATCTTTTCCAAAAAATCCCAAAAAATTATTTTAACTTATTTATCTTATTTCTAGTATATATTAATTTTCTCATATTGAAAATTGCATTTTTTCTAACATTTCATCTTATTTCGATTTCATCGTATTTTCCGATCTCTTATTCTTTCACAGTCGCTCCGATTCTATCGCTTTCTTTTCATTTTCCAATAATGTAATTGCATGGGTTGGAATAGTTTAATCTAGGGTTTTATT
The DNA here is from genome assembly GCA_021764765.1 of Vicia sativa. NCBI lineage: Eukaryota > Viridiplantae > Streptophyta > Magnoliopsida > Fabales > Fabaceae > Vicia > Vicia sativa. Next base: position 160,735,784 of record CM038795.1, on the reverse strand, counting down.
TTCCGTATTTTAAATTACGATTCGCTCTAAAGCCATGTAATAGCTTAGGATTTACCTTCCGCATTTTACATTCCGTGATTTTACTTCTTCCGCACTTTATCAATTGCTAGTAACTAGGCGCAGTATGGCAAGATAATAATCGACATAGCTCACACTAATTTTCAAGATAACATATTCTGAAATCACACTTTTCACACATGCCCTTTAGGTAATCTCTCGATGTCTTTCGATTTCAAATGGTCACGTCCCTCGAACGTAGAGGTATTCCCTAGCACCGCTTCCAAACAAATCATCATAGTCCCTTCGATACAAAGATCATAAGACTCCATTGTCGCCTCCAATACATGATCTTGACCTCGATTGTCGCCACGAAAATGATGATAGTCCTTCAAATGTGCTAGGATACTTCCTACAGTTGCCTTCTACGACCATCCGATGTCCCTTCGAATGTCCCGCTTACATCCGACTTAAATCTTAGCCACCTACTAACAATGGTATGGCTACGCTATTCTAAAGGAAATGTAGAAGTACAACAAAACGACCAATTCGGTGAGGGTAAATAAGTCTTTAGTGTTCTCGCCTACCAAATGCTTTTCACACCACACACTCTTTTCAAAGTTCAAAATTCTTTTCCAAAAACAAAACATTTCCACACTTTGTATACACTCCTACATGAAGTCACAGTAGTCAAAGCTAAATGCCTTTTCAAAACATTTTTGTCAAACACACAAAGCAATTTTAAAAGTGATTCAGAGCAACTAAGAGCCCGTAGAATAATCATGATGAAAAGGGTGCTAATATCTTCCTTTTCATAACCATTCTCCCGAACTCGTAATCTAACGGGTCTTTTTCTCATATTTTACCTTCCCTTAATTGATATAATTAAAAGTCGGTGGCGCACTCTTGCTATCCGCACATTTGGATACAAAACTTACAAAGTCAGCTTCACCGTATTACGTAATCAAGCGATCACTGGGATATTACCCTAAAAAGAGAGAATTGCTCAGGATTTCTGATAACTTTATCGCTTTTTTGTCTGACTTGTATGCTTTATCTTTAAGGGTTGCTCGGGTATTATATTGTTGGGGATCCCACACCCGATCCGGGTTTTTGGTAAGTAGATTAGATCATCGCACCATAGACGACGCCGGGTCAACATGATGGCTACTAGCTGACACTTTGGTCGTCCCGATACTCTCTCATTCCCAAGTTGAAGATAGATTGTCTTGCGGGTGTCATCAAGCTAACTAAACTTTTAGAACCTTAATCCCATCTTGGCCATTAGAAGGTAGTGAGATGGCCTTTGGTGTAGACCGAGGTTGGTTGATACTGATGCTACGCTATCGAGATTAGAGATTGGGACATTTTCGATCGACCACTTGGCAGTCGTATTGAAATAAGCGCCATTAGAAAGATCTGTGATGAGATTCCTAGAACCCTGCTATTATTATAGGATGATGAACCAACTCAAACTTTTGGTGGTAATCACCTATACCTCATGCAAGCCTTAAACATAGGCTCATTGTGTGAATCTCAGTGTTGGGCTAAACATGACATCATGACATCATCCGCATTGCATATCATTTCTAACTATTTCAAGGACCTAGTGGATTTATCTTGCCTGCTTTGTAGGATCATGGCTTCTAGAGACTATCCTAATCAACTTCACGGGTATCCCTTCTCAACTCAAGGAATTGGTTTCCTAGATTCCATCATGCTCAGCTCATCGTTATACGGTTATCTACTCGATTTGGTTATCTCCTATTGAAGATAATATGTATGTCCTATTCAGCTTTTGATCCAAAACACCATCGCTTAATTCTCGCATTATCACCGATCTGATCTATTTGCACGACATCGTCACATCGGGAAACCAGAAGTGAGCAAGGGTTTACTTTCCAAGTTCTAAATCAAGAAAGCCCGAGAATTCCTCAAAGTTATGAGTTTCATGCATTCGACATCATGGGCCTGCTAATTTATGGTTTGGTTCATTTCCTAACCTGATCAATTCATCGATATCAATGCCATCAAGTTGTTCCTTACCCGTAATCCAGCTGCCTACCTTACTGGAGACATCCTACATTCTCCACACCCATTACCAAGCGACAAGGAACTCTCATGGTTAGACAATCGCTACTTTCAAGGTGGTTTATTTCGCACCTTCCTCCATCGCTTAAGAACGAACAAAGGCTGAGATGGTCTCAAAGGTTAATGCACCTCTCATCTCGATATCCAATTGGATTTTCTCTCAAAAGGACTTCACATTCATCGAGTCAGGAGAATTCCCTAATGTACCACCCTGGTATAAGTGAGGTATCACTTACAACCCTTCTCTAGCTCTACGTTTGGTTTGCCCAAGAGATGGTCCACATGATATGCTCTCCAAGATATTCTGCTCGACTACAACCACGATTCCGTAATCGATTAAGGTTTATACATGTCGTAATACAAGAAAGCAAGACCGATACCAAGACTGGGGACAAAAATTCCATTCCTTGGGAACCCACCTCAAATGGGTGCGAGTCGAGCTCAAACCCTCACGATGCCATTCACCTGCTTTACCAGTAATTATGGAACCGTCAGGTGACGACCCCATGTCGCTCTCCATCCCGACATGCCCACCGATTTTGAAGACTTGAAGAGATCCCGGATTCAAATTTTAAGAAGAGAGGGATACCTGAAGCTCAAAGCATGCAAGCCAGCAAAGTGTTGTAGTCGACAAAGCTACTTCACGAGGAGCTTAAACATCAACGCTTACATCGGCACCAAGAGGAAGCCTATGGAGACTTAGAGCTTTAGGATTTATTTGTTTTCTTTATTGTTTTGAACTATCTCTTGTACTTAAAAAAGAAAAAGAATAATGAAAAGTACTAATAAATGTTTGTTCATCGCTTGTTTAACAAATTTAAATCTCTAAGGTCCTTGAAAATATTGCATTGATTCGTGATAAACATCGCATACATGGCATAACATTGCATCACAGTACATCGAGATTGGTTTTCATTTGCTCGCTATTTATTTTAAAGGAAATGGCTCTCGAATGATCACAAAGATCTCCAAATGTAATGCCTGGGCCCAACAAATGTTCACCAACTTGGTCCAAGGCCAAGAAGATTCAAGCTCATCAACAAGAAGTAAGGTCATTGGTCTCCTCAACATGGGTGACGCTACAGTGGGGTCCAAAAGTGGTCACTCGGATCGAGCTCTCAAGGAAGTGTCCATACCGTGGGGAGTACCGTGATGAAGGTGACCAATGAGCCAAGGAAAGTTAAGGAGAGGACCACTGATTATAGCCAACACTCTAATGAAGATGACAAGTACAAACAACTTGAAGACCCGAATGTCAGGAAAACCCGAAAATGTCCTATCAATTTTGATGATCCGAGTCTTGTCTCGTGTCAGGATTCCTCCCAAGTTCAAAGTTCCAACTTTGCCAAGTATGATGGCATGTCTTGCCCTAAGCTGCATTTCAAGTCCTATGTCCGAAGATCAATCCTCACACCGATGATAGAAAGTCAGGATGCACTATTTTCAAGAGAGTTTGTTCTAACCCAAATGAGTGTACTATCACCAGAGAACGACCGTATCCGTACTTGGAGTGATTTCATGATGCTTTTCTGCATGCATGAGTATAATGTCGAGTCGACACCCACTCGCATGCAACTACAAAGTATGCCTATGGGTCAGATTTTAAGTTCAAGGAGTACGCAAATGGAGAGATCTGAAGAAAGAGTTCAACCACCCTTGTTCAATAGGGACATTGATATGTTTACGGAACACCGACAGTCTGCTCTTCAATCATCCGATTGGAAATTCTTCATCCGGATTCACCGAGTCGATATTGATGGAACAGATCGTCAAGGGTATCAAGAGGGAAGATTATGTGAGACATCTTCAATGCGAAAAGATCTTTTGGTGCCAAGAAGCCAATGTCAGGTATGGTCGTAAAAGCCGAGCTAAGACCGACCAGGCTAACTGGGGGGCAACAGGATCTCCAATCCTACATCAAGACAACTCAATGAGACATACAGAACTGTAATCGCCACAAAGATGGGCTATTTAAGATCAACACTATTGTCAAGCCTTGCAACACATGTTGAAAGGTAGCTGACACTTCTGGGATCCCCCCGTAATGTCAACACTCTCCAAAGTACGAACTCGATGCTAAGTGTGTGCTTACTATTCCAATAGCCCTGCACGATAATCGACAATTGTCTCCAAGAACAAGATTCAAGATATGATCAAGCTGTGCATTGAATTTGATCCTCCGTGAGACCAATGACTGCCGCCTATGCCTAACCATGACAAGAGTTCTAATGCGCGAGAAGATACTTATGTCTTCAACATAGATGACTCACACCATTCCTCCGATGACTGCTAAGAAGAATTTGTTGCAAGTTTGTCAATCCAGATGCCCAGAATTGTCGTTGTGCTCGCCTCCACCGATGGTCAGGTTTGGCTGAGAAGACGGTTCAAAATGATGGATAACCGTGAGATACTATTCCCGAAACCACCGTGCGTGTCGTGGTGATGAAATGTCTAAGTCAAGATCGACAATGCGAAAAATGTATCATCCGGTGGGATAATTGGGCAGCCAAGGAAAGTATGATTACATGGTGAAGTACACCGCTCCCGATAGTTACAAGATTCCTATTGAAGATGTTAAGGCGACCGGATGGGGTGACGATTTCGTAAGACTATGCTGATGCACAATAAGAATTTCTCGCGATTCTCGTGCCTAGGTGGCACCTCTCATTATCACTTCTCCCTGGCCCATATTCCTCCCGATAAAGCTATCCCTTGAACCATGGAGTCGATGTTTACTATCATGGCCAAGCAAGACCCTCCCGATCATCAAGGATTTTACCATCAAGCTTCTATTCCCACATTGATAACATCACCGATCGTAAGGTGACTCGAACCTAAGTGGTATTCTCTCAGATCTCTCTCTCCTCCAAAAGACATCATGACTCCAAATCGCATCCGCCTACTCCACCAATATCCCTACCAGGGAAAGAATCTGGCTCATCCTCGCCAACCAAGTACCAAAGGAAGTTATCAAGACACCTCCAAACGAGAAATGGAGGAAACTCAAGATTATCAAGAAGAGCGATTACAATGTTGTGGAACAGCTTAGATGACCGTCCAAGATTTCCATGCTCGCGGTTTCTTGTGCTTTGAGGCTCATGCTAATGCCTCGTGAAGTCAAGAATGCTCACGTCAGCAAGACACTACCAATCGATCAATCAAGTTTGCATTGCATACCGGCCAACAACGGCCTGGCTTCTCGATGTCGATTCGACCGCCCAGAAATACAACAAAGCCTGCACATCTCTCAATGCAAGTGGTACCACCCATCTCATGTTTTGCTGATACCGCTTCTCGTCAATATCCTATCAAGATCGCTTTGATCGACTTGGTCGTAAGGGTTGGTTCTCGAGACCCAAAGATACATTATCAGAGCTGATGGTCTCTGTTTAACGGTGCTGGAGAGCTCACTCACCGTTAAAGTCCTCCCTGCATTCGAATCTACTTTGTCATGGACATTCGCCTTTTTACTCTTTGCCTACTTGGACGCCTGATACATGGGCAAAGGCCGTTACTCTACCTTACATCGTAAACCAAGTACCCGTGAAAGGGAAGGTTGTACAAGATGTGGTGAAGAAGAGATATGGTCACTCATCTCCGTGTCCGATACTCGAGATGGAAGGAGAATTCTTCGACCCCTGTCAAGCTTTTGAAACAATTCCCAGTCATGCGTCTGCTGACTCTCCAATACTCTTGAAGATGCTAAAGTTCCGCCTAGGATGGCCTCATTGAAAGATGCCTGTCATTGCTGAACAAGTGAGGTAGCTATTTGGGGTCACCTCGATCTTCCTTTCAAATTTGACAAGACTGGTTTAGGCTTCACCATCAAGGGGAGAGGATGATACGCCGCCAAGCGGCTTACCAACTTCCTTTCCGCATCGCCAGAGTGGAATTCATGCTATAGAAGACAACGACAATGACTTCGATATCGCAAGTGGATCTTCCTAACTCCAGCTCATGGGCTCAAAGAATTGAAGATCAAGACGCTATACCAATCTCCTTTAGTCGAGTAATTGCTTTGTTTTGTTTTGCTTTTCGTATTTCTTTATGTTTGAACAATAAACTTTGAAAGCCTAGTGCCTTGCCCGGCATCATGGCTCGCTTTGAGGGTTATTATCCGCTGTCATGTATTTTCATTCAATAAATTGCTGGACTTTTGCATTCAATTGTTTGTTTCTTTACTTTATCACCCCTTCAAAAAGCTATGTGTTTCTTTACACACCCATGATACATCATAATCACTCGAATCTCGTTAATAACAACTATGCTAGTGCTAAATATGACGATAATCCGATCCACCGAGTCAAGACGAAGTGAGGAAGATTGGAAGTGCCAGGAGAACTTGCCGATCACAGAAGAAGAGCGAGTTATACAACCACACGAAGAGCAAGTCGAGGTTGTGAATTTGGGCACCGACGAAGATGTAAGAGATCAAGGTAGAGGGGTCTTGAGCAATGTTAAAGAAAGGTTGGTTCAGATGCTACGAGACTATGTCGAGGTTTTTGCTTTGTCACGAAGACATGCTGTGTTTAGACATTGATATTGTGGTACACCGATTCCGATAAAAGAGGGTTTCTCCCAAGAAATGTAAGGTCTGGCTGATGCATTCCGAGATGTCGAGAAGATCAAAGCCGGTTATGAAGGCCAAGTTTCCTAGTCACTTCCTATCCCTTGCTAATGTGGTACCCGTGCCTAAAAGGATGGTAAGGTACTAATGTGTGGATTACGTAGATCCGAACAAAGCGAGTCCGAAAGACGATTTCCACTTCCTCATTGATGTTCGTTGACAACACGCAAAGATAAGGTTTTTCCTTCATGGATGGTTTCTCCATACAATCGGATCAAAGTGGCTCCGAAGACATGAGAAGACTACTACATGCAGCACTTTTCGCTACAAGGTTATGCCGTTGATCAAGAACGACGCGCCACTTATCGCGCATGGTGGCATTGTTTCATGACATGATTCATCACGAGATAGAGGTCTACGCCGACGACATGATAGCTCGATCACGCATCGAGGAAGAACACCTGATCATTTGCGTAAACCGCTTGATAGGTCAGAAGCACAGATTGAGACCAACCCCAACAAGTGCACCTTTGGAGTCCGATCCGAAAACTCTTAGGGTTTGTTGTCGCGGGTAAAGGTATTGAGGTGACCCCGCCAAGGTTGTAGCCATTCAAGAGATGCCAGTCCAAGACCGAGAAAGAAGTCGAGGTTTCACGATCAACTACATCACGTATCTATTGCACACCGATCGCTACTCATGAGCCAATCTTCAAGTTTAAAAAGGATCAAGTAGTGGAATGGAACGACGATTGCCGATCGCATTTGACAAAATCAAGGAGTACCTACAGTAATCCTCCTATCCCGATGCCACCGAAAGACTTTATCATGTACTTGATGTTGTTAGAGAACTCAATGGGGTGTGTGTTGGGCAATATGACGAGTCCTGGTCGAAGAGCATGCAATATACTACCTTAGCAAAAGTTTACCGATCGAAACAAGATACCACAATGAGAAAACTTGCAACGCTTGGGTCGTCACGCTAAGACAAAGATATGTTGACTCACACTACCTTGTTGATTTCTAAGATGGATCCGATAAAATACATCTTTGAGAAACCGCCTTCTCGGAAGAATAGCAAGATGGCAAATGATCTTGACCGACATCCAAGACACTTTCTAAAGCGATCAAAGGAAGTGTGGTAGCCGATCATTGGCATCAAGTCGTAGATGACTATCTACCGCGCTCGAATTTCCATTTAAGATGTTTTACTAGTCACGATCAGGAAGAACCAGCCTGACGAAGGATCAACAAGGATCCGTGGACTATGGTTTTTGGTGGAGCCTCAAACTCACTTGGCAATGGCATTGGCGCCATCATTACATCCCCAAAGCGGACATACGCCTTTCACCGCCAGATTATGTTTCATTTGCACTAACAATATGGCCAATAAGCGTGCATCATGGGTCTTAAAGTCTATTGACTTAAGAATCAAGTTCTACAAGTATATGGAGACTCCAGTGATCACCGATCATGGGCGAGTGGGATACTAAGCATCCGAATCTCATTCCGACGAGAGCATGTTCGAGTTTGATCCCTACTCAAGAGATTACTTTTGATCATATTCCACGAGAAGAGAATCACTGGACGATGGCACTATGTCGCCTATGTTCAAGGTTAGATGACAACGAGGCCCCGCATCATCATCGAGAAGTTCGACGAACCAACAGATTGTTATGAGCTTGACGCAAGAGAAACCTTGGTACTACGATGTGAAGAGGTATCTCGAGACTCGTGAATATCCAGGGCATCCGCAATGATAAAAGTTCATGAGAAGATTTGCATCTAAGTTCTTCCTCAAGAACGATATCTTATACAAGCGCAACCACGACTTGTGCTTACTCCACGTGGACCGTAAAACGGCTGCGTATCATGGAAGAGTTACACGGCGCATTTGGTACCCTCACAAGCACACCATGGCTAAGAAGATTTTGAGGATGGGTTACTATTGGTCCACCATGGAAGTCGATTGTCACCGCTACGCCGATCTTGTCACAAGTGCGACGATGCAGACAAAGTACACGTACCTCCAGCCTCAATGTTTTAACTTCTCCTTGGCCTTCGCAATGGGGCATTGACATGATTGGAGAAATTAAGCCCACGGCTTCCAATGGACATCGCTCATCCTTGTAGCAATCGATTACTTTACCAAGTAGGCGATTCAGATGCATCCATACCAAGAATGTCAGGCTCGATTCATCAAACATAATCTTATCCGCCGGTATGGCACTCCGAAAGGATTATCACAGATAACGGTTCCAATCTCAACAATAAGATGATCACCGAACTCGCACGCAGCTCAAGATCAAGCATCACAACTCTTCTCCTTATCGGCCTAAGATGAATGTTGAAGCCGCCAACAAGAACATTAAGAAGATTATAGAAGATGATGGCTTACAAAGATTGGCATGAGATGTTACCATTTGCTCTTCATGGTTATCGCACTACAAGACGAACATCAACAGGCAACCCCTTCTCTCTTGTATACGGTATGGGCCGCCTTACCCATCGAGGTCGGATACCCTCAACCGTAGTCCTCCGGAGGCAGAGTTAGATGAAGACGATTGGTTCATACGCTTGACCGATTAATTTAATTGATGAGAACGACGCGTCCATCCGCCATGGATGATTTATCGAAGCAAATGATCGAGCATTTAACAAGAAGGTCAAGCACCGAGTCTACCAAGTCGGTGATCTAGTAGTCAAGCGCATCATTCTTCACAAGGTGATCCTGTGGGCAAATGGACTCCCACCTACGAGGGACCGTTTGTAGTCAAGATGTATTTTCCGTGGAGCTATGATACTTAGCACCATGGATGGTGAAGACTTCCCACACCCCGTGAACGCAGACATAGTCAAAAATACTACATAAAGAGACCCGCTAGGTCGATGAACCTAGGCAAAATAAGGCATCCCGCGAACCAAAAGGTTCGGGCAAAAGTTAAGGATATATACAAAACATGTACACCGCAAGTCGAAACCCGAAAAGGCGGCTTGGGCAAGAAAGGGTATCCCGTAGACCGAAACCCGAAGGGCGGTCTAGGCAAAAGTTAGGGATTTAAGCGCATTTACTATGTCTCTTCCGATCACCGCCTGCATACTATCAAGATTCAAGGTTCAAATGGCGAAGATCGCCTACTCACTTTCTCGACAAAGCAAGGAGATGAGATAGTCAAATATATGAGTACTAGCATAGTTGGAACTTAACTAGATTGTTTCCACATAGCTTTTACCTTTCTTGTGTATAAACTACTGCCATACGCCACCTTTCAAATAAACGCGAAATTCTTTCTCTTTACAATTTCTGTTGTTGTTATTTGCAATAAGTCCAACGCTTGCTTTGAATGACTATACGATTTGACAATAAGAATCTAATCACAAACATACGAAAGGTGAACATGCAAAAGTACTTACTACAGGCTCCAGGAATTGGGATGACGACGAAAGTCACCAACACAGTTCCCCACAGAGCATGATCCCCCACAAAGGTGTCACTCACCACAAACATCCCCATCGGAGTATATGTTAAGCAAAGGATTCCACTCAACCGAGCAATGTTACATCGCCTCCAAGCAAGAACACCTCATCCCCACCAAGGTACTCATCCCCACGGACGTGTCTCAATCCTCCCCTTCTCCCCGCAAGAATATCCAGACTAAACTTGGTCGATAGTGCATCGGAGGAAACATACACCTTTATTCCCACCAGAGATTACAACGGACCTGTGACTCTTCTAGCCCGGTCTCTCAACAACCATCAAATGCTCTCCATGAGATCTACGCCGAATCCCCAAGAGGCCTCCTAAAATTCCTCAATAGGATCTACATACAAGGCCCCCAATGATCGCCTTCCGATTCTCCTCTAGGTCTATGAGATCTCCAACAACGAGTTTCTCAATCTCTACCTTCCTCAACAATATCTAGGACCAAGACTTGGTCAGATAGTGCATCGGAGGAATCTAGGGTATCTTTCTTCTCCTTCAAAAGCGGGGTTCTCACCTACTCAATCCCCCAAGCAGGAGTCAGAAACCTTCAAACAGAATATCCGCATTTTCTTCAAGATGGATATGTTTTGAAATATCACAACATCTATCACTCATACATTACTCATAAAATCATACTTCATGCATATGTCATTCATATACACTATCATGCATCATACTTTGCATAAAGCTAACAAATATTCTATCAAAGTTTCTCTTGTTTTCTCCAAAACAGGTTACAATCACTTTTGACGCAATCTGGTCCAGGATTAAGCCCCGAATCGACGGGAAAACTATCTGAAAGACCGCCCTTGGTTGTCCTCCGACGACTGGTCCAGGATTAAGCCCCGAATCGACGGAAAACTATCCGAAGACCGCCTCCGTTATCCTCCGATAATGTGCAATGGATCAACACCGATGCACAACAGGAAGCTATCCACATTCTTGCCAACTACAATCTCCTCGTGAGTAATCAACACGAAGATTTATTCGACAAAGAACTCTGTAGTCTAGCGACGACTCAGCTTGCCTTGGATGGCATCTTAAGCCCATCTCCGACTATTTGTCAACATCTCTTCACTTTCGTAACGCATATATGGTTAAAATCAATATGACCAATAACTTCATTCAAAGAGAACACGAAGTCTAACGACGACTCCTCTTCGGATGGCATCTTAAGCCCATCTCCTCTCCGCTCCAGAACATCTCTGAGTCTAACATGCGATTCACTCCTCAAAGATCGACCTTCTAGATGGCATCTTAAGCCCATCTCCGTCAGCTCTCCTATTAACAACCTCGAGTCTAGCGACGACTCGCTCCCCAATAAGTCTCCAACTTCTCCAAATGGCATCCGTAAGCCCATTCCGCATCATCACCAATAAAGAAGTGCAAATTTCGTGTATCGAGTGTTCAATCATCTTCTACCTCCGTGTCACGAAAGACAAGCATGTCAATCTAACCTTCCAGACAAGAAGATTGAACAGGGCAGCTGTCATACCCCAAAATTTGCCCTCCATCTTCTCAAAAGATTTCATACATCTATGCTCAAGGATTCCTCAAGAGTCGATCGACAAACTCTCTCCTAGACAATCAACCCAAACTAGGGTTTGGTATCTCTCAAGTCAAGATGGATTTCCAACATCTCCAATGGCCTTCATGCCTCCTCATGTGCTTCAAAGATTCTCCATGTCAAGTTTCAAGCCTCACAAGTCAAGTTTCCTCATAATCGCTCGATGGTTGAAAATCTGTATTGGACAAAAGTCAATCGTGGTCAACATATCAAAACTTCGATTTTTGGTCAACATCCTCATTTTGAAGTAACATTCATCATTTGATCAAGGGTTGATCATGATTCATCAAGAAAACTCAAGATTTGCTCAAAAGTCAAACTTTCTAAATTAGGTTTCTAGATGAAAAGTCAACTAAACTTTGACTGATCATAACTTTCTCATACTTTCTCAAAAATTTTTCCACCACCTCTTGTTTTTAAGGAAATTCAATTCTCTACAACTTCATGTCTCACAAGAATGTCCAAAAAATGCTTCATTTGAGAGGTATAGCTCAAAACATTACGTGTCATTTTCAAAGTCAACAAAAAAGTCAACTTTTTGTTTTGAAGATATATTGAGCATGGTAACTCCAATTGAGATGAGACCAAAGACATTATTTAGAGGACTCTTAGAGCTTTCCAAAAAGTCCAAGAACACTCAAAAATGTGGAAAATTGAGCAAGATACAATTCAGAAGTTGGGCAATTTTGACAATTGACAAAAGGACATTTTGGTCAAAATGCAAAATTTTCCAAATGGGCCTATAATCTTTTGATCCAAACTTGTTCATGACAATATTTTTGACCTATAAATGCTTGGCCATGGCAATTTTCTATTTTATTGATTTTATTTTGAATTTTAGAACATTTAATTCAAAATTAAATTATATAAAATATGAAAATCATATTTTTTCCAAAAAGTTGATTTTATATGTTCCTTGAAGTCCAAGATAGCCCAATATACTTGCCAAATTGTGCTTGATCTTGCATTGAAGAAGAAATCAAATTTTTCAAGAAAATTGATTTTATTTGAAAAATATTGAATGCTCCAAATCAAATCTTTTCCATTCCTTTTTTCCCTTCCAATCCTCTCTATAAATACCAAGCATCACAGCCAGCAAACCACACGAACCCTAACCTAAAAACAAACCCAAACTCTTGCCAAATTTTCCAAGAATCTTTGAAATTGAATTTCAATTTCCGGTTTCAACCTCCAAACATCATTCCATCGTGCTCTGGGTAGGTTTGAGTAAGAATGCACCATTGCTTTGATTAAATCATCCGAATCCGCATATACATACATACATATTCAACTTTTCTTGCTTTTGCATTTGATTATTCTGCTTGTGTTAATTGTTTCTAATGCCTTTAATGTGTTCATGAGGTTCATTATGCATGATGGGCCATCGTTAGCGGCTTGAACGTCAAAACGCATGATGCCATGGTTGTGGTTCTAGAACTTGAGAATCGAACCGCCTATACAGGAAAAATGATTCCACCATTGAACTCGGGAGGTCCGATTTAGGGGACAAGGTCCTTCTCTTTTAAATTTCGTGTTTTGCGTGTTTCAAAATCGTCGCCGAGAAGACGAGAGCTAGGGCTCGGCGTCGCGACTTGTTGACTCCGACGAGGCAAGCGTGGCGATCGGAGCCGATTCGCTCTCTCATCCAATGAGGACCCCACCACCGATCAGTATCCTTGACTTTCCTGTAACGACGTGCATCTATGATCATCCGCTTCCATTCCATGACAACAAGTGCGAAGGCGTGGTGGATAAGGCGTTCACGTGCATAGATACTCCTGTGGTCCTCGGTTCAATCCTTGCATCGGTTTTGTTTTTCTTTTGCAAAACGCATGTTTTCATATTTTCCTATATTTTCTTATTTTTAATATTTTCCATTTATTTTAATTTCTTTACATTTTATTTTTGCATTATAAAATTCACCAAAACATTTTTCTTTTTGCATCCATATTCTAAAAATGTTTATTTAATTTAATAAATTTAAAAATATCTTTTTGCATGCATATTTATTTTTATTTTTATTTTAGCATTTAAATCATTATAAATTGCATTTTAATTATTAAATCTTTTCCAAAAAATCCCAAAAAATTATTTTAACTTATTTATCTTATTTCTAGTATATATTAATTTTCTCATATTGAAAATTGCATTTTTTCTAACATTTCATCTTATTTCGATTTCATCGTATTTTCCGATCTCTTATTCTTTCACAGGTTGCTCCGATTCGGACGTTTTCTTTTTCTATTTTTCCAATAATGTAATTGCTTATGGGTTGTAATAGTTTAATCTAGGGTTTTATTTTCCGCATTTTAAATTATGTATCTGCCCCAAAGCCATGTAATAGCGTAGGATTTACCTTTCCGCATTTTACATTCCGCATTTTACTTTCCGCACCCTTATCAATTGCTAGTAACTAGGCGTGTATGGCAAGATAATAATTGGACATAGCTCACACTAATTTTCAAGATAACATATTCTGAAATCAACACACTTCTTTCACACATGCACCCCTTAGGGTAATTCTCTCTCGATGCCTTTCGATTTCAAATGGTCATGTCCCTCGAACGTAGAGGTATTCTAGCACCGTTGCCTTCCAAACAAATCATCATAGTCCCTTCGATACAAAGATCATAAGACCCACGATGTCGCCTACGAAAAATGATGATAGTCCCTTCAAATGTGCTAGGATACTTCCTACAAGTTGCCTTCTATGACCATCCGATGTCCCTTCGAATGTCCCGCTTACATCCGACGAATGGAGCTAACTACTAACTAATGGTATGGCTAGCGCTATTCTAAAGGAATGTAGAAGTACAACAAAAACGACCAATTCTGAGAGGGTAAATAAGTCTTTTAGTTGCTCGCTCTACCAAATGCTTTTCACACCACACACTCTTTTTCAAAGTTCAAAATTCTTTCCAAAAACAAATCATTTCTGAACACTTTGTATACACTCCTACATGAGTCATTACAAAGTCAAAGCGAAATGCCTTTTTCAAAACATTTTTGTCAAACACACAGAAAGCAATTTTAAAAGTGATCTAGAGCAACTAACCCGTAGAATAATACGGATGAAAAGGGTGCTAATACCTTCCTTTTCATAACCATTCTCCGAACTCGTAATCTAACGAAGGTCTTTTTCGTTACTTTTACCTTCCCTTAATTGGATAAAATAAAAGTCGGTGGCGACTCTTGCTATCCGCACATTTGGATACAAAAATCCTACAAAGTCGAGTTCATCAGACAGTCACTCCCGATCTTCCTTTCAAATCGACAAGACCGGTTTAGACTTCACCATCAAAGGTCAGAAGATGATACGCGCGAACGCGGCCAACTTCCTTTCCAGCGTAATGGAATCCATGCTATAGAAGACGACCACAGCGACTTCGACATCAACAAGTGGATCTTCCCAACTCTAGACAATGGGCTCAGCAATTGGAAGACTGAAGACGTCATACCAATCTCCTTTAGACATGAGTAATTGCTCGTGTTTTTGTTTTGCTTTTCGTATCTTCTATGTTTTGAACAATGAACTCTAAAGCCTAGTGCCTTGCCCGAGGCATCATGGCTCGTTTGTGAGAGTTATTATCTGTCATTTGCATATTTTCATTCAATAAAATCGTTGGACTTTTGCATTTAATTGTTTCTTTCTTTCTTTATCACCCTTCAAAAGCTACGTGTTTCTTACACACCCACGTGATACACCCGAATCAATCCAAATCTCGTTGATAACGCTATGCTATTGCTAAATATGACTTGATAATCCAATCTACCAAGCCAAGACGAAAGTGAGGAAGATTGTGAAGTGCCGGAGAACTTGTCGATCGCTGCAGAAGAGCGAGTTATACTGACCACACGAGGAGTCATTGAGATTGTGAATTGGGTCATGAAGACGAAAAGAGATCAAAAGAGGGTTTAGACATTGATATGTGGTACACCGATTGCCGATAAAAGAGGGTTTTCTCCTTGAAATGTAGGTTAAATCGCATCCCGAGATGTCGAGAAAATCAAAGTCAAGTTATGAAACAGTTCAATGCCTTCTTAGCTATTACTTCTTATCCACAATGGTTGCAAATGTGGTACTGTGCCCAAGAAGGATGGCAAGGTCCGAATGTGTGTGGATTACGTAGATCTCGAACAAAGCGAGTCCGAAGACGATTTTCCACTTCCTCATATTGATGTTCGTTGACAACACCGCCAAAGATAAGGTTTTCTCCTTCATGGATGGTTTCTCCGGTTACAATCGATCAAAATGGCTCATGAAGACATGGAGAAGACTTACTTACAGGTGGGGCACTTTTCGCTACAAGGCTATGCTGCTCGGATCAAGAACGCTGGCTCCACTTACCAAAGATGCTATGGTTACATTATTTCATGACATGATTCATCACGAGATAAAGGTCTCGCCGATTTACATGATAGCTCGATCACGATCAAGAAGAACATCTTGACCATTCGGAAACTGTTTGACAGTTGAAGAAGTGATCGAGACTTAACCCCAACAAGTGCACCTTGGAGTCGATCCGGAAAACTCCTAGGGTTTGTTGTCAGTGGAAAAGGTATCGAAGTTGACACCGCCAAGGTTAAAGCTATTCAAGAAATGCCAGCTCCCCGTATCGAGAAGGAAGTCAGAGGTTTCTTGGGCCGATTGAACTACATTGCCAGATTCATTGCACATCTAACTGCTACTTGTGAGGCAATCTTAAAGTTACTGAAGAAAGATCAAGTAGTGGAATGGAACGACGATTGCCAGATCGCTTTTGACAAAATCAAGGAGTACCTACAAAATCCTCCTATCCTGATGTTGCCTGCCGAAGGAAGACCTCTTATCATGTACTTGACAATGTTAGAGAATTCAATGGGGTGTGTGTTGGGGCAACATGACGAGTCTGGTCGAAAAGAGTATGCAATATACTACCTTAGCAAAAGTTTACCGATCGTGAAACAAGATACTCACAATGAGAAAACTTGCGCTTTGTCAATGCCGACTAAGACAGATATGTTGACTCACACTACCTTGTTGATTTCAAGATGGATCCGATAAAATACATATTTGAAAACCAGCTCTCTCTAAGAATAGCAAGATGGAAAATGATCTTGACCGAATATGACATCCAAGACACTTCTCGTAAAGCAATCAAAGGAAGTGTAGTAATGATCATTTAGCTCATCAAGTCGATGACTATCGCCTATGCACCAATTTCCGATGAAGATGTTTTACTAGTCACCGATTGTGAAGAACTGGCCCGATGAAGAACATGAGCAAGGATCCCGATGGACCATGGTCTTTGGTGGAGCCTCAAACGACTGGCAATGGCATCGCCATCATTACATCCCCTGACATACACCTTTCACCGCCAGATTATGTTTCATTGCACTAACAACATGTCCGAATATGAAGCGTGCATCATGGGTATCAAAGCTGCTATTGACCTAAGAATCAAGTTCTTACAAGTGTATGGAGACTCAACTTCGGTGATCAGTCAGATTAAAGGCGAGTGAGATACGAAGCATCCGAATCTCATTCCATATCGAGAGCATGTTCTGAGTTTGATCCCCTACTTCGAAGAGATTACTTTCAATCATATTCCACGAGAAGAGAATCAATTGGCAGACGCGTTGGCCACTATGTCATCTATGTTCAAGGTCAGATGGGACAACGAGGCTCCCCAGATCATCATTGAGAGGTTTGACGAACCAGCGTATTGCTATGAGCTTGATACAGAAGAGAAACCTTGGTACTATGATGTGAAAAGGTATCTTGAGACTCAGGAATATCCCGCAGGGGCATCTGTCAATGATAAGAAGTTCTTGAGAAGATTTGCATCCAAGTTCTTCCTCAACAACGACATCTTATACAAGCGCAACCACGACTTGTGCTTACTTACTGTAGACCGTAGCAAACACGTATCATGGAAGAGTTACACGAAGGCGCATTTGGTACCCACTCCAGTGGACATACGATGGCTAAGAGGATTTTGAGGACAGGTTACTATTGGTCCACCATGGAAGCTGATTGTCACCGTTATGCTCGATCTTGTCACAAATGCCAGATTTATGCCGACAAAGTGCACGTACCTCTGGTACCTCTGAATGTTTTAACTTCTCCTTGGCCTTTTGCAATGTGGGGCATTGACATGATCGGAGAAATCAAGCCCACAGCTTCCAACGGACATCGTTTCATCCTTGTGGCAATTGATTATTTCACCAAGTGGGTAGAAGCAGCCTCGTTCGCATCTGTTACCAAGAATGTCGTGGCTCGATTCATCAAACACAATCTTATCTATCGGTATGGCACCCCCGAAAGGATTATCACAGATAACGGCTCTAATCTCAACAATAAGATGATCACCGAACTCTGCACGCAGTTTAAGATCAAGCATCATAATTCTTCTCCGTATCGGCCTAAGATGAATGGCGCAGTGGAAGCCGCCAACAAGAACATTAAGAAGATCATACAGAAGATGAAAGTGACTTACAAAGATTGGCATGAGATGTTACCATTTGCTCTTCATGGTTATCGCACTACAGTACGGACATCAACAGGGGCAACCCCCTTCTCTCTAGTATACGGTATGGAAGCAGTTCTACCCATCGAGGTTCAGATATCCTCAACCAGAGTCCTCCAGGATGCAGAGTTAGGCGAAGACGATTGGGTCCAGACTCTCTTTGACCAGATTAATTTGATTGATGAGAAACGACTCGCGTCCATCTGCCATGGACAGATCTATCAGAAGCGAATGATCAAAGCATTTAACAAGAAAGTCAAGCACCGAGTCTACCAAGTCGGTGATCTAGTAGTCAAGCGCATCATTCTTCCACAAGGTGATCCCAGGGGCAAATGGACTCCCACCTACGAGGGACCATTTGTAGTCAAGACAGTATTTTCCGGCGGATCTATGATACTTAGATCCATGGACGGTGAAGACTTCCCACACCCTGTGAACGTAGACATAGTCAAAAAATACTACGCATAAAAGAGACCCGCTAGGTCGACTGACTTAGGCAAAAATAAGGGCATCCTGGCGAGCCAAAAAGGTTCGGGCAAAAGTTAAGGATATATGTAAAACATGTACACCCGGCAAGTCGAAACCGAAAAGGCTTGGGCAAAAAGGGTAACCCAGATGAAACCCGAAGGGTGGTCTAGGCAAAAGTTAGGGATTTAAGCGTATGGCTATGCCTCGTCCAGGTCACCTTCTTCCAGACTACTATCGGCATTCAAGATTCAAATGGCAAAAATAAATCCACTCACTTTCTACTGACAGCAAGGAGATGAGATAGTTGAAATATATGAGTACTAGCATAGTTGGAACTTAACGAGATTGTTTCCGCATAGTTTTTTACCTTTCTTGTGTATAAACTACTTGGCCATACGCCACATTTCAAATAAATACGAGTTCTTTCTCTTTACAATTTTTACTATTTGTTATTTGCATAAAGTCCAACGTTTGCTTTGAATGATTATATGCATTTGACAATAAAAATCTGCTTACAGACATGCGAAAAGTGAACATACGAAAGTAATTACTACAGGCTCTAGAAGTTGAGATGACGACGAAAGTCACCAAAACATTCCCCTACATAGCACAATCCCCACAAAGGTGTCACTCATTACCCGCCTTCCCCAGCGGAGTTCACTTTTTCCTCCACCAATCCAGACATTCCAGGCTTTATCACGTTAGTCCCCGAGCAGTGATCCCAATCAGCTGAACCATGTCGCATCGTCCCCCGAGTAGCAACAATTCATCTCCAGCAGAGGTATCCCCAGCAAAATATCTCTTGACAATCATCACCTCCCCGGCAACAGCAATATCCAGACTCGAAACTTGGTCAGATAGTGCATCGGAGGAAATCTACATCTTTTATTCCCCAGCCAGAGATTTCGACGGGCTCCAGATCCTTTTAACCCGGTCTCCCAGTAACTATCAAGTACTCTCCAGCAAGCTCTATGCGCAAGATCCCCGGTAGAGTACATCCTAGATTATTCCCCGGCAGGGTTTATACATAAGATTCTAAGCAGCGCCTCTCCCGATCTCTACCATCCTCAACAATATCTAGGCCCAAGACTTGGTCAGATAGTGCACCGGAGGAATCAAGGTTATCTTTCTTCTCAGGGTTTCCATCCGTTTTATCCCCAAACAGAAGTCAGGAATCCTCAAGAAGGACATCCGCATCTTCTTCAAGATGGATATGTTTTGAAATACCACAACATCTATCATTCATACATTACTCATGAAAGTCATAATATATGCATATGTCATTCATACACATCGTCATGCATCATACTTTGCATAAGACTAACGATATTCTATCAAAGTTTCTCTTGTTTTCTCCAAACAGTGAAAATCATCAAACAAACAGTCCGAGATTAATGCCAAGCCGACGGAAAACTATCTGAACGACCACCCACGCTGTCCTCCCACAACTGGTCCAGGATTAATGCCCGAAGCTAGACGGGAAAACTATCTGAACGACCACCCACGTTGTCCTCCGACAACAGATCCAGGATTAATGCCCGAAGCCAGACGGGAAAACTATCTGAACGATCACAAGTTATCCTCCGATAACAGGCATTGGATCAATACCCGAAGCACAATAGGGAAGCTATCCGCATTTCGCCAACTACTATCCCCTCAGAGTAATCAGCACGAAGATGTATTCTGACTCTCTCTTATTATCAACAAGAACTGAGTCTAGATACGACTTGCCTTGGATGGCATCTTAAGCCCATCCCCGACTACTTGTCAACATTTCTCCACCTTCAGAATGCTGCATATTTGGTTAAAAAACCAATACAAACCAATAACTTTATTCAAAGATGAGCACGAAGTCTAACGTACGACTCCCTCCGGATGGCATCTTAAGCCCATCTCCATGCTCCTTCCAGAAACGTCTACAGAGCCTAGCATACGACTCACTCCCCAACACCGATCTTTCTAGATGGCATCTCAAGCCCATCTCCGTTGGTTCTCCTATCCAGACAACAATCTCAAGTCTAGCGTACGACTCATTCCCCAGCGAAGTCTCCAACTTCTCCAAATGGCATCTGTAAGCCCATTCCCGCGTCATCATCCATCACCAGCCAGTGCAAATTTTCAGGTGTACTCGAGTGTTCAATCATCTTCTACCTCTAGGACACGAAAGGCGAGCATGCCAATCTAACCTTTCCAGTACAAGAAGATTGAACAGGGGCAGCTGTCATCCCCCAAAATTTTCCCTCTTACTTCTCAAGACATTTCATACATCCATACTCAAGGATCCCTCAAGGGTTGATCAGACAAACTCTCTCCTAGACAATCAACCCAAACTAGGGTTTAGCAATTCTCAAATCAAGATGGGCTTCCAACATCTCCAATGGTCATCATGCCTCCTCATATGCTTCAAAGATTCTCCATGTCAAGTTTCAAGCCTCACAAGTCAAGTTTCCTCAGACAATTGCTCAGATGGTTGAAAATTAGTTGTATTGGACAAAACGTCAACTGTGGTCAACATAAAGCCAAACTTCATGATTTTTGGTCAACATCCTCATTTTGAAGTTACATTCATCATTTGATCAAGGGTTGATCATGATTCATCAAGAAAACTCAAGATTTGCTCAAAAGTCAAACTTTCCAAATTAGGGTTTTTTAGTGAAAAGTCAACCAAACTTTGACTGAGCATAACTTCTTCATACTTTCTCAAAAATTTTTCCACCACCTCTTGTTTTGAAGGAAATTCAATTCTCTACAACTTCATGTCTCACAAGAATGTTCAAAAAATGCTTCATTTGGAAGGTATAGATCAAAACATTACAGGTCCTTTTCAAAGTCAACAAAAAGTCAACTTCTTGTTTTGAAGATTTATTGAGCATGGAAACTCCAATTGAGATGAAACCAAAGAGGTTGTTTAGAGGACATTAGAGCTTTCTAAAAATTCCAAGAACATTCAAAAATATGGAAAATTGAGCAAAATACACCATTCAGAAGTTGGGCATTTTTGAACAATTGCACAAAAGGAGATATTTGTCAAAATGCAATTTTTTCCAAATGGGCCTATAATTTTATGATCCAAACTTGATCATAATATTATTTCTGACTTATTGATGCCTTGCCATGACCACAATTTATTTTATTGATTTATTTTTGAATTTAAAATCATTTAATTCAAATTTAAATTATATAAAATATGAAAATAAGATATATTTTCAAAAGGAGTGGATTTTTGTCAAGCTTGAGGTCCAAGATAGCCCATGAAACATACCAAATTCGTGCTAGCCTCTCACATGGAAGGAAAATCAAATTTTCAAGAAATTTGATTTGATTTGAAAGAGAAAATTTTTGCATTCAATATCCAATCTTTTTTCACTCTCTTTGCTCTCATATTTCACTCTATAAAAACCAAGCAAGCTGCACAAGACAAGACACGAAACTCTAGCCCCATACACAACCCTTATTTTGCCAAATTTTTTCTCAAATTGTCAAAAATCGAATTTCAATTTCCAGCAAGTTTCAAGGCAAGCCAACCATCCAGACACCTTCCTGAGGTTCCCAGCAATCGAAACCAATCCATACATCAAGCCCAGGCTGCCCAGATCGTGTCCCCAAACTCTCACCGGTTTGAAATTTTTCTCAATTTCGATTTATGTATATCATGCATTGTTAACCGTTTTCGTGTGTTTATTCGTATTCAGGACATGCATTAGGTCACATTAGAACCATTACATGCAAGCTTAGACGTGAGAAAACCGATTTGCCATGGCTAGGGCAATTTAAGCTGTTTCGTTCGAACTGGCTTATACAGGTCGATTCAGTCGAAACCAATGGCACCATTGAACTCAGAAGGGTCGAATTAGGTGAAATAGGTCTTTCTTTTGCTTTGATTCTACGTATTTTGCAGGTTTTGAAGTTGGTTTGGTCGGAGAAGACGACCGGAGGTAGGGCTCCGGCGTCGTTGACCTAGCTGACTCCAGCGAGAGCATGCGTGGCATTTCCGTGCTTTCTGATTCGTTCCCTCGCTCTATCTGGACCCCACAAGGCTGACTGGGCTTTGAATTCAAATCCATGACACGCGTCCGTTTAAAAACCATTGGTTTTATTTTCCAAACACCAAATGCACTGTGGCCTAGTGGTTAAGGCGTTGGAATGAGAAGATTCTCCTCAAGGTCTCAGGTTCGAACCTGGACAGGACCAATTTCTTTTTCCTTTTGCAAACTAACTTGTTTTTTTTTCATATTTTTTTATTTTATTTTCTTTTAATATTTTCATTCAATTTAATTTATCTTTAACAATTTTTATCATGCATTTAAAAAACACCAAAAATATTTATTTTTTGCATACTCATCAGAAAAATGTTTATTTAATTTATAAAATTAAAATTATTATTTTTGCATGCATATTTAATTTAATTGCTAATTGATCATTTAAATGGCTTTTAATTGTTTTTTAATTATCAAATTAACTCCAAAAATTCCCAAAAAATTATTTTATCATATTAATGTCATTATTTTCATAAAAACTTTTTCTCATTCAAAAATTCTTATTTTTACTAACATTTTCATCTTATGCAATTTTTCTCGTATTTCCCGATTTTGTATCTGTTCACAGGTTATACCGTTTCGGACGATTTTTTATTGCTTTTCTTTTCAAATTATGTAACTGCCTATGGGATGTAATAGTTTAATTAGGACTTTTATTTTCCGCACTTTCAATTATGTATCTGCCCCAAAGCCATGTAATAGCGTAGTATTTATCTTTCCGCACTTTATATTTCCGCAATTTATTTTCCGCATCTTATAAACTGTTAGTAATTAGGCGTGTATGGCAAGATTAAAATTGGACATAGCTCACTCATAATGCCAAGATAAAATACCTGAATTGACACACTCTTTTCACACACGCACCCCTTAGGGTAATTCTCTCTCGTTGCCTTTACGAATACAAATGGTCATGTCCCTCGAACGTAGAGGTATTCTAGCACCTGCCTTCAAAACAAATCATCATAGTCCCTTCGATACAAAGATCATAGACCCACGATGTCGCCCGAATACATGATCTCGACCCTCGCTGAAAAATGATGATAGTCCCTTCGAATGTGCTAGGATACTTCCTACAAGTTGCTTTCTACCATCCGATGTCCCTTCGAATGTCCCGCTTACATCCAACGAATGAGGTTACCTACCAACTAATGGTATGGATAGCTATTCTAAAGGAACGTAAAATAACACGAAAACGACCAATTCGAGTAAATAAGACTTTTAGTTGCTTGCTCTATCAAAATACCTTTTACACCTCACACTTTTTTCAAAGTTCAAACTCTTTTCAAAACGAAACATTTCCGAACACTTTGTATACATTCCTACATGAATCATTACAAAGTCAAAGCGAAATGCCTTTTCAAAACATTTTGTCAAACACACGAAAGCACTTTTAAAATGAGCTAGAAGAACTAAAAGCCCGTAGATAACTACGGATGGAAAGGGTGCTAATACCTTCCTTTTCATAACCTTCCCTTACTCGAATCTAACAAAGGTCTTTTCCTGTTCTTTTCACCTTCCCTTAATTGGATAAAAGAAAAGTCGATGGCGACTCTTGCTATCCGCACATTTGCGATACAAAAATCTCAAAGTCAGTTCACCGTATTACAGCGGGTCGCAAATATAGTCATTCGGGCTGACTAGGTCAATCCGGGCGAAAAGGCCCATAACTAGCCGTTATGTCGGGCAGAAGGGACGTAACGGGCATAGCTTCAGATATTATAGGCATTGATGCTACTCGACGGATGTCGGGCAAGAGACTTTGCGTGACAAGCGATCCCGTGGTTCATCGTGCTCAGTAAGTTTGAGGGCCTCGATCGGAGACTCGAGTCTTAAGGAGATGAGGCTGCTCGACGAGCATTCGGGCAATCCAGAACAGGTTTGTTTGGCAGAGATTGTGGTTTTGTGGTGTGAGACAACGAGTGATGCGAGTTAATTTTAGGTGTATGGAGTTTTGTTTTGCTTTGAATTGTGTATGGTGGTTTTGGTGGGAAGTAGTGGTGAAAGTGATTTGTGAACAGTGAGTTTATTGGAGGTTTGAGAGTGAGGTTATGAAGATAAACTGAGGTTTATGATATTGTTGGGTGTTGGTCGAACGAGGTGAGGTGTGGCTAGCGAAAAGGAGTATTGGTGTAAAGGTGCGGGTGAGAAGAGTTATAGAGATAGAACGGAAATTGTTGGTGGTTTTCTCCCTCTATGAATGATAGAAGAACTTTGTTATATAATCGAAACCATTGAGGGTAAAAGAGAGATTGTGGATTGAAAGAATAGATAAGATGGAATCAAATTGTACAAAAAATAGTTGTGATTTGAGTGGGATTGAGATAGTGGAATGAGCAATTGTGAGGAACAAGTCTTGTTGTGTATTTCTGTAGGTTTGTACAAGGTGCTAGCAAGAGATAATGATAGTGAAGAATGTACCGTGGAAAGGTTGTATTGATATAGAAGAATGAAGACTCTTTTTGTTTTGTTCTCTTTATTTATTAGTATTGCTTTAAATATAACTTTACAACTATTAAAAAAAAAGCAAGATGTTATTATTATTAAACAATAAAATGTCATCTAAATAATTAAAAAAAAAAAGATTTACTCTTAAATTTCTATTATTCAAATAATAAATAGTTAGTAACTTTAGAAAAATATCAGTAATCACTAAAAAATTAGAATTCAACAAAATTAGATAAAAAAAAATGAAATAAAATGTAAAAGTGACAAATAAAAAGAATGTAAATGCCAATGGATCATATATAAAAAATTGAGGTGAAATTTAGAGTGTGACACCTTGTATCTAATGTCGAGATAAAACGCATTTCGCATCCGACATTACAAGCATTATTTGTTATAGTAACAGTTATTAGTTATGATATAGTTAGAAGATTATATTGTACCATAGCTATCATACACCATATAGTCCTTTGTATATGTACATCTCTAGTAACCTTTTGAAAGAATAATGAAGATTCACTTTTACTCCTTACATATACTTAAAAAAAGCATCCAACACATATGAGCCAGAAGAATTGGTGTCTGCACTTAATTCTTCTACACAAGTGTCAAATGAATTGGCACAAACTCTTCTTCTTTAAATAGAGACGTCAATTAGTTTGGCCAATTAAATTGGTGTCAACTCTTCTCCTTTAAAAGGCGTCGCCAATTCTTAGTATGACATTTTCATTTTTTTTATCGTTTTTTAAAAAATTTCGTTTAAGAATGGTCTCTCTAAAGTTAAAAAATTTAACATTTGGTACCTCTAACTAAAACTGTTGCTAATTCAGTCGCTATGTAGTAAACCATAGTTAAAAACTATCGATAATTCAGTCGTTAAATTGTAAAAACTGACGCTAAGTTGTAGGAGATACCAAAATTTAAAACTCTTAATTTTAGAGGGATAATTCTTTAATGAAAATTTAGAAAATAAAAATGTTAACTTTAGATGAATTTTAAATATATTTAACCTTATTTTTAATTAGATAACTTTTGGCATATTTTTATGAAGTCTCTAAATTTAATGTCATAGTATTGGTAACTAGGCTTGTCGAGGTTATCGGTCTTTTGTAAAGGTTAATTTGTTGCGGATGAGTTGGTAGATATGGAAAATAAAATTATCTCATCTTTAAGGTGATTTAAAAGTGTACGATTCAATCAATTGGACTTTTCTATATTAGATGCTCATGATTTTGATTTTTATCCTAAGTGAAGTTCTTGGATACATGCCTATGTGTTTTCTCGTAATTTTGCACTCTTAGTAAATGGTTGTCCAATATAAGAAATCAACATCTAAAGGTAGTTGACGATCCCTTGACTCCATTCCTTTTCTCAGGGGCGGACCCATGTTGAGTTCAAGAAGTTCACCTGCACCCCTCAATTTTCAATTACTGCTTCAATATAGGATTTAGATTTAGATTTAAATCAATATAATGTGCGGAAAAAACTATTAAATGTTACGAAAGAGTTTTTTAAAAACAACATTTTTGGTTTCATTAGTATCTTGGCATTTGTTGCTTAATTATTCTTGGCTTAATAATAATTTTGACCGCTCTTTCTTAAAAGATTCATGGAATTGATCCCCCTATTTCAAATTTAAGCACTTTTAATCCCCCTCGCATACTTTGCACTTAAAATTATTGATATTTCATTTTTTAAATGATAAGTTACTTGTAAAATATAATAAATCATCATCGTATATAAATTTATTATTGAACTTTATAGATGAAAATACAAGTTAAAAATGATTTTTTCATCGATTTTCTAGGAAAAATGGTTAGATGGAGACTAAAATTGTTTAAATTTAAAATAAAGGAATCAAAATTGTTTAAATTTAAAATATGAAGAGTAAATTAGTGAATCGGACAACATATGAGGACAAAAACGGTAAGTTAACGCAAATTAAATTATAATAATTGCACAATTAGATTGGTTTACACTAATACACTAAGTTTTAAATTTGATTCATCCTCAATAAATTTAAAAAATTAAATTTAAATGGCTTAACCTCCGAATTCTTTTTAAAATATTTCAAAATTCTTAATATGAATTCCACATTCTTATAAAATTCCCTCATTTATTTTGTTGCACCTGGAAAACATCATATGAGTTATTTTGATTTGTAAAAGAAATTGATTGCTTGTGTTTATTTCTAAATATAAAGTGTCTTTTATTTATGGAGTAAGATATGTATGGTCAAGGAAACGTCTTTCTAGAGAATTTCAGACATGCCGATACATATTTTAAATACTGTTCAATTTTATAACAATTGTTGTGTTGGTCTGATTGTAGCAACATTTATGCATCCTTTCCATCATTCCATATAACGATTTAAATATTTTTATTGCTTAAAGTAACAAACGAATTAAGACATCCAAATTCAATCACCATGATTCAAAATTCAGATGTAATAACAACATCAATTGACCAAACCACTAGGCCACTTTTATACAAATTGTTTATATTTAACCACTTATAAAATGCATATATTTTGGAAATTATCCAACAGTGATAATGCCTAGCTGGACAACTTTTGTTTAATTTCATGCAATTTCATAACAACATCTTTTGTGAGCATTCTTTGATTTGGAATATCCTCAGAACATGTAACTCCTATTTTAGCAAACATCACAAGACACTCCATTATGCTGTTGTCCAGAATCCATGTCTCATCTTCAACAAATGGCATAACCAAACGTGAATCTACTATGTCAAGAATTCCTTCAGGAATTTTCATCTTACACAATTTGTGTTGACTAAGATTCTCACAAAACATATTGTCGGTTGGTCTCTTTCCAGTTATCATTTCTAACAACAGAATTCCATAACTGTAGATGTCTCCCTCTGGTGTTATTGGACCACCTGCTCCATACTCTTAAAAAAAAACAGCAAAATTTTAAAAAACTTTAATCAAATACCGATGCATAAATATATGTATTAAATCAAAATCATTTTTTATATAATGAGAAGGGTGTGCAAAATATTAAAAAAGCAATTATTTTGAATTATTATGTTAAAGGTAAAGTAATAAGTATAGGGAGAACATTTTGAAAGATAGTAACAAATCAGAAAGAATTTTACCTGGTGGAACATATCCTATAGTTCCCTTAATTGTTGAGGAACTAACTTGATCTTTACTTGAATAACCATGAATGAGCCTTGCTAATCCAAAGTCTCCCAAGTGAGCTACAATGTCATCATCAAGAAGAACATTGCTTGGCTTAACGTCACAATGAACTACGACTTGGTCTTCATCATGGTGAAGATAATCCAATGCATGAGCTACATCGAGAGCAATGTCTACCCTTTGTGTGAGGCCGAGACCATGATTTTCCGACCCTTCATCATTATGCAACACATTTTCAAGACTCCCATTAGGCATGAATTCAAAAACGATAGCCTTGAAATCTTCACCCTTGTAATCAACACTTGAACAACAAGTTAGGATCTTTACAAGATTCCGATGTTTCATCTTTCCAAGAGCATTGCACTCTGCAACAAAACTCTTTTCTGCCCCGCGTGTTTCAAGATTCAACACCTTTACAGCAATAGGTCTTTCAATGTTGAGAAGAGATCCTTTGTAAACAGATCCAAAACTTCCTGTTCCAACCAAATTGGATGAAGAAAATCCATTGGTTGCTTCATGTAACTCTCCATAAGTAACTCTCAACGACCTATTTTGCAAAGATTGTGAAGAAGATAGCTTTTTGGCTTTTCTCGTAAGAAAATGGACAATTGTAAAAGCTATGAGAGAGATAAACATTCCCCCAAATATAATGATGAAAATGAGTTTCTTTTTTAGAGATCTATTGTGATTCTTAGAGGGCCCCTTAAAACATGGAGGAAGCTTCAACTGAGGTATTCCTCCACAAAGATTCTTGTTTCCAATTAGAGAAAATTTTGTGACATTGCTAAAGACACCACCTATAGGAACCTCCCCATACAGATTGTTAAAAGACAAGTTTAACATACTCAAAAATGTCATATTTTCTAATTCTAAGGGGATTGTGCTTGAAAAGTTGTTTTCAGAAATGTCTATGAATTCTAAAGATCCTAAAGAGCTCAAGAACAAAGGTATTACACCAGACAACTTATTTGAGTGTAGCTGCAATTGTGAAAGATGCTTCAAATTACTAAACTCTGAAGGAATGGAACCGGTCAATAAATTGTTGCATAAGAACAAATTTATTAAACCATTTAGATTGCCAAATGTTTGATTAGGTATTTGACCACTCAGTTTGTTGTTACAAATACTTAATTTTTGCATTTGGGTGCAATATCTAAGGGTAAATGGAATGTGTCCTTCTAATTTGTTATCTAGTAGATATAACTCAGACAAGACGGTAAGATTGCCAATATTTGAGGGAATATTACCAGATAATTTGTTATGTTGCAAGACCAATACTACTAGATTTGTAAGCTTTCCAATTGAATCTGGAATTGTCCCCTCAAACAAATTATTTCCGAGGCTTAAATAAGTTAAACTGGTAAGTTGTTCAATTCTCTTAGGTATCACTCCATATATTTGATTAGACAGCATATCAAGCCAAATAAGATTGGTGGAAAAGTTTCCTATAAGATCAGGCAATTCACCACCAAATCTATTAAACAGAAAATCGAGTATTGACAATTCAGTGCAGTTGGATAACGAGGAAAGAAAGTCCAAATCGCGAGCTCTTCCACTCCCAAAATTATTTATGCCAATAAGAAATCGTTTAAGTTTATTTAATCGACCCAAAGTGTTAGGTATTGGCCCATTAAACGAATTTTGTCCTATATCAATCATTTCCAATTCAGTGGGGTTGGATATTGAAGTTGGAAAGTTCCCGGTTATATGGTTTTGTCCTACTAAGAATTCAACAAGATTGGGAAAAACAAGATTTAGATTTGATGGAAAACTACCAAATAATTGGTTTTCCCCAAGATCTAAATATAGAATATTTGATAGGTTGTAAAGAGAATGAGGGATTTCACCTGAAAATTTATTTGAAGCTAGATAGAGTTCTATCAAGTTTGACAACTTACCCAAAGAATAAGGTACGGTTCCTTCCAAGTGATTTTCAGTAAGAGATAGCAATTGGAGTGATGAAACATTTTGTAGGGAAGATGGAATCGTACCAACTAGATTATTTGTCTCAAGATTTAAGATGATAAGTTGCTTCATTGATCCAAACCATGTGGGAACTCTTCCAATAAACTGATTTTTCATCAAATTAATTTCCTTGATATTTGTGCAATTCTCGAGTTCTACAGGAATTTCTCCTTGAAGTTTGTTGTAGCTTAAGATAAGAACTTGCAAGCGCTTCAAACGACCAACTTGTTTTGGAATTTCACCATGCAAAGCGAGGTTTTTAAATCTGAGCATTCTGAGAAATGTCAGGTTTCCTAAAGATGGACCAAGAGTACCACCCCATGTTTGGTTCTCCAAATGCAAGACAGAGACTCTCATGTGACGACGGCCACATGCGACACCTTGCCATTGACAGAAATGTAGAGACTCATTCCATGATGGCAGAGAATCAGGCATACTATTGGTAAGTTTTTCTTTCAAAGCAAGCAAAGCAAGTTTATCAGTGTATGAAGTCAGAGAAAGAGCATTTGTTGGTGAGAACATGTAATACACCAATGCTTGGATTGCAAAGCAGAGAAAACAAGTCATTGAAATTCTCATTTTGCTATTAAATTAATATATTGGAGAATATGTATTATGAGTAACCAAATAATACCTTATCTGGTATATATAGAGCGCAGTATGTCCAATAGATACGTTGGTTAATGGTTACGTTTATCTAATTCGGCTTGTGTGGTTCATGTTATAGTAAGACTTGTGACTTGTTGACTTAGAATTTACTACTCCCTCCGGAAAACTATACTTTGTACCTCCACAATTAATCTTGTACCCCCACACTTTTTTAAAAATGACAATTTTACCCTAATTATAATTTAATTATTTTACTATTTGACTTTTATCATTTACGAAAAAGACAAAATTTAACGGTCCAGAAAAACACTTCAGGAACACATTCCGGAACACTTTCAGCAAATATTCCGGTATGTAAAAACACAAACCGGAACAGTTTTAAAATGTGTTATGGATTTCACAAAAACCATTCCGGAACACTTTGTGCAAGTGTTCCGGAATGAATGCCAAATTGTATAACTTTCTTGAATGCAATATTGCAAACCGGAACACTTCCTAAAAGTGTTCCGAAAAAAGACAACAAAAAAATAAAACCGGAACACTTTCTAAAAGTGTTCCGGTTTGGTAAAATTTTCGGAACACTTACTTGATGTGTTCCAGAGTGCTTTTTTGTGAACCGGAAGACTTGACCAAAGTGTTCCGGAATGCAATATATTTGGAGAGAATTCGGAACACTTTTAGAGGAGATGTGAAAAATGAAATTTTTTTAAAATCTTATGCTTTTTATATGAGGGTATTTTCGTCAAAAAATTACTGTAGCGGAGGTACAGGTTGAAATGTGGGGTACAAAGTTAAATTTTCCTCCCTCCGTTTTTAGTGATTTAGTAACAGAAGTAATGTTTTAAAATAAATGATAATTTTTATAATTTTAAGAAATATTATTTTTTTTTGCCAAATATATGATAAATTTTTTGTGATAAATATGAATGCACAAATACATGATAAATAATGTTTTACTAAAAGTATTATTTTCTCTTTTAATAACACAAACTTTCTTAATATGTCTGTTGATTAACTATTTTATTTTGAAATGCATGTTGTATTTGGTTGAAATTCATTCTTAAATATAAGACCCCTTATATAGATCATGGAAATTAATTAAATAGATTTGATGAAAATCAATATTGTGATCATTGAAAATTTCAAATTTTGAACCATTCCACACTTTAAGTACAAATACTATTCAAATTTCGAACCATTCCACACTTTAAGTACAAATACTATTCTTGCCAGTTCCAAATCAAGGGTAGGATAATTCTTCTCATGAGTCATGAGTTGTCTAGACGCATAAGTAACCACTTGATCATAAGTACGTCACTTAAACTCATCTTTAACACATCTAAATACACAACAAAACATTCCTTCACATATTGTAGAATCATAACTGAAGCTGATGTAAACCTCTTTTTCAATTCTTGAAAGATTTCCTCTCACTAAACGTTCCAAACAT
Organism: Vicia sativa; assembly: GCA_021764765.1. NCBI lineage: Eukaryota > Viridiplantae > Streptophyta > Magnoliopsida > Fabales > Fabaceae > Vicia > Vicia sativa. Next base: position 160,703,435 of record CM038795.1, on the reverse strand, counting down.
AGGCTTGAGCTAGCTTTTCGAGTCAACTGCGTCAAAAGAAATGCTAACTTCGAAAAGCCTTCTATAAACATCGGGTAGTAACCAATTAGACCCAAAAAACTTATGATCTTAGTAAGTGACTTAGGAGTCTCCCATTGTGACACTGCGCCTACCTTAGATGAATCAACAACTATTCCATCACTAGAAATAACATGACAAAAGAAACTCAGTTTCTTCAACCATAACTCACACTTGGACAACTTAGCATGCAACTTATTGTCTCTCAAAATTTTCAATACAACCCTCAAGTGTTCTGTATGCTCTTCGTCCGTCATAGAATACACATAAACTTTGTAACGCCCGTTTTTATTAATAATATATTATGTTAATATTTTCGAATTATCGATCGATATTTATTTTGTGACGAGAGTATTTGTGTTAATTAATATATTTATTAGTTTATCTAGCGACGTTGTGTTCGGTCCGGGTTTTATTCCGTTCGGGTTGGTAAAATATTATTCGTATCCGATATTTAATTCCCCGAAATTGTTTTAATTGATTGAATTAATAATATTAGTAAATATTATTAGTGTGATAATTTATAAGAACCATTTCTCCTCATTTTCCTTCCATTCAATTATACCAAAACCAAACATGGAGACTTGGCTTATTAGTAGGAAACAAGTTATAAAAACCAATTTCTTTTCCTTTTCTTTCCATTGTAAACACAAAAACCAAAATAGAAACAAGAGAGGAAAAGAAGAGGTTTTGGGAGAAGAAGAACAAGAGGAGAAGATAAGGGAGATCTTAAGCAAGAGAGGAAGCTTGAGGTTGAGCTTTGGAGCATCACCATGGATCAACCAAACTAGAGGTAAGGGGTTTGATTTTCCACTTCCTATAATTAGGGTTTGATACATATATTGTGGATTTGTGATGAAAAATTGGTGTTGTGGTTTGAAGTTGGGTGTTTGATTGTTTGATTTCCATTTCATTTAGTTAGGGTTTGATGAATTTAGTTTGAATTGTGGAAAAATTTGATGTTTGGTTTATAGGGTTTTGTTGAGGGATTGTAAGAATGTTTAGAAGAGTTGGATTTATGGTAGGAATCATGGGTATTATTATTTGTGTTGTAATAGTTGGATTGTAGAATGGAAATTAGAATTGAAATAAAAATGAAATAGGAATGAAAATGTTAAGGAAGAACTACCTGCAAAATTTGAAAACATAACAAACAAAAAAATGAAAAAAATGAATGAAAATGAATGATGAAATGAAATGATGAAATGAATGAATGAAAAAATGAAATGAATGAAAAATGAAAAAATGAAATGAAAACGGTATGTACATCCAAAAACGCAGGGACAATAAAACACAGGGACAATGAAACGTAATGAATGAAGGAAGTGGCATGTTGTGAGGCAGCCTCCCTTTCTTACAAGCCTTTAAGGCGTGTGCCTCAAGTAGTTTAGGGGGCTGCAATGAAATGTGGAAAATGTGGCTTGCTGTGTTTGTTTTGCTGTTTCTATTTTCCTGTCAAACACTTTCCTTCATAATTTTAAGAAATGGTTTCTGTTTCTTTAAGTTTCAATTAATCCATATCCTACTAGTTAATATTAATAAAATATAATTAGGGAATAAGATATCCGATTAAATTTAGAACCCGATTATGTTTCGATTTTTCGATTTCGGTAAATTCGGCAACGGAGTAAGTTGCTCCGAATTCAACGAAAATTGACGTGCTAGATAAGTTCGACGTGTAGAACGTAGTGGTGAAGTTAGTTTTTAGAAATTACGAGTTTTTGCGAGACGACCCGAAACAAGCCAATTTACGGTAAAATTGAATCGGACGGTGTTTTAGTAGATTTAAGGTACGTATGGACAATCCGATTTCAATGTCGACGATTATGGTTAATACCGGTTGTTAGGAATGGCTTTCGTGACGATTATAGGTGTTTGACTATTTTCCCGTTTTCGGAATTTAGTGAATTAATTAATAATGATGCGGTGTGAATAAACGTAAGATTTGCGACAGTGTATTTATTAATGAATACTTGTTGACATGCAATGTGATGGTATATGTTTTGTACGTGTTGATATTACGATTAAATTGATGTTGTTAATATATGCTTCCGATTTGTGAATGCATGATTTTTGGTGAATTTATTAGTGATGCTTGCATAATGCAATTATGATGCGATGATATATTTATCTTGTTTTGGATAAATTATGGCGATGTGGGCTTTATGCCAATTTGAATGAGCGAAGATGTTGTTTTTGGTGTTGTGTTGTTTTATTGTCGAGTCACATACATTTCATAAGCGAATAGGGCTTTTATGCCAAGCGAAGAGGCTTTTATGCCAAACGATGATGGCTTTTATGCCGAGCGAAGATCGGCTTTATGCCAAGTGTCCCTAATTACGGACAAAGCGATGGGTACCACATGCATAACATAGTTGTGTCTCATGGAGTCGGTTATGTTTATGTTTGGGTTGTTTGGCGTTGGGTTTTGTTGATTGATGGATGATATTGAATTGCGATGATATATGATGTGATGATGTTGTGGTGATGGGTTTTATGCCAAAAGCGAAGATGGACTTTATGCCAAAAGCGAAGATGAGATTTAGCCAATTTGTGATGATTTGTTATGTTGCTTATATTACTAGTATTATTTAATGTTGTTGGTTGATGTTGTTCTTTAAGACTACCGTGTTAATTAGTGAAGTATTAGTTTGTGACGATTTCGTGGTGACGGAGGGTTATGTGTTGTTGCGACGTTTTATGCCGATGAGGCTATGGTGATAAGGTGTAGATTATACACATTAGGATGACGAGCAAAATAAGTGAGTTTTGATTATGTGTTGGAATTACACTTATTAATCTATAACCTTTATAATTCCGAAACTATATATATATATATATATATATATATATATATATTTTATCATGCCTTTAATTATATGTTTTGGAGTATCTCACCCTTTACTTGTTTCGCCGTTACCTATATATTGGTAACGTGCAGGTTATGAAGATGGAGTTTATAACAGCTGTTAGTCGTGTCGCTCTGATACGTAGCACTCGGGGGGAAATATTTATGTCGTCTTGTTGTTGTTGTTTCATTATTGTTCCTTCTGTGAATAAGAACCATAATTCATAAAAACATGATTTTGATGAGGAAGTTTAATAAAGGAGATGTTTTGATTTCTATGAATCAATTTGTGTTTTCCTGCGATGCTATGTATCAGAAATTTATACTTTAAAGTAAACTGTTTTAAAGTGAGTTGTTTTTGATTGTGTAACGCCTCAGTATTTAATTTATGAAATTTTAAAATTACTCTGATTTTTGCATATTAAACTTTGGGTAGAATTGGGGTGTTACAAACTTCATCGATGAACACAGACGAATTGATCCAGGTACGAATGAAATTTCTGATTCATTTAATCTATGAACACTCCTTGCGCATTAGACACACCAAACACATCACTGAATACTCGTAATAACTATATCGAGTCCTAAACGCGATCTTTGGTATACCCTCTGACTTCACCATAATCTAGTGATAAACTGATCGTAGATCGATCTTGCTAAACATACTAGCACCAACCAAGTGATACATAAGGTTGTTTATCTTTGGAAGAGGATACTTATTCTTGAGAATAACCTTATTCATTTGCATATAATCAACACACAATCTCATGCTACCATCTTTCTTCTTAACCAATAACACTAGCGCTTCATGCAGAGAAATGCCAAGTTCGATAAACTTCTTCTCTAAAAGGTCTTATAATTGTTTCTTTAGCTCACCCAACTCTGACAATACATTCAATATGATGTAATAGATACAGGACTAGTACTAGATATTAGATATATGGAAAACTCAACTTTTTATTATAGCGCCAAGTTAGCAATATCCTCAGGAAAAACATCAAGAAACTCACACACCACAAGCATATCACTAGCCCAACATCGTTCTCCACTCCTAAAGAAGTGAACATCACGAGAACCTGATTATTCTGCCTCAAAGACATCTATATCTGACTGACAGACATCAATCTCAAATCCGCATTCTCTTCAGGTTCGAGAAACAACATAATCTCATCCAAAATACCACACTCTTGCAATCAGCAGCAGGCTGAACAACCCCTCCACAGCTGAAACATCTCAAAGAAGCATAAGCTTATCCCCCACTTGTTTCAATCGTGCTCCAGCTGGTATGCAGTTAGGAATGAAAAATGAGCATCGACAGTGTTCACACCCTTGTTGTATACTTGGGAAATCTATAAACTCACACAACCTAGGTTGATTGGACTGACATGCTCTAATACCAAATATGTAACACCATAAAATTCAGACTCTTAATTTAATAGAGAACAACAAATAAACTTGAATAAATGCCATTTTTAGGGTGTCACACATACTTTTTAATCAAACATCCTTTTCAACTTATAAAATATCGCATTGGAATAGAAACATTTAGCCAATTAACACAACTCATAGTTTTTAAAGGAGACCACTTTTAACATAACAGGCCATCTAACTCATTGGGCCGCCGTCACCTCTGATGGCAAATACACAATTATTTTCTCCTATCTCTGAAACAAAAGGAAAAAAAAGAACTCAAAAAGAAAAAATAAAAATTCAAAGTGAGTTGCCCAGTGTTTTATTTGAGGATAATTTTTATTATTTTCTTTGGGCCCTCTAAAAAGTCAGGATCAACCCTGGTTACAACACTAAATCTAAGTTCCATAGTGATCACAACACTAAATCACGACGCGTCACTGATTATAACAGTAGATCAGGACTCGTCAACAAACAAAAGTTTCCCCTATCTCTAAGATACATGAATGCATGTAAATGGGACATAGACAATTACATGAAGGCATCACTGCCACCTATAACTTTGACATCAACACATCGATACCCCCACTTGACCGAACTCAAAAAGATACCAATATAACATCACAATAGACGATTCCACCACTAAATCAAATATTTCAAACATAATCAATTTTTTAAAAATACATCAAAACAATTAATAATCATATAAAATCCCCACAAGTAGTACTAAATTGGACTAAACGGTCCTCAAAATCAGAATCAACAACAAAAATTGAGTCGAGCAACCAAAACTTATAAAATTAGGTCAATGACGGTCAACCCGTCACCTGGGTAATAGCGGCTAGGTCGTCACTCAGTTGACATTCGTTAGCTTCCTCTGGCACTTGACGCCCACACATAGGTGACGCCTAATTTTGCTATTGGAGGATATGTATTATGATTAACTAATAACTTATCTTCTATATACAGTTATATGTATTATGAGTAACATATATGAATGGTTACGTTTGTCCCATTACGGCCCGTATGGTTAGTACCTCAATCTTGTGGATAAATGTAAGAATAGATGATGTTATAAAGTATAATTCATGTTCGTTCGACATAGTCGAAATAGGAGTAGTGTTTGTGTCGAAATAGCTGTTGGGACGAAATGTTCATTATTGTAGATTTCTAAATGCATTGGGCTTTGTATGTTTTGGGCCTTTAGTTTAGCTTCTCTTTGGGCCTAGGAAATGTGTCTATATAAGGAGTATTTCTTTGTAATCAAAATAGTTTTTCAGTTACAATCATTCAATAACATTTTTCATTCAGTTTAGATAATCATTCTCTCTTCTTCTTCCTATTCTTCTTCTTTACAAAACTATTTTCTTACCCTCTGTTCCAACAAATTGGTATCAGAGCCTGGTTGCGATTCAGAGAGAATCTAATGGAAAACGAAACAACAACGTCGACACAAATTCTAGCGAATCTACCAGTTTTCAAAGGAGAAAACTATCAACGACGGGTTGCACAGATGAAGGTCATTTTCAAATTTCAAGATGTTGTTGAAATCTTGAATGATGGTGTATCGGAGCTAGAAGCAAATGCGACGGAAGCCCAGAAAGTTGCGCCCAAAGATCAGAGGAAGAAATATTGTAAAGCATTGTTCTTGATTCATCAGTGTGTATATTCTGATGTATTCAAAAAGATAATTGAAGAAGAATCAACGAAAGATGCGTGGGACAAGTTGAAAAACTTGTATGGCGGAGGCGAGAAATTGAAAAAGGTGAAGTTGCAGACGCTGATAAAGCAATATGAAATGATGCAAATGAAAGATGATGAGTCTATCTCTGCATACTTCTCAAGGATTGTGACACTGACTAACCAAATGAAAGCATGTGGAGAAACGATCACTGATTTGTAGAAAATAGAAAAGGTACTGAGATCTTTAACTGCAGATTTTGACTATATTATTGTGACAATTGAATAGGCCAAGAATCTATCTGAGATGAAGTTAGAAGAACTTCAAGCTCCACTGGAGGCTCATGAGATGAGATGAGATGAGATTGAAGTTACAAAAAAATACTATGATATTTCAAGTTGTTTTCAATAAATAAATGTGATCAGTTGTTTCAGTTGAACATGATGTTATAAATAATGTATGAAGTTTAATTATGAATTCCGCTGCGTATTAAATAAAAGATTGTTTGGTGTTGAAAGATGGTGCAAGTTGTTATGTGACCCTTTATATATTAAAAGGGTTATGTATATGATAAATGTGTTGTTTTAAATTTGAAAATGTGGCATCCCATGCTTTGTTGCAAGTTTTAATTATTCTAATTTTCAATATAATTTTTGGGTAGAATTTGGGGTGTTACAAGGAGTATAAGGAGCAGTAACTTCATGCTCAATTCCATTCTTATCATCGAACTGCTGGAATTCTATAGAGTTATACTCACCTCCACCATTCGTTTTGAGAATCTTTAACTTCTGACCACTTTGATTCTCACCCTTCACCTTGAACTTCTGGAATTCTGTAAACACCTCATTATTAAACTTGACGAGTGTTACCCACGTCATTCTTGTGAACTCATCCACAAAAGACACAAAATACCTATTTCCTACAAGTGAAGGTTCTGGAAATGGTCCACACATCAGAATATACTACTCCTAGAGCATGTTTTGCTCTTGGGGCTACTCCTGATACAAATGGCAATTTGGGTTGCTTGCCTTTCATGCATACCTCACATGAGTTCTCAGGCTTCACAATCTTCGGAATGCCACGTACGAGCTTCTTAGAACTTAGATGCCCTAAGCTTTTATAGTTTAGATTCCCCAATCTCTTGTGCCACAACTTACTATCTCCTTCAGAGCCTTCTGTACTAAGACACTCTGCTTCAGCTATTTCTACATTCACTATGAATGTTTTGTGGCTTCCCTGTTCAGATTGCATAATCAACTTCTGATTGGAATCATACAACTTCAAGAGATTGTTCTTCATAACAACTGAGAAACATTTCTCAATGAGTTGACCCACACTCATCAGATTGCTTTTGATACCGGGAACATACCAAACATCCTTGATCAGAACACTCATCCCATTTTTTACCTTGAATTTGAAATTTCCCATACCTTCTGCATTAAGGCACTTATCATCAGCACATTTGATCTTTGTCCTCCTTCTGGAGTAAAAATCTGTCAACCATTGTTTGTTTCCAATCAAGTGATTTGAACAGCCAGTGTCCATATACCACCAATCTGTCAAACATCGTCCATCAGACTCATAAGCCATCAATAACACAGGTTCATCATTTGAATCTCCTCTGGCTTTGTTTGCTTCTTCTGATTTCCTTCCTTTGTTTGACCAGTACTCTCTAGAAAAATGGCCAAACTACTTACAACAGTAACATTGAACTTTCCCCTTCTCCTTTCGCTTATGATGTTTCTTCTCATCAGAAGTTGAGGTTTCTGACTTCTGGAATCTATCACCACGTCTATTTTGGCCTCTGACCAAGAATGCTTATGGTCCTTCTTGACAAAAGAAGCTTTTAGAGCCTGCTCAACTTCCCTCTCAAAAGTTCTTTCAGTCAGAAGCAACTCATTTGCTTCTAGACTACTTTGCAGCTCTTATATTCTCATGGTTTCCAGATCTTTAGAATGTTCAATTGCTACAACAATGTAATCAAATTGAGGAGTAAGTGGTCTCAATACCTTCTCTATGATTACTTGTTCAGAAAGAGTTTCTCCACAAGTCTTCATCTCATTAGTGATCAAAACCACTCTAGAGATATACTCTGAAACCTTCTCATTGTTCTTCATGTTAAGATTCTCATATTTCTTTCTCAAGGACTGAAGCTTCATCTTCTTCACTGATATATCACCCCCGTAACATCCGACCAGTGTGTCCCACGCCTCCTTTGACGTCATCGAATCTGCAATCTTCTCAAACACGTTCACATCCACAAACTAATGGATGAACAACAACACCTTCTGATCTTTCTTCCTCTTGCTTCTCTGCACCTCTCTCTCTTCTTCTATTGCATCTTCTGCAACCTCAATATACCCATCAGTAACAATCTCTAGAACATCTTGAGCTCCAAATAACACGCGCATTTGAATCATCCATCTGTTCCAGTTCTTGCCATCAAAAAACTGGAAGTTTGGTACTCATGTTGTCGTTTTCGTTCATCTTCAACCTTGTACAGTACACTCAGATCTTCACACACACAGTATTTCCCAACCCACAAAATCAGGAAAAAAATGTGATTCTTGTTCAAGATTCAACGTGAACCCATAAGCAAAATCAATCACACAACTCAAACTCACGTTCACTCGTGTTTCCCTGTGTTTCTAACCGGAGATCTAGATACCAATTTGTTGGTGCACAAGAATCAAAGATGATTGGAATAATGGGAGAATAAAAGAGAATGACGGCTACACAAAAGTAGAAAGAAATAAGGATTGTTGTTATATATGACATCTACTACTCGTCTATTTATACAAAGGGAAAATTGAATTAAATTTAGTGGCCAAGATAAAAGGTACATAAATAATAAATACTAAATTACCCTTTAAAACTGAACTAAATAGCTACGCTAAAGAACCCAGAAGTTAAGCATACTTCTGGACGCAACCTCAGAAGCTTTTGCTGCTAACTAACATCAGAACATCTGCTTCTGATTAACAACTTCTGAATATTGAATTAATCTTCAATAGATTTTAAGACCCTTCATTGTTATGCAACAACTTTTCATGACTCCCATTAGGCATGAACTCAAAAATAATAGCCTTGAAATCTTCACCCTTGTAATCAACACTTGAATAACAAGTTAGGATCTTCACAAGATTCCGATGTTTCATCTTTCCTAGAGCATTACACTCTTCAACGAAACTCTTTTATGACCAACAAAAGCACAACAATATGAATCAAGAAAGGACATATATTGGTGGTGATTAATCAAATAATTTCTAAGAAGTTTATGTGACAACACCTGTTGACTGTTGTTGAGATATTGCAAGTGTGGAAGAGCCTGCCTTTCTATGTCTCTTGTAGAAATTGTTTCCTGCATGCACAATTAAACATCAGAATGCCACTCACTCCATTCAATAAGCAAAACAAACTATACTATGAATGAACCAAGTCTAATTCAAGCATGAATATATACTGAGTAACACTTACAAGTGTGATTCAAACACACTATACTATGACTACAACTACAAAATCAAAATTATCACAATAATTTATTATCATAATGAAAATTTGAAAATTACCGATTTTGTTTGAGTTGTCCAAAGCTAGACTGAACTCATCCAATTCATCTTATTATTAAAGTTTTCATTCAGCACAAGTGGATCTTGGAATTTGAATAGACTAGATTTTTCTTTTTCATCCTTCAATCATGCTATCGATGCCTAAACCACTTATCGAATGATATGTCGTGCCATTTAGGTACCATTTTTCTTGTATCTACTCTTCAATTAAACTCATCATTTTCTGTGTTGCATAAACTTTTCTGCTAAGCTAGCTGGTTATCTTCTATCAAGTTTAACAAAACAGGATTAAAATGTTAAAACCAAACCAATGCACAAATAGTCACCCAACACCCAATACAACTATACATCACAAGTACATCAATCAAAGCAGGTACAACTTACTCAAGACAGACTTGTTGCCACTTCAATTCATGCCAAAATAAGGTATAATGCAGGTTTCTTCGAACCAGTTTTCATCGCTCTTGTTGGTTATGAAGTTGGCATAATATTTTAATGTGAAGCTTGTTTCACTTTTAAATCCCTGTAACATGAAATTTAACAAAAGCAAATGCTACTTTTAGTGTTAATCCACAACAGAAAAGATATCTGAAATCTGAAACTCACAGAAATAAGAAAAACTAAATCAAAATACAAATCTCAAAACTGATTCAAAATCACAAAAAATGAATCAAAATTACAAATCTTGCAACCTTGAATTTGTATCAAATTTCTTGAAATCACAAACCTTGCAAATGAAAGTGGATCTGGAAAAATGAGACAAGAGAACATTAAGTATTCAGTACACACATTCACAAAACCATATGACTCATTAAAAGACATTCACCAAAATACAATCCTTCATCATCATCATCATCCTCATCATCATGTAACCAAATTCGCACTCGTCACAAACAGTACATCATCAATATGCTGCAGCAGTATAAAAACAGATCGAACATAAAAGTAATGCATCTCATTATTAGCCAAAGACATGTTCATGTACACAACAAGTTGAAAGCTATCAAGACATAGATGAGATGAAAATTGTCATACCATAATGGTATTGCTTCTATCAAGTCTGCTCATGCTCTTTGTGCTAAGAAGAGAAAACATTTCATCATCTTATTCAAAATCACCAGTTGACTTGATTAGCAACGCAACCCGTGAATATATTTCACAAAATCTTGGTTCACCTTCTTCGGTTTCACTGTTGGCGGCCGCGTTTCTAGGGTTTTGAGAGAGATGAGAGAGATAGAATATGCTATAGGAGAGAGAAACAGATTTATGAAATGAGATTTGAAAGGATTGGAAAAGTTAATGCACAATATTTCAGATTTGAAAGGGTGGAGGGAAATACTCTAGGTCAATACATATATTTCAGATTTGCAAATAGGTATTAGCAAACATTCAATGGATATAGTTGGTTTTGTCAAGCAGGTAATAGGATGTTACAACAAATTTTTGAATTTATTGTGCCACTTGGAGGAAAGGAAGAATATGATAGGTTTAGAATGGTTGATTTAGCAAATTACCAAAAAGGGCATTTTGTAGTGTAAAATAATTTTATTACAAAAGGTAAATTAGAGAGTTTGGTGGCATGTCGTAATCTTAGTTAGGTAGTTGATAAAATTAGTGGAAAAATTTCCTATAAGATCACGCAATTCACCACCAAATCTATTAAATTGAAAATCGACTGTTAACAATTCAATGCAATTGGATAAAGAGGAAAGAAAGTCCAAATCGCGAGCTCTTCCACTCCCAAAATTATTTACGCCAATAAGAAAACGTATAAGTTTATTTAATCGGCCCAAATTGTTAGGCATTAGCTCATTAAAAGAATTTTGTCCTATATCAATCCTCTCCATTCAGTGAGGTTGGATAGTGAAGTTGGAAAGTTCCGGGTTATATGGTTGCCTCCTACTAAGAATTCAACAAGATTGGAAAAAATGAGATTTATATTTGATGGAAGACTACCAAATAATTGGTTTTCCCCAAGATCAAAATATTGAATATTTGATAGGTTGTAAAGAGAATGAGGGATTTCACCTGACAAATTATTTGAAGCTAGAGCCAGTAGATTCAAATTTGACAACTTACCCAAAGAATAAGGTATGATTCCTTCCAAGTGATTTTCTGTAAGAGATAGCATTTGGAGTGATGAAATGTTTTGTAGGGAAGATGGAATTGTACCAACAAGATTATTGTTCTCAAGAATCAAGTTAGTAAATTGCTTCATTGATCCAAACCATGTGGGAACTCTTCCTGTGAGCTGATTTTCCTGCAAACCAAATGCTTTGATATTTGTGCAGTTAGTAAGCTCTTTAGGAATCTCTCCTTGAAGTTTGTTAAGAAATTACAAGCGCTTCAAACGACCAATCTAAGATGGAATTTCACCGTGTCAATGTCAATACTTTCAATACAGTGTCTATGGTGTCTACCTTTTCATGAATTGAATTGAACTATATTAATGGTTCAATTCATTGAACTATATTAATTGTTCAATTTAGTTATTAAAAATTATTTTAAAAAAAATATAGTTAATCAGTTACAATTCAGTTTATAACTAGTTTAAATTAATTTATAGTAAAAAATCAGTTTAATATAATTTAACTAATTTCAAACTAGTTTTATTGATTTTTTTAGTAAAAGCTTATTTGATTTTTTTATAAAATATTAATTTTTATAATAAAACCAATTTATAATAAAAATTATTTTTGAACTAGTTTAAAACTGTATTGAAATTGTTTTGAATAAATGGTTCAGTTTAATAATCATTTAAATTGTTCAACTTTATTTATGATTTAATCCAATTCAATGCAGAAACACAATTCAATTAACCATATTTTGAACGTCCTAATTCTATTAGAATGATTTTGGAAGGGCTTACATAATAGTTTTGTTAAACTAAAAAGTTAACTAAACAACTTAACAACGGATCACATTGTTCAAATTATTGTGAGGTTATGAAAATAGCTTACAACTTATAGGAATCCATTTAAAGTTAATTTATATTATTGCTATAAAAATGGCTTATAGATTAGCACTTATATCATGATAAACACTTATACAATATTCTATATGATAATGTCATGACTTAGAATAGCTTCTAGAAACAACTTTCTGGAGTTTATAATAGTAGAAACAAGTTTCGCATCAGTTTTATAAAATTTATATGATAACTGCTTATTGAACCATCGCTCATTATTGAGGTGAACGCTCTCCAAGTTTTGTTCCAGAGCGACAAATCTGAGACAAAACAAGTATCAAATTTCTAAGATAAATAGTCCATTATTAAAAAGTCCAGCACGGTGCTCTTTCTCTTGCAATGACAACTTCATTGATGACAAGGTCCTTAGTCTTTAATTTATCATCATAATAGTCATAAATATCACATTTTTATTACTACTACCAATTTTAAAATAAATTAAAAAACTACAACAGTTTTTATAACCAAACAACAAATGCATATTAACTAACGATATCGTACATTTAATGCAACTTAATACAAACAATATTGTTATCCAAATACATAGAAATTGAAATTCAAACAATATTTGAGGAATACAAGACTATTTAAACTTTTCTTATGAATACAATTATGTTCTTATCACATCAGCAATGGTGTTCATATCATGGAAACATTGATTTGATTTCATTCAACCTACCTATGACATCTTTTATCAACATTCGGTGATTAGGAAATTCTTCCGAACAAGCAACTCCAATTTGAGCAAACATCACCAAACACTTCCTAACCTTGTTTTCCACAATCCCTGTCCGATCTTCGGCAAATGGCTCAAGCAAACGTTGATCCACTACCTCAAGAATTTCTTCTGGAATTTTCACCTTACAAAATTGGTGTAGGTTTACATTCTCGCAAAACATGTTATCCGTTGGTCTCTTTCCAGTGAGCATTTCTAATAGAAGAATTCCATAACTGTAGATATCTCCCTGTGATGATATTCGACCACCTGCTCCGTACTCTTTTCAAACAATAGTTGCAAAAGTTTAGAAATATTATAACACATTAAAGAGATGTAATGACTTTGAATTATTACACTTTGTAACAAGTAAGAGATATAAGGAACTTACCAGGAGGGAGATATCCTATAGTTCCTTTAATTGTTGAGGAACTAACTTGATCTTTATTTGAATGTTCGGTGGCTCCATGAATGAGCCTAGCTAAACCAAAGTCTCCCAAATGGGCAACAATGTCTTCATCAAGAAGAACATTGCTTGGCTTAACATCACAATGAACTACAACTTGCTCTTCATCATGGTGAAGATAATCCAAAGCGTGAGCTACATCAAGAGCAATGTCTACCCTTTGTGTGAAGCTGAGACTTTGATTTTCAGACCCTTCATTGTTATGCAACACATTTTCAAGACTCCCATTAGGCATGAATTCAAAAACAATAGCCTTGAAATCTTCACCCTTGTAATCAACACTTGAACAACATGTCAGGATCTTCACAAGATTTCGATGTTTCATCTTTCCTAAAGCATTGCATTCTGCCACGAAACTCTTTGTCGCCCCGCGTGTTTCAAGATTCAACACCTTTACAGCAATATGTCTTTCAAAGTTAGGAAGTGATCCTTTGTAAACAGATCCAAAGCTTCCCGTCCCTACCAAATTGGATGAGGAAAATCCATCGGTTGCTTCATGTAACTCTCCATAAGTAACTCTCAGTGCTCTATTATGTAGAGACGGTGAAGAAGGTAACTTTTTGGAGTTTCTTGTGAGAAAATGGACGATTGTAAAAGCTATGAAAGAGATCAAAACCCCTCCAAATACACTGATGATGATAAGTTTCCTTTTTAGAGATTGTTTGTGAGTCTTGGAGGAAGCCGTAAAGCATCTTGGAAGCTTCAATTGAGGTATACCTCCACAAAGGTTCTTGTTTCCAATTAATGAAATTGCTGTGACATTGCTAAAGACACCTCCTATGGGAACCTCACCGTACAGATTGTTAAAAGACAAGTCCAAAAAATACAAAAATGAAAGCTTTTTTAGTTCAGAGGGGATTGTTTTTGAGAAATTGTTTTTAGAAATATCTAACGCTTCAAGGGATATTAAAGAGCCCAAAAAGGGAGGTATTTCTCCATGAAAAAAGTTTCCCCCCAACCCCAGCTTTGTTAATGTCAAACAAGCAGCAAGATCCTTTGGAAGTTCACCAGACAAATTGTTTGAGATTAGAGACAATTCTGTAAGATGCTTCAAGTTACCAATCTCTGAAGGAATGTGACCAGTCAAAGAGTTGTGCTCAAAGTAAACATATATTAAACCATCTACATATCTAAATAATTGATTTGGTAAATCACCAGTCAATTTATTTTCACCCATAATTAACATTTGCAATTTGGTGCAATATCTGAGGGAAAATGGAATATTTCCTTCTAACTTGTTTCCTGGAAGATATAACTCAGACAAGAGAGTAAGATTTCCAATATTTGCAGGAAGGTTACCAGATAAATTGTTGTCTTCCAACACCAATCTACCTAGATTCGTAAGCTTTCCAATTGAATTTGGAATTGATCCCTCCAAGAAATTGATTCCAATATCTAAGTATGTTAAACCAATTAGTTGTCCAATTGTTTCAGGTATCTCTCCAAATATTTTATTACGCCGTAGTTCAAAAGATCTGAGATTGATGGAAAAGTTTCCTATAAGGTCAGGCAACTTACTACTAAAATTATTTTGACCCAAAAGGAGTACAGATAGTTGAGTACAGTTGGTTAAAGAAGAAAGGAAGTCTAAATCATGAGCACCTCCGCTTCCAAGATTATTAACATCAATGACAAAAATCTCAAGTTTATTTAATCGACCTAAAGTAAGAGGTATTGGCCCATTAAAAGAATTATGTCCTATGTCTAATCTTTCTAAATCGGTGAGGTTGGATATTGAATTCGGAAAACTTCCTGATATATTGTTTCGTCCTACCAACAATTCAACTAGATTGGGGAAAACAAGATTTATATTTGATGGAAGACTACCAAATAATTTGTTATTCCCAATATCAAAAGTTTGAATATTGGATAGGTTGTAAAGAGAATGAGGGATTTCACCTGAAAAACTATTTAGAGCTAGAGTCAGATATTCCAAACTTGACAACTTACCTAAAGAATAAGGTATGGTTCCTTCCAAGTGATTTTCTGTAAGAGATAGCATTTTGAGTGATGAAATGTTTTGTAGGGAAGATGGAATTGTACCAACTAGATTATTCGTCTCAAGAATCAATGTAGTAAGTTGCTTCATCGATCCAAACCATGTGGGAACTCTTCCTGTGAACCGATTTCTCAGCAACTCAAATACTTTGATATTTGTGCAGTTAGTAAGCTCTTTAGGAATCTCCCCTTCAAGTTTGTTATTTCCTAATCTAAGAATTTCCAAGCGCTTCAAACGACCAATCTGAGATGGAATTTCACCATGCAAAGCGAGGTTATTAAGTTGGAGAATTCTGAGAAATGTTAGATTTCCTAAGGATGGACCAAGAGTACCACCCCAAGTTTGATTCTCCAAATGCAAGACAGATACTCTCATGTGACGACGGCCACATGTAACACCCTGCCATTCACAGAAATGTAGAGACTCATTCCATGATGGCAGAGAATCAGGCACGTTGTTGGTAAGTTTTTCTTTCAAAGCTAGCAAAGCAAACTTATCTGTGTATGAAGTCAAAGAAAGAGCATTTATTGGTGAGAACATGTAATACACCAACACTTGAATTGCAAAGCAGAGAAAACAAGTCATTGAAATTCTCATTTTTGTATTGGAGATATGTATTATGAGTAACCAAATAATAGTTTCTTCGTATATATAGAGAGAGAGGGGGAAGTATCTATAATAGTTTCTTAAGTTCATGTCATACTTTACTTGTTGACTTGGAAGTCAATACTAACTCAGTCTGCGAGTGATTCAATAATTTAAATTTTCTATTATGACAAAGATAAATGTATGAATAGATGATAATTATATTTTGAAACTCCTTAATAAAATTATGGAAATTATTAAAGTTGACAAGTAGGATTAAGTTTATTGATAATTGATATTGTTTTTACAGATTTATCTTTTAAAAAAGAGCTAATTTAGGATCCTACATTGTTTTAAGATTTAATGACTAGTTAAGATCTTCTTCTCCCATAACATTATATATATGACTGATGCATAGTTTCTTAGTTTGTTTTAAAAAACACTTTACATGATTAATCATATTTTTGAACTGTCTTAAGTCTTAACCATCTACTTAATGTAACACAGCTCTTCATCAATTTTTTCTTATTTATCTTTTGCAAGTACAGAATAATCTTCACGCTAACAGCTAACAACCACACATTTATAGCCCAATCTGCAAGTTGGAGAGTAAATAATCTTCGTGCTAGCAGCACCACACGTTTAGCCCGATCTGCAAGTTGGGGAGACAATAATGTTCGTGCTAACAGTACCACATCTTTAGCCTGATCTGCAAGTTGCAGAGTTGTTTGGACTATAGCATGGATTGACTGACTTGGAATGAAAGACTTGACATGTTTCATTTGTTAGTGAAACTATGTTTTTCTTGGAAAGATGTAACATATAATGTGTCTAACAATGTGTGTAATAAGATTAATGCAGAAACATATATAAAGCGAATAAAGTAGAAGGACACAAGGAATCTGATTATCCCGCAAATCAAATATCTTAATATTTGTGCAATTGTTGAGCTCTATAGGAATCTCTCCTTGAAGTTTGTTAATTGTTAAGTCAAGAACTTGTTGTTGGAAAATTTCTAAAATATTTACTTGATAAGTAGAAATTAAGAAATTGATTTTATGAATTTTTACTATCAATTGATCATGTTGGTGTAGTGGTATATTCAAAGAGCCTCAAGGAGTACACGAGTTCGGGGTGGAATGCCACTAGACCGTTGCAAACGTCAAAGTAAATAAACCTCACTGATAACTAGTGATTCAAACAACACTTCCCTTCACCAAGTAACACGATTTTCTCTATAAATTGAGATATTGTACAAACTAAAAATACACACGAAAGTAATGTATTTCAAGAGGCTATAATCATATCTAAGTCAATTTTTTTATTTTTTTGGTGTACAGAAATAAATGAGGAAATTTTATTCGGTAAAATATCGTTGATCGATATGTTTAATGTGAATATGCAATATTTCGTGTTAAGGTTTCTAAAGTATCTTGAAGGGGATTCAACGGTTAACTTATTTGAATCCAATTTCTCTAAATTGATGGGGAGAATCGAACCTAAAACTTAGTGTAAACACATGCTTTGAAATTTATTTTGTGCAACTTTCATCGTACCGTTTTCATCTTCTTTTCGTTCATATTTTTTAGTATACCCTCAACACAAGATCTAACAATCTTTAGATTTGATATTCAATTTTGATTCATCCTTTATTTATAATTAATATCAAAGTATGCAAATTTAAAGAAAAAGATAACAACTTTCGACAAAGGTGAAAGGTACATAATTGTTTTAAATAAATATATGTTATATGATGTTCTAAATCTTAGTAAAATATGTTGAAAGTGATATTTATTTTAAGTTTAACATGTGTAATAAATTTATATATGTATGGTTTATAAATTATTGAAGTATGTGAATTTGATTAATCAAGAATTTTTCAATCCTACATTCAGTTATTCCGATACGAATGTTCACCTTTCAAAAGGGTTTAGAAGTGTACATGTGGTGATTAAGGAACCAACAAGGTCTTGTGAATGACAGCTACCTTTTTTCGTTTTTGCATTTGTAGTCACACATACTTGTTCTTGTTTGAGAAATTCTGATTGGTAATCCTTTCTTTTTGTTTCTCGTTTTTCGTTCTTTTGATTTTTCCCTAACTTTTTCTAGGACTAGATTTTTTTAAAATTTATTTTGTAGTCCAGCGGAATTTCTTAATTTTTGTCAAAATCACTTGCTTTCAAGTTTTCGACTTAGTGGACTTTCTTTCTTTTCTTTTTTTGTTTCGATTTTGCATTTCTTTTTTCCAAACAAATTGTATGACCTTGGTTGGTTTTCACTCGTCTCAACCTCCAACTTCAATACTTGTCACTAGTTCCTCTCGAACCTAAAACTCAGCATAAGTCATCGTCAATGCAAGGTCATATCAATACATTGAACCAAAACATCTTAGCATAAACTCAATGTTTTCCTCACCATGAAGCATTCATCATAAACTTAACACAAAATTTAAAAATATATAACTTCTCATCAGTATTCATCAAACAACATCAAACAACCATTAAAAATAGAAATTACTCAAAAAAACAAGGGTTGGAGGTCAACCCTCGTGGCATGACAACCGTCACTACCAAGTGTTATCCATTCTCTCTCAATCGTCATCATCATTAACGGTTGAGGAAGTTGCACTCATCATGGAGCGTTGACGGTCGGGCCGTCACTCATCTCACGCCCGTCATCACCGACGTGTTAGTGCTTTCTTCCTTGTGGCGGTGACAGTTGACCCATCACGTAGGTGAATCTTGTCAGTATGCAAGACACAAAATTAACAATTTTTCCATGGCAGCACCTCCAGACCTCCGATTTCGTTCCCAGTAACCTCACACGCAAATCAATTCATCAAACATCACGGGTTTGACATATACATCATCAATTAAACATGGAATCATCATCCTATCTTACCAATTCATCATCTATACTCATGAACATCAAAGATCATAATTATGCATATAAGTCCACCTCAAATTCGCGAAAAACCTTCAAGCTTTGACAATAAAAGTCATTCTTCTTCACTTGTTCTCCTAGGATTGTCTCTTTATCTCCTTAGCCTTTTTTCATAAAATATTTTGTATTCTCCTCTCTCTTTCTCAATAAACTTTTCACTCCTATTTAAATAACTTAAGTTATTACATTTTAATTATTAATTATTCCCCTCATCTCTTACTAATTCTACTTAACTTCTCATATTTCTTTAAGTTCTAATTCATTGCCCCAAATCTCCTTTTTCCCACTTTTCACTATTTCTAATATTTAAAATAATAAACAAATCTCTCAATTATTATTAAATAATTAAAATACTCCACTCAATTTGAATAAATTATTAAAAATACCCTAAAAGCTCAAATAAAAATTAAGAAAATATTAGAATAAGAAAACAGAGTGTTATAACGATTATGTAACGTTTTTAGTTAAAAGACCAAAACGAAACATTAAATTAAATTAAGGGACCAAAAAATACATTGCGTCATTTTTTAGTATTGTTAAAAATTCAAAATGACATGATAAATTATAATTAATCAATTATTTTTTATTAGACAAACGGGTAAACGAGTATGTGTATGGATATTTATGTACTCACGAATATAAACATCGGTGCCCATGCAGATACGGACTCAATTACATCAATTTTTTCAAAGTGCGGGTATAGAGACATGTGTTAGGGGTGTTCACTAGGCGCATTGATACATAGTGTAGGACTAGGCATCTTTTGTGCGAGATACACCACTTGTCCAACTAAAACCTTAAGGTTATAGTTGAGTGGATTCTTTCACTTATAAATGCTCAAGTCACCATATTTTTATCCAATGTGAGACTATTTCTCCAGTTACTCATTATTATTCTAACATTTCCCTTCAAGTGTGAGTCCACAATACCATCTTTAAGAAACTTGTATTGTCGTTGACACCTTGCAATGGAACACCTCTTCTTGGGCATTTCGATACAAGTAAGTTGATCTCTTTGTCGAAACCACATGCTCTAATACCATTTGTTAGGGAAGTTCACTAGGAGCATTGATACATAGTGTAGGACTATACATCTTTTCACTACCAAAAACAAGCTTATTAGTGACGTGATTTTCACGTCACAAGTTTTTTTGCGACATGATTGAACTCGCGGCTGGAGAGCGTCTGGCAACTTATTTGTGATGTGAATTTCATGTCACAAAGTTGTGACGTGAAATTGCGTCACAACACTTTACACAGATTACAACTATGTTACAGTAGGAGCAAACATAGCAGAGCATGTGTCGGAGCAGGTAGGCAAGTTATGACGTGATTTTCATGTCACAAATTTGTGACGAGAAAATCATGTCACTAAATCAATTATTTTTGTTTTCAATAAAAATCTGAAACGGAAAAGTTGCGACGTGATTTTCATGTCACAACTTTGTGACATGAAAATCACGTAACTAATCCAACTATTTAAAAAAATAAATAAACTATGAAACAAAAACTTTTCATTTAAATTTTGAAGATATATTAAATTAATAAATTATTAATTAATAAATTAAATATATTAAATTAAATTTTATTATATCAAGACAATACATAGCTACATAAAAAATAAAAAAAATAAAAAGATAAAAAACTACTACATAATAATAAATAAAAATATTACAATATTAACATATATAGCAACATATTTTACAAAAAAACATAAAATTAGTATATTTTTTAAATTGTATTATATAAAAATTAGTTTTTAAATATAAAAATTATTTTAAAAAATATATTGTATGAAAAAAAAATGAAAAAAAGAGAGAACTTTTAAGAAATCTTTATAATAACACATACCTTTTGAGAAGAAATCAAATATACAGAGATACTTTGTTGAAACTTTATTGACTTCTAGAATCTTTATCAACAAATAAAAAAATCAAATAATAAAACAAAATCAATAAATAAAATAATAAAACAAAAATAATACCTTTGAGTGTTAAAAATGCTGGAGTGGAAGAACAAGGTGGAGAAGAATGCTATTTTTTTAGTTTTGAGGTAGATAGTTTTGTAAAGGATTGAAGATTGGGTTTTGGTGGAAGAAAAATGACGGAGGGGAGAAAGAAGAAAAAGAAGAAGAAAATGGTGGAGTGAAGAGAACAAAAACCGAGATCTTTTATGTGTAGGAAATATCTGATAAAAACTAATATCTTATTTAGTGGCGTAAAATTCATGTGACTAAAACACAGGGTTACTGCGTGAAATTCACGCATCTAATTAGCCACGTGAATTTCACATCGCAACAACTTGCCATGTGAAATTCACGTCACAAATTTCTGCACAAAATCCTATTACATGTTAAAAGGTGCAGTGTTGACAGCTTTGCCACGTGAATTTCACGCCACAAATATCAGTGACGTGAAAATTACACCACACTCTGATAAAGTTGTCAGCCAAATCAATTCAATCAGGCAACATTTCTCACTCGATTTTTTTTAAAATTTTAATTAGCAACGTGAAATACATGCCATAACAATTTTTTTTAACATTTTAGATTTACCTCATGTGAAAATATGACGTTTGTTATTTTATTATTTAAAATATTTAGAGATGTGATTTTCACGCTACAACCATTATTTTAGTGTTTATTTAAAATATTTAGTGAAGTGATTTTCACGTGATTAGAGATAATTTTTCTTGTAGTTTTTGTGAGAGACACCTCACACTTACATTATTATTCTAACATGTACTATAGTGTCGTACTCAAACTCTACTAATTGACATCCTAATTTATTCTGTTAGTTTCACCGATAGGTGTGTAGTTTGTAACATCTGATTGCTTTAATTAGACCCTCCCTACTTTTTGTTTTGGTTTTGGGTACAAATATGACCCTGAGTTTCAAGAAAAATAAATTAAGTATGGTTCTATGCTTGTTGAATTAAATCAATATTTTTTACATGACTAAGGGTTTGTATGGATTGATGGAGTCAGATGAAGTGGAATGTGATGAAATTAAATGATTTTTCATGTTTGATTCATTTAAAATTGGATAGAGTGGAGTGGAATGTAATGCAATTGAATGATGTTCCATTGTTATGTTCATTTAAAATTGGATGGAGCATAGCGAAATAGATCCGGGTATAGATTTCATTTCATTATTTATCACTGTATTTCTTATTCTCTAATTTAGATAGAGTGAACAATTTATCTTGTTTCGTCCTAAAATTTTGAAATAATATAATGATATCTTCATTCTACTCCGCTCCATTCTACTCCACCCTAATTTACTTCGATTATTTCATAATATCCAATAATAACCTAAGAAACTTATAATATAAATTGTTAAAAAAAAAAGTTTCATAAACTAATTTATTTTAATTGTTTCAATTGTTAATGGCTCTTTCCAAATATTGTCATTTATAGTATTTATAGATCTTATAATCATGATTGAAGTTACATATCAATATATCATGACCCATAATGTCATCTGATCTTCTTTACAGTTTAAAAATAAATAAAATTTATCTCATGTGTAAATAGAAGCAAAGATAATATATAAAAAAAGACACAAAAGCGGCATATCCATTAGTCAAAATCAGTTCTACAAGCCAAGATTATTCTACTCTAGAACAGTCAACCATAATAAAATCAATTACATGTTTCTGAAACGCTTTTAATCTCTCCTAAATCAAAAAGAAACCCTAGCATAACATTCTTCTTTCTTAATCACACTCTAATGAACTTTGGATCTTTGACAATGGCATCACCATGCTTCTTTGATCTATTACCCTTCCTGTTTTCATAATAATAAGATACTGGAAGATAAGTTAGGGCTTTTGTGATCACAAGATTGAGCGGAGCTGGATACAAATCTTCTGAGCACGATCTGAAAATTCAAAAAAAAAACAAAAACAAAAGGAAAACATAATTAGAATAACCAGAAATTTATAAATTCATTGAAAAACAGAAGTTTTCACACGTTACCTAGAAGAAGGTGAGTATTGCAGTATTGCTTATAATTTTCTTGAGCATTTTCATTCCGAATCTTTTCATCAATAATCTGAAATATATAACATGTTATTAGAAACCAAAATTAGCATGAGGATGAATTCAAATCATGAAGATAGGGCATTTGTATATCAAGAATTAATCAAAAAGATATATAGTTGGAAAAAAATTACCTGATAAGTGAAGTAAGATTCAGGATGAAAAGAAAGGTACTTCTTTTCTTTGGTAGAAGCATTCTCATTGTTGAAAGCATTATTAGGGTTCCAACTCCATGGAGAAAGAAATGAATCATCTTCCTCAAGAAAAGATAAGAATCTTGCATCAAGCTTTGTATCCTTCAATCTCTTAGTAGCATCATCGTTGTCACTAGTTACCTTGCTGTCATTGAGATCACTTTCCTCTTTTGTAAAAAAAAATCTGCACTTCATGGTTCTTGAGAGGCTAAGAGAATAAATGATATGTATTTGATGGAATATGAAACTATGTTGGTTCAATCTAAAATATGAATTGAATAAACGGTATAGATGGTAAATATATAAGGGGCGTGTGGCAGCTAAAGATAAAGGTTTGCTATAAAGATATGATTTACTATACAGATTTTGTTTTCTTATTCAAAATAAATAGATATCCGAGGTGTTAACAGAAATATGTTATATTTATACTTTTAAAAATGTTGTATGATATATCTAAAAAGATTTTGCCAATTAAGCAATTAAAATATCAATTTATATATATATATATAAAATAATATGGAAAATTCTATGGTGAAGTCATGAAGTCATGGATCTGACCAATCAGAAATAAACCATAACCAAACTCTAATTTAATGAATGCCATATAGGATTATATTGTATATATCACTTACTATGTACTTTATATTTATTAATATTGCAAGTAAGTCCATATCATATAAAAAATAACAAAACTAATACTTGAAAATCAATTATTATAATTTTAATTGTTAAATTGAAATCCATTAAAATTCAAAAAACTATTGAACTTCATTGTTCTCAACCTCAACTACTTCATACTATAGAAGCCATTGATTTCAACCTCAACTACCAACTCAACCTCAACTCAAGCTCAACTCTTTCGTTTGTGATTGCGTTCGTTCCCCGCTGTGATTCGTCTCGCCGTCGTGAGTCGTTCGCATTTTGAGAGAGTCTTCGCAGTTTGAAAGAGTTGTTGCAACTCTGTGAAACTGGGCGGAGTTTGTGCGGAGTTCATACACCACCAAGAACCGTAGTTTGCTTGTTTTCGTATTGAGAACATAATTGCTAAGGTAAACACGAAAAATGCCTGAACAGAATTGCTTTGATAATTGCCGCGCTCAACATCATTGAATTCAATTTGGGAATTAGGTTTTATGTTCGAACTTGTTTTCTGTATATGGATATTTCGATTTGGGAAATAGGAAATATGCCTGAATTTGTTATCTGTATATGTTTTCAACTTTAATGATTCCGATTTTGTTGTGTTAAAATTTGTTTTTAATTCAGGTGTCCAATGAAACACTCAGATGATGAATTTGAGGTGGATTCCAATGAAGTTTATTCCAGTGATGGTAATACTTGTTCTGATGTTGAACTGAATGATGTTGTGGGTGACAGTTATCGAAGCTCAGATGATGACGTTGTCGATGCTGATAATGACGTTGCTGATGCTGATATTGACGATGAAGATGATTCGGTTGAGGAGGATGCAGTTGTAGGCAATAACGTGGTAAGAATTAATTCCATGACTTCTGAAGAAATTTGTGCTATGCAATTCGGTTCTGTTGATGAAGCTTGTGATTTTTATTATAAGTATGGAAAATGCAAGGGTTTTGCCATTAGGAAAAATAGGAGGGCCTGAAGGTGATAAAATAGTAGTGATGAGGCAGTTTGTATGCAACAAACAAGGTTCAAGAGAGAAAAAACACTTAAGTAGGTTAGATAAGAAAAGAGATCACTGACGTTTGACCGGTACTAAATGCCCATCTAGGCTTTGTGTGCACTACAAACCCAAAAATTGTATATATGTAGTGACATTATTTGAGGAGGGTCATTCATAACCATGAATTAACCCCCTCTAGGTTTGTGCACTTACATCCCATCTATCATCAAATTTCTGAAGCGGGTAGAGCTCAGATTGATGCTCTTCAGTCACATGGAATTAGAACTTGTCATATAATGGGGTACACGGTTGCTCAGAAGGATGGATACGCTGGTGTTAGGTTTACAAAGAAAGATCTGTACAATTCTTTTGATAAAAAAATGCATGTTATTATTAAAGATGGTGACGTTTCCGCATCTTTAAATTATTTAATTGTAAAGTCATCTACTGATCTCATGCTATATGCAAAAAATGTTGTCAATGGTGATGGACGACTAAGGTCTCTTTTTTGGATTGATGGGAGCAGTAGATTTGACTATTTTTGTTTTGGTGATGTGGTTGTGTTCGACACAACTTACAAGAAGAACAAATACAACTATACATTAGTTATATTTTCAGGGTATGACCACCACTCGCAGACAATTATCTTTGGTGTTGCATTGGTATCGGATGAAACAACAGAGACCTATAAGTGGTTGTTGAGTTGTATTTTAGAGTGCATGGATGGTAGATACCCACAAGCGGTGGTAATAGATGGAGATAGGGCTATGAGAGAGGCTATAAAAAAGATTTTTCCTAATGCGACCCATCGGTTATGTGCGTGACATTTGAATAAGAATGCCGGTGAAAATGTAAAGAACTCAGAATTTTTGGAAGGTTTTAAAAAAGTCATGTACTCAAATTTTTCAAAGGATGAATTTGAAGATTTTTGGTTAGATCTTATTAAAGAAAATAAACTTGAAGAAAATCTATGGGTAACCAAGACATATGAGAATAAGTCAATGTGGGCAACTGCATATCTACGTGACAAGTTTTTTGGACGGATAAGAACTACATCCCAATGTGAAGCGGTTAATGCAATAATCAAGAGTTTTGTAAGGAAGAAAGGTTGCATCTTTGAATTTATGCAGAATTTTGAGGAGGCTCTTAGACACTACAGAAACAATGAAGTGGTTGCTGATTTTAAATCGAAGTTTTCAGAACCGGTGTTGACAATTGAGTTGTGTTTGATTGAGAGCGATGCCACTAAAATGTATACAGCTAAGATTTTCAAGAAAGTTAAAGAAGAAATTATGAAGGTTGTTGTGTTGACCGTCAAGGACCGAAAAATTCGTGGTGATGTGATTATGTCCGTTATCACAAAATATTGTCATGCAGACTACGAAAGACATGTTCTTTATGATGGTACAACATTTCAATGTTCGTGTAGGTTATTTGATTCTCGTGGGCTTCCATGTTCTCATATTTTTTATGTCATGAAAGAACAACATGTTGAACACGTTCCCGGGAGTATGGTTTTGACGCGTTGAACAAAGGATGCCAAATGTGAATATTTGAACATGGGTGATAATGGTACGCTTGATTCAAATTCCATTGAGGTTTCTCGTTTTAGTGCATATTGTTTCGTTTTTACTACTTTTTGTAAATAAGCTTCAAAAAAGAATGGTGTTTATCGGGAAATAATGGATGACATCATGAAGTTACAAAAAAAAATATTGTAGTACTGAAGATCAAATTGAGACACAAAGGTCAGTTATAGGTGATCCAATAACGGTTAAGAGTAAAGGTGCTCTGGAAAAAGAAAAAAAAAAGAATGACACAAAAGCTATTAGGCATTGTTCAAAATGCAATAGTACAACTCATAATGCAAGGAATTGTTCGGTAAATTTGATAACTTGTGATCTGATTGTTAGAGTCAATGTCTTGTTTATTATTAAACATAATAGGTGTGTTTGTATAATTTGCAGAGTAAAGAAAATGCACCATCTGAGGGAAATGTTGTGTTGGAGTTTGTGTCGTTAATAGATTCTTTAAGCCAAATTCTGAAGGTATTATATGTTTTTTTGATTATATTATGTAATTAATTGTATTCAATAACATTACTGATATTTGTTAACAGAAGAAGAAAAACAGAGGTTGTCATGGTGAAAGAAGTGTGCAAAAGTAATGTTCTGATCCACCGAAGTACTGTAGCACTAATGCGACAACGACAACAAATATGGATATTACAAGCACAGGCAGACAAATTCCACCAATGTATGGAATTCATCCTTCGATGTATTCAACCTAAGATAATTGATGAAATTTGTTAATCATGATTGAATATGTTAGTGTATGTAATTTGAGACATAAAGTCAATGTTGTAGTGTTTATGAATTTTAACCAGCATGTCTGCAGTGTTGTTGCAACATCTTTATTTCCAATAATTGTATTTCTGCTTCAAATCGAAACTGAACAATGTTGTATGATACAATGCTGCAATTGTATTTCCAACATCTTTATTTCCAGAAATGTATGTGTCATTCTGCTATGCTTCTCTAAGTCCACCAGACAGTTGTTGAATCTGAAATGTTTCTCAGCCTTTACATTCTGCTATTGTATCGAATTTGTATTTTGGATACCATTATTATGAAATGCATTTTGCATAATATTTTTGATCTTTTGTTCGATTTATAAATTATATAGTTTGTTAAATTTCTAATTTGTATAGCTTTTTCAATTATAGCTTTAGTTCTATTTTTCTGCTAACTATCATGCCCAGAACCGGAATTATACATCCAGTATGAAACCGGAAGATATACTTCCAATTTTAACTCAAATATTTCAGAAAGTGGTGCGTACCGGAAGTATACTTCTAATTTTAGAGAGACATTTTCGAAAATGCATAGGGTATAATTACACCCCACCAGTGTTTTAAAACCCAGCCCGACCCGGACGGTCGGACCGGTCTGATCGAGAACCGGTGGGCCAGGCGGTCCGATTAAGGCATAAGACCGGAATTACATTTAGACCGGATGAAACCGGTGTGAACCGGCCGGATTACCGGTTAAACCAGTGAATCGGCGGTTTTGACTGAACCGGCGGGTTTGACTATTTATTTTATTTTTTTAGGGCTTTTGAAAAAAATTAACATAATTTTCTACATTAAGTTATTTTGATTTATAATTTGCTACATTCAATTTCTATCACTTATTTTGATTAAGTTATTTTGATTTATAATTTGCTACATTAAGTTTCTATCACTTATTTTGATTGTTACTAATACTTTTGTTTATTCTAAATTATTTGAATTTATAATTTTCTATATTATTATAGTTACAAATTTCAGGTAATGAATATATTTTTTATAAAAACCGGGTCAAAAGCATGCGGTCTGACTAGTGACCCACTGGTCCGACCAATAACCCAGTGACCCAATAACTTTACCGAATCGATCACCGGTCTGGGTTTTAAAACATTGCACCCCACGGAGTGGATTAAGATATGGCAGCCATATATAATAATTCAATATTCTCAACAAAAAAAGAAAATACGTTCCCAACAAAGTAGACTTCACTTAGTCACTTATACAACTAATCCTACAAGCTATTATTGTGAATTGCCATTTTAGCATTATACACGAATCCATTTATAAAACTAATCTTTCAAGGTTTCCATACACAATTTTTTACTTTTCGTGTGAAATAACTCGGTATTGAATTAGACAACTACCATTTCAGGATATAGCTGATCTACAATTTTACCTTCAATTACACAATGTTGTATATTTCCAATAAACTTTACATCAATAGAAGAATGGTAGCTCCAAATGAAAATCCACTATCTCTAAAACTCAGTATGATGGTTTGAAGTTGTACCTGCCCCGCACACTGGCCGGAGATTGAACGCCTCTGTCACTCACCATATCATAATAATCTATTTCACTATTATCTGAGTAAAGACCATTTTGGTTTACACTTATTTCAGAACCAGCATTACTGCTAGTTGCATGTGGAGAACCCGAGAAACTAACATTTATGCTTCGCTGATGTCCTGACTGCACACCATACATTGCAGAAGCTGGAATGTTTGTCATCAATGGCCGCGTATTGCCTGGAACTCTTTTTCTTATATCCTGTTCAAAGAGAAACAACTGAAATAATTAATAAAGAATGAAGTGATACTGACACTAATTGAGGAACTCTTGAGTAATCTTGAAACACTATGCATCCTGATCCTGAAAGGGAATAAGTTACTATATATAGCATTTTTCAGTATTTTATACAAAGAGTAGCGATTGACACTATGTAGGAGGTGCATTACAAATTTATTCTGAACTGGTGTAAGAAAAATATGAAATTTGCATATGCATACCATATGCCTAATAGCCATATCCAAGGATTTCTTCGAGAGTGTTCTTCCAAAACCAGAGCTATCTGGAGATGGAGATGGCTTGCCAGATAGAATACTACGGGGAGAGTTTTTGACATCTATCTTAGGAGGTGCTAGTTTCCTCATATTTATTACCCTCTCAACCATTTTGGTGCCCATTGCAACCGGACTGACTTTGTCATTCGCTTTGGAATATCCACGATTAACAGCAGGCATAGAGCTTCCACTTGTATGAGAAATGCCGTTGGGAGGCCGTCCTCTAGAAGGAGAGCATGATTGCCTCTTTGGTCTGCCACTAGAAGCAGGCTCAATAGACGAAGAGCGTGCTGACGGTGCTCCAGGTCTTCCCCTAGTTGCTGAAACTGACCTTTCCGAAGGTGTTGTCCTCAAATTGGGGGGAGCATCAAGTGAAAAGTCAGGCATTTCGGATGGTTTAAATGGTCTTGATCTCGCTGTTGGTGAAGTTCCACGTGGCGGTATTGTCTGCTTCAACAAGGCTGGAGCTGGCTTGGGTATTGAAGAAGTCTTAACTGATAGAGCAGAGATGGTTGACACATTTGATGGTGTGGATGGTCGCCGTGTAGGCGTTGATGCCCGTGATGCAGGCCTGGAGTTAGATAAGGTGGGCCTTGAATTAGATAAGGTCGGCCTGCTGTTCGGTGTTGAAGACCTTGTAGTAGATCTTGACAAGGGTGTTGAAGACCTAGAAGGAACTGTGGGTTTAGCTGCAGGAGCTGTAGTCGTCTTGATGGCAGGAACTGTACTCTTAGCAGAAGGAACACTGGGCTTGGCTGCAGCTACCATTGTCCTACTTGAAGGTATCGATGTCCGGGAAGTAGGCGTTGAAGGTATCGATGTCCGGGAAGTAGGCGTTGAAGGTATCGATGTCCGGGAAATAGGTGTTAAAGGTATCGATGTCCGGGAAGTAGGTGTTGAAGGTATCGATGTCCGGGAAGTAGGCGTTGAAGGTCTAGATGATTTTGAAGATGTGGTTAATGTAGACCGTCCCGTGGGAGTTGCAGGTCTTGATCCTGGATTCCCTGATGATGAATGCCTCCTGGTTCCCCCACCTGAAGCAGTCAACCCAGGAGAAGAAGCTTGTTTAGAAACCAAGTTGTTCCTTCTACTATGCTCCGGTGGAGGGTTTGCCATCTACAACCACAACAAAACAAATACAAGAAGAATGACTTCTGGCTAGCATAAGATAATTGTTTAATAATTTTATCACAAGAGTTTAAAACTAAGAGTCATCAGTTTACTAATATATTGACAACAAATATTAAGACAGAATAAGATTTATTCATAAAAGAAGAATATGAAGCAAAGGAGCACACAAGAAAATGAGATAACAATATAACAACAGAGGTATCCTGTGCAAATCTGAGACAAAAACTACAATTCCTGAGAACCAGGAACTTAACGCGAAAAGTATAATTTCATTAGTGTACTCAAATCCAATGTAAAAGACGACATCTTCTATAGACCATGACATGATCCAAAAGATTTG
The DNA here is from genome assembly GCA_021764765.1 of Vicia sativa. Taxonomy (NCBI): domain Eukaryota; kingdom Viridiplantae; phylum Streptophyta; class Magnoliopsida; order Fabales; family Fabaceae; genus Vicia; species Vicia sativa. The sequence goes on along the minus strand of CM038795.1, from coordinate 160,672,439 downwards.
TTAATTTGCTTACTCTAGATTTTAAAGGCGTGGGACGTGTGGTTGAAGCACCGAGCTGACTCATAACAGTTTTTTTAGTTTCCATCTCCAAAGAAGGAAAAAGGGGAGTCCCAGGAGGAGTTAGAAGCCTGAAAAGACAATAAGTATGTTGAGCCCCAATTGAACATGAATCACTTTCTTTACATCTTAAATAGACTTTAGAGCATGACAGAAAAATGTAATATATATGGCATGTGGCTAACAATTTCACGTTGCATAGCAGTGTTTATTAACTTATTTCTCGGTGCTTCAGACACACAACATCTATGCATGAACCTTTGTACAACAAAATCACCAAACCTTATTCTAGAATTGACTGCATAGATTATACCCTTAAGTTTCACTCAATACTAGAACTTTGTAGCATTAGTTCTCTCTTTTCTCAAGTACTTTTGTTGTGTTATAAATTTCAGCTCATAATGAACAGATCATGATATATTTAAAATGAAACAGAGGGTAGATGCACCGTTAATTGTGAAATTTGCAGATATAGAGAAACTTATCCTAACACTTGAGTTCTGAATAACAGTTTCGTCACACATCTTATTTCCCAAGTCCCATGAATGTATTGAAGGAATTTAGTCATCAATTAACCACATAGAACTACCAGTACTCCTAACCCTTGTCCATGTCAACTGTCAAAGATCATGTAACATGGGCACAATAATGACACAATGCCTCCTTAATCTATAAAGAACCGTAATTAGCGTCAATGTTAACTATTAACAAATAATAGTAACACCGCATTCTATTGGAAAGAACATGCTATATCATTGGACCCTATATTACTATTTAAGGAAAAGCTTTGGCTTTTAATGTTAATGACAATGATTGCTACCTACACCTATATATACTCACGGGGGAATACAAAATAAATGGAAACCTCCAAACTAATTGCCATTGTTAAATCTTTACCATTATATTGAAGAAAATGACCAGACATCTCTTGCATTTTCTTTATTTTTTGTCTTCCCTTTAATGCGAGAGATCAAGGAAAAAGTTGAAATACTCGCATACCACATAAGTAAAAGTACCAAAGCTAATATCAACTGTAAAAACTCAACTTTCTCTAAAATAGAAACCACATTGTACAATTTTTTATCCAACTAAAAAACAATCATCAAACTGCATTATTACACTAATTACCAAAACAGATATCCATTATCACAATTATTTCATAAAAAAACAAAGATTTGAAAAAGGCAAAGAAAGGTACAAGGAACAAACACATACCATTCATAGTCATTCTTATCAGTTTCAGAATTGAGAAAATCATCAGCACCAGTCTTCCGCAAAGGAGCTTCAGTTGATGATGAAATGTTAAATAACGGAGAACTCCTTGAATTTAAGACTGAAAGGTACAAAAAGTTACAAATGATACCAACAAGTCAACAACAAAAACAAATTCAACAACAAATGATTTTTCAGTTCTTCACCATCAGCCACCTAAAACTGCAAAAACATAAATTCACCACCAAAAAAAACTACAATGCATAATAATCATCAACATCGAGATTTTCAAAAACAGTCCGTTACCACCAAATCAGCCACGATAAAACGGCATTGGAAGGTGCCGATACCGTAATTCACTGTTTTTACTATGAAAAAGAAATTGTAGTTAACTCACTTGACGAAAATCGCAAAAGCCCTTACACGACCGCGACCGTTAATTATAGATCAACACCAGGGTTTAAAAAACTGTTTGCGACAAAACGGTTTCGGCAGAAGCGGATACCAATACTGTTATCACCGTTTTTTAAATTAAAACACAAATTACACTTAATTCACACTGCGACGACCGCAATCAATATCGCAACATATGTACTATTCAAAATCGCGAAAACCATTACGTGCGTGCGACCGTTATTTAAAACCTTGATCAACATGACAAATCAACAAAAACCATAACCATTACATAAAATAATTTCTGTTAATTTCAAAATGTGTTATACATATATTATATACTACATTTATCCCTAAATATAATTTTTGATCCTCAAAATAATTAACAAAATTACTTAATCAACGCATTAAACACGCTACCTAATTAATTTCCTAATTAGCATTTACCTAATGCAGAATCAACAAACTCCTCAGTAGAATCGCGTAAGAGAAGATCATCATTCTCATTCTCGCAATTCTTCATCTGATTAAACAACGCAAGCTCGTCATCTTTATCAACAAAGAACGACGACGATCTGGAAACACCGAATTGACGACGACTCTGCATTACCGCAGTTTGCGATTCCGAAGCTCTGAAGCTACGATTCATTCCGAAAATGTTGGTAGTTATGGTTTTGGGGGGAGAGAGAGTGGGAGTGGGAGTGTGGGAAGATGCAAATGAGGAAACGTGAGAGAGATGAAAGTGAGAGTGGCATTAGTGGGAATTCAGGAAGGAGAAGGAGAGAAGAAAAGAGAATGGATGATGTGCAGTTGTTGTCGTTACGTTACGTGTTTCTATCACTTGAATGCTACGTTACATGGTTGGATTCATTTGATTAATTACTTCCAACCAAACTATAATTTTTAATCACCAAAATATCATTTTTTTTTATTTTCATATAAAATATAACAAATATACATAAAAAAATAAAAATATGAGAAAAATACATATGTATAAAACAAGATTATATAGTATTTATCATATTTTTATTGAAAATAATAAAAATTATAATAAAAATTATCCTTAAAGAATTCTATCTTAATTTTCTCTTTAATTTTATATTGTTTTCTTTAATATATATATTATTGTGGGTTTATAGTTGAATTCGAACTCGTGATTTCTGTTAAATTTTAAAATAGATATTGTATCATCTCATTTAAGTAATCTTGAATTTTTATTTTATTTCTTTTTGTTATTGTTTAAATTATTTTTATACTTTTAATTATTTTTTTCTATCAAATATTCTTAATTAGTTATAACTGTTTTTTCCAATACACAAGACTGCACTTATGAATTATGACTAATGCAATCTTCACACCTAAAAGCGGTTTTGCATTTGTGTTTTTTTGTTGGGATAAACTTTGTCCAGGTCATACTCTAAAAATAAAAATAGGTTAATTATAAAAAAAAATATTATTATCTACAAAATTACTCAAATAAGCTGAAAATTTTCCTTTTTTCATTCTTTAAAGTAATTTCTTTTTATCCCTTCTAAACTCTCAAACGGAACTTGAAATAATAATTTCCTAACAGTTTTACATTATTCACTTTGTTGAAGTTGGTTTTGAATTTGACAGTATTTCATAATTATAATAAATTAATGCATTAGCTGGTTGACTTTTAATATAAAATAAGAACCGAAAAAAGAGGGGGTGTCTGTTTTCCTTTTCTAACTAACAACTTTCTCTTTATCCTTTTTTGAAAAAGTGTTCACTTATTTATTTGGTTGTTAGGCTTAGAGCAATTATATTAGGGATTACTTTTTCTACTACGGTAAAAAGTCATCAATTTCATAAAATAAAGAGGAGTGGTATGTTTACACCAAATTTGTTGCATTATACTTACACCAAGAAAAATACACCTAAGAAATGTATCCATTTGCATTGAAAAAAATGAAAAAGATAATTATTAAGTATAATACACAAGTCAAACCGTATGAAAATACGGTGTAGTTGTAAAGTTTGGTGTAATAATATCATTCCTTTAAAATAAATTCAGACTTTACGGGAAAACAATAATGAATGTTATAAAGTATCTGAAACTTTTAATGAATGGCTCTTTTGTAAACCCCTGAACATCATAATAGACATAATCTAATATTCCCTTGATCTTGTGTTGTTCGCTCTTGAAACAAACTCTATAATGTTTCCAAAAAACATAATACTTGCATAATTTTATTGTGCAACTACGAACACCCTTCAACAAATTTCTCTTATTTAGTTCCATCATCCCCGTTCACTGAGATGACTCAAGCACATGTGTCACAGTTTTGTTATAGCATTCTCAGTTTTAACAAATACTACATCACCCATAATTATCTCCCAACAACTTATAAATGTTACATGCAGTCCTTCTTATCCTCATCAGTCATCATTGTATGTTAAACCACTCTTGGTGCAGTGTCATATGGTAGGAGCACCCAGGATCATGGATCCATGCACCAATTCACTTTGCATATGAAACAAACAACACATCCTCTTCATTGCATGAAGCAATAGACTAAACTGCATTTATTGAACTATTCTTGTCTGACTTGATTGGGAAGTCTTTCTTCCAATGACCAACTTATGTGCAACCATAACATTCTGCTACTTTTCTGTCCGTGGACTAGAACATCTTTTTCTTTCAAGAATGGATTGCCTTGCCCTTGCCTCTGCCCTGGTCTTGACCTCCATTCCCAAACAACCTCCATTTCCAAACAAACCTTCACCTGAACTTCCTCCACCTTCCTCTACACTTTGGCAATATTGTGTGTGTTACAAAATGGTAGAAGAAATAGGATCCAGTGTGATTGACTCCTTCTCGTATGTGAGAGTGGTCACTAAGTGATCATAAGAGCTTGGTAAAGAGCACACTAAAATAATGGCTTTATCCTCATCCTCAACTTTTACACCAGGCTATGTCAAATTAGGGGATGTTATTTTAAGCTTTGAAATAAGCCTGCAAATCGCCTCTTTCATGCATTTTCAGGCTAAAGAGACGCAGTTTTACGAACAATCATGAGCGTCTTGGACATGTACTAATTTTCCAATTTATCGCAGACATCTTTCGGAGTTGTGAGTTCCAAGATATGATTCATCATGTCATCAAAAATGTAAAGTCTTGTTAAACCTGCAACCTTCTTCTTCATCCAGTATTAATCAATGGTTGTGATGTTTGTTTGTTTCTCATCACGAAGTGCCTTTTGTAAAACTGGTTGAGCCAACAGATCTTTAACCACCCTTTGCCATAAACTGAAATTACTGTTCTGTTGAACCGACTCAAATTTTGCACATCCATGATTACGAGTCATATGATACTAATTGTTAGAACATTAACGTGAATACATATCATATTAGAGAGAAACACATAAAAGATTTAGTCACACAGTTCAGTCAAATTGCCTACGTCTGTGACTATAGAGCTGTTATAGTCGTGTCTTATTGATTTGTCCTAAATTTTTCAAATTAGAGTTTGAGTGTTACAAACACATATAGGGATACTAATGAGTCAAACTCCACATAGGTTTTTAATGTTTCAATGACATTTTTCCACGTAATATTCCATTTTGAAAAGGTTTAAAATGTTTCGTAGGTATGAAAAACTCAAAGAAAGAGCCAAAAAAGGAACGTGACGAATTAAGGTTGGACTTACAACAAAATAAATCTAATATGCAAGACTATAACTTACATGAATAAGTCAAAGTGTATATTAGACTAAAAATGGACAAAAAATAGTGAGACAAATTCTCAAGTTAAAATGCTAAGTTGTGGCATTGAGTTTTCTATCAATCCTAAAAGTCCATTGTCCACTACTATTTAAAAGAGAATAAATACAAGAGATTATTATAATTTTGGGTTTTTAACTGAAAAATTTCCCTCCTTCACACAATGAACAATTGTAGTTATTCTCTAATGAACTTCTTGTTATCCGAAAATCCACCCAACACTTTATCATACGGAAAAGTTTTGGCCTCAATTATCCTCATTCGGTATAATAAAATCGAGCAATGGTCTGATAACCGACAAACCAAAACGATTTGAACTCTATTAGGCCAAAGGAGACTTCACTCCTCTTGACACCTACAATTTTTCAAGAAGGCTCATGGATTAGTTATCTCCTTGAATCCACGTGAAGCTTTTCTCTATTAAGGGTCTCTTTGGTTCAAATGAGAGGAGGAGATGGGAGAAATCTTAATGGAGTAAAGGGAAGGGGAGAGGAGGTGAGGATTTTTTTTAATTATATATATGTTTGGTTCAAAATAGGGTAGAGGAATGGAGGGGAAAAGAGAGATTCTAATTACAAATATGATTGGTTCACGAGGGGAAATGAAAAATCTTGAAAGAAAAATACATGAAAAAATTTTTAAAAAAAATTAAGATTTAATTGTAATTTTGGTTCTTCTATTATTCATTTTTTATAGATTTTGGTCCCTCCATTTTAAAATTTGGAATTTTAGTCCCCTTATTTTAGTTTTTGAGGATTTTAATCCCCTATAAATTTGAAGGTAATTTTTAATAACGTGAAGAATACATTGATGATGTATCAGTGCCAAGTTCAATAGTAAATTGTTCAATAAAATTATTTTTATTTGATCATCAATGTGAATTCAATGTAATTAAAAATTACTATTAGATTTGCAAGGGGACTAAAATCTTAAAAACTAAAATAAAAAGACTAAAATTTCGAATTTTAAAATAGGAGAACCAAAATCCAAAAAAAATAATAAGAATAGAAAGATCAAAATTATAATTAAACCTAAATTTAAAATCATTCTAAAACAATGACAAGAGAAGTATATATTAATTTGTTTTTTCAAATAATTTTTATTATATAACACTAGTTATTTTAAAATATTAAAATAAAATTAAGAATACTGATCCCCAAGAAGTTTGAATTAACTGATTGAAGAAGCATAAGTTCTCTCTTCTAACACCTTTCAGTAGACTCCTCCTCTAGAACAAATAACATTCTAATCCTAGCATACATGAACTCAGGGTCGTCCCAATCAAACTAGAGCCTCATTGTAATTTTAAAAATGGACATCAATTTTAAATAAATTATAATAAATTAAAAATGACATATAAGAAATATAATTATATATTTTAAAAAATATATTTAATTAGAATTATTTTGATTTTAATCAATCTCATTTTTATAATGTATTGTATTTTTATCATAGTATTTTTTTGATTTATTGAATTTTTTATAACATATTTTTATTTTTATTAATATTAATGTAAAATAAAATTGAATTTTTTAAAATTTTGAGTCCCTTAAAGTACGAGGTCCTGTGTTGTAGAGTTTGTTGCTCCTGCACAGGGCCGGCCCTACATGAAGCATAAATGTTAAATTAAAGGTGGCAAACGGACATGTCCGCCCCATTTAAGTTCGCCTTATAAAAACCTGCTAAAAATATGGCGGAGCAGAGCGGTCATAGTTGACAATGAGGGTCTGAAATATATGTTCATCTCGCAAAAAAATAGTGTATAGCGGGAAAAGCCCGCAGACACTATACCTTTTAAACCTAAAAATATAAAATTGTATGTTAATATTCGTAATTACAAAAGTTCAAAAAAAAATTGAGCGAAATGAGACGATCATATTAGAGGGTAAAAATATAAGTTTTTAATCCGCCTACACACTAAAATAGGGAGAAAACATATATGCCTAACGGATCCAACCTATTTTACCCCACTTAAATAAAACTACTTATCATCCTCAATCTTAAATTTCCCTTCAATAATAAACACATTCTCTCTCCAAACTAATGGAGAATTAACCAAGAATCGAAAGAAATATCACACGTAATAAGAATCCTGCATGATGCTCCGAGTCCGAGGGACAGTTTAAATAAGAAATACAAATTACTAGAACCCACAAAGTTTTACCAACAATCATCCACAGCTTCAAAATTATTAAAAAGCTGTTGATTTATCTTTTATTGTAATTCATCTCAAATTTTTCCAACAAATATTAGATTAAAAATTGGAAAATATTCATTAGAAGTTACTACATTATATAACTATAGATAGATAGATGCAAATGAGGAGGTCATATATAAGTAATAAAATAAATTAGAGCAAAAGATTTATTGATTTTTATTATACAAAATGAACACTAAACCAACAAGCAAAAAACTTATAACAGTCATTTAAATGTTGAGTTCACCAACTTAATTGAGGATATTGGAGAAAAAAATCAAGTTTTGAGAGAAAAAAAATTCTTATATATAGTTATAAAGCAAATATCACCCACCTAGTTATAAATCGATTTTGTAATGATAAGTTAAAATTAATCAAAAATATAAGAAAAATAGTTAAGTTCATTACTAATTGATTCTATACAAAACAAACAATATTTTTTTAATGTAAACAACAAAACAATATTTGCAACAAACTATAATCATATATATTTTTATTTTAATAATTAAAAATTAACAAGAAAAATAATGCAAATTTTAACCTGTTGTTGCAGTTTCTATCGTTGCATGAGCCACGAGGAACCTCTACATGAGCTAGGTGGGAAGAAATTAATTGGAAAAAATATACTTGTCTCTAGTGATGAGTTTTGGGTAGGCAATTCTATTTTTGTGAGTTCACTTACAGGTTTTGAAAAGGTAAAATAAAATAAATTGACAATTATTTAAATATTAAACTTAATATTTATACTAATACAATAATTTTCAAATGTCATGTCATGAGAGTAATAGAATATAATATACCTTTATAACATGTCCATTATAGACCACCTATGATGGTTGTTCATACTCTAATTTCCCTATTAATATACAATTACAATTTATTTTGGCTTTTGGGTAGCCAGCAATTTCAATCTATGAAAGGAACAACACACCCTTAAATAGATATCACGAGTACTTTGAAATTTATGATTTCTTCTTTGCAATTATTTCATTATATAGTTACTAGGACCGTTAGAAAAAACCACTCAGACTGAAATTAAAATCAAAATGAGTGAAAAAACCACTCAGACTGAAATTAAAATCAAAATGAGTGAACCATTAATTAATGAATGTATGAGTGGCAAACGGGTATGTCCATCCTGTTTAAATATGTCACGTAAAAGTCATTAATTAATGAATGTATGAGTGACAAACGGGTATGTCCATCATGTTTAAATATGTCACGTAAAAGTCTGTAAAAAAACAGTGGAGTGGGACGGATATAGTTTAGAATGCGGATCTAAAACCTATCCTCATCTCGTAATAAAGTGAGCGGAACAAAAAAAGTCCACAAACACTGAACCTTATAAACTTAAAAATACAAAAATTATGTAAATACATGCATTCGCAAAAGCCGGCATAAAAAATGGAACGGCCACATTAGAGGGTGAAGACTTAACCTATCCTGCACTTTAGTGCGACCAAAACAGAGATGTTCAACGGATCAAACCCATTAAAGGGTGAGGACTTAGCCTATTCCGCACTTTTATGCGACCAAAACAGAGATGTTCAACGGATCAAACCCGCCACCCCTAAATGAACCTATATATTTGCACAAAAATCATAGAATCAAATGAAAAAACAAACTAAACCAAAATTGAAAATAAAAAATATTAAAAACAAATTTAAATTTTTATTAAAAATATTTCTTTAAATTATAAAGATTCAATTACTTAACAAAATATTTGATTTGGAAAAAACTATCTACTAACGGTTTGATACAATTTAAAATTCTGAATCGGTATATCAAACCAATAAATTTAATTCAATTCAATTCTAAATAAATTGAAACGTTTTGGTTCAATTCGAAAGACCTTTTCCTACATATTGATTCAAGTTCAATTCGATTTTCTGACTAGACTGAACAGCCCTAGAGAACGTTAGTTTTGAAGTTGACAATAACATTCAGAATAAAATTAGATGTTCCACATTATGACACAAAGATAACCAAATTATAAAGCAAACTCTTTTAACCAAACTTATTTATGTTAACAAATTTCTTCATATGTCTTACAATGAGTGTCACATTTACAATAGAAGTCTTGAATGGCAATGGAATAGAAGTGTCATGTGTTACTTTGACCTTTTAAGACTCAAACCAAAGCCTAGAAAGTGGCAAGTCTAAATAAAGACAAAGAATAACATGAAATACATGATTGAATAGAAGTTTGAACATTAGTTTTTTTTTTACATCAGAATCAATTATTAAAATGGAGTTTTAGGCAAAATGCTGATTTTGCTAAATTGCCTTTGTAAATCCACATTCATTGAACAAGAGAGGAAAGGAGATTAAAGAATGTACAATTCAATAGTCAGAAGGAGATGGTTAAGCATCATCTGCATCACTTCCACCATGTGCTTCATGGCTGCCCCAATAATTACTGCCATCAGGACCTAACACTTTGAACCTGACCAAAAAAGCAAAAACTCGCATAATCCCCGACATACTTATACTGCTAAAAAACAATGTAGTTCTGACACTTCATATTAAAAATGTGTCTGGTGTCTAACACGTGTCAATGTTAGACTCTGACACGACCCAGACATATGTCGTTATACTCAATTTCTCTCATGTCTGGTGTGTTTGTGCTTCATAACTCAAACGAAATTGCAATGTCAATGTGTTAGTGTCGTGTTTGGTGTTTGGTGTGTTTGTGCTTCATAGCTCAAACAACATCACAATGTCGATGTGGCAGTCTGTCGTGTCTGGTGTGTTTGTGCTTCGTTGTTCAAACGACATCAAAATGTCGATGTGCCAGTGAGTCGTGTCTGGTGTGCTGTGTTTGTGCTTCATTGTTCAAACTACGTCACAATGTTTATATATCAGTTTCGTGTTTGGTGTGTTCTCAAACATCAATTCTACTAACCGTTCGATAACGGATTTTCCTTCTTTGTATTTCTGGCTTTTTTCATGAGCAGTGATCTGAAAGAAACCAAAAGGGTAACTCAATGCAGCATAAAACATAAAACAAAAGCAAAATTTCTCAGAAACGCGCTGAGATAAGTCTTACATAAGTCCAACCGACAACCGATCCACAACCAACACAGAAAATGTCAGCCACAGTATGCATCCCAGTGATCATAGGCCTGTCCTCTTTTTCTCCAATAGAAACATTCGCACTGTAAAAGCATACAACATTTTAACTATATCGACGAACAAAACCAACTGCAAAATATAATGCGGCCAGAACTACATAGGTTCGGAAGCAAGAAGCCTATCAATAAAAGAACATAACTAACAGAACATCGGTTTCGGCTATCAGATATGACAGTGACAAAGAACAGGTATCAAGGATAACTTACACCTTACGAAAGAGATAAGCTTTCCCGTGTCTGGAGTGGAAAGCCTGAATAAAACAGCACAAACATTTTTCAAAACCGATAGCGAATTGTCGGTACCAACTAATAAACACCATCAAAACATCAAGGAAAGATCAAAGTTTGGAAAACCTTAACACTTTGAATTTAACTAGGCCTAAAAAGTTATTTATTCATTTGCACATTCACCATTAACAAAAGTATGATTCATGAAAAACCAAAATCTGAATAGAATGGCTTTTCAAGTTTTCATAGCTCCCCACTGAAATAGGCCCAACAAGCACAACATGCATCATAATCCAACTATCAAAGGTTTTAAAAAGCGGTCTGTCGTCGTTTTCACGGCTGCGACAAAACAGTATCGACAAATACCCGTTTCTATGTTAAAGAACAATTGCGGTTAATTAATTCACACCGCGACAACTGCAATCAGTGTCAACACATGTACCAACCGATATCGCGAAACCCTTACCGTGATCACCATACACTAATACCGTGATTATTTCTACCCAAATCCATCTAACATGTTCAAATTTTTGCATAGACATTGACAGAATCACACTGTATGATCTTAAATTCAAACATAAATAAAATTACAATCCCAGAAACAAAACAAAAAACAGACAACAGAATTAAAAATCAAACCTTAGAAACTATATCTTCAGAAACAGCAAGAGGAGTTTTACAGTGTTTACAGCTATAGATCCTTCCTTCAAGATGAACAACAAACAACCTCCCCATACTCAACAACAAAACAACTGAACAAGATCAAAAACAGTTTTTTTTATTTGGGTCAACGTGAAAATCAATAAATACACAATCGAAATTGAATCGCGTAGGAGAAGAAGAGAGAGAAACGGTTGAAATGAATCTTACCTTGGTTTGGTGGTTAAGGAAAGAAGAGTACGCAAAAGGAGTTGCAAGAAATTTGGAGAGAGAATGAATGAAACATCGCTTTTTCTGAAAAAGTAGTATCCGACAAGATGCGTGTTGTGTTTAGTTTTATTTTATGTTTATTCATTAATGCAACATGGTTTATTTGCTATACTTTGCTTGCAAAACAAAACAAAACAAAACTCTTGCATCTTCTACACTTCTAACACATATTTCAATATTTTTATTGATAATTTTTTTATAGAGATTAATAAATAAGAAAAGAAAATGGGCCGACAATTCAACCAATAAAAAATATGTATTAAAATGAGTTTTATTTTTAATTTTAAAATGTTAAAATAATATAATAAATGAGAATTTTGATTAATTATATTTTTGTGGATCTGTCGAAGATTGAGGTTGTATCTTGATGGGAGGCTCCAAAATCTATTTTTGAGATTAGAAGTTTTTTAGATTTGATTGGTTATTATCGTAAGTTCATTGAAGGATTTTCTAAGTTGGTGTTACCTTTGACGCGGTTGACAAGGAAGGGTCAAGCTTTTGTTTGGACTTTACAGTGTGAAGCTAATTTTCAAGAGTTTAAGAGAAGATTGACAACCGTTCTTATTTTGATTTTGTCTAATCCGACAGAACCATTTATGATGTATTATGATGCTTCTGTGAAGGGTTTTGGAGGTGCGTTGATGCAGAATAAGCAAGTGGTAGCTTATGCTTCGAGGCAACTTAAAGTTCACGAGAGGAATTATTCGACGCATGATTTAGAGTTGACTGCAGTTGTGTTTGTTTTAAAGATTTAGAGACATCATTTGTTTGGTTCGAGATTTGACGTGTTTAGTGATCATAAGAGTTTGAAGTATCTGTTTGATCAGAAAGAGTTGAATATGAGACAGAGAAGATGGTTGAAATTCTTGAAGGGTTATGATTTTGGTTTGAATTATCATCCGGGTAAAGTGAATATTGTAGCTGATGCTTTGAGTAGGAAGTCTTTGCATATGTCGATGTTGATGGTGCGAGAGTTGGATTTACTTGAGCAATTTAGAGACTTGAGTTTGGTTTGTGAAGTGACTTCTTCATGTGTTAAACTTGGTACGTTGAAGCTTACTAGTGGTATTCTGGATGAGATTCGATAAGGTCAGAAATTTGATTTGGTTTTGGTGGATAAGTTGATGTTGGTCAATCAAGGTTGAGGTAGTGATTTTCATATTGATGAGAATGGTATCATGAAGTGTCGTTATAGAGTTTGTATTCCTGATGTTGAAGATTTGAGGAAGAGAATTCTTGATGAAGGACATTGTAGTGGTTTGAGTATTCATCCTGGTGCTACTAAGATGTATCAAGATTTGAGAAAATTATTTTGGTGTTATGGTATGAAAAAGGATATTGCAGAGTTTGTGTATTCTTGTTTGATTTGTAAGAAGTCTAAGATTGAACATCAAAAATCGTCTGGGTTGTTGCAGTCGTTATCCATTCCTGAGTGGAAGTGAGATAGTATTTCGATGGATTTTGTTTCTGGTTTTCCGAGGACTTCGAGTAGTCATGATGTTGTTTGGGTTATTGTGGATAGAATTAACAAAATCTGCTCACTTTATTCCAATTTTGATGGATTATTCGATGGAAAAGTTTGCTAAGTTGTATATTGAGAAAGTTGTGAGTTTGCAAGGTGTTTCGTCAAGTATTGTTTCTTATAGAGATCTGAGGTTTACTTCGCATTTTTGGGAAGGTTTGTAAGGTGCTTTGGAAACGAAGTTGTGTTTGAGTTAGGCGTATCATCCGCAGACTGATGGTCAGACTGAAAGGATGATTTAATCGCTTGAGGATCTTTTGAGAGTTTGTGATTTATAGCAAGGAGGTGCTCTGGATATTATTTCTCTTTGATTAAGATTACCTATAACAATAGTTTTCATTAGAGTATTGAAATGACACTGTTTGGGGATTCGTATGGACTGAGGTGTAGGACGCCTTTATGTTGGTATGAATCTGGTGAGAGTGTTGTGGTTGGACCCGAGATAGTTCAACAGACTACGGATAAGATTAAGATGATTCGGGAAAAGATGAAGATTGTTCAGAGTCGTCAGAAGAGTTACCATGATAAGAGGAGAAATAATCTTAGTTTTGAGAAAGGAGATCGTGTGTTTTTTAGAGTTACTCCTGTAACAGATGTTGGTAGAGCTTTAAAGTCACGTAAGTTGACTCCGCATTTTATTGGTCTTTATCAGATTGTTGAGAAAGTGTGTAAAGTGGCTTATCAGATACATTTGCCACTGTCACTTGCTAATCTCCATGATGTGTTCCATGTATCTCAATTGACGAAATATATGGTGGACATGTCTCATGTTGTTCCGTTAGATGATATGCAAGTAAGAGATAATTTGACGGTTGAAACATCACCTATGCGTATTGAGGATAAAAGATTTAACCAACTATGAGGTAAGAAAATCACTTTGGTAAAAGTGGCTTAGGGAGGTCCCGTTGATGGTAATGTGACATGGGAGCTTGAGAGTCAGATGAAGGATTTGTATCCTGAGTTGTTTGTTTGAGGTAATTTTTTAGGAAGAAAATATTTTAAGTGGGGGAGAGTTGTAACATCTCAAATTTTAATAGTTATTTATTAATTATTTATTATTCATTATATTATATGATAATTAATTAAATAGTTTGAATTAGTGAATAATTGGATTATTTGAAAATGTGTGTTATTTGAATAATTGAGTTTATGACTAGAAATAAGATTTATTAGTATTGGGCCTAATTATAATGAATGGAAGTAATAAGGAAGTGTTAATTTCTAAGCCCGAATGAAGTTTACTAGTTAGTAAGGGTTGTGACAAAATAGATATTAGATTGGTGAAAAGAAGAAAAGGAGGAAAAAGAAGAGAAGAGAGGAGGAAAAGAGAAGAGAAGAGGAGAAACCCTAAAAGAAGAATATACAAGAGGTAAGGGGGAGGATATTCATTATTATTTATTTGTATATTATTGGATAGTAATTAGTAACATGTTATAGGATTGAGTATTTCAATTTCTAGGTTTTTGGTTAACTCAAATTGAATTGGGAATTTAGGGTTTATGATGAGAAAAACTAGATTTGATGATATAAATAGGTTTCCTATGATGTATTCATGTTAGATTATGTTTAATTTGTGATAAATTAGCACTAGGAATTGTTTTCGTGGGCAAATTCGTTGGGAATCATATGTAGCGATTTTTCGCATAATCGTGAGGTCAAGACTAGAGGCGATAGCGGTCACTGAACGTAGAAAAATAATTTCTTTTTTTATGCATGAATGACTTATGGGATTTCTTGCTTATGATTTATCATTAGCTTACACGAATTTTAATAATTGTTTTGATGAGTTTTGGATTGGTTTTGGATGCGATTTCGATGAATAGATGTTACTTAAATTTAGTATATGTGTTTTGTGCTTTGGTGATTGTTGAGAATAATATGAGTTGACTTGCATGCTATATGTTATTTGTGATGTGTGATGATAGTAAATTCCATGTGTATTGCTTGTTGGTGATAAAACATGATGTTGTGCAAAGATGGATAATTCAAAGTGTTGAATTATTGTGACATGCTTGAATAATTAAGATTGGTGAATAATCTTAATTTCATATGTTGTTGGTTAATTACACCTAAATTCATGGGAGATTGTACTCCGATTGGTTGTTTTGATCCTTATGTGGAAATAGAAGTGGTGAACTATATGTTCATATTGGTTGCTTTGATCCTATGTGGAAATAGAAGCGGTGAACTATGTGTTCATATTGGTTGGCTTTAGTCTTGTCCGGATAGGAAGCGTGGCTTTGGTTCTAAAATATTGAATCTGAAGCGAGGTGAGCTTGATGTTCACGATAATACCACATGCATGTGTCACATTGCATTAATGTCTCATGTGTAATTGAAGAATGTGTGTTTTATGTTGGAAAATGTGGTAATTGGATATGTGAATCATTTGATTTATTGTATTGGTGATATTTATGTTATATGTGATAAATATGGATATATTATACTTGGAATGTGTGTATAATGATATTCTTTGATACTTGAATTGTGGAAATCATGTTTTATGGAATATCACATGAAGTGTGGAGAATTCTTTAATAGATACTTGTTTCTATATTGCTTCCAATTTATATACATTTCGATAATGATGTGAATTCTCACCCTTTTGTTGTATGTAATGTTCTATGCGACATCGTGCAGGCTCTGAGGATAGTGGTACTTCACATGAGACTAGTGGAGAAGCTTAGATTATTTTATCTACTTTCCTTAGGTATTGAGTCATTGCTCTAGTCTATGTAACACGGAGGATTATATTTGAACTCATGTTATGACTTGTTTTGAGAGATATTTGTTAATACTCCCTTTTATTTGGATATGTATGAGATTATGTGATGGTTGGACTTGGAGCCTAGTAATTGTGATATGATTGATAGTATGGGATATCAATCATTTATATTTTGTTGAAGAATTAATTATTCCGCTGTGAGATACATGCTTCGTATTATTACATGAAAACATGAATTTGAATACCTGTTATGATCATGACCAGTATGCAAAACATGGAATTTCTGGATATTTGTGTAACCAATGTGACGCCCTTTATGAGATGCATGATAAATTACTCTGATGTATGCTATATTTATTATGGGGGAAAAAGGGTGTTACAATGTACACACGTAAAGCCCTTTTGATGTGGTGATGTACAAAAGAGAAGCCTCTAAGTTAGTGAGGTATGAGATGTGTAACTTTGTAAGAGTGAATGAATAAATACTTGCTATGGCGCATAGATGATCATATATATATATATATATATATATATATATATATATATATATATATATATGGCGGGAGATTAAAACCGCTCCTGATTGGTCAAACATGGAATAAGGAAGACCATTTACATAGCTTAAATCTAGTGTGCGGCCCTATAGAGAATGTCAACATATCCCTCGTTATCTTGTGAGGGTATTCACAATTGGATCTTTGGTGTTGTGCTAGTCTTGCTGACAAGAGTTTTAAGTTTATCATATAGATCAACCTTTTTTATCGCTTGGATATTCTTGGGTGAATCCTTATCTTTGATACGGAGTTGGATTTTGTTGAGTGAGAGTATATGACATTTTGTCGTTATAGAACTCAAGTATCGTTAATGAATTTAGGCTAATTTGGGCCAATGATCCTGCGTTATAGTACTCCTTTTAATCTCAGTCTGAGATTTTCACTTCCAGGTTACCTATAAAAATTTCACATAGCTTTGTATATATATATCTCACCTTGTCATTTCTGTTATGCATGTGATGTGTTGCTTGTCTTCTTTGACATTTACTTTCTCACTTAGGCAACTTGAAAATTTGACAAATGTCATGCATTCAAAGATCTAAATAATTAAAAGCATTAAATACTCATGCCATCTATGAAACCTAAGGCCGATTAATAAGGATATGTACCTCATATCAACGTAGACGTGAGACTTATAGACCAAAATAAAAATCCAACTAGATGCAATATGTATACTCTAGAGACCTTATGGTAAATGGCTTGTTCTGCAAATGATGCATAATAAAATGAACTCCCCTGGTAAACTTAAATTCTTCCAAATTTTTCTCTTGGGTAACATCCAAGTATGCCTCTATACCCATAATGGCTTGCTCAACACTCATCAATTGAGAGTGAAAAGGTTACCCGTGAGGGGGAGATGGAATATAATAGAGATACCATACATGGTTACCATCATCTCCCTAAATAAAATATGGAATGAAGATGTTTTCTTATGTTATCATTCCATAAAAGCACATAGCAAATGAATGTCAAGCATACTGAGAGAACATTGAAATGATTGCATCAAACCATTATCATCCACAATACGCGTGATCTCTTGTGTAATCTGCACCCCCAAAATTTTCTTCTATTCAACCCATGAATAAGGAGGGGCCTTCAATTACTACTACAAATAACGTTTCTTACGTCGGACGCGAAATGCATTTTACCTTAGAGGTAGATCCGGCGTAAATAATATCGTCATAATAAGTAAAGACTTATCACCTTGGTCTTTAAAACACTGAGGTACAAGTTTATTAGCCCATAGGTTCGAACTCCGACATCATCAAATTTTATTATTTTTAAAACTGACATTTTTTATCTCGGTTTATTAAATAACCGAGGGATATGATTTTTTTTAAATTGTTACATTGTTTACCTTGAACATTACGTTGTTTACCCATAATATTACATTGTTTACCCAGAATTTAAAATAAAAATAAAAATAAAACTCCCTAGGAATCTATATGAAAATCAAATTCCCTCAAGATGTAGATCTGGATCTTCAAATTATTGAATATTTTCGACGAATCTTGCATGCATTTGTTTCTGGTGAAATAAAAGGGTAAGATAATTAATATCAATAATAAAAAAAAAATTTGGTACAAATAAAAATTTAATAAAACAAACCTTGAACCCTTATAATTTTTTTCTCTTGCAATCCATCGTAGATAATTTTTCCAAGCGTCCTTAGGTTTCAAGCGCTTTATATGTTTCATTTAAATTTCCAATATCGTAAGAGAACTTATATAATGGATGTCCCTTAGATTTCACGCGGATCACTAATAGTAGATTATTGAGCATTGATAACCTCTAAATGGACGACGGCAAAGATTTTGTTTAAGGCCGTTGAAAAAGTGAAAAATAACAGTTAACTATCCTCTTGGTTTTGGAATAAAACCGAAGGGTTATATTAATTTTTTATACAAAAATGATGTATTTTTTACCCAGAATATTAAACATATATTATATGTAACAAGTCTTCCCAGAATATAAAAAATACAGTATGTCCAGGTCCCACACAAGATGCTAGAGATATGTTTCGCTAATATCCATCTTCTGAAAAGTTAAGCTACATTCTATGTTTAAACTTTCAAAGATTGAGCTCCCTTCTTTATGTAAGTTTAAGAAAGAATGATTTTCTGCACTAGCAATCTATCAAATGACCAAACTACTGTAAACACCCCCCTATAGTTTAAAACCAATGTGGTTATATTATTATTATTATTATTATTATTATTATTATTATTATTATTATTATTATTATTATTATTATTATTATTATTATTATTATTATTATTATTATTATTATTATTATTATTATTATTATTATTATTATTATTATTATTATTATTATTATTTATTCCATTATTTAGAGGTAGTATTAAAAATAAATAGTTTACAAATAATGTCTTCAATTATTTTTTTGCACTTGTCATCTATCATAACTTTGCATCCATTGATTGTTGATGCTTGAATGTCAAAACTTTGTATTTAAAATTTGTTGATGTTATTATTTTCACTATATTCACTAGCGTATACAATGTACATGCATTGAATGCAACTAATTTCTAATAAGGTGTTTCTCCCAAAAAAAATAGAAAATAGTTTTTCTGACTTTGCAATCCATGAGTAAAGCTTTTAGGACTAACAACAACAATAACTTTTAGGAATAACAACAACAATAACTTTTAGGAATACCAACAACAACATCAACTCCATTGTTTGAGATGGATTGCAAAAAACTTAACAAAAATATTTTGTTCAAGATAGAAGAACATATTTTTCCAGATTTGCGATTCATCATAAAAATGATGCATTCGACAGTGCGACATTTACAAATAAAATAGCATTTGGGTGAAATCTGTTCGACGAGTACTTTATAAAATATAATTATTTTATCCTCCAGATTTTCAAAGAAACCGAATGATTAGATCATTTATTTTACACTTATAAACAGGTAAAAACATAAAATGCAGTAGTTGGGATTCTAAGTATATCGGGAAGGGTATAACACCTAAATTTTTAAAATTATCGAGGGAACAAGTTGTTTTTTTACAAAAATAAAATAAAATATTGCGCGCCTTTGAATTAAACATCGATTTTTTACAAGATGACATGAAATATTCATCATAAAAAGTGTTATTTGTAGTAGTGAATGTCATTCGACCGTATAATAATTAATTCATAAAAAATCAATTAATATAAATAAATCACTACTATATAAAATCAATATATATATATATATATATATATATATATATATATATATATATATATATATATATATATATATATATATATATATATATATATATATATATATATATATATATATATATATATATATATATATATATATATATATATATATATATATATATATATATATATATATATATATATATATATATATATATATACACTTTAGTTTATCATGATCATGATACCATGTTAGCACTTTCAAGTTGGAGAAAAAACCCTATTTTATAATTCCCTAATGATCATCATTTATATTATGCTCATGCAGAACTTTATGGTGGAACACCTCAACATGTACATGCACCTTAGCATGTATCTTGTCATAATTTCTACGATGGAGGTATGAGGTCTACGAATTTCTCCGGTCCTCCTACGGTGATAACCGCTAGTTTCTTTGTATTTATATCGGATATTATATAAAAAAAAATACAATCCCAATAATTTTATTAGATTTTCCAAAATCTCGGTCTCACCCCACATATAATTAAAATTTGGCGACAACCTAAAATTCTTACAGTATATAGGTTTTATTCATATCATGTATAAATACATATAACTTGTGCATTTTTATCAACTTCTGTAGTATTTTAGAAATATCTTGTAAAACACAGATTGATTCACTTGTAAATATGCGTCCAAGACCAAGTCTAGAGAAGTTCAAAATCTTACAAATATTTTGAAAAATCAGAAAAAGTTAATTACGTTTGACAATTTTACATTTTTTTTTTGTTATAGGGAAATAAAATTATTTCATCTAAGATGTGGGGTACATGGGTTTGCCAAATATAATTTTCTATAAATTGATTAAAAAAAGAGTGAAATTTGTTCGACAAGTATTTTTATAAAATTTAATTATTTTATCTATTGAATTTTCAAAGAAATCGAAGAATTAGATAATTTATTTTACCCTTATAAACAAATAAAAAAATAAAATGCAGTAGTTGAGATTTAAAGCATATTAATAAGGGTATAACACTTTAGCTTTTAAAATAACCAAGAGAACAAGTTGATTTTTGTACAAAAATAAAATAAAATATGACACGCCTTACGATAAAACTTATATTTTTTTGGATGACGTAAAAATTTCGCCATAAAAAACATTATTTGTAGGAAGAAATAGGATTCAGACATATAATAATTAATTCATAAAATATCGATTATTTTAAATAAATCACTAATACAAAAAATCAAATTATATATATATACATATATATATATATACTTTTTTCTGTCAGAATCATGATACCATGTCAACATTGTCAAGTCGTAGGGCCTTAGAAACCCTTATTTTCCAAAAACTCGATCTCACTCCAGATATAAACACTAGATTTTTCTTAAAATTTGGTGACAACCTAAAATTCTTACAGCAATATAGGTTTTATTACATATCATATATAAATACATATAATTTGTTCATTTTATCGAATTTGTGTAGTATTTTAGAAATATCTTGTAAAAACAGAGACTGATTCACTTGTAAATTTGCTTCCATGTCTAGAGAAGTCAAAATCTTACAAAGTTTTTTGAAAAATGAGAACAAGTTTATTATGTTTGACAATTTTACCTTTTTTTTTAGTTAAAGGATAATAAAATTATTTCATCTAAGATGTGGGGTACATGGGAGTGCCAAATATAATTTTCTATAAATTGATTCAAAAAGCCTATAAACCAAATAAAAGGTCCATTAGTTATGGCCCAAAATAGGGAACTTACTAGACAGTGCTCATTTTTGGGATTCAATTTGCACATTTCTATTTTCCAAAGGACACCCCTTTTGCCTAGTTTTACATACCAGAAGGATTTGTCTTGTTATTGTCTTGTACTTGTACTTTCTAAGTGGGTACATATTCAGTTATCATTCACATAAAATGATCGGTGTTTATTTAGTATTTTGTGATGTTCATACATACTGAATACTTATAGCTATTAATGCAGTAAGTGGTGACTAATCCACCAACTTATTATTGACAAACTTTCCACACATTTATGAATCGGATCTACCAGACATGTATTTAAACATGAGTTTGCCTATAAAAACAAAAATATACATAATTAATACAATATTATTTTTTCCCAAACTATTTAGCCGGCAAGGATAATAGTATTCTGAGAAAAAAAATACCGTAAAATAATTTTACACTATCAATTAATTATTAAGAGATAAATTACATTTAAAATTTTAAAATATTTTAATGATTTGATAATTTATTGAATAACAGTGTAAAAGTAAAACTAATTTAGACTGTCAGTTCATATCCATTAAATTATTTTTTTATTTCTTCAAATTATTCTCAAAAGATAATAATAATAATAATAATAATAATAATAATAATAATAATAATAATAATAATAATAATAATAATTATAGCAATAATAATAATAATAATAATAATAATAATAATAATAATAATAATAAATAGTTGATATCAAGAGCTTTAGTTCTGGTTTAGAGAAACACGAGTGCATGTGAGGTGTGATTGATTTTTTGTTCCTTAAATTCAAACTGAAATGAGATCGAAATCGAAGAAGAATCACATTTTTTTAATTCTTACGGTTCGAAAAACACGAGTGTTTGTGACTTATGAGAGTTGAGTGATTTGCACAAGAACAAAAATGAATATAAAACGGTAGCTTAAACATAAGTTTCCAGTATTCGACGGAAAGAATTGGAATCAATGGTCAATTCATATTCTTGTGTTGTTTGAAGCTCAAGATGTTCTTGATCTCGTTAATGACGATTACATGTTGGTTGTAGAAGATGCAACAAAAGAGTAATGAAATGTCCAACATGATACGAGGAAAAAGTGTCAAAAGGCCTTGTTCTATATACATTAGTGTGTGTATATGAAGGTGTTTGAGAAGATTGCCGAGACGGCGAAGATGAAAGTTATGTGGGATATACCGGTGCAGTGCTATGATGGCGATGCATCAGTGAAAAAAGTTAATCTGCAGTCTCTATGCAAAAAATACGAGAATCTCAACATGAAGAACAATGAGAATGTACCAAATTACATCTCCAAAGTGACTCTGATCACAAATATGATGAAGGCTTGTGGAGAAAATCTCAATGAACAAGTTATCATCGAGAAGGTACTTAGATCCCTTACTCCTCAATTTTATTAAATAGTTGTAGCCATAGAACATTCTAAAGACACTAGCACCATGAGAATTGAAGAACTTCAACGTAGTTTAGAAACACAAGAGTTGCATCTGACTGAAAGAAACTTTAAAAGGGAGTCTAAACAGGCATTGGAGACTTTTTTATTAAGAAAAAAATGAAGCAAGCATGGTAAGAGAACAATAAAATGAATGTTCAAAAGTAAGGACATTCTTCTTCTGAGTAGAAGAAACATAAGAATTTTTAGAAGGGAAAAGGGAAGTTTGATAAGAGAAAGGTTCGGTGCTACAACTATAACAGACTTGGCCACTTTTCCTCTGATTGTTGGTCAAATAAAGAAAACAAGTGTAAAGAAGTCAATATAGCTAGAGGAGATTCCGATGATAAACCTGTGATATTGATGGCATTTGAGAATGAGGGTGAAATCATGGTAAACTTGTGGTATGTGGACACTAGCAACTCAAATCACCTAATTGGAAACAAGCAAAGACTTTTTGATTTTGACCCGGTAGAAAGACCAAGATCATAGGTGCTAATGATAAGTATCTGAATGCTGAAAGAATATATAGGAAATTTCATAGTAAAGTTGCAGAGTGGAAACACTCAACTGATTAAGGATTTATGGTATGTTCCTAGCATGAAGAACAATATGATGAGTGCATGTCTGCTGACTAAAAAATATTTTTTCAGTAACCATGAAGAACATTCTCTCGAAGTTGTTTGATTGTAATCAGGAGCTGATTATGTAGTCTGAACTAGGAAGAAATATAACATTCAATCTGAATGTTGAAACATCAGACACTCAATGTCATAATGTAACAAGTGTTGCAAAGGAAAATGAGCTATGGCACAAGAGATTTTGGCATCTAAACTTCAGAAGCTTAGGAAATCTAAATTCAAAGAATGTTGTACTTGAAATTCTGAAGATTGTGGCACCAGAGAAATCACGTGACATATTCATGAAAGGCATGCAACCAAGATTTCCTTTAATTTACTCCAAGAGAAACTCAAGCTTTAGGTATTATACATTTTGATGTATGTGGTCCATTTTAAGTACCTTTCCTTGGAGGGAACAAGTAATCTGTGTCATTTGTGGATGAGTTCACAAGAATGACATGGGTAGCACTCCAAAAGTTAAAATATGAGTTGTTTGTTGATTTTAATAAGTTTAAAGTGAAGGTTGAAAATTAGAGTGGACAAAGGTTTAAGATTCTCAGAATTAATGGTGGAGGTGACTTTAACTATGGAGAGTTTAAGAAGTACTGCAAGCAGAATGGTATTGATCATGCAGTGACTTATCCATACACTCCTCAACATAATGGTCTTATGGAAAGAAGAAACAAAACGCTGCTTGACATTACTCGAAGCATGTTGAAAGCAAATAATCTATCTCACACATTTTGCAGAGAAATTGTTGCTTCTGCAACTTATATGCTCAACATATATCCAAATAAGAAGTTAAACGAAATAGTTCATTTGGAGAAGTGGACTTGAAGAAAGCAAAGTGTGAATCACCTAAAGGTGTTTGGTTCTATATGTTACAAACACGTTCCATATGATACTATAAGGAAATTTGATGGTAGAAGCAATTCCATGTTTCTTATATGTTACCATTCTACAAGTGCCTATAAACTCTATTTCTCAGTCACAAATAGAGTTGATGTCAGAAGAAATGTCATAGTGAAAGAATTAGAAATGTGGGATTGGAACAAGTCTAATCGTGTTTCTGGAGTTGAAGGTGTTTTTGAAAATGTTTGAGAAGGAGAATTTTCCTCCGAAGGAGATTCTAAAGCTGAAGGCGATTCAGACTCTAAAGATGACACAAATTTTGAAGGTGACTTAGACTCTGAAGGTGACTCTGACTCTAAAGATGGTTCACCTTCTGAAGGTGGTCCAACCTCTAATGGGAGTCTAGTCTTCGGTAGTAATCTAGCTTTTAAAGGTGGACTTGGCTCTGAAGGTGAACTTGAATAGTTCCATAGGCCACAAAGAGTTAGACATATGCCAGGGATACTTGCATGTCTTTCGTTGTTGCATGATAATGAGGTTGACTCTGAAAGAGAAGTCGTCTAATATACCATGATTGTAGATTATGAACCTATCAGTATCAATGAGGCTCTCAAGAAGAAGGTTTTGGTGAAATCTATACAGGAAGAACATGAGGCTATTGAAAGAAACAAGACATGGGAATTAGTTACTTTAGAAAAGAGCAAGAAATCCATCAATGTGAGATGAGTTTTCAAGATAAAGCTAAAGCCAAACGAGTCAATTTCCAAGAATAAATCAAGGTTAGTAGCTTGAGGATTTTTACATAAATATGATTTAGACTACTTTAAAGTGTTTGCACATGTAGCTAAACATGAAACAATCATATTGGTGATTACTATAACTACAAATAAGAACTGGTCTGTGATACATTTAGATGTGAAGTCAACATTTATGAATGGACCATTGCAAGAAGAAGTGTATGTGTTACAACCTACTGAAATTGTGATAGAGAACAAATAAATGATGACGTATAAGTTGCATAAAGCTTTGTAGGTACTTAAGAAAGCCCTAAGAGCTTGGAATCTAGAAATCGATTCATTTTTTAAGCACCAGAATACAGAAAATGTGAAATGAAGTATGGTTTGTATGTGCATCATACCTCTATCGACAATATGATTCTTGTGTGTATTTGATAACATATTGTTGACAGGGAACCACACTTCTGAGATGAACAAGTTCGAGAAGGTGCCGATTAAGACATTTAAGATTACTTACCTTGAAAATATGGTATATGTTCCGGGGATGAAGATTTTGCACTCTGAAAAGGGAGCCATTATGCATCAACTAAAGTATAACTTGAGCTTTTGAAGAGATTTTAGCTAATGAATTACAAATCTGTAGTTACACCTTCAGAAACAAACCATAAGTTGGATTATGATTGTGATGATGTAGATACTACAACTTTTAAATAATTGGTTGGCTCTCTCTGATATCTATGCAATACTAGGCCTGCCATTTGTTATGCAATTAGAATAATTTGTAGGTTCACGAGTAAACCAAAGTAGTCACATTACTAAGTTAATGCCATGATACTGAGGTATATGAAAGGGACTCTGAAACATTTTGTTTCCATCTAGAGAGTTAGATGATGTTGAGCTGATATGTTATTCTAACTGATGTGGAGACAACGTTGACAGAAGAAGTACAACAAGATACTTGTTTAAGTATCTGGGAACCCATATTTCTTGGTGATCCTAGAAGCGGCCAGTGGTGGCATTGTCAACCTCTGAAGTTGAATACATTGCTAAAGGATTTTGTGCATGTCAAGCTATTTGGATGATAAATTTGCTGCAGAAATTGAAGTTCAAGGTGAGAAAATCACTCAAATTGAAGATAGACAAAAATATGACATAAGTCTTGCCAAGAATCCATTGCTGCTAGGGAGAAGCAAGCATATAGAGACAAAGTTCCACCTTTTGTGAAACCAAATTCAGAATGGAGTGCTTGAAGTTATTCATTGCTCCACTCGGAAGCAAGTTGCAGATGCGTTAACCAAAACTGTCAAAACTAAACACTTCATTAATTTGATGGATGAAATTGGTGTTGTTGATGTTAATTGATCGAATATAAATTAAGGAATGATGTTAAATGTAATTTAAATTCAACATTTACATTAATCAGCATTTGAATTTCATTTGGCTAACATTTACATTTGGATATTAATATATAAACTCATTGATAATTGCATTTGTAATATGATTATGAATTTTAGAAATAGTTTAAAAATTAGTTACACAATTTTTTCTCTCTCTCTTCTTTCATCTTCATATTCTTCAAACTTCAACATAACTAACCACATTAATAAATAAAAATCATCTATCATAAAACATCAAATTAGTTGAAAAGCATACAACAAAGACATCAATGAGCCAAAACAAAAAAATTTCAATATAAAATTGTAAATGTTTTTTGATCTGAACTGTTGATCAGAACTGGAGACGGTCGGGCTGTTGATAATCTTCCGAGCAAGTTGGTGAGGAAACGGGGGTGGAGAACCTGCAATGCACTCTGATGCTAAAGTAAGCAAATGTTCGAATGAGAAGGTAGAAAGTATTTAGAGTTTAGAGTGTAAGAAAGTGATACCTTGCCTTCAAAGATATGAGGGTTTATATAACGACCTGAGAGGATTCTCATTGGCTGCTATATTTGGGCCGAGATATGCGGATCCACAAATATAGTCGTCCGGGCTGACTAGGTCAAGACCGGACAAATTTGCTCGTAACTAGCCGTTATGTCGGGCACATGAGGCATAACGGGCACAGATAACGGTAAGTGGGGTCGTGGTTTGGCTCAGCACATGTGTCGAGCGTAGCACGCCCGAAACGTACAGATGGACGTCTTGACGACGTTGTCGGGCCGAACCGGTTGTTGTGGTTAAGGAAAGAATGACCCGCCCGAATGCTTTCGGGCGGTCCAGAACATTTTTTTTGTCAATCTTAACACACTCAACATTTAAAAATAAGAGAAAACTATTGTCTTATTTATTTTGCAAGTCATTTACTTACTACACAAGCAAATTACCACTAAAATTGGACTACATTATAAAAATCCAAATAGCATAAACTCAACCAACTATTATCTAACATGATCAACAAAGTCCCTAGGAGCAAGGTTGTTAAAATCTCGATTTAAAACCTAAACTCTATAAAATTCACGTTTCTATGTCAACATTTCGTTTTAAATCCTAGGTGAAAACCTTTTTAGGTAAAATCGTATTATGGAGTGATTTTACGTGATTTAAATCGCTCTGAAATTAGTGAAATCGTGTAGAATCGTTGGATTTTACTCTTTGACCAGATTTTACCTTTTTTGTAAAATTTTAAAAAACACATTTTATATATTTCCCCCATGAAAACTTCTTTCATGCTTTTTCATTTTGTTCACATTCATATATTGATTATAGTATTGAAGAACCTTTGTCATCTAGATATAAATTTAATCAAGTTGAATAAAATTCACTATTGAATAAAATGTTGTAAATGAGTTAAACTGATGAAGATGAAATCACTTGTTTCTTTGAACTTTAGAAACATATGAAATTCTTATTTTTTGAGAAAATATTTTGGATGTTACTTTTTATGATTTGGTGGATAAATTAGATAATTTGATAAAAGTTTGTGTGTATTACACTTTATTATGGTGATATAGTATTTTTTATTTATAACTAAGTTAAAGATTCAAATTATTGATGCATTTACAATATTATAGAAGTATATATATGTTGCGTATATAAATTTAATATCATTTTAATATGAGGTAAAATCTTTGATTTTACTTTTCAATTTTATATTCTAATTTTACCTAAACAAAACGAGTCAAGATAAAAACTCGATTCTGACAATCTTCTCTATAAGAATTCAGAAATGCATTCTAGTTAATGCCCATCACCAAGAACAAAAGATATACATTCAACTTTTATTATATCGCCAAAAGCAAAAGAAATGAATGGCCTTTACACAAACCAAAACATATAGTTATCATGGCATGTCAACAAGTCTTTCCTTTTGTCACATGTAGGATCACTAGTACCTCTTGTATTTCATGTAGTTCAATTTGTGAATCATGACATTCCATAAAAAGTTAATCTTGATTGAATTGTTAAAGATAAACTACTTTCCAAACCCAAAATAATACAACTTTTTCAACATAGCCCAATCAAATAATTAGCTGTAAAGGAAATAAGAAGATTGAAATCAAAGATAGATTCAACTCAATAGATTTAGAAATTTCTTTTCATCAAGTGTTTGATATGGAACTGAAAAAGAGAAAAATAATCATTAACACATGTTAATGTCGAGTATGGTCCTAGAAAATTTAAGGCCCACAAGGTTGTAAAGGATATATACACATCCCAAGTTGAATATTTGGGCCATCCCTATCTAGCAAATTTTAAAAGTCAACAGAAAATTAAAATAAAAGCTTTTCGTAGATCACATAAGCTTATTTTCCAGGTGTATTAGTTTGTAGCTAATCATGATTTAACCTTGTAGCAAACCTCATGGTCCCCCATTGATCATTATCAACGTCATTAATATTTTTGTGTAGGGGAATGGTTGTTGTGTTTACACGTATGATGGATCTAAAATGATTTGCATCTCATGTTTAGTCGACAATCAAGTCATTATCTCAAATTTAATATCAAATCACAATCGAAATTATTATGTTCACCTAACATATACTTCCTCATGTCATTAATGTAAGGAAAAAATGACCTTAAACTTTGATAAATAAAAATATTAACTTTTTAGATAATTAATGTTTGTATTATTATACTCTTAAATAAAGTTAAAAGTATTTAATATTATTAGAAATTCATCAAATAATTAAGGATGAAATAATAAATTTTATTTTGATTGAACATGAATTCAGAAAAATTAATTATATTTAATTAACTTTTTTAATTCATGTGAAATTAATTATTTTAATTTTTAATTGTGACCGGAGGGAATATCAATATTATGATTAGAAAAGAATTGAAGGAAAGAAAACTTTCTCGACATATAAATTAGTAGTTAACTTTAAATGAATTTATTTAAAATTTTAATAATGACAATTTAAAGAATATAAATAAAAGATAGTAATAAATAGGGAGAGGTGTGATACACAAAAATACAATTATTTTTTAATTAAAAAAATCTGAAGTGGTAAATAATTAAAGATTTTTTTAAAAGGACTTATAAACGGCTTATAATTTATGGTAGAAATGATACATAAAACTATGGTATTATCAATTAATTAATTTTTCAAGAATAAAATCTACGTAAACATTGATGAAAAAAAACTAAAACCTCTATCTAATTTCTTGTAGAAAAGAAATTAAACTAACAACTTTTTAAACGACAAATAACAATAATTAAACGTTAAATACTAGTGGACCAAAAAGAGTTTGCATTTTTTAAGTGTTCAATATTCTTCATTTAAATTTGAAGATTAGGATTTGTGTTCAATACCTTATATTTAATATCTACAATTGAATTCGTTAGAGTGCCTTCTCCTTTTAAGCTTAACGATTGAGGGTTGTACTTAATACCTTATATTCAATCTCTCTCTCTTCCTCCCTCTCTCTCTCTACTATTCCATCTAATATATTGACTATTTTTAATTTATATATCAATTTTTTCTGTTGGATCATATATTTTTTTCTAAACCAGTAAACTATCGTGACTTTGTTGGATTTTTAACTATTAACCAATATTTTTATATTTTTTGAACTATATTGTGAGATTAGTGAGATTTAATTTAAAATTTTGATGAATATGTAATTGAGTTGTTTAAATAATTAGAAAATATAAATAAATATATTAAGTGGACACATTTAAAAGCAACAATAAAAATATTAATTTATTGAATTATACATGTATCTAGTCATTATTTTATACCAGATATTTCAATAATTCAATAAACTTAAACTATTAAGTAAAATCACTTATACGACTTAATTGAATGGTATAAATATGTATGCTCTTGGTATATATTAATTTTATGAACAATATTCATACGAAGTGTACACTAGTTTTAATAAAAACTATAACGTAAATAAAAGAGTATTGAAGATGAACATATAAGTCAATGACTAGATAGTAATTTGGTGATGGTGTTTAATTGGAAGATATGAAAATAGCATCATAAAAAGTATATATAATTAATAGCTTTTCAAGAATTACATTATAAAGGAACATAACAAAATATTGTTTATGGTATATTTTGTATTTTGTTATTATAATGTATTTTTTATTACAATGTGTTGGATGTATGGTTACTATAATGCATACGGACGGAAGGAATTCTGATATTAGAGAACATTCATGGAAAAATTATGCACATTCAATTTTTTTTAAAGTATAGATTGTGCATGATGATACGTGCGTACCGATTCAAATAAAAATTTTAAAATAAAAAAAAAGTTCTTTTATTTGAAGCCAATATAGATAGTGCATAACGTCACGCATCTATTCAAAATAAAAGTTCATTTTTATTTATTTGAAATCAATAATATTATTATTTGTATGTGGATACACTTAAGTGCCATAATAAGAATTAATTAACCATATTATATAAATTGATTCTCATAAAAAATGATCTATCGGTATATGGTTTATATAACTTCTGAACTTTTATTAAAGTTTTTAACAATGAAATTCAATCTATTATTTTATTTTAAAGTAAAAAGTAATATATTATAATTTGGAATTATATAAGTTATAAATTTGTTAATCATCGGAGTGATCAAACTAATTAAAGTTTCTTGATTTCAAATCATAAAATTGAAGTTTGATTGGCATCCTATATGAATAACATGTTAGGCCTCGATGAAAATTATTATTATAAAATATATAAAGATGATATGACTTATATAGAATTCTGAATTTAGAGTCTAATGTTGAGATGTGGAATTTTGAGAATTTTATCATGGAGGATAAGAAATTCAAGATTACAATAAATAACGAATTTTGTGAGAAAGATTCTCCAAGAATTCTTGAAAAACAAATCGAAAGTTCTTCACAGATTATTGAAATACAACTCGAATTTAGGCTAAGCAAGAGAGTCTGAAAGGTTAAGGATCTAGGGCCGAACAAAATCAATTATCGACTTATTTCTTCAAGTAGAAGGAAATAATTAGAATTTTGCTCGTAAGATTACTATTCATGGAAGATAATCCTAAGACTTATAAGGAAGCAGTAACTTCAAAGGACTCCTTCTTTTGGAAGGATTCTAACCAACACGAAATGGATTGAAATGTCAAACCATACTTAAGAACTTGTGGATCTACCTAAAGGATCAAGATCCATAGGATGCAAGTGGGTGTTTAGAAGGAAATATCATAGTGATGGTACATTAAACATCTACAAGGATAAATTAGTAACCAAGGGTTTTAGACAAAAGAAAGGTGTTGATTATTTTGACAAATATGTACTAGAAGCAAGCACAACAAAAATTAGAGTTTTGTTTGCATTAGCTTTCTTGCATGATATTATAATTCATCAAATGGATGTCAAAATAACATTCTTAATATAAGAGATCTCGATGAGGAGATTTATATGGATCAATTAAAAGGTTATGTGCTTCTTGGTAATGAACAAAAGGCGTGGAAGCTTGTCAAATTAAAACAAGCAGCGGAAGAATGACATCAAAGTTTTCAATCTTATCAAAACACGAATTCAAAAGTTTGTCGTCATCAAAAGGAGGAGATTGTGAAGAATACATCTTATATCTAGTTTTGATGAAGACAAAGATTACCTGAGAAGAAAAGGATCAAAAGTGACATGTACATCAATGATAAAGTTGACCAAAAAGGTTTAGCATAGAAATCCAAGTGAAGATTTGAAAATAGTGAACATAACCACGGTACTCATTGCAATTCATACTATACTACTTTAAATTGCTCATAATTTCATATCTCACTTTATCTAAAACCTTCTTGCAATATTATACATGATCATTTAAAACCTTCTTCATCTAATTCTTGTGACGAGTGTTTGTACACAAAGTTATGTCAGAATATTGTGATATCTCTTTATCTCTACGTGTTTTATATGTTTATTATTAGCAACAAGATGAATGTAATCTTATAAAGAGGTTTTTAGATTCCACATTCAAGATGCAAAGATCTTGAAATAGTGAGCACCCTTTCTCGATCAAAGTAAAGCGAAAGAGTGAGAATTAAAAACATAGTCAAACACATTATATTGAGAAAACTTCCACATTTAAGATGAAAGAACTTGGACTAGTTGAATCTCTTTTGGAAATCAGAGCAATGAGTAATAGTGGGGGTTATGAACTTAGTAAAAACACTTTGTTGAGAAAGTTCTTGATAAGTTCAAATTGCCACGTTTCAAGAAAGTGAATATTCAATTTGACCTTAGTGTCAAAAGGGTGATGGAAGAGTTGTGGCTATATTATAATACTCAAGTGCAATTAGTTTTCTAATGTAATGTACTGGACGTGACATAGTATTTGTAGTTAGTAAATAAGTAGATTTACTAGCAATTCAAATAGTGAACTTTGGAAGAACATCATGAAATTTTTAATTATCTTTTGAAAAACAAAAATGTCGGCCTTCATCATGGTAGGTTTTCTGTTATACTAAAAGGATATACCAATGTGAGATGAATATCGAGTGTTGTAGATAATAAGTATACAAATGAGTGGATATTTACGCTAATTAAGGTGCAATTTTTTGGAAGAGCAAGAAACAAACATGCATAACTTTTTCAACCATGGAATTAGAGTTTGTGGCTCTCGTTTCCGTTGTTCAAGAAATTGAATGGTTAAGGACCCTTATGTTGGAAGTTCCATTGAAAAAGACAATGTTTCAAAAGTGTTGATACATTGCGATAGTCAAACCAATTTAACTAGAACTTTCAGCAAAGAGTATAATGGAAAGTCTAGACTTTATTTTGTGATGAAATTGATTGAATATGTAATCATTTCATTCACATATATACGATCGATCTATAATTTGAATGATTCATTTACTAAACTACTGACCAAAGATTTAGTAAAGACAACCTCGAGAGGTGTGAGGTTGAAACTTCTTGAATAAGTGTTTCGACAATGATAGCAATCCAATATGAAGTTAATACATTTTAACCTAAGATTCAATAGGTAACAACAAGTCATTGATTCAGAATTTGGTGCACCATTTTATGATAATGTTGATCATTACATGATTGAGGATTGAGTTTTTCAAACTCTTAATGAAGTTCTATATCGAGGAGGATATATATCTCAAGAAATAAGATACAAATTGAACTTCACCTATATGAATTTCGAGATGGTGTCGTCTCAAAGTGAGAGTTGGAGTTTCTCTCATAAAAAAATCATGAAGAGTAGGAAAAACACATGACCATAAATAGTGTTAGGCAAGATATGTAGGCGAAGAACCCTTAAAGAGTATGTTTGTATGGTAACGTCGGTCTAGTCACATGGGATAACAGTTTAAAGCATAGCTACCTAATATTCCGATTTGGCTTTGCGTTGTCTATACTAAGGTTAAGTTCAAATTGAAAGATACTTAACTGCATTAACATTCTTTTGTTTCCTTTTATTTATGGAATTGATCTTGTCATTATTAGAACAAGTGGAGGATTGTTATGAATTATTAATAATTAATAATTATGGGTGTTCCAAAATGACAATAAAAATATGCAAGCGATGATGTTTTTGAATTCCGGAAAAAGCAACGCCCCGTGAAGTGTTGTTGTTGTAGGCGAAATAGTGCAACAATTAGTAAAACTGTTGTTGTAGATGAAACAATGCAACACTTAGTAAAAGTGTTGATGAAAGTGTGTGTTTCATCAAGGTCGCAAGCTTATGAAACAACACCAGTTTGACCTATAAATTAAGCATTTCAAATTCAGAAAAACACATTAGCAAGTCTATCCTTTTCACATAATTTCATACACTTTTTGCTATATTCGAGTTTTCGTCGGTCTTGTGCAGACTCAAGAATGCTGAATTATCTTAGGCATTCTTACATAAAAACTTCAAGACAAATTGTGAATGCTTGAAACATTTATAAAAAAAATAATTTTGTTCACGATTCTAACCTTAAACTATTTTATTAAAATTAATTTTCTAATCATGTGTATATATTATTTGATAATAAAAAAACAAAAACGGAAACATTTTGAGAAGATGGTTTAGGTAAACAAAAATTTACTGAATCTCCATATAAAATCCGTTTTAGGTGATTTTTCACTTTTACTAAATTGATAGTTCCCAATAAATTGAGCATTGTCAAATTCAAGTATTCTCGTACTTTTATTACGGTAGCAAAAATTTCACCCTTTTATTTTTTAAAATAGTCAATAGAAAATTATTATTGGTTTATGCATCAAATTTATGTTCATGTGGATTTACACAATTACTTCTATTTGATAACCTAAAACATGAAGATGCGTTGAATTAAATTTCTTTCCTATCTATAGTACATAAGAAGTCTTAAAAATTGCATTATTTCCTATCTATAGTACAATTTAATTTGTCCTTAGTGTGGTGAAATAAAATTTTTTTTGACTTTGGGCTAATGATTCTGCTTCTATTTGTTTTATTTTAGATTGTCTTTTTTCGTTGAAACAATCATGTAAGTTGGCTTTTGTCTTGTACATGGGTTAGTTTTTTGGTTTAATTATTTGTTGGATAATTTCTGTCTTGGACATGGGTTAGTTTTTTGGTTTAATTATTTGTTGGGTAATTTAGAAATGTATTAGCTTTTTGGTTTAATTATCTGGTGGGTAATTTAGAAATGTATGATTGATATCCTTTTCAAATATCTCATTTTGTTGAATTTCAATGGGTTGGTTTTATAAAATTGGTTGTATGGGAATAATTTTTTTCGAGTTTTAAAGTTTCTTTGTCTATTTCTTAAATGGATTAGTGTGCCGATCCGAGAGAAATTTTAAGGTGAAGTTCTTGTTGAGAATCAAGTGTGAGGAAGAAGTTTCACATTAGTTAGAAAATGAAAGGTTAAACACCATATAAGTGAGAGAACTCAAAGACCTATCACCTTAAAGTTTTAGGTGAATATGTGTTGTGCCTCTCACAAATATGCTTCCCGAAAGTATGTTCCTTCCTCGAAATTGTCTCCTAAAAGTGGTACCATGAACCTATGGTTTCGAGATAGAGACCGACTAACTTGTATCGAAACACTGAGTGTTAAGAATCAAGTGTGAGGAAAAAAATCTCACATTGGTTAGAAAAGAGAACGAACCCACAGACCTATCACCTTAAAGTTTTAAGTGGATATTTGGTGTGTTAACGAAAATATACTCCATCCTCAAAATTGACTCATAACAGTTCTAATTGTTTTTCTCGTATTTGTTGGTTGTTCCATACTTTTTTTTCTTTCCGGATTTATCTTTTTTGTAACCAAGGATTAAACACCCCTTATACTTTATAATGTAATTCTTTTGCTTATAAAAAATCTCATTAAAACAATACACATTGTTCTTTATATATATATATATATATATATATATATATATATATATATATATATATATATATATATATATATATATATATATATATATATATATATAAAATCTATCTTTTAGAAAATGTTTGTTACGATGGAAGTTGTGAACAGAGAAGTACAAGAAAAATAACTTAACTTTCTTACTTGAAATGCAAGAAGTTGAAAAGAAAGGTATGAAAAGAAAGGAACAATAATGTATATTTTTTCAATTCTATCATTATCCCTTTTCATTAAACCTATACAATAGTCATAAATCTTTTTTTTAATACTTCTTCTGATCATAATTCTAAACTAAAATAATTATTTTTACACGAATTAAAAAAATCAATTGAGTGTAATTAATTTTGGTTTCATGTCCAATCAAAATAAAATTTACTATTTTATCCTTAGTAATTTGATGAATCATCTACTAACATTAAATACTTTTGACTTTATTTAAAGATATAATAGTAATACAAGCATTAATTAGTCTAAAAGTTAATATTTTTGTTTATAATAGTGATCAAAATTTAAGATCAATTTTTTTGTTTATAGTATGACCGGAGGGAGTAATTCTTAATTTTAAAAAAAACTAATAAATTTAATTATTTAAATTTCTTTAAATTAAATTCATATAACTAATTAAATAATTAAACATATTAATAATATTTTTTATTATAATTGAATTATAGTATAATATATTAATTAAAATCAAATAAAAATAAATTAATTTGTAGAAATCTTTTTTATTTAGAAACATATTTGTATTTTACAAATAACTTGCACTTAATTCTTTTCTATTTATCTTCTTTTTATTCTATACTAAATAATTTATTAAGTCTACTCTATTTCTTGTCTCTTTCTTTCTTTTTATATTTTTTCTTATATTTTTTCTCTTTTCTCTGTGACAACTAAACACACTCTTAATTATATTATTTTGTTGTGATATGACAACGTAGTATATTGTACATATATTTTCTAAATTTCAAAAAATTTAGAAATAAATTTGGACATTAACCGTTTTCATTATATTTTCCATACTATTCACCGTCTCTATTAAAGTATAGATCTATATCGTCAAAACTATATGAAAATACTAAAAAGTACAAATGTGCAAGGAAATTAATCCACATAGAGGAAATGTAAAATCCCCAACAAAATATGCTATTATATTTTTATAGTGAGTTAGTGAAATATTTTTTAATTATATTATATTTATTACTTCAAAAGAAAATTTTTCATTTATTAATAAATTTAAGCGAAAATTTCAATTTAATCAAATGTCATTCTTATCTTAGATATACAGCAGTATTAAATCTCTTAAAGTAAGAGTAGATTTAACTATATAATTTTATAAGATTCGAGAGATTAATCTCCGCAGTTATACATAGAAGATACCTCGATTTATATTTAAAAAAATTAAGCGAAGACTCATAAAAAATAATAACAAATATGTTAATAAACGCTTAAGAAAAACTCAAGAAAATTGTTAGTATTATACTTAAGTTATATATCAACTTTGTATCTTATCTGCTGAAAAAAAGAATTATTAATGTGAGTAGTACTAAGAAGTCTCAAATATTTATAAATAAGACAATTATTTATGTATCATTTTAAGAGTTTGTTTGATAACACACATTTTTTTAGTTTATAATTTATAGTTTATATCTTATAAATTCATATGATATTTTAGATTTGTTTAGTAATGGTCTTTTAATTATGAGTTTATAGTTTATTTTGCTTAACTTATAATTTATTTTTCAAATACTATTTCAAATAGCGTTTTATCTTCTAATTTATAGTTTTTTTTCTTCCTTTTTATCCTTATTATTTTAATAAAAACTCGATTTTAGCTTCAATAATTTATTTTAATTTAAAATAAAATAATTATATATAAAATATCTTTTATGTTATTTTATATTTATAAGTTAGTTAAAATGATAATATTATCAAGCACTTCAATTAACTTATCAGCTATCAGTCTCAACCATTAATCATAAATTATAACCAATCATCAATTATAAATTATAAATTATAAACTATCAGCTAACCAGTCAACCACTATTTTTATGAAACATATCTTAAATATTTTATAAATATAGTTGTTTCTCATAAAAAAATATGTTAGTTTAAAAAAATTTAAAATAAACATTGATCCTCACATGATATCCGAATTGCGACAACAGTCTACACACTGGCTGAGTGGATTGACAGGAGTTAGAGTTTACGAAGGATTTTATCGTTGGCGAAAAATTGTGATACTAGTACTTGTTTTTTGAAAAGTATTTACCTTTCGAATACTCATACGTTACGAGGAATTTGTTACGTTGTGACTCATACGTTAAAAGGAATATACACATGATGACATGAACAGATATATAGAGCCACACGAACATGAAATATCCAACATATAGAATCAATAAAAATGAAAAGAATAAGCTACAAAATACTAGAGTTTGAAAATAAAACTCACTAGCAACGATATAGAATGACTCCATCTTGAAAATCTTCTGAAAATACAACGTAGGAGAATTGTGGAAGCTAGCAATGAAATTAGAAAACGTCAAAATGGAATAAATATAATGTAATGCTCCAAACATGGCACAAGCCAGATATGACTATGAGTTGATTGCACGTGAATATAACTTTACAACATGAGTGAGATAGAGACATTTGACAGTGTTTAAAGGGTCCCACAAAATATAGATGAATTATAAAAATGAAAAGAATGAGAGGCACACGTGCAAGTACTGACAGAGCCATTCGTGCGGGCAAGTGGGTTAGACATTGGGAAGTGTGAAATGAGAGGAGGACCTCGTGTTTTGTAGCTGACTTTTGTCTTGTGGGATTGAAATGGGATGGGATGGGTTTGATCTCTCTAATTTTGGAATTTTTTTTACTGATGTAGTACCACTTTAGGGTGTTGTTGGTTGAGAAAAAAATTGAAAAGAGAGAAGAGGTGAGAGTGTGAAAAGATTTTTTTTTTTTTTTAATTATTATTATAAGCAAAGTTTTTTTTTAGATTCGTTATATATTAGATATATTTAGATTATATAGTGGTTAGATATATAAATAATTTAATAAATTTAATAAATAAATTTTTATTTATAATAATGATTGGAGGGAGTACTAGATTTGATGAGTTGTTTGATTTAAGTGAAAGAAGAGAGAAATTAGAAAGAGAAGTGTATTTAATTTTAAAATGTATCTTTAATGGATTTATTTTTCATTTGAATATACTTGATTTTTATTTAAATTATAATTTATAGTTAATAATTAATTAAGTAAATTTCATTTATTTAATAATTAATTAATTTAATTTAATAAAATACTTTTATTCAAATATTTATATAGTTTTTATTTTATTTAAATTAATATTGAAAAATAAATGTATTTCATATATTAATATTATGAAAGGACAATACATTCAATAATTTATATATGGAGGTTTCTATCCTCTTTCTTCTCATTTATGGAGATCGGAAAAAGGTGTTGGATGCATATTATTTCTTCTCTCGTCTCAATCTATCATCTTCAGATACACTAAAAAAAAATATTGTATGGTGTCTCTTATAGCACCTCCAGGGGAGGTTTCTTTGCTTGGTTCGCCAGGGTGAATTTTATAGGAACGCTCTATTTTTCAATCTAATGTCATTGGAGTTCGACAACTTGGCGGACCGTTACATTGTGATGCAATGTTGCACTGAATTTAATAATAATAAGTAAAAAGCATTGTTAGTTTTATAGGTCTTATTTCATTTTCTTTTTTTCTTTTTTATGTTATTTTACTAAATCTTTAGTTTTTAATATATTTGTGGGACCCAATATAGGTTCTTCAGAGTTGCACTATTAGAGTGAAAAATTAATTGAGTTGCTTTAAATTGAGGTGGTTTAATAGGTCCCACAAAGAACTCAAAAATAAGTTCACGATTGGAGATGCTCTTAAATGGATGGATCCTCTTAAAATTATAAAGGTTTTTGCCATTGAAATGTCAGAGTCGTGTTTTCGTTTTTTTATAAATAAAGGTGATTCATATTATATTACATTCTTTCGTCTATTTAATAGGCGAAGTCTATTCTTTTTATAATATTTTCACCCATTTAATTGATAGACTCGTATAATTTTATATTCTTCTGTTCATTCAGGGCTCTTTAACAAAAATATTTTATTTTTGAAAAGATAGTATTTTGATATTATTGTTGAAAGTATGGTAAAATGGTATTTTGTGTGTAAAAATATGGTAGGACAATGCAAAATTCCTAATTTAGGGAGGGGGTGAAATTGGAAAAATATACTCCCTCCATCCCAAATACAATATTAATGATGTTTTTATCAATATATCATCTACTATTTATTTATCTTTCTTTTTTCAGTTATCTTAATTTCTCTTCTATAATTAATAGGAGTACTAAAGAACAATAATGAAATCATCCATAATTTCTCTTTTTCAAACAACAATCATTACTTTTTTCTTAATATGTGTGAAATATTTAAAACGTCTTATAATTTGAAACGAATAGAATAATAATCAAATATCTGAACGAGAGTAATAAATACGTTTATTTTAAAAAAATATAAAATTTGATTTTTAATAGAAATAACATTTGATTGATCAGAAAAAAAATCTAGATTATTAAGATTTTTTTTATTAGAGTTAAAAAAATTAGGAAATCTAATAGATAATACTACTCTCATTTTTTTAATAACGGGTGTTATATGAACATCCAATATTTAACTTTTTTATTTTATATATTTATATAAATTTTAATAATACATTATAACACATAAAATTACACTAATATCTTTTTGACACCAAGATTTAAGTGTTAGATTTTTAATTTTCATTTTTAAAATTTTTTTATCACGATTTCCCCAAAATTCTTATAAGTTTGAGAAATGAATCACTTTAATTAAGGGTAACTTTGAATTATTGTCATTAATGTAAATCTACCATTCAAGAACATTAATGATTTTGGAATATACACTCTTACGCTTGTTTCATCAAATTCCATGTATGTTATTTTGATGAAATAGGTGTCTTTTGGTACTCCACATTAAATATGGAACAAAATCTTTGTGATGCAGCAATGTTTCTTCTTTCTACTTCTGCCTAATGTTTCATAACTCTGCTAATTAATCTACATTTTAGTTCAAACTATTACTTCAAACTAGGGATGAAAATATGTTAGGTTAGACTAGGTTTTATAAGGATTGTGTCTGTCCTATGATAAATTTATAAGATCTGAGTATGATCTATGACCTACTATAGACTCATTTTTTAGTCTGATCTAACCTTTTTAAAAGTCTGGCCTACCCTAAAAACCTATTTAAAAGTTTGTTTCTTATTAAAGTTTTTAATAAATCTATATTACTTAAGAAGTCTTAGAGGTCGACCTATACATGCATATATAGGTCGATCTATATATATATATATATATATATATATAGAGAGAGAGAGAGAGAGAGAGAGAGAGAGTGATCAAATTACACCACGAGTTACACTCGCTCAAAAATGTTACTTTGGATTAAATTTTTTTAAAATCAACCGTTGGATTGTAACATATAATCATATAGATCATACCTATAAAGTTTCAGATTAATCTATAATGATTTAGTATGTTTTTGAACTACATCAAAATTAACGTCATATGAAAGTCCATTTTAACGTTAATCTTTGGATATCCAAAAATTAACGTCAAAATGGACTTTCATATAACGTTAATTTTGATGTAGTTCAATGACATAGTAAATCATTATAGATTGATCTCAGACTTTATAGGTATGACCTGTAACACCCCTTCTAATTACCCGCGTTTTATAAATAATAATCAAAGTTTTTAATCACAAATCAAGAGGCGTCACAATTTAAATAATTCAAATCAATCAACACAGTTGTCATGCTTTCACTGAAGAATATATCATTAAATAAAACAGACTTAAAGTTATGTTTAACAGCGGAAATGAAACATAACAAATCCCGAATACATCATTCATAGTTATTCCAGGATAATAAATCAAAACATAATTCAAAACCATTAAGGTTATCCATTAACGAATTTCAAAACAAACGTTTCCCTGTTACATCTACGAGCACGACAACGACACGGATTAACTGACTCGACTCTAGAGCTATCCTCACCAATTCCAAGCATTAATCACTTGAATCAAATCATCAAAGTAAGGGTGAGATTTCTATCCAATATAAAATGCATTATCGTTTTAAATACAACGAATAATTGAATACATTAGTCCATTATCCGAACACATAGTCATAGCCAATTCACAAATGCATTTCACACAATGAACATGCAATATAACAAACAATGGAAATTGCAACACTGGAAACCATCCTAGCATGTTACAATCCCATATGCAATGCAGACTCTATGCATGTGGTACCAAAACGTGAACCGAGTTCACCCACTGCTCCGTTTACATGTGGAAAGACAGCGGAAATCCATGATTCGCCCAGAACACTGAGTCAAGAATCCATGATTCGCCCATAACATTGGGTCAAGAATCTAGCCTCACTACCTCAATCTTGGTAAGTCTATTGGCTCTGCCAGTTCACCTCCACACAATGGAAATGAACCAATAACAATGCTTATGCATGCACCATAAAAGCATGCAACATCAATTCAACAGATTATGATCACAACATAATTCCACATAATGCCAACATCAACGAGTGTCGCATGGTAACAACATAATCATGAAATAATTATCACAAAGCATAAATATGCCAAATGCTTACTCTTCAATTAGTAAGTCTAACACTAGTATATACAACAATAACAACTGAGATCAACAATCATCATGAATACACAACATCGAAAACAACACGTGATATCAATACAATCATGAATAGACAACAAGGAAACCAACACATAAGCGTCAATCTTCGTTCACCCTGTCAGAACAATCTAAACCAATTCACAGATTATGGTCTCAACATAATTCACTTAATGCCAATCACCAATGTATCGCATTCAATCTTAATGAATAATCAACACAACATTGTAAGCATTAGTTCTCATCCGATAACTCAGACCATTCATATTAATTTCCCATTATCTTTAACTATCCACACTTTTTCAAAAATCGGAAGCTCGACTATTTTTAAAATAATTTTAGCAAAATAATATTTTTCTCTTTTTAAAAGATAGTATTTTTAATTTAAGAAATAATGTCGAAAACGACACTCGAATCGGAGTTACGGTTTAGAAAATATGAATTTTTGAAGTTTTAAGTATTTTGAAAAATTACACTGGAACCTGGTTCCTACATATACAGGAACCGGTTCCTGAGAAGTCTGAAAACAAGCCTCCTGGAATTTGTAATGGAACTCGGTTCCTACATATACAGGAACCGGTTCCTGAGTACAAAAATCCTCAGTTTTGAAAAATTAACGCTGGGAACCCGGTTCCTCCCCACAGGGAACCGGTTCCCACGACCTGCAGAACCATTTTCTGCTATTTTGACAGCACATATGCATTCCAATTCAATTCCAAACATTTCCATACGAGTTATGACATTAGAAACACTAAATTACAACCATTATACACCAGTATAACATCATACATCATTGTTTCTTCCTTCCTATTGATTGTTCGACACATTAACAGTCTTAAATTCTATATTCTGACACAAAATAGGGTTTAATCCTATAAACCTATATTCACCTAAATCAAATTTCTTAACATACCCAATCACCCGGTTGATTCCCAAAACCCATAAGGCATTAAAACCGAATGAAATCACCCCTTACCTCGCGATGATCTTCGATTTCCGGCGTTGGCTTTTTCCTCTCTTCTCTTCTCTTCTCTTCTCCAATTCTACGTGAAATAGCTTTTCCCCAAAAAGACTCATTTTCCTTCTTTTCCTTTTTATATTCCTTTTAATACTCCTTTATTTATCCAAATAAAATACATAATTAATAATTAGTAAAAGTAGAGTGATTTACTCCTCACACCCACTATTTACTCTTCACACCACCAACCTTTCTTTCTTCAATTAATCCAATTAAATCCGAAAATATTAATACCTCAGTCTTTATTTAAATAAATAATTAAATTCCTTATTATTTAATTATTCGAATTAAATCGGGGTGTCACATGACCTATATGATGATAT
The DNA here is from genome assembly GCA_021764765.1 of Vicia sativa. NCBI lineage: Eukaryota > Viridiplantae > Streptophyta > Magnoliopsida > Fabales > Fabaceae > Vicia > Vicia sativa. The sequence continues at coordinate 160,628,243 of CM038795.1, read as the reverse complement.
GTTTTAATCCAATGGTTGATTTTAAAAAATATTAATCCGAAGTGATATTTTTGAGCGAGTGTAACTCATCGTGTCACTTCAAAAAAAATAATGTTTGGCAGCACCTCTACGAAAGCGCTTTTAAGAGAAAGCGCTTTCGTAGGCTTTAAAAAAAATTCGCTTAAAAAAGCGCTTTCATAAGGTTCCTTAAGAAAGCGCTTTTCAGAAAGTGCTTTCATAGGCATTTGAAATATCTAACCTACGAAAGCGCTTTTGAAAAGCGCTCTTATAGGGGGCCTTATTAAAGCGCTTTTAAAAAGCGCTCTTATAGGTGAACTTAAGAAAACGCTTTTTAAAGCGCTGCTATAGGCCTATGATACGAAAGCGCTTTTGAAGGAAAAAACGCTCTTATATATGGGCTTTAGAAAGCGCTTTTAAAAGTGCTTTCGTAGGTTATTTTATAATTAAAATTGAAAACCCTAAATACGATTTTTGGCCCTCATTCTGTTCTGTTCATCTTCATCTTCGTATTTTATTCTTGCGCGCATTCTCAACCTCTAACATTCTCTTCCTCCAGCATTCCTTTCCTGGCATTCTCTTCCTCCAACATTCCATTCCTGGCATTCTGTTCCTCCGCTTACGCCGTCGTTCTCTTAAGCTTTCGACTCCGTTCTTCGCGCGTTCGCCATCTGACAGGTGCGTTGGTGTTTATGTTTTGGTTATTGTTCTTTGTTATTGTCTGCCATGGCTAGGTTACAATGGAGCTTCTATGCATGTCTGTTTTGTGTCCGGTCTCAGTGTCAGTGCTTCATAGCTTATAAGAATTTCTTTTCTGCGCATGTCTGTGTTGTACTGTTCCGAGTTCATTATTTGTGGATTTTAGAATTTCGCATTGCTGTTATTTAGTGATAGGTATTTGGATTGAAGGTCACATTACTGATGTCCCCTTAAAACTGTTGAAAAATCTTTGTCAAAGGTTTGTTTACAATCTTCTTCACCACAATAACAAATGCAAAAGCCAATAGTATGATTCAAGAACACATACTGTTGTTATCTTACACATACATGAAACTGATACTGAAAATTGTAAAGAATTTTCAATTGCGTGAGAGCTGAACAATCTGTGTTTGTATGTAACTCAAATAAATTTTCAATACAATTGCAATGCGTTGGTCATTTTTGTTATTTGTCTTGCAACAATCAGGCTTATTTCAAGTCAAGTTTTGATTTGACACAAGATGTAATAGAGATTAAACACTTGTATAGTCTAAAATATCATTTGACATAAGATGTTCATGACATTCATCCTATTTTTTTTAATAGAACTTTAATGCGCATTACTAAGTTTGTTCATGGCTGCCCGGATTTTGTTACGGTTGATTTATAGCTTGCATTGAATTTGGTTTATCATGTTAGTTTCACTTATATTCATTCATGTACATTCATCCTATTTTTTATAATATAAGTTTTCTTTTCTTTGAATTAGCAGCGTTTCCCGGCCTAGTTCGACGTACGACGCTCATTCTCCGCGTTTCTTTTTTGTTCGATAAATCCGAGGTAAATTTCTTCCTCAAATTACTATTATTGTGATGAATTTGTTTTAAATTGCCTTTCGTATGTTGCATTTTCTTGATACGGATCCATTCTGTGTATACTTTACGTTTTGACAGAAACACAATATACTATTCTGTGCACTAGTTAGTTGATATGGATAAGACATGGATGTATTCCAATCGATTATCGAAAGACTACGAGAATGGTGTTTCGGAGTTTGTTAAGTTTGTTGTTGCGCACGCCAAAGACCACGGTTGAATGACATGTCCTTGTTTGTATTGCTGTTATGGGAACCGGGTTGACGCAGTTCAGTTGGCATCGCATTTAATATGGTATGGAATTGATAGAAGTTATACATGTTGGAATATGCATGGTGAGAAAAGTAACGGGAATGTTGAATCGGGGGATAAGAGGACCTATGCTTCAAAAGACGACTGCACAGATACATACGGTTATGATCGAGTTGAAGAGATTGCAGAAGCACTTGAAGAAGATCTTAATGATTGTCCCAAAATGTTCGAGAGGTTGGTAAGCGATGCAGAGAAACCATTGTATAATGGTTGTACAAAATTCACAAGATTGTCTGCGGTGTTAAAGTTGTACAACTTAAAGGCCGACAATGGATGGTCGGATAAAAGTTTCACAGAGTTATTAGCCCTTATGAAAGATATGCTACCAGAGGATAATGTTCTTCCCAATCGAACGTATGAGGCAAAAAAGATGTTGTACTCTATTGACATGAGCTATGATAAGATACATGCATGTCCTAAAGATTGGTTTTGTTTCGAAACGAGTATGCATCTTTAAATGAGTGTCCTAAATTCGGTGCCCCTCGATATAAGAAAAAGTTGTCTCTGGCAAAAGTCTTATGGTATTTTCCTATAATTCCGAGATTTAGATGGATGTATCATAGTGAAACCGATTCAAGACACTTGACTTGGCATTCAGATGAAAAAATCATTGATGGAAAATTTCGACATTCGGTAGATTCTCCACAGTGGATGAAAATTGATAATGATTATCCTGAATTTGGAAAAGAAGCAAGAAACCTTCGCTTGGCATTGTCTACTGATGGAATGAACCCACACGGTATTCAAAGTATCTCGCATAGCACATGGCCTGTGATTCTTATGATTTATAACCTACCTCCGTGGCTATGTATGAAGCGTAAGTACATGATGTTATCTATGTTAATTTCTAGGCCTAAATAACCAGGAAATGACATAGACGTATACTTGGAACCATTAATCGAAGATTTGAAGATTTTGTGGGAGAACGGTGTGGACGTTTATGATGGTTATAGGAAAGAAAGTTTCAACTCGAGGGCGATGTTGTTTGGAACAATTAACGACTTTCCAGCATACGGAAATCTATCCGGGTATAGCATTAAAGGTGAAAAAGCGTGTCATGTCTGTGAAGATGAAACCGATACGATGCGATTGAAACTTTGTCGGAAGAATGTCTTTCTCGGTCATCGTAGATTCTTAACTTCTAAACATCAGTATCGTGGATGGAGAAAAACGTTCAATGGAGATACCGAACAACATAGAGCTCCTCCTGGATTGACAGGTGATCAAATTTTTGAAAAGGTGAAAGATGTGAATATTCAGTTTGGCAAGCCTTTTGCACATAAAGTTGTCACAGGTGGGTGGAAGAAGAGGTCGATTTTTTTTGAATTGCCATATTGGAAATCTTTGTATGTAAGACATTTTCTTGATGTGATGCATATTGAAAAAAATGTATTTGACAGTGTTATTGGTACGTTACTCAATATAAAAGGGAAGTCTAAGGATGGCCTTAAAGCAAGGGAGGACATGGTAGACATGGGAATAAGAACTGAACTGGGACCCGTGAAGAAAGGAAGACGGACATATCTACCACCTGCTGTTTACACTATATCTAGAAAGGAGAAAATAAATATTGTGTAAGTTTCTGAGTGAAGTTAAAGTTCCAGAAGGCTACTCATCAGATATTAGAAGACTTGTGTCTATGAAAGACCTCAAGTTAAAGAGTTTAAAGACGCATGATTGCCATGTTATAATGGAACATTTTCTACCGATAGGTATACGTTCTATTCTGCCAGAAAAGTAAGAAGCGCAATAACTAAATTGTGTTTTTTCTTCAAGTCAATCTGCAGTAAGGTGATCGATCCTGAGATCTTACCAACATTGCAAAAAGAAATAGTTGTTACTTTGTGTGAGCTTGAAATGTATTTTCCTCCCTCATTTTTTGACATAATGGTTCATCTTATCGTTCATCTTGTGAAAGAGACAAAATTGTGCGGACCAGCTTATATGATATGGATGTACCCTGTTGAACGTTATATGAAAATATTAAAAGGGTATGTGAAAAACCGAAATCGACCAGAGGGTTGTATTGCCGAACGATACATTGTTGAAGAAGCGGTTGAGTTTTGTACTGAATATTTGTCAAATGTTCAATCAATTGGACTCCCCAAATCTCATATTGTTGAAAAAAAGAAGGTAAGAAGCTAATTAGAAATAAAGTTGTGACAATATCAAGGGTTGAACAGGCTCAAGTGCATTTGTATGTTCTGCACAATGAGATTGAGGTTTAGCCGTATGTTGAAATGCACAAGGGTGTTCTTCAAGGTTTAAATCCGAATAGAAATGAGAATTGGATTGTACGAGAGCACAATCGAAGTTTCATACCATGGTTTAAGGAACATATTTATTCAAAGTATCGTTCAGATCCCGCCTCAGTAACAGAAAGGTTGAGATGTTTAGCATATGGTCCAAGTTTGGTTGTGTTTTCTTATAGCGCATACGCAATTAATGGATACACATTTTATACCAAAGAACAAGATGATAAAAGTACTATGCAAAATAGTGGTGTCACCTTGGTAGCTGAAGCAATGCACATATCAAGTGTGAAGGACTTAAACCCGAAATTTGCAAATATGTCGTATTTTGGGGTTATCGAGCGCATTTGGGCATTTGATTATGAGAAATTTCAGATTCCTATATTCGGTTGCAAGTGGGTTGAAAATAATAATGGTATCCGAATGGATAAGTCAGGATTTTTGCAAGTGGGTCTTAACAGGTCGGGGTACAAAGATGAGCCTTTCATTCTAGCCTCTCAAGCTAAACAAGTGTTCTATGTCACTGATCCGACAAGTACGAAATGGTCTATAGTGCTTTTCTCTAACAGAGTAATTGATGAAAACATTAGAGATCAAGGCGATATTGGTGTTGACGTTGAATCTTCTACCAGGAATGATCAAAATGAGAATGAATCATGTATTAGAAATGATCATAATGAGGGTATTTTGATCAATCCAACCGTCCGCGTTGTTAAGAGACGAGTAGAACATATTCCTACCAAGAAAAGAAACAGATGTTAGTGAAAAAGGTAATAGTATATATAATTATAGACTATATCATTCAATAAAATTTAAATATATGTCATTTCATTTTTTTCCATTATAGTATATATAATTATAGCCTATATCATTCAGTAAAATTTAAATATATGTCATTTCATTTTTCTTCTTCTTTATAGTATATATGATTGTGGAATTTTATATATGTCATTTAATTTTATTTTATTTTTCTTTATTACAGGTCAAATGGCTAGTAATCAAGGTACTTCAGAAAATGTTCCACAAGATACTTCAGAAAAGGATATCACACGAGGCATAACTATCATGCGGGGAATCATCCGTGATAGAGATAAAAGAGTTACATATAATATAGATTGGAATAATGAGGACCAACTAATTGGGTCTAATTCTGCAAAGCTGACAAGCTACATCGGTACGCTTGTTCGTATGCACATTCTGATCACCACTCCTAGATGGAAAAAAGGAGAGTTGGACGAGGCTAAAAAAAAATTTGGACTGAGATAAAGGTATCGTACATGGTTGTTAATTGTTATTTGCTTTATATTGACAATAATGTGTTTAAATTACATACACTAACACCCTCTATGTGTATGTTTTTTTGTAGAGGTCCTTTAACATTGAAGATGCCCGCAAAAAGTATATAATGGGCTTGGCCCGGAAAAAGACACAGAGGGTGGAGAACTTTTTTAACAAATAAGTATCTTAAAGACGAGGAAGGAAATTTTGTTGAAGAGGATCCTGAACGTCCAAAGAAATATGAGAGCTTAATTACACCCGAAGAATGATTTGCTTTTGTAGGCCAAAGAAGAGACGAGAAATTCAAGAAAGTGAGTGCCGTAAATCGCGAGAGAGCGTCAAAACCCTCATATCCATATAAAAAAAGGGCGTTTGGGATATGCACACTTACAAGAAAAAAATTGTAAGTAAATATCAATTCTACGATCTTATTAATTCTCTCAATGTGTTATAATTGATGATTTTATTATTTGTAACAATGCGTAGTTGGAAGAGACGCAAAGTGACGAAACATCACTACCCGCACATGTGCTGTGGAAGGAAGCTCGTGTTGGCAAATGTCGAGTTGTTACTCCCGATCTGCAACATGTTTATGATGAGTGTGTAAGTATAACATTGTGTCTTTAATTAAATTATATTAAATGTTTATTAATATATATTTAACATTGTGTCTTTAATTTTTGATATGTAAATGAATTACAGGAGACTATATCACAATCGGTATCCACAGGTGATGACCAGGATATCAGGAGTGTACTCAATCGAGCACTATGTGTTGCTGAGTATCCGGGACGCGTGAGGGGTAAAGGTCATGGTGTGACTCCAGCCTCTCTGTATAAGAATCCAAGAAAAAAAATCCTAGCGATGTAGAAGTGATGCAAACATTGCAGGATTTACAAGCACAAGTGCGTGAACTGCAGAAGGATAAAGAGAGATATATGGCGGAAAAGAGCAGTTCACAGCTGAAAGAAACTAGTGACAAGGCTAGTATCAACTGTCAACATAAATTTCCCAAGGTAATTAAGATGTTAATCTATTAGAGAAAGTTTAATTGTAACAGTTATTATTGTCAACATTAAAGGAAGTCTAACGGTTATTATTGTCAACATTAAAGGAAGTCTAACGGTTATTATTGGTTTAGGGCATTTCATGTTGTCAGCTATACCTATCATCGCCGACTTATCGGGTAGTTGGCAAGGGAAAAGTGCACAACACCTTGGGAGATTTAATTCACCATAGACCGCTCCCGGATGGCCACATGAAGGTATCGGTTGATGTTGTTTTAGATCTGAATGCATTGCTACCGATATCTAACATTGTTGCGGAGAGAACATTGCTGCGAGATGCAGTGGGATCTTTTGTGGCATGGCCATCAGACCTCATCTTCATAGATGATCAGGTATGTTGAAAACCATTATGAATCTTTAAGTATTCAACTGACAGTTCTGACCTCAATTTTTTACATGGTAATTTTAGACTCCTACAAAACCTGCATCTAAGGATAAAGGGATTTTGCAGCGCGGCGAGTCTGTTGCATCGCAAAGAGAGGTACGTTTAAAGTGTTAATTTTATGATCAGAATAAAAAAACTGCATAACTTTATATCTTACATAAGTCTATATGATTTTTAGGTACCTTTTCAAGGGTCACAACAGGTGAGCCAGAAAGTTGGTAGGGTACCACCTAAGAAAAGGGTTCCTGTCCGTAAATTTGTGCCTAGATTTCGGCAGTGTCTGGAAACACTAGTTGGCATATCAAATTTGATGAATGGTGGTATTCGTCAAATGGATATGGATGCATGTGTCTTTTGTTTTCCATGTACCGAAACAATTGGACAAGAGGACATGGAACAAATCTTTCTTCATGGAGAATTAGGCGTCAGTGTTATGCACTCGTACATCCGGTAACCCGATCAACATATTATTTAATTGGTTGAACATTTTTTTAAACATTTAATTGAAATAGTCTAATATTAATTATGTTTTTATTTAAGGATGTTATTTGACAAATTGATGTGCGGGAATCAATTGTCAAACAGATTTTGTTTCGTGTCTTCCTCCCGTGTCAGCCGAGCAACAATTACTAGGGAACAAGATTCAGTAAGAGAGTACTTGGTTGATAGATTCACGACAACTGGAAGTACAGAAAGCCTATATCTTTTGGTGTATAATTCAAAGTTAGATTTTCATTCTAAGTTCCTTTTAATATTTGTATTTTTTACATTAAAATTTTCATCTAAATTGTTGCTTTAATTTATAGATGCCACTGGTTGTTGCTTGCTATTGATCCCATAAAAGAAGTGGTCTATTACCTGAATTCGGTTAACGGTGATTGGACAAATTATCCGGAAATGAAGCTAATGATTGATACGTAAGTGACATTATTCTAAATATTCGTTTGTGTTTATATGTTTAACTATTTACATGTCATTGTTCTAAATAAATATTTTAATTTTGTCAGTTCAATACAAGTATTATGATGTCAAAGGGAAGCACGGGTACCACGGTCTAAATCAAACAACATTAATTGGATCAAAGTACATGTATATTAATTTCCACAATTTTGCTTATAATATTTATGCTACTTGATAAAACAATACATCTAAATATTCTTATTTGTTTTTCTATGTAGTGCCCTCAACAACAAAACGACATAGATTGCGGATACTTCGTTTTGAAGTTTACCAAAGAGATCATTCAAATGAATGAAATTGAGAGTCCAATCACGATATGGATTTATAACTTACTATGGATTTATACTTTGTTTTATTATTTATCGAATTTTGCATACAATTTATTACTTTTAACTAAATCATGCATATTTTTTGTTTTGTTATGTAGTATTTCGATGAATACAAGTGTCCATATTACTCGAAACTTCAATTGGAAGAACTCAAAGAAGAGTTGTGTCAATATTTTATTGAGCAAAGAATCTTATAAGGTATGAATACATTGTTGTGTGAAAATGGTTATGAATACATTGTTTTGTGTATACAATACTGACCGTGTTATTATGTTCATATCTTGCAGGATCAGGACCTTGGATATATATGTACATTAGGACTGATTTACTTAGTGTTATATAGCTGATTTGTTAGGGTTGATTTTGGTACGTTTAAAAACATGTTAATTGAATTACAATGGTGTATATATATTTTGGATATGAATGGTATATAATGGTATTTGTATATAGTATTTAAATTTGGTATTTGGATAACACTGATATATAATGGTATTTGTATATAAGATTGTAAATTACCGGCTTATGAATTACAGGTTTGCTGCAAAAAATGCAGGTTTAGAAATTTTTTAAATTTTTGATTTTTCAGTAGAAAATCTATGAAAGCGCTTTTAACCAAAAAGCTCTTTCATAGGTCACCTATGAGAGCACTTTTTGAGTAAAAGCGCTGCCGTAGGCCACCTATGAAAGCGCTTTTGTAGGCCTAACTATGGAAGCGCTTTTCACCAAAAAGCGCTTTCATAGGTGACCTAAGACAGCGCTTTTTTATGGAAAAACGCTTTCTTAGGCCTACTTTAGAATGCCTTTAATGCATTCTGTAGGCACCTATGAAAGCGCTTTTTCAGAAAAAAGCGCTGCCTTAGGTCTACCTATGAGAGCGCTTTTTAGTGAAAAGCGCTTTTATAGGTAGGCTTACGAAAGCGCTTTTTTCTAAACAAAAAGCGCTGCTAAAACCTTTAGCAGCGCCACCTACGAAATCACTTTTAAAGTCTAAAAAAAGAGCTTTCATAGATCATTTTTGGCATAGTGTGTAACTCGTCGGGTGTAATTTGATCCCTCCTCTATATAAGGAAGGATCAAATTACACCAATTAGTTACACCAAGTATTACACTCATTTACAATCTTTGATTTATTTAAAATTTAATGACTATTATAAAAAGAGCATCGTAGTAAAATGTTTCCTTTTTTCACAAGATCAACCATTCCATATATATTTTGCTAATAAATGTCATATATATATTAACAACATATTCTTTTTCTCTCACATGAATAATCAATTTCATATGTAATAACATATATTGTCAAAGAAAAAAAAACATGTGACTTGAAAAATTAAAAAAATAATATTTTTAGTTATTACTATTTATATTTAAAATAAATAACATTACTTAAAAATGATCAATCAATAGCACTATTTATATTTACTATCAAATTGAAATCATTTGAAATCTTTTTAATTATTTTTGGAGATTTATTTAAATTAAATTATTTTCTATTATTTTAAAATAAATGATAAAATTAATATTTTTTAATTTAAATAAAAGTATATTCTATTCTTTTAAATTAAAGGAAAAATTAATATATTTTAAAAATAAAGTACAAAATAATATTCGAAATGCACATAATTTAAAAAATATATATTAAAAAATAAATAGAAAATATAAAATAAAATTATTTAAATTTTATAAGTATTTGAATAGATATTATACAAATACTTACAAAATAAAAATTGTTTTCTTCCATTTTGTTTAAATTAAATTTCTCACTATTAATTTTATTTTATTTTAATTTTTCATCGTTCATTTTAAATTAAATAAAATTATAATCATAATTTAAATAAAATTTAGACAAAATGAATGATGATCAATAAAATATATTTTGTTTTGTATTTTCTACTTATATTTTAAATATATATTTTTAAATTATGTGCATTTTGAATATTATTATACATTTTATTTTAAAAATATATTAATTCTTCCTTTAATTTAAATGAATAGAATATAATTTTATTTAAATTAAAAATGTATTAATTTTATCATTTAATTTAAATTAACAAAATATAATTTAATTTAAATAAATCTACAAAAACAATGAAAAAATTTCAAATAATTTCAATTTGATAGTAATTTTTCAATAGTAAATAAAAAGTAACATATTTTTTTTTTCTTTGACAGTTTATGTTATTATGTATGAAATTGATTATTTATGTGAGAGAAAAAAAATATTTTGTTAAGATATATGATATCTATTAGCAAAATATATATGGAACGACTGGTCTTGTGAAAAAAGAAAATATTTTACTAAGATGCTTTTTTATAATAGCCATTAAATTTTAAATAAATCAAAGATTGTAAATGAAAGTGTAATACTTGGTGTAACTAATTGTGGTGTAACTAATTGGTGTAATTTAATTTCTCCTCTCTCTCTTCTCTCTCTCTCTCTCTCTCTCTCTCTCTCTCTATATATATATATATATATATATATATATATATATATATATATATATATATATATATATATATATATATATATATATATATATATATATATATAGAGGTATCAAATTACACCCGAAGAGTTACATCATGAGTTACACTCGCTCAAAAATGTCACTTCGGATTAATAATTTTTAAAATCAATCGATGGATTGAAACGTACCATCATATAGATCATACCTATAAAGTTTGAGATTAATCTATAATGATTTACTATACGATTAAGATATCCAAAGATTAACGTCAAAATGGACTTTCATATAACGTTAATTTTGATGTAGTTCAATGACATAGTAAATCATTATAGATTAATCTCAAACTTTATAGGTATGATCTATGTGATGGTATATTTCAATCCAACGGTTGATTTTAAAAAATATTAATCCGAAGCGATATTTTTGAGCGAGTGTAACTCATGGTGTAACTCTTCGGGTGTAATTTGATCCTCTCATATATATATATATATATATATATATATATATATATATATATATATATATATATATATATATATATATATATATATATATATATATATATATATATATATATCATATAAGGTTTCATAGGCTTTTTAATAGCATAAGCCTAATCTATTTAATTAAATAGGCTTTTGAAAAAGCCTAAGTCTGACCTTTTTAGAAAATAAGTCTGGTCTGGCCTAACCTCATATAGGCTATGCCATAGGCCTCTGTAGGCCGGTCTAGCTTATTCCCACCCCTACTTCAAACCTAATTTTTGGACTCTCTCACACATAATTTCCCTGCTCATCTCTTATATCTTTCTCTCTTGTTTTTTTTTCTCTTTCTCATTCTTCATCTTCTTTCTTTCTATTCTTCTTCCTCCTGCTCAACCTTCTCCCTATTATATTTCTTCCTTCATCCTCCTTTTTATTTTGAAATCAAATAATAATAACCAATAATCCGCGACATCGATTTACCAATTATTTTGATATTTGTAAGCGATGATTTGCTATCAATAATAACCATATTTGATTTCTTTTTGTACTATTTGGTGCAACAATAGAATCTAGAAGAGGACACTGAGATAAGAAAGTTATCGAGGATAGATGTTGGAGATAATAAATCTATTAAGGAAATATGTGAGCAGCTTTGTATAAATCTCCTATTAAATTTGATTTTACCCTTTTCATATAGATCTATGTCTAATTTTTCAATGATTTTTCTTCTTATTAGTTTCATGTTTGGTTATGTTGGCTCACGTAGAAGGGGAGATGCGTGAAAACTGAATTAGATAGAAATTTCTTTGGTAAAAAAAACAACTGTTTGTATGTGGCTTCTGTGAAGTTGGAAAAGAGTTGACAAAACTAAAGACGTGAGTTTTTGGATATCAAGTGATATTTATTGACAAATAAGTGAATTTTCTATGTAGGTGTATTTATGTGTTACTGATTTAACGTTATTTCATCTCTTATGGATCTATTTCTTGTGTTTATCATGTGTTTGTTTGTATTTTGTTTTTGTTTGTACATTCTTATTTTATTTTTTATGTATGTGTTATTTAAGGGTTATTGATTTAACGTCATTTCATGCTTCATGATTCTATTTCATATGGTTATCATGTCTTTGTTTGTTTCATCTATTGGTATTATTGTTTTTGATCCCCTTCTTTAGATGGATCAGTTGCCAAAAAGTACTTATTTAAACTGTTACAAAATATTTTGTTAAAAATATTACTTATCAATTGAACCATGCTTTTGATAAGAAGCTTTGGACAATATCAATTTGTATTCAGTTATAACCATCATTTCCTTTTTCTTTTTGGTACCATGCGCTATATTTTTGGAGGTTCCAAGTTTACTCCTTCATACCTGAAATATGCGGTATGTAAACAAGTTTTAAAATTTTTAAATCAATTTTAAATAGGGTTAAATATATTTTTCTCGGTAATGGATGAAGAGAAAAATGTTGCTAGGATACAAAATGTCACTTTCTCTATAGGAAATCTAAGGATTTAATGTTAGAGAGTTACGCATAAGATCAGTTTTGGCTGCATTATGCTTCCATGCAGAATACCATGTAAGGCTTTTTAATTTTCTTTGTTTTATGCTTGGATTGTGTGAATAAATTGATTTTCTACTTAGAAGCAACATTCAAGATCAAGTCAATAATTAATTATTTGAAGAAAAAAAATTTTAAGGTTAAATATGACACGAGGGTTAAATATGACACCGTGTTCTTAAATATTTGTTGATTCTTCATGTATGATTCCTAACCACACTTCTCTTTTAGAGGACTATCATCTTCACTTCAAATCCATAGGATTCATAACCGCATGGGCTATATCTCAAGGAAAGAAATGTTAAATAACAGCTGAACAAAACATATTGAGGATACTAGGAAACTTGGTTTGGGATTTGTATTATGCTAAAGAAGAGATATCTTTAGCGAGAAAATATACGGATTTGTATTATGCTAAAGATGATTATGTTAGTTTTCTGATTATATTATGCTCTGGATTTACTGATATATGTTATTGTGAATCGAAATGGTTTAATAATCATTTCTGCTTTTGAATAGGTATTTTTGTTTTTGTTATAAAAGTAATTTTTATGGTTATTATTATTTTCATCGAGAGTTGTTTGTTGTGATGCTTAATGCATATGATCCAAATAGATGGAAATCTATAGATTTATATAACGCTAAATATGTCTGTTTGATTTTTGATGATGTTGTGTTCTTCTACTGAGATATGTATTTTGTGTATTGTTGGATTCATATTGCATTGTTGACATGAATTCTGCATATTTGATTTCTCATAATGTTGTTTTTATTTTAGTTATTGTTCTTTATGAATACTAGTGTTTATTTTTTCTGCTTTGGATTTGAAGATTTTTTGTGGTTTTTGAATACTTCTTCCACCGAATATTTAAAAGAGTAAAGTTTCCACTAAGTCATTCGTATATGTAGCTAGTCTTCAGGTTAGTAAAATTGATTTATGGGTGCTGATATAACTTATGCATGTCTAGACTCATACAACTCATGAAAGCTAATATTCTTGCAGCTTCTACAGTCATCATGGAAAAGGTCCATCTCAACAGAGGTGTGTCACATCTTCACTAGTTCCTTATACCATTTTAATGTCCTTTATATCCACAAAACAAATTTTTCACTTTATTACTCTTAAAACCAGTAAAAGTAAACCAAAAAAAAATTCTTAAGGAAAAAGTATGCTACTTCTTCTCTAAAAATCATTAAATCTAATTCACTCTCGTTCTTAGGTTGTGCACTCAATACTTACAATTGGCATCTGAATAGTCTATAGGTAAACTATTCCTAAAAATCCATAAATGGCTTCCATAAATTCAGTTTTTAGAGACAGTGATAGTAACAATAAGCCTTCTTTGTTTTATGGTGAATATTTTGTTTTTTTAGAAAATTCGTTTGCAGGCACATCTTGAAGTACAAGGAGAGGGATTTTGAGATGCGGTAGAAAATGATCCATTCATTCCCATAAGTATTGTCAATGGCGTTGATATTGTTGGGACAAGTTACTAGGAGCATTGATACAAAGTTGAGGACTATGCACCTTTATGAGAGACACGTCACTTGTTCACCTAAAACCTTATGGTGATATGTAATTGGGTTCTCCCACTTATATATGCACAAGTATCCACATTTCTATCTAATGTGAGACTGTTTTCCCTAGTTACTCACACTTGCTTTATTATTCTAAACACCCCTCAAGTGTGAGTCCATAATGCTCCCTCACTTCTACCGTTGTTGACACCTTGCAACGAAACTCATCTACTTGGGCATTTCGATACAAAGTTGATCACTTTCCCGTACCAAAGGCTATGATACCATTTGTGAGAGACACGTCACATGTTCACCTAAAACCTTAAGATGATAGGTGAGTGGACTCTCCCACTTATATATGCTCAAGTCTCCATATTTCTATTTAACGTATGATTATTTACCCACTTACTCGGACTTGCATTAATATTCTAACACTCTCTCTCAAGTGTGAGTCCACAATGTTCCCTCACTTGTATCATTGTTGACACCCTGCAACAGAACACCTCTACTTGGGCATTTCGATACTAAGTTGGTCCCTTTATCGAACCAAAGGATCTGATACCATTTGTTGGGGGGAGTTACAAGGAGCATTGATACAAAGTTTAGGACTAGGAACCTTTGTGGTAGATACACCACTTGTTCACCTAAATCCTTAAGGTGATGGGTGACTGGGTTCACCCACTTATATATGCTCAAGTATCCACATTCTTATCCAATGTGAGACTATTTTCTCACTTACTTACACTTGCATTATTATTCTAACATATACAACAATGATCAAAAGTTTGTGGACAAATGACGATAAGAAAAAAGTTATGTATGACAAGAAAGCAAAGAATCTTCTTCAAGTGGCACTAAGAATGGATGAATACTTCTGTAACTCCCAATGCACAATAGCGAAGGAAATATGGGATACATTAATAGACTCATGAAGGACTCGCTAAAGTAAAAAGATCAAGATAAAAATCAAGAGGATTAGTCCATTAGTGATGAACATGTAGATCTTATCAAGAAGTTTGAAAATTTCATAAGAAACAAAAGGAAAAAGGCGATCATTAAAAAGGAAGAATCGACAAGGAACGTTACATGCTTTGAATGTGGATAAAGAGAACATGTTAAAAGTGAATGCCCTACACTTCAAAATAAGAATAAATTAAAGAGCAAGAAGGAAAAAAGGCCAAATAAAACATATGTAATATGGGATGATAATAAACTAAGTTCATCTTCAGATGAAGATAATTCAAGAAAGGCATTGATGGCATCACATCATACCAGTGACGAAGAATACGAGGTTAGTGATTCTGAAATTGGTGATAGACCTTCATATGATGAATTACAATGTGGTTTTAATGAATTACATGATGAATTTTTGAAACTTTCTAGAAAATTTTCTAAGCAAAGTAAAACTATTTTAAATCTAGAAAGTCGTGCTAATATTACAAAAGTGGAGATAAACTTAATAAAAAATTCAGCATGCAATAATTGTTTCTCTTTTGAGTAAAAAATTATGGAATTAAACCAAGTCATTGTCAAATAATAAAAATGACAAATAAGCTTCAATAACGTGTTAAGTAGTCAAATATTTTCAAATAATAAATGTGGACATAGATTTTCTAATTTTGATAAATCTAGTACAAGTTCAACTATCTTTGTAAAGGCTACTGCCAAATTCAACAAGGAATAAAAAAAAAGAACATGTTGTAAGTCATAATAAAATGCCTTATGATATAAATAAAATTTATGTAAATAGAAAGAATCCTGATTTTATACCTATTTGTTTATTATTGTAATGAAAAAGGACATACTTCTAATACTTTCTACAAAAGAAATTATAGTATTCCTTATGGTGAGTATGTATGGGTGAGAAAGAGATCTAACCCAAGAGGACCCAAATAATATGGGGTACCAAATATTTATTAATTGTTTTATAGGTACTTTAAGATCATATGTTAGAAATTTTCAAATCAAGATTGATCTTTCAAGATATAAGACCATATGCCATGGTATTTTCATAAAGTTTCATTGAATGGAAGATGTTTTGAAGGAACGTCAACATTGATTTCATATTTGACTTCCAATGATAGTATTGTGAAGAAGATAAGTCCTTTTATTTTTAATGTATAATTTCCATTATATTAGTATACTCCTTTGAATTTTACTCATTTTCTTTTTGATAATGTCAAAAAGGGGGGGAAGAGATGGTTGTTTTTATTGTTTTTGAGGATACTAAAGACATCATAGTATATATTGCAAAAGAAAGGGGGTGGGGGAGATAAGCAAGATATAAGAATATACAAGATAATAAATCAAGCATCAAGCAAAAACTTCTCGTCAAAAGGTTTTCTCATCATCAAAAAGGAGAGACTGCGTAGAAGATATGTTCATCCTTCTTAGCTTGATTTTAATGAAGACAAGAGGTTATCTCAAGAAGAAGGATCAAAGAATAAAAAGATTGAATCAAGTATCAAG
Source organism: Vicia sativa (assembly GCA_021764765.1). Lineage (NCBI taxonomy): Eukaryota > Viridiplantae > Streptophyta > Magnoliopsida > Fabales > Fabaceae > Vicia > Vicia sativa. Next base: position 160,611,588 of record CM038795.1, on the reverse strand, counting down.
TTTTTCTCAAGTTTTTAATTTTAATGCTATTGGATCATAAATAAATGTACAATGTTTAAATCAATGGTTATAGAATAAGATGCTCAAGAATTAGTCTTTAACGTTAATACATGCATTGTTTCAAAATTGCATTTTAAATATAAATATTAATCTTTCTCCTAAGAATGTTTAATGAGTATTTTTTAATAAGCTAAGATTTGCCCCAATGATTGAGTGGGCATGTTAAATTACTTAAGTATTGTGGGTTTGATCATTGAGTATATCATTTTAACTTAGATTTTAGAAATATTTCAACATTTTTATTATGCCTATCAATTGTCTTAAGGAAACTATCGACTGTCAAAACTAATTGCACGCATGTTGAAGCAGTAAAGTAGCAAGCAAAAACAAATATTTTTAGTTTTGTTTTACTGTATCCACGTGGATTAGTGTGAGGGAAAGAATGTCGTTGAACAATTTCCGTATTTTAGAGCTTGGTTTTGAATGAATTTAAGGTATGATGTGTGAAAAGTAAAGTATGAACATAAAATAATACATTATATAGAGAGGATAGAAGTCTTCTGGGTTGGAATTCCATCTACTCGTCAAATACTTAAGCATATCATTCGATTGTACTGAACCTAAATTACTCGTCAAAATATTCATGTATCTCTCTTATCAATGCCCATTTCTGAAACACCTATGAGATGTACCACAACAAAGGTTATGTCTAACGCAAAGTTGCACGAACAATCATATTACTCGCGCGAGTGATGTCTTGTGCAACTCAAACAACATAGAATCATTAAGCTTAAAATCCCACTGTGAATATTAACTCTAAATCTATCTCTAGAATCTAGAAACTAATAAATATTTGTCCTTAATCAAGATTGATTTGTTGATTCTAAATCGCCAACTTGCTCAAAATTGTCACCATCCACACAAGAATGAATCAAGAAGACCGCCTTGTAATCTTTTTGCTTTTCTTCCTTGAATGCATCCTTTTGTGCTTTAGTTGTGTCACAAATAAGAGGAGTAACTCCATTCTTGATCACTTCTAAAGATCTTGATACCCAAACAACACTTTCATTTGTTTGGACTGCTTGTCGTAATTCTTCGAATCAAGTGTTGGTAGATTTATGGGGACTTTATGATTGGAGACGATATTCATCTTTGTATAGTAGATTATGGATCGAAACTAGGCTCTTGATGACAAATGTTAGAACATAGAAAATTAATTGGTTAATCAATGGAAGTTTTGGTGTTTCTGGAGATGATAGAGTGAGAAAAGAAAAGAATTAGAGTGAGAGGGAGTAATTGAGAGTGAGAAGTAGAATTTTCATTAATTGAGATGTAATACCATAAATGGTATTTATATAAGCAAGTTACAATAATTGGGAACCAAAACAACAAAATAAAACACCTAAGAATTAGAAAACACGGGTTGGTAATAGATTACCATATTTCGGTAATTCGTTACCACTGCTAAAAAAACAGGAAATATCATATTCTTTAAGAACATAAAATAATTATTAAAAAAAAATATGTGTTTAATTCATTAACTTAAAAGAACATAAAATAATTATAAAAAAAAAGTATGTGTTTAATTCATTAACTTAAAAGAATATTTTCTACATTTAAAATTTTTAGAATGTAATCTTATAACAATCATTAGCCTTGGCCATATTTTTGTAGTAACACATTTATATTAAAAGAAAGAAGAAAAAAAGTACAAAGAGGAGGACAAAAGTATAAAAATGGAAAAAGAATACTAAAAAATTAAAGATGGGATGCAAATCAAGTTGCATATAATCTTTTAATTACAGTAATTGCAACTTGAATTTTTTAAAATAGTGATTCCCAAAAATCATGTGAATTTGATAAGAAAGCGTAATTCTCTAATTTTCCCGCTTTATATGGTAGACACATGCATCTTTAGAGACCAACAACAGAAGTGAAGTGAAATAAGATCAGTTTTCCATTGAATAGAAAAAAAGTTTTATACTAGGGACCTCTTACCACAAGTTGTTTCCTTGGCATCCAAAAAAGCAAAACAAGTTCATAAATTTTAGAAATGTAAATGTCCATTTAGACAATTTTTTTTACCTTATTCACGTTCATTAATTTTGATAGAGAAAAAACTAAAATGTCGGCTAAAACGTTCATTAATTTTTTTACCTTATTCAAGTTCATTAATTTTACCTTATAAAATCAATTAGGTTAGGTTTAGTTAATTATTTTCTATTAAATAGTGCAAGAATTCGTGATTTTTTGATTATCGTCTTTTGTTTCTTTAGGTTTATTTGAATTTGTTTGAGGATAAACAATGTGTCAAGTTGGGGAGAGTTGATAAGTGCCAAAATGTAGTTATTTTGTATATATGTTTTGTGGAACTTATTCGTTCTTGTTTGTTAATAATTGTTGAATAACTCCATTTTTTGTTGTAAATACGTTTTATTGTGTTTTGTGTACATAATGTACCGTTTGATTAGTTTTAATGTATTTTTGTACGTATATCTGCGTATGGGAGCATTGAGGAATAAAGTGTCGAAGACACGGCTTCGAAGATGCAATTTTGATGAATAAAAGACCAGTTTTGCTCAGGTGATGCCGTAGAGCGCGGTGAGGCCGTTCAGCGTGAGTCCGCTCAACGCATTTTGGAGCGCGTTGAGTGCTTTGGTACTATTTTGGAAGAGAGATAATTTTGAGCCCACTGAGCAGCGTTTAAGTCGGTTTACATGTATATATCAGTGGAGGCCGCTGAGCGCGCCTTCGTTGCTGAGCGTGGTCGTCTGTGTTTAGTTTTAGAACTTCATTTTTAGGTAATGGTTCTGAGGTGGATTTCATCCCCATTTCCATCAACCTTTATTTTTGATAGATTAGCTTAGAAAATAACAGTAGAGTCTTGCTTATGGATGATTGAAGGTGGATTTCTCTTCGATTGGCTTTGACAAACTAGTGTAGATTTGTGGTTTATCTCTTCTCCTCTATATGTATTTCTATTTGTTAGGTTTGTATGTATATTTACCTTGAACTCATGTATATTTGTCGCCCTTGGTGTTGTATAAAGCTTGCTTTACGAATCTGTGTTGGTGATTGTCTTAGGTTTTTACCTTGTGTTAGGGATTTGAGCTTTGCTAGACATAGATTGCTTAGATTCTTATCTAGGATGATTATCTGCTAGTTTCTGAATGCAAGAAATGGGTTTAGATCTAACATTTACTTAGAGTATCTGTGATTAATGCCTATGTGTTGGTTTTTTCGAGCTAGAGATAGTCGTTACGAGTGACACAGTTGACTTCTGTGTTGTTGGGGTAGGCCAGACATGGCTATCGAGGTGATGTCGTTGAATTCTCAATTTGGGTTAGAAATAGCTTGGGTCGTGAGAGGTATGTGATGACACGGACGAGTATCGTAGGCTGAGTATAACTGGATGGTAGATTTAAGTCTGTGACGGGTAGTGTGCATTCGTTCCGGAAAAGCTGTCTATCCTTTATAGTTTTTGTTCATTTACTTTTTGTCTTTTCTTTACAACTATTTATTCCCAAACTCATTAACGTTAGAATTATCGAACGAAAAATCAATAACAAATCTCTATGGACACGATACGATATAACCTAACCGCTATATATCACCCGGTAAAAATAATACTTTACTTTTTGCTTGCCTGGTAATACCGCCACAACAAAATGGCGCTGTTGTCGGGAATCGATTTTATTGTTACTGTATTGCGATAATTCCGTTGTTTTTGAGTTTTGTAATTAATGCATATGTTGTATAGACTTTGTATGCGAACTTGTATATTGTTACTTGTACATGTTGTGTGTGTATTTTCCATACTTGTACATATGTGTGTTTTTCCTTGTTTTCAAGTATTATTGTAAGTTGTCTCGTATTCGTAACGTTTGTTGTGTGGTTGTTAGGACACTTTCTTTAGGTTTGTGCGGTGTGACAATACCATGGTATGACGAGAGGAGGTTACTAGCTCGCACAATAAAGGCGTCGAGCTTATGATGTAAAACAAGTATGTTTTGTTTATGTTTATTTATGTGTGTGGTGGCTTGTGTTTTAACAAGTTGAAATAGGACATGTTCTTTATTTCAAATCTTCACTTTTCAACTTGAAAATTCATTTTTCACCAAGTTTTTGTATTGTTATTTGTGTTTGTTTTGTTATGTCAATTTCCTCTTTTTCACAAGTTTGTAGTGTTTTAGATTGTGGAAGTGTGTATGTGTTGTAAATATTGTTTAGATGTGTAAATGAGATTTTGTAGGTGAAGTGGAGCTTGCATAGCAGCTGCACATGTTGCTGTTTTTCTGCATCTGTAGTAGCGCGCTCCAGGCCGCTTAGCGCGCTCTTATGTGCAGAGCCATTGAATTCTTTTAAAATTTCACTTGGTTTTCCTTTTTCCCACTTTCACCAAGATTTTTTGTATGGAATAAAATTAGTATTATTTTTCTAATTCTTTTGTTGTTGTTTAGACTCAAATTTTTGTCCAGTAACTTGAGGTTACATTTGGTAATTTTCCGAGTTTAATCGTTTCAACTCGCGGATGTATGGTAATGATAGTTTCAAAGTTGGTACACGTCAAATACTCGTTTATTGCTTTCTATTGCATAACATGTTTAGGAAACTTTTCATTTGTACAATTATCATGCCAGTCATTCTTTTTGTATTACTTGCTCATGATTTGAATCTTTTTAGTTCCCTTTTTACCCATAAATGGGAGGAAGCTTTCCATTGTTCACATATGCTGGAGGCCACAATTCTTGTTTTAAATAGATTTTATTATGCTTAATATTTTATTTTTTGTTGATTGTATGATTGAATGAAAATGATCAAGGCATTTTGTTGATTTTGAGCATAACTACCTTGGCCAAATATTCAATTCACCTTGTGAGTGTGTGAACCTTTGTTAACACCTTTGAACTTTTATCAATATCCATATTAATTTGAACTTGATGCTTGTATACGAGTGTTGAATTCACTTTTATCGATGTTGATTTCTTTGTTTCTTGAACCCTCAACTATATGTTATTGTATGAATTTTTACATTGTCTTAGAAAGTAGGGAGTATTCACATAATGATGTTGGTTTAATTCAAGTTGGGGAGAGGAATGTTTATGTGCTTATGTTGTGATTGATATGAGGTTGAGAAAAGAAAAAGAAATAAAAAAAGAAGAGAAAAAGCTTTGAAAAATAAAAAAAAAGAAGTATGCATAATGTTGTGTTAATCAGTGAGGTGTTTTGGTTTGAAAATTTGTGATGAAGAAGAAGTTTGATTGGAATTGTATTGTTTGAAACTTTGTGAGTTGATCACTCCCTTAGGCTTAGGCAAGTTTTTGTTTCGATTAGCCTTAGGACTTATCACTTGTATGTTAACCAAGCCACATTAGAACCTTGAAAATCCCTTGTGATTCTTGCATTTGTATTTTTAATATGTTTTTTTTTTGGGATGAATGCATAATTTAGTCTTTTGTTTGCAAGATTGTTGGATGAGTGTGAAAAGTACATCACCTTTGTGTGTTATTCATCTACCGATGAATTTTTGCTAGGTGAGATTCACGATTGAGCTTGTTTTGTTTTTGAATGTTTTGCATGATTTTTGTACTTATGATTTGTTTCGTTTATATGTTATTGGTGTAGTATGGTAGTAAGTATGTATTTGTCGTGTACGTTTTCGTTTGAACCATACATTTGTTTTCCGTTTTAAAAACTTATTGATTCATGATTCTTTGATTATCTGTTATACCCTAAAATTTGCCCTCCTACTTCTCAAGACAATTCACATCTCCATATTTAAGGATTTCACAAGGGTGGACCAGACAAACCCTCTTCTAAGCAAATCAATCCAAACTAGGGTTTTGCTCCTCTCAAGTCAAAATATATTTCCAATGCTTCAAGTGGTTATCATACCTCATCATATGCCTCAAGGGATCACCATGTCAAGTTTCAAGTCTTACAAGTCCAACTTGCTCATCTAATTGCTCAGATAGCTAAAAATCAGCTCTGTTGGACAAAAGGTCAACTGTGGTCAACATACAGTCAAACTTCATAATTTTTGGTCAACACCAATATTTTAAAGTGATATTCATCATTTGATCAAGGGTTGATCATGATTCCTTAAGAAAAGTCAAGATCTGATCAAAAGTCAAAGTTTCCAAATTAGGGCTTCTCTAGACAAAAGTCAACAGAACTTTGACCAAGCATAACTTTCATATATTTCATCAGAAATTTCTCCACCAAAACTCATTTTAAAGAGAATTCAATTCTCTACAACTTCATGTATCACAAGCTTGGGCAGAAAATGCTTCAGTTGAAAGCTATGGATCAAGATATTATAGGTCCTTCTAGAAAAGTTAACAAAAGTCATCTTTTTGCAAAGAAGTCTCCATGAGTATGGAAACTCCAATGAAGATGAAACAAAAAAGGCCATTTAGAAGACATCTTGAGATTTCTAAAAAGTCCACGTACACCCAAAAATGTTGAAAATTGAGCAAGATACAGATTGTGCAAGTTGAGCATTTTTGAGGAGGTGCATGAAGAAAAATACCTTGCAAAAGCCAAAAATTTCCAAATAGGCCTAAAATTTTATGATTTTAACTTGATCATGAGATTATCCATGACTACTATGCAGCATGCCACGTCCTCTACCTCATTTATTTATTTATTTTTGAATTTAATAACTTAAATTCAAATTTAATGAAATAAAATGCAAAATTAAAAGATAAGGCAAGATTGGTTGGACATTTGCATGGCTTGGGGTCCAAGATAGCTCATATAAGTTGTCAATTTCGTGCAAGGAGATTGAGGGAAGATTGATCAAGATTGGAAAGATTTTGTGCAATTTTTCAAATCAAATATTCTCCATTTAAGGAGAATATTTTCTCTTAATGCTTTGACCTAATTCCAGTCATCTATAAATATCTAGCTTTCTTACAAGATCAAGAGCTTTTGGAGACAACCCTTACACGTACAACCAGCTTCTCAAAAACCCTAGAAATTTCTCAAATTTCTTCCAAAGTTGGCAAAATCGTGTTTTGCTTTCCAACCAATTTCAAGCACTTCCAAGCACTTAAACGTGTTCCTGAGGTATTGTAGGGTAGGTACATGTCCAGCCAGAAACATGACCATAACGCGTTGAATCATGCCATACATATACTTCCGTTTGCCTATTTTTCATAAATTTGCATTATGCTTTTTATTATGTTTTAATCGAAACTAACAATTCTAATGTGTTCCTAAGGTTTATTAGAGCAGGTTAGATCAATCGTAGCAAGCTTTCCATGGCTTAATCATGAAACACCATTGCTAGGGCTCATGAACTGTGCAGCTTCGTATCCACTGTTAGAGTCTGTTTTAGGGCAAAAGAATGCCACCACTAGATTCATAGCATCGTAATTAGTGGATCTGGGTTATTTTGGTTTGTGTTTTCATGCGTTTTTTCAGGTTTTGGTGTTTGAGCACGATCGGAGAAGACGACCAGAGCATTGCTCCGGTGCTTCTAACTGAGAGGCTATTAACCCTTACCTATTTATGGGTTCAGAAGGATGAATGGATGTATCACCGCCCCAGCGGTTTACCTTGCGCGCACTATGTCATTCTCTCTATCAGGCTGTGGGTTCAAACCCCACCTTTTGCAATATTTTTCTTTTTGCCTTACAAGTTTCCAGATTGCCAGAAGTTACGTCCCAGAAGCTCCAACTTCTAGATCCTTTCCAGCTAGAAGTGCCAACTTCTGGGCGTCACAAGCACCAGAAGCTCCAGCTTCTAGGCCTCATCAGCATCAGAAGTGCCAACTTCTGAGTCTCCCAGCGCAGAATTCCTCCAGAAGTTCCAACTTCTGGACGGTCCCAGACGTGAAGCCCCCAGAAGCTCCAGCACCAGACACCCCAGAAGTGCCAACTTCTGGGTGCCTCCAGCAAAGGAACTTCCAGAAGCTCCATCTTCTGGGATGACTTCTGTCAGAAGCTCTCCAACGTTTTTTTTTAATTTATATTTTCCATATTTTTCTTATTTTGCTTAATTAATAATTAGTTAATTTAATTAGTAATTAGGTTAACTAATTTAGGATTAATTAGATAACTTTCATTAATATTTTCTTTTATTTAATTTAATTAATTAATTTAGGTTAGTATTCACTAATATTTCTTTAAATTAATTAAAATAAACTAGATCTAGGTTATTCTCACATAAATTCAAATTTCAAAAATACCAAAAATATTAGGACTAGTTTTGTTTTCCGCTATTTATATTTCTTGCATTTTAAATTTTAAAAGGTTGTATAGGTCGCAAGTTTTTTTGTCATGTAATAGCGTAGGATTTTACTTTCCGCATTTTACTTTCCGCACCCCCTATTATGTATCTGCCACAAAGTCATGTAATTGTGAAGGACCCTTTATATTTCCGCACCTATTAAACTGCTAGTAATTAGGTATGTATGGCAAGATAAAATTAACATAGATCACTAATCGCAAGATAAATATCTGAAAACAATACACTCTTCTCACACATACACCCCCATAGGGTATTCTCTCTCGTTGCCTTATAAATGGTCAAGTACCTCGAATGTGGGGGTATCTTAGCACGGTTGCCTACGAAATATCATCATAGTCCCTTCGACTTAAAAGATCATAGTTCCTCGATGTTGCCTACAAATACATGATCTCGTCCCTCGATTGTTGCCTATGAAAAGTGATGATCGTCCCTACGAATGTGCTAGGATACTCATACAAGTTGCCTTCTATGACCATCCGATGTCCCTTCGAATGTCCCTTTACTTCCAAAGAATAGGGTTACCTACCAACTAATGGTATGGATAACGCAATTCTAAAGGAAAGCAAAATTACACGGAAGCGATCGTTCTGAGTGGGTAATAAGTCTCTTTTGCTTGCTCAATTCTTTTTTTACACCTCACACTTTTCTCAACACTTTTTCAAAACAAAAACATTTCCAAACACTTTGTATACATTCCAGCGTGAATCATTACGAAGTCAAAGAGAAATGCCTTTCCAAAACATTTTCAAACACACAGAAAGCAAATTTCAAAGTGAGCTAAGCAATTAAGAGCCCGTAGATAACTACAGATGGAAAGGGTGTTAACCTTCCCTTTTCATAACCAACTCCCTTACTCAGAATCTGACGAAGGTCTTTTCCTGTTCTTTTCGCCTTCCCTTAATTGGATAAAAGAAAATTCGGTGACGACTCTTGCTATCCACAACATTTGCGATCAAACGCAAAATAAACAAGTCAGTTCTCCCACCGTGTTACAGAACTGGCGACTCTGTTGGGGAAAATAAAGAGAGTTTACCTTAGGGTCGAAGATCACTTTATTGCTTTCTACTTGATTTGTATGCTTTACTTTTAAGGGTTGCTTAGGTATTATATTTGTGGGGGATCCTACACCCTGATCCAGGTTTCCTTAGGTAAGTAGTAATAAATCGTCGCGACTGTTAGGCGTATACCTAAACGGTCAACATGATGGCTATTTTAGTGCGACACTTTGGATGTCCCGATGCTCCTCATGTCTAGTTGAGGAAAGTATTTGGTATCTCCGTGGTGTCATCAACACTAACTCAACTTTTAGAATCCTAATTGACCCATCTTGGTCATTAGAAGGTAGTGAGATGGTCGGCTTTGGTGTAGACTAAGGTTGGCTGATACTCGATGCTACGCTCATTAAGATTCGACTTCCGGGATGTTTCGGTCGACCACTTGGTAGTCGTATTGAAATAAACCCTACGAGAAAGATCAATTATATGAGATTCCTAGAACCCGATTACTGTTATAGGACAGGATGAACCTACTCAAACTTTGGTAGGGTAAACGCCTATACCTCATGCAAGCCTTATACCTTGGGCTATTGTGTGATTTGCTTGTGCTTGCTATTTGCTTAAACATGACATCTTGACATCATAATATCGCATCATCATATCATTTCTAACTATTTCAAGGACCTAGGAATTTATCTTTGCTTTGTTTTGTAGGGGATCATGGCTTCCAGAAAGACTATCCGAATCAACTTCATGGGCGTACCTTCTCAACTCAAGAGATTGGTTTCAGAAATTCTCGATCATGCTCAGTTCATCAAAAGGAATGGTTATCTACTTGACTTGGTTATCTCCGGTTTTGAAGAAGATATGATGCACGTCTTATTCCAGTTCTTTGATCTGAAACATCACTGCTTTACATTCTCAGATTATCAGTTGGTGCCTACATTGGAAGAGTTCTCTAAGCTACTTGGGATACCTATCCTTGATTAGATACCATTCACCGGTTTAGAAAAAGCTCTGAAATACAAAGATATCGCATCAGCGTTACATCTAAAGCGGTCAGACATTGAAGCTAATTGGGAAACAAGAAGCGGAGTTAAGGGTTTGCTTGCCAAGTTTCTGACAAAGAAAGCTCGAGAATTCCTAAAGGCTATGAGTTTCCACGCATTCGAAGACATTTTGGCCTTGCTAATCTATGGTTTGGTGCTATTTCCTAATCCGGATCAGTTCATAGACGTGAACGCCATCAAGATATTCCTCACTCGCAATCCTGTACCTACTTTACTTGGAGACATCTTACATTCTCTCCACTCGCAATCTTGTGCCTACTTTACTTGGAGAGTAGCTAAATCCCTCTCTTGTTGGGATTGGTCGTCGTTCACCAAATCAGTATGTATTTACTTTGATCATGCCATTATATATAAGTTATGTTGGAATCATTATCGTTTTTATCTTTGCTTTACCGTGTATTTTATGGATTAAATCAATATTGACAACTACGGTTCTAATCTCGATCCAAGATAACAACTATTAAATTCTAGCTGCTAGACATAGAGTTAGGTTTAATATTCACAAGTATCGAATCTTAATGTTGTCGTATCGTTTAATAGGCTGAGATGCGTGATGATCTTGAAACATTCATAAGTTATGTATAATTGATCCGAGTTTTGCATATCGAATCGGTGAATGAAAACCAATTCCCAACAAGTCTATTTATCTGAATTTATCTTTCGTTATTTATGTATTTTACTTTTCGTCACTTATAAACCAAACAATCTTGAAACTTATGCTTAGAAATATAGAAATCATCGAACGGTTTTGATATCGCTCCAATCCCTGTGGATACGATAAAACAAATACTTCATTTGATGATACACAACATCAAAGACAACTCTTCTCTATTAAGTTAAGACGTTCACCAACTCTAAATTACTCTCATCCATATGTTGTCTTAAAGCTATAACAGAAGTAGTGTTCAAGGACGATGTCGATTGAGGGACATACCCAATACCACTTGGTCGACCACATAAAGGATAACCACCTTGATGACTAGTGGCTACTAAATTTTCAATATAAGTAGAAGGGTTAGACTGCAACCCAACCATCACAGAATAAGGAATACCATATTGATGAGGATTGAAAGTTGAACCTATACCTCCTACAAACGGTGATCGATTTGGATTAAACAATGATATGCCTCGCCTAGGTTCAACTGTTGTGACAACAGTCACCGAACCTTGGGCAACAGTTAATCTTACAGGAGATAAAACTGTCACATCTTGTGTTGTGGCATTCACTGGTATAACATCCACATTCCGTGTAAAAACTTGTGTATGTGCATGTGCTGAAGTGTTTGTGTCAGAATGTGTCATTTCGTACTTTGACAAATGCTTACCACTCCTTAAATGCATACACTACAAAAAAACTATACATTGCTATGAAACTTAGCACTAAGAAGAAATCAATTAACACGGTCCCACTGGGCGTGCCAATTTGTTTATCTCGTATTTTGGTAAACAATGCTGGTCTCTTGCCAAAAAGTTTACTAGCAAGATCGGCCAGGGAATCTCAGTACTGTGTTAGTTTTCAAGTATTAATCTCTGTAAAATGTTTTGAAGAAAACGTGTGCGTCAACCTTACGTCTAATGCATTTGTGTGATTGAAAAATAAACAAGATAAATTTGTAAAGCATTAATGGAAATGTTTAAAGATATAAAGATAAATGACATAACATTAAAATTGTTTATGAAAATAGACAAACTGATTCAAACATACATTGCCCTAGCTTGACTCATTTCGCTCGATCGCTTGGTTACTCTGAGTGTTTAGCGTTAGGAACGTGAAAAGTTTGAACCCCTTAAAAATGCACTAAATGCTTTATTTATACTACATATTTGATAACTACTTCCAGACGGGCTTTCACCTTTTGGACGCCACATGTTCCTTGTAACTCATTCTCATGAACTCACGTTTACTATTCCTTGTTGTCTTTCCCTCCAAGAATCCTTTATTTGAATAGACTGGATCATCCTGAATATTTGGGACTTTATCGTCTCAAAGCCTTTTTGACCTTCAAGTCGACCTCTCTAGAATTGGCTTCATGCCTCGTTCGACCAAACAACTCAGTCGACCTCCACCTAGTAATAAATACCAATAAATATAATAAATACAAGAAAAGACCTTTTGGCATTCTTTTCTCTCATTGGCTGGATTTTACTTTGTTAAAATCTTGGCCAACATCAAGTTAAAGGCTGATAGAAGAAAGAAAAATAAAAAATATACAAATTTTTTGAAAGCGTCGACACATGAGTCGACTCATGCATGTCATGTGTGGACACATTCATTAAAAATAATCAGTTTGTGTCGACTCATACGACGTATGTGAGTCGACTAAGAATATTTTTTCTATATGTCGACCTAAATATCTCTATGTACCGACTTATCCAAATAAAGGTTGCAGACTTTAAAACACATCCACATGGGACGACTCATATGTGTCGACACATAGTCTTGTTTTCACATAAAAACCTGTTTTTTATTCATGAAATCTTTTCTAAACAATTCCTAATATTAAGATTTTGGGTGGCAAAATGAATGGATCGAATTGTTAATGGATGAATCAAAACAATCAATTAATCCATTAACAATCCACTAAAACTTTCTTAAATATATCAAATTCAATCCATCCATTAAAAATAAAATTCATTCAATCCTTCGATTAACCACATTTTAATAGATAGAAATCCATTTATAAAAAAAATGTTTTTTCTTTTATTTTTTATTTATTAGCAAAATAAAAGTTCAAACAAAAAATCCAGTTTTTTTTTTCTTCGGAAAAACCAATTTTTTTTCAGATTTTTTTCATTTTAAGAAAAATATTTATTTTCACTTTTTTTTTGAATAAATAAAACGAAATTTATTTTTGAAATAGTTCCATTTTTTTTCGGAATAACAATTTTTTCTTAGAAAAAAAAAATTCCTTGTTTTTTTTTTGTTTTTTAAAAACAAAATATCAGCTTTTTATTATTCTGCAAAAATTAGTTTTTTTTGGATTTTTCTAAAAAACATTTTTTTATTATTTAAAAAAAAATAAATTTATTAGATTTAAAGAATAATCTATTGAATCGTTAAAATATAATAGATGAATTAGATCAAAAATTAAATAAATATTTTAATAGATAAATTAAATTAATTTTGTCTTAATAAATTCAATTATTATCCTTAATTAAGATGCACATTAAAATTCAAATTCAGAGGACCAACAGTTTATATATATAAGATTTAAGTTAAAATCTAAGTTATATACTATATAACATTAAATGAAATAAAGAGAAACTCCATTATGGAAGTGCAAATCTAAGTTAGAAAATAGAGAATTGGTGTCAGACATATATACGAAAATATCCAACATTAACTTTTTCTGCCAAATCCTTCTTCCCTTTTAGATTCTCTCCCGATGCCCCGTGTGCTCCTTTCACTTCTCCCCCATCCATTAATTCCCCTTCTTGAAATCATCACCACCCACATCTCTCTCTCTCTCTCTCTCTAGCTTTATATATAAAATATCATTCACACATATATACATATAATATAACACAAGTTACTGCAACTTTCTTTCTTCATCGTTTCCATGGCAATTATACTCTTCTTCATTATAATCTCCACTGTCATTTTTCTAATCCACCGGAGCACTTTCCGGCGAAGATACAACCTCCCGCCGGGAAGTCTTGGACTCCCCTTTATCGGAGAAACTCTACAGCTAATATCAGCTTACAAAACCGACAACCCAGAGCCTTTTATCGACAAGCGAATGAACCGGTACGGTTCAATCTTCACGACCCATGTATTCGGCGAACCGACTGTGTTTTCAGCTGACCCGGAAACGAACCGGTTTATTTTGATGAACGAAGGGAAGCTCTTTGAATGTAGTTACCCCGGTTCAATATCGAACCTTTTGGGTAAACACTCTCTGGTTCTCATGAAAGGCTCTCTTCATAAGAGAATGCATTCACTTACTATGAGTTTTGCTAACTCTTCCATTATTAAAGATCATCTTCTTCTTGATATTGATCGGCTTATTCGGCTCAACTTGGATTCTTGGTCCGACCGGGTTTTACTCATGGAGGAAGCCAAGAAGGTTAGCAACCTATCCACCACTAAAATTTCTTTACTATGTTTTATAAAACATTTTGCAATCTTGTAAAACTCGACTTAACTCTAAACATGCAACAATATTAAATTTTTTTAAGAAAGAATTTTGTCGTGTATTATAATTCTCTCTTTGAGTTGTTGAGGGAGTAGTTTCTAAAATTTTGTGTCTATTTTTTACTCTTTACTCTTTGAGTCTCAAATTATAAGTCAAATCTCAACTTTTAAATGTATTAATAATTTTTTTTCTTCTAAACTTACCCCCCTAATTATGTTACATATTTTTCTATAATGTATAATAATTACTTCATACACATTAACTATTTTTTTTTTAGGATAAATTTATAAAAATATACAAAATAGTTAATAAAATTTAATATTTTAATTAACTTTTTTAATTTCTATAATTTTTTCATTGAGATCTTATATTTAAGGACAGATGTTTTATTTTCTTAAGCTAGTTCCTATGATTTAAAAATTAAAATACATATTTTATTTAATATTTATGCATGTGATTCTGAGAAACAAATATAAGATGAATTTTTTTTATGAATTTAAAGTATAATAGAAAACATAAAATATTTTCTCTATATAGAAATATGTTCAGTGACCATGATCATATCATATAAAGCACAAAATTGGGGAGAGAGGTGGTGGACCAATTTTCTGCATCTCACAAATTTATTTGGATTTTGTTTGTTTTATTTATTTAGTTAAAAGTCCATCCAAAACATTTTCTAACATCTTTATCTAATTTTGGATTGATTAGTACTGACAAGATTGATTAATTAATTTTTGATCTGATTATGTTAGCATGTGACGTTAATGACTCAGATTCCATGTGTGTGTCTAATTCTATGGCCCCACGTTAGCTAATTTATTAGTACTAATAGCTAGAAAGACTATAATCATTCCCTATAAAGCTTATATTGTATATTATTGGTTAAATTAAGTTATGCTAAAAGTGATTTAAGATATTGTATAAGGATTAAAATTATTTTTTTTGGTTTTGTTTGATTAATTTGCAGATAACGTTTGAGTTGACAGTGAAGCAGCTTATGAGTTTTGATCCAGGTGAATGGAGTGAGAGTCTTAGGAAAGAATATGTGCTTGTGATTGAAGGATTTTTCACACTTCCCTTACCAATACTTTCTAGTACCTACCGCAGAGCAATCAAGGTACAACACACGTGCGACTTTCTTTCCATTATTGATATTTCTACCTCATATATCTACAAGAATTTTAGTAAATTTGTCTACATTCAATTATTTAGTTTGATTTGGACCCCACTTGATTAGGTGTGGAAATACAAGGGTTAGGGATAGGTTTGGCCTCTCCATGCCCTTTTGGTCAAGAGTAGGGATATGTGCATATGCATATACTATGTTAACTTAATAAGTGTTGTGGTCGTGGTATTTGATATGTGTTGGTGATATCTAATATTTATGTTTGATTTGAAAGTTAAATAAATGTCAGAATTTTTTTTGTCAAAACAATTTTTATATGATACTTATTTATATCACAAATAATTGAAAATTAATTCAAATATTTTTTATCTAATATAAACACTTAAAATCGATTTTTACCATATTACTTTCACCTACCATTACTATTCAATTCAATTTTTATACTTTATGACAAGGTATCTCAAAAATAATCTATGTGGTCCCCGTTAACAGATGAACTAAAATATGTATAAGGAATTAGTAGAGTCTATTATTATGCAACTTTATAAAATTGAATTATATTATGTTTTACTATTGTCAATAATGCATTATGAAGTACTACTAATTGACTAAGGCATAACATGTTAATTATGTAGGCAAGAACAAAGGTAGCTGAGGCATTAACATTGATTGTGAGGCAGAGGAGAAAAGAAAGTGTAACGGGGGAGAAAAAGAATGACATGCTAGGTGCATTATTGGCCTCCGGCGACCACTTTTCCGACGAACAAATAGTCGATTTTATGTTGGCATTGCTCGTCGCCGGCTACGAAACCACCTCTACCATAATGACTTTCGCAGTCAAGTTTCTCACTGAAAATCCTCTAGCATTGGCACAACTCAAGGTACACAAAACAAACTTAACTAGCGAATTAGTGATGTTTTACTAGTAATAATCTAACTAGGTAATTGTGCAAAACAATAATGTCAATACATATGTGGTGTTCTTGTAATTATGTTTGTTTTGTTTCTCTATTTAGCTAGGGTAGTGGAAGGTATAGGTATAGGTCCATTCTTAGAATTACCCCACCAGTGTCCATGTCCATGTCCATCACCATCGTTCATGTGGTGTGTTTTCCTTTGTATAAGTTGTAACCTCATTTTCATTATCTGCTTCTCTCCACTTCCACCAACCCTATAGCTACTAGCTATATTATTGGCCTAATTTTGATTTCTGATTTATCTCACAAGTATAACTCGGATGATAAAAAACTGTGTCACTCTGAACACCTTCTTTACACTGAGGGCTGAACATCTGAAGCGTGAAAATAAATGATAGGTGATCTGATAGTGGAAACCTGATAGAAGGTGGTCCATTAGATCTTAAACTGGAAGCAGTTTTGAATCAGTAATATTGAAACTTGGAGTTAAAGACTGTCTCCTATAAAGACTGTCCCCTAAAACTTTAGAGTACAGTGAATACAGTTAAAGACTTAAACTCATGCATTGGCTTGGACAGAGTAAAAAACCAAAAAAGTGATAGATAAATACTGTACTCCCCCACAAAGTCAAATTTTGTGGACCTGTCTTAACTACAAGCTTAGTAATTTTGGTGTCGGTAGTAAAAAATTCAGAGAAAAATTACCAGAACTGGTTCAGGGACTTGTGAGTCATTTCATAAAGACAAGTTGGTTTGTGTCTGCCCTTTTATATATGGAGAACTAGCTAGTTCTGTTTTGTTGCAGTGCATTGCAAATTTATGTATTGGGTCCCTACTCTACTGTTCCAGTAGCAATCACGCTTTGCTCATTTCAAGAACCTTTTGATGACCACAATCAATGCATATGCAATTAAAAGTTATGAATATCATTTATATAATCTTGGTGTATTTAGGATTGAATGTGTGGTGTCTGTAAATCCTATCACAAATGGCAAAAGACGATATTGTTAGGTTAGACGCTATCACCGGGGTTCTAACTCTAATACTCATGGTTGTGTGTGCGTTTAGCGTGGCTATTACCACTTCATCTACTGATTAAAAAAAAAATTGTATGTGTGGTCAATTATATAACATAAGATTATATTTATAATCCTAAGTTACTAATTATGGAGTTTGATATGAGACCTGGTTTGTGCTTTGTTTTGACAGGAAGAACATGACCAAATCATAGCGAAGAAGAGTTGTCGAGACGAAGCATTGGAGTGGATAGATTATAAGTCAATGGCATTTACTCAATGTGTAAGATCATTAAAACTCTGTTGATTCAAAACATCAAAAGTAAAACCCATTTTAGATACAAAAAACTCAAACATATGGTGGTTTTTGTTAATAGGTTGTGAATGAGACTTTAAGGATGGCAAACATAATTGGTGGGATATTTAGGAGAGCAATGACAGACATCAATATCAAAGGTATTAGTATGTCTAATCTTATATATTATCATGGACAAAAAAAATGAATTAAAACATTTATTTTAATTTTTAATTTTTTTTACTTGTGATATAGGTTACACAATTCCAAAGGGATGGAAGGTCTTTGCATCATTTCGTGCGGTACATCTAAATCCTGATCATTTCAAGGATGCTCGTACCTTCAATCCATGGAGATGGCAGGTAGCTCGCACTTCCACTTTATCTTGATAGTGTTTCGCCATGAAAGATAAGTCTCTGAAGTTGCACGAAGAGCAGAGGTGCTCGGTTTACACAAAAATATCCTTAAAAACTATGGCCCAATGAGACTTAATGCGCCCATAATTGAATTTCTCTCCCTTCAAAAACAGATAATACCTATGTTCCGTCTAATATTATCCGAGGTTTTAAATTTTGGCCGTGACCACAATTACGCACTCTTTTCTAATATGGAAGATTGTGGTCAAATGCAGTTAATACGTAAATATTAATATCACCGGCAGAGACATAAATTCTCATTATGTGACAGCATATCTTATTTTTTGAACCCTGATCATACCCTTAGATTGCTATGTGTCAAGTTGTCAAGTTACTTAATAATGAAAATCACAGAGAAAAGCAGAAGCAACGAGTCCTGCAAATGTATATACACCGTTTGGAGGAGGGCCGCGGCTGTGCCCTGGATACGAGCTAGCCAGAGTTGTGCTCTCGGTCTTTCTTCACCGCTTTGTCACTCGTTACAGGTACAACGCAACCACAACATTTTGATTATTCTCAAGTTTATTAAGTCGTGGAAACTTTTCTATTTTTGTATGCTAATGTTTTATTTCATTTGTATGCCTCAGTTGGTCTCCTGCTGAAGAAGATAAGTTGGTGTTTTTTCCAACCACTAGGACTCAGAAGAGGTATCCTATCATAGTGAAGCCTAGAGTGGAAACCAAATCATGTAATTAAAGTGCCGGAGGAGAACAAAACCGAGAAGAAAGATTGTAGATGAGTTTAATCAGTTTTAATTATTGTCCAATATAAGTAATAATACAGTTATATCTACTAGTTTAGCAGTAATGTTATTTTGATAAGCATCAACATTTTACCCTCATAATAGAGTTCAAACCTTCATGTACCGACTTTACAAACAACAGATACGGAGAGTCGAGAGAACATAAACCAGACAGATAGTTGGAGAGATCAGCTTTCCATTATGCCATATTCGTGTTGCATAAAATCTTCACTCGGTCTATAGTATTTGTCCGGAGAAAACATGCCCAAGTTGGATACTTTGCTTGTATAAAGACAGGCAAATCTCTTAACCTGCATCATGCATATTACACACAAGTTAGACAGAATGCCCTAATGGAATGGCTATAAAAGTGTGAAAATAAACAGCAATAATAAGGTTATGCAGCACAGAGAGTGTTGGTTGATCTTTACCTGTTGAGCAAAGCGAGAGTTCTGATAACCAGTCCTCATCAGTTGTCCCCATGGTTGATGAAACTGCAACATTTTTTTAAAATATAACGTGTGCACTCGACTAGCAGAACGATAACTAGTGGTAATAGGAAAAGGCTCTAGGTTTTCTACCTGTTGATGTAACTCTCTTAGAGCTTCTTGATGATCTAATCGCACTTTCTTTCTTTCAACCTGTGAAAAAACTATTAGCTACTTCAAAACAAGTGCGCTGATTCGACTTCTATGAATATAACACGAGAGAAACAGAAAATGAACCTAAAAGGCCTAACCTCCAATCGATCAATTTCTGAATTTAACTCCTGCTTGGTATCTTCGTCTGGACTGTCCAATCTGAAAAATTGTAGTCTAATGTAAGAATGCAATCAGATAATACGACGTCGTGACTAGCAACTAGCAAGGCCCGAAGTTAGTATATATACTTACTTGAGAGATTGATTCAAATGATGCATTTTATCCTCAATGTCAGCGCAACGGCTCCTCAGAGATCTAAGTTCCTGCAAACAAAATCTTATGACCTGAAATGTCTATTTAGCTTTTTTGGGTGGTATTGACTGAGAGATGAACATACAAACGGAAAACCACACCTTGCGATCATCCTTCAGTTTCTGGAGGAGTTGAACTTCGGTGTCAAGCTCTGGGATAACCAACATTGTTCTCCAACCTGCTCATGAATATATTGAACCATAATGAAGATAATGCCCAAATGATGAAAAAATTGAATCTATTCATTAGATGAGTGACAAAAACTAATATACCAAGAGTTTTTTTGCTGCTCAGTATATCTCCATATATATGATCTCCAACATATAGAATCTGCAAGTATAACCAGGTTCACGAAATGTTCATGTAAATGTCGGAACTTAGAATTCATAAAAAATGATATCTGCCATGTATAAATTTTCATAAAAGAATAATTAGTACCTGCGAGCTCGATCCTATATCAAGTAATGGATACAGATGACTGACATTGCCTCCCTAAAATGGAATCACTATGTATTGTAATAAAATACCGAAGTATAAACTTTAATCAGACGACTTACAAGTAAATATCAATATACCTGGAAAACCTTATGAGCACTGTTCTTATCTTTTGTTGATACCCTTGCTGCGAAACTACCCACCTTTAATAAATGCGCAAAAAAAACGAATTTCAGAGAAATATCACACGAGAAATTAATACAATGATTTGATGTACGTTGTTGCGACCTGAGGTAGAGGAGAGCCATTGTTTGTATTAAGAAGCACTCCACTCTCAGGCTCAACCTCAAACAGGTTAGCATGATTATCTTCCTGAAAATAATTCGGCTTCGCGCTGCCAGTGATGACAACATCAAAGTATTGAAGCCATTCAAATTTGGAACCATCGTTCACCCCATTGGATCCGCAGATGAAATTCATGACAACACATGTATAGTCCCATAAACTGTAAGATAGAGAAGGGTCTTTAAGTTTAAAATATTAGGTAATTTCTTGTAGAGAAAGAAACCATATTACAGGTATATTCATATCATGAAATGACTTTTGCAAAAGCTTAAACTGCTGGGCGAAGGCACATGAATGATTTGTAACATTAATCATCGTTACCTGTTTGTCACCAAAAATGTAATTCGTCCGGACTCTTTAAGCATTTTAAGCATGGGGACTATTGACTTGTCTTCATTGATATACCTGATAATTTCATCGCGAATTCAGAGATATATGAAATTTTACCGCATAAATTTAACATAAACTCATTGGTATGACTACCTATGATATTTAAATAACACTAATTGTTTGTCCATTTTTCATTATGATATGCTAGTGATTTTACATCTATACCTCTCGGGATCCTCTGCAACCTTTTGCTTCAACGTTCCATCTCGGTGACACATATCTACTGCATTTCGAACATCTTTGTAGAGACAGGCATAACTGGAATGACAGCTCATAAACAAGATGCGGTCAATCTTAAGAATTCAGGCATATATATACACTTCATAAAAGAAGACTCGCACAAACAATTACCAGACTTACTCGACAGACTGTGGAATCTTCTCAGGATTGTGATCCTTAAAATCAACCAGTTGCGCAAACAAGTAGGCTTCGGCTAATGAAAAAAGTGTGTCTACTAGAGCATATTCTGGCTCATCGAAAGAATTAGACACAAAAAACTTTCCATAGGCCTGAACTTTCTCGTCTTTCGACAATTCATCGAATCCATGATAAGCTACTTTCACATATTTGTGGCAATCCATCTAAATACATGAAGTGGTAAAAAAGGACATTAGAAAAAATCCATGCAATTTTCTTGTATGGTTTTTCTGTGGTAAATATCGACAGGTATAAAACATTTGTTTGATCTTCACCTTCAAAATGTTACCTCTCTTTTTGTCGAGAACCAAACCTCTAACCATGTAGTTTGAATTAAAAGACAAATTCAGTATCTGCAGGGAAAAAGGTGAGTAAATCAACCCGAAAAAAATATATAACACCGCTTCTATCACCTGTCACACTAGAAAAAAATTTGAATAACGTAGAATTTGTTCAAGATTAACTTGACGAACCTCACTAGGATATTTAAAATTATCTACGAGCTTTTGGACTGTGTGTTCATAAGCAAGAGACTCAAAAGTTTCAGCCTTGTATTGTGCCAAGGTATAATCCATGTCGAATCCCACAGCATTAACGTTCTTCATATTCAGCGGCCGGTTACAGAAGATCTGCTTTCTTGTATTAGTTTCAGTTCCATTATCAGGAGATTCCACTGAGCAGTCCATTGAAAGTTGTAAATGCAACTGATTAGGTCCTGTTAGATTTCATCATCAACAAAACAAAAACGACAAAGAATTACATTCCAGAAATAATTAGCTATGTAGCAGCGACACCTATAAAAAAGGTCCGTGTCTGTGTCCAGCACCTACGGTGATACTTGTATATCACAAGATGGTTAGAAATTTGGTTTCAACATCTTGAAGGTCTGCATGATATACAAGATGGAAGAGTTGTGATTCTAATGGTATTAAAACCGCATCTTGCATCTTGTATATATCATGCCGAACTATACTTTTATTGCGGATTTAGGAGGCAACATCAATGCTTTATAGAGAGATTAAACATACACAATCACAGATTCTTGATTAATCATGGAGGCACAAATATCATGTTAAAAGATTATAGATATTTGATAAGCACATAAAAAACATGAAATCACACAACACAAGTAATAAAGGAAAAATATATGTGATAAGATTTTTGAAACCTTACCTTGAGCGTGAAGGAATTATTATAAAAAACGCAACATATTAATTTTCAAATAAACATCTGAACTGGAAATTTTCAAGTTCTCAAATTGAATTAATCTCAAAAATATTTACTATATCTAAGGCATTGTTTTAAATTGCAGATCTGGTTGCACTTGAGGCCATTGTGCTTGCGGTGGTGATTGCACCTCTTGCCATATGTACATGAATTTATTTGTATTAATATTGAAAGGTAATTTAGTATTTTTTATGTTTGTACATTTTATCTTAGTCATTAAGTTTATTTTATTAGGGCCTATGTTGCAATTTTCTCCATGTATAAATAGACTAGTGGTAGATGTCATTTATAACAATAACCTTATTTCTTTCTCTTTAGTGCACTCGTCATTCTCTCATTATTCTCTCATTATTCCTATCATCTTTGATTCTTGTGCACCAACAAATTGGTATCTAGAGCTCCGGTTAGAAACACAGGGAAACACGAGTGAACGTGAGTTTGTGTTGTGTGATTGATTTTGTTTTTGAGTTCACGTTGAATCTTTGCACAAAATTATGACAAAATCACATTTTCTGATTCTGTGGGATTGAGAAACATTGTGTGAGTGAAGATCTGAGTGTAATGTACAAGGTTGAAGATGAACGGAAACGGAAATATGAGTACCAAACTTCCAGTTTTTGATGGAAAGAACTGAAATAGATGGATGATTCAGATGCGCGTGTTATTTGGGGCTCACGATGTTCTTGAGCTTGTTACTGATGGGTATATTCCGGTTGCATCAGATGCAACAGAAGAAGAGAAAGGGGTGTAGAGAAACAAGAGGAAGAAAGATCAGAAGGCGTTGTTCTTCATCCATCAGTGTGTGGATGTGAATGTGTTTGAGAAGATTGATGATTCAACGACGTCAAAGGAGATGTGGGACACACTGGTCAGATGTTACGGTGGTGACGCATTAGTGAATAAGGTAAAGCTTCAGTCCTTGAGAAAGCAATATGAGAATCTCAACATGAAGAACAATGAGAAAGTTTCAAAATATATCTCCAGAGTGATTCTGATCACTAATGAGATGAAGGCTTGTGGAGAAACCCTTTCTGAGCAAGTAATCATAGAGAAGGTATTGAGGTCACTTACTCGTCAATTTGATTACATTGTTGTAGAAATTAAACATTCTAAAGATCTGGAAACCATGAGAACTTCTGAGAGGGAAGTTGAGCAGACTCTGAAAGCTTCTTTTGTCAAGAAGGACCAGAAGCATTCTTCGTCAGAGGCCAAGAACAAACGTGGTGATAGATTCCAGAAGTCAGAAACCTTAACTTCTGATGAGAAGAAACATCAGAAGGGAAAGGAGAAGAAAAAATTTCAATGTTACTGTTGTAAGCAGTTTTGCCATTTTGCTAGAGATTGTTGGTCAAACAAAGGAAGGAAATCATAAGAAGCAAACATAGCCAGAGGAGATTCAGATGATGAACCTGTGTGATTGATGGCTTCTGAGTCTGATGGAAGATGTTTGGCAAATTAGTGGTATATGGATACTGGTTGTTCAAATCATTTAACTAGAAACAAACAATGGCTGATAGATTTTGACTCCAAAAGGAGGACAAAGATCAGATGCGCTGATGATAAGTACCTTAATGCAGAAGGTATGAGAAATGTCAAAGTTAATGTGAAGAATGAGATGTTTGGTATGTTCCTGGAATCAAAAGCAATCTGATGAGTGTGGGTCAGCTCATTGAGAAATGTTTCTCAGTTGTTATGAAGAATAATCTCTTGAAGTTGTATATTCCAATCAGAAGTTGATTATGCAACCTGAACAAGGAAGCAACAAAACATTCAAGGTGAATGTAGAAACAACTAAAATAGAGTGTCTTAGTGCAGAAGGCTCTGAAGGAGATAATAAGTTGTGGCATAAGAGATTGGGGCATCTGAACTATAAAAGTTTAGGGCATCTAAGTTCTAAGAAGCTCGTACATGGCATTTCGAAGATTGTGAATCCTGAAAAGTCATGTGAGGTATGCATGAAAGGAAAGCAACCTAGATTGCCATTTGTATCAGAAGTATCCCCAAGAGCAAAACATGTTATGGGAGTAGTATATTATGACGTATCTGGTCCATTTCCAGAACCTTCACTTGGAGGAAATAAATATTTGTGTATTTTGTGGATGAGTTCACAAGAATGACGTGGGTAACACTCATCAAGTTTAAGAATGAGGTGTTTACAAAATTCCAGAAGTTCAAGGTGAAGGCTGAGAAACAAAGTGGTCAGAAGTTAAAGATTCTCAGAACGGATGGTGGAGGTGAGTATAACTCTACAAAATTCCATAAGTTCTATGATTAGAATGAAATTGAGCATGAGGTTACTGCTCCTTATACTCCTCAATACAATGGTCTTGCTGAACGAAGAAATCATACTTTGCTTGATATGACTAGAAGTATGCTAAAAGAGAAGAAACTTCCTCACAACTTATGGGGAGAAGTTCTTGCTAATGCAGCATATGTGCTTAATAGGTGTCCAACGCAGAAGCTGAAGGAGATTGTTCCTTTAGAGAAGTGGACTGGACAGAAGAAAAATGTTAGTCATCTGAAGATTTTTGGTTCTGTGTGTTACAAACACGTTCCAGAAGCTAGAAGGAAGAAGCTGGATGATAGAAGCAAAGTGATGTTATTGGTGGGGTACCACAGTACAGGTGCATACAAGCTTTATTGTCCAGAAACTAACAAAGTTGAAGTCAGCAAAGATGTTATTGTGAAAGAGTCAGAAGATTGGGATTGGAGAAAGTCTTAACCAATTTCTAGTGTAGAGATAACTTCTGAAGACGAATTAGAAGTTAAAAGTTCTGAAGAAGAGTCAGAGTCAGAAGATGATTCTGAAGACTCTGAAGATGAAGATGAGGAATCTGATTCTGATCTAGATTTTGATGATGATCCAGAATTTGGTGGTGGTCATGCTTCTGAAAGGGAAAACTATGAAGATGTAGGTTTTGGAGGACAAGCTTCTAAAGATGAACATGTCTCTGAAGGTGGTAATTTTGAAGATAGGGTTTCTGGACAAGATCCAAAAGCTAATGTTGTTCCAAGTTTTGGAGAATATTCAGAACATGTTCAGAGGCCACAAAAAATCAGAACTATACGTAGAAGATTTGCAGATTTTGACATGTTGCAAGACATCGAAGTTGACTCAGAGGGAGAAGTCATTCAATGTGCCATGTTAGTAGATTCTGAACCGTTGGGTATTGAAGAAGCACTCAAGAAGAAAGTTTGGCTGAATGCCATGAAAGAAGAACCTGATGCTATAGAAAGAAACAAAATTTGGGAGTTGACTAAGCTTCCGAAGAAGAAGAAAGCCATCAGTGTCAGATGGGTTTTCAAGGTGAAGCTTACGTCAGATGGATTAGTTGGTAAGTGAAGGAAAATCGCCTCTTAAAATTGCAGCGGAAATTCGATTTTCCTTTGTGATCCTTACGAATGGACATGGTCAGTGATAGAGAATTTTTTTACCTCTTGTGGTGATTCGGATTTCTGACGCTGTGATCACGAACGTTGATGAAGAACAACGCCTCTACTCACCACACGTTTGCTTCCGATCACGCTGCTCACGAACGGAAACTTTGAGTGAGAGAGTGAACGAATCTCGGCAGGATTCGTGGACCGAACTTTCATCAAGTGTCAAGCTTCATAACAAGGGTCCTATTTATAAGACCACAAGCTGGCTAAGCTTAAAAGCCCAACAAAGGCTATAAACTAAAAGCCCAATAAAGCACACGAAAATCATACATTATGATGTATCGTATCACTTAAGCATGTGGTACCTTACCATATTCCGTATTCCACTCAGATTCCATTTAAGTACACCGCACCTACGATGTTCCTTATTTTCACTATCTCTCATTAACTGCCTTATGTGTGACCGTAGGTTTCCGCGACGCTGGCAATTATATTAAATCATATTTAACATAATAAATAAAGAGCGGTATCTAGCAACACATCGCTACCCAAGTCACGAAAATGTCATGTGATCCGACAAATCCTTTCCGTGATAATACTTGTGTGTATAATTACCCTTTGCCCTTATGTCTATATTGAACACAAGGCATATACCGTGTCATCCTTGTCCAGCAATATTGGCCCCTCGACATTTATCCCGCTATGCAGGATGGGCAATTTCATCTAGGTCACTCATGTCCCTCAAAGATGCTTTGTGAAGTACCCATCAACCGCCTTTATGATCATCCGCCATGACAACGCTTGATCAAGAATAAAGCACTGACTCTACATCTAGGTCCATAGTGGTTTCAGTCGAAGGGTGGTATGCACCACTTATCACCATGAGAATAACTTATGACACTTTGCATAACATTCTATGTAGTATTCTCATAGAGTCAATCCAAGATAAATATTACTCCTAATATTTATACCTATGTCAAGACTTGATAACTCCTTATCCATGATCCACGAGATGCGATCATCAGTCTATCTTCATAATAATCTTAATGCTTTAATGTTATCCCACTTCACAATAAAGCTCGATTATGGATACTTTAAGAATAGTGTCCTTATGTTTAATAGATCTCATGATTAAGTCACACTTAACATTGCATTAAACAAACTAACTATTCTAGGGACTTTATTATTTCAAAAAAGAAAACATAATAAAGAAAAGCCTTTTATTATTTAATAAATAATTCGATACAAGTACCAAAAGGTATTGGCCTCTAGGGCTTACACCAACAGTAAGCACAAAGCAAGACTAGCGGCTAGAGATTTTCTTCAGAAACCTGAACTATATTACTTTGGGGTATTTGCATCTGTAGCTAGACATGAAACAATCAGATTGGTGATTGCTTTAGCTGGAAATAGGAAATGGCCTCTGATGCATTTGGATGTGAAGTCGGCATTTCTGAATGGTCCATTTCAAGAAGAGGTATACGTGTCACAACCTCTCCTTCGTGAAAAGAACCAGAAGGGTTGGTATGTTACGTAAAGCTCGTATGGATCAAGCGCGCGAGCTTGGAATTTGAAGATTGATTCATTTTTCAAGAGGCAAGGGTTTCAGAAGTGTGAGATGAGATATAGAGTTTACGTGCAGCATTCTGGAGGCAATAAGATTCAACGTATGTCTTTATGTTGATGGCATATTGCTTACGGGGAGCTGTCCAGAAGATATAATCAAGTTCAAGAAGGTGCTGATGAATGAATTTGAGATGAATGATCTGAGAAATATGGTATATTTTATAGGGGTGGAGATTTTGTACTTGGAGGAGGTATCATTTTTCATCAGCTGAAGTATGAGCTAGAACTTCTGAAGAAGTTTTAGCTGGAGAATTGCAAGGTTGTTGTTATACCGTCAAAAACCAATCATAAATTAGATTCTGACTCTGAGGGTGAAGATGTGGATGCTACAATCTTCAAACTGCTGGTTGATTCTCTCAGGTATTTGTGTAATACCAGACCTGATATTTGCTATGCAGTTGGATTGGTTAGTAGGTTCATGAGTAAATCTAAGTGGTCTCATTATCAAGGTGTTGTCATAATTATGAAGTATATCAAGGGAACTCTGAAGTTTGGAGTATTATTTCCTTCTAGAAGAAAGGCAGAATCAGAGTTGATGAGCTACTCTGACTTTGATCGGTGTGGAGATAGAATTGATAGAAGAAGTACTTCTAGATACCTAGGAGGTCCTATTTCTTGGAGTTCTAAGAAGCAATTTGTTGTTGCTCTATCAACGTGTGAAGCTGAGTATATAAAAGGTGTTGTAGTTGCATGTCAAGTTGTGTGACTTCTGAATTTATTGCAAGATCTGAAGATTAAAGTAAAGAAGCCTCTGAAGCTGATGATTGATAACAAGTCTGCCATCAATCTTGCCAGAAACTTTGTGCTGCACGGGAGAAACAAGCATATTGAGACTAAATATCATTTCTTGAGAAGTCAAGTCCATAATGGAACATTAGAAGTTGTGCACTGTAGCACGCAGAAGCAGTTGACAGATATGCTGACGAAGGCAATCAAGACAGATCAATTTCTCGTCTTAAGGGATGGAATTGATGTGGTTAGTTTTGTTTAGAAATATAAATTAAGGGATGATATTGAATGGTAATTTAGTATTTTCTATCTTTGTACATTTTATCTTGGTCATTAAATATACTTTATTAGGGTCTATGTGACAATTTTCTCCTTGTATAAATAGACTTGTGGTAAATATCATTTATAACAATAACCTTATTTCTTTCTCTTTAGTACAACTGTCATTCTCTCATTATCCTCACATTATTCTTATCATCTTTTATTCTTGTGCCCCAATCATTAACATAAAAAATTATACTTTTATTTATTTATAACTCACATATCTAATTTTGTCTCAAATAAAAATGATATTCTTATTTATAACTCCTATCAAGTTAACCCAAAAAGAATCATCATTCATGGTAAGTGATTTGGGTTGAGGGGAATGTGAAACGTTAGTGGGAAAATGAAAGTAAAGAAGCAAAATGAGTGAGGGAAAGAACACAGTGCCACCTAGTTGAGAATCAGCTACACGTATTGACTCACTTTTGTCTTTTCATATTTTTTAAATAATCCTTTTTTAAAATTCTAAAAAAAATCACCGTACTATTTTTTAAATTATCTTTTACAAAGCAAGAGTCAAATGATTTTTTTTTAGCATGAAATTTTTTAGATACTAGATAGACACAAATATAATACTTAATTTTATAAATAATAAATTAGAAATTTTTTATTATTAAAAAATAAAAATAATATTTTTTCTCTTTTTAATTATTATAACTATCTTATAATTTTAAGAGTTAAATAAGTTTTTGATCCTTATAAATATCTTAAATTTCGTTTTTAGTCCCTTTAAAATTTTCCTTAAAGAATGGTCTTTTTAAAAATTTAAATTTTAACTTTTGGTCATTCGTGACAAAATCGTAGCTAAAATGGTCTTTAATTCTGTCGCTAAATAAAAACCGTCGCTAAAACCGTCGTAAAAATCGTCGCTAAATTGTAAAAACCGTCGCTAAAACCGTCGCTAAATTGTAAAAATCGTCGCTAAATTGCAAGAGAGACCAAAAATTTAAATTTAAATTTTTAGAAATATCATTCTTTAAAAGAAAATTTTAGAGGAACTAAAAACAAAATTTAAGATATTCATAGGGACCAAAAACTTATTTAACCCTAATTTTAATTAAAAAATAAATTTTAAATTTCCCCTTATAAAATATTTCTAAAAATATAAATTTAGGTACGTTTGCATATTTTTCGATACTGTTATTGCGATTCTTTCCTAATAATTATTTTATATATTAAAATTATTATATTATTTAACTTATTAATAGAATAATAATGATATACAAAGTAAATATTTTCAACAATAAAAATAAAATATTAATCATATAACTAATTTAATAATTTTAGTACAACTAAAATTTAACAAAAATAGTAATATTTTATGTAATAAATTCACTTTTGTGGTAATAGTTTCATTATGTATTTAATCATAGAGGTGACCGCGAACCGGCTTGATTCAGTTTTAAGAGAATCTGATATTCAAATCGATTAAAGTTATATGGATTGAATTTGTAAATTTTTGTCATAAAATTCAAATCAATTGAACTGAGAAACAATATATTGATCTGAGTTGGATTGATCAGATAGATAAAAAATACAAAAATATTTATAAAAAATAATTTATTTACAGAAATTAATTTTCCATAATAATATAAAAATATATAATATTAATATAAATATGAGACTAACAATTTTTCCTTAATAGATTCTAAAATATCTAACAAAAAAAATATATAACATCAAATTTTTTGAATATATAATTAGTCACTTGAATTAATATTATAATAAATGTGTTTCATAGCTTCACATTCAGTTAACACAATACACTAACAATTTTCTAATAACAAATTAAAATAGAATAATTTGTTCGCATACGATATTTCTCCTTTTTTTTTCTTGAACTTGAATGATTGGTAGTGATTTTCATAATAATTAATTATGATTGGTTCGGGTTGAGTTTCCAGATAGAAGATTGAAAATCTCATATCTGAACCAAATTGTCATTATATTTTATTGATTTGGTTCTATTCTTGTGCAAACTAAAAAAGTATCCAACCCAAACACTAAAGTTTGGTTCGGTAAACCTTTCAATTTTTTATGTGAAGAATTATAATAAATAGTGCAAACATATGAAGGTGGTACTTAGCTATCAAGAATGGTGTCAAATCAATTGAATTTGATGCATATGTTGAACAAAAGACTACATAAGAAAGATAAGATAAAAGATTTCAAGCTTTGTATCAAACACATCAGTGTGTTGATAGTGTAATTTCAAGAAGGTTAGAGATTGTGAATCTTCAAAACAATTATGGAAAATTATTAAAAACTCATATGCAATAGTAGAAAAGTAAAATGTAGTGAGGTTACAAACTCAAAAAAGAAATTGGAATTGATTCAGATGGAGGATAAAGAAAGTATTAATGACTATGTAATAGGAATCTTAAGATTAGTGTATCAAATTAAAACATGTGTAGAATTAATTAGTGAACAAAATAGTTAGGAAAACCTTGCAATCTTTAACATCAAAATTGGATAATGTGGTTGTGGCTATTAAAGAGCATGGGGTCTTTAAGTGATAGCTACAAAATTCTCTTAATACATATGAGCTGAGGATGGAAGAGAGGAATGTTGACAAGGCAAAGACTAAAATTCCTTTGCAAGCCCGTTTTAGTGGAGAGACAAGAAAGTGAAATGGGCATTTGAACAAGGATAGATGGAGCTATCACAATAATGATAGAAGGATTTTCGAAATGCAAAAAATTCAATATCCCAAAGAGGTGAAAGTAGTAACAACAATTATGGTGGAAAACTTGATCGTAGTGACACAATTCATTATGATATTAGTTATCTTGTTAGGAACCCCAAAAGCTATTAAATTGTGTTGAATAAAATTCCAATCAAGAGTATCATAGGAATTTTTCATGTCCATTTTGATTGCCACAAAGAATTTGTTTCCTCTACATTTATGGATGTAGTTGAAGACCTCATAGGCTATCATAGAGTTGTCAATGATGAGTCTCTTATACACAAAGACGCTTTGGTTCTCACCGTTGATTGGATGAGAGAAGGTTTTTATTCTATTGACTATGGTTTTGGTGATACTTTTCATAATGACGCTGCATAAGGCTATGGGTCTATAATCATCAGGCTTGAAGGGGTTTTTCTTCTGGGGGATCAGGGTGATGCTTAATTCCTCGGGGTTACCATTTTTATTGAGGATGTTCATAATAGAATTGGTTATATCCTCTCCCACAATATCCCAATAATTTTAGTAGAAACTAGCAGGCAACCAATTTGGGTCAGGAGAAACATTGTTCTTCCTCATAGCTAAATATATCTCTTAATGAGTAAAAGTTCTTTCAATGGACTTGTCCTTCTCCTCGGTTAACTTATCATCCTAGTTTTGATAGCACCCGAGTGGTATGTGAGCTTATCATCTCTGAACAGATCCTTATAATACCCTATCGTACTCGGGTGGTAGGCTTAACTTGTATTGAAAGTTGTATTTTTTAGCATTATTTTAGAGAATTTGTTTCTATACCTAGTATCCTTCTCCTAGATTTATTGCAAAAAACTTAAAATATCTCTAGAATTTGCAAGTGCACTTGCGAACACACCTTCATGTGATTTTTTTAGATTTACTTTGCATGCGCACTTACGAAGTCACTTGTTAGCTAATTTCACAAGTGCATATGCGAATTTTTCTCTAGGCATAACATTCATCATTATTCAACATAACTCATAACATTCATTCAACAAAAATCATATAAATTACATAATTAGTTAAGCAGAAAATTAAAATTACATATTGTTATAAACAAGAAGTTGAGGACGTTGCAACATCTTGATAGCATTTTCTACCGATCTTTGAAGTCTCACATTCATCTCAATCGGACCCTTGGAAGAGTATTGTTTAAAGGTATCTCACATTACCTCTAGATCTTCATCATTCTTCAGGTAAAACAGGGTGAACTTTATGTTTCCTTCACTATCAAGTGAAGGTGAACGATACTCAAGCTTGACCATCTTTCGATCTCTAGATACTGCAATAGTGAATGCAATATTGAGCTCGGTGAACAACATGTCATGCGAGAACCTGAATTGAAGTGGCGTCTGCGCACCATTGAAGTAGACAAAAGAAATGTGTGGATATGTTTGTGTCATATCTGGTTTTGGATAGTGATGGACAATGAAATTGTTTGCAGACTCAATATATAGGCAAGTTGGAGTAATATGGACCGAAAAAATCTTATCAGGACAAAATTCGCAAGTGCACATGCGAATTACAAAAATAAGGGGAATTCGCAAGTGCACTTCCGAATTCACCATTTTTTTTATAAAAGTAGAAGGTGAATTCGCAGATGCACTTGTAAATTATGTCATGTGTTGTTTTTTTAAATTTTAAGGTTAACTCGCAAGTGCACTTGCGAATTCTGCAAAAGCAGAAACAAATCCATTATTTGCACCATTAATTGTAGTTTTTTTAGATTTTGGGCCATTGAAAATAAAAATACTTTTGAAAATATATATGTATATATATATATATATATATATATATATATATATATAAAATATGTTATATATGTATTGAAACATATAGATTTTAAAAAATGTTCGACAATACATTCAAAAAACCATTCGATTACATTCTAAAATGCACCGAAAAATGTCGTCGCTTAAATCTAAAACCAAATCTTTTTTTCGATTTCTCACTATTTGATTCTCTCTCAAGCTCCATCAAACTCCATCATTCTATCCAAAAAATTATTCTACCAAGTTTCCGCCTCTTTTGCACGATGTTTCGTCCATTCCACGGATGTGACCGGAAAAGGACAACCCGATTTCAATTAAACTTGAACAAAGTTACATGACCTAAAATACCCAACACACATGATACGTCCAAATGGATCTTTAGGTGAGGGAGCCCGAAGATGAAAAAAGGTTTCCGAAAAACCATACCTTATCAAGTTGATACACATCACATCATATGCACTTGCTATAAGATGGCCCACTTCGGGGAAGCTCATCCACTTTTCAACCGGTACGTGAACGGTAACATTTTGAGCAAGAGCATGGTGAAATTTCTTAAACTTGTTCTTCGTCACATATAGGCGAGTGTAAAGTCCCATATGCACCGTCAACTTAGAAATAATAGTTTGGCGCACAATAGTGTGTTCCTCCTCTCCTTGACCAAGAAAATCGGATATGACTTAATACCTGCAATTACCATCACTCTCCACATCCATAATTTTTTTCAATGTGTTTGTGCATGAATGGTGGCTTCTCATCCATGTGGATTACCGGTGGTGGTTATGGTTGTGGTGGTGGTTATGGTGGTGTACGAGGTGATTTGGAAATTCGAGCTCCATTTTAACACTTGTTTTGGATTTTGGGGTTGGAGAATCCAGAAATATTTCACCAACAACTTCGTGGTAAGAAAAGTATGATTTGTGGTACTGTCATCTTGTGAAGTTTTCACCTTTTTAGGTGCACCTTTAGTTTTCACCAGTTGCAATGGGGGTTTCAACTCAGTTGTTTCCGAAAATGCAACTTTTCTCAATTGTTCTTTAATTTACAACTTTGTAGCATCGTCTGCTTTAGAAAATCGATCCATTATGACTTCTAACTCGGTTGTGATGGTTATATTGGATTTACCTTCCTTTGTCGACCCGTAGTCATCGAACCAAAGCCTTTTCCAATGAGTGCATACCTCATCCATTTGTATGGGGGAATTGAGCTTAACTTTTTTTTGAAATAATACAAGCACATGGAATCCTGTAAGTCGTCCTTATTATACACCCACGTTTCAAACTATTAGGCTCTGTGGTTTCCTCTCGTTTCGCTTCATAAAAAATGAAATTCAACCTCACCCGGGATATGTTGTGAACCAACTACCAATAAAGAGTTTTGTCTTTGAACCGGTGTTCCAATACAATTTTAATCCTACCAAATGTTGTTTGAATTTTATTATGTTGGTTTTGGAGCATTTGGTTCACAACGTCCCAAACTATACAAAGGTCTCTCTTACTATCACCCAAACACTTCTTCAAAGCCACATGTGCAAATTCCACTCTATTAGTTGTTGTGTTCCCCAAATGTCTAACACGATCCGTCCAAGCACATACAACTTTCTATTTCACCTAATCAAGGATAATGGACTCAACGTATTTCAAGAAATTAGGATATTCGACACACAAGTTCCTAAAGTGTACCACATTCTTAGTATACAACTCCTATGTAGAAGAATTAAGAATATCAATCCATGCACTCATTATCTTCTCAACCACAACACCGAATTTGACTACTTGTCAGTCTTTACCCTTTTTCTCTTTGGTTCCAACCGCAGGTTTTAGCTGTGCTCTCACATTTTTTATCATGTGATACCTACAAAGTATTGCGGTTGACGAAGGAAACACAGTTCCAACCGCATTTATAAGGGCGTTATTTCGGTCGGTAATAATAACCATAGAAATATTTTTTTATCTTTCAACAAAGTGTTGCAAATACACAATGCCCAAGTGGTTGTCTTCCTTCTCACTTTCTAAAAAACCAAATCCAACCGAAAATGTCTTGTTCGTAGAGGTAACACCAACAATTTCTAGAAGCGGAAGCGTATACTTGTTGGTGTTGTACGTCGAATCAATCATAAGAACGGTTGGAAACGTGTTGAACAAATTGATACTTTCCGGACACGTCCAGAAAATATCACAAATACTTACGTTGTCCTCATAAACTTCGTGTCTGGAATCGTAGTGGTTATCGTCCAAATATTTCAATAAATGTTGCATTTCAGACCTCGGACCTCTTTGAACAATGTGTTGTTTATATCAATAGTTGTAAACCGACTTGATATTTGAAACACATTCCACTCTATTCCGTTTCAAACCGGCAAGTATGTTTCTCAGCACAAATTTGATCAACGACAATTCAAAAATAAATTCCTTCTCTATCAACTTAAGCCGACATACAATTGGATGTTCGTGTAACTTGATGTCCAACACATGATTATGCGTTATGGATATGACATTGAATCACCATAAATCATCTACCCTACAATAACATCGCAATTTGAACAGACACCCACATTTTCGAGATCCTGTGTCATCGTGTTTTATCTTACGAATTTTTGGAACATATTTTCCATTTCTCTCGCATGTCATCACAACAAATGGTTGCCGATTACTAGTCCCATTGTCGGACCTTACAATCACAATGCCAAAACCAAGTTTGCTAGCTTCCATTCGAACCCAATCAAGCATATGTTGACGAGTGGTGAAAGTCTTGTCATTTGGAAATTGTTGTCCATGATCTATCACAACATCAATTGTTTTATCAGTGTCTTTCACCTTATTCGGCTTATCGTCTACATTGACCTTGTTCAAAACCTTTACAATAGATTTGACAATGTTGTCAGGGTGCACCATACATAAGATGTTCAAAAAAACATGAATTTTGTTAAAACAAAATTCTGATTCTGTAACAGACTTTATTTCGCAAGTGCACTTGCGAATTTTTGCAGGTGGACTTCACAAGTGCATTTACGAAGTGACGATGTTTTCCTTTTCAAAAAACCTGCTTCAATGCAACTAATGTATGATGGAGTGGTGAATGTTTATCTCAAATTGCAGCTTTCAATGCTCACTCTGTTAATCTCAAACACTTGAAACTTGATTTGGAGATGAAAACTTCAATAAGATTGAATGAAGTTTTGGGTTTTTTTGTAAGAGGAAAAGAAAATGAATGAAATACTGTAAATATGTGACCATGCATCATTCTAATACGGAAATGAAAGTTTCACGAGTGCACTTGCGAATTTACCTTTCAACACGTTTCGCAAATGCACCTGCGAAAC
The DNA here is from genome assembly GCA_021764765.1 of Vicia sativa. Classification (NCBI taxonomy): domain Eukaryota; kingdom Viridiplantae; phylum Streptophyta; class Magnoliopsida; order Fabales; family Fabaceae; genus Vicia; species Vicia sativa. The sequence continues at coordinate 160,574,998 of CM038795.1, read as the reverse complement.
CCCCTCAATATTTTAAAATCCAACATTTAAATAATAAAACATATAAAATATGATGACTTCACAAAGGCATTTATGAAACATGCTGAAAGGTGTATTCACAAGTGCACTTATGAAAAGTATTTTTAAATTTTCAACTGTAAAAATCACCACTATTAATATAATTTAGGGTTAATACCTATTTTCACCCCTGACATATGGGGTGTATTTGAAAAATCCCCCTGCTAAAAAAAAAGTTCCAATTGTTACCTTGACAAATTTTAAAAGTTTCATTTTTTACCTTTAGGATGCCACATCACCTAAAAGGCTGATGTGACTTATATTTTTGTTACATTTGTAAGTTTTTTTTTCCACGTCACAGAATTCCAATGCTAATGACCAGAATGCCCTTATCTTAATTTATCTTAAAATCCCAAAATATTTTGCAAAGGCTAGGTTTCAATTCGACCCTACGATTAGGGTTTGCTTTCATCTTCTCTCCCTGCTTCCATCGCTCCAACACCCTCCATTCACGCCTCACATCCACGTTAACAACCTTCACCACACAATTTCCTCACCTTCCCGCTTCAACTCGAAACAACAACCACCGCCTCACTTTTCCTCTCACCCAAGAACTCACCATTCCTTGTTTCACAAACCATCACCTCGCCAGAACCCCATCTTCCATCGATACTCACCACCGCACCTTCATAATCCGCGATAACCTCCATCGTCACCCTGCTTCTCCCTCTCGTCTCGTCTCTCTCACCAACAACAACCCCACACTTCCTTCATACTCCCCGCTACATCCATCTCAACTCCTTCAACCCCGTGACCTTAATCCTTCTTCACACCTCCATTCTCACCTTACTTCTTCCAACCGCAACCCTGCACCCTCTTGTCTTCATCAACCCGCTTGTTTCCCATATTCCTCGCCTGCGCATTTTCCTTCCTTTTTCTCACTGCCTTTTGCCGCTTTTTCCGAATGATGAAACACTGACACCCATTTCCGATGAATGACCATGAAGATGAAGAGAAGAACCCAATCGTAATCGTAGGGTCGAATTGAAACATGAATTTGCAAAATAATATTGGATTTTAAGATAAATATGCATAAGGGCATTCTGGTCATTTTAATGTGACTTATGTGACGTGGAATAACAAAAAATTACAAATTTAACAAAAAAATAAGCCACATCAGCCTTTTTGGTGATGTGGCCTCCTAAAGGTAAAAAATGAAACTTTTAAAATTTATCAAGGTAATTATTGGAACTTTTTTTTTGGCAGGGGGTTTTTCAAATACACCCCATATGTCAGGGGTGAAAATAGATATTAATTCTATAATTTATTAAGAATAAAAATTGTAAATCGAATCTTCTTTAAAAAAGGTCATATAGAAAAATTTAAAAATGGTAAGTTTGAATTAGATAAAGGTTATTATAAAAAGGCTTAGTTTTCTATGTTGCCCTTTTTTCTTTCTATATTTTAATAAAAGTTAAGGCTGTATAGTGAGGAGATAAGTTTGAGGTCACAATTTAGTTGAGAAATCATGTTTATCTTTCTTATTTTTATGTTATAAATTTAGTTTTTTTAAAGGGGTCTTTTTTTTAATTACTTTTATTTTTAATATATTTTACTTACATATAAATATTATTTTAAAATTTAGTTACTTTAAATATTTAATAGACATATAGTGATAGTGTAAAATTACTTTCGTCCAATAATAAACAAACAATATAAAAGTAATGCATATCCTATTTATCTTAAAAATATAATCGTTTGTTTCTCTATAGATGTTGTCTATATTTTTCTCCAATAAAAATATGATAAATATTTTTTAAAGAGTAAAAATAATAGAAAATTAATATATATATATATATATATATAAAGAAAATTATAAACCTATTATATTTTTAATAAAAAATAATATAAATCACATCTAAGAAATTGTATATAATTTTTTTCCTTAATATATATATATATATATATATATATATATAAAAGCTACAAAGACTAAAAGAATTAGCTCTTATTTTTTATATTAAAAAGTAAAATAATATTTCACAACTAATTGATTACTCGGGTATTTTGGATCACTTCAATGTAAAATATTAGTTTCAAATTTTAATATAAAAATGAAAGTTAATTAATATGATAATAATATTGATTGAGAGATAATTGAAATACATGATTAGTGTAAAATTATTTGACACTATCATTCAACAAGAATAAATCTATTTACCATATAAGTGTAGTATAAAAAAATTTATAATTAAATTATTTTAATAATTACTTCTTTCATATATCTCTCATCACATACTTCAAAGTAGTTCATTCTAGTTAAATCATAATTTTAATCCCCTATTTTAGTCAAATCACAAAACCATTTCTTCCATTTTAAACAAAAATTAAAAAAGGATCAAAATTGTTTAAATATAAAATAAAACGATTGATTTTATAGTTTGACTAAAGTATGTTGACTAAAAATGTAAATTTACCTCCACTCTAAATCTCTAATTGTTTCACAAAATGTGTTCCAATTAATTTCCTAATTATTTTATATTTGTACTAAAATAATTTATTTTTATAATTTAAGATTATAAAGTCAAAGTTTTATTATTAAACTGATGTATCATTGATTGATTTGATACTTTAGTATTATTGTTAATAATCTTTAGATTATAAAGTTAAACTTAAATATTAAAGTGTTAGTGTCTTCATACCCGCTTATATAAACAAATAATTATTCGAACTCGTGTTCATATTTATTTTTACGGATTTTTATCATATAGTTTTGTGGGTATCCATAGAAAATGTGGCAAATTATCACCCCTATCAATAATGTATTCAAATTAATTTTTTAATTATTTAATAATTATATTAAAATAATTTATTTTTATAGTTTGAGATTCTAAAGTCAAAGTTTTATTATTAAACTGATCTATGATTTGATACTTTAGTATTATTGTAAATAATTTTTAGATTATAAAATCAACCTTTGAATTGATTATTTTTCTTCTAAATATATTTTATAAATTATTATTTTACTTAGGAAAATTAGAGATTAAATACAATTAATCTCTTATATTTATATGGATTGCAATGATAATAAAATATAGATTTTTAAATCCCATTTACGATATTAATTTCTATATTTTAAATTTAAAGATTTTAGATTTTTTTATTTTTAAATTCAAATATTTTTAGTCTCTCGTGCTTCTTTATTAAAAACTTATATTTGTATTTATTAAGTTTAACAGTAAATTCATATTTGATGATTTGTCATTTCTCACAAATAATTTTTTTCAAAAAATATAAACTTTGATTTAGTTTAAAATAAGATGATCAATTTCTTAAATCAATAAAAAAAATCAAAAATTTAATTGAACATAAAATATATTATTTACACGGAATACAACAGTAAAAAAAATTCAATGGTCAAGACAGGTTCTTTATTTGTGTATATAAGCAAATGTATAGATGAACGCATGTCATAAAAAAACAAAAGAACACATATTCTACTAACAAGATGAACACAGCAAGGAACTATACTTTTCTCCAGCTCACAATATTCTTAATTGCTTTCTTCATCATTACATCAGGTTTGAAATATATGATTGAATCTCTTATAAACATGTTTTGGTTTATTTAAAATGAACTTGTTTTTATATAATTAAAGAATATTTATTATATGTATAATTTGCAAACTTCTAAATAATTGATTTTATTTTAGATTAATTATTTACAAAATTGTTATGATATTCTCTTATTGTTTGTGTAAGCAGATATGTGCAAGAAAATAGAAGCACAGGCCCCTGTTGTGACTTGGCCATGTGTATCACCAAAACCTTGCAAAGTAAGCAGCACTTTTAGTTGTCCGTGTATTAAAAATCAATGTAAATGTGGAAAACCACCTCTCGATGATAACAATTCTATCGCACCATCCTCAATTGCAAATTGAATAAAGCCATACTGTGTGGCAATAATGTAGTGTATGAATGAGAATATAATAAAGTTAATAAGAAAAATATTAATTTCATCCTATTTTATTTTCAAAGTTTATCTTATAATAATGTTATAAAAGTTTCTTTGACTTTTAATTTCTTTTGTTCTTCTTGACTCGATAAATGTAAGCGGGTGGGACGGTTTTTACCTCGTCCAAATTCAAACTTGAATTCTCAAACTATTACAGTTCTCCGTCCCAAGCCTAAACGAGGATGAATAATTTTAAAATCTCAAATCCGTCACAAACGGGTTTGAATTGAATTTGAGTATCGCCCCACCACCATCCATTTAATACAATCAATTCTTTGATAAAAATATTTATTTTTTCCAAAATTACATTACATTATAAATAATATAATAATATAATTAATCTTAAAAAATTACATACATACATTTCAAATATTTTAAATAATTAACACAATAAATTATCAAAAAATTGACCACATATTTAATATTCTAAATTATCAAAAATAAATAATAATGTACATGTAAAATAAATGGGGTGGGTTCGGGTACGAGTTCATGATGGATACTAATGTCCCCATTATCTGACTCATCATCATATTTTGTAATCGAGAAAACTCCAAATTCAAACCTAAATCCACTTAAAACGGGTTTTGTCTGTCAACTTCGGAGCAAGTTCGGGTGAATACCCGCGAGTAGAGTTTTATTGCCATATTTAAATAAGTATTTTATACCTAGATGTGAAAATAGGTCCCCCTTATTAGATTTTGTAAGCCCTAAATCTAATTTAGTTATAACTTTTAAGTTTTAAATTTGCCGTGCGGCTTATTACAAGCTTAATTATAGGTTTGAATATGCCTTTTTAAAAGTTTGATTTTACAATTCGCATAGTTGAACATTCAAAATATTTAAATTTATAATTTGACATATTTCTAATTATATGAATGAGTTAATAAATCATAGAAATTAAACTTATTTTAATATTTAGCATAATGTTAGAGAATCAAGACAGATGTATTATCATATTTTAATTTTAGTTTATATGAAAAAATTTAGTGTATGAAAATTTTTAGTGTAAAAACTATACAAGTTAATAACATGAATTACTGTGTACATTTACAAACTTATACATTAGTATTAAAATACAAAATATAATATAATAAAAGGAGTAATACAAAAATATTACTTAACTGTTCTATATGTTTCTTGTGTTTTATCAAAAAAACATGTTACACATATTCAACATGCGCTACTCTATCAACCAAAACAATTTAACGTGCAGTGAAACTCAACAATTAAAACATACTTAAAATTATCTCTTCAAAATAAAGTATTTGATTAAATTTTAATGATGAAAAACATTAACTCAAACATTTACAAAACGACAAGTTCTTAGTGTTACAGATCGAGCAAGCGAAACTAAAATATCAGAAATTGATAAATAAATGATGAAAAACCTCAACGCTGTCGTTTAACTCACAACAACTAATTCTTCTCCCGAGTATCTGTAGCACATCATACAAAACACTACAAACAAAACAAAACAGGGGTGAAAGTACATCCAAATATATTAACAATGCAAAACATACAAATGTAGCACATTCAACACAATTATTAGTCACACACTTTATTCATAACAATAAAACAATCACAAAGTGCTTATGTATGCAATGTTAACAATATTTCGACTCAATGCAAGTGGTATTATTTTGTGACATAAGAGTTGGTTACTAAAATGCATCCCCTCAATGCAAATCCTCTTCGAACTCAGTTCCTCTTTGAACCCAAACTCACCATTGATCCACTCTTATTAACCAGCGAATCGTCACTTCTCAAAATCGACACACATAATGCATGCTATGCAACAATAACAACAACAATCATGTGCATAAATTCACCACCTGTTCCACTTCAAATAATTCATAATGCCAAAAGGCATCTACTGTAGTTCACACCTAAACTACACGTCTCAACAACTCACCCTTTCATGGAAACTCACCATGAAACTCGACATTAATCATTTAAAACCACGTAAAATAATTAACAATTTATTAAACGCATCAAAACATCAACCAACAGTCGCTCGAAAACAGACAGTTGAACCAATGATTTCTCTATGTCATCTTTTTTTTTTATTAGAATAGAAAAGAAGGACCAAAACTATTTTGAAAATAAAGTATAGAAATTGATTTCGTGATTTGACTAAAATAAGGAGACTAAAACTATAATTTAACCTTCATTTTAATTGCTTAACCTGATAATTAGAGATGCAAATGGGCAGGATAAGTGTATGATACTATAGTACACATTCCTATATTTGCAATTGGAAAAAATCATCGTACCCGAGCCCATATCCACTTGGTTAACATCTTTAACACCTCTACCCATGTCTATGGGAATGTAAATACCCATACCCGTACATGTTACTCGCATTTCTGTTTAAAAAAATGTCAAATATAAAATATTATATCATCTTAAGTTTTTAAGATCATTTAAAAGTTTTCAAAAAAATTAATTGTTGAACTATGAAATTAAAAAGCACGTATATTAAGGCTTTGTTTGGTAAAATTAGTGGTTAGATGATAAGCTAGCTGATAGCTTATAGCTTATATCTAATGGCTGATGACTGATAGTTTATAGTTTATAACTGATGGCTTTGACTGATAGTTGATTAACTAATTAAAGTGTTTGATAAATTTAGCAGTTTAACTAGCTGATAAATGTAAAACGACATAAAAAAACATTTCATAATTAATAATTAAATATATATTTAAAATAATTAAACTTTATCAGAGTAATAATGAAATAAAATAAGATAAGCTATAAGCTATAATTTAAACTCCTATTTAAAATAGCGTTTGGAAAATAAATTATAAGTTAGTAAAATAATCTATAAGGTCGTGATGAAAAACTGTTACCAAACAGGTATTTTATTATCATACAAGTTTATTATAAGTTATATGTTATAAGCTCAAAATATGACTTTCCAAACAAAGCCTAAATATTTAATGATTTAACATTAATGTATTTTTTATTTTAGAAATGGACATTTATTTTAATATAATAATATAAATTAAAGTCTATATATACATAATACTTATTTTGGTCCCTTAACTATAGGCCATGGTTTACTTCGGTACCTTATCGTTTTTTTCCCGCCAAATTGGTCATTTAATTTTCAAAACGATGCAAACAAGTCTCAATCATCCACTCTGTTAGTCAAAGTATGTTAAAAGTCTACGTGACACATTTGACTAACTATTGTGGCAGAGTTAGCGTCGGAAAAACTGAGCTAAAAACTATTTCTCGATTTTAATATTGATGTTCATCTCCTTTCCCAAATGTTTTTACATTATAATTTTTTATGGCTCATTTGCAGATGTAACCCCTACTAAATCAACACAAATAATTTTTCTCCTACTCTCAGTATTCCCAAATCTGCCACCGTCAAAGATATACGCATACCATGGTAACGACTTAACACTTGTTGTATTCATTGACTTAAATATCACTCAAGCTTGTTTTCCAAATCCATGTCTGGTATAACCAACAACAGTTCAAACGTGAAAGACCCCGACATCCTTAAATGGAACAAAAACATTTCTACTCATATGTACAATGGAAACTACGAATCTGAAAAGGATGTTGTTTCCTGGAACTCTTTGTTGTCTGGGTATGTTAATGAGGCAAGGGAGGTTTTTGATAAAATACTTGAGAAAAATTCTATCTCTTTAAATGGTTTGCTTGGTACTTATGTTCATAATGGAAGAATGAATGAGGTTTGTCGGTTGTTTGAGTCTAAATCGGATTGGGAATTGATTTCTTGGAACTGTTTGATGGGTGGGTTTGTTACTAGAAGGAAGATAGGACATGCTAGGCATCTTTTTGACAATATGCCTTTTAGAGATGAAATTACATGGAATACAATGATTTCAGGTTATGCCCAAGTTAGAGATTTGTCATAGGCTAGGAGATTGTTTGATGATTCTCCGTCGTATGACGTGTTCACTTGGACAACTATGGTGTCTGAGTATGTGTAGAATGGAATGGTGGGTGACGCTAGAATTTTTTGATGAACAATAATTAAAAGGGTTAAATATATAAATTTCCCCTGTAATGTTAGCGAGATTCGCATTAGACCCCTATAAAATTATTATTTTCAATTACCCCTATTATTTTTGGTACCCCTAAGCGTGTAAAAATGGAGCGAAACGAGGGGGTAAAGCAAAAAAAAAATATTTTACGAGGGGGTAAAATTTTCGCCTAAGGAGCAAAAGACTTAGAATTTTAGCATTTCAAGGGGGCGATTAAAAAAAAACATTACCAGGGTCTAAAATGAGAATTCAGTAACATTACAGGGGGAGTTTATATATTTAACCCTAATTAAAATGTAGAAAAATTTGGGGAAGAAGATGAACATCAATATTAAAATCTAGAAATAGTTTTTAGCGTTAGTTTTTTCGACGCTAACTCCATCACAATAATTAGTCAAATGTGTCATGTAGACTTTTAACAGACTTTGACTAACGTAGTGGGCGAAAAAGACTTGTTTGCATCGTTTTGAAAATTAAGGGACCAATTTGGCGCAAAAAAGATAAGACACTAAAGTGAACCATGACCTATAATTAAGGGACTAAAATGAGTATTCCCCCCTCCCCCCCACCCCCCACCACACACACACACAAAACACTCATACCCGCTTATTTAAACGGATAATTATTCGAGTTCGTGTCTGTACTTATTTTTGCGGATTTTTATCTTGTTGTGGATATTTTTGTGGATATCCACTAAAAATGTGCCAAATTACCATCTCTACCGATAATGTATTCCAATTAATTTCCTAATTATTTCATGATTATATTAAAATAATTCATTTTTATAGTTTGAGATTACAAAGTCAAAATTTTATTACTAAATTGATCTATCATAGATTGATTTGATACTTTAGTATTATTGTCAATAATCTTTACATTATAAAGTTAAACTTTGAATTGATTTGTTTTTGTAAATATATTTTACAATAATTTTTACTTAGGAAAATTAGAGATTAAATACAGTTAATCCATTATATTTATATGGATTGCAATGATAATAAAATATAGGTTTTTAAGTCCCATATATGAAATTAATCTCTATATTTTTAATTCAAACATTTTTGTTTTTCTCTATTTTAAATTTAAACAATTTTAGTCTCTCGCGTTTTTTTATTAAAAATCAATGAGATTTTTGTTTTTTAAACTTAAATTTTTATTTATTAAATTTAACAATAATTTTATATTCAATGATTCGTCATGTTTCACAAATAAATTGTCACTTAAAAAATAAAAACTTTGTTTAAGTTTAAAATAAGATGACCAAAATTTCGTGAATCAATAAAAATAGGAAATCAAAACTCTAATTGAACCTAAAATGTATTATTTACACAAAATACAACAATAAAAAATATTCAATGGTCAAGGCAGGTTCTTTATTTGTGTATATAATAAAGGTTGATAAGAAAAATATCAATTTCATCCTATTTTATTTTTAAAGTTTATCTTGTGAATAATGTCATAAAAACTTCTCTGACCCTTAATTTCTTTTGTTTTTCTTGACTTGATAAAACGAATTGAGTGTTTTATACCTAAATGTGAAAATATGTTCGACTATATCAGATTTTGTAAAGCTTAAGTCTAATCTAGATATAAATTTTAAGGCTTAAATTTATCGTGCGGTCTACTATAGGCTTAATTGTAGATTTGAGTGTGCCGTTTTCAAAAGTTTGATTTTACCCGTCCGCATACTTAGAATTTATTTCATTCAAAATATTTAAATTAACAATATGACCTATTTTAAATTTCACAAACAGGTTAATAAATCCTTGAATTAAACTTATTTTAATATTTAGAGTATAATTTTAGAGAATCAAAATAGGTCTTATATCATATTTTAAATTTAATTTTATATACTAAATTTTATTGTAAAAATTCATGTAGGTTAATAGCATGAATTATTGAAAATGTTAACAAACTTATACATAAGAAAATACAAAATCTATTTTAATAAAAGGAGTAATACAAAAAATTACTTAAATGGCTTTTTCAACTGGGTTGGTTGTTGATTATGCTCTATTTGTTTCTTCTAAACTGTATGAATTTTCGAAAATACCACTTTTGCTTTGTTTGGATAGTATAATCTTTGCGCATCCTAAATCACTCAACGCTTTATTGTTTATTGGGTTATTACCATTTTATTCCCCTATTATATAGGTCATATCTGGTTTAACTCCTTGTAATTTTTTTCTTCAAAAACAATCTTGCCATTTCAAAAAACTAACAATGTAGTTCCTAAATTCAAAATCTGCAGCTAAATCGGCAAGCTTCCTACGAATTTTCTTTCGGATTTACTTGCGGATTTTGAGTTTAAGGACTAAATTGTTAGTTTTTTGAAATGTCAAAGTTATTTTTGAAAGAATTTTTTTTACAGGAGGTAAATCAGAAATGACCTATATGACAGGGGTAAAGTGGTAATGACCCTTGTTTATTTAAAATGATTTTCGGAGTACGAGTTCTATTTAGTTGGATAGTAACATCCATAAAGCATGATACATAGTTTGGTTAGTATTATCTAGATCATCATATTTATTGCATAACAGTTCCATAAGCTCTTTCACTGAAGATCTTATACATATTTCCTTAAATCAACTTCCATTTTTATTCAATAATTATGTTCGATAACACAACTCAATTGTACTTTGACGTCATGAACATCATAATCGTCTTAAATTTAATATAATGTACATTTATATCTCTAATCATTGAATAGTAATATGGTTGGTTTTTGTTCATTGTGAAAACATATGGATTGTATCATCTAGAGGCTTCTAAATTGTGAATTTTTTATATTTGGAATGGTTGATTGAATTCTCTTAATTTTTATTGGTTGAAGTATGGTGCAACCAAGTCAATGTGCAACACCCTAAAAATCTGATTCTTTATTTAAAAAATATAATTAAATATTTTCTCAAAAAAGGTGTTACACATACTAAACATGCGCCACTCTGTCAACCAAACCAATTTAACATGTAGCGGAATTCAAAAATTAAAGCTTACTTTAAATTATCTCTTCAAAACAAAATATTTGATTAAATTTAAATGATAGAAAACATCAACTTAAACATTTACAAAACAATATGTTCCTAGTGTTACAGATCAAAGCAAGTGAAACTAAAATATCGCAAAACGATAAATAAGTGAAGAAATCAAAAATGTTGTCTTCCAACTCACAACACTTAATTTTTCTCCTGAGTATATGTACCACCCCGTACAGAACATCACAAACAAAACAAAACAAGGGTGAGAATACACTCAAATATATTAGCAATTCAAAACATAGAAAGTGTAGCATATTAAATGCAGTTATCAATCACACACTTTAATCACAATAATAAAACAATCACAATGTGTTTATGAATGGAATGTGTACAACATCTCGACTCAATGCGTGTAGTTCCATTTTGTGACATCAGAGTTATGTTACTGACATTCATCCACTCGATTCAATTCCTCTTCGAACTGAGTTCCTCTTCGAACCCAAAATCATCATTGATCCACTCTTATGAACCAACGAATAGTCACTTCTCAACATCGACACAAATAATGCATGATATTCAACAATTACAACAACAAACAAGTGCAATAAATTCACCACATGTTCCACTTCAAACCGTTCACAACACCAAAAGGCATATATTGTAGTTCACACCTAAACTACACTTCTCAACAACTCACCCTTTCATGGTCACTCACCATAACACTCAACATTAACTATTTAAAACTACGTAAAATAATTAACAGCTCATTAAACACGTCAAAACAGAAACTAACGGTCGCTGGAATAAGAAATTTCTCGAAAATAGACAGTTGGACCAACATTTTCTACATGTCATCTCTTTTTTTTAATCAAAAATAGAAAATAAGGACCAAAATTGTTTAAATATAAAATATAGGAACTCATTTCGTGATTCGACTAAAATAAGGGAACTAAAACTATTATTTAACCTTCATTTTAATTACTTTATCCCAATAATTAGAGATGCAAATGGACATGATGAGGGTAGGTACTATAGTACTCATCCCCATACTTGCAGTTGAAAAAAATCTTTGTATCGAGCCCATACCCACTTCGTTAACATCTTTAGCACATGTACTCATGCCTATAGGAATAAAAGAGCACTTGTAATGATTTAACATTAATGTATTTTTTAAATATAAAGTGTATATATATATATATATATATATATATATATATATATATATATATATGGCGTGGATATTAAGGTGTCACTATTCGCATGTATACCTGCTTATTTAAGTGAGTAATTATCCAAGCTCGTGACCGCACATATTTTTGCAAATTTTTATCTTACCTATTGTGAATATTTTTGTGGATACCGACTGAAAATATGCCAAATTACCATCCATATCGTTAGTGTATTTTAATTATTTTCTTAATTGTTTAATAATTATATTAAAATAATTTATTTTAATAATTTGAGATTATAAAGTCAAAGTTTTATTATTAAAGTGATGTATCATGGATTGATTTGATACTTTAGTATTATTGTCAATAATCTTTTGATTATAAATTCAAACTTTGAACTGAATTGTTTTTTTAAAAATATATTTTACAATAATTTGTTACTTGGGAAAATCAAAGATTAAATACAATTAATCTTGTATATTTATATGGATTGCAATAATAATAAAATATAGGTTTTTAGTCCCATTTAAGAATTTAATATCTTTATTTTAAGTTCAAACAATTTTGTTTTTCCGATTTTAAATTCAAACAGGTTTAGTCTCTCTCGCATTTTTTTTATAGAAAATCGATGGAATTTTTATTTATAAGGTTTAATAATAAGTCTTTCACCTATTTTAAGTTTTCAATGATTTCGACGATATATCTTTATATATGATAGAGACTAAAACTGTTTAAATTTAAAATCGAGTGATCAAAGCTATTTAAATTTAAAATAAAATGACCAATTTCATGAATCAGATAAAATAAGAAATCAAAATTGTTATTAAACTTAAAATATATTATTTACACAAAATACAACAATAAAAAACATTCAATGGTCTAAGGTAGGTTCTCCATTTGTGTATATACTTTTCTCCACTTCACAATATTCTTAATTGATTTCTTCATTGTTACGTCATGTTTGAAATATATGATTAAATCTCTTATAAATATTTTGTGATTTATTTAAAATAGACTCATTTTCATATGATTAAAGAATATTTATTATAGGTATAATTTTCAAAACTACTAAACAATTGGTGTCAGAGTATCTATAAATAAAAAGTTTATAGAGGCTCTGATGAATCTTTTGACTGACCCATTTAAGGGGAGATTGACATTTAGGCCAACATATGTTTTGGTGTACGGGTGAGTATGAGAAATACATGCTTGTGTAGACTTGACTGAAGTTTCTCCACTGGTTGGTTTGAAGAATGGTGGTTTTACTATAGGACAAACAACTCTTAAAGTTGCTTCCAGTAAAGTGGTCAAACATGAGAAAGCGTGTTCTGAAAATCAACATGTTTATATACCATTTGCCTTGACACTTTTGGTTTCCTAGCACCAGAAGCATTTTATCTTTTATAGAGATTTCAAAGGCTTATGAATAGAAATATTGTATTTCCTAGGTCTATGGACATAGTTTTTGAGAAGATTGGTTTTGTGATCCAAAACAGAGTAGCGGTGCAACTTGTTGTCCGCTTGCCTTCTTTTTCTCAGTGTTTGCTTCAATATCACTTGTTTAGGTTGCATTTATTCCCGAAAACAAGTAAGGGAGTGTCATCTCTCCAGTAGACTGTCACCTTTAAGCAGAAAAAACACATTCTTTCTCCAATTCCCCAATCGAGTTCGTTCCTCATTGGATCCAAAGTCTTATTTGACCGTTTCTTCCCAGTTCATTCCTGGATAGAACCTTGTCTCCAACCAATTCAGGTCTAGATTTCACAAAAATCTACCTGCAAACAATAAGAAATAGCCTCGTCATTCGAGCCTCTTATTTCCTTTTCATCTTTAAACTTATCATAAAACGATTGTTCTTCTTAACAAGTCCAATCATGAAAGTTCAAGAAATCTCCACAGTTGTCTTTCTCTCTGAGAAACTTGTATCTTTACAGTCAAAACGCCCACATCTTCTAAAAAAGATCCCCGACACGATTGCAATTGGGAAAATAGAAGCTCATTTGAGATCTGTTTTTATTATTGTCTGTTATTCACAAGCCTGAATACTCAGTAAAAATTTATCAAGAATTACCTTGTTATAGTTATCACTTTGCTGATAATTGGTAATATCTTCAGAACTCATGCCATTTACCATCACAATGCTGATAATCGGTAAATGAGTCTTCATTCCAAATTACCATAAACTATCACTAGGCTGATAATTGGTAATATCACTTTTGTTTACCTTAAACATTGTCACAAGGATGATAGAAGGTAATCTCCTCGTTTCCCAAAGCGAAACAGATATTCACTTCCTTTGTGAATCTTTTTTCCATGTGAAACATATATTTGTTTCCCAACAAACAGGATTCTCCTTTCTTAAACAGGTCGAGATATCCTCACAATTGTTTTTCCCCCAGCATGTCACCCTTTGATACCTCCTGGATAAACTTATGGCAATCACTTTGCATCATTCGCATGTTTTGGTATCTTAGGCCCAAAATTTGCGTATTCTGATATTTAAGTCTCTTCACACCTATCAAGAGGAAGATTTTCATCCTCATATCTCAGGTTAAAGAAACTTAAATAGGGGCATCTGTCATACCCCATTTTTTGACCTAAGATACCATCTCATATCATTCACATATGCATCAATATCATTGCATCACTAACAATTTCAACACAAGATACATCGTGTGTGTGCTCCTTGAGCCAAATTAGGGTTTTGATAAAAAAATATTTCATATGTTCAAGATATGATCAATTAGGGTTTGAGTCTTCACTCACTTCTAATGATATATATTCATCAATCATCAACATTTGATCTTCAAATCCCAATCATTTCCTCAAGATCTATCTTGAATCGACCAATTAGGGTTTTGATCGAGGATGGTGTATCATTGACTTTTTGCTCAACGAATGACCTAATTGCTTGGAGAATGATCTCCAAATCATCAATGCAATATATTTACCTAATTTCTTGGTTCAAAACATCTCAAATGCCATGATTGATCATCAGAGAAATTCTAAATCATCTGACAAAAAGTCAATTGTTCAAATCAGTCAAACTTTGACTTTTGGTCGACTTTTTGAAATTCAAATTTTTTTCAATCATCAAATCATTCCAAATTGTCCATTATAATCATAAAAAATCAAAATGTGTGAAAAAAGTCAACAAAAAGTCAAAACTTGAAATTTTTCTAACACTTAGAAAATTTTTCAAGTGTTTTTATCATGTTTTTCACCATTTTCATGACCATTTTTCACCTAGATCCATTTTGATTCAAGAAAAACTCAAAATATGAATGTTGTAGATATTGTTCCAAGATTTCCAAAATGTCCAAGAACTTGCAAAAACACTTTGTATAGACAGGGTTTTGAAATTTAAACTTAGAGGTCCATAACCATAATTTTCAAGCCATTTCTCCAAGTTTTTCAAAACGTTTTTGCAATTCCTCTTATAGAAGCCTTGTCACCATTAAGAGATAAGTTCCCATCTAAGAATATCTGATGGAAATGATTGGAAGAGGATAGAATCACTTGAGTTTTTTTAACCATGGTTAAGAAAGATTCCATGTGCATTTAATGTGAATATTCCTTACTTATTCCTTAAGCTTCAAGTTGCAAACTCATCAATCCTATCCTTGCCTTGCTCTTCAGACCTCTTGGACTATAAATAAAAGTCATTTCTCACTTCAAAATCACACCAAAGCAATCCTAAACAAGCTTTCTCACTTCTTTCTTTTTTTCTAAGTTTAAATGTTACAAAATGTGAGAATTCGCAAATCTCCAAACCTTGCCATTTCTGAGCAATCTCAAGCTTCAAACACTCTCCAAATACCCGTAAGAAGTTGTTAGAATCATCAAGCCATCACAAAAACAACCAAAACTCAGAATCATACCCCAAGTTCCATAAACTTGCAAATTGAGCCTTAAACCTCCATCTCTTAATCCACTCGTGCACTTTCCAAATTATCACTTCAAACCTCATCCATACACTCCACAGAGATGATCCAAACCCTTAGATAACTTCTGTAAACACAGAATCATCATCTCCATCATCAAACTAGTAGTGCTGCAGTTGGACTTGGGTAGGAAGTTCCAGACCATTTCAAAGCAAACTTAGCATTCCAACACGTTCCTTGAGGTCCAAAGAAGCTATCCAAATCATCAAAACGCATTTGGAAGCACTCCTTTGAGGAATTCGATTTCTGCTCATAAGAGGTAAGTTGCTCAACTTCGTTTTTTATGATTCTTTCATCCTAGTTCAAAACTTGAAATGCTGTCATGTTTCTGTATGTATGAGGATCATAAACCCTCAATCATTTGCTTGATTTGTTGCACATACACGATTTCATGATCAATTTTCCAAACCTAGGGTTCATTTGGTTTCTTCAAAATTAGTCATCTTAGGCTTAAAATAAATGGAATTAAACACCACCACCGTGCTCCTGGCTTCAAGACGAGCAAGTTTGATATTTACTTCATCCAATTTCATCAAAAAATGAAGGAGTTAGGAATAATAGAATCTTGAGGTTGAAGATGAAACCATGTGCGTGTTTTCTGATTTCTAAAAAATTCAAATTTTCATTTTAACTTATATTTAATGGTTGCTATATTATGACCGGATGAAACAGTCACCCCAGTGGCATCCAGCGCGCTCTTAAGTCTTGCCATTCCATAAGGTCCAGGGTTTGAATCCCCTTGAGACCTTTTCTTTTTTAACTTTTCACTCTTTTCACATTTTCAACTATTTTCAAAACCATTTTCCAAACTTGTTTTTTAAAATAAAATCAATTGGAGGCCTGTTAATGACAAGCTAAGCACATGGCTCAGTGGTAAAACCTTTCACTTTCAAAGCCAAGGTCATGGGTTCAAACCTCTCCAAGACCAAAAACAAATTTTTATCACTAGTTTTCTTCATTTTTTTTAATCAAACTTCAACATTTTCAAAAACCAATCAAAACTTCTCATTTTGAGATGATTTTTTGCACACTTGTCGTTTAATATACCTATTTTATGATTATGTCAAAAAATTCCAAAAGATATTTTCTTTTGATATATTTTCATTAGGTTTATAATAGAAGTTTTTATGTGTTTTAAATACTTTCAAAAATGTTTTCTTCTTGATTTTTCAAACCTAATCTTTATCAAAACCTCTTGTGAATAATTTTCACTTTTCAAACCTTTTCAAAACTTTCAAAAACATTTTAATTAACTTACACACCTCTTTTCCATGATCGATTCGATTAAATCTTTGAAAATACAAACCGAACAAGGTTTTTTCCTCGAAAATCTTTCGAACTCAAAATCAAATTGATCATGGACCTCCCTTACGGTATAAGTCCCAACCCTCCTATGTACATACTTAATTTACTTGTACATATTCACTCTTTTGTGTACATATTCATTTCTTTGTACATATTCAACTCTTTTTTACAAATATTCAAGTATAAACTAGTGTCGTTCGCTAGTTTTATTCCACTTGTTTATACACCAATTCCACTAGTATTAAGAGGAGCATTATTCCCGATGAAACTGCTCTTAAACCAGTGGGTCTCCCTTAAGGTGTAAGTCTCACTTCCTTGTATATATCCAAGTATACTATCTTATCCGCTTGTTTTAAACACTTGTTTATATATTTGTTTTCACACTCCTTTGTATATATTCAAGTTACACTAGATTTTATTTGCTTGTTTTAAACACTTGTTTATATATTTCCTTCATAAACTCTTATGAATGCACACACACACACACTTTGTCTCATATATACTTGTTCATATACTTGTTCATGTTTATTTATGTCATTACAACTAGTATAGAAAACTAGGTTTCCCATAGCCTTCTCTTGAGCTTCGTACAAAAGAACTCCCTCGTTGAGTTAGCCTCCTCTTGAGCTTTGAAACAACTGGTTGAACATCATCCGATAACTATATCAATGAAGTCGCCATCGAACGTTTTTTATCTCACAAAAAGAGAAAGGTAAACGCATCGCGAAAACTTAAAAGGGATAAGACACGGTCTTGCGACCGAGAGATAGGGTAAGGGAGTCTATTACGCGAAGGGAAGGTATTAGCACCCCACACGCCCGTAGTACTCTACGATATCCACTTCTATTTTCTATCTAATGGGTGTGTTTATATCTATTTACTGCTTAATCACTATATTTGTATGCTAAAAAAGGATGCATGTGAAAGAAAGGAAAATAAAGAAAACACGGGGAAAAGAAGGAAGTATTTACAAAGTTTGCTCGATCGAGCCCCGTGACAAGATGCCTACGTATTCCCGCGTGCAATGGGAAAGTCAAAGCGCCGTAGTTCGGCTCACATGTTTTGATGGGTTATGTGTTTTTTACTTATACAAAATAATTTTAAACACAAAAGAAAACCCGTAGGCAAAAAATTTTGCATTGGTTGGTTGTTTTTACCCTAAAAAAGGAGTTTGAACCATTATTAAGTGTTTTGGTTTGCAAAAGAAAAAGAAAACAAGTTTTAGTTTTATTACATGCATGGATGTAAAAGAAACTGGAAAACAAACAAGGGAAACTATCTAATGTTATCCCTAATGTCATCATGCATGGATTACAACCTAAGGTCTAACTCGAATCACTACCTAAGATAGAGTCGAGGGAATCCTAAAGGAACATGGCAAAGGTTTACAACCTAGATCTATGTCTATCTCGAATCGCTAGCTAAAGTAGAGTCAAAGATGACAAAAAAAAAGGATGGAAAAGGTTTAAAACCTAAGTCTATGTCCATCTCGAATCACAAACTGAAGTAGAGTCGAAGACGACAAAAGGGATGAAGCAAACATGTGCTTTGGCAAAAGCACATAAACAATGCAATGCAAACAAACAAATGGCACACAAGCGCAGGAAAAGGAGGAAGTCCTATAGCCTTGACAGTAACGAGCATACCGTGAGTCAACCAGGAGCCGACACATCCGATTCCTGTGAAGAGCAAATGATACGAGTTCTGCAATAAATGCGAACCCCAGGAAAGCGTGGAGAGTCAGAATAGGGAACTCTTGCCACTTTTATTATTGACTCGATAAAGGAAGCAACACGATTCGCGTGTACTGAGCTGACACGGAATAGAACTGCGCGGGGGGTTGATTGCGGACCCTTTTCCGGCTTGCCCATATATCAATGACTCAATGATAGGAAATATAAAAAGCGGGACTTCGCTTGGTGGTACCACGTCGGGTGTCCTAACCACTTTGACCTATGCAAGCACAAATATAAACACTTACTGAGAATTACCTCCCTATGCAGATGGAGGATTTAAAACAAACCAAACACAATTAGCAAATGTAATTGCCCTAAACGGGTCTTTAAATAAACCGAGGGTTCCAACATGCTCCAACTACGAAGCCCCTTCATACATCTCTATTCCTACTTCTCATGGCAAGGAAAGCGGTAAAATCCTACTTCTCATGCTCTCTAGAAAAGCGGTAAAGAAATGCAATAAATAAGTAAAATAAATACCAAACGGATATTAAATCAAGAGTTAAGAAATCGGCAAAAAAGAAATCCGGAGAATGTGCGGAGGCACAAAAGCATAATCGAATGTGTGTCATGCACATCTGAAGCAAATACACCTGTATAAGATCATAATCCAGACAATACAAATAAAGGATGTGTATCTATATGCACGGTCAAGAATATGTGTCTATACACACTCGACGTATATCAAATAAACCTGCAAGAAACTATCCAGATAATACAGACAAAGGATGTGCATAGATATGCACGGTCGAGAATGTGTGTCTATACACATTCGACGTATATCCAATGAACCTGCAAGAAATTACAATCCGGACAAAGCAATAGAAGGCACACACATATGTGCGAGCAACAGGTGTGGATTCTACGCATCCAAAATCAATCAGATAACCTGCAAAAGATGGTGAAAACCAAGCAGACAGATAAAGAGTACACACGCATGTGTGCAACATCAAAACATGGATTTTATACATCCAAATCAATAGTATAATGCTCCGCGTACCTTGCATACAAAACAGAGTGTCAGAAATAGCAATGTGGCTTTTAAATAAAACACAAGACGCAAAAAATGGTTATTTACAATGAAATCGGAGTATTGAAAATAAATTCCTAGTGAGGTCAGCAACTAAGTTGCTCTAAATCTATCCTAAATGTCTCTAAAAAAGGAAGGAAAGACTATGAATTACTCATGTGAAAGGAAACTAGATAACTACACAATTATCAAATTAATTCCTACGAAATCGAATCATTAAAAGCGGCTTTGAAATTTTACCTACAATCCTAAAGTTTATATTTAACTACAATTAGATGGTATAAGAAGTATCTTAGAATTTCAAAGAAAAAATGGCATTATACTTCCTAAGTTAATTCAAACTATAAAGGAAAAAAACATCTAAAGGTATTATTAAAAATGAATTAATAACTAAAAGAAATTAAATGCAAAAAATATTAAAAAAATGTCAAAAATATTCTAATATCCTAAAATATCATAATATATTTTTATATATTTTTTTACAAGTCAAAACAATCGAAATCGAAATCAAAATTGATTAGGTGTTAGTATTATGTACATGAAAGCAGGGGGGTGTAAGACTGAATGTTCTGATTGAACTAAATCTAGTTATATGGCGTGTTGGGCCTATTAGCATGGGGGTATAAATCAGTAAAACACTAAAGTCCAATTCAGTATTGCATTAAGCCTTTTTATTTGAAACATGCTAAGCCCAATCCGATTTACACCTAAAGTCCATCCATCCAAAAACATTTATTCAGATTTTTTAGTCCTTTATTATTTTACAGTATGTCACATTATATTTTTATGTATGTTATAACTTAATCAATTGGTCATGCTTAATTTAAATCAAAATTTATAATTATAAAAATAAAAGACACATGGCACGATCCGGATGGTCAGTATGGAAATGCATGAACCAACGGTGGAGAGACACACCTGGGGTTAGCATGAGGCACGACGGAACAGTGCTCGCCGGTTGCCTCAACGGCGGCGACGATGACCAAACCCGTCGGATTCGGAACAAACTCGGCCAGCTTCTTGATCGGTTTCTCACGCAGATTACGAATCTCACCTCCGTTTCCTCTAAAACTCAACCAAACCCGGTGAACTGTGAATACGAAACTCAGATCTTTGACAATGGAACGCAAAAAAACTTCACTGCAACCTCAAATCTGAAAAATAGAATGTTCTGTAACCACCTTCTGCCGACGAAGAAGCTTGCACTCTTAGCTGGCTGTAACACTCTCGATAATTTCGAGTTCAAGAACAACTTTGAGAGCATCGCGAAGTCGACGGCGATAAACGGATTCCAAGATTTCTGATCGAAAATGACACCATAAGAGAATACCGTTTCGAACTTTCTTGTTGCTTACAGCAGATGAGGTAAAGGAGTATTGGAGTTTTCTTGAGACAGTGATGGTTGCGAAACCGAATCAAGACTCGCCGCAGCCATTCAAGAGGAATTCAAATCCTCCTCTTCCGGTTATGATGAAGGTTGTTATGGTTGTTGTGAGAAGAGAGAGGAGGATATAGAGAAGGAAAGAATGAAGAGATGGATGGTGTTGTTTTTGGTTATCGTGGAGAAGGTTGTTACGGTAGAAGAAGAATGGATGAAAGGGTTTGTTGTGGTTATGATGAAGAGCCGAAGGGAGTGGTGGAAGAAAAGAGAGAGCAGAAGAAAATGAGTTGTTGACAGTGAAGAAAAAAAAGAAGAATGTAGTGAATGGATGAAGGTTAGTTCTGTTACGTTTTTTCCCATTCCCAAAAAAATGGTCAGTTAGTTATCATTGCTTAAAGAGATAATAGTGATGGATGAGAATGTGTGGAAAAAAGAATTCTGTTGAAGTTTTGTTAGAGCTATTAGGTGAGAGCCGCGAGTGAGTTTGTTAGGCGAGAAAGAGAGAAAAGAAAGAGCAGAGTCGTGAGGGAGGGAGTTGGTTGTGAGGGCGATTTCTGTTTCGGTTATGGAGAGTGGTAGGAGCTGTTATGGTACAGAGGGAGTGAAGAAAAAGGTGAGGTCCGAGAGTGGGGTTAAGAGAGAAAAGGGAATGCCAACAGAATGGTTTCCGCGTTTGTTCGTGAGCTGTCAAGAACAAAAAAAAAATTCACCATTCCTCCAAAATACCAGCTTGCCAACTTTAAATTCCTCACTTCAAGGTGTTATATCTCGGAATATATGCGTTTTCCATACAAAATTGAAACACCAAAGTTGTAGAATATACTTCTGTGAACAGTTTCCGTGTTTGGAGTTTTTCGATTCTGAGCCCGTAGCTTACCTAAAAATGGACCTGAAGTCAAGGTTGTACCACTGATCGCATTACCACATAAATTTCCACACATCGCATGCCATGTGCTCACGCCGGATGCACTACTTTGTAGCTCCGTAACTCTTTCGATATTCGACCGGACGACTCAAACCCAGTACCGTTGAAAAGCTCGCGTGACATAGAACAACTCTATAGTTCGACGAAAATCCAAACGAAGCCTTTATCATCGAATAAAAAGTGTTTGAAGTTTGTTATACGACTGTTCGATGAAATGCTTGGCTGGGCCAGGCAAGTTTCAAGCATGACTTGCCGCGATTTTCTAACTTCAAGCCATCAATTACGGCGCTTCGTATTTTTCGCTCCGACGTCCGAAACGAAAAAGTTTCTAAACGAAACTTGTAGAGGGCATGGTGAACTCCAACTTTCATGTTCGAAGCTCCTCCGTGCAGCAATCGAATCAACGAGAAAACAGCCCCGAACATACGCCCAAAAACTGTTCGATGAAATGCTTCTGTATGCTTGGCAAAAATGTGCGTGCTGTCTTGCGTTTTGGCATCTTCGAAATGCAAACTACGGCGCTACGTATCTTCCAGCTCCGACGTCCGAAACGAAAAAGTTTCTAAACGGAACTTGTAGATGGTATTACGAACTCCAACTTTCATGTTCAGAATTTCTCTGTGCGGCGACCGAATCAATGACGAAAACAGCCCTGAACATGTGCACAAAAATTGTTCGAATCTTACAAACATAACGAGTTCTTATTTTCTGAGCTTTATAACTTCCGATTCGAATCCCGAATGAATTCGATTCCTTCAACAAAGTTGTAGACTACCGTGAGATGAACAACTTTTCAGTTGAATATTTTTTTAATTCGGAGCCTGTTAAGGACCAAATTGTAGCTATTTTGTACATGATTTTGTGGTCCTTAACAATGCCTTTTTAATTAATTAGTAGTATTTATTCTAGTATTTTGGTTTAATTAGGTTTTTATTTAGTTTTAGTTCATAATATATTATTTAACTTAGTTTACTTTTAATTGTAGGTTTTTATTGATTAATTATCTCAAGCTTGGACAGACCCATGCTTTCACCTTTTGGGCCACCAACTCCATCATTTCAGCTGACTTTTGGTGTGTTAGGCAAGGGAGCTTCACTTCATCATAATTATCTTTAATTTGTAAAAATTAGGGCATAGAATTTGTAAGAAAAACCATAGTTTTTCATCTTGATTCTTCATGTTCATCATCTCTACCAACAATCTTGAGAGCAAAGCAACCATGGAAATGAGTGGCTAAGTTCTTTTTGTGTCAAGATTAGAGGTAGTTGATCTAACTAGTATGTATTTCTTTTAATCCATTTGTGTATGAACATGGTTGATGATTAATATAGTTGAATATCTTTGTTCTTCATTTTTATGCTTTGAGTCTTGCTTGGGAAAGAATACTTCAAAGTAGACCTAGGATATTCATCCACTAATGAACAAATGCTAGGGATATATTTGTGTGTTAGTGTTTACAAATATTGAACTTAATGATTATCATGTCAATAGTTGTAGTGAGGGATCATACAAAGATTAACATGATAACATTCACAATCTTGGTGGGAAATCTACAAGATTGAGAGGATATGTATTTATAGAAATCATCTACTATGTTCATCACTTGATTAATTGAATGCATATGAAATTAGGTCAATGAAACTAATCTTGACATGCTTCCATAAATTACAAACAAACTCCAACTCTCTTGAATCCAAACCATAACTCTCTTTTGAAAAGATTAATTTAGTTACTTGTTTGGAAACTCATGGTACTAGTAGATTAGATAACAAACCCTTTGATTACATAATCTTAAAATACACTTTTCTATTGAAAGACTACAATATACACCAATCCCAGTGGAATTGATAATTAAAAATACTTGTTCGCGGAAAAAAACCTACAACAAAATGGCGCCGTTGCCGGGGATTGGCGTTTGATATTGCTATAGTTGTGTGTTTTAAGACATTTTTCTACTAATCTCTCTTTGTTTCTTTTGTGTGGTTAGACATTTTCAGGAATTAGTTTATGCGAGGAAGTATTCCGGCCGATCAACTCCTTTTCGATCCCGAAATTGAAAGGACGGCTAGAAGGCTTAATAGTAGTGCTAAAAGAAGGAAAAGACTAGCTAGACAAAGGCAAGAAAGAGGAGAAAGAGGAGAATCATCTACTTCTTCTACACCACCCGTGTTAGGAGAAGTCATCACTATGGCGGAGAATCAACCACCACCACCACGGGGGCCTTGTGTCAATATCCCTCGTCACACCGCTCAATTTGCTCACCAAGCAAATGCAAGGGTCGCGGAGATGAAGACGGGTTTGCTTCAACTTTATGTAAGTCCTTTTCATGGCCATGACCATGAAGATCCTTACACCCACCTTACTAAGTTCTATGAGATCGGAGCGCCGGGAAGACCAAGAAGAGCAATACTTTCAAAGGCTTTTCCCTCATTCTTTAGTGGGGAAAGCAAAAGATTGGTATCTAGACCAATTGCAAGAAACAATGACAAATTGGAATGTTTTGGAGGAAAAATTCCTTGAAAGATTTTTCCCTCAATCACGTTTCATGGAGGCAAAGACCGCAATCTCGGTATTTTCACAAGGAGTAAACGAGCCTTTGAATAGGGCTTGGGAAAGATATAAGTCTATGCTTAGGAAGTGTCCTAGCCATGGTTTTGATGAGCTCACCCAAATTCATATTTTCCGAAATGGTCACCAACCTCAACACAAATTGTTGTTGGATGCTACGGCGGGAGGTTCTTTGATGGCAAAAACACCTTATGAAGCAATTCAAATAATTGAGAAGATGGGGAGGAATGATCACCAAACTCAACATGATCAAGGAAATGCACAAGTAAAAACGGGAGTTCTTGAAATTGGCTCGAGTCACGAAGCACTTGTAGCGCAAAACAAATTGTTTGCGAAGCAAGTTGAAGAGTTGATAAAACAAATGGCAAGACTTCCTCAACAAATCATGGAGTTGCAAGGAACAACTAGCAAGCAAAGTCAACAAATTACTTGTTGTGAATTGTGTAAAGGGGATCATAAAATCGGATTTTATCCTCCGGAAAATGAAGAAGCAAATTATATGGCCAACCAAGGGCAAGGATACCAACAACGAGCTCCTTATCCTTATCAAAATCAAGGCCAAGGTTACCAACAAAGGGGTAACCAAGGTTATCAAGGCGGTTGGAGACAAGACAACAACAACCAAGCTAGGCAAAATCCATATCAAACTCAAAATCAAAATCAAGCTCAACCTCAAAATCAACCTCAAAATCAAGTGAGATCTTCCAACATTCAAGACACTCTAGCTCAATTTATGCAAGCTTCTATGGCAAATCAAAAGAGCACGGAGGCATCTATCAAGAATTTGGAAACTCAAATGGGGCAACTAGCCAAGCAACTTTTCGAACAAAGTGCTTCGACATCATTTTTCCTAACTACTCAAGCAAATCCTAAGGAGCATTGCAAGGCTATTACAACTAGAAGTGGTAGAGTTTGTGATGAGAAAAAGAAAGTTGTTGAAAAGAAAAAGAAAGTAGTGGAGAGAAAAGATCAAGTGGAGAAGGATGAAGAAGTAGTAGTGGAGGAGGTAGTAGTTGAAAAAGATGATGAGGTTGTAGTTGAAAAAAATGATGATGTTGATGTGGAGGATGATTTAGTTGAAAATGATGTTGTAGTTGAAAATGAAAATGAGAATGGTGTAGTTGAAAAGGAGAAAGTGGAGGAAAAGAAGAAGAAAATGAGAAAGGGAAAGGAGAAGGAAGTCACTTTTTCATTAAGAAACTTACCATATCCTCACCTTCCTTCTAAAAAGGATGATGCAAAGCACTATGCTCGGTTTATGGATATTTTTAAGTAATTGCAAATTAATATTCCATTCACCGAGGCATTAGAGCAAATGCCCAAATATGCAAAATTCATGAAGGACATATTGACAAAAAATAAGCGGTACACGGATCAAGAAACTATAATGGTTGATGCAAGTTGTAGTGCGATAATTCAACGCACTATTCCAAAAAAAGAAAGTGATCTGGGGCGTGTAACCTTGCCCGTTACCATTGGGGATGTCTATGTCGGCAAAGGATTAATTGATTTGGGATCAAGTATAAATTTGATTCCATTATCCATTGTAAAGAGGTTGGGGGAGATTGAATTAAAGTCTACAAAAATGACGTTGCAATTGGCGGACAAGTCTATTACTCGCCCGCACGGTGTAGCTTTAGACTTGTTGGTAAAAGTGGACAAATTCTTTTTCCCGGTTGACTTTGTTGTGATAGATATGGAGGAAGACGTGGATGCACCTCTAATTCTAGGCCGCCCATTCATGAAGACGGCTAGAATGATGGTTGACATTGATGATGGCTTAATGAAGGTGAGGGTCCAAGGTGAAGAGATTTGCTTTAATCTTTTTGAAGCAATGAAGCATCCAATTGATAAGAAAGATTGCTTCAAAATTGATGTTATTGAGGAAGCAACCCAAGAAGTGAATGATGATAATGATAGTCAAGATCTCGAGGAGTGTTTGGAAGGAATGGAGATTTCCAAGGAAATGCACCCATGGGAGGAAGAAGTGGAAATTTTGAAAAATGATCCAAAAGATGAAGAGCCAAAACTTGAGTTGAAAGATCTACCATCTCACTTGAAGTATGTGTTTCTAGAGGAGGGAGGTAAGAAGCCCGCAATCATTAGTAATACATTAACGGAGAAGGAGGAGGGAAACTTAATTCAAGTTTTGAAATCTAACAAAAATGCAATTGGTTGGGTTTTAGCCGAATTGAAAGGCATAAGTCCGGCCTATTGTATGCATAACATCATGATGGAGGAAGAGTATAAACCGGTAGCCCAACCTCAGAGGCGTTTGAATCCGGTGATGAAGGAAGTAGTTCGAAAAGAAGTAGTGAAGATGTTAGAAGCGGGAATGATTTATCCGATCTCGGATAGTACTTGGGTGAGCCCGGTGCATGTGGTTCCGAAAAAAGGAGGTTTGACGGTTGTGTCGAATGATAAGGATGAATTAGTGCCAACAAGAAAAGTGACGGATGGAGAATGTGCATCGACTCACCAAGGCTTAACAAAGCAACGAGGAAGGATCACTTTCTCTTCCGCTCATGGACCAAATGTTGGAAAGGCTCATGAACAACAATACTATTGCTTTTGGATGGATATTCGGGTACAATCAAATATCGGTGAATCCGGAAGATCACGAGAAAACGGCTTTCACATGTCCTTTTGGAATATTCGCATATAGGCGTATGCCTTTCGGCTTATGTAATGCGCCGGCAACATTTAAAAGATGCATGCAAGCCATATTTGCCTATTTGATTGAGAAAACAATTGAAGTTTTTATGGATGACTTTTCAGTCTTTGGAGCGTCATTTGATTTGTGCTTGGAAAATTTGAACACCGTCTTGAAGAGGTGTGTGGATACCAATTTGGTCTTGAATTGGGGAAAATGCAATTTCATAGTGACCGAGGGAATTGTTCTTGGCCACAAGATATCTTCAAGAGGAATCGAGGTCGATAAAGCAAAAATTGATGTGATCGAGACGCTTCCCCCACCTACCAATGTCAAAGGCATTCGGATCTTTCTAGGACATGTGGGATTCTATCGAAGATTCATCAAAGACTTCTCAAAGATATCCAAGCCTTTGAGCAACTTGCTCAACAAAGATAAGTCCTTCTTGTTTGATAAAGATTGTTTATTGGCTTTTGAAAAATTGAAAGAAAAATTGATTAATGCACCCATAATTACCGCGCCTAATTGGAAACTTGATTTCAAATTGATGTGTGACGCAAGTGATTATGCAGTCGGAGCCGTGCTTGGCCAAAGCAAGAACAAAATTTTCCATGCTATTCATTATGCGAGCAAAGTTTTGAACGATGCTCAAATTAATTACGCAACAACCGAAAAAGAGTTACTCGCAATTGTATATGCATTGGAAAAGTTTCGTCCTTATCTTATTGGTTCAAAAGTTGTGGTTTTCACGGATCATTCCGCGATAAAATATCTGCTTACCAAACCGGACTCTAAACAAAGGTTAATCCGATGGATTCTTCTTTTACAAGAATTTGATTTAGAGGTCCGAGATAAAAAGGGTTCGGAAAATTTGGTAGTGGATCATTTGTCTCGCTTAGTGAACGTGAAAATTACGGACAAAGAAAAAGAAGTGAAGGAGGAGTTCCCGGATGAGAAGTTATTTGCAATCAAAGAGCGGTCGTGGTTTGCCGACATGGAAAATTACAAAGCCACGGGATTAATGCCGGAGGATTTAACATGGAATGAAAAACGGAAATTCTTAGCTGATGCTAAGTATTATGTGTGGGACGAACCTTACATTTTTAGGTTGAGTAGCGATGGGTTGCTAATAAGGTGTGTGTGTAATGAGGAAGCCAAAAACATCCTTTGGCATTGTCACAATTCCCCTTGTGGGGGACACTATAATGGATTGCGAACGGCCACCAAAGTCCTACAATCGGGATTTTATTGGCCTTCTCTATTTAAAGATGCTTATGCTCACGCTAAGTCTTGTGATAAATGCCAACGTGGCGGTATAAGAAAAGAGATGAAATGCCTTTGAACAACATGTTGGA
Organism: Vicia sativa; assembly: GCA_021764765.1. NCBI lineage: Eukaryota > Viridiplantae > Streptophyta > Magnoliopsida > Fabales > Fabaceae > Vicia > Vicia sativa. The sequence goes on along the minus strand of CM038795.1, from coordinate 160,545,915 downwards.
AGTCGAGGTATTTGATTGTTGGGGATTGATTTTTCGGTCCATTTCCATCGCCGCTTTCAAATGAATATATTCTTGTGGCTGTTGATTACGTGTCTAAGTGGGTGGAGGCCATTGTTTCACCTAAGGCCGACGCCAAAACCGTTATCAAATTTTTAAAGAAAAACATTTTTTCTCGGTTTGGTGTCCCTCGGGTTTTAATTAGTGATGGCGGGTCGTACTTTTGCAATACATTCTTACAAAAACTTTTGAAACAATACGGTGTAAAGCATAAGGTGACGACTCCCTATCACCCTCAAGCGAATGGTCAAGCCGAAGTGTTAAACAGGGAAATTAAAAAGATTGTGGAAAAAACTGTTTCGGGTTCTCGAAAAGATTGGTCAAAAAAATTGGATGAAGCTTTATGGGCGTATTGAACCGCCTATAAAGCTCCTATCGGACTAACCCCGTTTCAGGTTATTTATGGCAAAACTTGTCACCTCCCGGTAGAGATGGAGCACAAAGCATTATGGGCCCTCCGATTCTTGAATTTCGATCCATCTTTGGCGGGTGAAAAGAGAAAAATACAACTCGTTCAATTGGATGAAATGCAAGAGGGAGCATACCATTCCAACCGGAGGTACAAGGCAAAAGTTAAAGTTTCCCATGATAAAAAGATAAAGTACAAGGAATTTCGACCGGGGCAAAGTGTTCTCTTGTTTAATTCCCGGATGAGACTTTTTCCGGGAAAACTTAAAATAAAGTGGTCTGGTCCGTTTCTAGTCAAAGAAGTGAAAGATTATGGTGCCGTTGTCTTGCAAGATCTAGAAGGGACGAAAGAGTGGACTGTGAATGGGCAGCGTTTGAAACGGTATGTTGGCGGAGAGGTGAGCCGCGACATAGCCGAATCCTTCTTCAATGATCCTTGATCATTCCGAACCGTCGAGCTCTACCGACGTTAAACAAAGCGCTTGTTAGGAGGCACCCCAACATTGTAAGTATTCTTTATTGCACTCATTTTGACTTGCCCATGAGTTTAATTTGCTATTTTTTTGAAAAATGCAGAATTCTGCAGGTCGCGCTTAGCGCGCTCAGAGCGCACTTAACGCGCATTTTTGCCCATCTGGCAGAAACTTTCGCGCTCAGCGCGGTCTGGGAGATTTAAAAAAAATATTTTTCAAAAACCGGTTTTCTGAGGCCCATTGGGTGGCCTGGTTTGTTTTAAATAGGTTAGGGTTAATTTTCAAACCTTTTTCACTTTTCCCTCTCCATTTTTCACTCTCTCAAGTAATCCTTAAATCCCCAACCGAAAATCAACAAATTCTTGCGAATTTCCTTGTCTAATCATCTTCCCAAGCATTTAAGTAAGTGTCTCTATGTTTTTCCTCTTTCAATTTCGTTAAATTTTGATGTTTAGGTTAGATTTTGAAAACCTAGGTTTAGGAATTTTTTATTTTTCTCTTAGGATTAGGTTGTTTAGATGGTAGAGATTGCTTAGAATAGGGTTTTCGTTGCTATTAGGTCTGTTGTGTGGAGAAATTTCTGTTTTTACAGAAGAATTTTTCTAGAAATCGCAGAGGCCATGGTCTCGCACTCAAAAATTCTTCTGCTGTGTTTTTGAATCGTCCGTAGTGTCTAGATGCTTTGGTTTGATGGTTCCTATTGCTGTTTGCATGAATTTTCACTAACGGACATTTCGGTGTCGATTTTCGTTGATTTTTGGTGTTGTTTTCAGATGGCTCCGAAAAGACAAAGAGTTTCTTCCGCCGGGGCTGGGTCCTCTAAGGCAGTTCCTTTCGATGGTGCTCGCTTCTTGGGGCCTGCTCAAGAGGCAAGATACAAAGAGCTCGAGGAGCGCAACATTTGGACGGAAAGAATTATCCGGCTCCGAGAGCAGGGCCACTACCACACGCCTGATGCGATTCTTCATAACTATGGTTTGGGTGTTCTATGTGAGCCTCAAACCAAGTTTAATGTTGAGCTAGTTCGGGAGTTCTACGCCAACACCATTCCGACCGAAGGGTGAGACTTTCCTTTCACTTCTGTTGTGAGGGGAAGTTGGTTTCATTCTCTCGCACGGCTATCAACAACTACCTGGGCATAAACCGGATGCCCCTGGAGGATCGGTTGACATCTACCACGACCACCTGGCTCGTGGGAATTGGGATCATGTTATGCTGCGGAGGAAGCTTTGTTTGTCTGGGCACTCATATGAACTGAACAGGGCTGGGCAACCTTTAAAATCCAACCGGTCCAGCATGAAGACTAGTGCCCGAGTGCTGATGTGTGTGGCTCTGTATAATCTGAGACCTAGAAGCCACACATCTTCAATTCCCATGGGGACTGCCGGCCTACTTGCTTATATGCTCGATGAGGAGCAAATTGATTTTGGTCGACTTATTGCAAATGAGCTGAAAAGGGTCACATTGAGTTATACCTCTAGGGGAGAGCGTATAAAATGTGCCCTAACTTATCCTGGGTTGATAATGGGCCTTCTGAAAAGGGCGAAGGTTGTCTTTCCGGCTGTGGGGCATGTTACTATTGATGGGATCATTGATGATTCCTATTGTGATCGCGCAGGCCCTGGATGATAACTCACGCCTGTGCTGTTCCAGAGTGCACTTCCTCGTGCCCCCTCCAAGAATAGAACCGGCAAATGCATCTTGCTCATCAGAGAGCATTCATGTATATGCATGAGAGCATGGAGCATCTTGCTTTGCAGATCAGAGAGCTGGGGGTGAACCACTTCACTCGCACGGCGAAATTTTCAGAGGTTGGCCGGGTCGGGCCAAATGTAGAGGAGGAGGTGGGCGATGGTGATGGTGATGATCAGAGTGAGGATGATGGAGAGGGCAGTTCGGATTTTGATTCTGAGACTCCTGGAGATTCTATCCTCGAGGCCTTAGATTGATGATGACCTTTTATTTTTCTTGTTTTTATTTTACTTTCAGCACTTTTTAGTTTTTAGTTTTTATTTTCGCATTTTAGTTTTAAACTTTTGGATTTTGTTGGTCGCCATCCATTTTTGGGATAGGCTTGTATTTCCAATTGATATTTTGTAGGCATGGAGCCTAAGTACTCTTTAGTTTTAAACACCATTTTGGGGTGTCTTTTATTTTATTTTATTTTGTTTTAGTTTGTTTTATTTTATTTTGTTCTATTTTATTTTTATTTTTAGATTATAGGTTATTTATTTTGAATTGTACTTCTTTTGGTTTGTCTGATTTTTCAACGGTTCTCCAAAGCAAGTAAGTGTGTTTCACCAAAGTGATGGTGATGATAAAATTCTCGACTCTATCCACAAATAAGGTACATATTTAATCGTTTTGTAGAATAATAACATGTCTATGAAATTTGTGCTTTATGCAAAATATCTTGGCATGTACAAAAAAATTTGTGTTCACATTCGAATCATTAGGACTTAAACCACATAGGTGAGAAGCTTCCACTTTTTACCAAATATAGAGTGTCTAATAGTTTTGTTAACTCATGTGATTCATGCTTAATCTTTATTTGTTTGTGATAATTTGGAAACTTAGAGATGATCAAGGCAAATTTTTGTGCATTATGAGAAAAACCATCAATTCCAAAAGGGCTTCAACCAACCGTGAGCGAGTGAATCCTTGTGAACTCTTTTGAGCTTAAATAGTATTTGTAGGATAAATTTATCAAATCAACTAATTGTTAAGTAGGCCACTTAATAGTTGTTGATAATCTTTGAAAATTCAATGATAATTCATTCTATAAATTTTTCTTGTTTGTGAATACCAACTCTTTTTGTTAATTAACTCTTGAAGAGCATGTTCTTAAATAAAAAAAAAAGATTGATATAAATGAAGTTGGGGAGGTGGATCAAAAAGAATATATAATTGATGGCACAATGATCCTAAAGAAAGAAAAAGAATAGAGAAAAGAAAATAAAAAAAGAAGAAAAATGTGTATATGAAAAGAAAACAAAAGAAAAGAAAAAAGAGGATCATTGTGTGAAAAAGAAAAGTCCCTTGTTTCTAACCTAAGCCAATTTACAACCTTGAAAGTCCTTAGTGATCTTTGTTTCCATTTTATCATTTAACTTGTTTCGATGAACGCATGAATTATTCTGGATGTGCATGACTATTAGTGAGAGTGTTTAGTCCTTTGTAAATATGCATTTTGTTCTTCATGAATATTAAAGAAATGATTAGGTGATTCAAGTGTGAACATATCTTTTATTTTGTTACATGTGTTGATATATTGTGTTTAGAACTTAATTCATATCCATGTTGTGTTTCGAAGAAGCGATCGATGTGTGCTTTTGCCGGGTATGTCGAGTTTGAACCATTATTCTTGTGTGAGTTTGCATGCTTGCATTTTGTTTCTTCTTGCTTTGTGAGATTATTGACTTTTGTTTGGGGACAAACAAAGAAGTAAGTTGGGGAGAGTTGTTAAGGACCAAATTGTAGCTATTTTGTACATGATTTTGTGGTCCTTAACAATGCCTTTTTAATTAATTAGTAGTATTTATTCTATTATTTTGGTTTAATTAGGTTTTTATTTAGTTTTTGTTCATAATATATTATTTAACTTAGTTTACTTTTAATTGTAGGTTTTTATTGATTAATTATCTCAAGCTTGGATTCAAGGACTCTTGAAGAGCTTTTGGGATGATTCTTTTTGAAGAAAATTTTGATGAAGAAGATGCTTGGTCGGCCACAAATAAGCGCTGGCCAAGATAACCGCTTAGCGGTCTCAAAAATGAAAAAGGACAGACCCATGCTTTCACCTTTTGGACCACCAACTCCATCATTTCAGCTGACTTTTGGTGTGTTAGGCAAGGGAGCTTCACTTCATCATAATTATCTTTCATTTGTAAAAATTAGGGCATAAAATTTGTAAGAAAAACCATAGTTTTTCATCTTGATTCTTCATGTTCATCATCTCTACCAACAATCTTGAGAGCAAAGCAACCATGGAAATGAGTGGCTAAGTTCTTTTTGTGTCAAGATTAGAGGTAGTTGATCTAACTAGTATGTATTTCTTAGTATTTATTCTAGTATTTTGGTTTAATTAGGTTTTTATTTAGTTTTTGTTCATAATATATTATTTAACTTAGTTTACTTTTAATTGTAGGTTTTTATTGATTAATTATCTCAATCTTGGATTCAAGGACTCTTGAAGAGCTTTTGGGATGATTCTTTTTGAAGAAAATTTTGGATGAAGAAGCATGCTTGGTCTGGTTAATGATGGCCACAGATAACCAAGAGCGGTCTCATGAAAAAAGAAAAGGATGACTGCTTTCACCTTTTGGGCCACCAACTCCATCATTTCAGCTGACTTTTGGTGTGTTAGGCAAGGGAGGTTCACTTCATCATAATTATCTTTCATTTGTAAAAATTAGGGCATAGAATTTGTAAGAAAAACCATAGTTTTTCATCTTGATTCTTCATGTTCATCATCTCTACCAACAATCTTGAGAGCAAAGCAACCATGGAAATGAGTGGCTAAGTTCTTTTTGTGTCAAGATTAGAGGTAGTTGATCTAACTAGTATGTATTTCTTAGTATTTATTCTAGTATTTTGGTTTAATTAGGTTTTTATTTAGTTTTTGTTCATAATATATTATTTAACTTAGTTTACTTTTAATTGTAGGTTTTTATTGATTAATTATCTCAAGCTTGGATTCAAGGACTCTTGAAGAGCTTTTGGGATGATTCTTTTTGAAGAAAATTTTGGATGAAGAAGCATGCTTCAGGTCGCGCGCTGTAGCATGAGGCCACAAGATAACAAGAAGGCTCATGAAAAAGAAAAAGGATGATGCTTTCACCTTTTGGGCCACCAACTCCATCATTTCAGCTGACTTTTGGTGTGTTAGGCAAGGGAGCTTCACTTCATCATAATTATCTTTCATTTGTAAAAATTAGGGCATAGAATTTGTAAGAAAAACCATAGTTTTTCATCTTGATTCTTCATGTTCATCATCTCTACCAACAATCTTGAGAGCAAAGCAACCATGGAAATGAGTGGCTAAGTTCTTTTTGTGTCAAGATTAGAGGTAGTTGATCTAACTAGTATGTATTTCTTTTAATCCATTTGTGTATGAACATGGTTGATGATTAATATAGTTGAATATATTTGTTCTTCATTTTTATGCTTTGAGTCTTGCTTGGGAAAGAATACTTCAAAGTAGACCTAGGATATTCATCCACTAATGAACAAATGCTAGGGATAGATTTGTGTGTTAGTGTTTACAAATATTGAACTTAATGATTATCATGTCAATAGTTGTAGTGAGGGATCAAACAAAGATTAACATGATAACATTCACAATCTTGGTGGAAAATCTACAAGATTGAGAGGATATGTATTTATAGAAATCATCTACTATGTTCATCACTTGATTAATTGAAAGCATATGAAATTAGGTCAATGAAACTAATCTTGACATGCTTCCATAAATTACAAACAAACTCCAACTCTCTTGAATCCAAACCATAACTCTCTTTTGAAAAGATTAATTTAGTTACTTGTTTAGAAACTCATGGTACTAGTAGATTAGATAACAAACTCTTTGGTTACATAATCTTAAAATACACTTTTCTATTGAAAGACTACAATATACACCAATCCCTGTGGAATCGATAATTAAAAATACTTGTTTACAGAAAAATCCTACAACATAGCCACGAACTATGATAAAATCGACCCTGAAACTGTCAGCTTGAGCATAGAAACAAACACTTCAAAATATTTCTAAGTGTTGAATTTTTTGAGAAATGATAAACCGTAACTTCCGAGCTCCGTAATTTCTGATCCGTTTCCCAAATGGATTCGATTTCTTCAGCAAAGTTGTAGATTGCCGCTAATTGAACAACTTTAATTTTGAACTTAACTCGAATCGACGCCTCGAAACATGTGTAAAATACCTCCGAAGTCGAGCGCTTGAACACATTAAAAACACTCAAAATTTTCACTAAGTGTAAATTTCAAAAGTTGTGAATATTAAACTTCAGAATCTCGTAACTCAAAATCCGGGCATTTCTGGAAAAATCTTCACAAGGACAAAGTCGGAGTACGAAATGCGCTCTTTAGAACGACTATCAATTCACAAACTTCTGACCATAGACGGACAAGATGCGGATGCGGCAACATGGCTCCGTGAACACAAAGTGCTTAAAACTTAGAAAAAATTTCTAAGTCCAAGATTACTTAAAATGCAAGAAACCTCATTTTCACCCGATTCTTCCGATTTTTCTCAACAAATGATCGCATTTTCTCAAATTTCGACTTTTGACAATAATTTTGACCCGAAATTCCGCCCGGTCAAACTTTGACTTTTGTTGACTTTTTGATACATGCACTCAAATATCATTTTATCCGTCCGTTCTTGATTTTCTGATGAATCGCGCGGATCAATAAGTTGTATACTAACACTTCACCACTTACAGAAGACCGTAGAATCAATTTGGGCTCAAATATTCGACCACAACACACTATAGCTCGAAACTGTAATCAATATCCACCTGATAGGCGATCAAAACACCAAAACCTCAACTCGCGAGATAATAATCAAAAGCTTCTGGACACGCATATCTTACGTATTGAAATGACGCTTGAAATAACATAACCTCAGGTACTCATCTTTTGGAACCGAACCTCTTCTTCAGAATTGCACAGGCTCACACGATTTAGAAAATTCCGAACCCATGATCAATGCATGAATGATATGTATGCGATGCACCTACTGATTAAATGTAAGCCAACTATTTATAAAAAAAAATGAAGAGGGCGAATTTTGGGGTGCAACAGGCTTCATATAAAAGAAATCCTCTGTTGAGTTGCCTCCCTTTGGGCAACATACAAAAGAACTCCTTTATTGAGTTTAGCTTTCTCTTGGGCATCATACAAGAAAGAGATATGGAAATCTCTAACAACCTCCTATTGGGCTTCCAATACAAAGAATCACCTTCGTTGGGATAGAACCCTAAGAGTATGGTTTCCCGGTGAAATCACTCTTAAAGCCAAGCCAGTCACACCCTATAGCCTCCTCTTGGGCTTCATACAAGGACCCTCAATATCCTTCAGAAAGCCTCATCTTGGGCTCACAATACAAGGACCCTCGATGTCCCTCGGATAGCCTCCTCTTGGGCTCACAATACAAGGACCCACAGGCTTCTCAAAAGCATCCCCCTAACAATAACAAAACAATTTCTCCTAGAGATTTAGACATGTATCCTCTCTATGGAAGAAGTATCTCATCTATATCATCACATACAAATCAACACTTTTTCAAACATTTCTCAAAACAAACACTTTTTCAAAACAAAACATCTTTCTTAACTGTAAGTGGCAACACTTGTACACTCAAGAAAAACGCTCAATGCTTGATATGAAAGATTCAATATTTTTTCAAACATCTTTCTTAACTTGTAAGTGGTAACGCTTGTACACTCAAGCAAAATACCCAATGCTTACAATGAAAGATTTAAACAATCAAACTTTCAAAAACGTATGTGATGAAATAGATTAGATACATTTTTCATTAAGATGACACATGTCGTTGTCTCTTAATTTTTGCTTCCGCTAGCACATAAGTGGGAATTACGATTGCTCTGACTTTCTCAACTTCCTTTTGAGAATACGTAGGCACATGGTCTCACTGTGACACCCCGATTTAATTCAAATATTAAATAAGTGAGAATTTAATTATTTAATTAATTAAAGTCTTAAGTATTAATTTTATTTGGATTACTTGGGTCATTTAATAAAGAAGAGATGGAGGTGTGAGGTGTGATTAGGGGTGTGAGGAGTAAATTACACTACACTTACTAATTACCATTTATTTATATTTTATTGGAATAAATGAAGGAATATTAGAAGGAATATAAAAAGGAAAAGAAAAGAAAAATAGGTCTTTTTGGAGAAAACTGCTTTCACGTAGAATTGGAGAGAAGAGGAAAAGAGAGGAAAAGCCGACGCCGAGAGAAATCGAAGAATCATCGCGAGGTAAGGGGTGATTTCGTTCGGTTAACATGTTTTATGGGTTTTGGGAATCATAGGGATAATTGGGTATGTTAGAGAGTTTGAATTTTGATGATTATAAGTTATAGGAATAAACCCTATTTTGTGCTGGTGTTGGAATTAGGATCGTTAGTATGTCAAATAATTGATAGGGGTGAATAAACCAAGTTGTTTGATGTTATAATGGTGTGAAATGATGATGAAATGGTGTTCCTAATGTACCAAATCGTATTTGAAAGTTTGGAAATGATAATGGATGCTTAATGCTGTCAAAAAGTAGCAGAAATGCTGTCATAGGTCGTGGGAACCGGTTCCCTGTGGGGAGGAACCGAGTTCCCAGTGGTAATTTGCAAAAACTGGGAAAATTAGGCTCAGGAACCGGTTCCTGTATAGGTAGGAACCGGGTTCCCATACAAAAACCAGGGAGCGAGTTTTGAAAACTTTCAGGAACCGGTTCCTGTATAGGTAGGAACCGGGTTCCATGAGTATTTTTCCAAATTTTCTAAAACTTTAAAAATTCATATTTTCTAAACCGTAACTCCGATTTGAGTGCCGTTTTCGACGTTATTTCTTAAATTTAAAATACTACCTTTTGAAAAGAGAAAAATATTATTTTGCTAAATTATTTTAAAAATAGTCGAGCTCCCGATTTTTGAAAAGAATGAGTAGTTAAGGATAATGGGGAACTATTATGAATGGTCTGAGTTACAGAATGAGATATTAATGTTTACAATGCTGTATTTTGATATTCATTTTGATTGAATGAGATGCATTGATGAATTGATATGATGTGATTTATATGGATATCATGATCTGAGAATTAATGTTGCATGCTTTTATGATGCATGCATAAGCATTTGTTGATTTGGTTCATTCCCATTGTGCGGAAGTGAACTGGCTGAGCCAATAGACTTACCCAGAGGTTGAGGTAGTGAGGCTGGATTCTTGACCCAATAGCTACGGGCGAATCATGAATTTACACTGTCTTTCCACATGTAAACGGAGCGGTGGGTGAACTCGGTTCACGTTTTGGTACCACATGCATAGAGTCTGCATTGCATATGGGATTGTAACATGCTAGGATGGTTTCCAGTGTTGCAATTTCCATTGTTTGATTATATACATGTTCATTGTGTGAATTTCCTTGTGAATTGACTATCATTTGTGCTTGATTAATGGATTAATGTATCTGATTATTCTATTGTATTCTAAGAACGTATAATGCATGTTATATTGAATTGAGATCTCACCCTTACTCAACAATTTCAGATCCGAAGTGATTAGCTGTATTGGAGTTAGTGAGGATAGCTCTAGCATTGAGTCAGTTAATTAGTCCGCGTGTCAGTGTCGTGCTCTGGTAGATGTAACACTGGGGAAACGGTTGTTTGAATCCTTTAAATGGATACTTTCTTAATAGTTTGGAATTGTGTCTTGATTAAAAATCCTGGAATACCTTAATGTTTTGAATCAGGTTTTGGTTATTGTCTCGGAATACTATGAACGATGTATTCGGAATTTTGATTATGTTTCATTTCCGTTGTTAAACATAGTCTTTGCATTATTTATTTAATGAATTTCTTCAGTGAAAGCATGACAGCTGTATTGATTGATTTTAAACTATTTAAATTGTGACGCCTTCTAGATTATGATTAAAATACTCTGATTATTATTTATAAAACGCGGGTAAATAGAAGGGGGTGTTACACTCACCCTTAGCGAGCATACTTCTTTCTCCCTCAAACTAAACAAACCCTAGTTCCCTTAGATCCGAGCTACATATGCTCTGATTCCCATTAGGGGATATGTATACAGAGGATCCAAATGATCCTTGCGAGTATAATAATAAATAAACATAGGTTCCTGCCTAACCTACCCCTTCTTAAATCCCAAAGGAGAAATTTTCCCGAAATAGCATAGCAAATAAAACACACAAACATACAAAAAATGCATAAAAAAGTTCCTATAGAAAACTATAGATATATAGGGTTCTAATACCTTTCGTTTATATAACCAACCCTCTTACCCTGGTCACTCCCCAATGCGTTTCATCTAGTTTACGCTAGTCGCATCGCATATCATATTTAGGGTTTTCAGCTTTCCCCTTTTGCATCTTCTTTCTTGTTTGAAAACAATAAAGCTTGGTGCTCGCGGCATCATTTAAACAAACAAAAATCAAAAGAGTAAATCATTTTGAGCCGGAGATTCGAATTCCGATTCGATTCCCTCATTCATCACTTTTTACCACAAACACACCGGTAGAAAAGATTTTCACTAAGTGGAAGAAATTACAACACTTCTCTCTAAATACAAAGAGAGAACAAATTACACTCTCTCTTGTAATAGGAGAACACTCACTAAAATAACCTTACAAGAGAATACAATATTTTATTTTCTCTCTTATTTTTCTTCTTAGTTACTATGTTGTAATGCTATTTTGTGGTGTGTTACAAATGAGAAATGCACTTTTATTTATAGGTGATTATCTTTACAAAACCATGGAAGATTCACAAAACTATGGGTGCAAAACCATGGGTGCCCACATACTTTCTTTGACACAATGATATCTTTGAACCATATGATTACTTTGACCCACATGATTTCCTTAACCATATGATTTCCTTGACCATATGATTTCTTGGACTCACATGATTTCTTTGACCGACATGATTTCTTTGTCACATGATTTCTTTGATCAACAAATTGTGACTTTATTCAATCAAAATCCTTGAACATAATATTTGACAATAAATAAATCATGTGAGAAAGAAATCATGTGAGTCAAAGAAGTCACATGAGTCCAATAAAACTCGATCCAATGTCGAGTCTTCTTCTCAAACCTCGATCCAACGTCGAGTTGTTTTCAAAATGTTTTCACAAAAAAAAACTTGGATGATGTTTGTTTAAATTGTTGGATGATATCCCGATGGTTTAAATAAACTTGAAGTCTTTAGATTATTGGATGATAGCCCAATAAGCTAAAAAACTTTTATTCGCATAAAAAATAACTTGAGTGGTATTCGGTTAAGTTGTTGGATGATTGCCCCACGGTTTAATCGAATTTAAAGTCTTTAGGTTATTGGATGATATCCCAATAAGCTAAATACTTTTATTCACTCGAAAAACTTAATAAATGTGAACCTCGTTTCACTTCACTAATTTCATAATAAATTTTTGAGATGATAGACGATTGGATGAGCTCACTCATCCAGTTTCTAGTATTTGAATCATTAGATGATAGCCTAATGTTTCGGTACTTTTCACCCACTCAATCAATATTAACTCATTCAAGATTTTTGTGCATCCGAGGACCTTTTACCTTTAAAACCCTTTTCAAGATTAGACATGATTCATTTATAATTGAGATGTTCTTCCTCTATCCCCGTGGTTTTCGACTTCTCTACTTGAGTACTAGAGGCGTTCTCAAACCCTTCCTCATGTTGGTGCGTAGTCCTTTATTCTTTATCACACCTTGTGGGTGTTTAGATGAGTCTTCTTCTTTAAAAATGTTGACTTGTCTCTTCATTTAAAATCAATCAACAAACAATCATTTTCTAGCCGAACTACAATGCTCTGACTTTTCCATTGCACGAAGGAGTACGTAGGCACTAAGTCTTACGACTAAAGGCGAGAAAAAATAATAAAAAAATTTCTTCTCTCTTTCTTTCTCCTTTCAAAACTTAGAAGACAACGAATTTTCACATTAACTCACGAACACACTTTGAACTAAATGGATACCGTCGAGTACGATGGATGAAATGGATGCTAATACCTTTCCCTTGCATAACCGACTCTCGAACCTGCATCTCTTGGTCTCGACGACCATTTATTTTTCTCTCGTGGGTTTTATTTGATATTTCCCCTTTCCTTTCTGGAATAAATAAATCTTGGTGGCGACTTCATTGTTTATATCGAATTAGTAAAAAAAAAATTGATGGCATTAACAATGGGGAATGACCATGCTTTGGAAATTGGTAGAGTTAGTACTATTAAAATAAAAATGTATGATGTTACTATCCTCACACTTCAAGGGGTACAATATGTGAAAGGATTGACAAAGAATTTGTTGTTTATTGGGCAACTAGATGACCTCGGATGCAAGACCCATGTTCAAGGTGGAATCTTGAAAGCGGTTAAAGGTTCGCTAGTAATGATGAAAGTAGAGAAGGTTTCTGCAAATATATACATGCTTTTAGGAGATTCGTTGAAAATGGCAGATGCGTTAGTTGTAGTTAGAAGTTAGGAAGAAAAAACGATGATATGGCATCACAAATTAGGCCATATGTCAGAACGAGGCTTGAAAGTTCTTACAGAACGTAATCTCATACTCGGGCTCAAGTCGGTAAATTTACCTTTTTGCAAGCACTGTGTGATAAGCAAGCAACATAGACTAAAGTTTTCTAAATCAACTACTAGAAGCAAATACATACTACACTTGATTCACTATGATGTGTGGGAGTCACCGGAAATATCCATTGGAGGAGCAATGGTGTTGGTACAAGAGATTTGATTCCTCTATCATGAGCCTTGGATACAACAGATTAAGTTCAGACCATTGTACGTATTACAAAAGGTTTGATGATAATAATGATTTCATCATTTTGTTGTTGTATGTGGATGACATGTTGGTGGTAGGACCCAACAAAGATCGAGTCCAAGAATTGAAGGCACAATTTTATAGGGAGTTTGATATGAAGGACTTGGGACCAATAAACAAGATTTTAGGGATGCAAATTCACCGAGACAGAAAAGATAGAAGGATTTGGCTTTCTCAGAAGAATTATCTTCAAAAAGTCCTGCGCCACTTCAACATGCAAGATTGTAAGCCAATATCTATCCCACTTCTTGTCAATTATACATTATCCTCAAGTATGAATCTTAGAAATGAAGCGGAGAGGATGGAAATGTCTCGAGTACCGTATGCATCACCGGTGGGAAGCCTTATGTATGCTATGATATGTACTAGAACAGATATTGCTCAAGCAATTGGAACGATTAGTCAGTTTATGGCAGATCCAGGTAATGAACACTGGAATATTGTTAAAAGAATCCTTAGATACATTAAAGGAACCTCAGATGCAACATTATGTTTTGGGGGATCAGAGTTCACTATTAGAGGATATGTTGATTCAGATTTTGCAGGCGATCTTGATAAAAGAAAATCTACTACTGGTTATGTGTTCACACTTGCAGGGGGAGCGGTAAGCTGGTTATCCAAATTACAAACTGTTGTAGCTTTGTCTACTACATAAGCCGAATACATGGCAACTACCCAAGTTTGTAAGAAAGTAATTTGGATGCAAAGGTTATTGGAAGAACTCGGGCATGAGCAACAAAAGATTACTGTGTATTGTGACAGTCAGAGTGCCTTGCAAATTGCAAGAAATCCATATTTTCATTCCAGAACAAAACACATAGGAGTTCAATATTATTTTGTCAGAGATGTAGTAGAAGAAGGAAGTGTGGATATGTAGAAAATTCACACTAATGATAATCCAGCAGAAGCATAATCAACATGAAGTTTACAAGGTAGAGAAAATTTTGCAAGATCACAAATATGACTTTAAGTGGGAGATTGTCAAATATTATGGTCAAGTGTTCAAAGATTATGGCCAATGATTGTGATTGAATAAAGTCACAATTTGTTGATCAAAGAAATCATGTAACAAAGTAATCATGTGAGTCAAAGAAGCCATATGAGTCTACGAAATCATATGGTCAAGGAAATCACATGGTTAAAGAAATCATGTGAGTCAAAGTAATCATGTGGTTCAAAGATATCATTGTGTCAAAGAAAACATGTGAACATCCATGATTTTACACCCATGGTTTTGTGAATCTTCCATGGTTTTGTAAAGATAATCACCTATAAATAGAGGTGCATTTCTCATTTGTAACATACCACAAAATAGCATTACAACATAGTAACTAAGAAGAAAAATAAGAGAGAAAAGAAAATATTGTATTCTCTTGTAAGGTTCTTTTAGTGAGTGTTCTCCTATTACAAGAGAGAGTGTAATTTGTTCTCTCCTTGTATTTAGAGAGAAGTGTTGTAATTTCTTCCACTTAGTGAAAATCTTTTCTACCGGTGCTTGTGGTTTTTCCCTTATTTGTTGAGGGTTTCCACATAAATATTGTGTGTCAATTTCTACTTAATCTCTTATTTTAAGTTGTGTGATATTTATCTTGCTACTATGATACCCAACAGAACAAGCTCTATTGACAATTCTAGTGGCTAGTGTCATTGTAGTCATCTCCATTTTAAGCCTGAATTACATGCAAAATAGGATCAAACTATATGGATTAAACTACGGACGTGCTTTTAAATTTTGAAAGAGTTGTCTGAAGCATTTTCAATTAATTTATTTTAGGAGTGATTGAACTTGGTTAAAACAATACTCTCCTGTTCCTTTTTAAAGTATCGTTTTAAAAGAACTTTTTTGTTTCTATTTAAGTGTCTCTTTATAGTTTAATGTCATAATTTGTTAACTATACCATTACTTTCTCAATAAATGAGAGAGAGTGTATGGATGAATTTATTAGGAAAGAAAAAATAAATGAAGATATAATAGAAAAAATAACTCTAACAATCTACTATCTTAGTTGAAGAACTTTTTGCTAAAATGATACTTAAAAAGAAATAGAAAAAGTATAATTTAAAGAGATTAAACGAGTAAAAAAAAACCTAATTTATTGAGATTAAAAGACTATTTAAATCATAAATAAATGTTTAAAAGAACCCATGTCATAGAAAAAAACAACAGTAATGCTATTTGTACATCATTGTGTACACCAAATACTTACATCAAACACTGTTCACCATATTTATACGGTGAACAGTGTTTTTTAAAATAAAATAATAATATTTGTAAAAAAAAATTATTTTTAAAATTATTTTTATAGCACAAATATAAAAATTTATTATTAACCAACTTCATTATTGCATTAACCAGAAAAATACATGTTATTAACCATATATTTTATTTATAATACATTAGCCAAGTTTACTACTTCATTAACCAATAATTTACATAACATTAGCCAAGTTCTGACATTAAAATATGTAATATAATAATCGGTTTTTACTCCCCATTTATCAATTTTATTTACTATGTTTCATAATTTAATATCAAAACTTAGTTAATATAGTGTAAAGATTGGTTTTATATTTCATATTTTAATGTAAGAATTTGGTTAATATTATGTAAATTATTGGTTAATAAAGTAGTAAACTTGGTTAATGTATTATAAATAAAATATATGGTTAATAACATATATTTTTCTGGTTAATGTAATAATGAAGTTGGTTAATAATAAATTTATATTTGTGCTATAAAGTTAATTTTAAATTTTTTTTTATCAATATTATTATTTTATTTTAAAAAACACTGTTCATCGTATAAATACGGTGAATAATATTTGGTGTAAGATTTGGTGTACACAATGGTGTACAAATAGCATTTTTTTTAAAAAAAAAAACAGAGAATACATTCCATAACAAGATGAACACATGAAACTACACTTTTCTCCTATTCACAATATTGCCCTTTAATCATCATTACATCGAGTTTGAAACATATGATTCAACTTCTTATAATTATCTTGTGATTTATTTAAAATCAACTTGTTTTCATATGATTAAAGAATATTTACTATATTTATAATTTACAAAACTCCTCGGTTTATTTTATATTAATTATTTACAAAGCTGTTGTAATATTCTCTTATTGTTTATGTATGTAGATATGTGCATGAAATTAGAAGCAGTCACCTATTGTGTTCTGGCCAGGTGTATCATCAAAATTTTGCAAAGTATGTTAGCAGAATTGTGTGGAATTACCGTAACTTTAGTTGATTGCTAATAGGAAAATCCTAGAATAAATAATAAATTGAAAAGAAAAATACCATAACTTTCTTATTTTTAAAGTCTATAAATCAAAATCTAATTTTATTAGTTAAACATATAAATAGTTTCTTTTATACTAAATTTACTTTATTTAATTATATCATTTTCAATATACTCTACAACTAATTTAAGATTAAATATTTCATAAACCTTTTACTCATTAAACAATTACGTTTTAATTTTAACCAATACAGTTATTCGGGTACAAGTCTACAATCAATAATCAAATTAAAATTAAAAACCAGAAATTAACAAAGAGAAATCAGAACATATGCTTGAGCAAATATTTAATTGATGCAAAAATTGTGGTGGCCCATTTCAGCCAGTCACAGACCTAAAGACACTGTTAGCCAGTCCTTGACCCCAACTCATAGTTACTGTCAGAGCACATAAACTTCACAAGTTACAATGTCATGCCAAAAGAGCATAAACTTTCTTCAATGTATCATAGGAGATGCCATCATCATTTAGAAATATAATAGAACTGTATGCAAACAGAAGCTGACAGGGTTACTCTCAATGTTAAAGCAACCTCAGGTACTATCAGACTCATTTCCTGAATCAATATTCATCGGTTGTGCTGCTTGTGCATTCTTGTAGCCAGTAATTTCATCCTGATAACGTTTTTTATCAACACGGGCTTTTGCCTCATATGGCTCCTTCTCCTCGCCTGTACATTAGCAAAACTTAGTAACAACAAGTTATATGTGATGTTATTAGTGATCAGGAATGACATTACGTGGAAATGGAACTGTGTGAAATGCAACAACTACCAACCAGCCATACCTGACATCTTTTTCCATCTCTCTCCAAGTACTCTTGCCACATCCGTAAATGAAATCCCAGGATTGGTTTTCTTTAGATTCTGTCATTAAAAAAACCAAGCAGTGTTTGAAGTTTCTTCTATCTATAGTAATAGACAATTTTGCAGATGGGGAGTGATCATTTCCACACACCCAAATCCAAAACCCTACTGGTATGTATAACATAAAACGCACCTCTCTTTCCACTTGAGAAAAGAACATGAACCCAGACAATGCCCTCTTGGGTGCATTTGGATCCTTTTTCTTCTTTGGTTTTCTCTTCTTTCCATCTTCATTGGCATCGCTTGATTTCCTCTTAGAAGTAGATGCTTTAGAGCTAGAAGGCAGATCCTTCTTAGGCTCCTTTTTGGGAGGCTTCTGAAAATTGATCATTATTAAGGTGTTAGGAATACCAAAGATTTAAAGAGTAGAGGTGAGTCATCACAAGATAAAGGCAAAGAAAACAAATCACTTGCCTCTTTCTCATCATCACTTTGGCTAGCATCAGAATCATCTGCCCCAGAATCATCAGTAAGAGAGCCTTCATCATCCTTTTCAGCAACAAAATCTTCATCCTGTAGACATACATTTCCCTCTAATTAGTATATACAAAAGCAAAAAAGATTACATAAAAACATGGTGCAGGGAACCCCACCCCATACAAGATAATCATGTGCACATAAGTCCAGAAAAAATGCACACAACCATAAAATTATGCAATACAGAAAACACAAGTGAAAAGGATAGATAATAAACAATACAAAGTCTGGCAGCATAACAACAAAAATTCAAGCTTAAGAATGACTAAAAGAAGTAAGCAGACTTCCAACATCTTTTAGATTTTTCCTATGCCCAAATGTTTTCCAATGTGGTTGGATATAAATCAATATTGTCCTTGTGAGCTTAAAATAGAATGTAGATTTAACAAATGCTTCTCATGAAGAGATGAGGGTAAAAATTAAATCAAAAATAGATTAGGCACCTCCTCGTCACTTTCATTTTCACCAGCTTCATTTCTGATGCGCTCAAGATGTGGATCAACAGCATCATCCTCATCACTCTCAAGAACCTTAGCCACACCGGTGGATGGTTGGGCATCTCCTAAATTCATAATTTTCAATCCCTTTGAACTGCATGATCAGGTAAGAAATGAATCGCTATATGACAAACAAGCAGTTGCCGAGTAAAATTTGGCAGCGAGGTAAGCTTTACCTGATAAAACCATACAAATTGTGGTACTCATTTCTTTGAATATTACGGAAGAGATGCTCTTGCTCAGATTTAAGTCTGATAAGAAGGTCAAAATAATGCATATTTGAACCACCGACAGCATGTCGCTCAAATTCCACATAGTCAATCTAGTCAGAAACAACGAAACAATCAAAACCTCTAATGGATGATATCATATGCAGGTCAACCAATATCTAATAACTGGTCATCATCAGTAAACAGAACTCAACTTTACCTCTTCATGAGTAATAAGAGTGGGAGGTTTAGGTAGAAAGAAGAAGCTCTTCTCAAGGGGATACAGAATTCCATCTTCAGCTTTCAGAGATGACTTTACAGCATAACCATCTTGACAACTCCTAAACTTTCCAGGCTTGGTGACTTTGGCCCCAGACAAACCACGTAATATTGTGGTGAACACTTCATGGATGAGCCCCTGATTATTGAATTTTAAATGAAAAGTATCAAGTATTGCATTGCATCACATGCGACCCATAGTTTACCAAATTGTCACATTGGTCAATCAAATAAAAATATAATGTTTCATGTTTTCCCAAGCAGCCCTCAAGGAACAGTACTCCGGGGTTGTATATCAACAAATCACCAGTTTAAGAAATACCTTATAAGACAGCTCTAACTTGTCTTTGTATTTAGAATTATAGAGATCTTCGCTTAATGCCAATTCACTTTGAACCACATCATCAGTTTCGAACTATACAGAAATGAGCAAATCAATGTTAGCTTCAGAAGAACACAATAATTATCACCTAAATTGGTAAAACATAAACCAATGAGCAATTACCTGCATCACAATATGAGGGTACAAAGTTTGTCCTTTCCGAATAGGGGGGTCGACTAATAACAACAAAGGTATGCGGCTGATTAGACTGCAGATACATACAGCAGGATGACATGAGAAGTCAGTATTCTTAACAACTCCAGAGAAAAGCATCAATCTTGAGACATAGTTGGCAGAGAAACTATATTAATACCTAATATGGAAATCAATACCCATGAAAAAATGAACGCAACAGATCAGAAAATAAACCTTAGGAAGTAAAAATAGTCGAACCACACTGCTATACTGGATTTTGAAATCATTAGCTTGTCCTTGAAGCCGCAAGAATGACAGGTGTAACTCGACACTATATCGTCCTCTGCACAATAATACAAATTTCTACTATTAGATACTTGCTCTTTCTGTTGAAAGGATGTAAATGAAATCAGAAGTATACAAGAGAGTGATATGAAACTGAAAATAGTTGAATGAACATGTCTGTATTTAAAGATGTTTTACCTTGGTGTAAGGATTGCAATACTCTCAAACGTAACAACAGTATCTTCACCTCCACCTCTTCTACCGTCAACCATACGTTCTATTCTATCACCAAAAACCTGATATGATAAAAGATTTTGCAAATTTGGGTTACATTGGATTTATTTAGGGTTAAATATGTTTTTAGTCCCAATAAAGTTACAGATTACTCCAAGTTCAGTCACTCCTTTTATAAAAACCGAGGGACTAAAAGCATCTAATTTTTATAAAATGTGGGGGGCTAAAAATTGATAATAAAAAATAGAGATTAGAAACACATTTAACCAATTTATTTATAACATGAAATTTGTTAACCTCGTGAACAAACTCACCTGAGCAGGTGGGTGATTTTCATCACCCGCAAACTGGGTGTTGGAATTCGGTATATGGAAACTTATCTCCATCAATGAATCTTTCTGAGATCATATGAATAATATTAGACTATAAAAAAATTCACACTCAAATTGAACCAGTTAACCCCATCTCACAATACAGTTCAACCAAATATGGATTAAGAAGGGTTTTTTGTAAGCAGCTGTTATGAACTGTATTTGTTAAAACTCAGAAGACTATATAGATATACCTCATTGGCTCCGGTTGTGTCATCCACATGAAACTCCAAGATCACATCATTTTTCCCTTGAAAGTTTGTTTGTGAGATATCTGCTAAAGGCACCTCAAAAGCTTGCTTTGAACCAACCATGAAAGCCAGTGTATTACCTGAAATGGAAACAGAAGCATAAGAACATCCACTAGTAGTACAACTGTATAGAAGCAGACAGCTCAATTCCATCAAACCAACTCTGCTATGAATAGATAAAGAATGCATTTGGTTGGCAAAACAAGAAAGCAAGAAAGAGGCATGGTTCCTGTTTGAGAAACTAACCCAACACCACCTATACCTCAATCCCCCAAGAAAAACAATATTCCTATTTCCTACTGTACAAGGAAAGCTAGCGTATCTCCAAATACATAACAAATGGTACCAACTGAAGTTCTTAGTGGAGTGCTATGTATTGCTATCGCTTGCAGAAAAATATCTATATACCATGTTCTTGTGATGAATCCATGTTGTACAAAACACAATGTCAAATATTTTTACTCCAAAACAAATTTTTCTCAAGTATAACAAGGATGATAGATCCATCTGAGAAAGATGCAATAATACATAGTGAGGAAATATCAATTTCATTGCATTAGTCAGTTCATGTAAACATCACCCACCATTTAAATCAATTTCTCCCCAATTGCGTCCACTAATAGAAAGTTGTTTCTCCTTTACATTTACTCCAAATGTCTTCTGGAAAAAACTTGTCAAACTTACAACGTCCTAAAAATAAGTGTAAAATATCAGCATAAGAAATGGAATGTGATAGCAGTCCAGTTCCAAGTCATTTGAATTTTGGAACAAAAATAAGAAAACAACCCAGATACCTTGAATTCCTCTTTCTACCTCAAATATATATAATTTAGGAAAGGTAAAAGTAACCTGATCACGAAATCCAGTAAACTTGTGGAGCAAGCCATCTTTGACCTGAACACCGAGTTGATTACTCTTTGGAACCTTCGTCCATGTCACGCTCACTACGTCAGCTTTATCAACTTCAATAGGTCTACCATCCTGTCTCTTCCAAAAAATTCCCCCAGGATATATTTTTATCTGCCCTGGACTCTGCAACCCCGATATATGAAAAGTGGTGTCAGATAAAACAAATGCTCTATTTCTGCCATCTATTTACAAATTTACAAAATCAAAAAAACTTCTCCCCTCTAAATCAGTTGTACATAAAACCAAATGAAATATAGGAAGCACTGACACCAGAAACACGACACTAATACGCTCGATCATTAGAATGCTGATAACAATAATAATGATAACTAGGTGTTAATAAACGACTAAGAAAATACAGAACAACGCAGAAAAAACAAACTAGGGTTAGTTTTTTCGAAAAGAAAATTCAGCGAAACCCTGGGTGATACGTGTAAATTGAAATGGTGAAAAACATGGATCATGAAAAGAGGAACAGTGAAGATTTGGAGATTGGAAGATCGTAGAGAGAACTGACAGTGGCGCCGCGGCCGGCGAGGGTGATGTTGTTGAAGAGATGACCGTCCGTCATAGCTCCTCGCAAGATTACAGTTACACTCTTGTGAGAAAATGATTTTGTGGCAATGCAGTTTGGGTATAAATAAGCGTTCCAAGAAGAGTAGCGCGCCGAAGCTAATTATATTACTTTATTTTTTTGTCTATTCATTATGTTATATTATATTTTATTGACTAGTACCTTAAGTGGCCTTATATCAAAAATATATTGTAACAAAAAATATAAATAATCAATAAATAGATAACAAAATACTTGTGCATATCTTATGTTATTGTAATATTAAAAAAAAATTAAAAAACAGTTTTAATTTAAAAATATTATTTATTTTAGGTGAACGTTGTAGTAGTAATCATATCTTTTTGAAGAATATGGAACCAATAATTCAATAAAATATCTCAAAAGATAGTATTTGATATATAGATAGTATTTTACTCAAAATCATAAATATTTGATATTTAATTTGTTATATATAGGTGGAAGGTTTAAGATACATATACTTTCATCTTTCATTTTAGTTTTTTTTTACTCATTCAATAATGTGGATATTATAATGCAAATTTAACATGTGTTTCTTCGTGTTTAACTGTTCTCGAGACTTTCAGCACCACATTAAGATTCCACCACCTCAATTTATGTATATAATTGTGGTTCTAATCTAGAACATTGACGCGTTTTGTGAGAATTGACTTTTAATTCTTACAACTTTTACGATAAAATCGTGTTTGGTTCAAAAGTCATTTCATTGTTACATAACACTAAGAATAAAAAAATAATCTTCATTGTAACGTGGAAAACTCCTTCAAATCTTTTGACCAGACACCACTTATGATTTTAGTTGTTGATGAGATCGGAGAAAAATCATCGCGTAAAGAGAAGTTTTTGCAATTGAGCTGCCTTTTATCGGCATAACAAAATGAGAAATAGGGAGATGATGATAGGAGTTCAAATATTCTAAAATCGCGAAAATATTGATGGGATCCTCGACACAATATTCTCGAAAGTTATGAACTCTACAATAATGGAAACTCCAAGCAACATTGGAAATTTTGGTAGGTCAACGCGCTTCAATTTGTCTGGGGACGTACGACTTTAGATGGATAGTTCAATGCGACGCGGAAGACCAACACTGCTAGTTGTCGGTTAATTTCACCACTCATTAGTGCGAGATCATAGATCTATAAAAGGCGATTAGTGAGTGAACAAATGGAAGAATCGTAAATGTGCACTTCATTGTTATGCCCTCAAGGAAGACATCGTCGACATTATAAGGTGGATCGTAATTGACGACGCAAGACGCAACGTCACCCCTAAACCAACAATGATCGAGCTTCATAGTGAGTACGAAGAAATAATCATCATCGATGTCGGTCCATACGAAATAATGTTCATTTTCTAAAGGACAAAGTCATGAGGGTTCTCACACTTAAAACGGAAAATACATTGTAGTCACAGTGGCCTGAACTCGGGTTCAACTTGAATATGGGCGCCAACAGAATGAGCGTCAAGACCGGGCACAATCCAAGGAGGTTCTGGGGAGGCCATCATAGGTAGCTACTATGGTCACGAGAGATGGAACCAAGTAGTGCGGTAGGGATAATTCGCAAACCAACACAAGACAAACGTCTCAAGCTAGGGTTTAAACATCAACTCGACGTTACTAAATTTAGAAACTAATCTCTTAATGGTGATCACGGAGGACAAATATCAGAATTCCACCATCGTCACCTTCCTAAGTGAAGTCATCCATTTATGATTATCTATCTTTAATCATTATATGTGTTTTTAGTGAGTTGTTTAATTATCTTCTAATATAGCAATATCAAATATAAATAACATTATTTTCCAAAGCAATGTTAAAGAAATAAAATGCATATTAACTCATAGTTGGTGCACCTCTCTAAGAGCTAGTCACTCCAATGATGTAACTGATGGATTCTAGAGATCTACGTCAACCTCAAACTAGGCTCAAAATTGGGGAAAGGGAATGAGACCCAACTCTTGCTTGAGGACATTCCTAAAAAATACGGAAGAGTTACGACAACACTCAATAAATGGGATATGAAATAGAGAAATGCCAAAGGTCACACTAATTCCCCAAAAATGGGACAATTGAACCAAAATATAGTGAAGCAACTCAATATCAAAATCAGCCCGGAAGATGTCCAAACTGAGGGTAGACGGATCAATGAAAGAAAAAAAAGCAACTCAATAACATAAATCAACAAAATCAAGTGAAACGGTGACATGAAAGAAGTGTAATTAATATAACAATATTATTACAAAACCTAAAGAGCAACAAAGACACGCATGTCAAATCATGACATGACAAGTTATTCACATTGACCTCCCTTTGGAGCCTCATTATCTTTGACTGTATCACCATCTTGGATCACTTTTACGGATCCAACTCTGACCGAGGAATTTATGTACAATGATACACCAACTTCACTGGATCGAACACATCTTTGAAGACTCTGGAGATGGTCTAAAGACCTTCATCTATAGCATCATCAATTCTCCTCTTCACCTGAGATTTTTTTTCAAGAACAAACCCTAATTTTTACCTAAGTGTTTTACAATCTCTACAACTTTTAACATAAGAATCACACAAACTCAAAGGAGTTCAAAGTATTTATCAATCCATTTGATAATCCTAGAAAGCTGTCAAACCTCTTTAATGTAATTCTAACCATTTTTATCTTTTGCTTCTAACTATAATTTCTACCTTATTCACCTTCTACAACTTGTATTATAACAACCCGAGAGAAAAATCATATTTATAACAAGCAAAATTTCAACAAACCTAAAATATGACCATTTAACACACGGATCCATGAACAAATCCGAAAATCTTTGAGGATCAAAATATATATTTGTACTTAAATAATTAGAGTTTTAATTAACCATGGACCTCAAGCCACTTCATTGAATTTAAACAAAGCTAATAAATAAAGTAGAACAAAGCTTATAACTAACTACACCCCTGAAAGTTAATAGAAATCTTAAGCCAGTCATATTTCTTAATCTCTTCTCATGTAGGAGTGATGAAATTAACTATCTTCACAAGTCAAGTCCTAAATATAGAACTAAAAAAAGGTCATTTATAAAGAATAAAAGAAAAATATGGCCATCAAAATCATCAAGTTAAAGAGGAGAATCCTATAAAGTAAGTGGAATATGAATAAAGTTAGTGGAGATTGATCATAAAAAATTAATATACGTAGAAACAACATAACCATACTAAAGAACTATTCCTAAGAAGATGCTTATTAGAACTTTATAAATAAGTGGGAATATAAAAGTAATTGATCATGAAAGAAAGCAAAGTGAACAGATTAGAGATAAACAAATCATCAAAACTTTAAAACAAAACGATACAATATTATTAATAGCTTGAAATGAGAATCATGTGCATAATACTCTCAATTCTCAAACATAACATATAAATGCTCTTGAACTTTTGACTCTATGTTCTTTTTATTAAGTCAAATGTTTTTATGCTTTCTATTTGATATATTGTTGCATGATGTGAAACTTAATCACAGCATTAGATGCTATTCTCACTATGTTAATGGATATAATTGTTAGTTATCTATGTTGATATATACATGTAGAATATAGGACATTGATATTTTATTTTTGAAGATAGGAACAAACAAGCATGGTAGTTAGCATAGTGAGAAAGAGATTCTGTTTACAAAAGTTTCTTGATTTTCTCATATACTTTGTTCATGCATTATATAAGTGCATGCTGTGAATAAGTTTTTGTGGGGAAAGCTTTAGAGAGAGTAGTGAGGGAGAAAAGAGATGGGAAATAGCATAGTAACATACAACAAATACAAAAGTTTCTTGTTCTTTATCAAAAAATACAAGTTGACTGAGCTCGTTCCGCCTCAGGATCTTCAAGAGGTTTTTTCTAAGTTCGCCGGAGGTGGATCATACATGTCAACCGAGCAATTACATCGGTTTCTTGTGGAGCATCAAGGCGAAGAGAGTTTCACCTTATCGGATTCGGAGAAAATTATTGACAGGATTTTGCAACTCAGAAGGACGCATACGGAAATGGTTCATGTTGATCAAAATAGAGAGAGGGAAGTTGCCCTTGATGATATCTTTCGATTTTTGCTCCTAGATGATTTCAACGGTCCTTCCAAAAATGAGGTAACAATTAGTCCAATCTTCTGATGATTTCAATTTCTTTATGGTTTCGTGTTTTGATTTAATTGGCCTTACTTTGCTAACAATAAAGTGAAAAATAAATTTCAGGTACATCATGATATGAATGCTCCATTGTCACATTATTTCATATATACAGGACACAATTCCTATCTTACTGGAAACCAACTAAGCAGTGATTGCAGTGAAGAGCCAATCATAAAGGCGCTGCAACGAGGCGTGCGTGTTATCGAGCTCGATTTATGGCCTACTTCTAATAAAGATGATATTAAAGTTGATCATGGATGGTACTATAATTTTGACTATATGAAAAATTAAATCAAACTTTCTTTACATGGTCTTAATAATTTCGATTTGATTTTTGTCAATTTTCCATATGCTATCAATCAACTCAGGACACTTACAAATCCTGTCTCTCCTATCAAATGTTTGGAGTCTATAAAGAAATATGGTTTTGTTGCATCTGAATATCCAGTGATCATAACTATAGAAGATCATCTTACAGAAGAACTTCGAGCGAAATTTGCAGAAGTATGTAATAAACTTTTCTGTTTTACTTTTCTTTTTTTTATTAATCTCGATTTTCATTAATTTTTCTTTTTATCTTGTGGTAGATGGCAACTCAAATATTTGGAGAAATGCTTTATTATCCTCAAGCAGAATGTTTAAACTTAACAGAATTCCCTTCACCGGAATCATTGAAAAAACGAGTTATTATATCAACCAAACCTCCTCAAGAACGTTTTGAGTCCAACCGAATCAAGGACAATGGCAACTATCCAAATCTAGATGAAAGTAGTGAATCATCCGAAGACGAATCATCAGGACAAGAATCACCAGACTCCGCGAATGAAGTGGAGATTAAGAGCACAGTGAGAAATGCTAGCAATACATTCCTTTATGCTAATAGTACTACTATTAACAAGCTTTGAATGATTGTGTTACAATATTTTTCACGTTGATTCATCAGAACGGACGTGATCACGATGAGGGAGAAACGAGTTCGTGTGAATGTGATCAAAGATTATTTCAAGAGTGTTCACCTGATTACAAAAGTATAATCACAATTCATAATAAGAAACTCAAAGGTAGCTTGAAAGATAAATTGAAAACTGATGGTGGACTTAGACGGTTAAGTTGGAGCGAAACAACCTTAGAAAAGGCTTCAGAATCTCATGCAACAGACATCATAAGGTATGTGATTCACTAGTAGAAAAGTTTGATCAGGTTTTAGTATCTAAAAATGTCCTATGGTTTATCTGATTCAAACTATACATTTTTCAGGTTCACACAGAAAAATATCCTCAGGGTATATCCAAGGGCGACACGTGTCAAATCGTCGAATTTCAAACCATATCTCGGTTGGATGTATGGAGCTCAGATGGTTGCATTTAATATGCAGGTTAGCAAGACAATTTGTGAGTAATATCAATAACACTGCAGATTCAAGATGTGTCTAGCGTCTAATACTGACATTTGTAGACATTCAATTACTTCGCTTGCAAGTTACTATTTTTTTTTTCTCTATAGGGGGTTGGAAAATCTCTCTGGTTGATGCAGGGGATGTTCAGAGCAAATGGAGGATGTGGTTATGTAAAAAAACCTGAAATTCTAATGCAGAAACTTCAATGTGACCATGAGTTTGATCCAACAAGAATAATGCCGGTAAAGAAGAAATTAAAGGTATGCATACTATATAGAGTCTGTCTCAAGTTTTTGGAGACCCTGTATAGATTAACTGCAGTTTAACGTAAAACAAATTGAGACACTACTTAATCACCATGTTCTAACTGTAATAAATTTTAGACCATGTGCAGTAGCATGTATTGCACGTTCTTAAAGACGGCGCTAATACTATATGGTATAGTATCAATCCTACAAGATAAACTCATATATTAATCTTATGTTGTCATGTCCAATAATAGGTGAAAATTTACATGGGACATGGATGGAGCTTAGATTTCAGTCCTACACACTTTGATATGTTCTCTCCACCAGACTTTTACATAGAGGTTGGTATTGTTGGTATGCCTCGTGATATTACAAAGAAGAAAACTAAAGTGATCATGGACAATTGGTTTCCTGTGTGGAATGAAGAGTTTGAGTTCCCTTTGACTGTTCCAGAGATTGCTTTACTTCAGATACGAGTAAAAGACAAAGATCCAACAGGAAAAGATGATTTTGCTGGTCAAACATGTTTGCCAGTGTCAGAGTTAAGATTTGGATTTAGATCTGTCCCTTTGTATAATGAAAAGGGAGAACAATTTAAATCTGTAAAGTTGTTAATGAGCTTTCAATTTTAATGAATTGTAGAAGTAATTAAATCTTTTAGGATATGTACATCATTCTTCATTATAATCTATTTCCTACTCCATATGAAAATAGATGATAGCATCAAAGGATTAACACGTGCTTAACTCTAGAACAAAATACAAATTTACAAGTCACAAATATATAACGAAAGAAATAATTTTATTATAACGAAAAATATTTATTACGATAAAAAGTCTTTAAATATATAAAACAAAGAATTTTAATGAATCTTAAACCAAAACAAAATTAAATAAAAAAAAAAAGAGAAAATAGTAAAAAGTTGGATTTAAGTTAATAATAGTTATTATGACAATGAACGCTAATAATTTTTGCTCGATTGAGCTCCGTGACAAGATGCCTACGTATTCCCTCGTGCAATGGGAAAGTTAGAGCATCGTAGTCCGACTCACTTATTTTGGTGGGTTTTGTGTTTTTTACTTATGAAAAAGGTTTTAAACACAAAAGAAAGCGCTCGTAGGCGAAAAAGAGTTTGCATTGGTTGGTTGCTTTTACCTTTAAGAAAGGAGTTTTGAACCATTATTAAGTGTTTTAGTTTTCAAAAGGAAAGGAGAGCAGGTTTTAGTTTTAATTACATGCAAGGATGCAAAAGAAATAAGCAAAACAAAAGGGAGAGTAACTAGTACTAGCCTTAATGTTGTCATGCAAAGATTGGACCTAAGGTTGAGGATGAAGGGAATCTCTATCTATATTGACATGTAAAGGATGTATATCCTAATGTCTAGGCTCGAGAGTTATCCTAGCCGAGCGGTCCTAAGGGAAAAGCTATCATATATCCGTATTGGTTGTAAAACCAAGGGATGCAAAGGGATGAAGCAATCAAGTGCTTTGGCAGAAGCACACAAGCAATGCACAAACAAATATCATAGAAGCGCAGGAAAAGGAGGTTGTGCCTTAGCCTACAACAGCAAGCCGAGGGTCGGAAGCAACCAGGAACCAACATATTCTGATTCTCGTGAATGGTATCACCGCATGACATGAATTATCAAGTGTGAAGAGTAAATTATGCGAGTTCTGCAATAAATGTGAATCCCAGGAAAGTGTGGAGAGTCAGAATAGGGAACCCTTGCCACTTTTATTATTTGACTCGATAAAGGAAGCAACACGATTCACGTGTGCTGATCTGACACATACTAGAACTCTGTAGGGGTCGATTGCGGACTCTTTCCGCATTTCCATCATATCATCATATATATCAATAAGTATCAAAGCGGTACTTTGCTCGGTGGTGCCACTCTGGGTTGCCTAACCACTCTGACCTATGCAAGCACAAATGTAAACACTTACTGAGAATTACCTCCCTATGCACGGTGGAAGATTTTAAATAAACCAAACACAATTAGCACACAAATTTGCAGAATGCCTAGCTACAGGTCTTTAAACAACGGATTTGAGCCCAACGCTCCTATCCTAATCATGGCAAAGAAAGCAGTAAACCCCTACTTTTCATGATATCTATGAAAGCTGTAAATGAATGCGATAAACAAGGGATAGCTAGTACCAAACAGATAACAAATCCGAAGAGCACTGCGAGCAAAAATACTCTGGAAAACTTCAAGTACTGCAACCAAGCAATAAGAGTAAACCGGTGAGAAATGCACGGAGGCATCAAAGCATATGCGGAGTGCGCGTTCGTACGAATCCGAAATAATAAACCTGCAAGAGATAACGATCCAGACAAAGTATTGCTCATTCATACGCAAAACAAATATCAAATTGTGCGTTCGTACACAATTGATACACATACACCTGCAAGAAAGGAGTAAAACCAAACAAGAAGGCAATAGGATGCGTGTTCGTACGCAAACAAGGATTAGAATGCGCTTTCGTACGCACTCAAATCAAAAAGCACCTACAAGAAAGGAGTAAAACCAAACAAGCAGAAGACAATAGGATGTGCGTTCGTACGCAAACAATGATTATAATGCGCTTTCGTACGCATTCAAATCAAAAGCACCTGCAAGAAATGAGTAAAACCCAAGAAGCAGTCAATAGAATGTACACGCATGTGTACAAGAGGTAGAATGCGCGTTCGTACGCATTCAAACAAGAGTACCTGCAAGAAATGAGTAAAACCCAACAAGCAAATAATAGAATGTACACGTATGTGTACAAGCGATAGAATTCGCGTTCGTACGCATTCAAAAAAGAGTACCTGTAAGAATGGAGTAGAACCAAACAAGCAAACAATATAATGTACACGTATGTGTACAAGCGATAGAATGTGCATTCGTACGCATTCAAATAAGCGGATAACCTACAAGAAGGTGTCAATCCAAACAATATGCAAATAGTATGCGCGTTCATACGCACGTAAGCATTAAAATGTGTGTTCGTACGCATTCATGATCGGATAACCTACAAGAAGGTATTAGTACAAGCAAACGGCCAATAGAATGCACACGTATGTGTGCAAGCTCAAAATAAGGATGTTAGAAGTCCATATCTCATGTAAAAGAGGTCAAAATACCTTGCACATGAAATAAAGTGTCAAAAGTAACAAAGCAAGTGCTAGAAATAAAGCACTGAATGCCAAATTGATTGCAAATATGATTATAAATTAGTATAAGCATGTGAGAAGTGAAATAAAATCACAAAAATTGGAATGGAAAGGCGGTTTTTCGAAATCGGAGTGAAAATGTCAACTTCTCGGAATCGATTAAGAATCACATGATTGCTTGCAAAAGTGTCAACGGATTCAAAAATGTGAGCGATTTTAATTAATTCCGAGTGGAAGTGGCATTTTTCGGACCTTAAAATGACGGGGCAGCCACTCCGTTTTGGCATGTTGTGCTTGAAATTTGGTTCCAAAACCTCCAAAATCGGTTCTGGAATATGCCAAAACATAGGGAGCATGTACCGTTACTTCGGACTTTCAAGAAAAAGTGAGTGTCGGTGTACAAAAGTGCTAACAAATGCTTATGGAACTCAAAATTCATGTTTTGAATTAAATTCTGATTCAAGTTTGTTTTGATTTTGAAATGTGAGATGAATCGGATTTTAATTCACTACATGTAATCAAAAAGACAAAACAAAATGAAACTCAAGCTATGTACAAGTTTGAATGAAAACTGAAAGTCAAAAATGTGTAAGAATGCATGTTTATGCATGTTTCATGTACATGATTATGACATTAAGATGGATGAAGTGCAAGTGTATGTGATATCATATGTAAATGATATAACTTAATGCAAATCTTATCTAAATTTTATGCAAAACATGTATTAATTTCAATAAAAATCAAGTATGTGATGTGTGTTAGTGTTGTGAATTCATACATGTGAAAATGTGAGTGAAAGTGGAGTTTCGACACACTTTAATGTCATGAAAGTTGAACACTGACACATAAACTCGATTCATTTATATTTAGATTAATACAGTGACTTTAAATTCAAACAAAACTTTAAAAATAAACTTTTATCACTAACTATGCAAATGAAAAACAAACTTGAGATCTATAGAAAAAGAGGAGATAATAATGGACGTACGTATACACATGAAACTGATTTATAGTTCTTGTCTATAAATCATTTATTTACGTATATAACCAAACAAACTTTACTCTAAGTAAGATATTTTTTATAAAAAATTCCATATAATTCTCTAACAAACAAACCTTTAACACAGTTGTTGCTCTATATCTATTTATATTTAGATTAATACAGTGACTTTAAATTCAAACAAAACTTTAAAAACAAACTTTTATAATTAACTATGCAAATGAAAAACAAACTTCAGATCTATAAGAAAAGAGGAGATAATAATGGACGTACGTATACACATGAAACTGATTTATAGTTCTTGTCTATAAATCCTTTATTTACGTATATAACCAAACAAACTTTACTCTAAGTAAGATATTTTTTTATAAAAAATTCCATATATTTCTCTAACAAACAAACCTTTAACACAGTTGTTGCTCTATATCTATTTATATTTAGATTAATACAGTGACTTTAAATTCAAACAAAACTTTAAAAATAAACTTTTATAACTAACTATGCAAATGAAAAACAAACTTGAGATCTATAGGAAAAGAGGAGATAATAATGGACGTACGTATACACATGAAACTGATTTATAGTTCTTGTCTATAAATCCTTTATTTACGTATATAACCAAACAAACTTTACTGTAAGTAAGATATTTTTTATAAAAAATTCCATATATTTCTCTAACAAACAAACCTTTAACAGAGTTGTTGCTATATATCTATTTATATTTAGATTAATACAGTGACTTTAAATTCAAACAAAACTTTAAAAATAAACTTTGATAATAATGGACGTACGTATACACATGAAACTGATTTATAGTTCTTGTCTATAAATCTTTTATTTACGTATATAACCATACAAACTTTACTCTAAGTAAGATATTTTTTATAAAAAATTCCATATATTTCTCTAACAAACAAACCTTTAACACCGTTGTTGCTCTATATCTATTTATATTTAGATTAATACAGTGACTTCAAATTCAAACAAAACTTTAAAAACAAACTTTTATAACTAACTATGCAAATGAAAAACAAACTTGAGATCTATAGGAAAAGAGGAGATAATAATGGACTTACTTATACACATGAAACTGATTTATAGTTCTTGTCTATAAATCCTTTATTTACGTATATAACCAAACAAACTTTACTCTAAGTAAGATATTTTTTATAAAAAATTCCATATATTTCTCTAACAAACAAACCTTTAACACAGTTGTTGCTATATATCTATTTATATTTAGATTAATACAATGACTTTAAATTCAAACAAAACTTTAAAAACAAACTTTTATAATTAACTATGCAAATGAAAAACAAACTTCAGATCTATAAGAAAAGAGGAGATAATAATGGACGTACGTATACACATGAAACTGATTTATAGTTCTTGTCTATAAATCTTTTATTTACGTATATAACCATACAAACTTTACTCTAAGTAAGATATTTTTTATAAAAAATTCCATATATTTCTCTAACAAACAAACCTTTAACACCGTTGTTGCTCTATATCTATTTATATTTAGATTAATACAGTGACTTCAAATTCAAACAAAACTTTAAAAACAAACTTTTATAACTAACTATGCAAATGAAAAACAAACTTGAGATCTATAGGAAAAGAGGAGATAATAATGGAGTTACTTATACACATGAAACTGATTTATAGTTCTTGTCTATAAATCCTTTATTTACGTATATAACCAAACAAACTTTACTCTAAGTAAGATATTTTTTATAAAAAATTCCATATATTTCTCTAACAAACAAACCTTTAACACAGTTGTTGCTATATATCTATTTATATTTAGATTAATACAGTGACTTTAAATTCAAACAAAACTTTAAAAACAAACTTTTATAACTAACTATGCAAATGAAAAACAAACTTCAGATCTATAAGAAAAGAGGAGATAATAATGGACGTACGTATACACATGAAACTGATTTATAGTTCTTGTCTATAAATCTTTTATTTACGTATATAACCATACAAACTTTACTCTAAGATACTTTATATAAAAAATTCCATATATTTCTCTAACAAACAAGCCTTTAACACCGTTGTTGCTCTATATCTATTTATATTTAGATTAATACAGTGACTTCAAATTCAAACAAAACTTTAAAAACAAACTTTTATAACTAACTATGCAAATGAAAAACAAACTTGAGATCTATAGGAAAAGAGGAGATAATAATGGAGTTACTTATACACATGAAACTGATTTATAGTTCTCGTCTATAAATCCTTTATTTACGTATATAACCAAACAAACTTTACTCTAAGTAAGATATTTTTTATAAAAAATTCCAAATATTTCTCTAACAAACCAACCTTTAACACAGTTGTTGCTCTATATCTATTTATATCAACCTTGGCTCAACAGCAACTTCATCGTGTTGATCCTAATAAAAATATGACAAGTGTATAATTCCCTCTTACACCTATGCAAATTGCTCCTATTTTCATGTATGTTGCTTCTATTTCACTCTTTAAATTTAAATGATATTTAAGTATACTTGTCATATTTTTATTGGAACAAAGTAAGAACTACACCTAAAGAATTGTACCGTCGATTCAAAAATTTACCTAATAAACATCAGAGTCTAATATATTCTTGTTTTAACATAGTAATATTTAATTACATGTGAAATATTAATAAAAATATAATAGTTTAATATAAATTGTTAAATTTATAAATAGTGACTTTAAATTCAAACACAAACTTTAAGTATAATAGTCTTACACAGCGTCTTAAATTTAAATAAAGAGAAATATTTATATTTAAATTAATACAGTGACTTTAAATTCAAATAAAACTTTAAAAACAAACTTTTATAACTAACTATGCAAATGAAAAACAAACTTCAGATCTATAGGAAAAGAGGAGATAATAATGGACGTACGTATACACATGAAACTGATTTATAGTTCTTGTCTATAAATCATTTGTTTACGTATATAACCAAACAAACTTTACTCTAAGTAAGATATTTTTTATAAAAAATTCCATATATTTCTCTAACAAACAAACCTTTAACACAGTTGTTATTCTATATCTATTTATATTTAGATTAATACAGTGACTTTAAATTCAAACAAAACTTTAAAAACAAACTTTTATAACTAACTATGCAAATGAAAAACAAACTTCAATCTATAAGAAAAGAGGAGATAATAATGGACGTACGTATACGCATGAAACTGATTTATAGTTCTTGTCTATAAATCCTTTATTTACGTATATAACCATACAAACTTTATTCTAAGTAAGATATTTTTTATAAAAAAACTAGTAACAAACTCGTGCCTACGCACGGGTTCTGATCTGGTACGCGCATATTTTTACATAATATATTTATTTTAAATAAAAGGTTAAAAAAATTAGATTAATAATTAAAAAAATCGTATATAAAAATATTAAGATCTATAATAGATTTTATGCGTATATCATTTAAGGATGATAAATATTTGGATCATAAATACTATTTTTCGTATATAAAAATATTTTATCAATAACATATTTTTCCCGTAAAAAAATATTATTTTTGTTCTGGTATCGTTTACAAAATTATCCAAATCAATAGTAAATTTTTGTATATAATAATATTTAGATCTATAACAAATTTATTTCCAGCATACAATTTTTTTCAGATATAGTTTACAAAAATATCTGAATCAATAGTAAATTTTCGTATATAAAAAATATTTAGATCAATAATATAATTTTTTCCGTTTACAATTTTTGGATAAATAATACATTTTCCCCGTATACAAATGTTATCTTTGTTTTCGTATCATTTACAAAAAAATATTTGGATCAAAAGTAAATTTTCACATATAAAAATATTAAGATCAATAATAAATTTGTTTCCCGTATACCATTTTTTAATCAAAGATTTTTGTAGTATAAATATCATTTTTAGTATATACAAATATTATTTCTCATATATAAATAGACTTTTCCCGTATACAAATATTATTTTTGTTTAGGCATCGTTTACAAAAATATCTAGATTAATAGTAAATTTTTGTATATTAAAATATTTAGATCAATAATAGATGTTATCTCATATATCACTTTTAGATAAAAAATATTTGAATCATAAATACTATTTTTCGTATATAAAAATATTTGAATCAATAATAGACTTGTTCCCGTATTCAAATATTATTTTTGTTTAGGTATGAATTACAAATATATCTGAAAATTTACGAAAAATACAATATGACATTTCTATAAATTCTATTAAGTTTCTCTCGCCATTTTTATTTAAGAAAAAAGGATAAATCTATAAAAAAAATATAGATCTATGAAACTTGTTTAAGAACAATAAAACTTAATCTTTAAAAAGAGTAGATATGAAGAAAAAAAATTATTTTCAACTATTTTTATTTTAAAAAAAGAAGTTATATTTATTATTTCTTATTCTATACTTGGAAGGATCAAATTGAAAAACTATTTGAAACTCATATTTACCTTTTATCTTGAAAAATGTATCAAATGTTAAATTAATATTATGAAATGTTGAAAGAAGAGATTTGGAAGAAGAAATTTAAACAATGAGGAAGTTTAAACATTGTGAGATAATGAAAAATATATATAAATATGGTGAGATGAGAGACATGATGAATGAGTAGGTGAGAAGAAATATATGAAGATATATGTATTTGTTAAATAAAATGGGTTAAGAAATAAAAAAAGTATTGATGAGAGATATGATAAGATTGTCAAAGATAACATTGGGAATGATATTTAAGTATACTTGTCATATTTTCATTGGAACAAAGTAAGAACTACACCTAAAGAATTGTACCGTCCATTCAAAAATTTACCTAATAAAAATCAAAGTCTAATATATTCTTGTTTTAACATAATAATATTTAATTACCTGTGAAATATTAATAAAAATATAATAGTTTAATATAAATTGTTAAATTTATAAATAGTGACTTTAAATTCAAACACAAACTTTAAATATAATAGTCTAACACAGCGTCTTAAATTTAAATAAAGAGAAATATTTATATTTAGATTAATACAGTGACTTTAAATTCAAACAAAACATTAAAAACAAACTTTTATAACTAACTATACAAATGAAAAATAAACTTCAGATCTATAGGAAAAGAAGAGATAATAATGGACGTACGTATACACATGAAACTGATTTATAGTTCTTGTCTATAAATCCTTTATTTACGTATATAACCAAACAAACTTTACCCTAAGATATTTTTTATAAAAAATTCCATATATTTCTCTATCAAACAAACCTATAAAAAATTCCATATATTTCTCTAAC
Source organism: Vicia sativa (assembly GCA_021764765.1). NCBI lineage: Eukaryota > Viridiplantae > Streptophyta > Magnoliopsida > Fabales > Fabaceae > Vicia > Vicia sativa. The sequence continues at coordinate 160,508,271 of CM038795.1, read as the reverse complement.
AAACAAACCTTTAATATATCTATTTATATCAACCTTTGAAAGTTGAAAGCATACCTCATAGCTCTCACTCACTCAACTCTTTCCTTCTGCAATGGCTCAACAGCAACTCCATCGTGTTGATCCTAAAATATGGCAACAATGTGCTGGCGACTCCGTCCCAATTCTGAAACTAAATTCCAAACTTCATTATTTTACTAGAGGTCATTTGGAACATGCTTGCCCTAACTACCCTACCACTCAAATACTCTCGTTTATTGGTCGATGTCGTCCATTCATTCGCTGCATTGTCTCCGGGGTTGATCTCTTTGCTGATTCAAAAACGGATGAACTTGTTGCAAAGCTACTCCTAACTCCCATAACTGATGGTAGTAATGTACCTTCTGAGGCTGACGGCGAAGATGATGGTGATGAGATTGTTTCCTATGCTAAGACTCTAACCAAGTCTGATGCTAATAATGGCGGTGGATTTTCCATACCTGTCAAATGCGCTGAAACAATCTTCCCACCACTTGACTACAACACTCAATCCCCGTCTCAAAATGTGTCGATCACCGACTTCCACGGCAGGGTCTGGAACTTTCGTCACGTGTACAGTGGGAAACCCAAGAGGCACCTAATCACCCATGGCTGGAGTGGGTTTTCTGACCACAAGAACCTAGTCAGCGACGATACTGTTGTTTTTGTTAAAGATTTAGCCGGGAATATCACCATTGGACTTCTTTGCAGGAAAAAGAGATTTGCGCACCGCTAACATAATGAGAGAGGCACCACCGGTGCAGAATTGGCGAACAAAAACACAGCATTTGAGGTAATATACTATCCGACAACAGGTGGTTTTGATTTTGTGGTACCAAGTAAGGTTGTGGAGGAAGCAACGAAGATTGAGTGGAATCCTAGAATGAGTGTTAAATACAGTGTGAAATTCAATGATTAGGGATGCGCAGTTTTTCATGGGACAATATCTACTATCGCCCCTCCTCATATCGGTCTATGGCGCATGCTTCAGGTATCATATTACATATATTTCAAATACTACACATATTTTTAACATAAATAATATATAGCAATTAATCTCATTATTATTATAGGTTGATTGGAATGAGCCTATGGATTTGAAAAATTTGAGGAAAGTAAGTCCATGGCAGGTTGAAGTTATTATGAATAAACCTACAAGGCCTCCTCCATCAAAAAAGATGAGATCAGCTCCTCAGAGTTCTTCCATATTCATAGTTGATACTTTTCCTGATGGCATGCAGAGAGCCAGACGCGAACCAACTTTTTTTGACTTTTTTAAACATGATCCAATGAAAGAATCGGATAATATGCCAACCGAGCAAAACATTAACAGTCCAGTGTCAGATGATTTTCCATCTTCATCTAGTATCAGCATTGATTTGAACTCCCTTGACAGCACGGACAACTGCAACAACAAAAAAGTTACTTCTCGTTCAATCATATTATTTGGTTAGGTCATTGTGGTGGATAAAAAATGATTTGCATGACAAAAGTTTTTTATTTATAGTGTTTGAATGAATTTACCATAAAGTTTTTGTTTTAGTATAACTTTATTTAATTATGAATGACTAATTGTATGATGCTTTTGTCTTGGTTTACTTTACCAACCATGTTATAGTTCCGCTTAGTTTATTGTTAATTCAAAAAGGTTTTGGATTCAATCCAAAATGCATTAGTAGCTTTTGCTTATTGACTTGTTATTTTTAGTCAACAATAATATATACAAATCAATTACAAGGGTGCGGCAAGGGTTGGCTACGAGGGTGGATTGTAGTTTGGACGAGGTGAAACAAATAGAATAATAATATTAAAAAATGTTTGTCTTCGACAAAGACACCAAAAATTTAATAGTCCGCAAGTATACTACAATAGTATTGAAGTAATATTATCGTTTCGAGAAAGACCGATTTTATAAATACTAATTTTATTTTATTTGTGTTTAGCTTAAACAATTAAAATTTAGTTGGGATTTTATTTTGTGTTTAGAAAGTAAAATTGGTTAAAACATGACCTAGGGTATATGTGTTCTATCACAAGATAATCCTTATGACCCTTAATCTATAGACAACTAATGAGATGGATGAAAACACAAATGTTACAAGATAAATAATAATAAAAAAATAGAACTTGAATAAAATATTGGGTTAAATATGTTTATGGTCCTTATAAATAACTCAAAATCTGATTTTAGTCCCTACAAAATTTTCCTTTAAAAGATGGTGCTCTTAAAGTTTTCCGTCCTTAATTTTGGTCTCTCCCATTAATTTGGTCTAACGGGTGCTGATGTGGCATGCCATGTTGCACGCCACGTCACTTAAAAGTCGAATAGAAAAAAACATGTTAGTTTGTGGGGGTTATAAACCTCCTTAAAATAATTGAAAAAACAATCAAAACGAAATCCAATAAAACCACAACACAACATCACAATCTTATCATCATAAACAACAATTAAAAGGTATCATCATCATTAGAGGACATATGAGATCAGTTGAGGATTCATGGGGTACTTGGTAGCTAAACATTAGAAGAGGTTTAGGGATCATCTTTGTGTATAAAAAAATCCACACGAGAATGCTTAGAAGTTGTTTGATGAAATACCTGAGGGAAATGTCACCACATAGTTTCTTTCTGCCTTCCTCATGAATCACTCTGCAACCATACATTTGTAGACTAAGAGGTAAAATATGATCTGTAATACCACTAATGTGCATATCAAAATAATTTCCCAAGTGCATTGCATAGTGAGTTGCTTATCAATATGATGAATACCTACAGTAGGCTATTAACATCATAGTGGTTTTTTATGGGTTAGCATATTTTTTACACAACACTAATCAACAATGCATCCAGATATTTTTGAGCTTCGGTAATCCATCTATACTAAGTTCTTTCAATGATTATGGTATCGAGTGGTTGTGATACTTGCAGTAACCAAATCGTGTTTTTAAAACAAAAGTTAAGAGAGAGATAAAGTGGTGATACATAGAACTAAGAGTCACTTTATATTCATCAATTCTAGAGAGAGAAGTTCCAACTTCTCTCCTCTTTCCTGATACTATTACATTCAAAATGGATCAACCTAGGGTTGGGAAATTCAACGGCAAGGATGAAGACTGAATAGAAGTAAAACAAAGATCAAACCGAAGAATCAACACCAGAGGCTCGTTTTGGGAGGATAAAAGAGGGAAGGTAGACAAAGTTGATGGACATATATCAAACTTTTTCTTTACAGAAATACCAGATGATTTTGAGGAAAAGGATCTCTTTAAAGTTTTCAAGGAGAATGGATTGGTAGTAGATGTAGCGACCCCCCTAAAAGAGATAAGAGACGCAAGAGATTTGGATTTGTAAGATTCAGAAAAGTTTTGGATGAACGCTCACTAGCAATAAGGTTGGATAACATATTCATAAAAGGCGAGAAGATATATGCAAATATCCCTCGATTTCAAAGAGGAAAACAGGAAGATGGTTCGAGAAGAGTGGAACAAATGAAAAACATCAGAGTGGCTCAACCCAAAGGTGTAACGAGAGATTATAATAGATACAATGATGCAAAAAGCGAAAGATCTTATGCTCAGGTTGTGAATGGCACGGAGGAGTTCAGGAGTAAGCCAAAGTATGCAAAAAACAAAAATGGCGAAAAAAGTGGTTTGAGGATTATGGAGGGATGGAGGTAAAGGAGAAAAAATCTACCTTTGCACACTTACAATTTAAGGTAGAGGAGAAGGAGCTGGTAAGATTCACAAAGGCATTTGTAGGGTGGTAGAAAATGCAAGTATGACGTACAACATTAAAGAAGCATTTCATGGGGAAGGGTATTTCGGTGTAAAAGTCACACCACTCGGAGCCAATCTGTGTCTGTTAGAAGAACAGGAGGAATGAGAGATAAAGTCACTAATAGAAGATACTAAGGATTGGATTGAATAATGGTTTTCAGAAATCTATCATTGAACTCTGAATGATGTCGACAATGAGCGCTTAACGTGGTTAAGATGCTACGGATTTCCATGCCATGCATGGAATCCAAAGTTATTTGAATTTCTATCAACCAAGGAAGGAGTGTATATTTGCTCAGATGATGAAACAAGAGAACACACCATATTGGACGTTACCAGATTTCTAATAAGAACAAAGTGTTCGGTAGTTCTAAATGAAACATTTAATGTGGAGATAAATGATCACGTATATGGAATCAAGCTTGTCGAAGATACGCATGGGCCAAAATGAATTATAGTACCAATAGTGGCAAAGAAACCAACTGTGGAGGAGGATTCTTGTTCGGAGTCAAGGGAAGAGGATGAAGATGGAGATGACGCGTGGAGTGAGAAGATTTATCAAGGAGCTTAGGTGAAAATTTGAAGAAAAAAAAGGTGTATTCAAGGGTCACAGTCTCATGATCAAAATGTGTGCGGCGAAAGTCTAGCTGTAACGCCCTGAATTTAATTAATTACTTAATTAAATTATTAAGGATTTATTTATTGGAATTTAGTCGAAGTTGGATTTATCAGTAGAATTATAAGGAGCGTTAATAGATTTATAAGTTTATTTAAAATGATTAAGTGAATTATCGGAAGTTGGGATTAATTAGTGATGAATTAATTTTATTATAGAATATTATTGGAAATAATATTAGAAATAAGTGTGGATTAATAGAGTTATTTAATTGGTGTTAGAAGTAGTAGAAAGGAGGTGTGAAAATTTAGCCAAATAGAAATAATAGCAATATTATTATTATTATTATTATTATTATTATTAGTTGGATTTAATTATAAGAGAAGAATTTAGGTTTAAATAAATAAGAGATATAAAAGGAGAATTATAAGGGTTTAGTGAAGATTTTTGGGAAGAAGTTGTACGTAGGAGAAAGAAAAGAGGAACAAGGGTTTGGAGGAAACTACCGCCGGAATAGGAATTGTAGACCGGAAAGCCAAATCAGAATTCAACCAAAAATTATGGAGAGACCGTCAATCCAAGGTAAGGGTGGGGTTCTAACTCTCTAAATGAGTTTATGATGAATCGTATGTGGGGAAGAAATTGTATAGAATTATCTACCTTTGTGTAAATTACGTGTAGAATAATTAACTAATTATGTATCGGTTCTGTTGATTTTAATCGCTCCATGAATAATAACAGCATACGTGGATAGTTCAGGTTAAGGGAATTGAAGTATTGTGGGAAAGGCGAAGGGAATATGAAGAAAGGAAATTGAGACGGGGCCACCGGGGTGTGGGGTGAGCGCCCCTTGTGGCAAAGGAAAGGGAGACGGACGTCTCTATGGTAAAGGAAGGCGAACGCCTCCTTGAGTGTGAGGGTTGGGACGGACGCCCTATGGGATTGGGGTGGGCGCCTCCCATTATGTTCATGTTGTTGGGTGTTGTATATATTCGTTTGTAGGTCCTTTGTGTTTTAGTAGCAGTGCAATAATAAATATAATAGTAGAGTTAGTAGTACTTATATTAGATGAATAACTTAAAAGACTGCAGTAGGTAATCTAAGTAGCATTTTATTATAACTGGATTTATAAATGCAGATAGTTTAATTGAAGTGTAGAAGAAATTGCAGTGTAGATAAACTAGTAGGAAAATTAGTATTTTTCTTTATAACAGTAATGGAAGTAATTCAGTACCAGCAGAATATATTAAGAAGGTTACCAACTAAACTGCAGAAATAATTAAATGACAAGTTTGATGATTTAGTAGCTGGAAAGAAATAGAAGAGTTAACATTTAACTGATATATTATATAAGTAGCAGGGTTGATATAATAATTAGTGTAGCGGTTAAAACAACAGTATGAAGTGAAATTTGTTGCAGGGAATTAATTAAATTAGTACAAGAAAATTTGTAGAAGTTAGTTGATAATGAGAAGTGATAACGAATAGAAATAATACCGAACTAACCAAATTAGTAAATTAAGCGGTAAAAATTAGTTGTCCGGAATGAACCGGAATTAGTTGGAAATTGTTGGAGAAACTCGTATATGCGTGTAGTTACTATTGGTTGGTTGAAGAATTGGAATGGTGTCGCGTACGTCGAATATAGCGGACATCTTCTTAATGGAAAATCAAGTAGTTGACTAATTAATTAATTTAGTAGAAGACGTTTAATAAATAAGTAGCGTTAGCATTAAATAAGACATTTTAAGCGTAGATTCGTAATAGTTAAGTTGTGTAGTATTTTTCATAATGTTTGATTTAAGTTGTTGTTATTAACTTGTTGTTGATATGTTGATGAAGTTGTAGGCCTAAGGCTAATGTTGATTAAGTTGAATCATCCCGATTTATGGACACGCTTGAGTTGTAGGTCGTATGACCAATGTTGATCTAAGATGATGTCATTAATGCATATCTTTAAGATGTTGTTGTTGCATTATTGTGAATGTGTTGTTGAAGTCGATGTCCCATGGCATACATTGCATGATTATTTTGGCCTTGATGGCACCACGTTGAAAGTTGAAGGCTTATGCCTTGGCCTTGATGGCACCACGTTGAAGGCTTATGCCTTGTTGAATGCCTTGATAACCTGGCATGATTTTAAGTTGGGAGTTCTGCTCCAAATGGTACCATATGAATTTGCATAGTTGAGTCACATATTGAGTCACGTGTTTAAGTTGTTGTTATTATTTCGTTGCTTATTGATTGTCGTTGTGTTGTTGTTGATATAAGCTGTTGTTGTTATAAGTTGTTATTGTTGTGGGTTGTTGTTGTTATAAGCTATTGTTGTGAGTTGTTGTCGTTATAAGTTTTATTGTTATAATTTGTTGTCTCTATAAGTCGTTGTTGCTATAAGTTGGTGTTGTTATTAAGTTGTTGTTATGTTGTGTTGAATTAAGTTGTTACGCTGATGATTATGTTGTTGTTAACTGTGAAGTGAATTATGTTTGTAGTTAACTGTAAAGTGGTTTTGTGTTGTTGTTAATTGGGAAGTTGTTGTGATGTGTTAATTGTGATGTGATAATTTTGTATGATTTAATCCTAGCATATTATTTATCATACACTTGTTTATATTCTTGGATATCTCACCCCTTCTGTTGATATTTCCCCAACCATGGGAAATGGGCAGGTACTCAAGGATAGCCGTGGAATGTTCGAAGTAGTATTATGAAGTTGATAGTTGCTGTTAGTTCGAATTGGTGTCATTGCTCTGATACCTAACACTCGGGGGATGAACGTTGCTTAATTTGTCGTAGCTGCTTAAATTGTTGAAATTTATGAATAATGTGAATACTTGGTCATGTTGATTCTTGAAGTTGATTTAGTTGAATAATTATGCTAAGTGAAGTTAAGTCATGTTGATTCTTGAAGTTGATTTAGTTGAATAATTATGCTAAGTGAAGTTAAATAATATTAATAATATTGTGAAATATTTTGAGGTTGAATAAAAGACGTATTGTTGTTATTATTGAAGAATTATGATTTCGTGGTTTAGATTGAGTAACTGAAATAATTGAAAATTGTTGTTATAAGTTCATCCATGATCTAAGTGTTATTTATCTGTATAGTTGTGACTAAATGCATGTTATTTTACGAAGAAATTGTGACATCCCTTGTATGATTATTTTTTCCGCACCCCAATTTAAATAATATTTGATGGCTAGATTTGGGGTGTTACACTAGCTACCACTCCTCTAAGGCAGAAAGAAGATAGACTTGGGGTAGGTTTAAGAAAAAGCTCAGAGGGTAAGGAGGATGGTGGGAGTTCCAACAATTATAGAGAGAAAAAAGATGATAGTAAGAGAAAAGGTCAAAGAGAAACATTAAATGTTGATTGGGATGTGGAAGAAACAAATGTCATGTCACTGCTTTTTAATGATGAGGATGAAGGGGACCCACTTCAAAAAGTCCATTTACAAATGTCATCGGATGTGGGCCTAGATCATGGAGAAACAGATACAATAAAATTTTCACAATTGGAAATGAGAGGCCCAATACCCCAGTCCAGGCCCAGTAAGAAAAAAGCCTTGGAAGATATCCTTGGGAACTTGAGAATCCCGTATTCACAGTCTTATTTCACAACACTATTACATTCCCAAATACACCCTAATAAAGCAATTTCTTCACAATTAAAAATTCTACCTGAGAATCCAATAGTGGATCCCCCTTCATTTGGGCCACCGGACTCGCAGGAGCAAGCAGATTTTATGGGCGAATCTTTGAGCGATTCGAATATCAACAAGGGGAATCATAGAATCAAGAAGGCAATGGTGAGCTTGCCAAAGAAAGTATTGAATTCAATCAAATAGTTGGGTGTGGAGGGCGAAGAAGATGATGAAGTATTTGAGGGCATAGTAAGAGATATGGAGGATAAAGAGCGCTAGAATTGGGAGGAAGAGAGGGTGTCAACTACAATAGTCCCATGATAATTGGCACTTATAACATAAGAGGGAGTGAAAGCTCTGTGAAAAGAGGAAGAATTTGATAAACTATAAGGAAAATCAAAGCAGATGTAATGTTTATTCAAGAAACAAAGGCAGAAAAGATGGAAGAAACTATAGTCAATTCGTTATGGGGTTCCACGGAGTGCGACTGGTCAGGTAAGAATGCGGATGGGAGGTCAGGTGGCATAATCACAATATGGAGAAAAAATATGTTAAACCCAATATGCAGTTTTTCTGGAAGAGGGTATTTGGGTGTTAAGGCATTGAGGAATGGTCAAATACACTATTTCCTCAGCATTTACTCCCCGTGTAATTTGGAGGAGAAAAGGGTTTTATGGACAGAAATACTGGGATGGAAACAGAAAATGGAGGTTGGAGAATGGATAGTAGGAGGTGATTTAAACTTAATAAAAAACATAGAGGAAAAAAGGGGGCAGAGCAACAATACAAGAAGGATTGAAATGGAGAAATTCAAAAGTTTTATTGAAGCACTGGAAGTTGTCGATGTCCAAGTCTTGGGCAACATTTTCACCTGGGTAAACCCAAATGGAAAGGCTTGCCGCAGACTGGATAAAATATTAACTACAATGGATACAATATTGGAATGTCAAACTTTGTTCAAAAGGGAAATAGTGCTTATGAATGATAATACATGTGTTGACTTGACATTCTTTCAATTGTTTAGCTATCATATTTAGGAGGCAGATGAATGAATTAATACCTGGAAGATTGAGAACAAAAATTATGCATATGTTAACTATGCAAATATATTTTGAAAATTTTTCTCTAATTTAGTTATTAAACTACTTTTACGTCTTTGCATAGATATGAAATTTACTTTCTGCAACTTGTGATACACAAAATGTAGATTTCGAAATTGAAGAGGACATTTCTATTTACCCTGCTTTGTATCATGTTAGTTGGTCAAACATTGCATTTCTGCTTTGATATTTCTGATAATTAGTTGTGCTTAGAGTCTATGGATTTATGATAATCCTTGTGTTGTTTTGAATTTGAAGATCGGTAGATTATAACCAATAGCAAATTAATGCAAATTGCAGAATTGTTATTTATCTTACTGCAACTTTCGTTATTCCATTTGATATACATTTTATTATGGTATTTTGTTGCAATCTAATATAATATCTAATATAACAATAATATATAAGAGATCTCATATATCCACTGTATTAGAAAATTTTAAAATTAATTACATTTAGTTTTGGTGTTACAATTGATCTTTTTAATATATAATAAAGAAAATATCATTATTTTGCATTTATATTTTAAATAATAATGAAAATATTATTAAACTATATTTTATGTATAAATATATTTATTATTGACTTTTTATATTCAAAGATAAATAGGATTATTAATTTTTATTTAAGGAAATATTTTTAAGGGGATTATAATTTACTTTCACCAATATAATATGACAAATTCTTAAGTATCTATGATAAGTTGTTGAGCACTTTTAGTGTAAATTATTTTAAAATAAATATAAAAAAAATGCCATGTATTGAATTATTTTATTTGATTGGTTTAGGGTACCGATACCCAACTAAATTGAAAGATACCGAACCTATTCACCATATAATATACTTAAAAAGTATGTTTAATTTTTTAAATTATATATCAATTATTATGTAATTAATATTAATATATAAATGATTTAAAATATTAAATTTTATGTTTGTGCTTATTGCACCTTAAATTGAATTATTTCAAATCAAATTAAGTTGATTGTCTTTTATATAAATTACGTAGATGGATTGTCTCCCCTATTATGGCATCTTAAATTTTATTTATTTTTAACTAAAATTAAAATAATATTATTGTATTTATTTTCAATTTAATTGCATATTGAAGTATCATATTTTCAATTGAATAGACGACATCTCATATTATATCATTGTCTTTTATATTATTGAAATTTTAATTGTATTGATTTCCTTTAAATCATTATTATTTTAAGAGTTCAATTTCAGCATTATTATAAATTTAAAATTAATCTTGATTTGATTATTTAAGAGATTTGATTTCGACATGAATGTAAAAGATAAAATTTTATATTGCAATTTATCATATTTTATTCAATGATATAAATCTGAATCATATTCAAATTATTCTTTTGTTACTAATTAAAATTAATATAATTAAAATAATAATTACATTATTAAATAGATAGAAATTAAAAATTGTTTTTAATTTAAGTTTATAATTTAATAAAATTAAATGGCATCGTTATTTCTAAGTAATTGAAAATATTATGTTATAAAAAAAGTAATTGAAAATATTTCTAAAATGCTAAACTCAATTAATTCTGATAATTAAAATACAAAATGTAAACACTATTTAAAATATATGATATTAATAAAATAATTGTTTTAAATATTAAACACAAATAATTATGATAATTTAAATACAAAAGTAAATCACAATTTCAAATATATGTGACTTAAAAAAACAATTTTTTATTTTAATTATACATATATTTGATTTTAAATAAACTTGATTAAATATAAATCCTACCACATCTAGGTCCATATTAACTAATTAAAATAATTTTTATATGCAAAAATAAAAAATAAAATTTAATCAAATCATAACTTATCATTTTTTAAAATGCGAAAAATAAAACACGTAAACCGTAAATATGAAATTAGTTATCAAAATATCAAATATTAAAAGAAATATTAAGTTACTCATGAAAATATTATATATTAACGGAAATATAAAGTTACTGGTTAAAATATTGCATATTAGTAGGAACATGAAGTTACTAATCAAAATATTGAATATTAACGGGAACATGAGCTAACTTATCAAAATATTGAATATTAATGAGAATATAAAAGTTACTGATCAAAATATTTTTCCACTAATTATGCATTCAATTTTTTTTTCCAATAACCATTAAAAATTGTGAAATTACAACGTACCACACCAAAACTCGTGCGATCACACACGTAACTAAAATTTTTGGATAACTAAAGAAAATAAAAGTAATAATAAGGTATTAATCCAAACACGATAAAAATGTGTTATTTTTAATTATTTAGATATTTAATATTTTTATTTTGAAATTATTATTAATATAAGATACAAAATAATTTAAAATAATATATAGAAAATTAAAATATATATTACTGATGTAAATAAATTTTTTATTTATTTTAAAATTAATTTTTTTAAATAATAAACTATTTCGATAAAACAATATTTTTTATTTATATTTTTAATATAAGAGTATTTTTTTTACATATTTTAAATAGAATAATGATAGATTTAGAAATAGAATAATTATTATAAACAAATAATTATAAATAATGTCATTTTTTAATATCACACTAAATGTAGAGTCAAAAAATTTAGTAATCATATTATTGTCAATTAAGAGAGTTGAGTCCATGATATTATTTGGATCACTAGATTTTATTTGTAACATATATATGAATTATATTAAACTTTATTAATTGATTTATGTTTAAAATTTAAGGAATTTAATTAAAAATTGAAGATTTAAAACAATTTTTTCATTAATAAATTTAAAATTTAATATTGAAAAAAAAATTATTTAAAAGAATAATAATTTGTTGATAAAAATCATCCGAGTGAATAATAATTTGATAATGATTTTTTCATCTGATGGTTGAAATAATTTTTATTTAAAAGAATAATAATTTGAGAATAATTTCTCAATAAATTTTCTGAAATATAGGTCATATCATATGAGAATGGTATATTTATATTAGAATATGATAATGAATAAGAACATCAAATTTGAAAGGGAATGGTACAGATTAAATTATGTTTTTCACAAAATCATGTGTCATTAATAGGAAAGAAAAATCATTAATTAAATTTTAAAAATATATTTTAATTTCAATCATTCCTTTTCAAATTCAATGGTATAGATACATGCTCATCATATTCTCATATAAATATATCATTCTCATAAGATATGTCATATATTGAATCATAACAAAAACGTGAATTAACTAATTGAAATATTGAATATTAACGGACACATGATGTTATTGATCAAACTATTAAATATTAACGGTAACATGAAGCTATTAATCAAAATATTGAATATTAACGTGAATATGAAGTTATTAATCAAAATATTAAATATTAACAAAAAACAAAAAGTTATTTATCAAAATATTGAATATTATCGGGAACATGGAGTTATTGATCAAACTATTGAATATTAACGAAAATATAAAATTATTGATTAAAATATTGAATATTAACGGGAACATGGATGAAATTACTGATTAAAATATTAAATATTAACGGAAACATGAAGTTATTGATCAAACTATTGAATATTACCGGAAACATAAAATTTATGATCAAAATATTGAATAATAATATAACAACTTTACTATTGATTTAAATATTTTGGACAATAATTTTAAAACTAACATAATATTTATATATAAAAAATATATTATAGATTCAATAGGCACCGGTTTATTATCTGTTTTATAAAATTTCATTTTATTTTATTATATTTTGGAAACAAATATGTGTAACTTACCAATACTCATGCGAACGTACGGGTAACACACTCGTACCGTGTCAACGCACGGGTTATTATATCAATCAATTTTTTTTACTAAATCAATCACATTATTTTGATATTACATCAACAATATTTGTTCAACTAAACAATTACTTCATCTTTTCTAAAATTTATGATTGTTTAATTATATTAATATTATCGATTGTCAACAAGTTATATTTAAGAATGACAAATATGTTTTTTTAAACATAGAGATTAAATGCACCGGCTTATAATCTTTATATAAAAAAATCAATTATTCATTCAAATATTTTTATATATCGGAAGAATTATAAGCACCAACTTATAATTTTTTTAAAAAAATCAGTTTTATTTTATTATATTTTTAAAACAAATACGCCTATCATACCAGTACCGTGCGAACGCACAAATATCCAATGGTTGATAAGAATAAATAGTCATTTCAGACTGATATACACCTCCTTATCATCCATTTTCTCTAAAATATAATCAAATTGTATTCAAACATGTGTGGAAATCATTTCTCATCTGTTTTTGGAGAAAAACTATCGTCGACGGATCCATTCCGCTTCAACCGCAAAAACGAAATTCCATTAACGTCCATTCATTTTCATCACCATCCAGTTTCTCTCTCTCTTCTTCTTCCCATGTTACCAACCAAACCAATGCAGTTACAAAACTTCCTTTAATCTCATTCAACAATGGCCACCACATTTACATACAACTACAAAATGTTCAAATGCTTCAACAGAAAATACGCTCTCACAGAGCAAGCGCCACCGCCGGACGTCAAGGAAGTTTTTTCGCAATTCTCCAACGGTGGTTCGTCCATTTCCGCTGATCAGCTTAGAAGGTTTTTTCTTGAACATCAAGGCGAAACGGATTGCACCGAAGATGATGCCAAGAGGATCGTTGAAAATGCGCTGCAGTCGCGGAAAGAGAGTCCGGAAAGAGGTGGTGCCGGTGATGGTGTTTCTGGTAAAGGAGAGGGACTCACTGTTGAAGAATTCTTTCAGTTTTTGTTGTTTGATGAATTCAATGGTCCTCTCAAATCACAGGTGTGTGTTTGATTTCCTAAAAAAAAAATAGGGAACGTGGAAGAAATATAATTTTTATTTTGATTATTAGTAAATTAATACGGTTAAATTATAATCTTTACGTATTTTTGATTTCCTAAAAACAATTAGTTAGATATCCGTCTGTGTGCACGAATAAATTTATTAACATGAATTTGTAAATAATTTTTGACTTGTTGTTGACAATAGCAATGATGTGTGATGTGGCAGGTACATCATGATATGAATGCTCCATTGTCACATTATTTCATATATACAGGACACAATTCCTATCTAACTGGGAATCAGCTAAGCAGCGATTGTAGCGATGTGCCAATCATAAAAGCGTTGCAACTAGGCGTTCGAGTAATTGAACTTGATTTATGGCCAAATTCAGCTAAAGATGACATTGATGTAGTTCATGGAAGGTACATTGCTGATCCTAAGTTCAATCTTTTTATGACTTTTGATATTATTGCAATGTTTTGAGATATATTCATGATAATGCAACTTTATAGATCCATTAAATTTAGAAGTTTTTGATCTATTGCAGGACACTTACCACTCCTGTCTCACTTCTCCAATGTCTGAAGTCCATAAAAGAATACGCGTTTGTTAAATCTCGTTACCCTGTCATTATAACTTTAGAAGATCATCTTACACCAGATCTTCAAGCTAAAGTTGCAGAGGTATTTTTGCATTATTGATAAAATCAATAGAATAATTTTAAAGGTTGTTAGTTACAAATTGCTTATGACTTACTGCTGGCAAGCAAGCAAACATGCACACCTAAGCTAGCTAATTGTAGCCAGCACTGTCTTTAAGGGTGTGCAAGGTGGCCGCACAGGGTCTCAAATTTGCCACTGTTAAGCTGTCGCTAAATAGGGCCACATAATAATTTTCATGGTTAAGTAATAGTTAAATAGACCTCAGTTGTTTTGTCACAGTTGAATCGTGACTAATTTATACGGGGCCTCAAAAAATTTAAGAAATTTAAGACGGCCTTGATTGTCCGTGCACACGTAAACTAGCTAATTGTAACCAATATGTAACAAACAACCTAAAAATGTGTAACTAGTTCTAACAATTGATCCTTCATGTTTTTTATTTTTCTCGATATTGAATGTGACGATAAACTTTGTATTTGTAGTTGACAACTCAAACATTTGGAGATATGCTGTATTTACCTCCGACAGAAGAACCTATGACAGAATTCCCCTCACCAGAATCTCTAAAAGATCGAGTTCTTATATCGACGAAACCACCCAAGGAATATCTTGATGTCAGACAATTTAAGGATACTAGTGACAATGAAAGGGAAGTTGGTGAAGAAGGATCGGTGTCTCCAGCCCTTAGTTCTGAAGCTGATGAGAAAGTGAGCAGAAAGACATGGTTACTTTCTTCAAATCGATCTATATCTTATAAGCTCTATATGTTGATGTTATCTTTCTATTTATCCGAATTTGACAGCTTAATGGAAGCGATGTTGATGAAGAAGGTCTCAATCCTCGTGATAAAAAACCAGACCAACAGAGTGTGTCACGGTACAAACGTTTGATTACAATTCATGCTGGTAAACCCAAGGGTAATATAAGGGACCATCTAATTATGGCTGGTAATGTTAAGCGCTTGAGCTTGAGTGAAATGGAACTCGAAAAAGCTTCTCTCACTTATGGAGCTGAAATTGTTAGGTATATGTTAAATACTTAAACCTAACACCAATACCTTAGATTTGAGGCATGCCTAGTATCTAACGCGTCCAACACGATACACGCGTGTGATTATATTTAATAACTTTTGTGTGAGGTGAGTGTCATATCCAATGTCTGTGTCTAATGGTTGCCTTTTATGGTTTCAGGTTTACACAGAAGAATATTATTAGAGTGTATCCAAAGGGAACTCGTGTCAACTCCTCAAATTACAGGCCACATATAGGATGGATGTACGGAGCTCAGATGGTAGCACTTAACATGCAGGTGAGGAAATTTTGATGAAGGCTCTTCTAAGTGAAAATCACTGCTAAAACTATAATGATTTCCTTCATTGCGTAAATTCTATATGAAAAAATTCATGATGTGGTATTTGTTAATAATCAACATCAGCATGATCAGACTTTCCAACTCTTTTGTTCGGCTTATTTCGTTACCAACATTTTAACGTGTTTTCTTTATCAGGGGCATGGAAAATCACTCCGGTATATGCAAGGGATGTTTCGAGCAAATGGAGGGTGTGGTTATGTGAAAAAACCGGAGTTTCTTTTGGCGAAAGGTCCAAACAATGAGTGTTTTGATCCAAAAAAAACTTTGCCAGCAAAGAAGACATTGAAGGTTAGATATTATTATTTGATAATGAAATCAATTAATTTTGTGACATATTTTGAAATTCTCTTTTCCATCTATAGGTCAAAGTGTATTTGGGACATGGGTGGAGTTCAGATTTTAGCAAAACACACTTTGATACATTCTCTCCTCCAGACTTTTACACAAAGGTCAGTACTTATCATTGTCTTTTAACAATCGACACTTCTGATAAAAGACAATTTTGGTTTTGACACTTGATACTGATACATGTAATTATATTCAATAAATTTATATATTACAGATTTGTATAGTTGGAGTACCAGCGGATAAAGTCGAAAAGAAGACCAAAGTAATTCACGACGACTGGTTTCCGGTTTGGGATGAAGAGTTTGATTTTCCTTTGAGTGTTCCAGCGCTTGCTTTGCTTAGTATAGAAGTTAGAGAGTATGATAAGCATGAAAAGGATGATTTTGGTGGACAAATATGTTTGCCAATTCCTGAGCTAAAATCTGGATTCAGATCAGTCCCTATGTATGATAAGAAGGGTGAAAAATTAAAATCTGTAAAGCTTTTAATACGGTTTCAGTTTACAGGAACTACTACTACTGCTATGGTCTAAAATACTGCTAGGTTGTTTCCTTAGTGACTAGGGATATTAAGAAGATTGTTGGAATTTAAAGATTATTTGTGATTAA
This sequence comes from Vicia sativa, assembly GCA_021764765.1. NCBI lineage: Eukaryota > Viridiplantae > Streptophyta > Magnoliopsida > Fabales > Fabaceae > Vicia > Vicia sativa. The sequence goes on along the minus strand of CM038795.1, from coordinate 160,491,273 downwards.
CTATTTGTAAAAAAATTATGGGCTTCAGAAGTTATATTTGTTTAACTTATTGATCAAGTCATCAACACAAGCAGTATAAACATCTTTTCTCTTGCTAGATGCAACTACTATTTGATAAAAAAAAATTGTTTGGTGATGTCTGATTATACTAACACAGTATAATTTGATGAACATATTGAGTGTGTCCTACAGGTACAAATTGAGCAGTGTGTCTAACTCTTTGATAACCGGTAATAATTGTTTAAATATTAATCTAAAAATAAGAAGATAAATGAGTTGGTGGGTTGACATGTCCTCATAGCATGCCCAAAAGAATTTTAAAACCACAATTATCAGTTTTATTACTTTCTTAGATAGCGTTGTTTTATCGTGTTTAATGGTGAAGTCCTGTTAGGGTGGTAACTGTAGAACCTCATTCTATCATTGGTGCTCTTCATCCTCTTCCTCAATGCCTCCCAAGAAAGATACCACGAACCCTAACTCTAACCCAAAAGATCTAGACGAATCCATTCAGCACACAAACTTACGGCTGGATGACCTCCTTATGGCCAACTAGAATTTCGAAGCTGCCATGGAACATGACAACCAGAATCTGGCGAGGCAGATTGGTGAGCTTGACAGCAGCGTCAACGACCATTTGAAGGCAGTATTTGCAGAACTCAGCCACCTTGTTCAGCAGCAACTCAGTCAACAATTTGCAGCCATGGCAGCCACTGCATCTTCAAGCAAACCAACGACACCAGGTATCGCGAGTTCCCTGCTACACCCTACCAGTTTCGAAAATGTTGTTATCAGCACCTCATTTCCCTTGCTGCATGTTCCTTTACCGATGACTCAACCACAAAACCGCCCCACTACCACAAACATTCAACTCTCAACACCACCAACACCACCCCATTTTTCCATCGCCCCCACACTACCCACAATCTCATCGGCCCAATCATCATTTACCACACACCAAGCTACCCCTTTTCAACCCCCCTTCGCACAACAAACACATATGTTTCCTTCATTTTTACACCAACCAACTCAGCCACACCATACAATCTAAAACTCCAAAGTGGAATTAGGGGTATTTGACGGCACAAATGCTTTGGAATGGTTGTTTCAATCAGAACAATTTTTGGGTTTTATAACATTCCCATTGAAAACCGTTTACCTATGGCTACTTTTTATATGAAGGGAGAAGCCCTTGTCTGGTATAAGTGGATGTTTCAAAACTAACAGTTAACTGATTGGCATTCATTCGCATGAACATTAGAACTCCGCTTTGGGCCATCCACATATGAGAATCATCAAGCCCAACTTTTCAAGCTTCGTCAACACGGATCTGTGGCAGAATACCAAACCAATTTTGAACGACTTGGCAACAGGGTGTTGGGACTTCCACCGAAAGTTATGCTTAATTGTTTTATATCTGGATTACTTCCATAAATTCGAAATGAAATTGCAATACATCAACCATATTCTATATCACAAGCTGTAGGCCTTGCAAAACTGATTGAATCAAAACTCAAGGATTCCAAGCCAAAATTCCAAAAACCCGCTTCTTCATACTCTCACTACCCCACCCCAAGATCTGCCACCATCGCTGCTACTATTCCGACCACCACTCCCAACCCAATACCCCCCAATTCTACCCTACCTACAAACCATTTTCCTATCTGTCGCATCACTGCTGCTCAGCGCGAGGAAAATCGTGCTAAGGGATTATGTTTTAATTGTGATAAGAAATTCATTCCGGGTCATCATTGTGCAGCTGGCAAATTTTTATTACTCATGGTAGAGGATGACCCCCCGATTGAACATGCAGAGGTTACCGAATCTGTTGACACTACCGAGGATATTCAAGCGGAAGAGACTTATTTTCAACTATCACCACAAGCTGTCAGCGGACAGTTTTCACCAATAACGTTGAAATTTAAAGGCATTCTCGATGGCCTTCTGGTCACTATCCTATCGATACTGGAAGCACCCATAATATTCTCCAACCACGCATTGTCCAACACCTCAAAATACCCGCTAAACACGTTCCGGATTTTTCTGTCATGGTTGGAAATGGATCTCAACTAACTTGTTCTGGTCTTTTCCCTCAGGTCCCAATTACCTTCTAAAGCCACCTATTTTTTATTTCCTTCTATTTGCTTCCCATAGAATGGGCAGATGTTGTTCTAGGTAGGGGTGTTCGTGGTTCATGAACTGAATTGAACTAAATCATATTAATGGTTCAATTCAGTTATTAAAAACCATTTTAAAAAAAAATGGTTAATTTGTTAAATCAGTTACAATTCAGTTTATAACTAGTTCAAACTAATTTATAGTAAAAAACTAGTTTAATATACTTTAACTAGTTTTATTGAAAAAATTAACTAATCATATTTTAATAATTCAATAAATTATTTTTTAGATTAAATAAATACTGATTTTGATTTTGATTTTTGTAAAAAATTGAAACATTTTTTAAAAAAAAAAACTTTTTTTTTAAAGAAACTGAAAAATTTGTTTTTTTGGAAAAAAACTGAACGTTTTTTTTTTTAAATACTGAATATTTTTTTTAAAAACTGATTTTTTTTTTTTTTAAAAAAAACTGAACAACAATTTTTTTGAAAATAAAAACTGAATTTAGTTTTTTTTTTAAAAACTACAACTTTTTTTTACTTATTTTAAAACCGAAAAATAATTTCTAAAAAGAAAAACTAAAAAAAAAATTTAAAAAAAAAAAACTGATTTTTTTTTAAATACTAAATTTTTTTTATATTTTTTTAAAAACTGGAAAAGAAAATTTTACAGAAAAAAACTGAATTTTGTTTTTTTAAAAACTGCAATTTTTTTTATTATTTTCAAAAACTCAAAAAAATTGGGATTTTTTTTATATTTTTTTAAAAAACTGGAAAAAAAACTTTTTTCACGGAAAAAAACTGAATTTTGTTTTTGTAAAAACTGCAACTTTTTTTAATTATTTTTAGAAACTGAAAAAAATTGGGAATTTTTTTTTTTGAATAAAATTACTGATTCTTATTTTTAAAATACTGAAGTTATTTTTTTTTAAATTGATAATTTTATTTTTTTTCCAGAAAAAAAACTGAAAAAAAGTTTTTTTTGAAAAATAAAACTGAAAATTCTTTTTTCCGATTTTTTTTAGATATTTTTTATAAAATACTAATTTTTAAAATAAAACCAATTTATAATTAAAACTGATTTTGAACTAATTTAAAACTGCATTAAAACTGGTTTGATTAAATGGTTCAGTTTGATAACCATTTAAATGGTTTAAGTTTTTTCCAATTCAATTCAATTCAAACAACAAATTTGATTCAGTTAACTAAAATTTTGAACACCCCTAGTTCTAGGTATGGAATGGATACGCACCCTTGGTCCCCTACATGCTGATTTTTCTATCTCAAAAATTTCTTTTACCCATAACCAACAGGAAGTTACAATATCAAGATGTAACACCGCTTCTAAAATATCCCGCAAATTAATAATTAAATCAGAGTTAACATAAATGAAAGGACATTATAATTTGTTAAAAACAGAAAATTTCATTCAAAATGTCATGCTTCACTGAAGAAATTTATTAAAATAATTCAAAACCAATAATATGTTCTACACAGCGGAAAATAGCATCAAAACCGAAATAAATTTAATTCATAATTATTCCAACATAAACCAAAAGAAAAAGTTCAAAACTATAATTCCAAAACAATCGTTTCCCAGTGTTACATCTACCAGAGCATGACACTAACACGCGGACAACCTAAATAGCCCAGCTCAAAGCTATCCTCGCCAGCTCCTAAGCGGCTAACACTTCAATCTGAAATCATCAAAGTAAGGGTGAGATTTCATCAACAATTAAAATGCATTATACGTTTCTAAAAACAATAAAACAGACAATACATTATTTCACCCTCATTAGCATAATCAGATTGCAATACAAGATTACAATTCACACAGATCAATATGCACAATAACACAACAACAATGAAATTATAACACTGGAAACCATCTTATCATATTATTACTCCATATGCAATGCAAACTCAATGCATGTGGTACCAAACGTGAACTAAATTCACACCCTATTCCGTTTACACCCCGGAAACAACGTTAATCTACGATTGGCCCATACACCATTGGGACACCAATCTATCCTCACCACCATTAAACCACTGGGTACGAGTATTGGCTCTGCAGGTCCAATTTCACACAATGGGAATTAACCACCACCAGAATGCATATACATGCAAAACAAAAGCATGCAACATTCAAATAAGGAATATGATATCACAACATCATTCCATATATAGCCAACACCAATAAACAGCACAGCATAATCATGCATATACAACATTAATCACAACACATGATATTAACATCTATCAAGTATTTACAACGTCAACGACGAACAACCAAGAATAACAACGGGTTCCTCATACGGAAAGTCATATTGATCTAACAAGATTCACTTACTGGGTTTTAAAAATGTTTTTATAGGAAAGTACATACTTCCAGCTTTCCAACGGTTCCAACTACGACTAAATCGGAGATACGGTCGCAAAGTTATGACCGAAACAATTTTTAGAAATTATTTTTCACTTCCAGCACAGTATGAGTCGATACAAAATCTCATGTGTCGATCCATACACAGCTTGTATCGACACAAGCATCATATGAGTCGACTCATACGTTCTGTAAAATTCCATTTTTCTGTTTTTCTTCAGTATGAGTCGACACAAGCTCATTTTGTATCGACACAAAACTGTCTTATATCGATACATACCACGTATGAGTCGATACAAGACTTCCAATTTCTCCACATGAGTCGATGCAAGGTTGTATGTGTCGACACAAGCAGTTTTCCAGGTTCTGTTTTCTTAAATCAACGCAGCTTGTATCGACACATAACCTCTTGTGTCGACTCATGCTGCGTTTTTTTCCACCAAACACCTGGTTTTTCCACTGTTATGCAATTCCAATCGATACCATTCATCACCAACAGCCACAGTACAACAGAAGTAGTAAAATTTGTGCATTCCTTTCATACAATTGACAACAACACAACACATACACAGAATTCGTACAATCAACGGCAACAGTTTACACAGAATACAAGATCACATATTCCAATTTGGGATTTTTACGTAGGATCATATCGTTAGGGCATAACCTAGAAGATTCTAATTCGAGATTCCTAACGTATTATTCAATTCTATTGATTATCAAAACCCATAAGGCATATTAACCAGACAAAATCACCCCTTACCTTGCGATGATTCTTCGAATTTCGACGCTTTGGCTTTTTCTCCTCTTTCTCTTTTCTTCTCAAATGCACGTACAGTGAAAACTCCAATTCCTTCTCTTTTTCTCTTATTCCTTATTTTATTCCTTTTTATTATTACAAATAATAGAAATAAAACAATTAGAATAATTAGAGTGTTTTACTCCTCAGACCCTCCAATTCAATCTCACACCCCTATACTTCCATTATTTAATTAATTAATTAATTCCGATAATTCAAAAATACCAATAATTAAACTTATAATTAAATTAATAATTAAAATTCTAATTATTTAATAATTGAATTATTTTGGGTGTCACAACTCTCCCCCACTAAAAGAGTTTTCGTCCTCGAAAACATACCTTAGACGAAAAGTTTGGGATACGAGTCTTTCATCTGGCTCTCCAGTTCCCAAGTAACATTTCCACCTGTTGGTCCTCCCCAAGCTACTTTCACCAGAGCTATCTCTTTACCATGCAACTGCTTCAACTTCTGATCCTCAATTCTCGCAGGCAATGCTTCTACAGTCAAATTATCTCGCACCTGTATATCATCTACCTGAATCTCATGAGACGGATCAGCAATGTACTTCCTCAACTGGGATACATGGAAGACATCATGTAAATTTGCAAGCGGCGGCGGTAAAGCAATCTGATAAGCAACCTTTCCAACCCTCTTCATAATATGAAACGGACCAATAAAGCGCAGAGTTAACTTCTTCGACTTCAAAGCTAGACCAATACCAGTCATCGGAGTAACTCACATAAATACATGATCTCCTTCACTAAACTCGAGATATTTCCTCCTCTTATCATGATAACTCTTCTGCCTACTCTGAGAAGCTCTTGTCTTCTCCTGAATCATCTTAATCTTTTCCGAAGTCTGTTGGACAATCTCCGGTCCAATCACAGCACTTTCTCCATATTCGTACCAACACAACGGTGTCTGACACCTCCTACCATACAATGCCTCAAACGGAGCCATACTAATACTCGAATGAAAATTATTGTTGTAGGTAAACTCAATCAATGGTAAATAATTATCCCAAGCTCCACCTTTCTCCAACACACAAGCTCTCAACAAATCCTCTAACGACTGAATCGTTCTCTCCGTCTGACCATCTGTCTGCGGATGATAAGCAGAACTTAACCGCAACTTAGTACCCAAAGCTTCTTGCAATCATGTCCAGAACTTTGACGTAAACCTCGGATCTTTATCCGACACAATACTAGAAGGAATACCGTGCAAACTCACGATCTTCTCAACATATAACTCTGACAACCTCTCCATAGGATAATCCATTCTTATCGGAATAAAATGAGTAGACTTTGTCAACCGATCAATAATAACCCAGATAGAATCACAATTCTTCGCTGTCCTCGGCAAACCAGACACAAAATCCATAGAAATGCCATCCCATTTCCAATCCGGAACAAACAACGGTTCCATCAACCCCGACGGTTTCTGATGTTCAATCTTTGACTTCTGACAAATCAGACAAGCATAAACAAACTCAGCAATTTCCTTCTTCATTCCAGGCCACCAAAATAACTTTTTCAAGTCATGATACATCTTAGTTGCACCGGGATGAATACTCAATCCACTACGATGTCCTTCTTCCAAAATACTCTTCCTAGTCTCTACAATATTCGGAACACAAACCCTATCACCAAATCACATAACAATGTTCTCGTCAGTTCGGAATTCACCTCCTTGACCTTGGTTGATCGATGTCAATTTATCAACTAAACCAACATCATATTTCTGCCCAGTCCTAATCTCATCAAGAATACCACTAGTCAACTTCAACATTCCCAATTTAACACTATCAGAAGTAGTCTCACATACCAAACTCAAGTCTCTGAATTGCCCAACTAAATCCAATTCACGCACCATCAACATTGACATATGCAACGACTTCCTACTCAATGCATCTGTAACCATGTTTGCCTTACCAGGATGGTAATTCAAACCGAAATCATAATCTTTGAGAAATTCTAACCACCTTCTTTGCCTCATATTTAGCTCCTTCTGATCGTAGAGATACTCCAGACTCTTATGATCGCTGAATACCTCGAATCGAGAACCATATAAATAATGCTTCCATAATTTAAAAACAAATACCACAGCTGCCAGCTCTAAATCATGAGTCAGATAATTCCTTTCATGAATCTTCAATTGTCTCTAAGCATAAGCCACTACTTGCTTATCTTGCATCAAAACACCACCTAATCCCATCAACAAAGCATCACAATACACAACAAAAGACTCTACCAGATTAGGCAAAATCAAAATCGGAGCACTAGTCAACCTCTTCTTCAACTCTTGGAATCCTTTCTCACATTCAGAATCGCAAACAAACACTTGACCCTTTCTTGTCAACTTAGTCAACGGCAAAGCTAACTTCAAAAATCCTTCAATGAACTTTTTGTAGTAATCTGCAAGACCAAGAAAACTACGGATTTCAGAAGCATTCTTCAGCTTTTTCCACTGAGATGCCGCTTCTACCTTCGTAGGATCAACAACAATGCCGTTCTTGGAAATCACATTACCAAGAAAGCTTACTTCACTCAACCAGAATTCACACTTAGACAACTTCGCATAGAGCTTCTTTTCTTTAAACAATTCCAACACAACTCTAAGATGTTTTGCATGCTCTTCATCACTCTTCGAATAGATCAGAATGTCATCAATAAAGACTACCACAAACTTATCAAGATACAGATGAAATATCTGGTTCATATACTCCATGAGAACACCAGGTGCATTAGTAACTCCAAACGACATAACAGAATACTCATAATGTCCATACCTCGTTCTAAATGCAGTTTTCTGAATATCTTCCGTCTTCACACGAATCTGATGATATCCAAACCTCAAATCAATCTTGCTGAACACACAAGCCCCAACCAGTTGATCCATCAAATCATCAATCCTCGGTAATGGATACCGATTCTTGATTGTAACTTTGTTCAATTGCCTATAATTAACACACAGTCTAATATAACCCTTTTTCTTCTTAACCAACAACACAGGAGCACCCCACGGTGAAACACTCGGACGGATAAACTTTTTCTCAAGTAATTCCTCCAATTGCTTCTTCAGCTCAGACAATTCAGATGCCTACATGCGATAAGGCTCCATCAATACCACACTAGTTCTAGGAATCAAATCTATAGCAAATTCCACTTCTCTCTCAGGTGGCAATTCACTAACATCTTCCGAAAAACTTCGGGAAATTCATTTGCAACAGGTAATTCACCGCTCTTAGCTTTCCCCTTACTTCCATCAAAGAATACAATATAACAATACCGCACCATCATTAACAGCTACGTAACTCTGATCATCCATCTTAATTCATTGTCCTTATTAGAGTCTTCGTCAACTCATATGGTTTGCAAGCTTCTACCAAACTCCGTTCATATTCATCACTTTATGCCACATGTAGATAGCAAGACAATTGTATACCATCCAATACGATTCTGTCTACTATCAACAAGAGATTAAAGGTGATCAAGTCCTCAATTTATCAATAGACATCCGATAATCATATTGGAGTATAAACCATCATTACCAACACTTTCTATTCTCAGAATCGTACTCGCCTTTTTGCACTTCCAACTATAACTCACGGTCCAAATGATTCCAACAACTCTAACCACTCTTGCACTGTCTTCTCAGGCAGCACCTCGTACCAATGACTTACAATAGGAACATATTCGGGAAGCATCTCTTCTCCCCCACTTAGTTTCACACTACTCCTGCAATAAGCAATCAGAAAAGCAACAAGTACCGACAGTGTTATACACACTTGTCGTGTACAAAGGGATAATGACATTAAGACACTGGTCACAATGACCGACTATGCTCTGATACCACTATTGTAACACCCCTTCTAAAATACCTTGCGAATTAATAATTAAATCAGAGTTAACATAAATGAAAGGGCATTACAATTTGTTAAAAACAGAAAATCTCATTCAAAATGTCATGCTTCACTGAAGAACTTTATTAAAATAATTCAAAACCAATAATATGTTCTACACAACGAAAAATAGCATCAAAACCGGAATAAATTTAATTCATAATTATTCCAACATAAACCAAAAGGAAAAAGTTCAAAACTATAATTCCAAAACAATCGTTCCCCAGTGTAACAACTACCAGAGCATGACACTGACACGCGGACAACCTAAATAGCACAGCTCAAAGCTATCCTCACCAGCTCCTAAGCGGCTAACACTTCAATCTGAAATCATCAAAGTAAGGGTGAGATTTCATCAACAATTAAAATGCATTATACGTTTCTAAAAACAATAAAATAGTCAATACATTATTTCACCCTCATTGACATAATCAGATTGTAGTACACGATTACAATTCACACAGATCAATATGCACAATAATAACAACAATGAAATTATAACACTGGAAACCATCCTATCATGTTATAACTCCATATGCAATGCAGACTCAATGCATGTGGTACCAAACGTGAACTAAATTCACACCCTGTTCTGTTTACACCCCGAAAACAGCGTTAATCAACGATTCTCCCATACACCACTAGGACACGAATCTAGCCTCACCACCACTAAACCACTGGGTACAGGTATTGGCTCTGCATGTCCAATTCCACACAATGGAAATTAACCACCACTAGAATGCATATGCATGCACAACAAAAGCATGCAACATTCAAATAAGGAATATGATATCACAACATCATTCCATATATAGCCAACACCAATAAACAACACAGCATAATCATGCATATACAACATCAATCACAACACATGATATTAACATCTATCAAGTATTTACAACGTCAACGACGAACAACCACGAATAACAACGGGTTCCTCATATGGAAAGTCATATTAATCCAACAAGATTCACTTACTGGGTTTTAAAAATGTTTTTATAGGATAGTACATACTTCCAGCTTTCCAACGGTTCCAACTACGACTAAATCAGAGTTACGGTCGCAAAGATATGACCGAAACAATTTTCAGAAATTATTTTTCACTTCCAGCACAGTATGAGTTGATACAAAATATCATGTGTCAATCCATACATAGCTTGTATCGACACAAGCATCGTATGAGTCGACTCATACGTTCTGCAAAATTCCATTTTTCTGTTTTTCTTCAGTATGAGTCGACACAAGCTCATTTTGTATCGACACAAAACTGTCTTGTATGGATACATACCACGTATGAGTCGATACAAGACTTCCACTTTCACCACATGAGTCGATGCAAGGCTGTATGTGTCGACGCAAGAAGTTTTCCAAGTTCTATTTTCTTAAATCAATGCAGCTTGTATCGACACATAACCTCTTGGGTCGACTCATGTTGCGTTTTTTTCCACCAAACACCTGGTTTTTCCACTGTTATGCAATTCCAATCGATACCATTCATCACCAACAACCACAGTACAACAGAAGTAGTAAAATTTGTGCATTCCTTTCATACAATTGACAACAACACAACACATACACAGAATTCGTACAATCAAAGGCAACAATTTACACAGAATACAAGATCACATATTCCAATTTGGGATTTTTACGTAGGATCATATCGTTAGGGCATAACCTAGAAGATTCTAATTCGAGATTCCTAACGTATTATTCAATTCTATTGATTATCAAAACCCATAAGGCATATTAACCAGACAAAATCACCTCTTACCTTGCGATGATTCTTCGAATTCCGAAGCTTTGGCTTTTTCTCCTCTTTCTCTTCTCTTCTCAAATGCACGTACAGTGAAAACTCCAATTCCTTCTCTTTTTCTCTTATTCCTTATTTTATTCCTTTTTATTATTACAAATAATAGAAATAAAACAATTAGAATAATTAGAGTGTTTTACTCCTCACAACCTCCAATTCAACCTCACACCCCTATACTTCCATTAATTAATTAATTAATTAATTCCGATAATTCAAAAATACCAATAATTAAACTTCTAATTAAATTAATAATTAAATTAATAATTAAAATTCTAATTATTTAATAATTGAACTATTTGGGGTGTCACACAAGGGACCCCAAAAACACTCTTCTATCTTCCACATACAACCAAATATGCCACCACCTACACACTGATTGTATTGTTTCCATTCACCTCCTATTATACCAATCCACCACCAAAGTCCATACTAGTGACCAACATACACTTCCTCAACCCAAAGAAACTATATCCACCTCCCTACCCCTCGAAATTCAATCAGTTTTGGACAACCACTCAACTATTTTCCCAAACCCTACTGGCTTACCCCCTGCCCTACCTCATGATCACCATATCCCCATTGAACCTAATTCTACCCCTGTCAATGTCAAACCTTACAGATACCCTCATTGCCAAAAAGATGATATGACCAAGATTATTAATGACATGCTGCTACAGGGCATCATTAAACCAAGTAACATCCTTTATTCTTCCCCTGTTCTTCTTGTGCGAAAAAATATGGCACTTGGCGTTTTTGTGTGGATTATCGCGCCCTTAATGTCCTAACTATTCTAGACCATTTTCCCACCCCAACCATCGATGAACTATTTGATTAGTTAGGTTTTTGCGTCTTTATTTACAAAGATTGACCTTCGGTCAGGTTACCGCCAAATTAGAGTTTCGCCAGAAAACACTTATTATACCCCAAAATTTGCCCTCTTATTTTTCAAGTCAATACACATCTCCATACTCAAGAGTTCCTCAAGGGTTGACCAGATGAACCCTCTCCTAAGCAATTAACCCATAACTAGGGTTTTGATTCTCTCAAGTCAAAGATGGTTTCTATTGCCCCAAGTGAGCATCATGCCTCTTCATGTGTCTCAAGGTATCACCATGTCAAGTTTTAAGCCTCATAGCTTTGCTCAGTCAATTGTTCAGATGGTTGAAAATCAGTTGTATTAGACAAAAAGTCAACTGTGGTCAACATACAATCAAACTTCATCAGTTTTTTTTACCTATATACCATCTTTTTGAAAAACAAATACCCTTCTTCAACACTTCGAATACATTAAAATATACTACATATCACAAAGTTTAATAAAAAAGACTGCAAATGATCAAAATCAAAATAAAAATAAGAACAAAAATACTCGACTGAACAGACGCTGAAGATTAAGAAAAAGATTGCAAATTGTACCGAAAAATAAAACGAACACACCGACATAATCTACGTGCAACACAAATTCATAAAACAGATAGTTAAAGACAAAAGCTCAAAATATTTTACCTCTTGATTTTCTATACAATACCGAATCGCTTTTAACAATCTATCTGAAATTTCAACATTTAATTAATTAGTGTATTATTTTATTGTTTTATTGCATTATTAATAGAAAAACATTAGTTAGAATATTTTATTTTATTAAAATATTAATTAAATAGTTTTTAGAAATTTTATTTATTTTTTAACATTTAATTATTATTTTAATTATATTATATTAATCAATATATTAAAAAGTATTTAAAAAAAACTTTTGCATGGGATCGTCCATATGAAGCACGAACCAAGAAAAATAATTTATTTTTGTACCCATTAATTCATGTTAAGGACGAACTATTGAAAAATGTGCGGCAATCTAGAATTTAAATTATAAAGTGTGGCTATGTGGTTTTTTTTTTCAAAACATGACTGATAGGTAAAAAAATCCACTAATCGGAGATGCTAGTGATTCAACTATTCAAATTTTATTAGTAATGATGATGGAAATTTGAAAGTGCTAGGTAGCACCACATTTACTACTCTATTAAAACCACTAAAGTAGGAATGCAAAACGTTTGTTTCAAGCAACAAGTTATTAAAAGTCTATAGTGTTAGTTATTACCCACTAATGACATTCATATTTTATTAGTGATGTTTTTTCATTCAATTTGTTACTACCGCTGTTTTTAAATATAAAACCCCATATATTAAATTATGTTAATTAAAAAAAATACAATTGAAGTATTAATTTTATTAGTTATTTGTACATATAAGTTTATAAAAATAATTAATGTTCAATTCCATGTTACAAAAATGTAATATAATTAGAAATACATTTGAAAAAAATAATTAATGGATGAAATTTTAAAATTTAAAAAAAGTCTTTTAAAAAGGACAAAAATTTTTTTAAAAAAACGGATAGAATATTATTTTAGAAAAAGATACACACCATGGATTGCATGGCATACTAACGCAATGCGTGGCATTCTTTTGCTTTCTCATCATGCTAGAAATAGTCAAACGCTTTCGTAACTTCCTCTATGTAATCGAAAAAAAATTCTATATTTGATCTACTTTTTTTATAATTTTTTTTCAAAAAATAAACTTAATTTAATCATTGGTGTTTGCATTTAAGGTCATAGATATTGATACTTGGAATGATTGGACCTATTTTTTATGGGATGGAAATGAATTATAATATTTGGCCAATGATCATTAATTTGTGAGCACGTGGACCCCAAAAACCGACATAGTAGGAATGAAAAATGAGTAATACTTGTGATCAAATATTTGTGCCAATGGAAGACCTTCGGCTGAAAAATAGTATGCTCTATAATGGATGATGTCAAATCACGACTATCACGTTTATTTTTAAATTAATCATTAAAGATAACTTTTTCAATTAAAATTAGTATCTCAAGATAAAGATAATAATAATTCAGGAATGGGTAACATGTTTAGAGTTTAACAGCTTCGTACTATGCGATACTTTTAATATTATTGAATTCTTTGATCCAATATAAACAAAGAATCTGGTCAACAACTATCAGCAAACTTATGAATCATTACTTTTTGTGATTTATCTAAAGAGTATTGATATGTAGATATCTATATTCACACAAATATCTATATGGTATATACTATTTATCTATATAGTAAACAACGTATTTTTATCAGAGTCTGTCCAATAAATTTAAAGGTTCAGTTTAGTTTAAAAAATAAACTTAAATTAAAAAATATATGCAATTTTAGTAATTAAAAATTACATACAAAAAATGTAATTATATTTTAATTAAATGAAGTATTAAAAAATTCAAAATATTGACGGGTGAGTGTTGTTTTTATTTTAGTTTGAAAAGGAATTAATTCAAAATAACTATAACTAGATTTAGACCCGCGGCTGTTAATTAATTTTTATTTATTTAATATTGAGTTTTACTTATGTTAAAAAAATTATTTAATAAATATAAATTTATATTATAATAATTTATTATGAATTATAATATAGACAATAATTCGAATTAATCACAAATAAAAATGTACATGTTATTTAAAAGAAAATTTATGTTTGTAAGTTGAAGGTAGCATGTTTTATTTTATAAATTTAAATAATTTTAAAAGATAACATTTATATTTTATTTTGACTCTAATATTTTTTTTTTTTAATTTGTCCTTCTTTTTAATATTTAATTATAAGTTGTTAAAGATATGTAATTATTTTTAGTTTTAAATAAAAATTAAACTTTATTTTCAATTATTATCGAATAAACATTCTATGCCTTTACAAATTTATGTCTATATCGTCAAATTTTAGTTATATCTAAAAAATCGAGAATTTTATTGTTTGTCTTTAATTTATTTGTATGATACTTTAAGAAAAATGTATAAATGAAATATACAATTCGAGTTTAACCCTAAAAAATTGTGGAATACATGCTTTAACATTAAAAGTATTTTTTAAGAGTTTCTTTTGTTGTATGATTTTAAGAAAACAAAAAATATTTTAAAGTGTGGATCCAAGCATCTCTTTTATTTTCGAAATTTTAAAGAATATATTTAGTTCGAGTAATTATTATGTTGTTAGGATATTTAGTTAAAAATGATCTAAAATCTCTTTCTTTCAAATATTATTCAAATTATAGATGAATTATTATAAAGGGTTGAACTCCAAACTATTTATTAATATGCAAAACAAGAATATATGTATTATATCATATTATATTTGAATTTTTACAACATGACATTAAAATTAGACATTAAATTCAATTTTATCTTTAAGTGATAATATTATTTATTGTAAAATATATGATGAAGAAGTACTATCATTTTTTTAAAAAAATTGAATGATTCAAAAATTATTTTAAAGAAACTAAGTAAATAAATGTATCAAAATATCTCTTATTCCATTTTTTATAATTAAGAAATTGTAATTATATGAGAAATATAGAGAGAAATAAATAAATTCGGTAAGAGTGTTATTCTCTAATATAATTCTAGATTAATCAAGAGTAATTTAATTGTTATGAAATACAGAGAAATAAAGAATAAAGGGAAGAGAGAAAGATAAAATGATTTTGTATTATTCCATTCGGTGTAATCGTATACAATGAAATAGGTTCTATTTATAGGACATCATACAAACAATATAATAAATACATATTGATTTGAATAAGGAATGAAGTTATTGGGAGACAAATCATCCAATTATTCATAACACTCCCCCTAGGATGTTTATTTTGAATTTATTTCTCCCCCTGAACGATTATTTCTACTTGGGAGTGACTTTGTGAAAAGGTCTGCAAGATTGTCACATGAACGAATTTGTTGAATGTTTATATCACCGTTCTTCTGAAGATCATGAGTGAAAAAGAACTTTGGAGATATATGTTTTGTTTGGTCTCCTTTAATGTAATCATCTTTCAATTGAATGATGCATGCACTTTTAACCTATTTGTGATCTATCATTGTGAAGATCTGACAAGTAACCTGCATCTGCATAACCTATTAATTCGAGTTTTGGTACTTTGACTTCGTTCCAATGTCTCCGTGTAGGTGAAGAATTGTATATTGCTAATATATTGACCGCAAATGATATATCAGGACGTGTATAATTAGCAACGTACATCAATACTCCAATCGCACTAAGATATGGTACTTCAGGACCAAGAAATTTTGCATCATTCTCACGAGGCCTTAGAGGATCTTTCTCTACATATAATGATCTAACAACCATTGGAGTAGACAACAAGTGACATTTTTCTATATAGAAACATTTTAACACATTTTCTATATAGCCTTCTTGATGTAAAAATATTCCTTTGTCCAAATGCTCAATTTGTAAACCTAGACATAATTTTGTCTTTCCTAGGTCCTTCATCTCAAACTCTTTCTTTAAGCAATTCATAGCTTTTGGAAGCTCTTTAGGAGTTCCAATAATATTTATGTCATCAACATAGACAACTATTATTGCAAATTCTTTTCCTGATCTTTTTATAAAAATACAAGGACAAATGGAGTTATTTGTATACCCCTCTCTAAGCAAATATTCACTAAGACGATTAAACCACATGCGTCCAGATTGTTTCAGCCCATAGAGAGATTTGTTCAATTTTATGGAGTAGTATTCTCCATATCCAAAATTATGTGTCTATGATATATTAAACTCTTTAGGGATTTTCATGTAAATGTCACTATCAAGTGAGCCATATAAATAAGATGTCCCAACATCTATTATATTCATATTAAACCCTTCATGCTCTTCAAGGCTAATCAAATATTGAAACATTAATTAAATCCACTGCAGGTGGATATGTTTCATATAAATAAATCTTAGATATTTGAGCAACAAATCAAACTTTATACAATTCATATTTTGCATTTTCACAAAAACTCGGTCATATTCCATTGGTTTTACACCTTGAGGCGTTCGGACTACAAGTCCAAAATCAAGTCACTTGTAAAGTGAGTTTAATTCTTCTTCAATTGAATATATTTATTTTGGTCAATTCCCATTTGTCTACAATATTTGATAGACTTTGATTCATGGTCTGTTCATTTTGGTCAAATTGTCTACTTGATAGACTTTGATTCATGATTTGTTCATTTCGACCAATTCTTACTTTGTCTACAATCTTTGGTAGACTTTGTCTCACGATCCTCGTTATCATTTATCATCTTTAACGTTATATTATATATAAATACATTGTCAATGTCGACTTTAATTGATTATCTTAATTTTAATTCTGTTCCATTTTATCCATGACATAATTTATCGAGATCTCTTTATTTGATATTTCAAGTACTTAATTAGTTCTTCTGGAACTGAAAAAATAAATTATGTAAATATTCTCTTAGAATATTTATATCCTCACTTGGGTCATCTTTAACTTTAGTTACTTTTCTTGGTAGAGGGCTTTTAACATTGGAACCAACTTTTCTACCATGCTTCAGGCGCGACTACAACTCATTTGCAATATTAGATTGTACAATAGGAAAATCCACTTTGAGTGGAGTATTAGCAGCTGATATTTTGTTTCATAGATTTTACAAATGAATTGTATTTTGAACTTCGAGGATCAAATAATATAATAATTTTATTTTAAATTATTTTGTTGAACTTCTGGTTCACACTCTGAGCTGCTTATTTTCTCCCCCTAACGTTGGGAAAATGAATTTATCAATTGATAATCAGCCTACTAGGCTTCAAGCATATATCCAATTATCGGACCAAAATAAACCTCAAATATGATATTCATATAAAATGAATTTTCTCAACATTCTTTCTAAACTCATCTTAGCGTACTATACTAGAGCAATTGAATAATTTCAACACATCCAAAAGTTTACTTAGATGAGATGCATTAGGTTATTAACCTACAACAATTTGTAAGTTAAGAGGAGAATGCACATATACTAATTTGTTGGTTTAGTACGAATAAATTTTTCAATATTCGTATTTTGTGTGTTTGAAATATTTAACTTAGAATTTGTGATCTCACAAGTATCAACCATACAATTAACTTTAGACGTCTAAATAATGGATCTTCAAGTCCATTTTTATGAACATATGATACATGATATTCAATATCAATTTTAATAATATATGTGATACTTATCTAGAAATTTATGAAAAATCCAGATAATAAGATCTGACTCTAATTAGTTCAGAAAATATTTTCACAAACTTCTGGTTGTGACTTGTGAGTAGACATATGCAAGATCTTTTAGTCGATGCAACAATTAATGTCATAAAAACTCGATTTCTCAAATTTTTTGTTTGATTGAAGAAGTTTATGGTTCTTAAAAACTAGTTCTCGCATTATAATACACTTGACATGACTCACTCAATTTTGCCAACAAATAGTTCTTGCATTATAATACACTTGAGATGGCCCAATCAATTTTGCCAACGACACACTTAAATGTGATTTGTAAACTTTTGGTTTATAATGGTATGTGCTTCAATTGTACTAATACAAGTGTAGTACAATACTGATGAAAAAGCTGATAGCTTTTCTATTACACACTTTCTGTCCAAATTATGTTTTATAATACAAAGATATTTAATACTTCTATCATCTTCTCTTTCAATATGGTATTCATTTAGGAGAATATCTTTGAAACTTAATAAATTTCTTTGAGACTTGTGGGAATATAATGCATTTTCGATGTGCAATATTGTTCCTCCATATAACAACGCATTGGCTCTTATGGAGTCTTCAATTATTTATGAGGTGCCAGATATAGTACTGACATCAGTCTTTCGATTCACTAAATTAGAGAAATATATTTTATTCTTGAGAATTGTGTGTGTAGTTGCACTATCAACAAGACACATATCTTCATTACTAGTGTTAGTGCCACTATTCATTCTAAGAAAAATTTAACGATGTGTTATAAGCGTACTTTAAAGACACAAGTTATGCAAATTAACAAGCAGCAAACACACTTTAGTATTGTTATAAAAGAAATTTCAAAACAACCATAAAAACTTATTGTAATAATTAGAAGGAAATTTTCATAAATTCTATTTCTTGATTCTACCATCTCCAATAAGGTGATACATTTTTTCTTCTAAATAAACAAATAAATCATCAATCTCTAAATGACTTTCATTCACCACTTTTATTAGATATGTGAGCAACCCTTTACTAGATAGTTTATGTTAGATTGTTTTGAATGATAGCAAATACTAGATAGTTTTGAATGATAGAAAATCTATATGCTTGATTGTCTAATTGTGTCAAAATATCATGTTTGTCATGCACTAACCTTTTGTATCGACTCATACATGCTTGCATAGATACATATACTTTTATGAATCCATAAAAACAGTTTCTACACAGTATGAGTCGACTCATACGTGTTTTGATTCGATACAAAATAGTTTGTAGGATGTCTTGCATCAACACATACAACCATGCATCGATACATATGTCTTTTGAGTCGATACATATCATTTTGCATCGATACATAAATACATCAAATCATTGGAATTCAGTTATGCTTGCATGACTTAGTCTTTGTATTGATACAAAAGCTCTTGTGTCAATACATATTAGTATTGCATCGATACATACCTTTTTGCATCAATACAAAAATACATTAAAACATTGGAGTTCAGTTCTGTTTGCATACCTCAGTTTTTGTATTGATACAAAAGCACTTGTGTCAATACATATCAATCTTGCATCGACACATACGTGTTATATATTGACTCATATTGAAGTTAGTTTTCTGGAAATCATTTTAACAAATAGTATGTATCGATAAAAAAATGCTTGCATCGACTCATAGCCATTTCAGCATTCTGGAATTCATCTTAATACAATATGCATTGATACAAAACCTCTTGTATCAATACATAAGTTGTTTATATAGACACATACGATATATGCATCGACTCATACATATGTTCACTCTCTAGAATCAATGCTTTATACTGTATGTATCGATACAAACTCACTCAGGTCGACTCATACGCGTCTTGTATCGACTCATACGAGTTATGTGTCGACTCATAAGTTTGTTTTTCAACTAACTTTTTATGTTTCCATATATAAGACAGTTTGACAGTTTTAGTAAACACAAGTTGTTACAAAAAGAAGTTTTGTGAGCATCCAAATTCTCTGAGCATAGAAATCTGAAAGAGACTTCATCTTCATCATCTTCTCAATCATCTTGGTTCAAGAACAATGACACATAATCATCATTGTTTGTTGTATCAAGAGATCAAAGAGATAATGTTTAGTGGTACGATCGGTGATCTAGCTGAGTTGAAGATTCGAAGGGGGTTTCGAGGAAAAACCAGAAGGTTTGTCCAGCAAGAACGGAGGTGTCTTATGGGTTTATTAGTCATGATTGCATAGAGCAGATTTAGCCATAACATAGGGTTTGGAGATCGGGGTGATTTCACAAACAAGTCGTGGAAGTCGTGAATTGTCTGTGAATTTTGAAGGTGTGTTCTTGATCGGCTCAAATCAAGAGAAGGTTGATACAAGAAGAAGAAGATCTGCAGGATTTGTTTTTCTGTCTTTGTATTGCAACCTTGTAAACATTTTTCAACATATTGATATAGAAGTTCTCAAATCCAATTTGGAAATTGAGAGGGAGACGTACCCACACACGAGGACGAACATGGGGAACTTCCTTACCAAATCGCTTCGAGTATCGTATTCTTTCTCTCTATCTCTTTACTTTTACAATACGTTTGTGATTCAATTGGTGAGCAATCTTTCTGTGCATTGATACAAGGCTGGAAGAAAATCTTTGCATAAACTCCATTGCCTTTGATCATTGACTAAGCATCTTCCAATTGTTTGATAAAAGTATTAGCTCAAGTTTATTTCATTGGAAAGAGTTTTTGTGATCAGTACATTTATCCATATTAAGCGTTGTGTTAATTCATCATTCTCATCTCAATTAAAATCCAGCAATCTATCGCATGTCCGGTTTTCTTGTAGCCGGTTTAGAATAGACAGAAGTCAATTCAGGATCGTGTGTCGCTTTCTGCAATTTTAGCATTAACTCTGAGAAATATTTTTAAATCCGTGATAATAAAGAGGTGATTTATTCACCCCCTCTCGATCACTTGCCACACCGTCTAACAAGATAAACAATAAATAAATATACTTATATATTTATTTATTTTTATTGAATGTATATTTAATTATCACTATTGTATTAATTTTATCATCATAAGATATTTTACAAAACTTATTAAATAAATTAAACACCAATCTTCCAATTAACACCAGTTTAATCACAAATATACTCATCCATTGGACATAAATATATATTATAATAAGATCAATTTCATTAATATTATCATATCATTCTAATATAATGATTAATCCAAAATTACCATATATAATAATATATGATATCTCATAAGTATTTTATGATTTTATAAATTGCCCAAAAATATATACATCAATACTAAATTTATACCCAAATTTCTATTTCATTTTCAATTGTTTACCTCAACCATATTATATATATATAAATATATTTCAAAAACTTAATTAAAAATAGATATTAATATATATTTCAAATACTATATATATATATTATATGCATAGCCCATAATAATATATATTCTACTCACGTTAAAAATAGATATTAATAAATTCACAAAACTTTCTAATATAACAAAATTTTAATTTTAAAATATTAATGGATAAATCTACATTTTAAAAATCTTCATTCATCAAATTACTAACAGAAACATGCTTCATATTTACATTCAACAAAATAATAACTTTCTAAATAAACACTAATTGTTAGTAATGTCAAATTTTAGAGAATTTTTTTTAAAATAATATAAACATTTATAAACAATAATCTAAACTAAACATAATCATCCTTCTGGGATGCGCTAAAATTATTAGCTAATAAGTGATGATCTAAAAATTATAATCATCCTTCTAGGATGATTATTCATATGTGTTAAAATTATTATGTTTATAAACAATGATCTAAAAAAAATATAATCATTCTTCTGGAATGCGTTAAAATTATTTGTGTCATTATTCTAGAATAACAATTATTTTATGAGAATAGTACACATTTTTAGATCGATATAACAAAAAATATTTATGAAATCTTCATGAGATACTCAATATTATTCTTTCGATCCTCCACAAATTGAATATGCTAATTTTTAACATAATTGATTGATACATTTTTCTAAAATTCGTTAATACTATAGATCTAATTTGTGTCATTCTTCTGGAATAACAATTATTTTTTTAAAAAGTATTTATGAAATCCTTCTGGGATATTCAATATCATTCTTTGAATCTTTTTCGAATTGGATAATATTAGCTTGATAGGTTTTTCAAAAACTATATAAATAATTTATTTTTCTATCCTTCAGGGATAGCTTGATAGGTTCTTCATGAATTATATAAATAATTTATTTTCCTATCCTTCAGGATAGCTTGATAGGTTTTTCAGGAAGGATAGCTTGATAAGTTTTTCAAGAATTATATAAATAATTTATTTTCATATCCTTCAGGGATAGCTTGATAGGTTTTTCAGGAACTATATAAATAATTTATTTTTCTATCCTTCAAGGATAGCTTGATAAGTTTTTCAGGAATTTTATAAATAATTTATTTGACTATAGGATAGCTTGATAAGTTCTTCAGAAATTTTATAAATAATTTGTTTTGCAATCCTTAATAGATGTTTTATTTATGTAATCCTATACAATGAAATATGTCTTATTTATAGGACATCATACAAACAATATAATAAATAAACATTATTCATAACAAATTATGAAAACTTGTGGATATATACTTTAACATTATTAGTATTTTTTTAAACTTTTGTTACTATGATTTCAAGAAAACAAACATTATTTCCAAGTTTTGAAGTGGATCTAAGCATATCTTTTATTTTTGAAAATTTAAAAAATATATTTAGTTAGAGTAATTATTGTGTTGTTAGGATATTTAAATAAAAATAATCAAGAATACTTTTATTTCAAATATTATTTAAAATAAGAATGAATTATTGTAAAGGGTTGAACTCTAAACTATTTATCAATATAAGTAAGAAAAAATATATGTGATTTTTGTGATATGATTTTGAAATTAAAGTTAAATCCAATACCATTTTTAAATAAAATACTATTTATTTAAAATATATGATGAAAAAGTATTGTCTCATTTATTAATAATTAGTATTAGTTAATAATATTTACTATATGATATGGGACAGAATATCTATTAAAATATATGAAAGATCAATTTAATATTTTTTTAAACAAATAGCAATTTGGTATTTAAAATCTCAAAAATTATATAATTATAAAATTAACCAAGAATCAAAACTAAATAAGAGAAATTATAAAATTTACTTCTTTTATTTTTTTTTAGTATTTGGATAGAACATACATTAGTTTTTGTTTTTTTAGTATTACTATAATTAATTTAAAGGATATGCTAACAAGTGCTTTTGTGACATTATTTAAATACTAAATTGTTTTAAAAAGATAACGAGTGCTTTTGTGACATTATTTAATTACTAAATTATTTTTAAAAGGTGTATAATTAATGTATTAAGAATTGAAATAATTAATTTTTATAAAAAATATTTAGTTTATTTGCACTCTAATATTAGCGTGAGCTTAGTTTAAAATTTAGAAAAAAGTTTCAATCACTTTTTTATCGGATTCACTAAATAATTCTGACATTAAATAATTTTAAATTTTCTTTCAAACATAATGATATAAGAGATCCAAGTGTGATCCTTCTTACCAAGTTAAGTTTTGAAGTAAATTTGAATAACTTTTTCTTAAGAGTACCAAATTCAACAAAAATTAATACTGCAGGGCCCACCTAACCTTTCAGACTCTGTAAGAAGAATCTAAAGACAAAAACAAAACCAATTTTCCAATTTCACAAGATGTATCATCACTGCCAGCAACAACCTCAACAACAACATTAAAAACTCAAACCCAACACATAAACAACACTGTATGTCTGTTTAAATCCCTCAAACAGAACCAAATCCAGTCACCACACCACCATGTCTAAACAAACATACAGTGTCTGTTTATGCTGGCGTAGAAGATTCAAGCTAGCTTTATCAGAAGCACCACAAGAGATCAAGACCCTTTTTGATCAGTACTCAGAAAATGAACTCATGACACCTTCGAATCTCAAAAGATTCTTAATTGAAGTTCAGAAACAAGAACAAGCTACTGAAGAGGAAGCACAAGCTATCATTGATAGTTTCAAACATTTTCATCGTAGGGGTGCTGGACTTAACCTTGAAACTTTCTTCAAGTTTCTATTCAGTGATAGTAACCTTTCTATTTTGCCTTCAACTGGGGTAAGTTTAAATAAATAAAAATATGATTTTTTAATTGTTTTTTTTTGTTGTTGAATGTTGTGTTTTTTAGTCAACTAAATCTGGATTTGGTTAATTTTCAATTGGGGTGTTTTTAGTGGGTTTTGTACCTTGTTTGTTTATGGTCTTTCATTTTCTGACCCTATTTGTTTTATATACCCTTTTCATTTTCTGCTTGAATTTTTGTACCAGATAGTAATTCAGTTCTGTTGTATCTGAGTTTTTTCTTTTAAGAAGGATAGGACTCTGTGTAGCACCTACGGTTCTGAAAAATGTGTGTCTGGTTTCCGACAGAGATAGAAACCGACACTACACGGTGTCAATGTGTTTGTGTTGTGTCCAGTGTTCGTGTCGGTGTCTTGCCTTTTAGAGAGATCTTTGTGGAATTTTTGTTTTCAATTTCATTATAGGACATTACCCTTTTATTATTGGATATACCATAGCTCTAAACTGTGGTCCAAACTGTGGTCCGCGATCATAATTGCGGCCCCAATATAACTAATTTAGAGGTCTATGCAACATTGCAGTTGCGGTTGCATCAGCTCTAAGCCCGCATTTTACTATTATACCAACATTCGCATTTTACTACATTCAGTGTAGTCCAGATTGAGTGTTGGATCGTAAAATTGTAAGATCTTACGTGCCAAGGATGTCTGAGAGTACTACGATCAGAGAAAGTTTATTTTCCTCACCGGCTTGGTCAAGATCAAGCTTTTTGAAGCAAGATTGTAAAAAAACATGCTAGGATGGAATTATAGTTTTCATGTTTTTTGTTTATGTGTGTGTATAAATATGTATGAAATTACCATTTTTCCCTTCAATAGGATCTTACGTGCCGTACTAACAATCTGAGTCTTACGATCTTTCACAAGCCAGCCAATCTTACTTAAGATCTCATGCCTGACTACATTGATCACATTGTCTTCATGATAATCTCTTGTTTAATTGTACTTGTTTTCTTATTCTGATCTGTGTTTTCTTTCAATTCCAGGTGCATCATGATATGACATTACCCTTGTCACATTATTTCATATATACCGGTCACAATTCCTATCTAACTGGAAATCAGCTGAGCAGTGACTGCAGCGATGTTCCAATCATAAACGCGTTGAAGAGAGGTGTAAGAGTAATTGAGTTAGACATATGGCCTAACGCTTCGAAGGATAACGTCGACGTTCTTCATGGAAGGTAAGTGTATCTGTTAAAAATGCTGACATTTACACTTTAATCGCCTACTATGATACCGTATCAGTATTATCATTTTCATTATTTTTCTTGAAAATTTGAAATATAATTGGTTACAATTTTTTTTGATGTAGGACATTGACAACTCCGGTAGAGCTCATTAGATGTTTGAGGTCTATTAAGGAACATGCCTTCGTCGCATCCGAATATCCGGTTGTAATAACGCTAGAAGACCATCTTACTCCAGATCTTCAGGCTAAAGTAGCTGAGGTTAGTTAACTGAAGTTGTATTGGAATTTAAAATACTTTTTTGTTTGGTTAGGCAATTCAAAAACACTTATTATATAAGTCCTTCTATATAAGCTCTTACATTTCATATTCATATAGTTTACAATTATGTTCAAATTTTTAGATGGTTACTCAAACGTTTGGAGACATACTATTTGTTCCTGGCTCGGAAAGTTTGAAGGAATTTCCTTCTCCA
Source organism: Vicia sativa (assembly GCA_021764765.1). Classification (NCBI taxonomy): domain Eukaryota; kingdom Viridiplantae; phylum Streptophyta; class Magnoliopsida; order Fabales; family Fabaceae; genus Vicia; species Vicia sativa. The sequence goes on along the minus strand of CM038795.1, from coordinate 160,465,250 downwards.
GAATCACTTAAAAAGAGGATTATTATATCAACCAAACCACCTAAAGAGTACCTTGAGACGAAAGAAGTAAAGGAAAAAGAAGATGATTCATTGCATGGAAAGGCTTCGGGTGATGATGAAGCTTGGGGGAAGGAGGTCCCGAGCTTCAAATGTGCTTCTATATCCGATTACAAGGTATGGGTCCAAACCAATCATGCATAGAAATCATACAAAAATTAATTTGTCAAGAAGATTTGTTAATTGGATATGAATTTCTATCTTTAGGGAGTCAATTTGGATAAAGATGATATTCACGACGAGGAAGATCATGATGAATCGGACAAATCACATCATCATGTAGCTCCGGAATATAAAGGTTTAATTGCAATTCATGCTGGGAAGTCGAAAGGAGGAATAGATGCATGGCTCAAAGTAGATCCGGAGAAAGCAAGGCGTATAAGTTTAAGTGAGCAACAACTTGAAAAGGCTGTTATAACTCATGGAAAAGAAATTGTGAGGTATTGTTAAATATTTCTTGGGAGTCCTTTTTTGTGTGGTAGAAACCTTGTGTCCTCTGTGCGCAACTGTAGAGACTAATCCCTCGAATCAGAGATGACCACATTGGGATCATAATTGCCGTTGAATATGTTTTTGTCTATGTGTGCGTGCACATGTATGTGTTTGAATAAATTTGTATTCACCTCATTGTTTGCTTGCTTTAGGTTTACTCAGAAGAATATTCTGAGGGTGTTTCCAAAAGGAACTCGCATTGACTCGTCGAATTATAACCCATTAATTGGTTGGGTTCATGGAGCTCAAATGGTGGCATTCAACATGCAGGTTTATATTTCTCCCTCTTCTACATTACTTCAACCTACTAAGCACTAACAAAATATACCGAACGTTTGATAAAATAGTCCTATAAAGCACCGATACAGACACGAACACAGACACAATGGTATTCGTGATAATTTGAGAAGATGAAAGTAATTGGTATTGCTTTATCTAAGTTAGTTTCCGTTGTGGCTGATTCCATGGTAGGGATATGGGAGATCACTTTGGTTGATGCAAGGAATGTTCCGAGCTAATGGAGGATGCGGTTACGTTAAAAAACCAGATTTTCTCTTAACGACCGATCCGGATAACAAGGTCTTTGATCCTAAAGCTAAGTTACCTGTGAAGACTACTTTGAAGGTAAAGGTTTTTCATCAATCATCTACCTCATCCAAGTGTATCTAGTTTAACATTAACTAAGATAGTAAAATCATACTCTAATTTTCTTAGGTGACGGTATACATGGGAGAAGGATGGTATTACGATTTCAAGCATACACACTTCGATCAATATTCACCTCCCGATTTTTATACTAGAGTAAGTTATAATTTTCTACCGGAGTTTGGTTGATTAACTTATTTGAACTTATCTACTGACATAATATCTATGAAACCGTTTGATAATTTAAATACAGGTGGGGATTGCGGGAGTCCCTAATGATAGTACAATGAAAAAAACGAAGGCAATAGAGGACAACTGGCTGCCTACATGGAACGAGGTATTCGAGTTCCCGCTAACTGTTCCAGAACTAGCCCTACTCCGCATAGAAGTTCACGAATACGACATGTCTGAAAAAGACGACTTTGGCGGTCAGACATGTCTACCTGTTTCGGAGTTAAGAAGCGGCATTCGAGCAGTTTCACTTCATAGCCAGAAGGGAGATAAATACAACTCTGTAAAGCTTCTTATGCGCTTTGAATTCCATTGATTAAGTTCTCGTCATTCTAGATTATTTATATGTACAGTCATTAAGATGAATAATACTTCAAGAAAAATAATTGTGTTGTGTGTTTTGTTTTCTTTGAGGAAGTGTTTGTGATGTAAGGCTTAGTGGAAATGTGGTTTGAGTGACAAATACTAAAAAGCATGGTGCTGTTGTGTTTGTTTGGTGATGTTTTTAAAAACATAAATAGATTATGCAAATCCTAGTTACAATTATTATAAATGTGAAAGCAGTTGCATGTTGTTTTCATGTGCTATAAACCAATGATTGTTCAAACTCTGTAGGGCCAGTGGTACAATTTGATTAGCATATTCCACCAACAAGTTAACAAAGTTTTGCCCCACTTATAATTCTATGTCCCCTAAAAGTATTTATGAAATTGGTTTGTTCTCACTTATGAATCTCCTTGCTATCTTTAGTTGATCAAACGAATTTCGAATAGACTACGACATTATATTGTATTCTTATTTTTGATTTAACATCATAACGAAACTTGTAAGATTTTGAGCGTGATTCAATAGCAAAAATCTAATATCTAATGATCAAACAAATTTTGATTAGATTATAATATTATATTATATTTTTATTTTGGATTGAACTCTTCCTAACAGAACTTGAAAGAGACTAATAATATTATATTATATTTTTATTTTAAATTTAACTCATCATAAGGAAACTTTTAAGATGAGAGAGTATTAGGAGACATTATATCATTTTTAGGTAAGAATTATATTTTTTTCTTCCATTTATACCTTATCAAGTCTTATAGTATTTGTTATGGCACGTGTAGGGTACTCTTAAAGTAAAATCCACCATTTCGCACCATTATTAAGAAAAATAGAAGAAGTTTTTTTTATTTTTTTAAAAATAGAGAAACTAGCTTTTTTTAGCCCATGGAGAATTTAAAGGGTTTTAAATTCTTATTTGTATAAAAATAATAAGGGAATTTCTTTCTCCATCTGGTTATATTGAATTAAACTTTTGAAAATTCGAAAATATTTTCAGATGTGCATATTCGAATGCATCATTCAGTATGTTTCAGATATGCATATCCGAAGACATTATTTTTTCACGTTTTAATATTTAAATGTTGGATTTAAAAGTTTAGAGGTAGTTTCGGATATGCATACTTGAAACTACCTTTACCATATTACCATATTAGATTGCTGCATGGTCACCCTTCCAACTATTTCATTAATTTTCTTTCCTCTCATAACATAAACCCTCAACAAAACTCCAATCATTCACAATCAATTTTTTGTCTCCAAACCAAGTTTCAAGTGTTTGAGCATGGTAAAGATAGCATAGAAAGCTGGTAAACTTCCCTCATTTTACATTCCTTGCATTGTTGTTGATTTGTGGATGAAAAAAATAGCGTTTCTTTGGATATACATATTTGAAATGAACCTACCATAAGTCGGATGTGCATATCAAAAAACATGTATGTTACAGAAACAAAATTATGTTTTAACATAATTCATGTTTTTTTTACCCGTGTTAGATATGATGCATCTCAACAATATTCTCAAAGCTATCTTAAAGGTTCCGGACAAGGTAAATGAAGATGCTAAGCCTAATAAGGTGAAGGACGTTGATAAAATGATTGATGTCGTGATAGATGTTGGACAAAAATTTAAAAATGTTAAAAGTTTCACCTCTCGTCAACATATGTTTGAATGAGTTCGAATGGAAGTTAGCAAACTTGGATTTCACATTTGATTGGAAGGTCCGACAATGACACTAGTAGAAGACAATCATTTGTTGTGATGAGATGCGAGAGAAGTGGGAAATATTTTCTAAAACTTCGGAAGTTAAAACATGATGACACATGATCGAGGAAATGTGATTGTTAGTTTAAATTGTATGGTTCTTGTAGGGTGGATTATTCATGGCGATTTAGTGTCATTTCTGGTACGCACAAGGCCGTTCCCGACAATTTAGAGGCCTTGTGTCAATTTTTAAAATTGGTCCCAATAAAAAGAAAGGTAGAGAAATAATATAGTATTTTAATTTTTTTTTAAAATAAAAAATATTTTTAAATAATAAATGTGTAAGAACCAAGGATTGAACCATTGACCTTCAATTAAAAAAATGTTTTTACCACTACACTAACTAACTTATACTACAATTGATGTATTTATTTTAGATTTATAATTTATAAAAATAATAATTTTGAGGCCCCTATTTTTTGGAAGCTCTGAGGCCATGGATCTTGTTGACCGGGCCCAAGGCCGGCCCTGGGTATGCACAATCATGCGTTGGACACCAAGCTACAAGGGCATCCAATTGTATGTCGGTTTAAGTCGAAAAAGAAGGAATCTATTTCAGAATTGTTGTTAATCAAAGTTGCACCAAGAAACATACTTGCCGGTTTGAAACAGAAAAGATCATAAAGTATTACAAATATCAAGTCGATTTACAATTATCGTTATAAACAACACATTGTACAAAGAGGTTTAAGGTCCGAAATGCAACATCAATATTAACAACATGCATCAATAATTACAACTAACATAAATAATTTATAAGCATATATGAATGTCAAAAAGAATAACACTTACTTTATGTGTTTTTAATTTTTTACTTTTACTGCTAAAATCATGCAACATATGGTATTGTTCTACATCTTTACATGTTCAAAAAAATAAATATTAATTTAAAAGAATACAAGTGCAAAATAAATTACTATATATTACTAAATCATATAAAATATTTACTTACTAGTTTTCCCATATACCTTCTTGATGAACATAACAAATAACATGTGCAATATCTGAATCTTTTTCTTCAGATGAGAGAAGCACATGTGTTTCAAAAGAAGGTATCTTAAAATTTAAATAATTTAAATTGTGATTTTCATCACTATCTGGAATATTTTTTCTTGTAGACTAATTGACCATCTTAAAAGGACCAGTGCCTTAGAAAACTTACTTTGCTTGAGATACCATGATGAATGGTACATTCATATAAGTTTCCTTTTAAAGATCAATATGTGTGAATCCTATTTATTAGTTTCTACACTAGTGTTACTGTCAATTCACTTGCACTTAAATAAAGGCACTTTAAAAGTAACATAATAAATCTCCAAAAATATCCTCAATGATCCCAAAGTACTCTCTAGATGCCAATACAAGATTATTATCTTTGGAACTATAGAAGTACATGAATTCACCTTCAACCATAACCCCGCCATTTTGCATGGCTACTACGATCATCCTTTAATTTTTAATAGAATACAAATTTTGTAATTCCATATTCACTCCAAATTATTACATTAAAATTAGAGATATATGACATCCACTTAATTGTCTGGAATCCAATATCATCTTTAGAAATCTTGTCATTAAACCAATTTATGAAAGTTTTGCTATGCTTTGTAAAAGTAAAACTTTCTCTCATCCGAGTGAATTTTCCCTTGATAAGACTTTGTGAGCGGACAAGTAAGGTTGAAATTAAATATTATTCAATATATTGAAATTAAATATTATTCAATATCATCTGTTGTCTTAACGTTTAAACTTTGAGTATCTCTACCTCCATATCTTCCATCATAATGAGACTTGAAGCTTCCATACAGTGATGATTCTTTGTATACCCTTTAAATATTTTAATATATTGCTCTACCCGATACATCCACCTTAAATAAACTAAACTACAAAATCTAATCTCCCTTACTAGATGAAAAATTAAGTGAACCATAATGTCAAAAAATGATGGAATGGAATACATCTATAATTGACATAAGATAATTGCAGCCTCATGTTCCAAATAATCTAAATTTCAAGGATCAATGATTTTACTACATATAGCATTGAATAATAAGCACAATCTGGTTATAATTATCCTTGCATAACCATCACCATCTTATCTAGACGATATTTCATACTATTTTTTGTCTGGCCTTTAATATTGAGAAGTGTTCAAATAAAAATATCCCAAATATTTTTTTCACATGAGTCACATCAAGACAATATCTTACATCAAGGCTAGATCGATATAGAAGATCAAAGAACACCAACCCTTTTCCAAATATTTTTCTCCATGGGACCTTTCTGTTTCTTTCCAAATACAACATTAATGTGTTATTTTCTATAATAAACTTCCTCTTCGACTAAAGGCTTTGGACAAATATCAAACTCATGCTCTCTATTAAAAACCTCCCACAATCTATGGTATGTATGACTGGTAGGGGTGTGAATAGGTCAGGCCGGTCTACAGGGGTCTATGACCTAGCCTATATAAGGTCAGGCCAGACTTATTTCCTAAAAAGGCCAGGCTTAGGCTTTTTCAAAAGCCTATTTAATTAAATAGGCCAGACTTTAGGCTATTAAAAAATCCTATAAAGCCTTATAGGGTGGCCTATATATATATATATATATATATATATATATATATATATATATATATATATATATAGGCCACCCTATAAAAATGCTAAATAGAATGACACATATATGCATATATATTAGAGAAAAAAATACTAAATAGGTCGGCCTATATATGCATACATAGGCCGGCCTATAAGATTTCTTAAGTAATCTAGATTTATTGAAAATCATAATGAGAAACAGACTTTTAAATAGGTTTTCAGGCCAGGCCAGGCTAAAAAAATGAGCCTATAGTAGGCCACAGGCCAGACTCAGGCCTTGTAAGATTATCGTAGGTCAGGTCCAGGCCTTATAAAGCCTAGCCTAGCCTATTTCCACCCCTAATGATTGGGTCTTAGAAATTTTAGATGCTCAAGGTAAACAATCTTTTTCCATTTTGTAGTTGACGGGAGCATGTATTGTCTTCATATGTAGAGTACACTTTATGGACAAACACAACGATAGGTTGTAAATTATGAGAAGAACAAGACATGAAGTATGGTTAGTACTCATATTACCAAACATGTTCATTATGTCGGACACAAGGCCAAGCCTAAGGTTCCTTGGCTCAAGAGAAAAATTTGGAAACACTGAATCAATTTTTTCCATCACAACAAATCAACTATGTGGCTAATTTTTCCATCACGTGCTCTTTCATCTACATCTCATCTAGTGTTATTTTCACCGTTTACACTAGAAAACACTCTCTTGAACCTTTGAATGATCAAGGGTAAATATTTTTCGTCCATTTATAAAGTAACAACCATCAAGATATTGCCAACACATTAATATACAAGAAACTTTATACATCCAATCAGAATGCGAACACCACCGCTATATATCTAGGACTCTATATTGTGGGACTAAAACATTGATAATAAAAGAATTTGTCATGAAACTTAAAGAATCTTGGAAAAGATCTCTAAGATGGATTGCAAAAACAACAAAAAATTTGGTTCAAGGTTGGTTTTCTTACGTAATATCTTATCATGTAATTGAAAATGTATTTTATTGATCTAATCCTTTTTTATTTTTTTATTAGAAACAAATGCAAGCAATATCCAACATTTGTTCTTTCTCGAGAACCAATGAAACGACGATCCAACATTTGAGCTTTATTGACAGTGATGATGATGAATCGAATTCAAAATTTATAAAATACTTTTACTTGTAGATTGAAACGAAAACAATATAAAATAAGAAACCTTGTTTATTAAAATAATATTCTCGACCTAGAGGTAAAGTGGCACACTTTTTGTGACGTCATTCGTAACATCGCCTATAGAACTAGGGAAACACCTTATTTCCAACCGAGGTTAAACGTGTTTTTCCTAGTAGTGTAAAACCAGTCTATAATTGGTGGAATTATGTCTTTATTTGACGTCATCCAATTCTATAAAATTAAGGTGTTCCTGCATATAAGAACAAGTTGTTTGTAGTTTCCACATCATGATTGCATAGAAAGAACCTCGAAAACATATGAATTCCCCTTTAAACTAGGTTTTCTTATGTTGAAATAACATTATACATTAGCTTCTAAGTCACTAATGACTTAACATGTTGTTGTAAGAACAAGATTTTTTCCCTACATATGGCCTTAAGTTTTGATGATAACAAGACATCATTTCACAAAGAACAATTTTATACCCTAATAGTTTTATTAAGTGTGTAGGTGTAAGATAACAAGTTTTTAACATGAGGAAGTGACATGTGACGTCATCAGACTATGAATTTAACACACTCACACTCAAAGGAGATAACAAGATGTGTTTTACAAAGAAAGTCAAGCTCGAAATTACTTTACTCAATGCTTTTGAACATTTCTCTCTGAAAAGCTTCAGTTTCTAACTCTGATAGAGAAGCCTCTGGTTGTTATCAAGCTCTGAAGTCTCGCTTTGAACAAACTCTAAAGAAATGTGTTACCAAACTCTGAATACCAGACTCTGAAGACTCTTTCATATAGACTTCGATCCTTATATGCATGCTTAATTAACTCTCTTTTTGAAGCCTCTGAATATTTGAAGATAAGATCAAAATGTTTTACATGACAAAATAGTGCTTAGTACAAGATCAATATTACTTCGACTACACTGATTTCATGGGAAATTATTGTACTATTGCACCATTTTCTCTCCCATTTTTACAAACTGTTATACAAGGATACATCTATACTTTTATGGAATTTCATCTTCACCCACCAACGAACTTTTCATTGCCTATATAAAGAAGTTTTGGAAGAACGAAAACAAAGTGACTCTTACATGAACTTTTCATCCAAGAGAATAGTGTGAAAACATTTGAGAGAAAATATACACGCAAGGAAATTTTGTTCATATTCTTTCATAGAAAATACTTTTGGGTGTAAATCTTTGTAATACATTTGTGCAATATGCTTTCATAGTAGCACCTTTGTAACACACTTTATTTCTCAACTTTTAAGTTGTATTTTCTTGAGAGACTAGTGTATCATTAAAATTTCTCAAGAAGACATTAACAGTTAGTCAATGTTGTTGTAATCAACTTTGGTTATAATAGATTAAGTCCTTGTGATAAGGCAAAATTACCTTGGCGGGTGGACTGGAGGTAGCTTCGTTAACAGCGAACCATGATAAAAATATTTGTGTTCATTATTTTAATTCTAAGTTTTTTCCTTGTTGTTTTGGGTATCAAAAAATTTCATTCTAGAAACCCAATTCAAACTCCCACCTTGTGTTTCCTTAACCTTCAGTGGTATGTAGGGATGCCAAATGCATTTTGTCCAAGAAGGCTCAATGTGATCCCTCTTAATAAATTCGTATAAATATTTAAAAGCTAGATAACCATTTAGAAATCATCTTTAAATGAGTTTATTAGCTGTAGTATAATTAAATGACTAGTTAACAATCAAACGATTTCAATGTTTTGAGGAGCCAAAAGGGATAAGCCATGAGAAATGTTTCAATTTATATTTTGGATAATTGAATTTACCTTAACATTAGAATAAATTGAATATCTATTATCAATACTAGTTGTAAATCTTTCATTTTTTATTCCAACCAATTGTCAATCCATAAATTAATGTTCTTCCTATTACCAATCATTGATCTACTATGGTCCTTCAGAAAGTAAAATGAATCCTTAATGTTTGATCATATTGAAGAAGAAATACAATGCATGATTGATTTTTAGTGATTGAAGTGTCTACTAATAAACATTTAAGACCATTGATTATTATAGTAAACAACTTTCAACAAAGAGATAAACAACCAACTTTGTTTATTGTCTTAATATCTTTCAAACCAAGACTTACTTCAAATTGAGGTGAGCAAATAACCTTTCAAGATGTCATAATTAGCTTTCTACTCTATATGCTAAATGTCCACACGAAGATTATGATGCAAGAATCTAGTATGTTAAGAAGATTAATTGACCTTTCATAAATCCTAAGACTATATAAAAACATGTTTTGTATGATTGATTATGCCATTTAAACCTTATCCATGATTTGGAGATGATGATTTCTAGGCTTAATTTGAATATAGGAACTCCAAGTTTGTTAAATTATTTTTACACCACAATAAATCCAAGCATATATGAGATGTGGCTCATCCTATATCCAGAAGTACCTCCACCATATAACTTACTTTTAGTTGGACTGATATGTTCTTGAAGGAGTTGGTTAATGACTTGAAATTTTTTCTGGTGGCTTTTCAAAATATCATTAGGTCATCTTCAAAAGAAAGTGTAGCTAGGAATAATTGTTTTACCAACTAATATTCATGTCAATTTACCATGATCCGCTAACATGAATAATTGTCTATTAAGCGCATCTTCATCAACACAGAAGAGCAATGAAGAAGAGGATCTCTTTGTCTCACTCCTCTAGAGCAAGAAAAACTCCAACAACTTTCTTATTTGTCATAATTGATAGTGTAAACGAGTGTAAAATGATAATAATCCAATTGAAAATACTCCTCACTCTGCATTATTTTCTCACTCTGCATTTATGATTATTTGAATATTCCAATAATAAATGAGGATAATTTTGTAAAACTAGTATTCTCTCTCTTACATTGATCACATTTTCTTAAACGATGTGAAATGACCAAATATGACAAATATTTTGGGACGGAGGGAGTAATTATTTATTTTAAGACAATTTTATTTTCTAAATAAATTACTCATTCTAGAACTGAGGAAGTATATACCTTGGATTGGTCACTTTCTTCTTGGACTTTTTTATATCAAGGGTTGGCTAGTTTTGATGACATATAAGGCTATAAGCTTTCAATCTTGTTTAATGAAAAGCTTCCGATCTAAACATAATTAATATACAAAATAAGAGTGGTTGAGCGCCCACTAATTACATAAAGATACAGTCATTTTCGTCACCATCATTATAAGGGCCCATTAGGCCCATTGGTTATCACGTGTCATTAATTTTGATCATATTGAAGATGGTCCATATTTAGTAAATTTCTCAAGATATATCAAATTCATTTAATAGTCAATATCTTTTAACATATATTTTTTCTCATACGCACCATGGTTCAAGATTGAACCCTAAGCCAATCGAGAGTGTTGCATCTTTGAATTATATAATAAAATAATGACTTTAATTATAAAAGGAAAATTATATTAAAAGAAAAAACAAAAGGGAACCAACAACACAAGGGGACCAAACCGAAACCCCTTAAATAAGAAGCCTAAGCCTATGGGTACCAGCCTTATCAAGAAGGAATTCCCTAATTAAATCAGAGTGAATAAAATTAAACCAAGAAAAAACTCTAAGCTTAAGCCCAAGCCCAACCAGGATATCAGTACATAAATTGGCTTCCCTATAAATATGGATGATCATGAAATCAATTGAACTTGTGAAAGATCGACACAAAAGTCAACAAGACTTGATATTCCTGAGCACTAAATTATGATGAGAAAAAGGACTTAACCACATTGAGAGAATCAAATTCAATCCAGAGTTTGGTCCAACCCTGAGTTTTAGCCACTTCTATAGCAGAAAGAACAACACATAACTCAGCAAATTCCGCATTACCTGAACCAATAAAATCAGAAAACTACCAACGTGATCAGCATTATGATCTCTGAAAATACCAAAGAACATCTAACAGCGACGAAGCCATAGCCGGATGAATGGAAACATCAAAGTTTTTTAACATAATGAAATTATTGATATTGGAATTGGAACATAAATGAGAAGCGTTTCCCACCAATTTGGCATTAACGGTGATATTTGTCACGCAAGATTTCTAATGCATAACTTTGTCGTCAAAGCGAGCAACATTTCTAGCTTTCCAGATTTGAGCAAAAATATTGGTAACACAGGAGAAAACCACAACTCTAGCTTGAGGGGACCAATCCATTTCAAAATATCAATACAGTAAGCCATATTATCAATGCCAAAATTTAAATTCAGGTTCAGCCTAAGCCAGTTCCAAAGATGCCCAGCAAAGAAACAACGAAAGAATAAGTGGAAAGAATCTTCACAATGAGAGTGACAGAGACTGCAAACGGAAGGGAAAACCAAACCACAAATCTTCATATTATCGTCAGATGGAAGCTTGTTGTGCATGAGTCTCCCTATTAAAATAGAGTTGGAAGGAGGAATGTGAATACTCCAAAAAAAATTGCTTTTCTTGCACGTCTCTAAATTGGAAGCTCCTTGCACAAAGCGAAAGACTTGCTTATAGCTTAACAGGTCATTGGGAGAGTGCTGCCACAACAAAGAGTCACACGAATCAGCCGTAAAAAAACAGGCTTTGACAGCCTGAACCTGAATGTCCGGAAACGCAGTGCTGAAAGCATAATGACTTGAATAATATCACTCTAAAAAACACATTTAAATTCAAATTAAATTCTCAAAATATAATTAGATTTTACTTACCTCTTTCAAATTAAATTCTCAAAATATAATTAGATTTTACTTACCTCTCATCTCATTCTTCAACAATTTGATCACCTTGAGAATCCATAAGTTAAAACAAAAAATAATACTAGTACACATGATGTTAACTCAAAGCATGTGATGGTCATTACTTTTGGCCCCATTATCTAAAAATAATGTGTGAATAGAATTAGAAAGAGTAATTGGCATTACCCAAATCCATTTATTGCAGCTATCATAGAAGTCAGCACCATTTTTCAATAGAAAAATAAAACTAAACATGGCTATGTTTCAATGATGGAAGTGTATAGAAAAGTGGCAAAGAAGTACAAGTTTTAATTATAATTATGGTGTTTGTTTGGCTTAAGTTGAACTACTCAAACAAGTAACAACATAGAAATAGAGTGCACTTGCATGGTATTCTCATGCCCTAAAAGCCAATCTCTGTTCACACTCTTACCTCTTCTTCTTTCACACACCTCTAAAATTTATTCTTAGTTTTTAGATTAGTAAATCGATAGTAATCAATCTTAATATACCGATCTTACAGTTCTAATCACGCATTTACAAAAAAAATTTAAAATAATTTGAACATTTAATTTAAAGGTTCAGCATCACGATCGGTTGCTAGTTACTGTTTATTGTAGGACACAATTAAAGTAATAAATTTTGTTTCGTTGAAATTTGTGTTAAAGTGAACAAACTAATGCTGTTTTTTTTCAATGTCTTCAATGATTGAGCTTTTTCAATGTTATAATCTAAAAGTAACATCAAGTACAATGCTTTAGCTTGTAGACCAAACCAAAGAACAAAAGAAAGCTTCAAAATAAAATCTACACATGCATAAAGCACAAATGATACTACTTGTAAGTTGTAACACACAACACAAGTATTATGAATGCAGTAAATTCTTCTGTGAAAATTTGAAATTGAAAATTTGTAAATGATCTGCTATAGTGACTATTAGTGTTCACAAAATTCTACACTAAAGCCTAAAATGTTAGATCGCATTCCTAAATCTTTACATGACAAGAGTATATACTCATATATAAATTCATCAAAAAGAATCGATAAGAATCATAGTCAGCTGAGTCAATTCAGTTGACAACTGTGTAGAGACATCTGATTTCAGGAATACGAATTGGAACTTGCGACATCCCACTTAATATCAGTCAGATCCAACCGAGATTGTATCACTTGAAATGCTGCCATGACTACTACTATCACACAGAGTGAAAGCACGTTCCAAATTCGCTACAATATCCGCCATTGTTGGTCTATCTTTTCCTTCCAAATGCACACAATGCATTGCAGTATATGCTACCAATTCCACTGCTTCTTTTTCATTCATCTCTGGTGATTCAACTCTTTGATCCAAATTTTTCACTATTTCTCCTTCCATAATTATTGGCACTGCAAAATCTACTATACTCACCGGTGTTCCTCCGTTTTCGTCATTCTTGAATATAGCTCTTTTTCCTGTTAATAGTTCGAGTAAAACTACTCCGAGACCATAAACATCACTCTTTGATGTTAATACATTTAGACCGTAATATTCGGGATCAATGTATCCGACAGTTCCAGCTGCTTTCGTTGGTATGTAGTCATGATCAGAATCCGGACTCATTAAAGATAATCCGAAATCAGACACTCGCGCTGTCCAATTCGCGTCAATGAGAATGTTTGATGACTTTATGTCTCTGTGAATTATCGATGGAACTGCATAATTATGGAGATACTCGATTCCACGCGAAGCATCCAACGCGATTTTGATCCTCATTTTCCAAGAATTCAGTAAACTACTATTCTTGTCGACGTTATTCTTGTCGTGCAAATGATCATACAATGCCCCATTCTTCATGAACTCGTACACCAAGAGCCTTTCATCTTTCTCGTCGCAGAAACCAACTAGCCTAACTAAATGCTTGTGATGCAGACGCGACAGAAAGGCTAATTCGGACTCGAAAGCGCTCTCTTTCTCTTGAAACACCTTTGTTATTGTACTGGTTTCGCCTCTTTTGATTGCTACCTCGCGGCCATCAGCAAGTTTACCTTTGTAAACGACACCGTAGCTTCCAGCACCAATCCTGTTCTCAGGGGAGAAATTATTGGTGGCTGAAACAAGCTCAGCAAGAGTGAACTCCTCTGACTTATCAGGTTGCCTTGTCGAAGAAGTTCCGCTTCTCTGACGCCTCATTATCCTCGAACTTTGTCGTTTAATAGTAGAAGCTCTCGAAGGCGGACTATAATTCGAAAATGCAACACAATTGAAACTTCCAGCCCTAGTTATCGTCGGTTGAACCGAACTGTGAACTTTCTTCTTACCAAAACACACACCAGTCCACAAACAATAAACCACAGTGCAGAAACCAGCAAATGTTCCAATTGATCCAACAATAACAAATGCCAATAAACCTTTTGTCAATGTCTTCGAATTCGAAACTGACACCCTCGGCTGCCGCGGTGATTCTCCCTCGGATGGCGCCTGAACCTCCATTTGAGGCCAACAAGGTTTCGTCTTACAAATGTTACCAAAACCAGAACACAAATACTGAGAATGCGGATATATACCACATTCACTACAAGAAGATTGAACACAAATACCTGGAAGAATAGGAGGCAAAGGAAGCTTAAAAACCAAACCCGAACCCGAACCGTTGTTAAACCAACCAGGACCCCAACAAATAACCGAAAAATTGTTTGTTGTTAATCCACAAGTAAAATTAGAACCAGAAACAATAACCTCAAAAGAAACACTTTCTGTCGCCTTAGCAGAAAACAATCCTCTACCACCCCAACAAACAACAGAACCATTAGATCTTCTAATAGCACAACTATGTTCACCTCCTAACGCTAAATCAGAATACTCCAAAGGCTTATCTTGATGAGGAACATTAATTTGACCAAAATTGTTACTTCCTTTACAAACCAAAAACCCTTTCGAATCCAATCCACAAACATGTGACTCACCAGCTACAAGACTCGCCATAGAAACATTCATGAACTCATTTTCTATCTTTTCAGCTATTGATCCATTCACATTCCCAACATTCCCAAAACAACGAACTGACCCAGAATTGTTTATCTTCAAAATTCCACAAGAGAATCCAAACCCAGAAGTTATTGACGAGAATTGATCAAACCCAAATGGCAAAACGAAACCTTTATTGATTCTCCAACACGACACGGTTCCGAGGTTAACAACCGTGGCACAAACATGGGAATCACCGACGGAGAGATTCTCGTAAAGAACAGTACCATTGTAGTAAAGCCTCCTTGTTTGGAAAGATGTACTGTTTGATGAAACAGTGTCCCAACAGAGGATACTGTAGTTCCCGGAAATAATACCGCAGAAGTAGTTTCTCCCGCCGGAGATGGAGGAGAAGGAGACGTCGGGTATGGCGGGGATGATAAGGCCGTGACGGTAGCAGACAATGTTGCGGGATTGGTTGGCGGAGACGATGCCGCAGACGGTGGAGGTGGAGTCGACAAGGGCGAGGGTGGTGCCGGAGGAGAGAGCATTGTAAGAGGGGATTGAGGAGAGGAGGATGAGGAGAGTGAGAGATGAAGAGATGATGGAAGAGAGGGGATTGGTCTTCATGTAAGGGTTGGATTGGTGATGAGTTCACGTCGTTTGAGCTTCATTGGTAGAGAGAGAGAGAGAGAGAGAGAGAGAGAGAGGTTTTCAGTTTGTAATGTACTGTGTGATACGTTAGATACGAGAATTTGAAGTTTGAACTTTTGAAGCTGATTTGAGTTTGATTTTGTCTTCTATTTTTAGGAAGCGTTTGGTTTCTCTAAATATATTTTTCTTTATTAAGTATATTTTTTTTTAAACTATCAACCGATCACTATCATCAGTTACAACAAATCATAATTATTAATATAAAAAATAAATGAGAAAATGAAAGATGTATTCTATCATCAATCACAATTATGTATTATTATGACATATCATTTTTTATTTTAAAAAATTAATAATATGACAGACAACTAATTTACTATTAAAAAAAATCATTGATACAAAAAATTATTTTATACATGTTTTTCAATATTTTGGGTTGAAATTTTGAATTTCTCTTATCATCTTATGTATATCTTATATTAGAGATATTAGAGGGATTTGTTTTAGTATTTAACATGTCTCATTTTGTCCTTTTAAAAGAAATTAACCATGTTGACTATTTCTTTATAACTTCTTTAAATAATAATGCTCTCTATTGTATATCACAAGAATAATTCATTTAATATTTTACACATACTATATATATATATATATATATATATATATATATATATATATATATATATATATATATATATATATATATATATATATATATATATATATATATATATATATATATATATATATATGAGAAAAACTTCCATAAAAATACGAAAAAAATCTTGAACAGAAAAAAGAAAAAATATATGTTTATTAAATATATTTGTTAAATAAACTCATAATTAATATAAATATAAAATATTAAAATAATAATTTATTTTAAGACAATTATTTCATCAAATGTAATTAGATATTAAAGTTTTAATATTTTAAAATAGGGTTAAATATGTTTTTGATCACTATAAATTATTAAAAAATTTTATCCCAATAAAAAATATGACAAGTTTTAGTGCTTACAAAATTATTATGTACATAATTTTCGTCATTATTGTTAAATCAATGTGTATTTTGAGTGATTATTTTGCAGATATATTTAAAACGTTATAAAAAGTTTCTTGAAAAAAAGAAACTCAAAATTTAATTCCTAAGTCGATATTTTCATTACTTATATCAATATTTTTAGAAATTTAAAAAATTCATATTTAATTCTTGTCATTTAAGAAAATTCAAAAAATTGATAAATATGTATAAAAAAATTATTTAAAAATTTAAAAGTTTAAGCGTAATTAAATAATTTTTAAAATTTTAGAAAATATTAGAGATTAAAAATTTTTTGAGAACCAAAATTTATTATTTTATAATAAAGACTAGAAATGAAATTTGAGATATTTATAAAGACCAAAAACATATTTAGCCTTTAAAATATTTAAAATATGAAGATTTAGAAATGTTATAGATTTTGAGTAAAATATTTAGGAATTCAATTTATCACAATCTTTTTCATAAACACTTTTAAAAATAATTTGAATAAAAATCAAATACTTTTAACATTTCACTTTTATTTTCTATTAAAAATAATATTATAGTAAATTTTACTTTATATAATTAATATGTACATTTATAAACATATTATAGTAAATTTTATTATAGTGTTCATTGTCTTACAAGACAAAAAAAAGTCTAACTTTTAAAAATAAATTTACTTTTTTTAATATTTATTTTTTGCAAATCAAAGGCCTTCAATATTAAATTTGTTAAAAAATATTATATATGAAAGTCAAGTCACTAAAGAAAAAGTTAGTTAAAATAAAAATAAAACTTTGACTGCTGAAACTTATTAATATTGCTTGCCAGTCAAAATGAAAGCTTAATTCAAAGAAAACAAAATGTATGTAGTTGTAATTCTTCATAAATTATACAGTACATATATATATACTATTTCCTTGGCAACTTCTGAAAAATTCATTTTTCTTAAAAATTTGGTATATGAAATTCAACGGGTTAATTTTAAAACAGATTGCCAAATTGAATGATAGCCAAACAAATCTTTATTTTTTATTTTTTTATATTTATTTTGTGACATATTGATATAGTTATAGTAACGCGGAATACGCCAAGAGCACGTGCTCTTAATATCAAATTGGAAGCACACGTGACCTAACAGAAGTTATTCAGTGAATTTCAGTGTTGACCATAAAATAAAACAAATACTGCTGCAAATTATTTATTTTATTTATTTTTTGTTGATAAATTAATTAATACTAAATGTTTAAGAGCTATAAATGAATCTGTGTCAGTTAGATTTGGTTTGAGTTGGTATAGCATTTCCGTTTTAAAGTTTTACACATTTTGAATTTTCAACTTTTGTTTGTTTTTTAATTGACTACATTGTGTTATTTTATAATTTATTATCAATTATTTCAATTATATGTAACCTATTAATTCAAGGGAAAAAATAATATGTACTGACAGTAAAATTGTTTTAATTAATTACAACTATGTTAAATAGTAATTCATATTTAAAATTTAAAAATATTTTAATAATTTATTAATATTATATTAAATAACAGTATAAAATTAATTTATACTCATTAATGTATATTCATTATTGGATACTCTTAATTTAATATTCGAGAATCTCTTCAAAAAGACATGATAATAAATTTTGGTGATCTTTGAAATTCAAATATGAGATGTACATGCAGAATGAGATATTCAAATTAAATAACAAAATTTTTGCAAAAGAATGAAAAGCGAGAAAAGGACTGGAAAATGAAATAGGCGGAACTTTTGCAGCTTGTTTGTTTGTTCTTGAAAAGTTTTGCAGTTTGTTTAGTAATAACTAATATGAATTTCAGAGTTTGGTCGTGGGACCCAAAAATTCTTGACAGAGACAAACTACTGAAACAAGTGCTTTTATTTTTCTCACTTTCAAAAATATATATATTTGGATGTTTCGTAGAAGAAATAAATATATTTATAGGATTTTAGAAGATTCACCGCAAGAGAATGTTATTCTTATACTAAGCCATACACACACAACGTATGTTAGGACGACAATGTTCACGTATAAATGATATTGTTTATGTATGGACGAATACATTCATGTATAGATAAATATATTCATGTACGAATATTTATTTTTAATATTTGCATGTGCATTAACCAACTTCATTACTGCATTAATCAAATTTTTACATTGCATTAATCAAGTTTAGTGACTGTTAAAAATTATTTTTAATACTTAAATGTTGCATTAACCAACTTTATTATTGTAGTTACCAAGTTTTTACACTTCATTAATTAAGTTTGGTGACTGCTAAAAATTATTTTTAATACCTGGATATTGCATTAACCAACTTCATTACTGAATTAACCAAGTTTTTACACTGCATTAATCAAGTTTGATGACTGTTAAAAATTATTTTTAATACTTGAATGTTGCATTAACCAACTTCATTACTGCATTAACCAAGTACATACGGTGTAGGTGTATGGCTTGGTGTAAGAATAACATTTATGTTTAAAATAATTATGGTTAGAGAGAAACTCCCTCATCTCTCTAACTCCACCATCGAAACATTCTCTAACACACACAATTTATTACTATTCACCAGTTTCACTAGAGTGGCAAAAAGTTCAAGAGAGGTTTTAGAAAAAGAGTTCGTTCAAAAATGAGATTCTTTTCTAGAGGATAAAAAGGAAGGGGAAGGAGCGGAGGACCAATTATCATTAGTGTTCTTTTCGAAAATCTTGGATCATTTTAAAGCTTTAGACTTATACGATCTTTTCGGTAGCTACAATAATCTTGTGGAAGTTGTGATCCTTCCAAAGAGAAATAAGTTTGAGAAAAGACTCGACTTCACAAGGTTCAAATCTGTTGAAGATGTTAGACTAGTTGCAATAAAATTGAAAAATGTCATTATTGACGGGAAAAAATCATGCAAATACTCCCATGTTTCAAAGAAATAGCGAAGACTTTAAGGAATGAAGTAAAAGGAAAAGATCATGGGAAAGACCTTTGAGTTCCAAAGGAATACCACCCATAAGAAGGATATTTAGCGATAAAATGGAGGCAGAAGATCTTTTGTTGAGGTGGTCAACAATATAGCCACTCAGTCTGAAACCATTCCTAAGAAACCAAATGCTCATTTAAACTACAAACCCAGAGAGGAATATCTAGCAAGATTCAAGAAGGTGTTTGTGTGTATAATGGCCAATCATGGAATGTCTTGCAATATATAAACGAGCTTTGACATCGAAGGTTACTTTTCCATAAAAGTTACTCCATTGGGAGCAAACTTGTGCTTATTGGACGAAAACGAGGAAGGAGAAATTAGAGATATGATCGTAGAAGGTAAGATTTATCGGAGTCAATGGTTCTTTGAAATAAGGGAATGAAGGGAAGAAGACATAGAGAAGGAAATATTAATATGGTTAAGGTGCTTTCGCAATCCATGCCATGCGTGGAACATTTCTTTTTTTGAGTTCTTGGCAAACACAATCGGTACTTATATATGTTTAGATGAAAATACGATGAAGGCGAAATGCATGGAAGTTGCAAGTTTTTGGTTAGGACAAGGTATGATATTGTGCTAAATGAGACCTTCAATTTCAAGATCAATGAAGAAATATTTAGAATCAAGATGACAAAAGATTCTCACGTACCTCTGCGAATTTCTTGGAACAATTAGAGCAGAAGAAATCGAAATCAAAGACATCCTCGAATTCATATGGAAGTTTAAGTAATCAAAATAGAGCGGATACTGAAGACTGGTTATTGGAAAAAAGTTCAAAAAGTTTTGCAGAAGGTATCGAAGATGTCATTTCCAAGAAAGAAGATGGTGTCAATCCAAAAACTTTGGAAAAGTTAGATTTTGGAAGAGGTGGCTTATATTCTCCTCAAAAGGAGGGAAATAACTGTAAAAGTTATTATTTTAACACAACTATTGAGGCGACTAAGTCGGCTTCAATATAAAAGTTAAACTCAAAGGAGCCCCACAAAATCAACAACTCTTTCGAGGAACCAACGGGTAAAGAAAATAGTTTTTCAATGGACACTTTTTAAAACTCGGCAATATCGAACAAGAAAAGGAACTGGTTTAAAAAGTGAGGAAAAAAGGTTAGAAGTGTTTATGAGGTGGATAGACCCAAATCTGTCTAGAATTCAAGGCCCAAAAAGCTTGTGTCAAGTATAGTTAATCCAATGTGTTAGTGTTTTAAGTTGACATTACTTTTTGGTAAAACTAGGCTATGGCAATGTCTTGATAAATGTCATGACATTCAGAGATTGAAGATAAATCCTACTTGACAAGGATGTTTAAAGTACAGCTCAGAACTGGAAGATAAAAGTTGTGCTGGAATTCTGCAGAAAATAGTCTGATGTCATAACAGATGTTATAACATTCAGTGTGACATTCTGTTCTGCAGAATCTGTTTTTCCTGAGACTTTTCAGGAAGTTTGTTGAGCTGCTGTATTATGTTTTTCTGTTATTAGAATGTATGCTCACGTGGCTGATTAGGTTAATCTTAGTTAGACCTAAAATTGGTTGTTGAAAAGACCAACTTTTTAGGATTAATTAAGTGAACCCTAGCTATCTTTATGGAAGCCCAAAACTGAAGTTTCAGGACTGCTTCTATAAAAGGAATTCAACCCTTACACTGCTGGAGTGCCCTTTGTACTGTTAGGAGATTTAGCAGTTGTTATTTGTGTAATTCTAGTTTCTCTTGTGAGCCAAGTAATTATCAATTGATAAGTGCCTTGGACTAGGATTTGTTTGTAAGGGTAGTTTATCACTCAAAGCTTTGAAGCACGAGTGTTTGTCTCTTGATTAAAGCTTTGAAGCGAAATCAAGATAGTTTATTAAAGTGTGTCTTCACAATTCAATTAATCAATAGGTTGATGTCACTGCTGTGATTGAGGGGGAGTGAGTAGGAACTCAGGTCTAAGTAGGACTTAGATTGAAGTTGCATTGGGTAGGTTTTAAGTGAAGGAGATAAACTGGTTGGTTTATTCCTGAATTAATTCTACTAATAGTGAATTTCCTCCCTGGCTTGGTAGCCCCCAGATGTAAGTGTAGTTAGACACTGAACTGGGTAAACAATTTATTGTGTTCTTTACTGCTGTTTAAATTTATTGTGTGAATTGTTAACAGAGTGTCAGATAGTGTGTCATAACATTCTCTGTGACATCACGTATCTGCTGCCAGGAATTTCACAATGGAATCAAAACCCAAAAGACCACTCATAACCTATGCCTCAACCTTCATACTTTGACATCTCAAGGGACCCTAAATCAAAATCAATTCCAAAAATTGTGTCGTTTACCTATGTAAAAACTACCTCAGAGAGAGGACGAAGACATTTTCTCACTCGAAGTCATTTTGTATTGCGATCATACTTCAAATTAGGATGTGCACCATTGCAATTTCAGGTTCTAGGATAATATGGAATCAAATGTTGGAGAAAAGGTGTGCAACTCCATCTCAAATCTTGGTACAGTTCCCACGAACAAGGAGAATGATTACAAAAAGAAGATTGCAGAAATGTAGATAAAGGATAAAGAAATGAAAATAGGAAAGAAGATATGATTCAATTCATAATAATGATAATCAATTCACTTAACATAAGATGAGGAGACAATATCTAAAAAAGAATAAGAATTATCTAGACAATTTCATCATGTAAAGTTGAGATCTTCTTTATCCAAGAATCTAAGTTCAAATATGTTGATTTAGTTGTTATAAATAATTCATAAAGAAACTAGGATGTAGGATGGTCTTATAGTTGTGTAGTGGGTCAGTTGGGAGGTATAATTAATATGTGGAAAACTGACTATGTTGAACCTATATTCTCTTTCAAAGGGGGAGGCTTTTTAGGAGTAAAAATTAAATGAAAGACCAATTTGTATTATGTGGTTAATATTTACTCTGCATGTAGTATTAGTCTGAAGAGAACCCTGTGGAGAGAGCTTGTGGATTTAAAAAAGAAGTTGGTTAATGGTGAGTGGGTTATGGGAGAAGACTTTAATTCTTTAACAAATTCAAAAGAAAGGAAATGTAGTTCTTTGTCTAATAGGAATTCGGAGATTAATGAGTTTAAAGAGTTTATAGGGGAGATAAATCTTGTTGATTTACCCCGTTCTTATAATTCCTTTAGTTGGTTAAGTGGGGATGGAAATTTTATAAGCAGAATAGACTTATTTATGTTGTCTAGTACCCCTATAGAGAGGTGGGGAGTAGTGGGAAAATATATAGGGAAAAGGGATATTTCTGACCATTGTTCCATTTTGATTAGGCTCAATAACTCATATTGGGGTCTAAACCTTTCAAAGTTAATGATAGTTTCTTTGAAAATAAAAATTTCATCAAATTTGTGGCGAATGAGTGGAATGTGATCAAGGTTGGAGGGAGAAGCGATTTTATCATAAAAGAAAAATTCAAAAATTTAAAGGAGGTATGAAGAAGGTGGAACAAAGAGGTGTTTGGGTGGTTTGACCAAAAGGTTGAGGAAGGGGTAAAAGAATTTAATGAAGTGGACAAACTTTTGTCCAGCTACGTGGAGAATGAGGTGGATGAGTTAGTCATCAGAAGGAGCAACACTATCAATTATATATGAAGGAATCTAGAAATCAAAGATAATATATTGACCCGAAAAAACTAGATTGAAGTGGAGTAGAGACGAAGACTTAAACAACATATTTTTCCATAACTTTGTAAAAAGTAGGAATGGGAGAAACTACATAGGTTCTTTATCCACGTGTATGGGAGTTTTAAAGAGGTTAAGGAAGAAACTAGAAGTTATTTCAAGAAGAAATTTATATAAACTAATTTTGATAGACCTTATATGGAGGGCTTAAGTTTTAGAATCCTTGACCAGTTAGATGCAAAGGATTTATAGGAATCTTTATCTGATCAAGAAATCAAAAATTAAGTTTGGAGTTGTGATAATTAAATAGCCTAGGACCAGACAGGTACAATTTCACTTTCATTAAGAATTGTTGGCGTATTTTGAAGGAGGACATTTGTAGATTTATGACGTACTTTCATATTAAGGCAACCCTCTCAAAAGCTATTACTTCCTCTTCTCTCTCTCTCTCTCTCATTCCAAAAAAAAACCTAATCCCTAAAACATACAGGATTACAAACCAATTTATTTAGTTGGTTATTTGTCCAAAATAGTAACCAAACTTATTGTTGCAAGGTTGAAGAAAGTTCTTGGGTATTTGATTTCTCTGTGTCAGTGTGCTTTTGTTTCGGAAAGGAATTTGTTAGATGATGTCCTCATTGAAAATGGGATAACTGATTTAGAAACAAGGGCAAAAAGGAATGCTTGATGTTCAAAGTAGAATTTGAAAAATCATATGATAGGATCAGTTAGGAGTTCCTTAGATACGTGATGAGAAGAATGTATTTTGGAAGATTTTGGATGAGTTAGACGGAGGCTTGTATCTTCACTAGTCACATGTCAATCTTGGTTAATTAAATCACAACTCTAGACTTTGAGGTGGGGAGAGGGCTTAGGATAGGAGACCCTTTGTCTTCCTTCCTCTTTTTCATAATAGCTTAAGGTATCTCTGACTGGTAAGAAGGCTTTAGATAGGGGTGACTTCAAAGAGTTTTGTGTGAAGGAAGAAGTGTCAGTTTACTTAATTCAATTTGCAAATGACACAATGATGATTAGAGATGGAGGCTGGAAGAATGTTAGGAGTATTAAAGTAATACTCGAAGGTTTTGAGTTAGAACTTGGTTTGAGAGTGAATTATCACATTGTGTGTCGAAAATAGCCTAAGTGTGTGTGTGTCGAGTTGTGTTGTGTTAAAATGCCTAAGCAATTTGCTAGACATAATTTCAACTAGACCTAGTTTAGTAAGTGTAACTAAATTAGGTTAAGTTGCTATTTTGAGCTTTTTTATTGTGGGTTTTTTAGTTTAGAGAGCAAGCTAGTTCATTATAAATAGTGGAAGAAACCCCTATTTTGAAATACAATTGTATTCACAGAATTTTACAGTTGCAAAGTGAACAAAGATTTTTCACAGTTTGTGGGCAAAGAAAAATTCTGCAGAAACCCTAATCTCTTTTCTTCTTATTTCTTTTTTCTTTTTTCTTTTTCATTGTAATTGTGTGATGATAACAATCTTGTTCGTCAAGATTGATAGAAATTCATTATAGGTTTTGGTGAATTTTCAACAATCCAAAGTGGTCATATATTCAAATTCCCGCTGGATATTTTCAGAAACACATCTCTGAAAATATCACTGATCATGATAAAAAAATTAAGTGTAACAAATGTGACTTCGAACATGCATTTCTGAATTTATCCTAGAGATAAATTCGAAAATCCATCTTCAAATTAAATTTTGCCAAAAAAAAAAATTTTGGTGCGCTAAAAAAGGCATCTTCTAATTTATCCAAAAATATTTTTGAATTTTCAAATATATAATAAATAATATTTTAATTAATCAATATTAGAAAAAGGACATAACACCCCATGTTGCACAACCTGACTAGCTTTCTCCTACTCCACCAGTTGTTACTACTACTAATAGACATGACTAATTAGAAAAATAGTATTTTCTAAAACTATTTTTAATTTTTAAAACTATATTATGAAATGGTTTTTTTCCCTTCATTTTCTCATCTTTAATATAGTTTTAAAAAGTTAGATTATTAAATAGATTTTAATGCAAACAGACCCTAAAATTCATTCAGGTTTTAAATTAGCTTGAAAAGCTAGTTTTGAAGTCAAAAGAAGACATTTTGACAACGAAATTAAAGAAAGTGTCTAAAAGTAGACAAACAGAAAATAGAGAAATAGAGAGAATGAGAAAAAGTGATTCTTGTTCCACCTGCTTTTTTGTCAAGTTAATGCCGAATACTGGATAGAGCTTTAACAAACATGTCAAGCTGGAAAGACTTGTTTTAATTTCATTTTTCATGACAACCTAAATACCTAACATGATTTGTACTTAAACAAAAATACCTAACATCATGATGTTGGGGTTCTAACTAATTATTAACGTATTCTTAATTATTTCTTTAATATCACAAGGTATATGACTCCATGCTATAAGTCACTTGGGCTGCCTTGCCAATGGTATGCCAGTTGCTATCTATCTTGCTGGTGGTAGACTCTAAGACAAATACATATGTGTTGGAATTGGATATAAAGGAAGGAAGGTTTTTTTAAGGTGTCTAAATAATGTTCCTTAATGAAATCAAATATCAGGCTGCTATTTTGAATTCTGATAGACTGAAATCAGAGTCAATTTATAAAATTAACACTTTAATGTTCAGTGAATGAGTTAAAAAATAGTTTAAATTAATGAGAGAATATTTAAAATAGTATGTGTTAAAATTTATATAATTTGAACACTTAGAGCAATCCTCACGTGATTCAACACCTTAACAAAAGTTTTTTATTACATCTGATGCCGGTGAACACTCATGTCTTGTCAAACATAATTTTGAATTAAAATTATGTACAATAGTTTTATTATTCAACATTTTTTTTCCACATCATATTCTATTTCTTCCACCTAATAATTCAACACACATTCATTTTTTAATCACTACAATAATTTTGTTTAATAAAATTCAACAAGAAACAATTATTTTGCCTAGTTAGTGATTGTATCTATGAGTTCAACGCTTTTGGATCATGAAGGTGGTTACTACATGAGGTTGTTTTGTTATCCTTTCTTATTTTTTTGGTGTTTTGTTTAGAGAATTTGATTGTATGTTTTTGGATTTGGATTGAAGTACTCATAGATGGGCATCTACAAATTTGGCTATGCAAACGCCCTCTTAATATTCTATATGTTATGATATTTGGAAACAATAGGATTTGGTTTAAAATGTTATTTGGTATTTGATGGATCATAATATATATGCAATGAGTAACTTAAAGCGTTATTTGTGTTGAATTGAATATAGTTATTTTATATTTACACCAAAAAAATGCTAGGATGCCTTGGAAACAAAATATAACTTAAAGCGCAGTCTTCACATCCAATTTGTTGTGAATCGGATGCCTTGGAAACAAAATATAACTTTGTTGCTCAATGTAAGGAAAAAGAATGAAGAACACGATGAACACAAGGATTGGTTATTAACTGCTATTCTTTCCTTTCTCTTCAAAACAAGATTACAAGTATACAAGAATAACAAATAACCCTCTCACCCTAAATTAGGATTTGCCGTATGCAATGATGAGAGACTAGTATGCTATTTATAATAAACCTAACATACTAAACTAATGGGCTTTTATCACAAATACCCATTACAAGCTAACTTAGGGTACAAGCTAACTTAACCAATTGGACATAACAAACAGGCCCAATTCGATGCTAACAAATCTAGCATCCTTCGACACAATAGAGTTCGACCCAATATCTCACAAATCTCCACCTTGGAACAAACTCTATTATCAACTAACGAATTAGTTTTCTTCATGCGACTTTATCAACGCATACGGTGGAAAAACTTGCAACTAGGCAATGTCTTGGTGATCATATGACATTATGATCTGTCGAAACCTTGACACTTGGACTTCTCCACGCCGATTACCCTCCGACGAAATGCAACCTCACATCAATGTGTTTGGTTCGCTCATGATAGGTGAATTCTTCGACAGTGTATTGCACTTTGACTATCACATTTAACGTTGATAACTTCCCTTGAATTTTCGGTTCCTTAGCAAAACCTTCAAGCCACAATGCTTCTTTCAGCTTGATTAAAGCAATATATTCCGCTTGGTGGTTGATAATGCAACAACCTTAAGTGTTGCTTTCAACTAATATTGTACCAAACATAGTGAAAACATATCCGAAATAGATTTTCGGAATCCATACAACCGCATAATCGAGTCGACATATCCTTCGATTCGCTTTACCATCTTCACCAAAAGCTCCACCATAAATTAAGACTCGCTCAGAGACCCATTTATGTACCTTAGAATCCACTTCAATGCTTGCCGTGAGCCTTTCGAGATTCGCCATGTACCGCTTACAAGACTTCTGCATATGCTATGTCGGGTCTAGTACAAACCATAGCATACATCAAAGAACCTACTACATTAGCATATGGGATGCTATTCATATAAGTTCTTTCGACCTCGATCGGGACATTGATCAATACTCAACTTGAATTGAGGGTTTGTTGGAGTCACAACAGCTTGAATTCGACATACCAAACTTTTCGAGAATCTTTCGTAAATATGCCTCTTGAGATAAGCATAACTCGATCGCTTTCTATCTCTTGAATGTCAATTCCAAGAATCTCGAAGCGCTCCTAGATCCTTCATTTGAACTCCTTATTGAGTTCACCTTCACCCTCAATACCTCTTCGACATTGTTACTTGCTATGAGAATATCATCAACATAAAGCAACAAAGTAACAAATGAATTACGGGCGAAATCAAGTAAACACGTTGGTCGAACCGACTTCTAACGAAACTTATGCGTGTCATGAATTTGTCGAATCTCCTATTCCACTCGAGGAGATTGTTTCAGCCCATATAAGGATCTATTCAACTTGCACACATAATCTTCTTTCCCTTTTCGACATACCCTTGGTTGCCTCGTGATTGTTTCATCTAGATCACCATACAAGAACGCATCTTCACATCCATCTGTTCGATTCAAGATCGAATGTGCCACCATGGCAAGCAACATTCGAATGGACCTATGCTTCACAACAGGAGAAAACACATCATTGAAATCTATACCTTCTTTCTGAGTGAAACCCCTTGCAACCAACCTTGCCTTGTATCTTTTCGACGCCACTCCTTCCTTCCTTAACTTTGAAAATCCATTTATGACTAACTGGCTCTAGCAGTTTCTTGATCAATTCCCAAGTGTTGTTATCATGAAGAGACTTCATCTCATCATCCATGGCCTTCAGCCATTCAGTCTTATTTCGACTCCTCATAACTTCCTTATGGTCTCTTGGTTCTTCGTCTAGAACCTCACTTGCAGAGATTAAGGCATAAGCTATAAGATCTGCATACCCAAACCTTTGAGGTGGTTTGATGACTCTTCGTGTCCTATCTCTTGCCAATAGATAGTCATCAACAGTTTCCTCAACTTCATCGATCATCGCTTCTTCGACTTTATCGGGATATGCAATTCGGATCAACATGCTCCACCTCAACAGAATATCTACTGCTCCACTCTTCGTCGAGATATACGCACGACCAATATCATCCGTTTTCTTGAAAGCCATTTCACTTCATTGAAAACAACATCTCGCGGTGATAATCCTTCGTGACGACTCTAGGCACCATAGCCTATAAGCTTTGACTCCCTCAGGGTATCCCAGGAACATGCATTTAAGAGCTCTAGGTTCGACCTTGTCTTGCCTAATGTGAGCATAGGCTACGCAGCCAAATACTCTCAGTTTGTCGAGATTTGGTGGATGTCCGACCAAATTTCTTGGTGTCTTCATATCTAACGCGATGAAGGACATCTATTTATCGATATGTTGTCAAATTTCAAAACACCTTCTTTAATCCAAAGACTAGTCAACATGCATCTAACTCTCTCCAAGATGGTTCGATTAAACCTTTCACCAAACCATTTTGTTGTGGAGTGCTGCAGTAGTTGTGTCTTGCAATACCGAGGCAGCACAAAAGGCGTCGAATGCCTCATTGCAAAATTCAAGACCATTGTGCATTCTCAACCTCTTGACCTTTCGCGGTTTGGTTTTCGACCGAGTCTTCCAACCTTTGAAATTCTCAAAAGTTTCATCCTTAGTCTTCGAATGAATACCCATAACTTTCGGAATAGTCATCTACTATGGATAGAAAATACCTTGCTCTGAATGTGATGGACACCTTAGGCCCCAGATCGGCATGGATGTAATCAAGGGATCCATGTGTTCTTTGTTTGCCTTTGTTGAACTTCACTCGCAAGATTTTCAAGTACAGGGTTCACAAAACTTAAGCTTTTCGACTTTGTCTCCACCAAGCAAATTTTGTTTCCCAATTCGACCGACCCTTTCAACGACATGGCTAATCTCATGTGCGGTTACATCTTCGACAACGGTTTCGTGGATGCAACATTTGTCGAACCACTTACAACCACAAGGGTATACAAGCCTTGTTTCTTCACGCCTCTCAAGACTTCCTTGACCCTTCATGACTCTTAGGATACTTTTCTCTCCTTGAAAACATATCCTTTCTTGTCGAATTCACCAAGAGAAATCAAATTTCTCTTCAATCAGTACATACGACTTGATCAATAACCTTATTGACTCATCATGGAGTTGAATCTCACGGATCCAATACGCAATCTTGCAAGCTTTGTTGTTTCCCAATACGGATCCACCATCTTGATCACATAATTCCTCGAACAAGTCTTTGTTTGAGTCATGTGCCAAGTGCACCGAATCCATAATCCATTCCTTGACGAGTTCTTGCTTGAAACCACAAGAACATCGGATGAGTCGAAATCATCTTGAACAATAGCATTGCCATTATCCTTTCCTCCATGATCTTTCAGCGTTGGGCACACTTTTCTTGTGTGACCCTCCTTCTACAATGATAGCATCGAATACGGATGCTTCACCCATAAAACTTCTGCGACTTTTACCTTTCTTCTTGTCGAACTTATTATCCTTTCGCAAGAATTTTCCTTTAACGCCAAACCTTCACCAACCGTCGAAGGTTTATGCTCCTTCGTTCATTCAAGTCCTTCGAATACAAGGTGATTGAACCTCTTCAAAGGTCGGGACTCCCTTCCATACAAGAGTTTCTTTGAAGTGGGCATGTGATCGGGCAGCGCGCACATTGATCTTCATCATCAATCTTCACATCAATATTTTCAAGATCAAGAATCGACTTGTTGAACATATCCAAGCCCAACACTTTGTCTTCAATCATCTTGAATGAATACAAAGCTTGCTTCAGGTAGAGTCGATTCACCAACGATTTAGTCATGTACAAACTTTCAAGTTTCACCCATAACCCTACCGCCGTCGTCTCCTTTGACACCTGTCGAAGAACCTTATCACCAAGGCTCAACAAAATTGCGCTGTGGGCCTTCTCTATCATTGCCTTCTTCTCAGCTGCCGTCAACTCTTCGTTCATGGCTGACTCTCCCCTCAACGCTTCCAAACAACCCTGCTGAACCAATAGGGCTTTCATCTTCAAACGCCACAGACCGAAATCGTTCACTCCGGTGAACTTTTCAATCTCATACTTTGTTGAAGGCATCTTCTCCACGCTCACCGCACCAATTTGTTGTGAGATATTGGGTCGAACTCTATTGTGTCGAAGGATGCTAGATTTGTTAGCATCGAATTGGGCCTGTTTGTTATGTCCAATTGGTTAAGTTAGCTTGTACCCTAAGTTAGCTTGTAATGGGTATTTGTGATAAAAGCCCATTAGTTTAGTATGTTAGGTTTATTATAAATAGCATACTAGTCTCTCATCATTGCATACGGCAAATCCTAATTTAGGGTGAGAGGGTTATTTGTTATTCTTGTATACTTGTAATCTTGTTTTGAAGAGAAAGGAAAGAATAGCAGTTAATAACCAATCCTTGTGTTCATCGTGTTCTTCATTCTTTTTCCTTACATTGAGCAACAAAGTTATATTTTGTTTCCAAGGCATCCGATTCACAACATTTTGTTTAGAGAATTTGATTGTATGTTTTTGGATTTGGATTGAAGTACTCATAGATGGGCATCTACAAATTTGGCTATGCAAACGCCCTCTTAATATTCTATATGTTATGATATTTGGAAACAATAGGATTTGGTTTAAAATGTTATTTGGTATTTGATGGATCATAATATATATGCAATGAGTAACTTAAAGCGTTATTTGTGTTGAATTGAATATAGTTATTTTATATTTACACCAAAAAAATGATTGTGTAAGAAAAAATATTGTACTGTACTTATTAAAATATTGTATCAAATATGTACCATTTATTAGCACTTTATTTGAAAGCTATCAAACATATGTATATATTAGCGCTTTTTGTTTAGAGTGCTATAAAAAACAAACAAAAAACATGCAAAATGCTGACTTTGATAGCACTTTAATTAAAACGCTATTATAAATTGGTACTTTAATAGCGCTTTTAAAGTGCTATTAAATAAGAAATATTTACAATAGTGGCGCGGTTAATAGCACTTTTAAGCGCTATCAAAAACAAAACAAAAAAGTGCTATTAAATAGCTTATTTGGCGTAGTGTCCACCACCATTCACAACACACTAAGAATCTAAATAATCACAACAAGCATTAAAATTTTACAAAGTATTATATGTGGTCCCCCTCCATCTCATTCAACATGTTGAATCTTTTTAATACCAATTAATCTACATCATTTTCAACATCTCATTCAACACTTCATTGCAAGCATTTAACTATTGAATAATTTATTCAACATCCCCATTATACATAGTCTAAGTCTTATGGCGATTAGGTTTTACCGCGCCCTTAGCACCGTAATCAGTCTGGAATAAAAAAAATGAGGATTTAGTATTGTTATTTATTTTTAATAGTTGGATGAATTGTCGTTTTAATAGTATTGTATCAAGATTCTAAAATGCTATCCTTTTGTCCCTCAATGAGTGACCCAAAATAAATAAATTAGTGTTACAAAATGAGTGATCTATTTTAATTTTCGATACACTTTTTCAATTCTACTCTCTAATCAATTAAACTTTCATAATTTCCAATACATAATTAGGGACAATATAGTAAAATTTTATTCTCTCTTTTACTTTTTTACATTTTTTTTAATATGTGTGAAATAGTGTGCTAGATCACTCATTGTGAGACGAAAGGAATACAAGTTAAAAACATATTTGAATCTGAACTCAATCATTTGAGTTGAGTGTTTAACAAAAAATACGTCTTAATTAAGCTAATTTGGACTGTGAAATTTTTTTAAGTCTCCTCCAAAATCATGGGATTCTTCCTTCCTAATTGTAGACCAAAGAAATACTTATGCATGACAATTTTATTTCATACCACATTTTGTACATGGTTTAGCTCCTAAAAATGGAGGGAATTTCTTTTCGCATCTAGTAGTCTTCTTCTAGGTCTGTTGCGAAAAAATCAAAATACCCTCAGAATTCGCAAGTGCACATGGAACGCGCCATCAACGTGATTTCTTAGATTTACTTCGCATGTGCACTTGCGAAGTCACCTGTTAGGTTTTTTCGCATGTGCATATGAGAATTTATGTCTGGGCGGATCAATCAACATTATTCAACACAATTCATAACACATGCAACATAATTCAAAGAAAAGCATAAATGAGAACTTACCTTTATATGGAAAATAAATGAAGGAGTGAATTATGCAGAAAAGCAAATGGAAAAGCTTATTGTAGAATCTATTCTTTGGTTTCTTTTGTTGTGTTGCCTCCTTAGGTCACTCACTCACACAATTTAATACTATTTGATTGTAATTATTTATTTTGACACAAGAGTGGTAGGTGAGAGTATTTACTTTGGGAAGTGGTTGGTGCTATTTGAATTTATTTAGTAGTGAAAGAATCTTTTTGCTCCGTTATGTTCCCTTTTCTTGTCCATTCACATGCACACTTATTTTTTCTATGTTGATAAAGTGAGAGATTGTGGAAGACTTATGTTTTGTGCTTCTCATTATTCAAATATGTTATGTGTTGATTAAAGTGAGAGATTGTGGCAGACTTATGTTCTGTGATTCTCATTATTTTAATATGGAAATGGAAGTTTCACATGTGCACTTGCGAATTCACCTTTCAGTATGTTTCGTAAGTGCACATGCGAAACCCCCTTAATATTTTAAAATCCAACGTTTAAATATTAAACGTGCAAAATAGGGTGTCTTCGCATGTGTACTTGCGAAACATGCTGATATGTGAGTTCGCAAGTGCACTTGCGAAGGATATTTTTGGATTTTCAGTGGTGAAAATCACCACTACTAGGTGAGAAATTCCCAAAATGGATTCTTGGACAATAAATTCTTGAATTCCCTTCTATATATTGAAATTATAGGGTTACTTTGTACACCTCATGAGTTGCTAGTTTACTACGTTGAAAAGTCATAAATGTTTACAGATTCTGAAGATACATTTTTAGATGCATCCATATTACACACACTTAATGCTTTCGTGAGTGAGTTGTTCATATTGCCCAAAAATGTGTTCGAAGATACATCTTTGTGTATATGTTAGGGTGAATTTGGAGGTGCATCTCTATAGTTATCCTGATTGCAAAAATTAGTGAGTTTTATGGAGATACATTTATGAAATACACTATGTTAGCTCAAACCACAAACCAGAAATAAATGTAAAAACTGGAAGAAAAACATAACTTAACATCAAAATATGTAACATTAAATAGATAACCGTTAACAAAAATCTAACATTACATTTCATTAGGACGTTGCAACATCATTATAATATTCACATCCACCTTAATCAAACTCTTTGTTTCGTGGCAGTGAAACGTACTCCACATAAACCTTAAATATCTATCTGTATTCAGCTCAAACTTTGTAAATTGAACTTTTCCTTCATTGTCAATTGAGGGTGAATGGTACTCGAGCTTCATAACTCTTCGATTTTCTTAGTATTGTAGGACATTCTCCAATATGAATTTCTGATCTACAAGAGAGATGTACTCTGTCAGCCTAAATTTAAGTGAGGGCTTCGCACCATTGACATAGACTAATGCTACATACAATTATGTGCATCTTTTCAAAGTAATTGAAACCAAAAATATACAAAATATTTCTCACCATCTTCATCCTCTCTCATTGTGTACATACAAAAACTACATATAATCATTTTTGTTGTGTGATCTTGAGATAGTTTGATAAGGTCCAATTAAGATTATTTGTAATCAATTGGGTTGGAAATTCTTTGGGGGTTTCAAGATAAATTTATTTGGGGTTTTCTTCCAAGGTCAAGGATTAATTTGGGAGTTTTTCACAAGCTTTCACAAATTGGATTCAGACGAGTGAAAGCTCGAAGAGCGAAGGTTCTTTAGAAGGAGTAGTGGTAACTGGAGGATCAAATTTGAAGTATTGGGTTACTTGATCAAGCTCAAGATCAAGGGGAGAGAAGAATATAAGATCAACAGCAAACCTAGAGTTTTGAAGGTTGTATTGCTACTTTTTCTCTTGTAAACTACATTTGCAAAGGTTAATTTTCACTATTTAAATTCCATTGGAATTAGGGGTAAACACACTTATAACGAGACCGATTAGGGAACTACCTAAATCTCTCTCTCTCTCTCTCTCTCTCTCTATCTATCTATCTATCTATCTATCTATATATATCTATCTATCTATCTATCTATCTATCTATCTATCTATCTATCTATCTATCTATCTATCTATCTATCTATCTCTATCTATATCTCAATCTTTATCTCTATCTCTATCTCTATCTCTATCTCTATCTCTATCTCTATCTCTATCTCTATCTCTACTCTCTATCTCTATCTCTCTATCTCTATCTTTATCTCTATCTCTCCCTCTCTCCCTATATTATTCTCTCTCTCCCTCCCAATCTCTATCTCTCTCTATCTCTATTTCTCCCCCCCTCTCTCTCTCTTATGTTTACTTGTACATTATGAAATAATTGATTGTGCAATCGATACATTTAAATAATTTTTGTCTAATATTTCAAATTGTTTTGTTGAATTAATTTCAATCTACAAGAGTGCAATTGGTTTATCACATCAACAAAATCAAAGAAAAATTTGATTTGAAATGATTACACAACAAGTGTTTAAAAAATTGCTTAAAACAAT
Source organism: Vicia sativa (assembly GCA_021764765.1). Classification (NCBI taxonomy): domain Eukaryota; kingdom Viridiplantae; phylum Streptophyta; class Magnoliopsida; order Fabales; family Fabaceae; genus Vicia; species Vicia sativa. The sequence goes on along the minus strand of CM038795.1, from coordinate 160,429,856 downwards.
TTTTGCTTGATATTTCATTGGAAATCAATTAATATTATGTGGTTTTATTCAAACGTTGTTGTTAAAAATATATTGATTAATTTTCTCATCAAAAGTATACGTTCTATAAGGTTTTACGCATATCTATCTTTTCGATAATGGGTCGGATAGAAGATTATGGATTTGAGATTTTTTGCTAGCCATCGTTAAATAATTTTCAAAATAGAATATTAAATAGGAAATTTTCATTTGTGATATAATCACCCCCTCTAGATCGAAGTTTATCTTCTAACAATTTACTTAAGAGGTATTTGCGCCAGTTTGGCTATGTTTAGGATATTTTCAAATCAGTCTATGTTGTACCATATGAGGACTTAAATAGATGGTTAGGCCTACCATTGTGATCTATTCTCGTGCTATTAGAGAAAACATAATATATGTGTATTTTCCTGAACAATGTTTGAATGCTTATTTAGAGTGATACTTAAGATTATCACACAGTCACATCTTCCCACATGTTAAGCATGTAGATGTTAGGATCAGGCTTGGGTGACTTTAACCTGATGTGACTGGCAAAAAAATGGATAATTATGATATCACTTCTTTCTAATAATCTTATGGATTTGATAAACTCAAATGGTGAGGTTTATGTCAGATTATCACATTTAGCATTCCCTATCTGTGATGATCCAATTTAAATTTTATATGTTTGTTCTTTATTTGGTGTCTCTATGGTATTATTTTAGCTTGTTTCAACTATTTTATGTTGTACTAAATCATTTTATTTTGTTGAGACCTTAACTTAATATTGTATTACATTAAAATATGCATTACACAATCGCAACATGAACAAAACTTAACATAAGAAGAGCATACAAAAATTGTAAAATATGTAAGAGAATCATACATCTTAGACGCATTTAAGAAGACCGTGCTTATATAACTATCGTATTTTTAGGAGTAAGGGAAACATTCAGTAAACCAAAACTATCCACTGGATATTTTGAAACATTCAATAAAAACTCAGACTGGATTTTTAAAAACCCGATAAAATTGCATCTTTTTCCTTTGAATCAATAAAAGTCTACCGAATTTTATAATAATAGTAACACTATCAAAATTTTCACGTTTTACTGATTTTTTCACTGTAAATTTTTTTAGAGAAATAATGACTATTTTTGATATTTTTGAATGAATAAAACTTAGATAGAATACTTTAGGTATGGTTCTTACTATTTTCCAAAGAAAATATGACAAGTGTATAATTTCCTCTTACACGTATGTAATTTTCTCAATTTTTTCACTTCTTAAATTATATTTAAACACACTTGTCATATTTTTATTAAAAAATAGTAAGAATCACACTTAAAAAATTATATTTAAATTTTCTCTTTTTTTGAAATATGAGGGGTGAATCAGTTCCAGGTAGATTTGTGTGGGTCTTCTCACATAAACTATTTCACAATCTTATCCTGTGATACATCAATGTTTAAGACAAGAAAAGTAGACACAAAAATCCTATTTTACGCACCCCTCACCCTCGAAATGAAACTATGCTTCAATGTGAATTTTTTCTTCAAATGCCACACCCTTCAAATTTTATTCTAGAAATGCCATGATTTGAAAAGAAAAAAAAAATCCAAAATGCCACATTCCTCAGTCTTCCTTTATTCTAGAAATGCCAGTAGACTTCCTCTATTTGAGATGGCTTAAATGTGTTACTTTATTTTTTTTTTCATTTTTTTTAATCGTTTTTGTGTATATTAAGATGCTACTATCAGAAACTAAAGAAAGTGGCCCCCTTACATCATTTGAGATGGCGGAAGTTTACTAATTGAAAAACAAAATAGACCCCTTACGCCATTTGAGATGGCGGAAATCTACTAACTGGAAGAAAAAAAATAGACCCCTTACATCATTTGACACGACGGAAGACCCAAGAAATATGTCTTTCTGAAAAAAAAAATCAAACCGTGGCATTTCTTAAATAAAATTTGAGGGGTGTGGCATTTGAAGAAAAATTCCGAGGGGTGTGGCAGTTGAAGAAAAATTCCTTCAGTGTCTTGCTTTATGAATCCCACACCATTTTTTCTGCATTGATTTGACTTGTTCCTTTTATGTTCCTCGGTGGTATTGGTTGAAAGAAACGTCATTTTACAATTAAGTACAAACCAACAAGCTCCCAAAAGCGACTTAGCAACATAATTCATATTTGAACACGAACACTTAAGTTGAAGGTATTCAATGGTCTAGTTCCGTGATGTACTTTTCTATTCAAAGTAGGCCCGGAAATGAATGTTTAGAAAAGTAGGTCCAAGTACATCATATCCATTGCACAACATAGTAAAAGGCAATTTCATACAAACAAACCAGTCGAAAGGTCGAAATTAATAATGGTCAAAAGAAAGCACAAAATAAGAAAAACGAATTTAAGATTTCTCTTTCTCGAGTGGCCCTAGAGCCTATCCATGAGTAGTCAAGGCTTGCTTTAATTTGCCATCTATGCTTATCTGAGACAAGATAGCAACAAACTTTGGAATGGGATGAATTTTTGAACTTCTAATAATTATAGATATAATAACTTTATAATACACTAACAAGTTACACTTTCCAACAGATGCAAACCTATAAACAAGAATAAGAATTCTGGCAATCTACATACATAAGATGTGAATTGATTTGACCTAAAGATGCAGCCTTTGAAACCTTTGAAACCTTCAGATGCTCAAGTAATAAATTGGTGCTATACAAAAAATCTATATCATTCAATCAGCAGCTGCACTTTCCAGCAATATAACTAAGAACTTCACCCGAGAAAAGCAATTTTAACCCTACAATGTCCAACTGGAAGCTGGAATCCCTTGCTTCTGGAACCAATCAGTCATGTGGAATTTTTCATAGAGCAAAGGTCTTACATCATTCTGCTCCGAGAGTTGCTTGAGAAGAGGAAGAATGACATCTAGAAGCTGATAAACATGTAAATCATAAGAATATTAGATGGGTCATTTTATTTTATATGGGCGAAGGTGATTTTAATCTTCATTAACGCAGATTTGTGCACCTGGGTGTCATGTGGATGCCCTGCAGAAAATGGAATACATGGAATTCCATTAACTGGTTGCAATACAAAGCTGAAGGGATTGTTATCTACAATTACGATGCGGTCTAAATCCTTTGATATGAATGTAAGATCCTTAACATGTTCCCTATATTCCCTGCAATTATATAGCATTTTATAAGAATGCTTGTAATTTATCCAAGAGACTCCACTCTGAACTTTAGGCCAAAAAACATAGACAACCAACTAATTCTAAAATTTCAGAAATGTTACGTAAATAATAGCACAACGTGAAAGGAAAAAAATCAACTACAGAGGAACTCTTACACCATGCGCTTTCAGATAATAATTTGAAAAGAAGCCAATCAGTTTTAAACTGACATGAATTTGGAATTAAAAGAGGCAAGAAATCCAAGAAATTTGTCTGAATATCAACAGTCTCGTTTTATTGATCTTATATAGTCAGTTGTTCTAATTTGATTAGTATGATTTCAACAGTTGAAATTTTCCAACCCCAAAAGAGAAGATAACAAGGGTACATGAGGTGGACAGCTGGAAAGTAATAAGAGTACTCGAGGTGAAATCAAGAGTGGGAATTTAATTTATTTAATCTAAGTTTAGAGATTGGAATAAGTTCTGGTTACCACATACCAGATCATAACTCAAGTGATTGGGAGATGAATGGGGATTTGGGAATGAGTTTGAGTTTTGGTAACAACTAACAAAGCTGCCAAAAATGAAAACATAGACGAACCAGGTAGACAGTTATGTCTATCTCATCCAGATTTTTCTCTAAGTGCTTCTGGTAGAAGTATAGAACCAACAAAAGTAAGAAGACAGTTTGACCATAAAATCCAAAGAACATAAACTCTTAGGACTTTGCAGATGGTATTGCAAAACATATATATCAAATTTTGAATGAACAAAAGAAAAAGATTATGGAAACTGAATGTTTAATAAACAAATATTGTACCATAAAGACTTGTAAGCATCCTACTTACTAAAGTAACATCAAAATCTACATATCACATAAAAGTCAAAGTAAATATAAACATAAATGTATAAGACTTTGTTTGAATCAGCGTTTACAATGGGTATCTCACGATCTAATAAAAATGTAGCGTAGAAACAAACACATGCTAAGGAAATGTGAAAAAGAAAGATTAAACAATACATTTATATATAACTAAGGAGACTCGTTGCAGCATGGTTCATCTAGTTCAACACAAGACTTTCATGATTTCATCCATTCAGTTACACAAAACACAACAGTTTAGTGAAGGTTTATTCCATCAGACATAGTCAAGTCATGTTATATTGTATCAAATATTAGGTCTGTGGGAATTTAATCAGTGCTGCAAATATTCAATGAATTCTACTCCAACTTAAAAAGAAGAGAAGGACAGAACGTGAAGAATATACGGGCAGCTATCAGCAAAACATAATTCAGATATATATTGCTCAGCTATCAGCAACGAATGACCAGAGAGATTAGTTACAGAAACATATAACTGGAACAGAAACAAGGGAGAAGCACCTACGTGCTAATTGTTGATGGCCGATAAAGTCGTAGACTGAACAGATTTTTCTTGTCTATTATGTCAACCAGAGGTCTAGCATAGCCTGTAAAACATATTGTATATGCCATTCAGAAATATTAAACAGAATTACCAAAAAGACAGTCATGCAACAGTAAAGCTTAGTATTTTGGGGAAACCTTCTAGACCAGCAGTAAACAGCACCAGGTCAGCAAATTCACTAAGTTTTGATAAGAATTCCTTCAACCCAGGGCGCTCAAAGACTGTAACATAATTGATTTTTGGTTTGCCTTCTCCTTCCTTGAAAATCCAACATGCTCAAATGATGAGGATATAATATTCTAGTTCTGGATAAGAAGAAACCAGGCAAAAGCAACATACCTTGTCAGAAGATACACATTCCAGCTCAAACCAATTCAAGCCAGCTTCGATTGCTTGAGAACGAAGTGCAGCTGGCAAACTTGATGTCTCATATGCACATACTAGTGTTTCATCCAAGTCAAGCACTACCTACAAGTATACACATATGATTGAAAACTCTATTAGCAGCAGGGAAAATTGTGATAAAATTGGTAGAGAAGATCTCGGGTCAGGAGGATGAGACAATAGAAAACATCGTAAGTATGACATCATTTGCAATCCTATAACAGCAATCCATAATAATATTAATAATAGTAATAACACTCCTTATAACAACTTTTTCTCTCATTTTTTGCCAACCAAAGACTATATTCACTTCAAGTTTATTCATTCAAATTATAAAAGTAAAAATTCTGAGCACCTCATATTTGACAAAGCACACTCTGATTTCAACCAAAATGTGAGCACTAAAATACTAGTATATAGTTGCATATATGTAAGCCAGATAAGAGTTTTTGCAAGTTTGAACCAAAGTTTAAAAATGGAGGGATATAGAAATTAAAACAACCCTCCACCTCAACGGGGAATGTTATAATGGAGATAAATAATTATTCATCACTAATAAACTAAAGAACCAGTGCAGGAAACAACAATATAGGAACTAAATCAAAATATCATAATTGTAAACATCATAATACGAACCCAAATCTTGATGGATTTTAGCTTCAACTATCTGATGTAGGTAAGTAACATAAATCAGAAAAATAACAGACTAACAAAACACTTTGCATAAAAAAGTCAACCATTCCCCAAATTCAATCAGCCAACAACAACACACCATATCAAACCTACTAACTTAACACACGCACAGAATCAGAAAATCCATTAACTTGCATTTAACGTCGTTCATTATTACGCAATAACTAAACACAACAAGTTATAAATCAGAAAACAAGACAGGCAAACAAAACATTATAACGCATTTTCTTTCGTATCATACAATTCCAAAACCCTTTAAGAAAAAAAGTCAACCATTTTCCAAATCACACACCACCCAACAACACACCATATCAAACCTACTAACTTCACACAAACACAGGCGCGAGCGCGTAGAATCGAAAAATTCATTGACTTCCATTTAACACCGCCCGTTATCCTCAATAACCAAACACAACAAGTCATAAATCATAATTAACTCATTCAAAAAATTCAGGTTCACAATACTAGCACACAAAAGGAAAACAATCATCAAAACACATCTCAAGAAGCAAAGAATATTTGCACTTGCAGCACACAAAGCTTGAAATTTAACCAAAAAAGCACACAATCTTCAAACCTTATAACAAATATGTGTTTAATTTGGTCTTCCAAACCCTACTCATAACAAAAGCAAATCAAATTCACCTTAGAAATTTCAATTTGCAAATACTCCAGTAGTTAATTAAGATGATAATAAAATAACAATACCGTGAGTTTTTGGACGGGACGGTGATCGGAACCAGGAAAATCGGCGGTGATTTCGACGGCGGAAGGCGGCGACGAATCGTATTCTTGAAGCTCAACGGAAGGAAGAGGTTTGAAGGAAGAGGAAGTTGAAGAAGAAGACGAAGAAGAAGATGAAGAAGAGAGTAACGGATAGTGACCTAGGGTTCTTATAATCTGCGAAAAGATCTGAAAGAAAAACGAGAACCAGCTTAAAAGTGATTTCCAAACTTGCTGAGTTCGCGGCGGCGAGTACACCTCGGTCTGAGTCAACTCGCCCATAACAATAAAAAACTTAGATTAGAGGATTTAGAATAAACGATAAGCGAATACTTAAATAGGTTAATCCTTGATTAATAAGGGGAATGGAAACGATGATGATGATTGATTAGAATCTTGTAAATTTAATTACGATTTTGTTATGAATATGCGAAATTCAGAGAGATTGTGGTTTTGGTTTTGGTGGTGAGGTGAAGTTCGAGGAGAGGAGGTGTGGAGAGAGATAATATGAATATGAAAAAGAAAGAGAGGGAGACCAAGTTGCTTGATGTTTTCGCGAGCGCTGTGGTGGCGCGTGGTTTGGACGCGGTGGATATGTAGGGCGGCTGTAGATGTGTAGCTCATTCACAGCCGTTGGATCTTTGGGTTTTTAAGTGAATAAATTATCCAATTTCGTCTACGTTCAATTGATATGGTTTAAAACTTTAAATCAAATGTCATGTGGTATAATAAATTTGGTTTTAACGATTTTGACAAAAAAAAATTAAGAAAAGAAGTTTACGATTTAGTTTGATTCAGTTTATTTTTTTAAAAGAAATCAAACAAAATCAATCTAATATGGATTGGTTCACTTTAAATATATGTTTTAAATATTATAAAGTAATTATGATAATAAAAAATATTTTACGATTTAGTTTGATTCGGTAAATCGAACAAAATCAATCTCGTACGGATTGATTCACTTTAAATATATATTTTAAATATTATGAAGTAATTATGAAAATAAAAAATATTTATTTTATAAAATACTATAACAAAAATTAAGAGTATATTTGATAAACCAAATTTTGAGCTTATAATTTATAATTTATAGCTTATAAATTCGTATGATAATAAAAGACATACTACCTCCGTTCCTATATATAAGAGACAATTTAATTTTTAGATTCATTGAATAATCAATGTACCTAGTCTATAAATTGACCAAATACATTGATTATTCAATGAATTTAAAAAATGAATTGTCTCTTATATATAGGAACAGAGGTAGTATTTGATAACGATCTTTTTATAATGAGTTTATAGTTTATTTTACTGACATATAGCTTATTTTTCAGACGCTATTTCAAATAGCGTTTTAGTTTATAATTTATAACTTATCAATTTTTCTTCTAATTGTATCCTTATTATTTTAAATATGAATTTTATTAATAATAAAAAAAGTCATTTTTATGTTATTTTATATTTATTAGCTAGTAAACCGCTAATTTTATCAAACACTATAATTAACTTACCAATCATCAGTCATGATTCATCAGTCATCAGACATAAACAATCGGTCATCAACCACCAACCATAAATTATTAGTTATAAATTAGCTTATCAGTCAACTGTTATTTTTATCGACTCTAAATATATAAATAATTACAGATTATAAAAAAGTGATTATAATAATTTTTTTTTTTTGCAAAGTGTTGTTGTTTGATTATTTTTATATAAGCCTTTCAATATTGAAAAGAGAAAGAGATAGAAAAGAGGAGAGAGGACAAAGTCTAACCCTCGGGAAATCAAGCCAGAGGCAAATAAACTAAGAAAATTTAAAATTGGGCATTTCAAAGCTATTCAAAACAAGTTTTTTCTAATAATTAAATGTGGATTGTTTTATTTACAGGTATTCACGGTATGATTTAGGTGGTTTTGAAATAAAAAATTATCTGAATCATAAGATAAAAAATGTGTGATTCAATTTGGTTCGGTTGATATTTAGAAGTTAAACAATTGCGGTTTGGATTGGTTCGGTATTTTACAAAAAAATTATTAAGTCATATATACACATATAAATAACAACATAGTTTTGTATTAATTCATTTATGCATTGTCAAATAACAATAAAATTCAACATTTTTAAGCAACAATTTTCATTTAATATACAAAAATAAAATTCGAAAAAAAAGGAATATAAAACATAATATAGTAGCATAAAACAATATCAAAAATATAATAATGAAACAGAAAAAATGAGATGAAAGATTAGAAAAAATTAAAAAAATAGCAGAAGAAGATATGAGAGATTAGAGAAGAAGGGGTTAAAAACATAATTGGAAAAGAGAATAATAGAATAAAAATAAGAAGATGAAAAGGAAAGAATATAGGAGATGAGAGAGTAGAAAATAAGAGTTGAGATGTACATAGAAAAAGATGATACGAAGAAGGTCGGATACCGTTATGTGAAATTTGAGAAGACTTAAACTAAAATTTGAAATGTGAGGAATTGAAAATAATTTATAATCATAAGGCTAAGACATAATAGGTTTGGGTTTAGGTTGAATGCGACTTAAGTGAAGTTTTTGTAACATAATACGAACACAGTTTGGTTTAGTTTGCAAAATACAAATCACAAACTGAATCGAACTGAGCTGTTTTTTTTTAAAATGATCTAAAGACATCCGAACCAAATGTAATTTTTACGGTTTCAATTTATTTTTGTTCGATTAACAATTTTCTATTGGGCTGGTTAGATTTTGAACATCCTTAATCCTTAATATATTAAAACAAAATACACGTTTAAACACCAAAATTCGAGTAAAATTCCGCCTAAACACGTCCATCGCACGAGATAAAAGTACTAATTTCTCTAAGTAAAATGAGAAAGAGAAAGACCTAACTTGACTAAGGTATATGCAAATTGATTAACTTCTCTAAAAATGTGAGTAGTCAAAATACAATTGCACCATCTATTTAAGATATATCCTAAATCATCATTTAATATTAACAATTGATTTTACCTTTCAAACTGTAACATGCATATGATAGCATATGATAACGAGTGATAACAAATTGTAGAAGAGAATTTCAACAAGGAAAAATAATTGTATATGTTTGTTTCAAATTATCATATAACATTTATTAGAATCATATTTTTAGAATTATTATTTCTAGTAATAACATTCTAACATTCATATTCATGTGTTTGGTTAAGAATAAAATTTTCAGAAAAACATTTACACATTTTATTTAAAAATTATAAAAAAATAAATGAATATAAATATGAATAGTAATGAGAAGTTGCAATTACTTAACTTTTTTGAAAATATTAGATTTTCATATAAAAATATTGGATTTTCACTTTTTAGATGTGCAAATAAATTTGAGAAAAGTTATATGTAAAAAATTATTGAAAATAAAAGTATCTGAGAACAATTTTAAAATATTTAAAATAAATATGAAATTATTGTATTTTCTTTATCATATTCTCGAAAATATATTTCATATTCTTGAAATAAACACACGCTGTGTTTTTTTTAATCGTTATCACAAAACATAGTACCAATAAAAATTGTCGATAAAAATTATTTTTATTTTTTAAATAATAAATTATAGATGTTGGTACCAAATTTCTTTTTGAATCAGATCTCAAAAATGAATCACATGCAGTGAATTATTTGACGCATTCACGCAGTTACTACATTAATGACCATTTCATCTCAATCACACGGTACGGAAAGAAAAATAAAATAAAATATATATTATAATTTAAAAATGCTAATTTAAAATCAAAATCATTTGATCTAATTAAGACCATAAATACTTGCCTGGGTGAATGCAATGTTGTGTGACTGCAACAAATTACAATCCATATAAAGCGTGTTTCTCACAATCCATAAGAATGAATTAGGTCAGAATTTCATGCACAATTCACCTTTATCACAATCTGCTTAAACTAAAGAGTGTTTATCACATTTTAATTCGTTCTTTTTTTATTTTTTTTTAATTGTCAAAATTAATTGAATACCAACAACGATAATAAAATGAAACATTGCAATTTCATACGTCATAAAAATTAAGTAACATAATATTATATTACAGTTTTTATCACATTTAATTTTAATTTAATCTATTATTTTATAAATTTAATTAGAATACATTGACCGTGTAAAGAAGTTCCACACCGTCAATAAATCATGACCGTTTAATTATAAATTATATTTTATTTTAATTTTAATTTTTTATTAACTAATATTAATTGGTGGTTGTAATGTATTGACCGTGTAAAATAATTTACATCTATAGTACATATCAATTAATCTCTTATTTTATCTCATTTTAATATTTTGTGCACATTTTTTATTTGAAAAATGATATATAGCCTTGGTCCAATTTTATGCAAAATTATAAAACTTCTCCTTATATCTCAAATCAACAAAACAAGACTAGAGAACAATGACGATTGATTAAATACATCCAAAAAATAAGTTACATTTATGAAGACACAATTTTATATAAAAAATTCAATTTACAATAAATTGTATTATATTAAATTGGATCAAATCAGATTAAAATTATAAATTTAATTATTTATAATTTTATTTTCAAATCAAATAAATTTTTATCTCAAAACTGAATATAAATCGCAAATAATCTTAGTTGGAGTGATACTAAAATTTAAATATGAGTTTTAATCAATATTTTAAAAACCGAACCGGATAAAAAACCGTTAAAATATATGGATCAGGGTTCAATTAGTTCAACCGATTAAATCGGAATTCAACCGTATATAAAATTTAAACTAAAAAATAAATAAATATATTATTAAACATTCTAATCTAATTAATTTATATCAAAATTTTTAAAATAAAATTCTTTAATAAATACAATATGAATAAACAAGCTTATAAAAGAAGAAGAATGCAATGTAAGACTCAAAAATCAATCCTAATTTTACAATTATTTGATTTTTTACAATTCAAATAATTTTATTTCAGTTTTATTGACTTAACCGTTTAATAGTCCAAACCAAACTGAATTAAACAACGGTTCAAAATTGAACCGGTTGACGTTCAACCGGAAGATTCAATCAATTTTTAAAACATTGGTTTTGACTCGTGCATCCACTTTTTAACATTTATCAATAAGTCTATGTTTGGTTGTTAAGTTTTTTCAAATAAAAAATACATTTTAAATGGCAAACGCGCTTTGGTAGCGCGTGAGTAAAGAAGGTGTTTACGACTAATGATAATTATCGCGAATAAGAATACGGAAGCTACGCGGCACAGAACGAGCCAATAAGAAAAGACAATATTTGAGTCTTTTATAGATGTTGCCCTTCTTAAAAAGTAATCTATACTAATCTCTCACAAAAAATTACATAAACAATATTAATCTAAAAAATAACTTTATATAATCTCTTATGAAATATGAAGGACATTTGAATCTTTACATTAATTTTTTTTGGACAATTTATTCCTCACAACTTTTTTAAAGTAATATTAAAATTTATTAAATATTCATAAAAATTGTTAAAACTTAAGTTTTTGAGATTCAAAGATCAAATTACCATTTATTTTGAGAATTTTCCATCATACTACTACACCATTATCCAATTTATATATCAAAATACCGCACTTTTCAATATAATTTAAAACAAAAAAAAAAAAGAGTTCCCTCAGATGAATTGGCAGGCCTCTTTATTTTTTTATAATTTATTTTGCTAAAAATTGTTTTCATTGATTTTCTAAAAGATATGTTTCTTACGAAATTTACTATGAATTTTATCAATTTTTTTTAAAATTCATAGAAAACTTCTAAAAAAATATATTTCACAGCAAAAATCACGAATACATATATAACAAAAAAAATTAAAGAAGAGGGATTCATCAATTCAATTGGCATATGCTTTTAACGCGTTTAATTTTTTTTAGAAGGATCTTTGATAACAAAAAAATATTATTTGGAAAAAAGTGATAGTTTGATGATTGATCAATTTCTGAGAGATTTGCGTTAGTATATTTTGAGAAGGTTTAAAACTTTCACAGAGAAGTTAGAAACTCTAGTAGGTTCAATATATAGAGAATTCATGGAGCCCAAGTGGGATTCTAACCAACTGAAGTTATAGAACCTGGTAGGATACAAACATATAGAAGTTAGAGAGTTCCAGTGGAATCTCGACCTGTTGGCATTTGTAGAACCCGGTTGGTTCTAGTGATAGAGAAGTTGGAAAACGTCAATGGGATCTCGACTCGTTGACGTCATAGAACCCGGTTGGTTCTATACATAGATAAGTCAGAGAGCCTCAATGTGATCTTAATGTGTTGACGTCATAGAACCCGACTGGTTATAGACATAGAGAACTCAGAGAGCTCCAGTGGGATCTTGACCTGTTGGAGTTTCATTTTAGTTACACCAATGTTTTGCCTTGTTATTAAGATTATAATGGTCCATATGAACTTTCGAATATCTTTAGTAAACAAAATTCTGAAGACTTATGTAACATCCCAAATCTACCCATCGAATATTATTTAAATCAGAGTGCGAAAAAATAATCATACAAGGGATGTCACAATTTCTTCGCAAAACAACATGTATTTATTCACAACTATACATATACATAACACTTAGATCAAGGATGAACTTAAAACAACATGGTTCCATTAGATCAACTAAACAGATAAACAACAAAATTATAATTCTTCAATAGTAACAACAATGCATCTTTTATTCAACCTCAAAACATTTCACAATATTATTAATATTATTTAACTAAACCAACCTCAATAATCAACAGGATCAAGTATTCATATTATTCATAAACTTCAACAATTTAAGCAACTACAACAATTTAAGAAACGTTCATCCCCCGAGTGTTACGTATCAGAGCAATGACACCAATTCGAACTAACAGCGACTAACGACTTCATAATGCTACTTCAAACTTCCACAGTTATCCTTGAGTACCTGCCCATTTCCCATGGTAGGAGAAATATCAGCAGAAGGGGTGAGATATCCAACAATATAAACAAGTGTATGATAAATAATATGCTAGAATTAAATCATCCAAAATTATCACATCGCAATTAACACATCACAACAACTTCCCAATTAACAACAACACAAACTACTTCACAGTTAACAACAACATAATCATCAACGTAACAACTTAAATTAATACAACATAACAACAACAACTTAATAACAACACCGACTTATAACAACAACAACTTTAGCGGCAACAACTTATAGCAACAAAACATATAACGATAACCACTCACAATAATAGCTTATAACAACAACAACCCACAATAATAGCAATTTATAACAACTACAGCTTATATCAGCAACAACACAACGACAATCAATAACCAACTAAATAATACCAACAACTTTAATACGCGACTCAATATGTGACTCAACTATGCAAATGCATGTGGTACCATTTGGAGCAGAACTCCCAACTTAAAAATCATGTCAGGTTATCGAGGCACTCAACAAGGCATAAGCCTTCAACGTGGTGCCATCAAGGCCAAGACAATAGCCTTCAACTTTCAACGTGGTGCCATCAAGGCCAACTTAATCATGCAATTTATGTTATGCGAACTCAACTTCAACAACAAATACACAACAATGCAGCAACAACAACATACAACAACAACTTAAAATATGCATCAATGACATCAACTTAGATTAACACTGGTCATTCGACCTACAACTCAAGCATGTCCATAAAACGGAACGGTTCAACTTAATCAACATTGGCCTTAGGCCCACAACTTCATCAACAAATCAACAACAAGTTAATAACAACAACAATTAAAGCAAACACTACACCAAATACTACACAATTTAATTATTACGAATCTATGCTTAAAACGTCTTATTTAATACTAACGCTACTTATTTATTAAACGTCTTCTACTAAATTAATTAATTAGTCAACTACTTGATTTTCCATTAATAAGATGCCCGCTATATTTGACATACGTGACACCGTTCCAATTCCTCAACCAACCAATAATAACTACACGCATACACGAGTTTCTCCAACCGTTTCCAACTAATTCTGGTTAATCAATTATACCGATTAAAACTACTAACGTTACTATCCGGTACTATTTCTCCTCGACCCCATATACTAATCATTCTATAGTTTCATTTATTTTAATTTTCTATCATTAAACCTCCACTACATACCGAATTATATCTTGCTGTCAACTTCACTGTGATAATGTTATGTTAAACTAATGTCACTGCTACTAGATTATCTCTATCATACTAACATGTTCCACCAATAATATCAAAAATATCATTTATTGGTGCTACTAATTCTATTTATCATTATACTTCTAAGCACCTCTAATTATTTGACTCACTGCTACTAAAAGTATCATTGTTACTTCACTCTACTGCTACCAAAAATATTAGTCATAATCCAACTTCAATTTTCTAGAGGAATTACTTCCTGTTACTAATTTTCTATCTCTAATCTAAAACTCTTAATTAATATAAATATTAATATATCATCATTTTTTTGTATATGGTTCTTATTAAAATTATTGCTAAAATCATTATATATACAATATATTATGTATATTATGTATACCATATATTTATGTATTAAAAACATTGTCAAAATCTTTATTTACTATGCTATGTATTTCTATACATACTGCATTTAAGGTAAAGATGTGATGTAGGCATGCATAAGGAAACTAGCAAGTGCCCCTCGGCATGTTCTCCCTGCCGGTCGGCATCATTAGCATCACCTTGTGTCGTTAGGCACTCCTTCCTAATTAACATGTGTGTCGTTCGGCACACTCCCTATATTCAAGGTGTGTTATTCGATACATGTTTTTTCATAATTTCTTGCAATTTCATCCTCACATACGATTCATCATAATCTCATTTAGAGAGTTAGAACCCCACCCTTATCTTGGATTGACGGTCTATAATTTCCGATCAAATTCAGATTTGGCTTTCTGGTCTACAATTTCCCTTCCGGCGGCAATTTCCTTCAAACCCTTGTTCCTCTTTTCTTTCTCCCACGTACAACTTTTCCCAAAAATATTACTAAATCCTTATAATCCTCCTTTTTTATCTGTTATAATTAAATCCAACTTATAATAATAATAATAATAATAATAATAATAATAATAATAATAATAATAATAATAATAATAATAATAATAATAATAATAATAATATATTGGATCTATTATTCACACCTCCACTAAATCCAATTTAATTAAATAATGATCTCTATAATAATATTATTTCTAATATTATTTTCTACATTTTCTCATCCATCCATTAAATAACACCAACTTGCAAATAATATTCTAATAGTACTTCTCCGATTAAATCAACTAGTCAACTAATACCCATAATTCGGCTCTTCTCCGAATAATTCTAATTA
Source organism: Vicia sativa (assembly GCA_021764765.1). Taxonomy (NCBI): domain Eukaryota; kingdom Viridiplantae; phylum Streptophyta; class Magnoliopsida; order Fabales; family Fabaceae; genus Vicia; species Vicia sativa. Next base: position 160,414,033 of record CM038795.1, on the reverse strand, counting down.
AATCAATAATATCATCCTTAATGTTATTCTTTCGATTTATCCGACTAAAATCTGACTTAATAATTCAAATATGCCTCTTAAATAATAATACCGACAATCCCAATTATTCCGATTAATTTTCCAACTTCGACAATTCCAATAGATAATTCCTTATATAATTTAATTAAATAATTAATTAAATTTGGGGCGTTACAACTTAGATGTACATAGGCTTGGCATATCTTGAGTAAATATTATTTCTTCACATGACATTAATTCACATTTGTTTTGTCGTTAGTCATGCTTTAAGGATGCATTTTGTAGTTGTTCTGGTTTGGCCAAATGCCTACGCATGACCCAGTTCACTTTATTCAAGATGGCTCAATATCCTTGGTCAAACTAGTTGGGATATGGTCGGTTGCTCCCCGAGGGACAACTAGACCGCAACTACCCTTCCTAGCCGCCCTTCATAGTTATCCGTCAACAGGGCACATATGGTTGATTGCTCCCCGAGGGCCAACTAGACCGCAACTGTCATCTACAGCTGCCCTACATAATTGCCCGTTAGCAGGGCACATATGATCGATTGCCCTCCGAAGTGCAACCAAGACCACAACTTCCCTTCGCAGTTGCCCGTCAGCATGACATATGTGGTCGGTTGCCCTCTGAAGTCAACAAGACCATAACTGCCCTTCACAATTTCCCGTCAGCATGTCACGTGTGGTCGGTTGCCCTCCAAAGGGCCAATAGGACCATAGTTTCCCTTCATAGATGTTCGTCAGCATGACACATGTGGTTGGTTTCCCTCCAAAGGGCCAATAGGACCACAACTGCTCTGTACAACACCTCTTGCCCATCAGCATGACACATGTGGTCGTTGCCTTCCGTAGGGCCAACAAGACCATAGCTGCCCTCCGCAACTTCCTCCAATTTTGCTCGACACACGTGGAGCAGACAACCAAGAAACATCCAGAACGCATCTGCCCGTAAACCTTCTCCTGCTCGGGACAACGACTAGTTACGGGCACGACTACCCGTTTTGACCAAGTCCTGGCAGTTACCTATTTTTGAGGACCCTAATATCTAGGCCCAAAAATAGGAACCAATGGCCAAGCGTCGGGGGCATTATATAAACCCTTACACTTGTTCATTTGTGAAATTAATTGCATGAACATGCAAGGAATGTGAATCAATATGATAATTCTAATGTTCATTTGTGAGGCTAAATGCATGAACATGCAAGGAATGCGAATCAAGATGATAATTCCAATGTTCATTTGTGAGGCTAAATGCATGAACATGCAAGGAATGCGAATCAAGATGATAATTCCAATGCTCATGTGCAAAGACATAATGCATGAACATGCAAGGAATGCAAATCAAGATAATAATTCTAATGCTCGTGTGCAAAGACATAATGCATGAACATGCAAGGAATGCGAATCAAGATGATAATTCCAAATTTCGTGTGCAAAGTCGAATGCATGAGCATGCCAAGGATGCAAGTTAGAAATAACAATCCTAATGCTCATATGACGACAATTGATGCATGAACATGCCAAGGATGCAAGTTAAGATAACAATCCTAATGTCCATGTGTGATGACAATTGGTGCATGAACATGTCAAGGATGCGAGTTAAGATAACAATCCTAATGTCCATGTGTGATGGAATAATACAACCAAGTCATACAACCTAGAAATATTGGAAGCTCTCATTCAAGTCTAGGTTATGCATTAGCTCAAACACTTGGAATGCATATGCAATGGGTTTATGTACAATGTGTTGTGTGCCTAGTGATCAAAATTCTTTAAAACCTACATGTCGACGCACTTCGAATGCAAATTATGCCTCAAGTCATCATGAATCAATGCAATCTAATCAAACTCTATGCCCTCTAGTGCATGAGCATGTGATAGATGATGCAAGATGCATGAATTTGTGACTTATATGCAAGGAATATACAAATGCACAAGAATATATGCATGCTATGTACAAAAATCCTCACACCGACACAAATAAGGCTGCCAAATCCAATTCAAATCGAAGAATTCAAGAGTAAAGGTTCAAGAATCAGAATCTACATTGAATTTGCATGCAATTTCAGTATTCAATTTCAAGAAAAGCTAAAAGCCAATAACAACTTAAAATAAGTGCTTAATTGAACCTAACACTTACTTGAACTTGAAGTTTGAATCAAATTGAAGAGGAATTCCTTATGCTCTTAAAAAAAAAAACCAAATCAACAGCGAATTGATGATAATCCTTGAAATTAACCTTGAATTCTTGAGGAAAACTTGAAATCTCCAATGGAGGATTGAATAAGATGAGGAAGAAATCCTTGAATCTTGAAATTGAAGAGACATCACGATGAAACAGTTCCTTCCATGTCAAATTCGAGCAGAAGAAGGAGAAGAAGATTGAGATTTAATAAGAGAAGTTGCGATGAAGGAAAACCAGAAATCGCAGGGCACGCTTAGCGCGGAGAAGCGTGCTTAGTGTAGTCTGTGGCTGAGACAGGCGTCAGGCAGAGGTCCGGTGGCGGCCTGTGGTGGTTGCTTGGAGGGAAAGTTGAAGTTTGAACTTTTCTTGAGTTTATGCTTTGGATTTGTGAGAGAATTTGAGTGTGATTGGTAATGAAAATTAAGCAAATAATTGTGTTGTTGTGATTTGTGAAGAGGAAAATCTATTTATAGTCCTAGGAGTTGGGCCTAAGATCTATAATCAAGCCTAAATCATGATTATCCGAATAATTTTCGTAATTAATCCAAAACAGCCAAATCCGCGCGAAATTTAAAGTCGGAATGTAAACAAAAAGTGTCTGGAATGCGATTTTGCTTCCGTGAACCAAAATTTTGACTTGATCGGGTGAACGGTCAAGGAAATACGAATTTTTGAAGTTTCAGCACAGTTTTCAGACAACTGACACATGCAGAATTTTATTTACGCTCTTCCAAGATAATGCCTCGAACGAGGGTCTCCTGATCAGAATTTGTAAACGAGTATTTCTGAAGCAATTGAAGCTAACAAAATTTGTAAACTTTTGGCACTAGTCCCACCCCGTTTCGATGAAAATCGAGCGAGATATGATTCTTCGAACTTCGCGCCTCAGATGAATATTGCTCGGTTCAGCCCAAAATTATCTCAAAATAATAAAATTCTGGTATTGATCAATGAGAAATCAGCTCTCGAGCTGCAAATGAGAGTTATAGAGGGCTTCGGTACGGAATTTTAAAAATCGACCCCGCTCAATTCTGAATTTCCATCCGGAAAATAGAGACTATTTAGCGGGCAGAACGCGCGGTTCAGCATTAAAATTCAGCTTAATCCACTGGAGAAATCAATTTCTTTGGGAACCTTCCTCACAAGATCTGCTTTCGGTTTTCAAATGAAAGTTGTAGATAATAATGAGACGAAAATTCTAGTCTAAAATCATCAGATAATACCCGACGAGCTGAGAGATACGCCTTACGGAGTACCCAAAACGCGCCAAAAACTCGAAATCCGCTTTATTGAGAAATAAATGAGTAAACTCTTTTTTGTTTGCCATTTGGAATACCTTGAACCTGGTAACCTCACGAACAATGCTATGCATGCGACTACATGTATGTTTATGCAATCGAATTATAAGCCAAAAATATAAGAAGAAGAAGGGTAAATTTTGGGGTACAACAGTAGGGATTCAACAGCTCCACCGCAAAGCTATGGGGATATGTCGAGATGATCGTAACTTTTGGGGCCGGAGAGACTGGTAGATCGATCAAAACACAATTCTTGGTCATCGACTGTCCGTCGCTGTATCAATGTATTTTCGGTCGACCCACCCTAGCCGAGCTGATTGTTGTACCGTCCACGGTGCACTTGAAGATGAAGTACTACACAGCGAGAAGGAAGGTGGCAACGTTGCACGGAGACATCCAGGAAGCCCAAAGATGTTTCGAGGCATCAACAAAAGTCCTAGACTCCATCAACCTCCAACCCCAGACCAAGGGTATAATCGACCTTCCATAGAGCTCTCACAATCCTGAACCTCTTCCTCGAGTCGATGCTATCGACCTCGAAAGCCATCTGGAGCCAGAAGACTTGGCCGAGAAGATGAGGAAAGGAAAAGCCCCTATGGTCGAAGAAGATTTGACTGCTTCCATAAGTTTAGGAGCATCCTCAGAGCAACACATGCGTCCAACCCCAAACGGGTATTTCGAGCTCGTTCCATTGAATGACGACCCCAACAAAGGAGTCAAGATCAGAACAGACCTCCCGGAATTGGATCGAGAACAACTCAAAGCATGCTTAAAGGATAATGCCGACCTTTGCGCATGAAGCGCAACCGAAATTCCTGGTCTCGACCTCGAGGTTGCATGTCACCAACTTACCATTAATCCTGCCCTTAAGGCCGTAGCACAGCGCAGGGGAAAGCAGTCCCCAGAAAAAACCGAGGTTGTCGGGCAAGCTGTTAAGGACCTTCTAGAGGCCAAATTTGTAACGCAATCCTGATACACTACGTGGCTATCCAACCTTGTACTTTTAAGAAAGAATAATGGGAAATGGTGCATGTGCATTGATTACTCTGATCTTAATAAGGCATGTCCAAAAGATGCCTACCCGCTGCCCAACATCGATAAACTCGTTGATAACTCCGCAGGTTTTAATTTACTTTCGTTTATGGACGTCTACTCAGGCTATAACCAAATTCCAATGGCCAAAACAGATAAAATTTATACGGCATTCATGACCGAATCGGGCAACTATCACTACAATGTGATGCTCTTCGGTCTGAAAAACGCCGACGCAACATACCAATGAATGATGAATAAAGTCTTTAAAGGTGTAATTAGAGACATGGTTGAGGTGTACATGGATGACATGATCATGAAATCCCAAGAGGAAGTCGATCACGCCCGACACCTCAGGAAGGTCTTCGATCAAGCCAGAAGAGTCAAAATGAGGTTCAACCCTGAAAAGTGCACCTTCGAAGTCAAGGCCAAAAAGTTCCTCGGCTTCTATCTCATCGAATGCGGGATAGAGGCTAACCCTGACAAATTTTGGGCATTCTCTGAATTGCCCACTCCGAAATCCAAAAAATCCATCCAAGTCCTTAACGGGATGCTAACCTGGTTATCTCGATTCGTTGCGAGGTCGTCCTAGCACGCACTCCCATTTTTCAAACTGCTAAGAAAGGAAGTTGCGTTCGAGTGGATCGAGGAATGCGAGCAGGACTTAATACATCTCAAGAAAACCCTACCCCAACCACCCGTGCTATCTCGACCTGATAAATAGGAGATAGTATATTTATATTTGGTCGTGACTACTGAGTCCGTTAGCGCAACACTCATCCGAGAAACACGGGAAAGACACAAACCTATCTATTTCACGAGCAAGGCCTTACAAGGTCCCGAATCGAGATACCAACAAATCGAAAAAATCGCCCTCGCACTAGTCAACGCCGCGAGAAGGCTCCGCCCTTACTTTTTAGCACACACCATCATAGTTCGAACAGACCAACCCATCAAAAAACTATTAGGTCGACCTGACATGGCCGACAAAATGCTCAAATGGTCATTATAACTGTCCGAATTCGACATTAGATACGAAAGAAGGAAAGCCCTCAAAGCACAATTCTTGACAGACTTCGTGGCCGAAATGACTTTCCCAACGTTCCAGGAAGGAACCAACAAATAGACCATATTCGTCGATGGTGCCTCTAGCTCATCGAGGTATCCCTCACCCTCTCATTCCCTACTTCCAACAATCAAGCAGAATACGAAGCTTTCCTCACCGGTCTCCGACTTGCCGAAGACATGGGAGCAAGAGAAGTCAAAACCCTCATGGATTCGCAACTCGTAGCCTCCCAAGTTCGGGGAGAATATTAGGTTAAAAACGACCAACTGGTTGAATATTGGACCCTCGTCCAATACCACCTAAAAAGTTCACTTCAATTGAGATACATCATATCCCTCGAGAACATAATGCTCGTGCAGACGTTCTACCCAAGCTCTCCAGTACGAGGACTAAAAGAGGGAATAAGTCAGTGATCCATGGGATACTCCCTCGACCAAGCATAGAGAAAAGTCGCCCCCGCCACGACATACTCGTCATTGAAGAGGGCATCTCCTGGATGACACCCGTAATAAATATTTGACCGACGGGACCCTTCCTGACGACCCCAAGAAAGCGAGCATCATTAAGCGAAGGGCTTGCTCGTACGTCATCCTCGAAGACAAACTCTACAAAAGGGGATTCTCCATCCCCCTTCTCAAATGAATCGAAGAAACCAGAGTGCCACACATATTGAAAGAAATACATGAGGGCATCAACGCCCAACACCTAGGGGGGAAATTGCTAGCCCTAAAAGCCCTCCAGGCCGGTTACTATTGGCCAACCATGCAGATTGATGCCAAGGAACACGTAAAGAAATGTGACAAGTGCCAACGGCATGGACACATGCACCTGACTCCCCTAAGCGAGCTCAAGTCCCTCTTTTCTCCGTGGCCTTTTTCATGGTAGGGGCTCGACATCCTCGGACCGTTCGTCTTGGGAGAATATCAAAACAAATATTTAATAGTAGGTGTCGACTACTTTACCAAATGGATTGAAGCCGAAGCGTTGGCCAAAATCACCGCCCAGAACATCCTACGTTTCTACAAAAGAAACATATTAGCTTGGTTCGACATTCCACAAGCCATAGTCACCGACAATGGGGCGCATTTCACCGATAAAAACTTTCAAGACTTCGTTGGCCATCTGGGAACCATGCAATATTTCGCGTCGGTCTAACATCCGCAAACAAACTGGCAGGCCAAATCTGCTAAAAGGGTCATACTACGCGGACTCAGGAGAAGGTTGGACGAATCAAAGAAGAAATGGGTCAAGGAGTTATACAACGTGCTCTAGGTCTACCGAACAACTCCCCACTCATCTACAGGGGAAACCCCATTCTGACTCGCCTATAGAACCGAAGCAGCCATTCCAATAAAAAATTTCGAGCCTTCAAGAAGAACCGAATCTCCCCTTAATGTGGAGATGAACGACCAATGCTTGAGGGAAGAACTCGACCTGGTCGAAGACATAGGGGATAAACTTAGAGAAGCATAGCTCAAACAAAGAATAGCCCTCCAATACGATGCCAAAGTCATTCCCCGCAAATTCGACGTTGGAAGCTTAGTCCTTAAGAGAAATCTTAAGAGTTCCACCAAAGGGAAGCTTGCAGCAAACTGGGAAGGTCCCTACCGTGTCTACGCCAAAATTGGAACGAGGGCCTACTACTTAGAAAAATTACAAGGGGAACAACTTGCTCGATCGTGGAGTGTTGAAAAACTCAAACAATATTATAGTTAAAACACTAACGGTCGACACACCTTAGGAAACCATCTAGGTGCTTATAGCTCGACATCACACGCTCGCCCCGGTACCAGCGTTGCGTGGCATCATGGAACATAAAGAGATACTCGCTCAATTAACCTAATACCTAGACCTCTGCCTCGACGCGGGGGACTCAAATGAGCCATGTTGTTTAAGTACCTTGCCTGGTAGAACACCTAACTCGCGATGGGACGTTCACGCTATCGACCTCAGGCCTTTAATCAAAGCTTGAGTTTCAGACTGAGTCCAGTAACGAACTGACCCGCTTTGACTAGTCTCCCCATGCTATCAAAGACCATGCACTAATAACGAGAGTTATCTCCCCGAAATACAAAGTATCACATACATACAACGAATGAATAACACAGAGCACTTAGATAATTATGGCCACAAGGACCAGATTTGACTTGGAGTTACAGTGGGGACTCCACCCCAACAAAATAAAATTAACCAAAAACGACCAACAAAGGTCGAAATTTGTCATTACATAAATGGGCATCGCCCAAACAAACATAATAAAAACAATAAATCAGAATTACTCAGCGAGCTGATCAAGGACGTTTCTAGGAGTTGGTTGCGGAGGAGTCTCTTCCATGAATATTTCATCGATGTAGTCAGACTTCTTTATCTCACCATCTTAGACATAGAAATGGATTCCCATTCCGTCAGTCACCAGCTCTACGGCCGAATTTAATACTCGTATTTGGGCCAAAGCATTTTCAAAACTCCCAGAAGAAGTGACCATTGTATGATCATAGGCCAATTGAATGCGTCAAATCAGATCAGCCTGGGTCTTCAGCCTACAGTATCCTCGGGCTCCCCCTCAATTGGAGCAAGCTCATCCTTCAAACACGCGACCTCGTCGCTCAGTTGCTTCCTATCTTTTCGAACTATATCGCACTCCTCTATGGCCCATTTTAGATCAATGGATAACTTTTCCTCCCGACCCTTAGCAACCTCCTTCATCTCCTTCAATTGGGCCTTGAGATCTCGAATGTCAACCTCAGGAGACTGACCCAACTCAGAATAGGCTGCCGCCATCTTGCAAATGCGTGCCCACATCCTTGGAAAGAGTTACCTTCTTTGATGGTCGATCCATTTCCTCCAACAAGAGAGATTCCGCTCACGGCAGATTAACGATCGTATTGTCGAAGTAGGTGCGGTCGAGCCAACAGGGTGAGAGATCAAATTTTCCCTTACCTCTTTGCCCAGTCAGATCCGCCATACTTCCATCTACTCGAACCCTCTTATTCTTCAAGGGGGTATGTTGAGGGGATAGAGCCCCGACCGCCTGACTCGCGGACACCTTCCCCGGGCCGGCCATAGAACTGGCCCCTGGATCGTTCAATGACTCTCTCCCCTTTTTCTTCTACTACAGCGAGTTTTGAGCAATACGCTCCATCACGAGATTCATCTTAGCTACAACAAAAGAAACTCACATTAGGATCAGACGAAACATGATATATTGAGAAATAATAAAAGAAGAAAGGATGCAAGAATTTCAAATCTGCCAAAGTAAGCCTTAGGATCTCCACTAAGAAGGAGATCCCTTACATTGATGAGCGGGGGCTCGAAAACGTAACCCCTGTCTTCTCCTACAAGTGGTTTTCCCCTCTCCCCATGCACTGGATCAGGACAAGACCCTCGACATAAGACAACAACACGCCAAGAATGGCCAAATCCTCGGCATCCAGTCCCTCCTTCGCCCAAACATATTAGTCAGCATTTCGCTTGAAATGTTCTACGTTCCAGTGAAAGTTAAATCTAGACATGAGCTGATACACTTTCTCCTCATCCTCGTTCAGCTTCAGAGAACCATCATCCTAGATCACAGGAACACTCGAAAGCACATTAAATAAAGCCCGTTCCGAAATCGGTTGGCTTAATATGAACTTATCCTTGAAAAATTGGACAGACTCTTGATAAGGTTTGAAGAGCTTTCCATTCTGTTGTCGAAACGACACCTAGCTCCACCGAACTACTTTGTTTGTCTTATCTGATCTCCTATGAAGACAAAATATATGGAAAAACAAGGGAAGAGTAGCACCAATCTCTAAGTAACTCGCACACTATCTCGAACCCCCGAATAAAAGTGATCGCGTTTAGGTGGAGTTGAGATGGAGCTAGGAGAAGGTGGTCTAAAATCGCAACTTCCAGATTAGTGAATGGAAGGAGAAATCCCAACTCCCTAAACCACATATCGAATACTGGAATACGGTTGACTTCATATGTCGAACAAATCTGATGTACGGCCGCATGGATATATCTTGCCCAATCCTCTGGCCTCCTCTTTTCGTTCATATCTTCATCCTCTGGGCCATACCAAGCCACCTTATCGAACACCTCATCTTGACGGGTAGTAAAGTGCGACCTCCTCAAACGAACATCTGGGGTCACCCAGGTAATCGAATCTCGGCTCCTGACCCATGCTACTGTTGTAGACGGACCGTCGGTCGATTCCTCGGCGGAAGGAGAATCTTCCCTCAAGATCTCACCCGAAGTACCTTCCTCGTCAGTGGTAAAATTGGAATATTCCCGTTCGGAACCCTTCGAACTTTTAGAACTACTTTCTCCGCTAACATCCGCCATTATACTTAAAAAGTAGAGGAAGTCGGTGAGCTCGACATTAACGTCAAATCCACCCCTCCACTACTAATCAAGTGAAAGGGCTCAGACAAATGAGGATCCACTTCCTCGGTCAACATCCCTCTCTCAGGAATGGACTACCGTTTAAAGTGATATCCCTCAATTCGAGAGAAAAATACATGGAAGGACTCCGACGTCAAAAAACACCAGAGAACGGCGGAGCAACCACTCACTGCCAAGAAAAACCCAGAAAAGAAAACCCTAATCGCATGCATTCTATGAAATAAACGCAGAATTTCAACCTAAATCCAACAAAATCACACGAAGGATTAGAAAACATATCGTTAGAAGGCGGTCAGACCATTGCAAGAAGAAAATCAAGCACCGATGCGGCGGCGTAAGGCGGTGAAAACTCAGGAGAACACAACTATGGCTCCTCGGAATGATATTTGTCGAGTCTGAATACGCGCGAGTGAGGTAAGACGAAGAAAGTCCTCAAATGAAGAGACTTTTCGCCTTTTATAGGCCTCCCCCTTCGCATGTGCATTCGCATGCGCCTAGGAAACCTAGGGGAATCATCATTACCCCTAGTCCTGAAAACCCTTCAATGCACATGGCTCGAGGCCGTGCATGTGGGAACTCTCTAAATTCTCTAGAATTTTCATCTCCTCGACATTTGACCATTGGGTATGATAGCCTCGGCTGCATAGTTTAAGTCATCAGGCTCACAGACGCAACGACTTGGGGGGCTATTATTCTGCACTTCTCGAATTCTAGCTGGGCAACCTCATATCCTCGAGCCTTTGATTGAGATCCTCAGCCTTGTTGGGCGCGACGAACGACGGGATCTCCCGCCACGTAAAGTCCTTATCCCGACACCCGTCGGGTGGAATCAATGCATATTGAATATGAAGCTATGTCCATTATATAAACCCTCATATCTTGAGGGCAATGTATCACATTATTACTCTAGCAACCCTAATATTCTCTTGTCCTCATATTGATCATTTGCTTACTTTAGCATCGGACTGCCTTGCAGGTACACCACCCCCTCCTCAATATCAACTTGCTCGAAGGACCTTCGTTCACTCCGGGCGTCTCCGATTCTGATCACCTGTTCATATCAAAATACAATATTAAGGGTCCTAAGGATAAAAGTGACTATAAGAGAAAATAAGGATTATAATTCTCATTAGTTACGATCATAAAAACAAGAAAAGAGAAAAAGAGAAAGAGAAAGAGAAGAGAAAGAGGAAGAGGCTTTAGGGCAAGAAGAAGAAGAACACCATTGTTGGGAACCTAGAGTAATCATCAATTCTAAGGTAAGGGTGGTGTTCCAACTTTCTAAAGGATAGTATAATGTATTCTTGTATGTGTGAAGGTATTGATTCATGAATTGGTTGTTTGTGTGAAAGTATTGATTCATAAATTGCTCATTGTGCATGATTGATTGATGTGGAAATTGTTGGTTTTGATGTTGTGGGATGATTCTCCTTAGTAACTATGATTTAAGCATGTTTGGTAGCATTATTGTTGCTGATTTGTGTGTAAAATTCTAATTTTTGGGGTTTTCAAATTGGTAAAATCGCAACTAATAAGTTGCAAAATTTTTGGAAAAATAAACAGTGGGAACCGGTGGCCATTATATGGTAATTGGTTACCACATAGAAAAATACTTTTGGGAGAAAAACTGTGAATGGGTGTCACACTCTAAATTTCGCCCAATTTTTTTAGTCACATTAGCACATCATATTTTATTATTTGATCAGAATTTTTAATAAAAATCTTCATTCATCGCAATTGAATCACCTCGCATATTTGCATCATGCAAAAGAATTTACTTTTCGTTAATTATTCATACATCGTCATTTTATTTGTAGATAGTTGATGTTTGTTAATTTAAGTTTTGTGCATTATTAGTTTAGGTCAATTTTGAATTTGCATTCTTATTAATTATTAATTATTATTATTAATGAAATTTATTTCATTAATAGTAATATTAGTTTTTAATTAAGTTTACATTTTATAATTTGCATTTTTTTTCATCTTCACATCTTTGTGCACCTTATATTCTATTTTTGCCTCTTATTATTTGTTTTTTATTAATTAGATTTTTGTATCTTTTATAATAATTAAATTTAGATAGTTGGTTTATAAATTGATTAATTTTTGTTGCTAGAATATTATAAAATTGACCGTTTTTATTCTTTTTAAAGAAGATAGTAGTAGTAAGTAGTATTTGTCTAAGCATTAGTAGTTTTTTTTTAGTAAAATTGACAATAGTTAAATAAATATAGAGTCTTTTCTTTTTCTTTCCACCACCACTATACCACTACTTCTTGCCATCACCACTTAGTACTACCTGCAAAACAAATCAAAAAAATAAAATATCAGAAAACTTCACAACTAAGAAATTTCCATCGGATTCTTTCTTTTCCATTCCACAAAATTGTACAAATAATTACAAACCATTGCACACCATCCCACTACCATTCCACTATCATTCCACCAACAATTTATAAATCACCTTGTACTATTTGTTCCCTTCATCCTTATCCATTTTTACATAAACTTGTTGGCTAATCTTCCTCTACTACCCTCACTCTTACAATGGTATAAAAACAGTCTTTTCTTCTCATTCACGGATAGAGCAGAAATCACCAGAAAAACAAATAACACTTCATACCACTATTAATCTTCACCAACACAACCTCACCAAAACCACCCTGTAAACAAAGATCTGGTATAATCGATTGGGTCTTAGGTTTATAGTTATTTTGATTGTTGTTGTTTGTTTGTGAGAAAATCAAAAGCCATGAGAAAGACGGGTAGAAACTGAAGCATAGAGAATAGAAGAAGATGAAGCGATGTAGGAAACAAAGAGAGGAAGCGTTCAAAAACGCGTGAGAATTACACCTTTTCCTCTAGGGTTCTCTTTCCCTCATCATTTTCGTTTAGGCTTAACTCGGGAAGCCCACTTATGTCCAGTAGCTGCCAGTTCCGAATTACACCCCTAGGACACAGTTTCAACATTTTTTTAAATATTATTTTACTTGTTATAATTCCTTTTAATTTAGTAAACATTTTTTAATAAGGTTCTTTAACACATTTCTTTAAATAAAAACAATCAACATTTTTTCTAAAAAAAATAATATGCCAAAAAATATGTTTCTTTTAGTTATCTACCCTTTAGAATTATTTTCGTATATAAGTTGAATTAATTCTACTTCTTGTATATTTGTTCGGACTTGTAATCTTATTATCCCTATTTGTAAATATGTATCTTCATCCCCATGAGATGTAATAGTTTAGTAATTATTTTATTGCTTTATTTTATTTAATTATTCATCACATGGTCACAAAACCAAAAACATTTCAAACTAATTCTTGATTGTGAGCCATTTTTCATTACCTTGAGTCCACAAAGCTTAGAAGCGTCGCAACGGCCACACATTTGTGCACACATCACGCTTGCTCTTGAGCTTACAATGAGACTTTAATTGATTAGGTAAACGTTATTTAATTATCTAATTAAGTTATTTAATTAATTGATTAAATTTTGTTTAATTAATTGATTAAATTTATTTCGTGCATGCACCTACACAATTGTTCATTGTGTTATCATTTGTGCAAGCCACCTTGTATGGGCTTTTATAAATTATTCTCTTCCATGAGTGTTTACAATTATTCGCTTCATTTTCATTCTCGCGCCTTGATCCACGTACCAAGTTTTCATTCAATAAGGGCCTCATGGTAGGGAGTAGATGCTTGTCTATTCTCTCAAGATTAATAAAGCTTTATTGGTTAATCATAGCCCAAATCCTCTCTCATTGTCATTCACCACTTTCATAATCAAATTCTTAAACCTCGATCCAACGTCGAGTTATTTTAAAAAAAAAATTCATAAAAAACTTGAATGGTATTTGTTTAAGTCGTTGGATGATAGCCCAATGGTTTATACGAATTTAAAGTCTTTAGGTTATTGGATGATAGGAAAATAAGCTAAATACTCTCATCCATGCGAAATACCTAACAAGAGTGAACCTTGTTTCACTCCATCATTTTCATAATAATTTTTTTGGATGAGAGACGATTGGTTGAGCACACTCGCCAATTTATAGTATTTGAATCATTGGATGATAGCCTAACGTTTCGATGCTTGTCATCTACAATTAAAATCAATTAAATTCATCAAACCTTGCCCACGTGCAAGTCCTTTTTTCAAACTCACTTCGCTCACACACGATCTTCTTTCGCTCACACGCGAATTGCACTAGTGATATCTTATCGTCCACGTACAATTAAGCTCCTATTTTCATAAATAAAATCAACTAACCAAACAAATGTTCTCGCAACCGAGAACTACATAAGCTTTGACTTTCTCATCGCACTTGGAGAATACGTAGGCATGATACTCTAACATGGCGAGCACACTTTCAAAAAATTAAAACATGTCCCTTTTTCGCACATAAATAAGAAGATAACAAATTAACACACTAAACACACAAACACTTAGAACTAAATGGGTCCCATCGAGTACGATGGATGTGAGGGCTGCTAATACATTCCCCTTGCATAACCGACTCCCGAACCCGCATCTCTTGGTTGCAATGACCATTTCATTTTTCATTTCTTGGGTTTTATCTATATTTTCCCTTTCCTCATTAGGAATAAATAAAGTTAGGTGGAGACTTCATTGTTTTGTAATCGAATTAATAATAATTTTTCGATGGCATCAACATTGGGTAACCGATTCCCACTGGGAGAGTAACCGGGTTCCCACGCGCGAACCAGAGAAGGAAGAGTTATTGTTTAGTAGTAACCGTTGCCCATTATATGGTAACCAGTTACCATTGTAGCATTTTGAAAAATTTTCCAAACTTAAAAAAATCATAACTTTGTGCTCGAGTGTCCGTTTGACGCACCGTTCGAACCTACGGGAAGCTAAAAATACGATATTTACTATAAAAATGTTTATAAAACCAATAACTCAAAAATTTTGGAATTTGTATTTATTTTGGTGTCGTATGTTGTATGTTGTGACGTTGTAGAAACCGATGTTGTACTGCTTTGTATTATTGTTGTTGGTTTGCAGCAGGTGGCTGGAAACGGTAAGGTGTTGGTTATGTTAAAACCAATAATTCTTGTTGTTGATTGTATGATTGAGTATCATGCATTCATGTTGCATATGTTGTTGTTGTTGTTGGCTCAAATCCTAGATGGAGTGGATACGAGCAAGGTGAATACATTTATTCCCTATTGTTGATGGCCCTAATCCTAGATGGAGTGGATTAGTGGTTAGGTGAACCAATTGTTCACAAAAATAGTGACCCCGATCCTAGATGTAATGGATTCAGTGGAAATATCGATACCACATGCATTGTGTCGATGTTGAATTGCATTTCATAATTCTATGTTGATGTTGATTGTGAATTTCAATTGTTAGGTTTATGATAGTTGTGTTGTGGTGATGAGATATTTGAACACTGATAATTATGCATGATAATTTCGTATACCTCTGATTATACTGTTCTTTATATTGTTGTAATATCTCACCCCTTCTGTTGTGGTGTTGCCTTTACATGGGTAACATGCAGATACTAAGGAGTAGCTCGCGTAGCAGAAGTCGAAGTGGTTGCTCTTCTTTTTAGTTCGAGTCAATATTATGCTCTGATACATAACAATCGGGTTGGGGATAAGCATTTGAAATGCTTTAATTTATCTTGGTTTTCGGTTGTTGATTCCGATAGGAGAATTTAAACTTTGGAATAATTATTTGAAGTTGTTTTGTTAGATTTGAAATATTTCCGCTATTTCAATAAAGTTTTTGATTCAGACTATGTTATGTTTATTCCAATTATGTGTTATGTATCATATTGATTGAGCTATTGTGGTTTTTGAAGCATGTGACATCTTGATTTATGTTGTTTGATTTTAAAATTTTCTTTGATAATTGTATAAATATGATATGGGGAAGTTAGAGTGTTACAATTGGTATCAGAGTAGGTCGGTCGGTCCGGTCAGATTATTGAGTCTTATGTAATAGTAGAATATTGTTATTGTGTTTCTTTTAACCATTGTTTATGTAACATCCCTATATATATATATATATATATATATATATATATATATATATAGATATATATAATAAGAGAAAGAGTTAGTGGAATAGTTAGTGAGAAAATAAGTTAGTGGGAAATGAACCGTAAAGGCTTAGTTAGAGGGCATGTTGGACCATTGACAAAAGTTGCATGTGATCATAAGGGCTTGTTTGGTTATAACACCATCAAAAGTCATATTTTGCAAGGAAAGAGAAGAGAGAAAGAATGAAAGTTATATCTCTCATATTTCCAACTCAATTTTCGTAGCCAAGGTACAACCCTCACACAATTAGCCATATCTCCTAGCTCACAACTCCGATTAAGGTGATTCTGGACTTTTCGGAAAGCTCACAAAATTCTCTTCAATTTGAATATAAGATTTATGTCCATAGCCTTTGTATTGAAGGATATAAAGGTGATATAAGTTTGATATTGCATGCTGAAAATGGGCAGGAAGTGATTTCAGGTTTGATGATGATAGAGGTGAAACTTTGGCCGTGGTGGGCGTTATATGCTGCATGGATGATATATTAACCTCCTTAGATTCAAGGTGAGTCTCATAGTTAGAGACTTTGGGAAATTTGGGGTTTTGAGAAAAGAATTGGGTTTTGGGTTTGTGAGAAATTGTTGATGCATGTTGGTTTTAATGATAATTAGCATGTTCTACTTCTATTTTTCGTGCCTGGTTCTGATGGGTTTCAGGTTGGAGAGGATTGAGTGGAGTATTGGGACTCTATGACAGTTCTGGTTCAGAACTGAGTTCTGCAAAAATTGTAGACCGCGCTCAGCGCGGTATTGGGGCTTAGTGCGCCCTATAGTCTTTTGGAAAAATAAATAAAATCCCAGTTCACGCTTAGCGCGACCGAGACCGGGCTTAGCGCGCCTTCCTGAACTTTTGATAAAAATAATAGTCCTAGGTCGCACTCAGCGCGCCCTGTTGATCAAAATTAATTTAATCATCCCCAAGTGCATAATGGTTCCTATTTCAAAACCGTTTGCCTAAAACACCTTTAAATCGATACTACACATCATTAGGTGATTAATGTATGGTTAAATGTGCCTTAAATAATTGCACGGGTCGATTATGTCTAACATATGCTATGATGGAAATTATGAATAAATCACATGCAATAAATATGAACTAATGACACATTATTTATGTGATGGTATTTGGATAAAGAATATGTATGATGTGAATTGTTTTCCCGATGTTCTGGTTGAATGTTCGGATGTCTTGACTGTGTGATTTTGGTGTGATGGTTCTTGCCCAACAAGTTATGCGTGTGTGCACTCTTTCCCGTCTTGGTGCGGATGATGGACTTGATTGGCTTGAACTGATTGTGAATATGCTCGAATTGGAGTAGAACCGTATTGCTAGGTGGTAAATCCTGTTTTCCCACCTATGTGGATGGACCATTGGTAGCCCGTGGGGAGGTATCATGTTTATTACCATGGTTGTTTTTGGCTATATGCTTGTTACTTTTGCACACATGAGCTACTATTGCGGTGATGCAAGTGAAGGTATTTTAAGGCGTTCCCACTTGGTGACTCACCTGCGTGATTAGTATGGTAAGTGGGTTGATGCCATGTAGGCTATCACGGGATTACTTACCGCTAGTGAAGTCAAATAGACAATGTTGCTAGGCTTTCACCCGGTAGGCGTGTATGTCAAGATGGCGTTGTTGCACTCGTGTGATAGTGGGCCCATATTTCTCGTGTTGGATCGAGGTGGGGTCGTGACACCACGTAGGCAAAGTCATGGCAGAACTCGTCGCGGAAGAACTCTATGTAGGACACATCTGTTGTCTAGCAGATTGCTTTTGCAAGTCTCTTGACAATGATGTACGCGAGGATTCACCGAGGGTGTGTGGCAGAGGTAGCCTAGTTAGATGGGTATAACTCCTTGATTCCTCACACATGGGTGTGGGTCTGCATATTGTGTTTTGATGCTTGTGCTATCACCTCATTGGTTAATTATGGGACTTCCAATTATGGTGTAATCCTTGTTTGTACTTGTACCTAGACGTGAGGCATAAACTCGGATTCTAGGTGAATCCGTTTGATGCATGTATCCTGCAGAACCGAGCGAACCCCTAAGATAGAGAGGCTCACTAAGATTTAGTAATCTCACCCCAATCCTCTTATTAGTTTTTTCATGATCAGGTTATAAGTGGTAGAATTATGATATAATCGGTTCGAAGACTGCAGATGTGCAAAGGCAGGAAGACCTCATCGAATCTTATCTTTCCGTTGTGTGATGTTGAAGACAAGATTATTGAATGCATTCAAATTTTGGATTTTTATTGTATTCGGTTTAAATTTCTTGTCTTTTCCATCTTATGTATGTCTCTTGTACCATAATTAATATTACCACATATTATTCTAGACATATATGTATGGGGTGTTACAGTTGGTATTAGACAGGTCGATTCTTGTCCCTGCCGTGAAACCTTACTAGAAATTCCTTTCTCCATCAAATGTGTGTGTTGCTAGCCTGATTCCTACTATCTTTGTATTCAGCCATTGAGATTGGCCACCTCACTGACTGTATATGCGATGGATAGAATCATGGTGGAGCCACCATGAGGATGCGTAAGATCCAAAGTGACTCGAGATGAGGTGGTGGAAACCTGTTGAATTAGGATAATGTTGGGATCATTAAGTATTAATGGAGCGTTTGGTGCATAATAGTTAACGAGCTTGTCGTGGTAAAGATCTGAAACAACGGGAGTTTCGGAGATTTGATTGGACGAAGTAAGACCTTATCTAGATCCCGATAGTAGTGGAGTAAATTTCACGAGGAACTTGAGTAAGACTATAATAAGGAATTTCGAGATGGAGTGGAGTCTGAGACCATTGGAAATTCACTACTCAATCTTGATACCAGTGGAGAGAATGACTAGAAAATCTGTCAAACGAAAGACTTTTGGGATTTTTGGCAAAGGAATCGAAACCTTCTGGTTACCGTGATGCAGACGATACTCAGATGAATAAGGTGTTTCACTCTGAATCATTTTAGTATATCGTAAGATATGCGTGGCTTATTTAGTAAGGATTTATTTGGATGAGTAGATATGGTAATCTATAATGGGGAGAATAATGGACACCCGATTAGGGGAAGAGGGCTACTGTACCTTCATTCTTGCTAATCTGTGAATGAGTCCTAGAACTATGCTAGGCGACAGCTGAAGCAAGTGAAAGTAGGAAATGTTGTGGACTAAATTCTTTCTAGTTATGATTCGTCTAACCTCGAGTGATGCCACAGAACTATGCTTGGTGTTGGGTAATTAGATGAATGGAAACTAGTGTCCTTCCGAAGCATCTACAAGATGATCGAAGTCATATCGACTGTTTGAACTTTGGTATTCCTATGAGAAGAGCTATTCATAGAATTTCTTATACATGCATCGTGCAAGTGATTTCGTGCATGGCATAGCATTTCGGATCAAATTCTTATCTATTCGGATCTAGCTCGTTATCTTCAAGTGGGTGAACCCTGAACGCGTGGCACCCTTAGGTTTTGCATCCTAAGGAGTGTGATTGATATACTCTAGAAGAATGATGACCTTAGTGGAGACCTGTTTCGACATTGTTGACCATGAATTTAGGATACGCATATAGATTGTTATACGCTAATGGGTAGATTACATGAGTACATGGCCTCAGAGTTGGTCCACCATGTTAGTACTACTAGAAAGGTATAACGCCACGGTATCTCTATCGTGCACGAGGCCTAGCAAATGTAGGACACTGTCGATGCAGAGCTTAAGGTAAGTTCTTGATTGGTATTCATGAGACCCGAACTCGAGTTCTCATGAGGTAGGTATAGAAAGAACCCCTGTGTTGTGGTAGGTAGTGGCGAACTATCAGGAGATAGTGGGATGGATCAAGTTCTAGTACTACGCTTATGAGGATGTCGAGTAGTTGTAATCGCGTGGATGATGTAATATTATGCCTTACCAATGTTTCTTGTTTCATGTAATAATAAGAGATGAGTGTGCGTGAATATTAGAAGCGCAAAAAATGTGAAATTGTTATATATTTGTCGACATGTTGTGGGGGTAGCCTTTACCATTGGTGATCAATGTTGGAATAGATGAAGTGTATTTTGGTTTAGCCGATATAAGATGCATCTAAGGGAATAATTATAGACTCTCAGGAGTAAAGCAATGTTAGTCTCGGTAGGTAGAGACACATTGGATTTAGAGTGCCGATAAACCCCAAAGGGAAATGTTCGAGGCACGAAGCATGATTCTTGAATGGTACTCGAGCTCGGGACATCAGAATGTTGCATTTGGGAATGCAACCGAACGAGACAGTTTGGTAACAGTTTTAGAAACAACGAGGCATGGCGATGAGGCACTCCTAGTAGCTTAAATGGGAAATGAATTTGTATTAGGTATGAAGATAATCCTGGCACTGTGCAGGTATGGGACTGCATGGTTAAAGGGAAGCTATGAAGATTGGTATTGGTTGTAGAATTGGTCAGTGGTATCGAAGGCAATCTAAAGCATTAGAAATAGTGTTAGTCGATTGCTTGGGCGTAATGTAATTATGAAAAGATTATCGCATTGGTTAAGTTTCATGAGTAGTAAAAGAATTTGTCACACTAAGAGTATGAATTTGTGTGGTTAGAAAAGAACTATGGAAAAGTTGGCAGTATTATCGTAATAGTTGTACGACGCGGAAGTCGATGGTTTGATATGAACTTGTATTCAGTAAGTGTTCAATGTTAAACATTATGGAGCCGTAGTGTGTAAATAAGTGATACCCATGAACCTAACCAAGACAGATGAAGTCAATAGTGATCTTGTTTTGGAATTACTCAACCTCGAGGAGCGACCTTTGTTAAGTGTGTTTAAGACTCTAGCGAGTATCGTGATTTGTGAATTCCGAGGAAGAGTTATTGTTATTTAAGGAATCGAGAAAAGCATAGTAGAGTAATGGAATCAAGTGTGTTATGGAGGATTTGTGACTCAGTAAGTCTCGATAATGTTATGTTCATCCCAGTCTCTCAAGGATCCACCATAATCTAGAGATGTACCATTGATGGATCGACATAGAGTAGACTGTGTGGTTCGTATGTGATAAAATATTCTGGAGGCAGTGGTTGTACTTGTGAGTATTAAGGATTAATAAAGAATAGAATTTTTCCTGAAGTAAACCACTCGATATTGTGTCTTGTGCAATCTTTAGGCGTGCACAAAGATTTGGACGATAAGTTGCGGAACAATTGTTAGAATTGGATTTTTGTCGGCAGGACGTAGTGTGGAGTTGTTGAATATGAAGATTTTAGCCATGGGATTGTACATCCTTATGGTTTCCGGTAGAGATATTTTGTCTAAAGTTGAAGTAGGAATAAAAGTAAGAGGTCTTGTAGTGCGAGAAAGATGAGTTGAGGCAAGCTGATTTGAGCGTCGGAGAATTAGAGGTCAGGATCGAGGAATTAACGAGCAATTATGTGACATTATTTGGACGCGTGCGGAAGTGAATTTGATTTTTTCCATTAGAGAGACGGTGTAGTGGATATGTATGGATTCAAAAATGCAAGTAGCCAACGGAGAGCAAGTGAAGTTCAGTGTCATAAGTTAAGCAAAAATAAGCTTGGAAAAGATTGAGGATGGGGAATGTCCAACCAGAATGGGCTGCCCTGGGGTGTGGAGCTATGCAACTCGATGTGAGTTATCTCATATTGGAAACCTCGAGAGAATCTATTTCCAAGCGAGTCTGAATGGAGCATCAGAAGAATGTGTTGTGAGACAATTAAGAATTCTAGTCAGGGTTGTTAAGCATGCGAGCATAGTAGGGAATGGTGTTTTCTTGGATGGAGCAACTTCCGGACGAAGTCATAAAGCTTAACCAAAGGAGAATGTAAGGAACGTTCATGCCCTTCTTGGAAGAAGATGTGAGGAATCTGTTGTCATAATAATCGGAAGGAATTCAAGGACGAATTATATTTAAGGGGGGAAAGATGTAACATCCTTATTCTATTAGTAATAGAATATTTGCACAATTATATGTGAAAGTTATGAAGAGAAAGTAACTAGAATAGTTGGCATTGGACAATATGGCATACTTATAAATGTTGTTTAGTTAAGGGACATTTTGGATATTATACACTCTTGCATGGGTTATGAGACCATGTATGGTGGTATGACATAACACAAATTAGATTTGTTGGAAGGAATTAGTGAGAGAGGAAGAAGAGAGCTCAAGGTTCATTATCATTCTTCTATTTTCGTACTCCAACAAGAGTCTGCACTAAAGTGACTATATCTCCTAGATCACAACTCCGAACGAGGTGATTCCATACTTTTCGGAAAGATCACGAAAATCTCTACAATTTGGATATGTGGTTTGTGTTCTGCATATTTGTGAGGAAGGAGATAATCACGTTTGAAGATGGAGGTCAGAAGCTGATGTTGTAGTATGAACTCCATGGAGCAGCCTACACAAATCAAGTCATAAATTTTTACTCGTAACTCCAATTCAGGTAATTCCTGAAGTTCTGGAATCTACACGAAATTCCTTTCAATTTGGTTTATTGATTAGTGTTTATAGCTTATGTATTGAAGGAGAAAAACACGTTTGAAGTTTGTGTAATTTTGCTGGAAATGGGTATGGAGGAGCTACGAATTTCTTCATGTTGGAGGTGAATCTTTGGCCATGGTGGGAGCTCAATTGCTTCATGGATGATATCCAAACCTCCATTAAGCTAAGGTGAGTTCCATATTTAGAACTTGGGATAAGAATTTGGATTTTATGGAATTGTATGAATTTGGGAACAAGGGTCTAGTGAGATACCTTGATGCATTGCATGTTGATTAAATGATGAGAAATGTGTTTCTATAATGCTAATATATGCCATGTATTGTTCTTACTTGATGGGATTCGAATAGAAATGTATTGGAATGTTTGGGATTGGTCTTATGTAGGAAAATATGTTATTTTGACTCTGCTTCAGGTGCAAATCGATTTACACAGGATGCCAATCGATTGCTCCCTTGAAAAATTGATTTCTGGACAAAAACTGAAGCGTGCAATTGATTTGCATATAGTGTAAATCAATTTCTCACTGGCAGAAAAATGACTTTTATTGTTTCGACCATAAATTGAGTTCTGCAACTCGAAATGGAGCATGATCGAAAGCATTAGAAAGGTCTTTTAATGATCTTTATGGACATGCTTAGATATCATGCTTTTAGTTCATCTAAAAGTTACCGCAAATAGATATTTATTTGCATGATGTCAGATTAACATTAATGGAATTTAAGAAATGTATGTTTAATTCTCCCGAGTGCAATTTTGTTCCTTTTACGGAATCAGACGCCTCCATAGTCTTATACGACTTACGAGATGTGTTGGATATTGCATGAGACTAGTGTGTATTCATGTATATTTAAATAATCACACAAGTCGATTATGTTCAATATATGTCATGTCTGGAAATAACTAAATCACATTGATGAATATGTACCAATGGCACGATAATTATACGGTGGCCTTTTGATTCAAGAATATGCTTTATGCAATTATTTTTCCTCGTCGTTCTAGTTGAACGTTCGGATGTCTAGCTTTGTGGATTGATGTGATTGTTAATATGCTTGAATCAAAGCAGCACCATACTATCAGGTGGTAAATCTTCCTTTCCTACTTATATGGATGCCCATTGGTAGCCCGTCTGGCGGTTTATGATACATATTTATACCATGGATGTTTTGGCTTTTAAGCCGGTATTTTTACACCTGAGCTGCCAAAGGCGATGTGCTAGTTCGGGTCCTTGAAGCGTTTCCCACTATGAACGCGTCTATGTGCTTGATATTGGTAACTGTGTGACGCCATGTAGGCTATGTCACCAGATTACTTACCATCTAGTGATGCCAAGTAGGAAATGCCACTAGGCTTTCACCCGATGGCCTTGTGCGTCAAGAAGGCGTGTTGCACTTGGCAACTCACGACGTATAAGAGATGAACTCCATTGAGGTAGAGCAAGATAGAGGCCTTTATGGTGTTTTTCCCACTTGGTTACCCATCAGCGTGCTTGGTGATGGGGTCGTGGTGCCCATAGGCAATGTCACGGAGGGAACTCATCTCAGATGAAATTCCAGGTAGGAATGATTCGAATTTATTATGTGGTGTGCTTCTGCAAGTCTCTCGACATATAGGCACTTGGGGAACTCATCGAGGGTGTAGTTGTGGTAGCCTGGATGAGATAGGTCTGACTCCTTGATTCCTCGTACATGGGTGCGGGTCTGCATATTGTGTGTTTTGTTGTTTTTTGTAGTCACCCTCTTAGATAGTTATGGGACTTCCAATTGTGGTGGTAACCAATGTTTGTACTTGTACTGAGCCGTGAGGAAAACCCCGGATTCTAGGTGAATTTGTTTTGATGCATGTACCCTGTAGAATCGAGTGAACCCGTAAGATAGGGGAACTCACTGAGATTTAGTAATCTCACCCCAATCCTCTTATTATTTTTCAGGAACATGTTAAGTGGTAGATTCGTTAGATGATCGGTTTCGAAGACTGCAGACGAACATATGGCAGGAAGACCTTCATAGATGTTATCTTTTCGCTGTGCAATATTGAAGACAGTATGTATTGGATACATTCTGATTGAGAATTGTTTTGTATTCAATCTTAATTTCTTGTCTTTCTCATCTATATGTATGTTTCTTGTACCATAATTAACATTACCTCTTATTATAATAGACATATATGTACGGGGTGTTACAACCACACATTATTTGTATCATATTAATTAATTATATTGTCATGTCATAAATGATTCTCTTGATTTTACAATATTAAATTCTAAAATTAAATAAGTTATTGAAAAATATCGCATAATATCTAATTTTAAGTCATTAATTATACATTTTTTTAATTATTTTAAAATATAATTTAAATTGAATATAATAAAAATGGAAATGACAACTAATTAAATGGTTTATATGTAATTTACAATTACATAATATAAAAATAAATTTTTATATAACATGGACAAAAAAATTTATAACACATAAATATTAATTTATTAAATAGAATTGTGTAATTGTTAAAAGCAATAATCAATATAATATTCAAATGCCAATAATAATTATCAAGAGTTAAATTTTGTATAAAAAAACTCTACTCCCTCCGTAACGATTTATAAGCGAAATTCATTTTTTTTTGCTATGTTGACAATTAATGTATGTAATCCATATATGAATTACATACATTAACGGTCAAATGTACAAAAAATATCAATTTTGCTTATAAATCCTTACAGAGGGAGTATATATATTTTTTATATGATCCGAAGATATCATATTCTTCAGAAAGAATTTATATAAAAAGACAATGTTTAATCGTAGAATCGGATATTGTTCTTATGGTGTCTTGACAATAGATTTAGAGACGCATGTATAATTTTAACAATCTATGGAATACGAATACTCCTATTTAGTAATTCTAACTTTAGTGCGACATTATGAAATAAAATATCTTAATTCTTTCCAATGGATATCTAATGATCCATACATAGACAAATAGGCAGTATGATTTCGAAGAATTTAGTTACATAGTTAGTTTATAATATGGTTTTATTTACTAGATCAAAGAATAATAATTCTTACAAAAATATTGTTTGACATTTTGCAGTGATTGTGTTATTCTTTGGAAGAACCATATATTATTTGAATATATATATATATATATATATATATATATATATATATATATATATATATATATATATATATATATATATATATATATATATATATATATATATATATATATATATATATATTGATTAATACATTACTTGAATTTACTTATGTTTATAAAAAAAAATTAATGTAGTCTAAAAATATCTAATCAACAAAAATAAAGGTGTTCTCATTTAAAAATAAATAAATTAGTAGCATTTAAAAAATTAAGATTTGTTTACCATTTAAGTATTGTTATTTCCTAATTTATAGTTCTAGAAGTTTTATTTTTATCTATAAAAAAGTAAGCTTTGCACATTATATTGACATATATTAGATATATAATTTATTTTTATTGAAAACTTAAGACTTGTTATTATGGAATCTCTTTGTAAGGTGATGTTTAAGTTTATTTTCTTAATTATTGCTATTGCGGGTTCTCTAGTCTGCGATGTACATGGTTTACCACCCTGTTGTCCCCATCCTGGTATTGAATGTCAACCAATCCACTGCCCCAACCCCCCATGTTGTCATCCTTCTCCTCCATCCAGTGATACGAAGCTTTGAGATTTTGCATAAGTTTTATTCTTATTGTTATACCAACCAATTAGTATTTGAGAAAAATTCTCATAATTTGTATTAGTTATATGAATAATATTAGTTATATGAATAAAGGTTGGTTAATAAATTATATTATCTTATTCCATATTACGGTGTTCAAATTATATGATTTATTTAATATTGTGATTATAAATACAACTTAAATATATTAGATTCGTATATGTTGTCTCTAAGTGCTTGTTGGTAAGGCATTATAGATTAAGAAGAATACTTAGATACAATCCATAGGTGTGATTCATACTTTTCTCCAATAAAAATATGACAAATGTATTTAAATATCGTGTTAAGAGTAAAATTAGGAGAAAGTTGCATATGTGTAGGAGGAAATTGCATATGTGTAGTAGAAAATTATACATTTGTCATATTTTCATTAGAAACAAGTATGAATTACACCTAAGAAATTGTACCTAAGTTTTTTTCTATAGATTATTATTTTTATAAATTAAATTAAGAAAGCAAGTTTAGTAAACCTACTAGGAGGATAACGTAAATAATTTATTTATTTATTTAAACATAAATAATTGTGTAAAATACTTTATGAAAGGAAAAATTGTACACCATTAAATAAGCAATAATAATAATTTTTTCATATTTATATATAATATTTATACTTCCTCCATTGAGGTAAGCTGAATAAACTCTCATCAATAAATAAATATTTCTCTTTTTAGATAAACAATAGCACTCTAATCATCTAAAATGTTTCTTTATAAAATTATTATATAAGTTACATATACGACTTTTGTAATTTTCTACACATATACACATGTTTAATATAACCATACATTATTTGTATCATATTGATAAATTATTTTGTCATGTCATAAATGATTCTCTTTATTTTACAATATTAAATTCTAAACTTAAATAAGTTATTGAAAAATATCTCATAATATCTATTTTTCAATCATTAATTATATATATTTTTAATTATTTTAAAATATAATTTAAACTGAATATAATAAAGATGGAAATGACAACTAATTAAATGGTTTATATGTAATTTACAATTACATAATATAAAAATAAATTTTTATATAACATGGTGTAAGAAATTTATAACACATAAATATTATTTTATTAAATAGAATTGTGCAATTGTTAAAATCAATAATCAATATAACATTCAAATGCCAGTAATAATTATCAAGAGTTAAATTTTGTATCAAAAAAACTCTACTCCCTCCGTAACGATTTATAAGCAAATTTATTTTTTTGTAAGTTTGACAATTAATGTATGTAATCCATATATGAACTACATACATTAATGCCCAAATGTACAAAAAAATATCAATTTTGCTTATAAATTCTTACGGAGGGAGTATGCATTTTTTTATATGATTCGAAAATATAATATTCTTCAGATAGACTTTATATAAAAAGATATTATTTTACCGTAGAATCGGATATTGTCCTTATGTTGTGTAGACAATAGATTTAGAGATGTATGTATAATTTTAACAATCTATGGAATACGAATACTCCTATTTATTAATACTAACTTTAGTGCGACATTATGAAATAAAATATCTTATTTCTTTAAAATGGACATCTCATGATACATACATAGACAAATAGGCAGTATGATTTCAAAGAATTTAGTAACATAGTTAGTTTATAATATTTCACAAATTTTTTAATAAAATATTTGAATTACCTATTAAATGGTAATTCTTATCAATGTGAAAAAACATGTGTAATGTGCTTCTATATTTTTCAAATGGACAACATTGAGAAGGATCTATTTGGTTAAGAATTTAAATTTTATTAGAGTATTACATAGTTTTTGAAATTATGACAGACAAAGAGGAAATCATTATGATGAACAAATTTTAAGATGACAAGACTAAATAAGAAAATTATTTTGGTTTAAAATACATGTGACATAGTTTAATTATGTTTTTATACTTCAAATAATATATGGTTTTATTTACTAGATTAAAGAATAATAATTCTTACAAAAATATTGTTTGACAGTTTTACAGTGATTGTGTGATTGTTTGGAAAAACCATATATTAATTGAATTATATATATATATATATATATATATATATATATATATATATATATATATATATATATATATTGATTAATACATTACTTCAATTGACTTATGTTTATAAAAAAAAATTAATGTAGTCTAAAAATATCTAATCAACAAAAATAAAGGTGATCTCATTTTAGAAAAATAAATTAGTAGCATTTAAAAAATTAAGATTTGTTTATCATTTAAGTATTGTTATTTCCTAACTTATAGTTCTAGAAGTTTTATTTTTATCTATAAAAAAGTAAGCTTTGCACATTATATTGACATAGATTAGATATATAATTTATTTTTCTTTGAAAATTTAAGATTTGTTATTATGGAATCTCTTTGTAAGGTGATGTTTAAGTTTACTTTCTTAATTATTGCTATTGCGGGTTCTCTAGTCTGCGATGTACAAGGTTTACCACCCTGTTGTCCCCATCTCGGTATTGAATGTCAACCAATCCACTGCCCCAAACCCCCATGTTGTCATCCTTCTCCTCCATCCAGTGATACGAAGCTTTGAGATTTTGCATATGTTTTATTCTTATTGTTATACCAACCAATTAGTATTTGAGAAAAATTCTCATAATTTGTATTAGTTATATGAATAGTATTAATTATATGAATAAAGGTTGGTTATTAAGTGATATTATCTTATTCCATATTACGGTGTTCAAATTCTATGATTTAATTTTGTGATTATAAATACAACTTAAATATATTAGATTCGTATATGTTGTCTCTAAGTGCTTGTTGGTAAGGCGTTTTAGATTAAGAAGAATACTTAGATACAATCCATAGGTGTGATTCATACTTTTCTCCAATAAAAATATGACAAATGTATTTAAATATCCTATTAGGAGTAAAATTAGGAGAAAGTTGCATATGCGTAGGAGGAAATTGAGTATGTGTAGTAGAAAATTATACATTTGTCATATTTTCATTAGAAATAAGTATGAATCACACCTAAAGAATTGTATCTAAGTTTTTTTTCCATAGATTAATATTTTTATAAATTAAATTAAGAAAGCCAGTTTAGTTAACCTACTACGAGGATAACGTAAATAATTTTTTTATTTTTTTAAACAAAAATAATTGTGTAAAATACTTTATGAAAGGAAAAATTGTACACCATTAAATAAGCAGTAATAATAATTTTTTCATATTTATATATAATATTTATACTTCCTCCATTGAGATAAGGCGTATAGACTCTTACCAATAAACAAAAAATTTTCTTTTTAGATAAACAATAGCACTCTAATCATCTAAAATGTTTCTTTATAAAATTATTATATAAGTTACATATACGACTTTTGTAATTTTCTACATATATACACTTGTTTAATATAACCATACATTATTTGTATAATATTGATAAATTATTTTGTCATGTCATAAATGATTCTCTTTATTTTACAATATTAAATTCTAAACTTAAACAAGTTATTGAAAAATATCTTATAATATCTATTTTTCAATCATTAATTATATATATTTTTAATTATTTTAAAATATAATTTAAACTGAATATAATAAAGATGGAAATGACAACAAATTAAATGGTTTATATGTAATTAAAAATTACATAATATAAAAATAAATTTTTATATTACATGGTGAAAGAAATTTATAACACATGAATATTATTTTATTAAATAGAATTGTGTAATTGTTAAAATCA
Source organism: Vicia sativa (assembly GCA_021764765.1). Taxonomy (NCBI): domain Eukaryota; kingdom Viridiplantae; phylum Streptophyta; class Magnoliopsida; order Fabales; family Fabaceae; genus Vicia; species Vicia sativa. Next base: position 160,383,978 of record CM038795.1, on the reverse strand, counting down.
TTAATCAATATAATATTCAAATGCAAATAATAATTATTAAAGAGTTAAATTTTGTATCAAAAAAACTCTACTCCCTCCGTAAGGATTTTTAAGCAAAATTCATTTTTTTTTTGTAAGTGTGACAATTAATGTATGTAATTCATATATGAACTACATATATTAATGCCCAAATGTACAAAAAAAATATCAATTTTGCTTATAAATTCTTACGGAGGGAGTATGTATTTTTTTATATGATCCGAAAATATAATATTCTTCGGATAGAATTTATATAAAAAGATATTGTTTTACCGTAGAATCGGATATTGCCCTTATGTTGTCTAGACAATAGATTTAGAGACGCACGTATAATTTTAACAATCTACGGAATACGAATACTCCTATTTATTAATACTAACTTTAGTGCGACATTGTGAAATAAAATATCTTAATTCTTTCCAATGGATATCTCATGATCCATACACAGACAAATAGGCAATATGATTTCGTAGAATTTAGTAACATAGTTAGTTTATAATATTTCACAAATTTTTTAATAAAATATTTGAATTACCTATTAAATGTTAATTCTTATCAATGTGAAAAAACATGTGTAATGTGCTTCTATATTTTTTAAATGGACAACATTGAGAAGGATCTATTTGGTTAAGAATTTAAATTTTATTAGAGTATTAGATAGTTTTTGAAATTATGACAGACAAAGAGGAAATCATTATGATGAACAAATTTTAAAATGACAAGACTAAATAAGAAAATTATTTTGGTTTAAAATACATGTGACATAGTTTAATTATGTTTTTATACTTCAAATAATATATGGTTTTATTTACTAGATCAAAGAATAATAATTCTTACAAAAATATTGTTTGACATTTTACAGTGATTGTTTGGAAAAACCATATATTAATTGAATTAGATATATATATTGATTAATACATTACTTCAATTGACTTATGTTTATAAAAAAAAAATTAATGTAGTCTAAAAATATCTAATCAACAAAAATAAAGGTGTTCTCATTTTAGAAAAATAAATTAGTAGCATTTAAAAAATTAAGATTTGTTTCCCATTTAAGTATTGTTATTTCCTAACTTATAGTTCTAGAAGTTTTATTTTTATCTATAAAAAAGTAAGCTTTGCACATTATATTGACATAGATTAGATATATAATTTATTTTTCTTTGAAAATTTAAGATTTGTTATTATGGAATCTCTTTGTAAGGTGATGTTTAAGTTTACTTTCTTAATTATTGCTATTGCGGGTTCTCTAGTCTGCGATGTACAAGGTTTACCACCCTGTTGTCCCCATCCCGGTATTGAATGTCAACCAATCCACTGCCCCAAACCCCCATGTTGTCATCCTTCTCCTCCATCCAGTGATACGAAGCTTTGAGATTTTGCATATGTTTTATTCTTATTGTTATACCAACCAATTAGTATTTGAGAAAAATTCTCATAATTTGTATTAGTTATATGAATAGTATTAATTATATGAATAAAGGTTGGTTAATAAATTATATTATCTTATTCCATATTACGGTGTTCAAACTCTATGATTTAATTTTGTGATTATAAATACAACTTAAATATATTAGATTCGTATATGTTGTCTCTAAGTGCTTGTTGGTAAGGCGTTTTAGATTAAGAAGAATACTTAGATACAATCCATAGTTGTGATTCATACTTTTCTCCAATAAAAATATGACAAATGTATTTAAATATCCTATTAGGAGTAAAATTAGGAGAAAGTTGCATATGCGTAGGAGGAAATTGAGTATGTGTAGTAGAAAATTATACATTTGTCATATTTTCATTAGAAATAAGTATGAATCACACCTAAAGAATTGTACCTAAGTTTTTTTTCCATAGATTAATATTTTTATAAATTAAATTAAGAAAGCCAGTTTAGTTAACCTACTACGAGGATAACGTAAATAATTATTTTTATTTTTTTAAACAAAAATAATTGTGTAAAATACTTTATGAAAGGAAAAATTGTACACCATTAAATAAGCAGTAATAATAATTTTTTCATATTTATATATAATATTTATACTTCCTCCATTGAGTTAAGGTGTATAGACTCTTATCAATAAACAAAAATTTTTCTTTTTAGATAAACAATAGCACTCTAATCATCTAAAATGTTTCTTTATAAAATTATTATATAAGTTACATATACGACTTTTGTAATTTTCTACACATATACAGTTGTTTAATATAACCATACATTATTTGTATCATATTGATAAATTATTTTGTCATGTCATAAATGATTCTCTTTATTTTACAATATTAAATTCTAAACTTAAATAAGTTATTGAAAAATATCTCATAATATCTATTTTTCAATCATTAATTATATATATTTTTAATTATTTTAAAATATAATTTAAACTGAATATAAGAAAGATGAAAATGACACCTAATTAAATGGTTTATATGTAATTTACAATTACATAATATAAAAATAAATTTTTATATTACATGGTGAAAGAAATTTATAACACATAAATATTATTTTATTAAATAGAATTGTGTAATTGTTAAAATCAATAATCAATATAATATTCAAATGCAAATAATAATTATCAAGAGTTAAATTTTGTAACAAAAAAACTCTACTCCCTCCGTAAGGATTTATAAGCAAAATTCATTTTTTTTGGTAAGTTTGACAATTAATGTATGTAATCCATATATGAACTACATACATTAATGTCCAAATGTACAAAAAAAATATCAATTTTGCTTATAAATTCTTACGGAGGGAGTATGTATTTTTTTATATGATCCGAAAATATAATATTCTTCGGATAGAATTTATATAAAAAGATATTGTTTTACCGTAGAATCGGATATTGCCCTTATGTTGTCTAGACAATAGATTTAGAGACGCACGTATAATTTTAACAATCTACGGAATACGAATACTCCTATTTATTAATACTAACTTTAGTGCGACATTATGAAATAAAATATCTTAATTCTTTCCAATGGATATCTCATGATCCAGACATAGACAAATAAGCAGTATGGTTTCGAAGAATTTAGTAACATAGTTTATAATATTTCACAAATTTTTTAATAAAATATTTGAATTACCTATTAAATGGTAATTCTTATCAATGTGAAAAAACATGTGTAATGTGCTTCTATATTTTTTTAAATGGACAACATTGAGAAGGATCTATTTGGTTAAGAATTTAAATTTTATTAGAGTATTAGATAGTTTTTGAAATTATGACAGACAAAGAGGAAATCATTATGATGAACAAATTTTAAGATGACAAGACTAAATAAGAAAATTATTTTGGTTTAAAATACATGTGACATAGTTTAATTATGTTTTTATACTTCAAATAATATATGGTTTTATTTACTAGATCAAAGAATAATAATTCTTACAAAAATATTGTTTGACATTTCACAGTGATTGTTTGGAAAAACCATATATTAATTGATATATATATATATATATATATATATATATATATATATATATATATATATATATATATATATATATATATATATATTGATTAATACATTACTTGAATTGACTTATGTTTATAAAAAAAAAAATTAATGTAGTCTAAAAATATCTAATCAACAAAAATAAAGGTGTTCTCATTTTAGAAAAATAAATTAGTAGCATTTAAAAAATTAAGATTTGTTTACCATTTAAGTATTGTTATTTCCTAACTTATAGTTCTAGAAGTTTTATTTTTATCTATAAAAAAGTAAGCTTTGCACATTATATTGACATAGATTAGATATATAATTTATTTTTCTTTGAAAATTTAAGATTTGTTATTATGGAATCTCTTTGTAAGGTGATGTTTAAGTTTATTTTCTTAATTATTGCTATTATGGTTCTTCTCTGCGATGTACAAGGTTTACCACCCTGTTGTCCCCATCCCGGTATTGAATGTCAACCAATCCACTGCCCCAAACCCCCATGTTGTCATCCTTCTCCTCCATCCAGTGATACGAAGCTTTGAGATTTTGCATATGTTTTATTCTTATTGTTATACCAACCAATTAGTATTTGAGAAAAATTCTCATAATTTGTATTAGTTATATGAATAGTATTAATTATATGAATAAAGGTTGGTTAATACATTATATTATCTTATTCCATATTACGGTGTTCAAATTCTATGATTTAATTTTGTGATTATAAATACAACTTAAATATATTAGATTCGTATATGTTGTCTCTAAGTGCTTGTTGGTAAGGCGTTTTAGATTAAGAAGAATACTTAGATACAATCCATAGGTGTGATTCATACTTTTCTCCAATAAAAATATGACAAATATATTTAAATATCCTATTAGGAGTAAAATTAGGAGAAAGTTGCATATGTGTAGGAGGAAATTGGGTATGTGTAGTAGAAAATTATACATTTGTCATATTTTCATTAGAAATAAGTATGAATCACACCTAAGGAATTGTACCTAAGTTTTTTTTTTCTTCCCTAGATTAATATTTTTATAAATTAAATTAAGAAAGCCAGTTTAGTTAACCTACTAGGAGGATAACGTGAATAATTTTTTTATTTATTTAAACAAAAATAATTGTGTAAAATACTTTATGAAATGAAAAATTGTACACCATTAAATAAGCAGTAATAATAATTTTTTCATATTTATATATAATATTTATACTTCCTCCATTGAGATAAGCTGAATAGACTCTTATCAATAAACAAAAATTTCTCTTTTTAGATAAACAATAGCACTCTAATCATCTAAAACGTTTCTTTATAAAATTATTATATAAGTTACATACGACTTTTGTAATTTCTCTTTTTAGATGTACAAGGTTTACCACCTTGTTGTCCCCATCCCGGTATTGAATGTCAACCAATCCACTGCCCCAAACCCCATGTTGTCATCCTTCTCCTCCATCCAGTGATACGAAGCTTTGAGATTTTGCATATGTTTTATTCTTATTGTTATACCAACCAATTAGTATTTGAGAAATTTTTTCATAATTTGTATTAGTTATATGAATACCCCGAGTGATGCCATAGAACTACGCTTGGCGTTGGGAAGTTAGATGAATGAAAACTAGTGTCTTTCCGAAGCATCCTCATGATGATCGAAGTCGTATCGACTATTCGGAACCATGATATCCTTACGTAAAGAGTTATCCTTAGAATTTCTTATGCATGGACTATATAATTGAGTTTGTGCATGGCATAGTAATTCGAACCGAATTCTTAACCGTTCTGATCTGGTTTATTATTCCTAGTAAATAAACCCTGAGCGTGAGACACTCTTAGGTTTTAGCATCCTAAGGAGTGTAGTTTGAAGGTTTTGAATATCAATGACCTAAGTGAAGACCTGTTTAGATATTTTCGATCGTGACTATAGGATACACATGGAGATTGTTATACGTTACTGGGTAGGTTACATGAACACATGGCCTCGGAGTTGGACCACCATGTTAGTACTACCAAAACAAGTATAAAGCCATAGTATCGTTATCGTGCACGAGGTCTGGCAGATGTGGAACATCGTTGACCCAGAGCTTACGGTAAATTTCTGGTTGAGATTCGTGAGACGCGAATTCGAATTCTCGTGAGGTAGGTGTAACGAGGATCTATATGTCATTCTAGGTAGTAGTGAACTATCAGGAGATAGTGTTATGGATCAAGTTACGTTATTGGGCTTATGGGGATCTGAGTGGTCATAACCACGTGTTCGATAATTGATGATACCTTATTAATGTTTTGTTTCGAGTAGTAGTAAAAGATGAGCGTGCATGAATGTCTGAGACGCAACATATGTGAGGTTGTTATATCCCGACCGACGTGTTGTGTGGATAGTTTTTACAACCGGCGATCAGTGTGGGCATAGACAAGCGTATTTTGGGCTTGCCAATATGGAATGTATCTAAGAGAATATCTATAGACTCTTAGGAGTAAAGCAATGTCAGTCTCGATAAGTAGAAACACAGTGGACTTAGAGTGTTGAGAAACTCCAAAAGAGGATGTTCGGAGCACGAAGTATGATTTCTTGTAATATAGTCGAGCTTAAGACATTAGAAATACTGTATTTGGGAGCGCGACTAAAGTAGTCAGCTGAGTAGCAGTTTCTGAAACAATGAAGCACAACGATGAGATAATCCTAATAACTTTAAGTGGGAACTGAGTTTGTATCAGGTAGGAAGAGAACCCTGAGACTGTGCAGGAACGAGACTGCATGGTTAAAGGGAAGCGTATGAGGATTAGTATTGGTTGTGGAATTAGTCAGTGGTTCAGGCGATAATCTGGGACGTTGCGAACTTCATTAGACGACTTCATGATCAAAGTATAACTATGAAAGGAATATTTCCCCGGTTAAGTCACATGAGTTAATATGGTGATATTACACTAAGAAAATAAAGTTGTATAGTTAGAGAGGAATTATGGAATAGTTGGCAGTATAATCGTAATAGTTGTACAACGTGGAAGTCGGTGGTTGAGATGAACTTGTACTCAGTAAGTGTTTGATGTTAAACATTACGGAGCCGACGTGTGTAACTAAGTGGTACTCAAGGACCTAAACAAGACTGATGAAGTCAATAGCTACCTTGTTTTGGAACTACTCAACCTCGAGGAGCGGTCTTCGTTAAGTGTGTTTGAAACTTTAACAGGTATCGTGGTTGGATGAATTCCGAGAAAGGACTGTTGTTATTTATGGAATCGAGCGAAGCGTAGTAGAGTAATGGGACCAAGTGTAATATGGAGAAAGTATAATTTGGTAGGTTTTAAGAAATGTGTGACGGATTAAGATCAGAGTAGCTCAACGGATAAAAGGAGGATCACATAAGCTTGTAGTAAGTGTAAGTGGAATGCATGTGACAAGTGTTTAATTGGAGAAACCTCGTGAGGAGAAACCATTTGAGAAATTTTTTGTTCATACCAATCTCTCAAGGATCCACCATAATCCAGAGAGATGCTGTTGATGGATCAACATGGAGCAGACTGTGTGATTCGTATGTGGTAAGATATTTTGGATATAGTAGTTATACTGGTGAGTATTGAGAATTAAGTGAGGAAAGGGTTTTCGCTTGAAGTGGACTTTTCATCGTTATGTCTTGTGCAATTTTGGGCGTGCACGAAGACTTGGACGAGGGTTGTGGATCAACTATTTAGAATTGGATTTTTGTCAACAGATGTTGTGTGGAGTTGTTGAATACCAAAGTTGTGGTTGTGAGATTATATATCCTTGTGATTCCCGGTAGAAATGTTTTGCGTAAAGCTGAGTAGGGTTTGAAGTAAGAGATCTTATGGTTCGAAGAAGATAACTTGAAGCTAGTCATTTTGAACATCTGAAAATTAGAAGCTGGAACCAAGGAATTCAACGATCAATTATACGACATTGTTTGTACGCGTGTGGAAGCGAATTTGAATGTTGTCGATAGAGGGACACTGTAGTGGATATGTATGGATTCGAGACAGTGTAAGTAGTCAATGAAGAAGAAGTAAAGTTCAATGTTATAAGTTAAGCAAAGATGAGCTTGGAAAATATTGAGAATGAGGATTGTCCGACTAAAATGGATTGTTAGAGATCCTTGAGCTATGAAAACTCGATGTGAGTGGGTCTAGGTTGGAAACCTCGAGAGAACCTATTTCCAAGTAAGTCTGAACGAAGTATCTGAAGAATGTGTTGTGAGACGACTAAATCTTCTAGTCATGATTTTTAAGAACGCAAACGTAACAAAGAGTGGTATCCTCTTGGATGGAGCGGCTATCGAACAAACTCGTAAGATTAATCCAAAGGAGAATGTGAGGAACATTCGTCCCCTCGTTGGGAGAAGATGTGAGGAATCTATTGTCATGGTTATTGAAAGGAATTCGAGGGTGAATTCTATTTAAGGGGGAATGTAACATCCCTATATATATTTCCTATGCATGAGAAGTTAGTGGAATAAAAGAAAGAGTTAGTGGAATAGTTAGTGAGAAAACAAGTTAGTTGGAAATGAACCGAATGACAAACTAGTAATAAAGGCTTAGTTGCAGGGCATGTTGGACCATGGACAAGAGTCGCATGTGATTATAAGGGCTTGTTTGGTTATAACATCATAAAAAGTCATATTTTTGGACGGAAAGAGAAGAGAGAGAAGGAAAGTTATATTTATCATTTTTCCAACACCATTTTCGTAGCCAAGGTACAACCCTCACAAAATCAGCCATAACTTCTAGCATGTAACTCCAATTCAGGTAATTCCAGAATTTTTGAAAAGCTTACGAAATTCTCTTCGATTTGGTATATTAATTCATCTTCATAGCTATTGTATTGAAGGGGAAAAACGCGTTTGAAGTTTATTGAATCTTGCTGGAAATTAGAGAAAAGGCAATACGGGATTGTTGATGATGAAGATGAAACTATGATCAAGAATGGAGTTCAATTGCAGCATGAATGTCTTTCCAACCTCTAATTATGCAAGGTGAGTCTCATAGTTAGAGACTTAGGGAAAATGGGTTTTTGGAAAAGAATTGGGTTTTTTTGGGATTGAGATCCATTTGTGATGCATGCATGTTATGATTGATAAATGCTATGTTATGATTCTATTTTCGTAATATGCTATTGTAGAATGATGATATAAGTGAACAAAATGGAGTTAGGAACCCTAAGAGAGAACTGTTAATGTTCTGGTTTTTCTGAGTTTCGCAGACCGCGCTCAGTGGCGTGACCCCGCTCAGAGTAGTCCCCTGTGCATAACACTATATTTTCCCCAAAAATATAGTAAGGTTCCAAATTTGGAACCGGTTGCTATGAACTTATTTGTATCCCTATTATACCTTAATAGATAACCAATGTATGGTTCCTTGGGTATTAATTAATTGTACGGGCCGATTACATCTAGCTTATGCCATGATAGAATTTTAAGAAATTTCATGTAATGAATATGGAATAAAAACCTTTGTGTCTCTTTATGTTTTGAATATAATTCAATGAGTTCTTGGCATGTGTGATGTTGTGCAACTTATTTTCCCGTCGTTTCGGTTGAACGTCTGGATGGTTGCGTTTATTTGTACTTGACATAAAAGTACTGACATGGTAAACCCGGAAAGATAACCGATATAAGCGAATCATGTGTGCTTTGTGTTGTGATATATGCTTGAATCGGAGTAGAGCCATACTGCTAGGTGGTAAATCCTATTTGTTATTTATCGGCCAGATGTGCCTTGATTATTTTATCCTATCTTCACACCTGAGCTACCATTGCAGTGTGCCTGTGAAGGTCTTTATGGCATTCTCCATTTTCCGTTACGCACTAGCGTGTGTTTGGTATGGTAAGCGAGTGATGCCACGTGGGCCATTTTCCGTTACGCACTAGCGTGTGTTTGGTATGGTAAGCGAGTGATGCCACGTGGGCAATATCACCAGAGAACTTATGATAGTGGTTTTATGGCGTTTTCCACCTGCGTGCTTGGTGATGGGGTCATGATGCTACATAGGCAATGCCACGATTTTATCATGTGGTGTGCTTGTGCAATTGTCTCGACAATGAGGTACACGAGACTCACTGAGGGTTCTTGGTGAATCCAAGTTAGGCTAATGGCAAGCCCAATTCTCCAACCCATAAGGTTTTGTATGGTTGTGTTTGTGTATGGTATATATACATTCAAATTACTAATATATCACACGATGTGGGACTTCTCTAAATTTTAATTTCTTCTATCATCTAAAAACCAGCAGCAATAACATGCAATAGTCACAAAAATCGGTAGAATTATCAGATTTGCAATGCAACTTCATTCTTAGCACTATGTGTTTCGTTCTCTAGTGGAGTTGTGTGTTGTTTGGATAATCAAATAAACTCATTATCATTTATGTTCTTATGTATAAACTATCACTATAATAAGAGTATAATAAAGTCAAGTTGTTAAGCTATAGCTAGCTATTTAGTACAACTTATGTAAATAAGTTGAGAATATGTTTTAGGTTTGTAAATATGATTTATACTAATGTCATTGTGCTACTATGCTTATAAGTACATCACCGTGTTTAATGGGCTTTCAAAATAAAAACAATACACCACCATGTTTTTCATTGTTACATTATTAGTGCTTCTTCTTCCAGTATCCTCAATTTTTTTTCCTATAATCAGCCATTAATGCTTCTTCTTCTAATAAAAGTATAAAAAGAAATTAAATAGATAGCATAATGACATGGTTACACAACCTAATCAAGTAATATTTTTGGGTGCAATCTGTAACTATTTGGAAGTATATGTTCATATACATCAATGGTGGAAAAGTCTAGCATAAGGCTGATTTAAAAACACGATTGTTATAGTTTGCATGATGGAAGAACAAACATTATAGAAGCAGAGTGGACCAGGAGAAACTATATTTCTTATAGTTTGCATGATTGTTGGATAACTGGTGCATAATTATTATGACTAGTGTATTACATGCTTGCAAGTTGTAACCATTGTGTTTTGGTAGATGAAGTAAGAAAATACTTCAAACTAATGGAGAGATTTGTTGAAGTGGTGTTATGGTAGGAGTAAAGAATATAAACTAACAGAACTCAAAGTCAAGATATTTCCACCCCGACTTTGTTTCAGTATTACCACCAACCATTTTCTTACTATTGCTCTCAATCCCAACATTATTATTATTATTAGCATCAACTGCTTCAAACTTTACTGGTAGTTCATTTTCCATTAGTCTTGGAATTTTCGGTGGTGTTCTGCAATCAACGCCTAGTTCATGCCTTCAAAGAAAAGATGTTGTTTAAGGGTGCTACACCTAGAAGTCCCACATCGTGTGGGTTACAAACATAGCCATTCAAAAGTTTGTGGGCTGGATTGCCATAAGCTTAACTTGTATGTTTTTAAATTTCTATTAAATAAGTTCCATATAATTTTAAGTATGTTTTTAAATTTCTAGTAAATAATTTCCATATAATTATAAAAAATGAATTTATAAAAAACATATTAATTAAAATAGTTTAGTTATAAAATAAAATGATGTGGATAATAAAAAATTAATTAAAAAAATGTCACGTATAAGAACAATTACATGTGTTTTTTGGATCAAAATTGGTGATAGAGGACCAAAATTATTTAAAAATGAAATAGGAGGCTTGATTTTGTGAGTTGAAAATAATAGGGAGATCAAAATTATAATTTAGCCATTATATTTTCTACATATTATTTACCATTTTTTCTTTGACTACTTTTTTTACCATTGACTAACTTTTGTTGTTTTCCTTTTAAATGAGCTGCACTATTTTATATAGTGATTTCAATATAATCAAGTTTAGTTAAAACAAATTAATAAATTGGATATCAAATATTGAAATATATTTATAGAAAATAATATAATCTTCTAAACAATTATATATATATATATTTTAATCCATCTTATGGGGTTGAAAAATACTATGCAATTTCGAAAATATCTTTCAAACTTTTGTAGTGTTAGCTTTGAAGGGGAAATATGTGAGAGAAAGTAGATTAAGATAGACATACAGAGAAAGTTAGAGAAGGGTAAAGGAAAGAAAGTTAGAGGATCCAAACCTATGAAAATCAAAGCATCTCGATAGAAGATGAATCGATGCGTTATAGGAAAGCACTCACTCAAGCTGCCAACATTTCTGGATTTCCTGTGAAAGGGAGTAGCATTTAGTACTTAATTAAATATTATTTTTTCAACAACCAGAGTGTTTAATTTGCAGAAGGGTAGGAACCAGAAATGCATTTTCGATTTATACCAAAATTGCATTTTTAATTTCTATGTATATTTTATCAGATTTAGGTATGTACCAAAAATATATTTTTGATTTTGAGAGATATTTATGGAATTTCAAGTGATGTGTAAGAAACATATGAGATGAGTTAAAAAATCTCCACTTAATATAACTGTTTGATTACATGTTTTTAATGATTGAGATTTGATGTAACTTTTTTATACTTACACATGGTGTCAATTAGTAGACTGAAGATCCATTGAAGCCAAATATTCACCCAAGTCCTTTTTGAAATACATTGAAATCAATGAAATATACTGTATTGCGTGACTTGTGTTAGAATTGTAAAAGGTGGCATCAAAATTTTATTATGGTGATGCTCAATCCTTCCAATTCACGAAAGAGAGAACAAATTATGAGAAGAATTCTATACAAAGAACAAACTGTTCATAACCTTGAAACAAACAAACAAAAACAAAATATACAACAACGAGACGATGAATTTACTTCTTGTTGCTTATAACAAAACCAAAATTTTGATTGCAAGATTTGCAATATGCAGAAAACAAGCTTGAGACAGTTATATGCACAACTTTAACAGAGTTATTGCACCTTCACACCAGAGAAAGAAGGCTGTTACATGGACTTGTAAACATAGGAAAGCCATGGATGTTTTAGTGCCTGTCTTGCGGTTGGTCTTCTTTTCGGGTTCGTGTTAAGTAAGTATCCGACGAAGTCGATAAACATTGTATCCGTGATCCGAAGGTGCTGCTCCAATGATGTCTCTTCTGGAATTAAGTACTCTAGTTGATCTGTCTCCTGTGCATGTTAATGAAGATTAGGAATTAGGACCGATAATTTCATGAATAAAAAAAATGAAATCTGCAAGGTTTTAACAAACGGTCCGATATTGTGTAACCGTGAAAACGGCCGCGACAAAATGATATTGGCACTTCACTATTATTCACCGTTCTTATGATAAAGAACAAATTGTGGCTAATTCACATTGCAACAACCACAACTACAATCAGTGTCGCAACATTTGTATAGACCAAAATCACGAATGCTTCTAAACGACCGCGACCGTTATTTTAAACCGTGGAAATACGATAACATTATGATAGAAAAGGAACATTTAAAGAGAAACAAACCTCATTTATAAAGTAAATGTCATATTCTTTCGTGAAGTACTTGTGTGTTTCCTGTCCTTTCACCAACATCTCCATATCGAAAGGACCAAACATTCCGATCATGCGCGCGAGAATCATCACGACGGCATCATTTGGAAAGAGAACCTATAGCCGTAAAATGAACTCAGAATCAATAAATGAATACGAGAAAATCAGAGAGATGTATTTTCATTTATATCATAAGAAATGCAAATAAGAACTTACTTCACCGGAGCATAGCTCAGCCAAAATACAGCCGAGCGACCAGATATCAATCTTTTCATTATATTGAAGGCCTAACATGACTTCGGGAGCTCTATAAGATCGCGATTGTACATATAGGCACAAATTGTCGGTTTTAAAGCAACTGCTTCCGAGATCAATAATCTTGATTTCACATTTTTTGTAACTTTTTACTAGAACGTTTTCTGGCTTCAGGTCGCAATGAACAATTCCCAAGTTATGCAAATATTGTAAAGCCTCCAAACACTGTCGAGTAATGAGCTGCAATCTATGTAATGTGAAATATGCTTCCCCACCAGATTCTTGGTTGAATTTCTGAAATTCGTACAAGTTTGCTCGCAAAAGTTCAGTCACAATGAATAAATGCTCCTGTGTAGATTTCATTCAAGATAAGTTAACTTTAGTATTGAAATTTAAGACTTAAACTTTCTAAACTTGCATGGAACTATATGAAATCAAATCGGCCGAATATGACACATACCTGATGGTAGAAATAGTCATAAAGACGCAATATGTGATGTTTATCTCCCGGGTCTTGCTTATTGACAAGTTTTAGAAGCTTGATTTCATCTAGGCTTTGATCAAAGAAATCTTTGTCGTTTTTAATAATCTTCAAACAAACATCAACTCCCGTCTGAAGATCGTGTGCTTGAACAACCCTACTGAATGCAGCCGAACCGAGATATTCGGTCACATAGTATCTTCCTGCCATTACTGTATTTAGCACAATCGGAACTTCTTTATTTTCTTCAAATCCAGTCCTACAAAAGCAATATAGATTATTGCAAATTATATTCAAAAATCAAAACACTTAAAAGAGAAAGAGTGTGTATAGCCATAATACCTGTTCTTTCTATGTACGATTCTTAGCTCAAATACTTCGTATTCATCGTCTTGAATGTATTTTAAGAGCTCATCATCGGTATTATTATCCTCTCCATCCGCGGCAGCGTCCTGTTCTCGGAAATCTTCACTCAACTCTCGATCATCTCTTACTTCATAGGGTTCGATCCCATTTGATAGAGCTGTTTCAGCAACTGTGATAGTTAAGTCATATGAATCTTTATACCTCTCACCGTTGTCATTTTTAGTGTAAGAATTGATACTTTGCTTCACGGTAAGCAGCGGAGCAGAATCAAAAGAATCAATAATACCCTTCAAATGAAAATCATTCAGATCAATTTCCTTTAAATCAGAGTAGCTAAAGTTTATAGGAACTACACAAGTATGCGCATCGGCATCGTTCTCGGCCCCATGACAGTAATCTCTTGAATAGCTCGCATTTTCATCAACTACAGATGAATGACTACAAATGCATTGCTTCATCGGCTCGTCTGCATAACCCTCATTTCCCTCTATTTGTATTTCCTTGTATTTGTAACGAAGATCCACGGAATTTTCTTGATTTTCTGTAACAAACTTATCTTCAGTTTCACATCCAAAGAAATCCGGTCCATCAAAACTAGGAGTCATGAAATCATCATCATCATTTTCATTATACCAATACGGTTCATGTTGCATATCGAATTCGTGATAATCGCGCGCTGTGCCAAATTGTGACAATCTATCCGATGAAGATTCAGAATCATTCTGTGTCTGAGATGAGGAATTGACTCCATAAGGATTAATAAATTCTGCACACACAAAAACAAAATCTAAGTTATAGAAGTCCCTAATTTTTATTCACTAAGATTCAAGGTTTAAAATACAGTCCGCCACAAAACCGTATCTGAAGGTGCCGATATCGATACTGTCATTCACAATTCTTGTTACAAAGAACAAAAGAACAAATTGTATTTAATTCTCACCCGACAAGGGTAATCAGTGACGCAACACCAATACAGACCGGAATCACGAAAACTTATGCGACTGTAAAACGACCTTGACCGTTAATTAAAACCTTGCTAAGAATTTTCAATATTAATTGGATTTATTTATAAAAAAAGGCACTTCATATTTCTGACAAAGATTAAAGCACTTCATGTGCATTTATTATAACCCAAATTTTAAAACATAAACTCACTAAAAGTTAAAAAAATCAAATAGATTATATCAATAACAACAAAAACTAAGAACAATTTTGAAAAACTATAGCAGAACTGAATCCCGAACCGGACTATATCTGTGGTGAAAACAGGAACACTATAACACTTAAACGATCTAATTGAACATTGTTTCTAATTTGAAAATTAAACATTTCTAATTAAAGAAAATATCAATTAACAATCACAAATCCACAATTAACAAAACAAGCATAATGATTAGCACTCCATTGATAATTGATAATTGATCATTACCTGAAGAAGAAACACGGGAGCTAGGTGAACCGATGCTAACAAACTGTTCATCAGAAGAGACAGAGTTGGATTTGGAGAATTTTGCAGGAAACTCCGACGAGCGTGAAATTGAGCGGAGTTTGACCGGAGGAGGCGGAGGGATCATCGGGAAGAAGAATTTCTCGAAGTCAAAGGAAGCGAGGTTGGTCTTTTCAATGATGTCTTGTTTGAGAGCTGATTCTGCTTCTGATAAGCCATTTTTTCTTAGGAATTCTAGAACAGCTTCGACGCTAGCCATGAAGACTAGGAAGATGAATGTGGTTTTGTTTTAGTTTTTGTTGAGGTTGTTGTTGTGTTGGAGTGAAGGGTAGGGAGATGTGAATTAAGAGAGGTTGAGAGGGTAAAAGTGTAACTTGGCAAATGGTGTGTGAATTGCATGGTTTGGTGACAGTAAAAGAGAGGGAGAGAGAGTGTACATAGATGAATTGTGTGTGTTTGTTTCTCTCTCTGTGATTGTGTTTTGGGTGTAAAACATAAGCGAATCAAAGGGTGTCTTTGTCTTACCAACTTTTGAAAAGTAGAGAGAGAGAGAGAGAGAGAGAGAGGGGGGAAGGTTATAGAATAAATAAAGGTTTAATTGACACTCACTTTTTCAATAATCTCAACACTTCGTTAATTACGGACAAAATTTTAGTTAATTCAATTAATTGAGTAGATGATTCAATTGACGATAATCTATTCACATGTTTAACGTAATTACTAGTAACATGATGTGGCGCGTATAAAAAATGGGTATGTATGTGTGTGTCATTAATGTTAGGATGGATTTTACATGAAAATTATTTCAAACTCTGAGGAAGATTTTTTAAAGTATTTATGGTTTTTGTTTTTGTTTTTAGTGTTGAGACAATAGTCTAATTCTAGGGTGTCAGTTCGATAAAAACAATAGTAAAAAGTAAATGTGCTTAACTTTGAGATACGCGTATGGATGTACGGTGTACTGCTTTGTTTTGGTTTTGCCAAATATGACATAAATGAATACAATTCGTAGTAGTAATTTATATAGACTAGTTCACATAAAATATTTATAAAAAAAAACTTGTATTGATAATTATATTTGAAAAAATACAGCAAGATTACTTTTCTCACAAGAGGATTACAAGAGAAGTTTTAGATATAGTGAATGTTTAAATAGTAAAGATTTAGAGATTCAAACTTTTATGTAGATGATATATGAAACAATTTGATGTGAAGAGTTGGTTCGAATCTAATATTTGATTATGGCGTAGTAATAATTGCTCCTTTAGAAATATATGGTCTAACATGTATTGATGTGGTTGCCACCTAAGGATATATATAGGTTTGGGTCAGACGACTATGCCCTAGGTGTGATGGATCATATCACACCACTCATAACACGTGACATCATGTCTGTGTTATTCAATATGTGGTCTTTTATGATACTTTTGAGTTGATTGAATTATGGATCAATATCTTTTAGTGTCCAATTAAAGTTATCTCAATCTACAACCAATCAAGCACAAGCCTTACGAATGGCAAAGTGGGGAAATGAGTCCTCTAGATAAGGCTTGGGGTGATCCCCTCAAGCAAGGTTTGGGGCGAGTCCCTCAAGGAATGTGGTACACAAATGGCCACCAGAAAAATAATCTACGCGATCTAAATAGAAGTTAATGTAGACCCCACCTAAGGTTTGACGCGTATACTCCCTTAAACACTTCATGAAAGTATATCTTAAAGGAATGTGCCTACACAAAGTTTAAAGAGGTCGGGATAAGGAACCCATAACCATTTATGGAGTTCATAGGAACAGATAAGTCCAAATTCCGTCATTTCCTTAAAAATCACAACCATAATTACATTCAATTGAAGGATGCAATTGAAGGACTAATCGAGAATGGTCGACTATCCTAGTACACCAAGAATGGGAAAAGGGATGTGAAAACTCTCCTTTGGGGAAGCAATACCCCAAGGAAATTTTTGAGTCTATGGCTAGGGGAAATACAAAGAGGTGAGAACTAGAGAAGACAAATGGCACAAAGGGAAAAGTTAGTACATTGATTCCATAACGAGAGGCGCCCTCGAGGGCAAACAACCCTTCTAAGAGGATAATGAAAAGAAATATTATTGAACTGGTGGTCGTTAGTGAGAAGGAATCAAGCACTTCAGTTGCGATTATGAAAATTTTGATTCTCAGATCCCAAAATAATGAGAAGGTTCGGGGAGTTCCAAATGAAATCTTTCCTTTGGTGATAATAACCATTGTTCCCAACTTCAATGCCTCTAAAGTTCTGATTGATGGTAACAAATCTTATGACATCATGTACTTAGATGTCTTCGAGAAGATAAAGATGAAGAAGAAAACGTTGGAAGTGTTGTAGGATCTATCCCTAAAATATCAAAACTATATCAGTTAATTTTAAAGTCAAAAAAATTTAAAAAGAAAGCAAAGAGAAATTTTTTATATCGTCAAAAGAGTCTGACTGCCGGTGATCTGCCTCGTCTTCCACCTAGCCGCCTCCGTCAACTTGGTATACAAGTAAACCAAGCAAGCAGCCTCTTAGTTCCACCCACTAACCTGCTCTAAATCAACAAAGAATTTGAGGTACATGATGTTAGTGTAGGTGGCACTGGTGTCCACAAAGATCTGGGTCCCAACAAGATACAAGAGGTATGCTCTCATGGCATACCATTTGTGAAGGGTAACCTACTCGGGATCACCATCAACCGTAGTAGCACGCACAATCTCCTGATCAAAACCAATCTTCAACCAACTATATCTCACGTGGCAATCACGTGTCTTATCAACCTCCTCCAAGGCCTCCTCCACGGTAACTCCCAACCTCTCAACCAACAACTTAATCACCTCATCTTTCTCCAACTTCTCATGATCTAGAAATCTCCCTCTGGTCGCCAGGTGAAGCAGACAAGTGATGTCATCGAGTGTGATTGTCATCTCTCCCTGTGGTAGATGAAACGAAGACGTCTCCTCGTGTCACCTCTCTACAAAAGCGTTGGTCATCCCTCAGTTGACCATGCTATATCCACAGAGGGTCACTCTCAACCTTGTAATCAGCAATAGATCATCAAACCATGGCTCGAGAAGGACAGTTAGCTTGTTGATCTTCCTCTCATGGTTGATAAACTTCACTGTATCGCGATCCTGGAAAAAAACACTGTTAGAATTCACAATATTATTCATAATATAACATAATTAATAAATGAAACATAAATGTAAATTTCATACCTCTTCATCCCATAAATGTCTAGCCACATGGGTGGAATAAAGCACGAGCACAGATAAGTCAAAAGGCCTCATCCAAAGACCTGAGGGACCTCCGTGCCTGCCGCCTCCGCTGCCTGTCACTACGGTGCCTCGGTCCCAGGTACCTCGGGCCCCTGCACGTACCGAGGTGGGGTGTAGGATCAGGTCTCACCTCAAATGGCCCCGCCTGTGTAGTAGATGTGGATCCCGTCTCAAAAATCTGCGGTGGTGAGGATGTGCGTCTGCGGTATGAAGGAGGCGGGGAAGGATGGACTGGAGACTCCCGTCTTCTACGGGAGGAAGAAGTAGAAGGTGTAGAATCGGAAGAAGCGGAATGTGCCTCGGACATAGCATGTCCGGATGTCGAAGGAACCTATGTGGCCTGAGTCCTCGAAGCCCGTGTGGCCTGACTCCTCTCTCTCTGCAAATAAGCATGTTGTGTAACCTGACCATGCCTCAAACGTGACTCTCGCTCAAACATATCTCTTGTAGAAGCAAGAACGAAACGTTAGCATATGACTCACAGAGGAAAAATGAAAAAAAATTATGCAGACACATACCGGAAATTTATTTCCGGTTTTGTTCGTCCCATGAAACTGGAAATAAACTTCTGGTTTCCTCTGCGAAACAAAACAACGGAAAAACCCCACCCCAAAATCCTAAATGCCTCAAAATACATGGATTGATCGTCAAAAAAAGTTTACAAATAGTATTATAATGACTCTTAATGATGTAAACTACAAAAAACAACACATTTAAAGCTCTATTTCACTAATTTCAATCGATTTTACATAAATTTTAAAAATGTGTAAATCACTTACTTGATTGATTGAGAGTTGGTTGTTGCTTGATTGATTTCGTTACTTGTTGTATTTAATCAATGCTTGATGATTTGTATGGATTGTTTGAGAAAAAATTGACTTTGGTGAGAAGGGGTGAGAAAGGTTGAAAGAGATAGTTTGAGAGAGTTTTGAAAATGTTGTTGTTATGGAGAAGGGGAAGTTTATGGCGCGATTAAGTGCATACAGATACCGAAAATATACTTCTGGTAGCATGTCATAAGTAAATTTCTGGTTTGCACCCAACCAGAATTCCATAGTATAGGGTGCTAATCGGGAGTTTATTTCCGGTGTTCTGGGGGTAAAAATGGAATTTCACATGGTGCATAAGAAGACCATGGGGTGGATTAAGAAATCCACTGTATATTTAATGTGGGACAATTTTCCACATACACTTACATTATTATTCTACACTCTCTCAATACATTTGTATAGCCGTTACCTCTTTCCTACGTACACTTATATTGTCGTTATCTCCTTTTGGATAACTGAACACCTCTTGAACATTTCGATACGAATAAATAGATCATTTTCTTTATTGTCGTTACCTCTTTCCTACGTACACTTATATTGTCATTATCTTCTTTTGAGCAACTGAACACCTCTTGAACATTTCGATACAAATAAATAGATCATTTTCTTAAAAAAAAACTCTTATACTTATTTGTCGGGGAGTTCAGTAAACAAATATTGATACATAGTATATCGGTCATCATCTTTGTGAGAAATACTTATGTTACAATCTTACCAAAAATTACTTAAATATGCATAACTAAACACAAAAAGTAAAAGAGAAAAGAATCAAATAAAATATATTTCTTTTATCAATTAAATCACCTTTCTTTATATAACTAGCCTAGAGATAAAGAAAGGTTCGTGATTGTATTTATGAGTTGTTGCTGTTTTTGGTGGGGTAAGAGACAATATAAATAGATCGATTTGACACGTGGAATTAAGATACAACGTCCACGTCATGTGTTATGTTTTCTTTTTCTTTTTATTTATGGTGAGAAGTCAACATGTGTATGGGACCAGTGACCATTTTATTTTGCTTTATTTTTGTTACTTTTCATTTCTAGAACGAGATTTTTGGGTACTTTGATTACTTTTTCTATCTTTTATTTTGGGTTGGGAAGTTCTTTTTACATTTGTGAAAATAATAAATGAATATGGAATAATAATCTTGAAGAGAATATGAAAATGCAATTGTCAATTATTCACTATTGTATTATTGTTATGTTGCCTAATTCTCCTTATATGCTTGTAATATTCTCATATGTAAGAATATGATGAAAATATATAATTTGCTTCCGTTGTTTGATAGAAAACAGCTCAATCAAATATTTGGAAAATATGCAAAAGTATTTGAATATATTCTATGGATATTCTTTTTAATTACCACTAAGTTTGAGGCTTAGTACTAAAATTGCTAAAGTCTAAAATGTCTCGACGATACATTTGGATAAATTAATTTTTAGAAATTTTAAAAAGACAAATTATAAAATTTAAAATTATTATAGTATATATAATTTACAACTTTTAAAAAATTTAAAATATATAAGAACGAACTTGCAAATAGAATATATTATAACAATAATTTTGATATCCACATTATAAAATATATATAATATGGCAGATGAATTTTTTTTTAAAAAACGGTTTAGAAATTATTTAAAATTTCTTAAATCTAATTTCAACAAATACATTGGCGGATTTTGAGGAAAAGATGTCAAAAAATAAATCATATATTAAAAAGATTATTTTAAAACATTAACATGTATTATTAAATAATATAGTAGTTAATAGCAACGGTATTTTAAAAATAATTATAAAATTGATGAAATAAAAAGTCGAACTCATAATAATATGATAAAATAAAGTTAATTTCGCCACAAATTCACATGAAATTGAGGGGTACCATAACTTCATATAAATCAACTCCTGAACAAATATTTTATAAATTTTAATTATTTTAATAATTTTTTATATTTTTAAATCAAACATACTTTTAACCAAAACTATTTTAAATTTTTTCAAAAAATTAATATTTTTTATTAAATTCTCTTATTTAAAATTACTCCAAGTTTTAGTCATATACAACGAACTTGGTTGTTTAATTATGCATGGTTGATTCATAAAAGAGGATTAGGATTTTAAATTACTTTACCATAAAAATAAGGTGATACATCTAGATTGTATATCAAAATGTGTCATATGCAAATGTGGCTGCTGGAGGCTATGGTACAAAAAACAAATTAGAGTAGCGGTCAAAATAATTTTTTTGGCATGTATGAGTATGATCTCAGCAAAATGTATACGCATATGTTTTGATAATAATATAATAAGGCTAAAATGACAAATTGTTGGTGACATGTATACATTAATGTTTACGCTTCGAGTATTTTTTTATTAATAAATAATATTATTTAAATTGATAGAGTAGATTGTTGTAATATAAATTCGACATCATCAAAAATAAAAAAGATGAATCAAAATCACAACATTCATATTAATAACATAAAACAGTAAATTGCATAAGCTTACAAATATTTCAAATATGACTGTATTGAAATATATCATAAATATTCATACCTCTGAATCTTTAGCGTTGGATAACCTCAAAGTCATAGTTTGGATTTGCACTAGATTTTCAACTTGAAATAAATGAACACCGTACACAGACAAATAAACAAAATACACCACACAAAGACGAAAAAATAAAATATACCACACAAAGACGGAAAATTAAAACAAACAACGACACACTAAAATGGAAAAAAATCACAAAAAATAAAAGAAATATTAAAAATATGTAAAGACACTTATTTAACTAATAGAGAAGCACAAACGATTTGGAGGGATACTTTTAGATAAAAATTGATCATAAATCACTCATTGCTAGAAGATAAACTAAACGTCCAGTTTGTCCCTTTTTTTTAATGCACAAACGGATGAAAATATAAACGATATTTTGTATGTTTATTTTTTATTTTAATTTTAATTATTTATAAAACAATAAAAAATAAAAGATATGCAAACAATCATGTAGCATTTAATAATTTAATATCGAAGTTGATTTTAAATGAAAATAATACTTACTGTTATGATTTCTCGGTACAAACTCCAGACTATTATGACTCTTTTCTCATCAGATAATAAAAGGTAAAAATAATAAAAGGAGAAGTTAAAGTTAAAAATAAAAATTGAAAATGGTACAATCGGAAAAAAATATGCTACATCAAAACCATATTTTCTCTTTATATATAGTAAATAATTATAGATGTAGTACATATATGTATATGTAAGTAAGATTCATATTATACGTCATCCATTCTATTTTATAAGTAAATTTTAATTTGTTAAATTTTTTTAATATTTAATGTATTTAGTCTATATATAGTTTAAATATATCATTTATTTAAAATAAATTTAAAAAATTAAAATTTATTTATAAAAGATAATAGAGGAGGTATTTTTTAAGAAATTTCTATTTATAATACTTTGAATTATAATAATTGTATTCTGAGAGAATATGTCATATTTGAATCAATAAGCAATCATCGACAGTTTCTCCAGCTTCTTCAATATCATAAGCATCTTGTGCTTCTTCTTCGACTTTATCTGGGATACGCAATTCAGCATTAACATGCTCCATCTCAACAGAAATCTCTTCCTGTTCCAGCTCTTCATCAGATATTTCTGCACTTCGATCAACGTCATCCGTTTTCTTGAAAGCCATTTAAGCTTCATTGAAAATTACATCTTGAATGGTGATACACCTCATAGGACCTGGCTCTATGAACCATAAACTATAAGCTTTGACTCCTTCAGGGTATCTCATGAACATGCATTTCAGAGCTCTAGGTCTGACCTTGTCTAGTCTAATGTGAGCATTGGTTATGCAGCCGAGTACTATCGATTTGTCCCGACCAAAGTTCTTGAGGTGTCTTTATATTTAACACAATCAAAGGACATTTGTTTATCAGATATGTTATTGTCGAAACAGTCTCAGCCTAAAACACCTTTGTTAACCTAACACTAGCCAACATGCATCTAACTATCTCCAAAATAATTCAATTAAACATTTTAGCCAAATCATTTAGTTATGGAGTACATGCGGTAGTTCTATGCCTTGCAATACTAGAGGCATCACAAAAATTTTCGAAATTCTTATTGCAAAACTGAAGGTCATTGTCAGTTCTTAACCTCTTGACCTTTATGCCAATTTGATTTACGACCAGAGTCTTCCAACTTTTGAAATTCTCAAAAGTTGCATCCTCAGTCTTATGGATACCCACAACTTTCTAGAATAATCATCAACTATAAATAGAAAATACCTTGCTCTTGAATGTGATGGACACCTTGTAGCCCCCCAAAGATCATCATGAATGTAATTAAAAGATCCATGTGTTCTTTGTTTGCCTTTATTGAACTTCACTCTGCAATATTTTCCAAGTACACATGGTTCACAAAACTTCAACGTTTCGAATTTTCTCCACCAATCAAATTTTGTTTCCCCAATTATACCAGACCCATTTCACTGACATGAATCAATCTCATGTATAACTTATATCAATTTCATACCGTATTAAATGCGATGCCAACTGAACCGCGTCAACCCGGTTCCCATAACAGCAATACAAACAAGGATATGTCATTCGACTGGGGTCTTTGGCGTGCGCAACAACAAACTTAACAAATTTCGATACCCCATTCTCGTACTCTTTTGACAATCGATTGGAATACATCCATGTCTTATCCATGGTTTTACTAATTAAGCTAAACAAAAATAACTAATTAGGGCACAAACAGTATACTGCATTTCTGTCAAAACGCAAAGTATACATTGAATGGATCCGTATCAAGAAAACGCAACATACGAAAGGCAATTTAAGACAAATTCATCAAAATACCAATAATTTGAGGAATAAATTTACCTCGGATTTATCGAACTCAAAGAAACGCGGAGAATGAGCGTCGTACGTCGAACTAGGCTGGGAAACGCTGCTAATTCAAAGAAAAGAAAACTTCTATTATAAAAAATAGGATGAATGTACATGGACATTTAACTAAACGGCATGAATGGATGACCTTTTTCTTAAGCAAAAATCAACATAGTATTATTGTTCATAACATATTCAAAATCTAATAAACACAACGGTTAACATGGTTTTTCAATCAAAAATGAAACAAAAGGTGAGAAATAGTATTACAACATGAAAATCAAGTTCTAAATAGGCTTCGAACCTTCAAACAAAATTTTGGGCAGCAACTATGCACATGAACTAGAGCTTGATAATATCGTTTCAATCATGCTTAATATCAACGGTAAACACAAAAAATGTCATAATCGATTTGAACTTTCAAAGTCGAATGCAAGTGAAACTAACATGATAAACCAAATTCAATGCAAGCTATAAATCAAACGTAAAAAAATCCGGGCAGCCATGAACAAACTTAGTAACGTGCATTAAAGTTCTTCTCAAACAAGCTCAAAATCAAACGACAATTACCCAAACTATGCTAAAACCAATTTACTCATTAATCTCAACTTAAACATGTAGCAACACAAACAAAATTAGAATTAATGACCACAAATTCATTGAAACTTCTCTGGATAACATACTAACAATATCCTAAACTCTTCATCCAGTCAAAACCAACAAACAAAAATTATTAACACAAGCACTCTTCATCCACTCAAAACCAACAAACAGAAATCATTAACACAAGCAAGTATCAACAGTTTGGCTTAAATTTGAATATCGCAAAAAAGAAAGATACAAGCACTATGGTTAGCTCACAAAATCGAGACAACCTAAACCAGATTCTTCAATAGTTTTCACCAAAAAGATACTAACAGAATAACATAGATATTCATCACAATTAAACTGAGAAGATTTGGTGCAACTGAAACTTACCAAATCGAATTTGTAAAACACCAAACAGAGGCAGCTGAATTAAGACAGAGGCAGAACCGTCGGAGGTTGCAAAGCCAGAGTGAGTACGATGATGTTGATAATGCAGAGAGGGACTGATAAGGCTGGTAATGTTAATATTAGATTTCACATAGGAGAAAAAAGAAATTAATAACTAAACAGCCATGGCAGACCATTCTTCTGGAAACAAAACAGAGAGATTTCTGGAAACGAAACAGAGAAATAGAGAAACTTCTGAAACGAAAACACAGCCATGGCAGAAGAATCGAAAAATTTGAAACTTACCAAGGAAGACGATGATGTCAGACGAAGAAGACTGAGGGCTGAAGACGATGAACGGCGGCGACTGCAGAAGAACAACAACACAGACGAAGATTGAGAAGGCCAGGAATAGAGGTATCATGCAACAACAGTAGCGAGAGGAAGAAGATAAACAGAACGCGAGAGAATGAACGAATGGAATTGTATTTAGGGTTATTAATTTTAATTATAAAATTATCTATGAAAGCGCTTTTAAAAGCGCTTTCTAAAGTCCAAATATAAGAGCGTTTTTTCCTTTAAAAGCGTTTTCGTATCATAGGCCTATAGCAGCGCTTTCTTTAGGCCAGCTATAAGAGCGCTTTTGAAAAGCGCTTTCTAAGGTTAACCTTTAGCAGCGCTTTTCAAAAGCGCTTTCTAAGATGAGATCTTTCTAAGGCCTTTAGCAACGCTTTTTAAAAAGTGCTTTCTTAGGGTATCCTATGAAAGCGCTTTTTTTAAGCGAAATTTTTTTAAGGCCTATGAAAGCGCTTTCTCTTAAAAGCACTTTCGTAGAGGTGCTGCCAAAACTTACTTTTGGCGTAGTGAAGGTTTCATGGATTCAACATTTGTCGAACCACTTACAATTTCATCCTTGAGGGTATACAAGCCTTGTTTCTTCACACCTCTTAAGACTTCCTTCGATCCTTTCATGACTCTTAGGTTACTTTTCTCTCCTTAGAAAACATATCCTTTCTTTTCGAATTCACCAAGAGAAATTAATTTTCTCTTCAAACCAGGTACATACCTGACTTAATTTAGTCAACAATTTTAGTGACTCATCATGGAGCTTGAATCTCACATATCCAATACCTGCAATATTGTAAGCTTTGTTGTTTCCCAGTAATACATATCCATCATCTTGATCACATATCTCTTCAAACAAATCTTTGTTTGGATTTATGTGCCAAGTGCACCCAAAATCCATAATCCACTCATTCGATGAGTTATTGCTCGAAACTGCAAGAACATCAAATGAGTCAAAAACATCTTGAACAATAGTTGTGTTATCATTATCCTTACCTCCATGATCTTTCAAGTGTTTGGGGCACACTTTTCTTGTATGACCCTCATTCTTACAGTGATAACATCGAATACCAGGTGCATCACCACTATAAGTCTTCGACTAACTTTTACCCTTCTTCTTGTTAAACTTTCCATCCTTTCGCGAGAATTTTTTTAACAGCCAAACCTTCACCAACCGTCGAAGATTTATGCTTCTTTCGTTCATTCAATTCCTTAGAATACAAGGTTGGTTGAACTTCTTCAAAGGACATGGACTCTCTTCCATACAAGACAGTTTCTTTGAAGTGAGCATGTGATATGGGCAACACACTCAACGACAACATCACTTGATATTCATTATTGATCTTGACATCGATATTTTCAAGATCAAGAATAGGCTTGTTGAATATATCCAACGGCTCAGCCAATACTTTGTCTTGAATTATCTTGAATGAATACAAAGTTTATTTCAGGTATAGTCAATTTACTAGCAATTTAGTCATTACAAACTTTAAAGTTTCACTCATAGCCTTATCGCTGTCATCTCATTTGATACATGTCTAAGAACCTTATCATCTAGGCTCAACAAGATTGCACTATGGGCTTTCTCTATCATGGTCGTATTCTCAACTGTCGTTAACTCAACATTCTTTGTTGCGACTTCCTTCAACGTTTTCAAAAAACCCAGTTGAATCAGTAGGGCTTTCATCTTCAAGCGCCACAGATCAAAATCATTCACTTCATTAAACTTTTCGATCTCGTACTTTGTTGAAGGCATCTTCTCCACACTCATCGCACAATTTTTTTGTGAATTGGATGCATTTGAAATAAAGTATAAATTGTTTCTTTATGATCAAGAAACAAATAGGGTAGAAAAGGTGGAAGATCACAAAGAACAACAAAGATTGGTTATATCTGTTATTCTTTATTTTCTCTTTAAACAAGATTGCAGGTAGACAAGAATAACAAATAACCCTCTCATCCTAATTAGAATTTGTTCTATACAATGATGATAGACTAGTATGCTATTTATAATAAATCTAACATACTAAACTAATGAGCTTTTTCACAAATATCCTTTATAAACTAACTTAGGGTACAAGCTAATTTAAACAATTGGACATAACAAACATGCCGAATTCGACATGCTAACAACTCTAGCCACTACTAGAAAATTCGCTTTTAGTGACCGAATTTTTTTTGTCACTGTAACGACCGAATTAGCCACAAATATTTAGTATTTATGAGCCAACTTTAAATTGGTCACTAAATCAGTCACTAAAATAAATCAGCCACTGATTTAGTGACTAAAATTTTGTGATCACCTATTCGGTCACAAAAAATATTTTTAAATAAAGTTTAATTTATTTGAAAAATCAGAAACTGAAATTTCGATCACTAATATTTTTGTTTTGTTTTTTCTCTTTTTTTATCCTCTTTGTTATGTTAGTATTTCTCTTCAAGTTTTTTAAAGATTTTAATTCTCTTTTATTTCTTAGTAAAACTTTCATCATTTTATTGTTTTAACAATAAAACATACATTTATATAAAAATTATGTTATTTTATATTTATATTTGCATCAAAGTGAATTCTATTTTTATTATACAATTTTTAAGTGTGCATAATAAAATATCATGATAAAATCAAATTTATACAGTGATTATCTAAATTTTATTTAAAAAATTCATTTCTTTTTTATATTTATATACATTTAAATGTATAATAGAACAAAATATATTGAATGGTCTAGTGGTAAGTCTTTCTAATGAATTTGTGGAGGTCCCAAGTTAATTTCTTAGGTTTGACTATTTTTATATTAATTTTATAAAAAACATAAAAAAATCGGTCACTAAATTCAGTCACAAAACCAGTCTCTAAAAATTAGTTACTAAATTCTTCGCAAAAGCTTAGCGACCAACACTTTTTCAACCGAAAAGTGATAATCGCTAAAGCGGTCACTAAACAATTTAATGACTGAATTTTAAGCTTTTTTAGTCTCTAATTTCGTCACTAAAAGCGAGTTTTCTAGTAGTGAGCATTTTCGACAACGGCATGTTTGACCATACTTCGACTATAACATACATTACGTCGACACCAACATGTGAGCGACATTCAACTGCATGTTAATCTCGATCGAACTTATAAATTGCAAAATTATTTTTCGACTCAATAGAGTTTGATTCGATATTTTACAATTAATTTTGTAAATCAAATAAAAAGATCAAATTTAAAATTTAACCTAGACATAAATAAATAAGTAAATATTAATAAAATTGAAATGATTAGGAAAATTGAGAGAGATTGATAATTGACACAAAAACAACATTAGTGAAAAAAAGAAAAATAGCTCATAATAAGTAGGACCACGTGTACGTGTTAAATCTTAGAAGTAAATTAAACTTTTTTCACAAGTATAATTAACCTACTTTTGAAAGAAGAATTAACTAATATGAAATCAATAGCACAAAGCTAGAGACCCACCACTGATCATAATAATGTTTCTCAATTTTATGAAACTGAGTACTCACCCACTACTTTCATTTCCTGGTCATCAGTTACAAGATCTCACCACACTGCTCACTCACTCTGCTGGTATATAAAATCATTAATCACTTTTTTTTTTCTCTTTCCTTTGTTCCCTTTACAATTATTATAGTCCTTGCTTCCTTTTAATTTTCTTTTTTAACTCTTTTTCTCTGACCCCATACAACATTTAAATTTCAAATGAATTGCCCGTTAGTGAGGCCACACCAAACATGTCACTAAGGGTATGGTGTCTCCGGAAAATATTAGGGCAAGGGGAGAATAGTAGATAATCATTGAGAATACGAGTCTAAAATTAATGATTAAAATAAAAATACGGTGGACAGTTTTAAAGATTATAAAATTTATATAAACAAAATTATATTAATATTTATATCTACGAAAATCTTAAAATATAGAGCATAATAATTGAATATAGATCTAAAATTTTAGTCTACACTAAAAAAATGAATTAATCAGACACGTCTGACTAGCCGGATCATACATTTAACACTCTATTATTAAAATTTGTTGCAGTATCTTATTGCATGGTTGAAGTTCTAAGCATATAGTGGAAATTCAGTGGTAGTCATAATAAATGTAATGTTAGTGAAAATTCAGTGTCGCATAGGGTAGAATTTATTATGAGTATTAGTGGGTGATTTTATGGTTTAGGGTTAAACATATTAAGTGGGGTGCTTAAATGCAAATTTAATAATGTTACTTGTAATGCTAGAAAAGGATATGTTTTTTCTTTATTTTTAATCTTAGGTTGCTTCTTTGTTTGGACAAAAGACCAACTTATAGGGTCATGAATAATGACATGATCCCTAACAAAATAATTGACTTTCATTTTCTTTATTTTTTTATTTGATAAACTTTCATTTAATCTTCCTTCTCAAACACAACCTTTCATTTTGTGGATAGTATAGTACTCTAATAGACCCACAGAAAAAACAAAGAAAAGGAAATAATTGTTTGAGTTGGTCAATGTCTCTCTGCTCCAAAGGATAAGGAGCAACCTTTGAAAATGGAAATTTTAATTATTAAGCCTCATATGACTTTGAAAATGATTAGTTTAATTGTAGTTAGATATATATAAACTTTTTTAGTGTAAGTTGATGAAATTAAAAAAAAGAAGTTGATTGAACTATTTTATTAATTATTTATATAATTTTAAAAATTAAAATTATTTAATATATATGTAAGATTATTTAATGTAGATTGTATAAAATAATATAAAATAATTAAAATATATATATTTAAAAAACATTAAAATTTGAAGATAATCAAATGGAGAGAGAGAGAGAGAGAGAAAATTTCAAAATCCTATATTTAAAGATTGAGATAGTAATAGCTATATTACATTTTCACGTATTAAATGTTAGTAAGATAGTTGAGATAGCCAATCATAATGCTTTTGCACTTTTACTTTTGTTAAGAAATTAAAAATTCCCACGAACTGACCATAATAATGGTTGTCGACATTGAATTTCTCTTTGAATGCCCACGTTATGAAGCACCTTCTGCGATAGGGTTTGAAGAAAGAGGATAATATTATAGCTTCCCAATCTCATTAAGAATGAAAATGACTTAGAGTATAGTGGGAGACCAAAATAAAATCTTAAGAATTTATATTCGGTGATGATTGATATAATTTGGGGTGTTAAAATCTAAACAAATTCAAATAAAAATTATAAACTGATCAAAAAATCGAAAAATCATATAAAATTAAAATTTATTGGATGTGTTTGTATGTTATTTTATAAAAACTATTTGATTCGGGTCGAATTTTAAATTAATTTTTCAAAATCAATCTAAATAAACTGAACCGCATGTATATACTTTTATATTTATTTATTTTTTATTAGTACGATATTAACATAAATTTATTGTTAGGTGATAAGTATTTTTTAATAATATTTACTTACTTGATTTAATCTATATATTTTTATTATTTTAATTATAATTGATCGCTAATTATTAATATTTTTATAATATTAATGAAAATATAATTTATAATTTGGATATTAAAAAAAATTCAAGTTAAACTGCATTAAATTGAATCGGATCGGATCCGTGTTTTCTAATATATAATTTAAAATTGAACTAAATTGCAAATAAGTTTGTCTATGAATCAGATGACTTTTTATTTTATAACAAATTTAAACCGAACTGCAAACACTTCGTGTCACAGCTTGGATGAGTTACTATGTTTTTTTTAAGCAAAATGTATAATTAATTTTTTTAATCATTTGACTATATTGTTGCTAATATAATATTTAAAGAATAGATTTAAAAATAATAAAGACTATATAGATAAAATGTAAACGAAGTGCTGTTTCTTTTTAAATAGTAATTTAATTAGAATAAAATTGACATCTTATCGCGGTAATAAAAATAACTGTTATGATAATAATACATGAGAAGATGATAATCAAATAAATTAAATTATTATTGAAAAACAACTTAAACGAACTATTGTGTTTTAAATTACATGCATTTCGTAATTCATCTCTCGCTCTTTAACATATAGAATTTGGTTCAATGACCTAAGTTATTCATAACAGTTCTTTCTTATCTAGTTTATTTTGAAAATCATCAATTTGTTATGTTGGTATTGTGTATATAATTTGTGCCACTTATCCATTCTCTTGTTGATATTTAGTTGAATAATCCCGACTTTGTTTGTAGATACGTTTAGTTTGTATATAATTGAGTTTTTGATTCATTTGTGTATCGTTTGATAGATTTTAGGGTTAAATACACTTTACCCCCTGTAATGTTAGCGAGTTTAGGGTTACCCCCTGGTAAAGTTATTTTTTCAATACCCCCCTTATGTTATGTAGATTCCTTCATAGAACCCCCTAATATCCAGGTGGCATGGAATCTTGGTTTTTTATTTCAGACGTGGCTTTTTAATTTTTTTATTTTCACATGTGAATCTTCATTAGGTCTCCAGCATGACATAAACTAGAAATTAGGGTTCCAAATCCATCCCTCTCTCTCTTCGTGAAATCCATCCCTATCCCAAATCCATCCCTCTCTCTCTTCGTGAAATCCATCCCTACCCCAAATCCATCCTCTCTTCATCTTCGTCCGTGTCCCTTCATCGGGTTATGGGTGGCGAAGGCATCTTCCACAGTGAAGTTGGAAACGGCTTACCAAGATGTGGATGCAATGAAACCATGAAGTTGTGGGTCTCCAAGTCAATTGAAAACCCCGCAAATTTTGGAAATGCAGAATTATATGGTGAGCAATTTTGAAGCATTTTATTATTTTAAGTTTGATTTCAAATTAATTGTTGGTGGTGTTTGTCTCAAATTGCGAATGGGTGCGGTTTATTTTTGTGGGATGATTTGGTCGTGAGTTTTGAGAAAGAAACCAATCCGTCCGGATGCCACCAATGTGAAGTCAACAAGGCTTATTTGATTGAATTTGCTAAAGAGATTGTTGAGGAGATAGATTGCAGAGTCGGAAAGCTTAACAAGTTAGAAAATCAAGAAAAGATTGCAATGGAAAAGAGGAAAAATTTATGGTTAATGTTTGTAATTGGTCCATCATGGATGTTGATAGCTATGGTTAAGTTAGTCTAATGAGTCTCATGTAATTGTTATGTCATTAGTGTTTTTCAAAGAATGTAATGTTGAACTTGTAATGTGTTCATCAATGAAATGTAACTGCTCATCAATCTTAAACTGTGCAAAGATCATTATTTGATTAAACTTTCAAGATTCAATCTACCAATAATGATGAAGAAAGTTATATCATAATGAAAGAGCAAAATTGCAAAATCATCGAAAACTACGAACAATTTTATAGTCGTAATTCTAAAGAAAATATGACATAGTAAACATATAAATAAATTGAAATATATTAGTGTAGTCTATCTCTTAAACTTTTCAAAGTAATTCAAGGTGAATGTAATTAAATACTTTGGCTTTTCTTTAGGTCCTGCAGAATTCATGGTTTTGTTGTAAGATTAGTGCACTAGCCATGGCTCTCTGAATTCATGGTTTATGAAAACAAGAAAAAATGTGACAGACTAGCCATTGTGTTTTATAGACAATACACACCAATAATGTTAAACGATACATTAGAATTGATCATCACAGAAGTGCATATGTTTGTTACAAAAGGATTACAAAATACATGTCTTCAAAGATCGGGCATTACAAAAGAGTTTTCCAAAAGGATTACAAAATACATAGCGAAACATAATAATCGGTCCCTCATTTTGAAGTGGGTATGTCTTCATTTTCGGTAGGGTAATTGGTTTGTCACTAGATATTCCTTCACTGTTATGGGTCTTTTAAACCAACTCAACTTGATCCTCTCACTTTGCCTTCTTTTGATGATAGGTTTTTTTTCAACCCTTTTTCTGGATTGTTTTGTGATTGAGGCAGCCACACTAGATCCTGTTTGACTCATAATAGTTGGAACAGGCATATCAGTTGGAGGCTGTGGATCAGTTGGAACAGGCACATTTGTTGGAACAGTCATATCGATGCATTGGGGCATATCGATGCAGCATATCATTTGCGGTTGGCATATCGAATTGGCACATCCGTTACTGTAAGTGCATCACTTGAGCAGCCATATCGGTTGCACATGTCCTTTTTAGGTTTTCTACAATGTAAGACACAATGTATGGTTGTCATCACAATGCATATCACAATGAAGAATGTAAGACAGAATGTAGAATGTAAGACAAAATGTATATCACAATGAATTACCTTTCTTTTAAGTGCATTGGGATCCTGAGTGGTAGCCTTACAAGTCATAGCATTGTGACCAAAATTATCACATTTGGTGCACTTATATGCAACACCAGATCTTCTCTTCCTTGCACCATCCTCTCCACTTTCTCTTATCCTAATCTTCTTAGGTCTACCAGACCATTTTATATGCGGTGGTAGAGGTGGTTCCATCTCAACTTCGGCCACATATCTTGACCATTGATTGGACTTTGAAAATCCATAACATAGTGCAAACTTTTCTCTTGTGTAACAAGCATCAACAAATTCATCGGTTTTGCTTTCTATAACTCGAGCACTACATGCCTACATGGAATTCCTACTAATTCTCAAAATTACAACTACATGAGCTTTTAGCAATGTCAACAATAAATTCATGTGTGTTGTAACTATGTGTAACTGAAAAGTCTCAAGAATTGACCATGTTGGCAACCAATGACCACTATTGAACACCTCACTATCTAACCTTCTCCTAGGTATTGGCATCACCTTATGTGGCCAATTTTCTAGTTTTCTTGAGGTGGATAACCTATTCATCGATATTTTCTTATCCACTCACACATTGTGAGTATAGGTTTGTCCTAGCAGCTAGAATGGTAGCATTAAAAGACTCGAGATATTATTCATCAATGTATCACATTTAGGGTAAAAGAAAAGGCATGCTTACACCACTTTTGGTAGGAACAACCATCAACCAAGTCCAAGCATTGGGATCTGCATTCTTCAATTCATTCATCTTTTGGACCCATGCCTGATAGTATGTGGCTTTAGCAGCTCCCATCATTAAATCTCTAATAAGGGCTCCTCCACCAAACCTTTTCTTGAAATTAGCATACAAGTGCCTAAGACATAATCTATGCTCAATAGTATCGACAATTCTTCAAATACACCACAAGTCCCGATACAAAATAGAAATTTTTCAACATTTAGAGAATAGAATAATTTGCAGAAAGATAGAGTTAAATACATACCTTCTGTTGATCAGAGATAAATACATATCTTCTATCCTGACCAATGTCCTCCATTAGTAGTTGTATAAACCATCTCCAACTCTCCTTTGTTTCATTTTCAACCACACCAAATGCCAAAGGGAAGTATTGATCATTAGCATCCCCGCCACGAATAAGTAACATCCACCATACTTGGTCTTTAAGTGACATCCATCAACCCCCACAAATGGTGCATCCATGAATAAAGCCTTTCTTACCATCAAAATAGAAATAAAATGACCCAAACCTTGGTTGTATGGATGGACTAGGTCTTTCTACATTTATCTTCACAGTGTTGCCATGGTTTACCCTTCTTAGTTCTTCTCGCATACCTCCATATGGAAGCATACCGATTATCAAGATCACCTTCAATTATCTTCTTGGCAATTAGCTTAGCCCTCCATGCTTTTGCAACAAGAATACCCACGAATATGTTTGCCTCATATCTTGGATGATGTCTCTTATCCCGACCGTATCAAGTTTGCATCCTCTTTACCACATGCTCCACCCACTTTGAGCTAGCGACTTGTTGTTCAAAACCCTAGCACATGTGTGCTTATGTACAAGTGTTTTATAGCAAAAGTCTCCTTGTGGCCCACCTTAGAGCATAAGACTAAAAACTCACATTTATGCTTACACACCACCCTTACCCTATCTCCCTCATTTTTCACAAAAGAAATTTCCCTCCCATTAAGCACTGACCACTCACGGATAGCTGCCCTAAAGTCATCAAGTGTGTTGAATTCCATACCCCACTTGAATATAAAGTCTTTGTTTAGATGCTCTTTCCTAAACCTAGCATACTTGGGCCTTTCTTCATCACAAGAATCATCTGGGTCAGAACTATTCAACTCATCACTATAGTATACATCATCTGAATCCATACTCTTATTGGGCTCCTCCATACTGTTATTGGGCTTCCAAGAAAGCCCACAGAGACTTGCATCTTCCCTAATAGGCTTAGTAACATCTATTCCTTCAAAACCATCAAAGTAAGCAGTAGCTCTTTCATCTTCACTGCCATCTAACCCTACCTTCTCCTCATCTAACCCATCAATTCCATTATCGGGGTGGTCATCATCATTCACACATTTAGGTTCCCTATCAGGGTCCATGTTCCCAGACTATGTTCAACATACAAATCTCCTTTCACATTCATTGCACTAAAGTATAGAGCAAAATCAAAAAGATCATCATCTTTCCTAATCGAAAAAACCATCTTGAATTTCTAAAACTTTTGTCCATACCCTAACACAATCACCTTATACCCTAACCTACTCAACAACTTCTCAATGTTATCCATGTTCCAATTTGAAACATGTATCCCATTAACGTCGTATCCGTATTCTCGTATATAATTTCTTCTTCAAAACCTCAGAAAATTCACCCCATGGTGGAGTGTAACACTAAAGTGTTGTGAATCTGTCAATATATTATACCCACATGTCAAAGATTGTTGATTTCAAAATTTTACCCTCGACATTGATGAACTTCAAATTTTACTAACCTCGGACTTTGGACACTTCACCGAGCTCGTCTTCACCGAAATGGATCGCTTCTTCGTATTCACGAGGTTGTCTTCATCTTCGTCTTCACTGCGGTCGTCTTTCTCGTTTGCTTCCTCGCATTCTTTTCTTCGTCTTCGTCTTCCCCTGGAAATTTCGTCTTCGTCTTCCCTGCTATGTTCAGAACCCTAATTTTCTAAGGGGGTATTTGAAATTAAAAAGTGTAAAATGACACATAATCACTTTAACAAAATTAAAAATATGCCAGGTGTAGGACCTCTTATTAGATTCCATGTCACCTGGATATTAGGGGGTTCTATGAAGGAATCTACATAACATAAGGGGGGTTTACAACAAATATTTTTACAGGGGGGTAATCCTAAACTCGCTAACATTACAGGGGGAAAAGTGTATTTAACCCTAGATTTTATGTATTTTTGTAGGTGTTTGTTGCATATTTGGAGCATCAAGGAATAAGGTGTCGAAGACACAACTCCGGATGTGCGTTTTCGAAATAAAAGTCCATTTTTGAGAATTTTTGTTCAGGAGGACGCACTAAGCGGGAATTATAGTGCGTTATGAGAGTTTTGACAGATTTGGCAAAACCTGTGCTGATGAGGCCACTGAGCGGGATCATGCCGCTGAGCTGGATTAATGCGGTTTATGTGTAAATATCGTGCAGGCCGCTGAGCGGGATCACGCCGCTTAGCGCGGTCTGTTGAGATTTATTTTATAACTTCATTTTAGTTCATTTTTAAGTTATGATTTTGGGGAAGTTTTTGCTCCCAACTCCATGAACCTTCATTTTTGATAGATTAGCTTAGAAAAAACACTAGGCATTTGCTTATGGATGATTGGAGGTGGATTTCTCATTGACCGACGTCGACAAACCGAAAGATTTGTGGTTTATCTCGTCTCCTCTCTATGTATTTCTCTTTTGTTAGATATTTTATGTATATTTACTTCAAACTCATGTATATTTGTCGCCCATTAGCGTTGTATAAAGTTTGCTTTACGAATCATTGTCGATTATTGTCCTGAATTTTTACTCTTTGGTTGGGGTTTGGGTTGTTATAGAGATATACCGCTCAGATTCTTATCTAGGATGATTATCTGTTAGTTTATGGATTTTAGAGATAGATTTAGAGCTGACATTCACTTGGGTGTCTGTGATTAATGCCTCTGTGTTGGCGGTGTTGCTTTGAGATATCGTCAACGCGATTAGCACGGTTAACGTCTGTGTTGTTGAGGTTGTTGAGAGATCGATATCGAGGTAATGCAGTCGGCCTCTTGATTTGGATTAGAAATGACTTAGGTTGTGAGTGATACGTGATGACATAGATGATTATTGTAGGTTGAGTATAACTGAACGATAAGTTTAAGTTTTTGACAAGTAGTGTACATTTATGCCGGATAAGTTGTCTATCATTTATAACTTTTGTTTACATTTATTTTTTGTTGATACTTTTCCATACAACCCATTTAACCCCCAAACTCATTAACGATAGATTTGTCGGATGACGAATCAATAACCAATCTTTATGGATGTGATACGATATAACCTATATCACCCGGTAAAATAATATTTTGCTTTTTTGCTTGCCTCTTTACCGCTCCAACATTGACAAATTCAGATTCATCATCATCACTACCATCATAATAATCATCAACATTATTTAAAATATTAATGATGATGATAGAGACAATGATACATCCGAATCAGTCAACAAATTAATATTTTTCAAAATAAACTAGAAGAGAAGGAATCTTTGCTATGAATTATAAGATGCATGTAATTCAAAAAACATTGATTGATCTAAGTTGATTTTCAAATATAATTTATCTTTTCAAATTATTTTTTTCTAAATCAATTTAAATGAATGCTTGTTTAGTGAAGGTTTAGTGAAACAAAAAATGTACATATGATATAATAAACTTAACTGGATCTTCTGTCAATCTACATAAGAAATTAATGATGCAAGATTCACAAAAACAAAACATTATTAAGTCGTAAGAAGGTTTTTTTACTAAGCAGTATTTTTCAAAAAACAACATACAACAACATATCAACTCATAAAATGTTTCACGAACGTACCTTTTATTGAAAAGATCTGTGAAAAATGAAAACAAATAAATTATTTACGTGTCTCAATTATTTACATAAAGTTGATCTGCTTTATGTCTCTATAAAGAAAAAATACAAGGCGGATGAAACTTCCACAATAGCTTCATCCTTCTTGTATTTTTCTCTATAGCAACACAAACCATTTGTGAACCACACCCATAGTATGTACTTTTTGAGTTAATTTTTTTCATTCAAATTATCTACAAGTCAAAAACACCATGTCAAATGTAAATATATTTGGAAACATAAACCCTTGAACCAGATTTAGAAATATAAACAACATTCAAAAAACACCATGCCAAATGTAAACCGTCTGTAACACCAAATGAAATGAATAGTTCGAGAAATAACGTACTTTAAAAGTTTTTCAATGGTGATGAAAATTAGAACCTATACAAAAAATGGAAGAAATCCTACGAAGAAAAAGAAGAGGAAGAAAAATAATGAATAAACAATATTGAACTTGATTACCTTTTAGTATGAAGAAGAAGAATGTTGATTTCTACATGTGGAATACAGAAGAAGAACAAAGAGAGAATGTATTATAATTTTGTTTTGATATAGAAGACACCTATTCTATCGAGAAGCGAGAGTTAAAATTTCTTATATAGGTAAAATACACCATTGTTTTATTATAAGGACCATGATGGAATGTAATGTCTTTCACAGTGATTTCTTTTACTAAACCTGCGATTCCAATTTTATCACTTCATGTAAATTTACTTAAGGTTGATTATAATGATCGTTTTTAGACGAAGACAACTTGTTTAGATGGGGTGAATATATCCCCCAAAGTAAAAAAATTACCTTTTAAAATTCTGTTTTGAAAAACGAATGAAAAACTATGGCAAACAGAGGTTTTAGCCTATATCAAACAAGTCATCTAAACTGAATCGATTGTTGGAAAATCAGATATATGTAATATACCATATGAAATATAAGACAATAATAAGAACTTAACACAATAATTTCTCAATCAATTGTTTTACTATGATCACAATGATAACCTATCTCCAATGAAATTATTGATAAAAATGAGAACTAGCAAATTATCGAACACTTAGTGTGCAATTGATTTTTTTCCAGATTTTGCTTTGTACTTTGTTGATATGAAATACCACTTACAATCTAATTGAATGTAATATAATCAACAAAGAGATTTTAATTCTAACAATCAAAGTATTTGTTTATACATATCAATTACACCAATCAATGAATTTAAAAATTTGCTATAGAAAGTAAATGAGAGAGAGAGAGAGGACACACAAATTTTTTTAGGAAGTTCACCAATCATCTTATTTATGACTACGTCTGTCCCCAATTCCGTTTGGAATTGAGATAATCAAACTTAATTTGCAAAGAAGTTGTTTGCAAGATAAATGTATCAATTAAACCCTACAAACCCAATGTTTGATGTTGATTCTAACCATTTCTATTCCCTTGATCTTGAGCTCAACAAAGTATCATGTTAACACCAATTGATTCAACGTCTCACACTAATCATTTGTAAGAACACTATTTATTCAAAGCTTTTACTTGGTCGAATCCAATTGCGTATTATTGTGTCCTAATATTTCTAAATGATTCACCGTCTCATATTACTTCTTTACAAGAACCCCCGTTCTTCAAAGCTTTCGCTCGACCAAATCTAATATATGTGAAATCTTGTACAACCCCCCAAATCAAGACTATGATCTTAAAGGACAAGCCCTAAGGTTTTTCTGGATGAAACCCCCAAATGCAATAACACCGGTTACACCAACCTAAATTAGACGTTATCAACACAAGTATAGATGACACCCAAGCAAAAAATGATTATGTGTAGCTTGTTAGCGTGTATGCATAGATGAGAGGTTGAAGATGATGACCTGTGTCAACATATTGTATTACATGTGTCGACCTGTTCAAGGTTATGTATTGACACATAGTTACAAAATCTATATGCTTTAAAAATGAGTTGCATATGTCAAACTGAATAGCATATGTGTCGACACATGAAAGAAAATTTTCAGTATGTGTTGACCTTAATATGTTGTGTGTGTCGAGCCATAGTTATAGAGGATACATACTTTATTATTGACCTGCATGTGTCGAACATGGGTCGTACATGTCAACACATAAACCTGTTTTTCATGCAGAAACTAATTTTTAATGCATGATACTGTTAACTGGAAATTCCTAAATACGTTTAAGGGCATGTGTCAAAGGCAAACATCCCTACAAGTTAGGGGCCGATCCTAAACGAATATAATTTCCTTAGGAGAATTCATAAAACCAAGTTAGAAATGTTAGAAAGAAGTGTGTCGACCAAGAAAGTGAACCAGGAAATCGATCGAGTCGACCAAAATGTCAAATGAACCCGAAAAAGGGGATATTGGCAGGTAGAAGGAATAAACACAAGATAAATATGTCGAAAATGAACCTCATCGACTGGAGGAACAAACAAATTGTTGTTGGTCGATTTGCCATATTATGGGATAAGCGAAAGAATTGGCTGAAGTTCAGATGATGTTGTCGAAGGCGTAGTTTAGGGGGCTTAGAGAAATATTATTCTTCCTGAGATGCATCGAAACTAGGAGTGGTTAACCCTTTTGAAATCACAAGCGGGAAATAGTCAAAATATGAAGATCGTGGGCAGTTATCTCAAAAGATCGTGGTTGTTAGGCGCTAAGTAGATGGAGAAATCTTATGTAGCAGTTGTGTTTTTAGTTTCATTTCATCCATTGATTGCTTTCAGCGGTTATTTTGTAAAGTAATATAAATAAGTCACTCCATTGTAATTTTTTGGTGTGTTCACTTGTATTTTCAAATTGCTTACCAACACGCTGCCCAATTCCACGCTTAAGGAAGAAAGAGTCACTAAGCTTTTGATGTACGTGAATCACCACCTTTACTTTTAATGCAATCAGTTTATCTTTCAATTTTATCTCTTTAATGTCTTTACTTTTCATATTCGTTTAGATCTTTTAAAAGGCTTTGCAGAAATACAAGTATCTAAAGACACCTCATAAGTTGTTCATTTAGGAGTTACTCTACTTTAATTAGTTTAATGATCAGAAGCTGGTGATTTTGAAGTTTCTCAACCTCCAAAAGTTGGTCCAACTTCTGAAGCCCATCCATATGAAGAAACTTTTGAATATGCTCTTGATGGTTCTCAAGAAGTTACACAATCTAAAAACATCTTAAAGTACAAGTCTGTACATCCAGAAGATCTAATCATTATAAATAAGGATAGTCTTAGGAAGACAAGATCTGCATTCAGGGAGGAACATTCTAGGTGAGGATTCATCTTTATGACTGAACCTACTTCTTTTGATGAAGCACTATCAGACGATGGGTGGATTATTGTAATGCAAGAAGAGTTGTATCAATTTCAAATAAATGATGTTTGGGATATGGTACCTAAACCTCATTAGAAGAACATTATTAGAAAAAAATGGGCCTTCAAGAATAACCTCAATGAACAAGGAAAATTAGTAATATATAAAGCTAGACTTGTAACTCAAGGCTACAGTCAACAATAAGATATTGATTTCTCTAAAAACTTTTTATACTTTTTGCAAGGTTACATGCAATCATATTACTCTTATCTTATTCCATTAATCATAATATCATTTTATATCAAATGGATATCAAGATTGCATTTTTAAATGGTTTTATTTATGAATAAGTGTATGCCAAACAACCACTTAGATTTAAGGATTATGTCCATCCAAAATATGTTTTTAAACTTAAGAAATTACTCTATGGACTTAAACAAGCCCATAGAGTTTGGTATGAGAGATTGAGTAATTTCCTATTAAAAAATGGTTTTCAAAAGGGTCAACTGGACCTATTCAAAAAGACATTGGAAAATGATATTTGAATTGTTCAAGTATATGTTGATGATATTCTGAAGTATGTGTTCAACAGACAAAATATGCAAAAGATATTCTGAAGCACTTCAAGCTAGATGATTGCAAAATCACAACAACTCATATCTGAATAAATCTTATTTTTTACAAAAAATGTATTTTCTAATATGAATCTCCGAATAAACCTTATTTTTTACGGAAAAAATGTGAATTAGGATATGCATATCCGGAAAGTTTAGTCT
Source organism: Vicia sativa (assembly GCA_021764765.1). Classification (NCBI taxonomy): domain Eukaryota; kingdom Viridiplantae; phylum Streptophyta; class Magnoliopsida; order Fabales; family Fabaceae; genus Vicia; species Vicia sativa. Next base: position 160,341,234 of record CM038795.1, on the reverse strand, counting down.
TGTGTTTTTTTTAACTTAGTATTGGATGTATTCGGATCGACACACATAGTAACCATGCAAGAACAATGCAACAAATATGTAAATACTAACAATTTTCTACCGAAAAAAACAATTGGAAGATAGAAAATTAATTAAAATTAAAAATTAAAAAATCTAAAAATACAACTAAAAATCGAATAATATTAAATTACGTGATTACAAGTTTTTATTAATTTTTTCAAAAAATCAAAAAAGAAAATAAATCAAATAAAATAGAAAAACAAAGATTTAAGGTTTTTAGGGCGGTGCCCATATTTTGTTTCAAAATATGAAACTTTGATCCCTAATTTTTTTTTCCTTATGAATTGGAAAGGTAAAAATTCTATTCAGAGTCGATTTTCAAGAAATCATATTTTTTTACATGGTCGCGTAAAGGCCAGAAACGCATGAACGCGAGGATACAGTTCCTATGAGTTTTATGTCAGTAAAAATTGACAGAGGGCCTTTGACAATTGCGCTAATTTCAATGAAAATTTGTGTTGCATAAGTACGAATGCGTACCAAGTAATCCGATACGGGTAATGGTATGGAGTACGATATTTAAAAAAATACTAAGGTACATGTACGTTAGTATAAATTTTTTAAAATATTTTTATAAATATCACAAAATAGTTATATTATTTAAATAACAACATAACATTAAAATTAAAAAACAATTTGCTTAAAAAAATTAATATTAGTGCAATAATATAAATAATCACACTTCAAAATATTAATAAATAATTAAAATTATGGTTGAATATTAATATTTTCTTCTCCAATATAATTAAAAAGAGCAGTTTATAGTTCAGATTCATCGAGAGAAAGATTAACAACTTTAAGAATACCAGCTCTGTCAAATAGTTCTGATTTGTCTCCACCTATATCCCACATTTTTGTTGCTCCTTCATTATAAACCTTACTCTTTTTCGAGGAAAGACATAGATTCGTATGAACAAAAATTAAAATCTCATCCCTCTTTGGATTGAGTCTATTTTTATTCAATGAGTGAATAAATTCATATGTGCTTCAATTTTTCTTAGCAAAAAATAAAGAAGTTGGTTGTGAAAGAAGTCTCAATGCAATAGATTAAATTTTAGGGATTGAAGATCCATAAATTATCCACCATCTTTTGGTTTCAAGTTCTACCTATCCGGGGGAAAAAAAGTTGGGTACATGATACCCAATGTGTAGAGAGTTCGAAACCTGACTTTGTCTAAAATTTTGAGTTATTGTATGTTTTAATTTTCAAGGTTTATAATATCAAAAATAAAAAATAAATCTGAATTAAAAAAGTTAAAAATTAATAATAAAAAGTTATGTGATAATTAAAAAAATATAAAAAGTTAAAAATTAATAATAAAAAGTTGTATGGTAATTAAAAAAATTCATTAAAAAATATTTAAAAAATCTACGTGGAATTAAAATTTAAATTAAAATCCACATATACAACCACGTGGGATTTAAAAAAGATTCTGGGTTGAAATAGTAACTCAGGGGCCAAACACATAGAATTTAAATTTTATAAAGGGGGAATCTAAAAAAATATCTTATAAGGGAGTAAACCGAATCTCGCTAACATTATAAGAGAGTGTTGTATATTTAACCCTTAAAAAAATTGGTACAACTTCGGTGCATACCGTACCGTATCATACGCATATCGATACATAATACCGGTACTTTATCTCAAATGGAGTACTCGTGCTTCACATATGAAAATGTGTATAGTAAATGAATTCAGTAGTATTTTTGATATATATATATATATATATATATATATATATATATATATATATATATATATATATATATATATATATATATATATATATATATATATATATATATATATATATATATATATATATATATATATATATATATATATATCCAAATTAATCCAGAATGAATTCAAAGACGCTTATTCAAACCAAATTGATATTTATTTTATGAAAGGTGTGCTTAGATGTATATCTAATTAATTGAAGAATATTTTTAGAATTTCAAGAATGTGTTCCATATAATAAGGATGAGATAAAAAGTTACCTTAAATTTTAATTTTGGACTCTAATATTGAATGGGAAATTTTACCATGTACCCTTGTTAATATTTATATATTTTGTAACATGTTTAGTATAAATTATTTTCAGGAGAGACATCCTAAAAAGAGTTAAAGGTTGCTGCACATGGCAGCAAATTCATCGGTTGGATTCCACCCATGCTCCCCTCTATGATAGAGAACTGGTTGGTGGATTCTGGTCTATCCTTTCTTCAGAGAACTAGTATGTCGGGGATTGACCAAAATCTAGTATCGACATTTGTAGAGCGGTGGCATCCAGAAACATCGTCATTTCATATGCCGTTTGGTGAGATGACCATTACTTTAGACGATGTTTCATGTCTTCTCCACGTGCCAATCAGTGGTGACTTGGTTAACCCTGTAGAAGGATTCTCTGATAATGATGCTATTAGATTAACTATTGATCTTATGGGCGTTCCGTTGGAGGAGGCAGTTGAGGAGGTCCAGTTTTGTAGAGGTCTTTACTATATACTGGATTGGTTAAAGACTATTTTTGTGCGTCAACGGGCTGCAAACAGGTTTGATTGTGTTGCCAGAGCCTACATGTTGTTATTATTGGGTTGCACCATTCTGAAAGACAAGACCTTTACTTTGGTGGAGGCAAAGTATTTACCATTATTTATGGATTTGGCTAGATGTGGTAGATAATATTGGGGAGCTGCAGCACTGGTTAATCTTTACCGCTATTTAGGTAATGCTTCTTTCTATTCCAGCAAATAGTTGGGTGGATATGCCTCTCTATTACAGGTACAAAATGTTTTACTTTTATTTTAATTTTTTTTATTCTTAGTTATTCCTAAATTTTATTTATATTATTCATGGTGTGTAATTGTGTTGGATCCACGAGTATTTTCCCTCTATTGGGAAGAGAGGTCTATCTGGGATTTTTTGGTGTAGGTAGTCCACTTTCGAGGGCGACGAAGTGGTGTTACAAGCAAGGGACTACAAAGGTCGATGAGTACAGGGTGCATTTAGATGCATTGACACCGGGTGATGTTATTTGGCGTCCTTTTGAGGATCACCGACATATATGTCCATTTGAGTATCTTGATGTGAATGTTGACTGGTTAAGTTATGTTCAGGGAGTTTGGATGTTATTCGCGGTGGAGTTTTTACTGCTCGACCATATAATGTAGTTGATGAGTATCTGGGTTAGTATTATATGGTGTCACATCCTCGTTTGGTAGAACCGCCATAAGATGAGGTGAGAGAGATCCCAGTTCCTATTTATGCTGAGGGACCAGAAGACGAGAGGTTATCATACATATCAGGTGAGCTTCACCGCTACTTGCAGCGTCACGATGCAAATGAGGAGGACGATGAGTTCATTGAGATTTTTCGATCATTACGTGTAGCTCAGGGCGGACCACTACCTCAGGGAGGACCAATACCTTATCCGTCTCCATGATTTACCTTGTTTATTTGTTTTTTTGAGACTTATATTGAATTTTGTGACTTATGTATTATCCCATGACTATGTATTTCTGTCAGACTTGTGTATTGTTTTGTGCACTATTTTAATCTTTCTACTTTCCGCAATCCAAAATATAAAAATTAAAATATAATCCAAAATATAGCATGAAAGTCAACTGAAGATATATGTCAATTGAATCCAAAATATAGCATGAAAGTCATATGTCAAATGAATACAAAATAAAACAAACGGATAACAATTATAGTTTAATAATATGTGGCGCTACTACAGGTGTAAGACGTTGCCAATATTGTAGTCGTCCGCCAAATCCTATCATCCAAGAAGTCGTCTCTTTTGTGCGGAATTGTTTCCAAGCCAATGTGACGGGTGGTAACGGAAAGCCTTCGTTCATGTTTACCTGGTTATAAGTAATTGAACAAATAAGTAAATAAGTATATATGTAATTAAACAAATAAGTAAATAAGTATATATGTAATTACTTGTACCCAATGATTTCCGTCTACAAATCCAATGCAATAACTGGACACATTAAGTAAATGTGGAGTCGTCATAGGAAATAACATTAAAGAAGGAAAACCCAAAGAGACAACAATGACATTATACCGATTAGCTGTTACATAAGCCATTTGAGATAATGTCATCCATTTCTCTTGTGGTTGATGACCTAACTTTGATATCATCAAAGAATCTCTTAGTATTGAAAAACGAGCTCCAAATAACTGTTCATACAACTTTGTCAAATCAACAATATGTTGTTGTTCATTTGCATTAAGTCGACTTACAAAAGGATGACCTTCAAATTTATCTGGTAATCCATGATTGTGAAGTCCGCATTTTACATCAATCTTCCATCCGGAATCATCTTTTGATGGTGTGGACCTAATTTTGAAAGGACAACAACATTTCTTACTAGCACTTTGTGTTTCACTATCTCCTTCTTTGTATTTTCCACCTTTATCACAACCAAATATTACTTTATCACTTCTTCCTCTCTTGCCTGTTTTCGTATCTGAACGAGTTATTATAACTGTCACTTTATTCTTGATTCCAACCTCCCTAATCCACCTTAACTCATCTTCTCTTGTAGCAAAACGTTGTGCAGATGTAAATATATTAGTGGTATCTACACATGTCTGATTTTTATCGCATATTTGAGGAATAACACTTGTTTAACATAATAAAAAAAATTATTAAAAACCGAACCAGATAACTATACCACATGTTATCTGGTTGACATATAATAACAAACCGGAACTCACAACACCATGTTATCCGGTTGGTTAATGTTGTTAACCGGATAACACATGGCCATGTCTTCTAGGTAAAAAAGATGAACCAAATTTAGCTTAGATAGGTTATCCGGTTTATGAAAAAAAATACATATCGTATTTCTCCATTTTGAGTTATCCGGTTCTTAGAATCGAGCTCCCACTTGTCCGTTTCACATGCGTTCAGATGAATAGTGAAAATAGTAAAAATTTTAACAGAAAAATGAAAATAGTAAAAAGATAAAATTAAAATATTTTTAAATTTATAGGGGTAGAGGAATTAATGCTGGCGTATAAGGGAAATGTTCAGTTGAACGTTGGTTGTTATGCAGCCTTGGGCCTTCATGATAGCGTCCACTTCCAACTTACACAATTTGATTTCATACTCTGTATTTTACCTAGGTACTCCCAAAGCATTTGAACTTGTCATAGAGATATATATTTGTAATAAATATGATTTAAATATTTATGTCAAATGTATTTTTTCTTTTAATAGACGTAACTTGAATAATCAAATCAGATGATTTAAAAGTGACATCAAATTTGAATATTCAAAACAAATGATTTAAATTATATATCAGATTTAAATATTTAAATAAGACATTTATTTTTCAATAGAGTCAATTTAAATATTTAAATTAAAATTTAATAAAACATAAAATATTCAATTTAAATATTTAAATCGAAATGATTGCAAAATAAAATATTTGGTTTTAAAATACTATTTTGTAAAGTAATGTCTAACATGAGGTATCAACTAAATGACTCACCGGTATGTCATTAAAAAGAGACGGTTAGATTTAATAAACAGTTTAGATTGATTAAAAATATAACCAACGATATGTGTTCCTGTCCTACTTAATAACATTCAACTTCTTCTTCATCTTATCATCTCCCACGAAAAAATTGAAGTAATAATAAAAAAATATTTACACAAACATCAAATTTAAAACTATAATAAAATCAAATTTCAAGCCATAGAGTGATCATGAATTTTATTCATAATTTACAAGGTGTTTATGGTAGGAAAAATTAGGACTGAATTTTTTTTTAATTTAAAACTTAGTTATCAACATAATTTTAACAGTAAATTTTTTACAGATGAGTAAAAAGGTGTGCAAAATTCATTTGTTTTAACAATGAGAGGATGATGTAAAATTTTGAACCTGTAATCGTATTTGGGGGCTTAACTTTATTTTCAATTTCTCTGTCAAATTTAATTTCTGTTTAAGTGAGTAAAGTTCTAGAATAATGTCAACAACTTTTTTCATAACTATACAATTTATCCCTTTTAAATGAATTTTATACTTTCAATTAAACAAAAAATTTTCAATTCAACATGTGTCAATGACTTTTATGTTAAACATTAATGGATGATGTGCAGGTAGTGGAAAAGAATGATATTAGAGAGAGAAAGAGAAGTGTTAAAAAAAGAGAGAGAGAAAGGGAAAATAGAAATCTAATGATGTATCCCCTAATAAGATCATGTAAGCTTAGTTTAATCAAATGGTCAAATTGAATGGTACATGATGAGGCACTTGAATGATCCCTCATCCTAGAAACCACCTTTGTAACACTATATAATAATTATTTAAAAATATATTATAAAATGTTAAACATAAAAGTATTTAACCGCGGTCATTTAGAATTTCTTTGATAATTATTGCCTCGAAAAAAAAGTGAAACAAATTAAAGTAATAAAAATACATATCTTGAATACATAAATAAATTAATCATCGGATAAAATAAAATAGTTAAGCAACTATTTTTCACATCTACGATTTTAACATTCGAGATTAATTGTTATGCATGTGTAAAAAAATTTATACAGTACATCACAATCACTCACTAATGTTATTTAATAAATAATTAAAATAAAAGTAAAATATAATTTATAATTCAACATTCATTATTTACTGACGATGTAAGACTTCTTTACAATGTCAATGTATTTCAATTAAATTCTTAATGCAACTATTTTTCACATCTAAGATTTTATCATTTGAGAACATAAAATAAGAAAAGAAATAAAAAATATGAATAATTTTCTCTACAGTAAACACACAGTACCCAAAATAGATCAAGTAATGGGCCTAGCCCACTTTAAGGAAATATAAACGACATCATTAATAAAAGAAGGTTTTCTATTCCACCATATGCTTAAAAGAAGTATCATATGTATTTTTGAAAATACCCTTTAAAAATCAAAAATATATTTCTGGTTCACGCCTTTTTTAAGTTGCACTTACGAAAAATCAGAAATGTATCGGTCGAGTACCATGGGAGGAAGTGGAGGGAACATCGACTTCTGCTCCGAAGAGTTGCCTTTCACTAGCGCCCTCTTATAGAGATTACGAGAAGGAATCTGAAGAGGTTGATGTTCCGAAACCCGAGGAGGAAGGGAATCCAGGTTTTCTTGGAGGGTCGTTTGACACCTTCCTCTTGATCTGTTACACCGATCATGTCGCTTGATATGTTTTGGAGGGACTAATATGTTTTTTGTTACAGTCTTCATTTTAATGTTTTACGCATTAATATGTTAAAAATTGATATTAATTATTTATCTTTACAGGAACGGCTGCCACTAAAATGCGTGAACCATGCACGGAAGATATCCGAGTTTTTATCACCCTCGTGAGAATTGGTTTAGAGAGGCCATTTTTGCATATGGACTTGTCGGCCTATGTTGTTCCGATTACAACACCATCATCTATGGCATGCAGGGGCCATTTGTCGAGAGGTAGCACAAGGATACGTCATCTTTCCACTTGTATGTTGGGGAAGTGACGATCACACTTGATGATGTCGCCTGCCATCTACACCTTCATATTAGAGGAAGGTTACTTAACCACTCCTTGATTAGTTGTAATTAGGCGATTGAATGGATGATCGACTATCTGGGAGCTCGACTAGAAACGACATTTGAGCAATGTTCCTCCATCAATGGGGCTAGCTCATGCCAAGTTCTCATTCCTTGAGGAACTATATAACCAACACCTCTCTTCGGCACCTGATTCTGAGTCCGAGGAAGATGACTTATTTATTATGTATCATTGTTAGTGTGATCTGAGGTGTTACTTCATGTTCTTGGTTGGCACATCCATTTTGTGGGCAAAAGTTCCAACTACGTGGACGTAACATACCTCTAGTACTTCATGGATTTGGATACAGCGAGGGAGTGGAACTGGGGGACCAGTTGTTTGGTATATCTGTACCAAAATATGAATGTAGCCTCAAATTGGAGGACACAATAGCTGACATACTTTACTACATTGCTGACATTAATTTTCTTTCCAACTATTAAAATTAATTTTAATTTTCCATTAATAACAATAATTTTTCTTACATGAATCTTATTCATTTTTCAGGATTGAATTATTTCTCACTTCCACCGCATCCATGGTTTTTAGATGATATGTTGTATAGTGAGGATATGCCTAACACTTCTATGTATGTCCTCCATAGAGGTAACTATGTTGTGCTATCCGTTCTGTGTGTATATGGATCGGACTATCCATGATGACATCCTATGAACGTCGTTTGAGCCTTTGAGGATCACCAGATGATTATCCAGTTCGACTCTATAACACTATATGATGGGTAATTGACATGTGGAAGTGACAATATGGTCAGGTATCTACCAGAGCGATGTATGTAGAAGTTTGGCTATGTGCAGACCATACCCAGATCTCCATTTCATGTTGCTTCCGACACCATTTCCCGTCGATATCTGAATGGCATATTCCAGGATTGAGAGCATCATTTGGTGCCAGAGAAGTATCAGATGATGCAAGCGTCCAGTAGTTGGAACTATGTTGAGTGATACATGACATGGTCCTACATAATGTCACATCTTATCATGACACCAGATGCTCCTAGACGTCCACCTAAGTCATCTCGTGAGGAGATCTTAGAGAACCAGCAGGAAGAGGATGACCATGTCATTGATCTTTTGCTGATCTGTTAGCGGATACAGATGATTTGGCGGGAGGCTTTGGACAGAGGTATCATTGATCGAGGTTGTCCTGAGGCGCTGGCCATTATAGAGAGGATAGTCGGGGAGGCATAGAGTGTAGTGGGATACATGAGATAAAAAGGGGGTCGGGAGTGAGGATCAGTCATACGCAATAGGCTATGCCTTTTTTATTTTAGAATAATTTATGAACAATTAATGTATTATTATTTTTTATTTTAAACAATTTATTAAGTCTATTGTCGTTTTTTATTTGTTATCATTCTTTCATCTTTGTTTTTATTATCGTTTTATCGAATTATTTATCAAAACATGTATGATTTTTAAAAAAATTATCATTATGAAGGGTTTCAGAACTGTATCTCTGAAATAACCAAATCAAGGTGTTTCAGAGGTGTATCTTCGAAAATATTATTGCATGTTTAAATATAATGTCAAAGTGCAAACAAATAATTTTCGAAGATGCATTTTTGAAACACCTTGATTTGGGGTGCGTTTGGAGATACATTCCTAAAAGGTATTTTCGAATTTTCAAGATTTTTCCCCACCCGTAAGAGGTGTACAAAGAAATTCTATTTATTAATGATGGTGTTTCTATTTCCTTAAAGTAGGCTAGGCCCATTACTTGATCCATTTTGGATACTGTGTCTATTTAAGCAACTTTTGCTTTTGGATTGAGGAGAGAAAATTATTCATATTTTTCATTTCTTTTATTTCTTTCCTTGTTTTATGTTCTATAACGGTAAAACTCTAGATCTGAAAAATAGTTGCATTAACCATTTTATCAATATCCCCTTCACAACCTATTGTTGCTACATCACTAAGAGTAACCTATTGTTGCTACATCACTAAGAGTCTTCACTGCCCAACAATAGCAACCACCCTTTTCACCTTATAGTCATACCTCACAACCCTTTCCAACTTCACTAAGTTATACTCTACCTTTATTTCCAACAAGTTTTCACCCTCACAAACCTTTACAATCCCTTTTTCCCAAAAGATGTCATACACCCAAGTATCTCAAATGCCTATATTACCCCTTTTTTTTGGTATCGTGAAATTGGAACTTACTATATTTGATGGCTCCAACCCATTAGAGTGGTTATTCTAAGGTGAACAGTTTTTTAATTTTTACCAATTACCCCTTAAAAAATAGATTGTCCGTAATGTCTTTCTATATGAAAGGAGAAACATTATATTGGTGTTCCATTCAAATGAACTACATAGGAAATTCATTTGGTATTACAGACATTATATATATATTTAAGTAGTTTTAATTTGCGTAAGATTTCAAAAATAAATTAACTAAAAAAATTATTGTAGTTAAGTAGAGTTTACATATAGCAGCACACCCAACACAATAATGATTAGGTTAGAATTCATTAAAAAACATATGGATAGGGGGTTGAATAATTATTCACTAGTGTAAAGAGGCATGAGTGCGACCTAGATACCTTAATACCTATTCTACCCTCTATGTGCATAATGTATGATTAATTATTTTAGATTTAAATGCACTTAGTCCTTAGTTTATTTAGTTACTTGCCACCTCATTAAACATAATTTATTACTCATTTTTAATTTATTATTTAACATTTTATTTTTCAGAAACATTTTAATTACATTAAAACAGTAAAAAAAAATTATGTTAAATAACAAATTAAAAAAGTTAAATTAAATTACTATAAATTTTAATAATTTTTTTAAGAATATTTTATTATTATGTATTATAAAATTTAATAAGTATAAATCATCCTATTAAATTAAATCATTATGACTAAATCTTTATTATGATGGAAGTTAAAAGAACTTTAGCAACACCAACATTTGAATGCAAAATTGAAAATAAAAATAAATGTGTTTTATTTTCCAGAACCTCCATCATTTATTGTTTGATTATTCTTCTTCATCACAGTAACCCAAATGCTACATGGAATTTGTTTCAACTTAAAATCCAGAAATTCATATGCCAATTTGAAATAAAACCCAACAAATCCATTCTTCTCTATCTTCTTCAAAGTTTTATGACCAATCCAAAAATCCATCACCCATTAAAACCCAAAATATCATCGTCATCCTTCACATCACCATCACAGCATAACTCATCCAAAAAAATTCATTCCTTATTTATCCTTCTTCTTCAACCACTATCACCACCATCTATCAACAATATCCAAAATCAAAAAAAAAAAAAAAAATGTATATTAAAAAATGTAAACTTTCAGATCCATTTTTGTCTTAGTAAAGTAAGACTTTTGTTTGAATTTTAGAGTTTAATTTTTTCAAGATCTAGAATATACTGTGACCTTCATCGCCGCTATTCTTACGGAGAAGAGAAGAGGTGAAGCAAACAACACAAACAATGAAAAAGGAAAATTTAAATAAAATTTATTTTTAAAACAAATAATTTTTTTCTAAAATATTTAAAATTATGTTAAATAAAAAATTTATAATAATATAATTTTATTGTTTTTTTATTGCTTCAATGTAATTAAAATGTTTTTGAACAAATAAAATGTTAAATAACAAATTAAAATAAATAATAATTAATTTATGAGTGATAGTGATTGGAATATGAACTATCCAATCACTTGTCACTTCATTAAAAATCTTGATAAATGACTAGGGACTAACACAATTTTATATTATCTAAAAATGAGAGAATTAATAGTTGGTTTTTTATAGAGGAATTAAAATGTTAAAAAAATTAATATAAAGGGATCATAAATGCATTTAAGTCATTATTTTAATTTGTATAATTATATAAATTTTTATCTATATTATTCACAAAAATTACATAACTACTAAACTATTAACAATTTAATAAAAATATTTGTTTACTTCATTTCTCATAAAAAAATTAATGTTATTGAAATCTTAAAAAGATAAGAAATTTTAAAATTGATACTATCTATTTTTGCAAGAAATATGTGTCTGGAGAAGGGTATTTTACATAGTTTTACATATATAAATATTGGTGTCCCGTGGATAAGGATTCAAACATGGGGATTATATAATATTATTGTTATGGACTCTGATAGAGAGACTTTTTTAAGTCGTGGGTAAGAAGTCTGTCAAACTTTAACCAATATCAGCTGTTGTATAAGAGGATTAATAGATAAACTAATGATTGTTTATATAAATATATTTGAAAATGAAATTCATGAAAAATGCATATCTAATTTTTGTTAGATAATTTATTTTTTTATAAAAAAATTCGATGTATCGAGGTGACTCAAAATAGGTTTGCAAGTTGGGCTATATAGGTCCGAGTTGTTTGTCCGTGAGAGTTCAATCCTTAGTAATAACACTATTTTTTAATTTCTCACAATATACTAATGTACATAAGTCTAAAAATAATTTTTTTGATAAATAAGATATACATTATAATTAAAAAAGAAAAAATAAAATTGGTAAGGCATTGTACCTGACCAATAGTAAAAAAAAAGTATAAAATTAAAATTAATTTTTTTCACCAGACTATAAATAAATTAAAATATAAACTTAGGCATACCAATAGGTAATAAATGAAATGAAAATAAGATTTGTTTTTCTAATAATTAAGTTTTTTAATTTTTTTATTAAAATAATCAAGTTTTCAAAATATTTACATAAATGACCGATTTTCACTCATTTTTATACTATATTACCACTTGGAGTGACGACTACACTTAATTTAGGACCAAGTCGTCATTAGGGTTTGTGAGTTTCTTCAATTTAAGGACCAAGTCGCCACTTGGAGTGACGACTTCCTCAAAAAATATATTTTTTTTGCTTTTTATATAATTTTATTTATATACTATATTATTGTTTTTTATTTAATTATTAATAGTATTTAAATTATTTTTAAGATTACATTATTTAATTGTTTTATTATTGAATTAATAAAAAAAGAAACACATAATAAATTATTTATTTATTGGATTGACAACAAAAAAGTACAATTTATAGTCAACAAAATATTTTACATATTTGGGGGCCTTGGAGGCGTCTGGTACGACCCGCAAGGCGGAGGTCTAACTACTCGTGTAGATGGCTCACGAGGTGGTGGTAATACCCTAGTCGTACCCCTAGTCCTACGCCGTCCCTTTATTTTTCTTGTTGTGTTTGCGTCGACATCCCTTCAATGCACTCTGGGTTTATAAAATCTGTCAGTCAACTTTAACCTCTAGAATTCCCGCTGTTGGATAGGCGGATGCCCTCTACATCCTCAAAGCTTTGTCTTGGTGGGAAAAAGTTGCTCCTGCTTGGTGCGCCCTCGAAATGTGGTCTTTGATAGTTGGAGGTTGAACCTGGTTGGTTAAAAAACAAGGTTTGTTACGGTGTGTTGAAGTATGGTTGATCATCTTCAGGTATGCATGTGTCAAGGCTAAGTGATGATCTGGACGAGCCCGCCACACCAGGGTCTTGGTATTGGGGTTGAGTTTGTGGATTATAGTGTTGGTATGGCTGGGGGGTAGACATATGCTGGTCACATTTTCAAAAGACTTATATTCACTTCAAATATCATCAGGTTTCTTAAGATTTATGTTCACTTCGTATATCTTCAGAATTTCTTAAGATTTATATTCACTTCAAATATCTTCAGATCTATGTTCACTTCAGATTCCATCCTATTTTCTTAAGATTTATGTTCACGTCAAGTTTCATCAGGTTTTCCTCAAATTTTCTAAAGACTTATATTCATATCAAATTTCATCACATTCTCTAAAGACTTATATTCACTTCAAATATCATCAGATTTCTAAAGATTTATGTTCATTTCCTATTTCTTCAGAATTTCTTTAGATTTATATTCACTTCAAATTTATTCAGATCTATGTTCACTTAAGATTCCATCGTATTTTCTTAAGATTTATGTTTACGTCAAGTTTCATCTGGTTTTCCTCAAATTTTCTAAAGACTTATATTCATTTCAAATTTCATCACATTTTCTAAAGACTTATATTCACTTCAAATATTATCAGGTTTCTTAAGATTTATGTTCACTTGATATCTTTAGAATTTCTTAAGATTTATATTCACTTCAAATTTCTTCAGATCTATGTTCACTTCAGATTCCATCTTATTTTTTAAAGATTTACGTTCACGTCAAGATTCATCAAGTTTTCCTCAAATTTTCTAGAGACTTATTTTCATTTCAAATTTCGTCACATTTTCTTAAGACTTATATTCACTTCAAATATCATCAGATTTCTTAAGATTTATCTTTACATCATATTTCTTCAGAATTTCTTAAGATTTATATTCACTTCAAATTTCTTCAGATCTATGTTTACTTCAAATTCCATCGTGTTTTCTTAAGATTCATGGTCACGTCAAGTTTCATCTGGTTTTCCTCAAATTTTCTAGAGACTTATATTGATTTCAAATTTCATCACATTTTCAAAAGACTTATTTGGCATCATGATATTTTGAGGGCGAGCCCGCACCCATTTGAGGTAAGGTTCCCAAGGAATGTAATTTTTATGCCCCAAGGTCTTGGTATCAGTAATGGAGATCGTTGTCGTAGTCAAACATAATGCCTTGGATAAGTTTATCATGAGAACCATTCCTCCCCTTATGCCAAGGAGTTGTACATTAGGCAATTTTCCACAATGCTCAATGAAAGTGAAGTCTTTTTTAGAGTAAAGACACCAACGAATATCTGAATGAGAGAGTGGCATCAACCTTTTAGACCACTTTAAACCTTGTTCATTCTTCATCACTGATTGAGAAAGGTGCGAAATACACCACCTGGATAATAACGGTATGTAACACAAGAGAGATCCTTGTCTTTTCATAGTACGAGTGTAAAGAGAATGCAGAATATCTCCGAGCAAGGTAGGCACAGGATTATGAGTGAGGAATATATTGATGGTGTTCACGTCTATGAATTGATCTGGATTAGGAAATAATACCAAACCATAGATTAGTAAAGCCAAAATATCTTCGAAAGCGTGGAAACGCATGGCCTTCAAGAATTCTTTAGCTTTCTTTATCAGAAACTTAGCAAGCAAACCCTTAACTCCACTTCTTGTTTCCCAATTAGCTTCAATATTTGATCGTTTTAGATGTAGAGCTGTTACTATATCTTCAAACCTCAGAACTTTTTCTGAACCGGTGAAAGGAATCTGATCAAGAATGGGTATCCCAAGTAGCTTGGAGAATTCTTCCATTGTAGGTACCAACTGATAATCTGGGAAAGTAAAGCAGTGATGTTTTGGATCAAATAACTGGAATACGACGCTCATCATATCTTCTTCAAAATCGGACGTAACCAAGTCAACTAGATAACCATGTATTTTGATGAACTGAGAGTGATCGGGAACTTTTGAAACTAACTCCTTGAGTTGAGAAGATATGCCCATAAAGTTGATTCAGATAGTCTTCCTGGAAGCCATAACCCTATAAAAAGATCAAAGATAAATCCCTAGGTCCTTGAAATGGTTAGAAATGTTATGATGATATGATGTTATGATGTCAAGTTCAAATACCAAGCACACACAATTCAAGCAATAGCCCTAGGTTTTGGGTTTGCATGAGGTATAGGTATCTACCATACCAGAGTTTAAGTTGGCTCAACCTTTCTGATCGCGACTTTATCGTCTATTAATCAGCAGACTGCAAGTGCACAGTCCTATCGCGTAGTTTTAAAAGATATCGAACCCACAGAGACTATAAATCGATCTATTGTTATCCTAAGTTACGGTATACATCTAAGGCGAATAATTCTTTAAGATTTTTGGTTAAGGAAAATATAATAAATAAATAGATGTTAGTATGTAATTCGTCTAACCTAAGGGGATCTGAATTTCCACTGACGTGTTACTCAAGTTGAATAAAATCCTATTTCAAAGAAACAATATTCATCTAAAGATCCTATCTCAAACGCCGCTGTTGAATCGGATCATGCAATTAAATCCTAACGTATGCTCTCGCTATCCCGCCGAATTTAAAAACACTTTTTGAAAATAAATAAAGTTTAATCTCTTTTAAAACGCTGTCGTAGTCTTTAAAATTAATACCTAGTATCCACTATCTGGTTCTAAACCTCAAACTGTCGCTCTGTTGGTTTCTAACCTTAATCCGTTTATTAACCTCAAACTTTCTGTTGGTTTCTAAACCTTTTAATAAATTAAATTAGATATCTAAATCAGAAAGAATATTTTTAACAACGTAACATTATGCCAGTTTATTTTCAGATTCCTTTGGTTCGATTAATTTACATACCAATATCAAAACGATTTAGCCAGACATATTAATTAACTCAGACATGCATAAATAATATGGTTTAATATATTTAAACATTTCCACAATTAAATAAATAATATCAGGCAACAATAAATAAAATAAAATAAAATAAAAAAAATAAAACCTGAAATTAAGAATGCTGGAAATAATCTCGTTCTTGAATAAACGAGCATCCACCATGTGTTTGGATCGCTCGGAGACTTCTTGAATTCGAAAGAAGAAAATAAAGAAGGAATAAAAAGCACTAGATCTAACGTAAGGTTAGATCAGTGAAAACTGAAATAAAATAAATTCAAAGTACAATACTGGAAATAAAATTGCGAAATATTAAAATAGCGGTTGTTCGGTAAAAATGCCGACCCTAATTCTGAAAGTTGAACTGGTATTTATAGACCATTTGGTAACTGCCTTTTCCTCAACCCGTCCCGAAATAAGTGGCCATCGTGTGAGAATATAGTGCCTTAAAGATCAAGAGGCGGGCGCCTCAAGAATAGGGCATAAAGGAGACGTGCGTCTCAACTGCTGAAGAGAACATGGTGGACCCCACTTGCATGGGAGGCGGACGCCTCCACGTGGCCCTTGACTTTGAGACGTGCATCTCAGAATTGTGGGAAAGTGGTGGACCCCACTTGCTAAGGAGGCGGGCGCCTCCAAGGGACGTGGGAGGTTGAGACGGTCGCCTCAGCCACGTGGCAGCTGGCTGGCTTCGTCTGGGCCTGCTTGCTTGGGCTGGGTCTGCTTGCTTGGTGTAATTGCTTTCTCCTTATATAACACCTCCCTTTTACTATATCACACCTTTTGCTTCATTTCTTTGCTTTTTAATCCGATTTTTCCTCGATTTTACTTCTTTGCTCGATTTATCTTTATTTAATACAAATACCTGAAACATAGAAAATACCAACGTAATATAGAAATAAAGTGAAATAATTAAATAAAAACATTAACATTATTTATGAAAAATACATCAAATATGTTATATAAATTCGTGTTATCACTTTCCTACAATAGTAATCGGGTTCTAAGAATCTCATATCACGGATCTTTCTCGCGGGATTTATTTCAGTACGGCTATCAAATGGTCGACCAAAACATCCTGAAAGTTGAATCTTAATGAGCGTAGCATCGAGTATCAACCAACCTTAGTCTACACAGAAGTTAGTTATCTCACTACCTTCTAATGGTCAAGATGAATCAATTAGGGTTCTAAAAGTTTAGTTAGTGCTTTATGACACCACGCAAATACCAAATATTTCCTCAACTGAACATGAGGAACATTAGGACATCCAAAGTGTTGCACAAACTGTAGCCATCATTTTAACCGTTTCGGTCTACGCCGGACAGTTGCAATGATCTATTGCTACTTACCTAAGGAAACCTGGATCCGGGTATAGAATCCTCCACAAATATAATACCCAAACAACCCTTAAAAGTAAAGCATACAAAGCAAATAGAAAGCAATTAAAAGTGATCTAAAGCCCTAAGGCAACCTCTCTTTAGGTGTTCTCCCCAACAAAGTCGTCAGTTCTGTAACACAGTGGGAGAAATGACTTGTTTGTTTTGCGTTTTATCGCAAATGTTACGGATAACAAGACTCACCATTGACTTTTCTTTTATCCAATAAAGGAAAGGTGAAAAGAACAGGAAAGACCTTTGATAGATTTTGAGTACGGGAGGTAATTATGAAAAGGGAAGGTATTAGCACCCTTTTCATCTGTAGTTATCTACGGGCTCTTAATTGCTTTAGCTCACTTTTTGAAAATTCGCTTTGTGTGTGTGTGATTTGAAAAGGAGTATTTTTCTTTGACTTCGTAATGATTCTTGTATCAGTCCTCAAGAATGTATACGAAGTGTTTGAAATATTTCGAAAGTTTTAACTTTGTAATGATTCTTGTATGAATGTATACAAAGTGTTTTTGAAAGAAACGAAAATATTGTGAGGTGTGAAAAGTATTTTTGATTGGAGCAAGAAATTTAAAGTCTTATTACCTACTCAGGAAGGTCGTTCTTGTTATTTTTCTTCTCCTTTAGAATAATATTATCCATACCATTAGTTGGTAGGTAACACTATCCGTTGGATGTGAAGGGACAGACGTAGGGTCATCGTATGGTCATTGAAGGAAACATTTTAAGGATACCTTAGAAATTCAAAGGGACGATCATCACGTATTCATAGGCAACAACCAAGGGACAAGATCATATATTCGTAGGCAACATCGAGGGACTATGATCTTTGTGATGATTTTGAATTGAGGGACTTTTGCTAATGGTATCCCTATGTTCGAGGGACATGGCCATTGTTATTCGAAGGCAACCAGAAAGGATACCCCAGGGGGTGCAAGTGTTAAAAGTGTGTTGATTCAGATATGTTATCTTTGAATTAGAGTTATCTAACAATTGATTTTAGTCTTGCGACCTATTGTTGTACCCCAAAATTCGCCCTCTTCTTTTTCGTATTTCCGGCTTATAATTTGATTGCATAAACATACATGTAGGTGTATGCATATCATTGATCATGGGGTTACCAGGTTCAAAACATCCCAAGTATGAAAGAAATAGTTTGTTTCAGCTATCTCAGATAATTTTGAGTCAAGAATCAATGTTTCTCGGTTCGTACGACTATTTACAAGATTTTTTGGTCAGGAAGCTATTTTGGCTTGGTTCCACAATCTCTGGAATCATATCAATATGTCCTCCAGATTACCTGTTCAGGTTGGAGGTCATTTCGTCAAGAAAACTGAATTTATTCGCTTATTTCTCAATATAGTGGATTTTGGGTTTTCAGTGCATTTCGGGCACTCCAGAGAGCGTATCTCACAGCTCGCCAAGTGTTTTCTTATGAATTTTGAGTGGAATTTCCCTCTCATTTTTATCTACAACTTTTGTTTGAAATCCGGAAGCAAATTGTGTGAGGAAGGTCCCCGGAAAATTCAATATCTCAAGAGGATTAAACTGAATTTTAGTGCTGAACCGTGTGTTCTGCCCACTAAAAGGTGCATATCTCTTAGCTGGAAACTCGAAATTGAGTGGGACCAATTTCTAAAATTCCGTATCGAACCCTTCTACAACTTTCATTTACAACTCAGGAGCTGATTCCTCACTGTTTAAGACCAGTTTTTTATTCTTCGGACACAAATTTTGAGCTGGACCGAGCAATTTTCATCTGATACGTGAACTTCAAAAAATCATATTTTGCCTGTTTTTTATCGAAACGAGATGGGACCAGTGGCAAAAATTCAAAAATTTTGTTAGCTTCAGTTGTCTCATAATCAATCACTTGCAAATTTTGATCAGAAGATCCTCGTTCGAGGCATTTTCTCCGAAGAGCGCATTGAGAATTCTGCATGCGTCAGACGCCCGAAAACTGTGCTGAAACTTCAAAAATTCATATCACATTGACCGGTCATCTGATCGCGTCTAAATTTTGATTCACGCAAGCAAAATCACATTCCGGACATTTTTTGTTTACATTCTAATTTCAAATTTCGCACGGATTTGGCTGTTTTAGACTGTGTACGAAAATTATTTTGATAATCGCGATTTGGATTTAATTGTGGATCCAAGGCACTCCAAAGCCAAATTTTTTACACTATAAATATATTTTACCACTCACAAAATTGGTAGAGAGAATCATTTGTTAAATTTTACCTAAGAGCTCTCACCTTTCTCTCTCAATTCTCTCTCAACTCAAAGTTGCACAACCACCTCAAACCACCAACGACCACCACCGGAATTCCAAAACCACCGCGTCGGAAAATTTTTTCTTATTTGTTTCTTCTTCTTTCCTTCTCCGGTACAGCCCCATACTCTTCTATTCCCTCTCAATTCTCAAGGATCAAATCAAGTTTTTTCATCAATCGAGAACATTGAAGAGCGTTCAAGGTGTCGAAGTGAAGAGTTAAAGTTTTCCTCTTCATTAATTCTCCAAGGATTCAAGATTCTCCTCTCTTATTATCATCAATTCAACTTTGATTTGGTATTTTCTTGGGGAATTACAAGATTTTCCTCATCAATTTCAACTCAAAGCTTCAAGTACAAGGAAGTGCTTATTTACTTAAGTGTTTATCTTAATCAATTTTTCAATTGTTGAATTTCTTGAAATTGAATATTGAGATTGCTTACAAATTCGTGTGAATTCCGATTATAGCATTTATTTTGGTGATTTCATTGATCTTGATCCGTTTTTGGAGCCTTAAAGGTGTCGGTGTGAAACTTTCTACACACTACACACCTACATTTGTGTTGTGATTTTGCATTTTATTTAGGTACTTGATGTGAGAATTTTACATCACAAATTATATGATCATGCATCAATTAATATGAAAATTATTTGACATGCATTGAATCATTAATTTGAGGCTTATTTTGTACATTGAAATTTTGTTGAAATGTAGGAACTAACACCTAGTTTTTAGGTACACTTGCACTACACCTATACATTGCACACAACTCACATACACACACTTGAATTTTCATTCATTGTGACATAAATTGCATCTTTGCATATCCATGCATTTGCATGTAGGATAGTTGAATTAATTTGATGTGGTGTTGCTCAACTTTGATGACATGAAAATATGTTGAAATTTCACTTTTCACAACACTTTACCACTTTGCACATCTAATTTCTTTCAACATTCTTACATGTTTGCATAACATTTAGGTAGTATTTCATTGAGTATGTATCACTTGCACATGATATCACATACACTTGCATTTTTATTCATCTAAATACCACAAAAACACATTGGAAACAAGTTTATTTGAGTTTTGGTGGAAAATAACATGACACTTTGAAAATTGATAAAGTTGGACATAATATTTGTTTTGACTCTAACTTTTGATCCGTAATGAGTTTTTTCGACTTTTCTTAATGTAAATCATGTTTCTCAAGCCATTCCAAGCTCTCCATGCGAACGGTTTCTTGATTTGGACATGTTTCGGTCAATTCTGGGAGCTGCTGACCTTTAGGCGAAAATTGTATTTTTGAACGAGATTTGACCGAACCGTTCGCATTTTTGAGACTGTGCGCGTGTGCATAACTGCCGATATTTTTGATAAATTATTTTGATTGTTTTATTTAGCTTGTGCCTTGTGTTTTGGTTCACTTTTCATATTTATCCTTAATGGTGATTTTTGGACTCGAAAGGTGTCGGAGCGAACCTTTTTGTACACTACACACACATACACTTGTGGTGTTGATTTTCTTTGTATATAATGTCTAATAATTGTTCTAACCCTCAACTAACCTCTTGACTAATATGTTGGCATGTTTAGGTAGTTGGCGCTTTGGGTTAAAACCCTTAATTGAGTCATATAATTAGGATCTCATGGTAGCTAACCGTTAGAGCGACGATTGATCGTTTTGACTTTGTTTTATGCACGAATATGTTTTAACCGTGATTTTTCTTGTACATTTTCTTTGAAATCATTTAATAGGAATTAGCTACTGACTTGTGAAGCTCCATGTCTAATTTAATTCAATACTTACTTCCTCCTCAAGTTTTGATCATGTAACGATGTTTAAAAGCATGTTTATCCTTTGTCACTTGAATTGACTAATGGTAGGAGTATAATACCATGTAGTTCTTAGAAACTTTAGGATATTTTTATATCATTTAATTGTAGTTAAATGTAAACCTTACATTAGGATTGTAACTAGAATTTCAAAGCTAACTTTTAATAGTTCGATTCTTAGGAACTAGTTTGTTAATTGTATAGTTTTTCTAGTTTCCTTTCGCATGTTTAGTTTGTGGTTGTTTCCTCCATTTGTTTAGATGTTTAGGAAAGCTCTAAAACATGTAGTTGCTGCCATCTATTAAGGATTTACCTCTCATGCTTTGTTTTCTTTGTAAATAATGCATTTTAAGTCATTTTAGTGTAGACTTTTGATTTCTTACTACTCTAGGTCTCTAACTATGTTTTAACATTGCATTTGAGAACTATTGTGATGGACTTAGCTCGATTTTAATATCATTCATGAGTTATTTTGCATTATGTGTGTGTTGCTGCCCGGTTTTCCATTCTTATGTTGCTATACACATTTACATTGCATTTCTTCACCTTTGGATCATATTTTGACATGTGATGTGAATATGCAATTATATTCTTGCCTCCTTGTTATTTTTGACACGTTTGTTGACTTGTGCAAGGTACATTGAGTACGTTTTGGTTAGGTACCTAATCTTGGTACACTAACATACCACTTTTCCCATGGTTCTGTTTGCGTTTTAAACGCATTGTGCTTTGTGTTTTCTCATATTACGAGAAACACATATTATGTTGCTTTGTCTGGATTGTAATTTCTTGCAGGTTCATTGGATATACGTCGAATGTGTATAGACACACATTTTTGACCGTGCATATCGATGCACATCCTTTGTCTGTATTATCTGGATAGTTTCTTGCAGGTTTATTGGATATACGTCGAGTGTGTATAAACACACATTCTTGACCGTGCATATCGATGCACATCCTTTATCTGTATTGTCTGGATTACGATCTTGTACAGGTGTATTTGCTTCGGATGTGCATGACACACATTCCGATTATGCTTTTTGTGCCTCCGTACACTTCTCACCGGATTTCTTTATTGCGTGCCAGCAGTACTTGAAGTTTTCCGGAGTATTTTTTTAGCTCACAGTGCTCTTCGGATCTTTATCCGTTTGGTATTTATTTTACTTTGTTTACCGCATTTCTTTACCGCTTTTCTAGAGAGCATGAGAAGTAGGGTTTTACCGTTTTCCTTGCCATGAGAAGTAGGAATAGAGATGTATGAAGGGGTTTCCGTAGTTGGAGCATGTTCAGGAACCCCTCTGGTTTATTTAAAGACCCGTTTAGGGCGCTTCTGTTTGCTAATTGTGTTTGGTTTGTTTAAAATCCCCCATCTGCATAGGGAGGTAATTCTCAGTAAGTGTTTATATTTGTGCTTGCATAGGTCAAGAGTGGTTAGGACACCCGACGTGGCACCACCAAGCAAAGTCCCGCTTTTTATATTTCCTGTTATCGAGTCATGATGATATGATGGGCAAGCAGAAAAGGATCCTGAATCGACCCCCGCACAGTTCTAGTCTGTGTCAGCTCAGCACACGCGTATCGTGTTGCTTCCTTTATCGAGTCAATAATAATGAAGTGGCAAGAGTTCCCTATTCTGACTCTCCACGCTTTCCTGGGGTTCGCATTTATTGCAGAGCTCGCATCATTTGCTCTTCACACTTGACAATTCATGTCATGCGGTGATATTATTCACAGGAATTAGATGTGTCGGCTCCTGGTTGAGTCACGGTATGCTCGTTACTATTTGAGGCTATGGGACTTCCTCCTTTTTCCTGCGCTTGTGTGCCATTTGTTTGTTTGCATTGTATTGTTTGTGTGCTTCTGCTAAAGCACTTGCTTGCTTCATCCCTTTTTGTCATTTTTGATTCTACATTAGGTAGTGATTTGAGATAGACATAGATTTAGGCTACAAACATGTTCCATTCCTTTTTGTCGTCTTCGATTCTACTTTAGGTAGCGAATCGAGATAGACATAGATTTAGGTTGTAAACCTTTGGCATGTTCCCTTAGGATTCTCTTGAATCTACTTTAGGTAGTAATTCGAGTTAGACCTTAGGTTGTAATCCATGCATGATAATATTAGGGATAAAGTTAGATAGTTTCCCTTGTTTGTTTTCTAGTTTCTTTTGCATCCTTGCATGTAATAAAACTAAAACTTGTTTTCTTTTTCCTTTACAAATCAAAACACTTAATAATGGTTCAAACTCCTTTTTCAAAGGTAAAAACAACCAACCAATGCAAACTCCTTTTTGCCTACGGGTCTTCTTTTGTGTTTAAAACTCTTTTTCATAAGTAAAAAACATATAACCCATCAAAACATGTGAGCCAAACTACGGCGCTCTGACTTTCCCATTGCACGAGGGAATACGTAGGCATCTTGTCACGGGGCTCGATCGAGCAAACTTTGTAAATACTTCCTTCTTTTCCCCGTGTTTTCTTTATTTTCTTTTCTTTCACATACATTTTCTTTAGCATACAGATATAGCGATTAAGCGGTAATAGATATAAACACACCCATTAGACAGAAAATAGAAGTGGATACCGTAGAGTACTACGGGCGTGTGGGGTGCTAATACCTTCCCTTCGCGTAATAGATTCCCTTATCCTATCTCTCGGTCGCAAGACCGTGTCTTATCCCTTTTAGGTTTTCGCGATGCGTTCACCTTTCTCCTTTTGCGAGATAAAAAACGTTCGATGACGACTTCATTGATATAGTTATCGGATGATGTTCAGCCGATTGTTTCACCTATACATCAATTTCTAGAATTTAAAATGCGAAATAAATAAATATCCAGTAGAAAAAACATTCTAAGTGTTAGGAAAATGATAGAAACCTAATTAATATAAGAAAAATATTTTTGTGTGTTTTAGAAATCGATTTTAATGTAGAAAAAAACCTAATTCTAATTAATTAGTATTTAATTAAGAAAAATAATTTAAATGTGAAGAAAAATCAAATATTTTTGTGTCAAAAATTAAATAAAGGTTTTAAAACCTAAATCTAAAATTAAAACATGTTTTAGGGTTCTAGAAAATAGTTTAAAAATTATTTGAAAAGAAATTAAAATAAGAAAAT
Source organism: Vicia sativa (assembly GCA_021764765.1). Classification (NCBI taxonomy): domain Eukaryota; kingdom Viridiplantae; phylum Streptophyta; class Magnoliopsida; order Fabales; family Fabaceae; genus Vicia; species Vicia sativa. Next base: position 160,316,598 of record CM038795.1, on the reverse strand, counting down.
GAAATTGAAAAATGTTAGAAAAATTTAAGGAGAAAAGTTGTAAAAAATAGGATTTGGTCCCTGGAGGAGTTGAACTCGTGACCTGAAGGTCACAGGTCCAAAACTAGACCACTACGCCATATGCTTGTGATGTCTAAACCACGCTTCCAATTGTATGTATGTGCAAACCTGTAAAAATTAGAAAATATGAAGAAAAAAAAGTGGCAAAAGGCAGGTTCGAACCCACGACCTGATAGAGTGAGAGGACTAACGCGCGCATGGTTAACCACTGGGGTGTTAATACATCCATTACCTTTGACACATTCATAAATATATAAGTGAATTTATTTTCTGAAAGTCAAACCAAATAAAAGCCAAATGCGTTGGGGACCAGGGGTAATCGTCCAATCAAAGCAAGCCACGCATGCTTCCCTGAGTCAAACAAAAGTCAGAGGCGCCGAAGAAGGATTCTGGTCACCTTCTCTAATCAACTCAAACATCAAACCTGCGGAAATCAATAGAAACAAAAACAAAAACAACCCAAATTTATTAATTAAAGTGCTGAAAATCTAATGGTGTGGTTAGTTAGTCCTGAAATGGCCTGTATCTCGGGTTTCGAAGCTCATCAGCTTGTATGCCCTAACAATGGTGAAACTCGAATCTGGCATCAAACCTTGAAAATGATAGTTCTAAACAATCACAAACATTAGTATGAACATGAATATATGAATCGAAACAGTTTAAATAGCATGAATTGAAAGTTTGAGTTTTGAAACTTTTACCAAACCGGTGCAACTTCGTGAGGATGATTTTGGGCACGGTTTTGCTTGCCTAAGGACTTGAATCAGTTGATGGAAATCCCATGAGGATGAATCGATCCTTAGAACTGAATGAAAATGGTTGAAGGATTGCTTTTGGTCATACCCTAGAACTATGAATTTTTTGAAAGTTTAGGGTTTGTGTAAGAGAGTAGCAATTCGTGTGTTTCTCATATGGCCTTGTTGTGCTTATATAGAGGGACAATTTAGGTCAAGAAATATGGAGAAAATATCTTGCCTTCATGAGGAAAATATTTGATTTCCAATTTGCATTAAAACTTAATTTTTTTGCTTTAATCATGTTCAATCTTGTTCTTTAGTTTTTGCCAGCTTGCCATGACTTACTTGGACCTCAAGATATCTAAATAACAAGCCCACACGCCTTGGCCTCTTTCCATGCATTTTATTTTTTAAAAAATTAAATTTTAATGATTTAATTCATAAATAAATTAAATAAATAAAAGGAGGGCGTGTAATTGAGTTTATAGATCACGAGCCATGTTAGAAATAAGTTCAAATCATGAAAACCAAGGCCCATTTAGAAGAAATTCAAAATTAATCAATGTTTTCTTCATGCACTTCTTCAAAATTTCTAATTTTTCCCAAGCCATAACTTGGTTAATTTTTGTTATTAGATAGTGTACTTGGACTTTTTAGAAAGCTTAAGATGTCCTCCAAGAGCTCGTTTTGGTTTCATCTTCATTTAAGCTTCCATGCTCATGTACACCTCTTTGGTAAAAGATGATTTTTTGTTGACTTTTAGAAGGACCTATAATGTCTTGACCCATAACTCTCAAATGAAACATTTTTTTGCAAAGCTTCTGATACATAAAGGTGTTGATAATTGAATTTCCTTTAAAATGAGCTTTGGTGGAAAAAATTCTGATGAGGTATGTGAAAGTTATGCTTGGTCAAAGTTCTGTTGACTTTTCCTTAAGAAACCCTAATTTTTGAAACTTTTGACATTTGGTTATTCCTTGAATTTCTTGATGAATGTGACTTCAAAATCTTAATGTTGACAAAAAATGATGAAGTTTGACTGTATGTTGACCATAATTGACTTTTTGTTCAAGACAACTGATTTTCAACCATCTGAGCAATTGATTGAGCAAACTTAGGCTATGAGGCTTGAAATTTGGCATGGTGGTACTTTGAGACATATGAGGAGGCATGATGCTTACTTGAGGCAATAGAGGTCAATTTTTACTTGAGAGGAACAAAACCCTAGTTGTGGGTTGATTGCTTTTGAGAGGGTTTGTCTGATCAACCCATGATGAATTCTTGAATATGGAGATGGGTATTGACTTGAAAATAAGAGGGAAAATTTTGGGGTATAACAGTCTTCAATAGTTTTAATGACTATCTCATCAACGTATACTTCTATATTTCGCCCAATTTGTGGAGCGAATACCATATCCATCAGTCTTTGATAAGTTGCCCCAGCATTTTTCAAGTCAAACGACATCACTTCATAATACTAATTGCTCTGGTATATCATGAAGGCTGTCTTTGGCGCATTCTTTGGGTTCATCTAGATTTGATTGTAGCCAGAGTACGCATCTAGGAAACTCAGAAGTCGGAAACCAAAGGCTCTGTCGATTAATCGATCAATATGCGGAAGAGGATAGGGATCCTTCGAGCCGACTTTGTTGAGATCTATGAAGTCCACGCACATTCTCTATTTTCCATTCTTTTTCTTCACCATCACCACATTGGATAGCCAAGTTGGGTACTGTATTTCTCCATTGAACCCGACGTTCATCAACTTATCGGCCTCTTCTACAATTTCTTTTCTTTTTTCTTCTCCATCCTTCCACGTTCACTATGACACAGGCTTTACCTCGGGATCTAAGGCTAAATGATGACACATGTGATAACCCAAAAATGTATCGATTATTTGGATCAATTTACATGAATTTTATCTGCATTTTAATTAATTAAATTACTCTTTATTCGTATTATGCCGGTATTTTCTATGTTCTCAGTTTTTTACTAATTATAAGGCATGTGCGAAGAAAGTCGAGAAAAATCGGATAAATCGTACTCAAAATCCATAAAATAATATCATTTATGCAAATGAGGGGTGTATGTCAATAAGAGGGTGTATGACAAGTAAAAATGTATTGCAAATTATAAAAGGAATTCAAGCAGGCCCAACCCACTTCCAATGAGCAAGCTAAGCCCACAACGCAGCAACGTGTAACGACTATTACACGCTAACCCTAGAGTTGTAGCGACCGCGAGGGAGTAGGAGGCGAGTCTTCCTCACCAAGGCAAAATCATAATGACCGTTACACATCACTCAGCAAGTCTGTAGCGACCGCTACAGAGTATATATTGGAGGCGAGAAAAACGCAACCAACCCAGCTACCAAGCGCAACCCTACTTCTATAAATAGGCCGTCAGTCTACACATTTCGAGACGCTTTTTCTTCTGCATTCTTTACTGTTACTCTGCCAAAATTATTTTCAGTTTAGTTTTATTTTACTAGTTTCGGTTTATTTAGTCTAGTGTATGCTTTCTTTTCTCTTAGCAATTTCCATTGCTGCGAACCTTTGTCGATTATAACCTTACGTTAGAATTGCGCCTTTTAATTTCCTTCATCGCATTTAATTTTCGGAGCAACGAAGGGAAGATCTTACCGACCTGTGGGAGACACCTGAAGTTTTCCAAATATTCTGCCTTTTTAATTTCAGGTTTATTTTAATTGTTTAATTTTATTGTTGGTTTATTTTAATTGTTTATTTATTTATTAGCTTATTTTAATTGTTTATTTATTTTATGCATAAATTATCAGAAATGCATGTGTTATCTGAATTGTCTGATATTGTTTATTACCGTTCCACTATAACTGAATCATATAACATGCTAGGCTAAGTTTAGTTATCGGTATGTAAGGTCATATAGCCGACGGGGTTTAGCAACGCCATTCAATCTATTCTGTTTTAAAAATATTGATTTTCTAGTTTCTATTACTAGTTCTTAATGCAAATTGTTTTGTTACGAGAGTAAAATACAGATTAGAAGTTAGGATCAATAAAACGAGAGTTTGAGATAATAACTGGACATTAGTAATTGTGCATCAACTTAAAATATAGCAAGAGCACTTTTAAGTTGATTAGGTTTTATTTATTTTCAAAAACTATTTTTAAACTCTAATTGAAACAGCGAGAGCACTCACTTAGATTTGATTATAGGATCTGAATCAATAAACACGAGAGTGTGAGAAGCGGGTTTTCAAATAAATATTTCCTAAATCGATGAGTTGCTAAATCCCCGAAGTCTGACCATTACATACTGATACTTTCCCCTCTGAATCTAAACTATATTATAATCAGTTAGGTTCCCCAAACCCAATTATTTACATTATTAGCCTTAGATTTACGTAGTAACCTTAGATAATAATAGGTCGACATTTAGTCCCTTGGGATTCGATAATCTTTAAAGCTACACGCGATAGAAATGTATACTTGCAGTCTAGATTCTTTAAAACACACAAAGTCGCGATCAACATGACACTTGGTTCGATACAAGGCATATCAAAGGGCTTCCAAGAAAAGAGATCTATATTGCACTTTAAAATATCAACTATCTCGGTTTCCTCCTCCGTGGTCAATTGTGTACCAATATGGGTAACTTTTGAAGGTTGGGAACCAATTTGTACTTCCTTTGTCTCTTCTTGGGGGTCCAAATTGTCCTCATGGGGATCCTACTTGGCATCGATATCCACCACATTAACTTTGTGATCCGTCGTGCTTTCAACAATTGTTGGCTTCCGCTTTAACTTCATGTTGTCTTTGTAACACTTTCTGGCCAAGCCCTGGTCACCCCGGACAACCCCAACCCGACCCTCACCTAAGGGATACTTCATGGTGAGGTACAATGTTGATAAAGCTGCCTCCATAGTTGAAGGATGGCCTGCCAATAATGATGTTGTATGGCGATGATGCATTAACAACCAGGTACCTTACCCAAACATCTTTGGAGTTTTCATTTGTTTCGAACGTTGTTAATACCAGAAGATGTCCCAGTACCTACACACGCTCGCCAGAGAAACTAACCAAGGTTCCGCTGAAAGGTAGAAACTCTTTGGGATCAAATTTCATCCCCTTGAAAGCTTCCCAATACATGACGTTGGCTGAGCTTCCCGAGTCCACAAGAACTCACTTAACGCTCCAGTCTTTGTTCCGCACTTTGATTACCATATGATCATTTTCATGAGGAAAAATTCCTTTGGCATCCTCCCGAGAGAAGGCAACTACCCCGGGGTCATCGTCGGTTGGTCTGACCTGAGCTACGTGCATAACGCCCTGGGCGTATCTCTCCCGGGTAGCACTGGTGGAGCCACCTCCGGCGAACCCGCTAGAAATGGTATTGAGGGTATTTCGGGTTAGTCTTGTCTCGTGAACCTCCTCTGTTGCTTTTCCTTTCTTCTTAGAAGGTGAATCTGAGGTTCTGTATCCCTTTGAAGGGTTGCATTTGCCAGACTACTCCGAGTTGCTCTTAACATAGGATAGAAGCTTACCCTTCTAGATTAACCTCTCTATTTTCTTGTACAACTGCAAGCAATCTTCCGTTGAATTCCCCCGGACTTGGTGATAAGCACACCAGGCCTCCACATCCTTACCCATCACGACATTTACTCTGTTGGACTTTGTAATACGGTGAACTGACTTTGTAGGATTTTTGTATCCAAATGTGCGGATAGCAAGAGTCGCCACCGACTTTTATTTTTATCCAATTAAGGGAAGGTAAAAGTAACAGAAAAAGACCTTCGTTAGATTCTGAGTTCGGGAGAATGGTTATGAAAAGGGAAGGTATTAGCACCCCTTTTCATCCGCAGTTTATTCTACGGGCTCTTAGTTGCTCTTAGATAACTTTTTAATATTGCTTTCTGTGTGTTTGACAAAAATGTTTTGAAAAGGCATTTCGCTTTGACTTTGCAATGACTCATGTAGGAGTGTATACAAAGTGTTCGGAAATGTTTCGTTTTTGAAAAGAGTTTGAACTTTGAAAAAAGTGTGAGGTGTGAAAAGCATTTGGTTTAGAGCAAGCAACTAAAAGACTTATTTACCCACTCGAATTGATCGTTGCATTTACGTTCCTTTAGAATGGCGCTAGCCGTACCATTAGTTAATAGGTAGCTCCATTCGTTGGATGTAAGCGGGACATTCAAGGGACATCGGATGGTCATAGAAGGCAACTTGTAGGAAGTATCCTAGCACATTCAAGGACTATCATCATTTTCGTAGGCGACAATCGAGGGTCAAGATCATGTATTCGAGGCGACATCGTGGGTCTTATGATCTTTGTATCGAAGGGACTATGATGATTTGTTTTGAAGGCAACGGTGCTAGAATACCTCTACGCTCGAGGGACATGACCATTTTGGATTCGCAGGCCACGAGAGAGAATTACCCTAAGGGTGCGTGTGAAAGAAGTGTGTTGATTTCGATATTTTATCTTGAAAATTAGCGGGCTAAGTTCATTATTATCTTGCCATACACGCCTAGTTACTAGCAATTTATAGGTGCGGAAAGTAAAATGCGGAATGTAAAAGCGGAAATGTAAAGGTGCGGAAAGATAAACCCACGCTATTACATGGCTTTGGGGCGTATACATAATTTAAAATGCGGAAAATAAAATCCTAATTAAAACTATTACAACCCATAAACAGCTACATTATTGGAAAAATAAAATGATAAAAGAAAACGTCCGAATCGAGCAACCCGTGAAAGAATAAGAGATCGGAAAATATGATGAAATCGAAATAAGATAAAATGTTAGAAAAAATGCAATTTTAATGTGAGAAAATTAATATAGGCTGGAAATAAGATAAATAAACTACAATAATTTTTTGGGATTTTTTGGAAAAGATTTAATAATTAAAATGCAATTAAAAGCGAATTAAATGCAAAAATATAAATAAAAATAAATATGCATGCAAAAATTATATTTTTTATTTATTAAATTAAATAAAGATTTTTATGACAATAATGCAAAAAGAATAAATATGCAGAATAAAATATAGAAAAGAATTAAAATGTAATGGAAAATAAAAAATAATTAGAAAATAGAAAATATGGAAAATAGTGCAAGTTTGGAAAAAGAAAAGGCAAACCAGTCCCAGTCGGCTCGAACGTGTCCCCGAGTTGAAACTTTGAGATCCAATGCCTTTGCCATCTGAGCTAGCGTGCATCCGTGTTTGGAATTTGAAAACAGAGTGAATATAAGAGTGAAACGTGTCATGGATATTTGAATTCAAATCGAGTCAGCACGCGGGCCCCAGTTGTTTTTGAACGGACGAATCATAGCAAGCCATTGTGCCACGCATGCGGTCAACCTTCGACGCCGGAGTCCACGCCGGAGCTAGGGCTCCGGTCATCGTCTCCGATTGCCCATCAACCTGGAAATCCTGCAAAATGCATCAATCGAAACGAAACAAAAGCCCAGATCGACTAAATCGGACCTTGCGAACACGATGGTGAGGTCCTCTTGCCCTGAATCGGCCTGGATTTTGAGTTTCGAAACTCACAACCTTAAAAAACCTAACAATGGTGGCTTGGGTTTTTTACGTGGAAAGTCACATGTGATGCATCAAATACACTCCAATGAATGTCCTGAACTCAAAGAAACTCATGAAAACAATTAGCAATGCATGTAATATGGAAATCGAAATTGATAAAAGTGACAAACCGGTGAGAACTCAAGGGCACGTTCTGGGCAGCCTGGGCTTGGGGTATGAGTATGGATCGATTGCTGGGAACCTCCTGAAGGTGATTGAGTGGTTAAATTGGGCTGAAGCTTGCTGAAAACAAAAATTCGAATTTTTGGATTCTTGAAAAATTTTGCCAAAGTTTTGGGTGGTTTTTAGGGTTAGGGTTCGTGTCCTTGGTTTGTACACAATGCTGGCAATTTATAGAAGAGATTGGAAGAGAAAAAACAAGGAAAAAAGATTGGAAATTGAATGTGCAAATATTTTCCAATAAATAAAATCAAATTTCCTTTAAAACTTGATTTTTTCTTTCCATGTGCATGAGTCACGAATTTGGCAATTGGTGTGGGCTTTCTTGGACATTAAGAAAGATATAAATCCAACTTATTTGAAAAAGAAACTTAATTTTCATATTTTACATAATTTATTTTTGAATTAAATGTTGTAAAATTCAAATATAAATTATAAAAATAGAAAATCACCAATGCCAAGCATTTATGGGTCAAGAATGTTGTCATGAACAAGTTTGGATCAAAAGATTATAGGCCCATTTGGAAAATTTTGCAATTTGACCAAAATGTCCTTTTGTGCAATTGTCCAAAATTTCCCAACTTCTGAATAGTGTATCTTGCTCAATTTTCCACATTTTTGAATGTTCTTGGACTTTTTGGAAAGCTCTAAGAGTCCTCTAAACAATGTCTTTGGTTTCATCTCAATTGGAGTTACCATGCTCAATATATCTTCAAATCAAAAAGCTGACTTTTTGTTGACTTTGAAAATGACCTGTAATGTTTTGAGCTATACCTCTCAAATGAAGCATTTTTTGGACATTCTTGTGAGACATGAAGTTGTAGAGAATTGAATTTCCTTCAAAATGAGAGGTGGTGGAAAAATTTCTGAGAAAGTATGAAGAAGTTATGCTCAGTCAAAGTTCAGTTGACTTTTCCTTAGAAAACCCTAATTTGGAAAGTTTGACTTTTGATCAAATCTTGAGTTTTCTTGATGAATCATGATCAACCCTTGATCAAATGATGAATGTAACTTCAAAATGAGGATGTTGACCAAAAATCAGAAGTTTTGACTGTATGTTGACCACAGTTGACTTTTTGTCCAATACAACTGATTTTCAACCATCTGAGCAATTGTCTGAGGAAACTTGACTTGTGAAGCTTGAAACTTGACATGGAGAATCTTTGAAACATATGAGGAAGCATGAAGACCATTGGAGATGTTGGAAATCCATCTTGACTTGAGAGATACCAAACCCTAGTTTGGGTTGATTGTCTAGGAGAGAGTTTGTCTGATCAACTCTTAAGGAATCCTTGAGCATAGATGTATGAAATCTCTTGAGAAGATGGAGGGCAAATTTTGGGGTATGACAGACTTCCATGGCTTCAGAAATAAATTCAAATGTTTCACGTCTTTCCAGATATCTTCTATGGTAGCATTTAAGAGCGTAAAGGATTCATCTGAGCCCAGGGCTCGACGAGCCAACTGCTAGGTCCACCTTTCTCGTGGTCATTTTCTCAGAGCTGGATGGTCTCGGGATCGGTGCTTTTGCCCGACGCTTTCTTCCCGACTATTTCCCCTTTCTTTAGCATCTCAAGATCTTTTCTCTATGTTACTCTCCTCACCCTTAACATAGAATTCCTCCCAGATGATAATTTTATCCATGCTCTCCACCGGCTTCTGCACCAGGGATTCATTGAACTTCCCGACTTGGAGTCCATGCTGGAATGCGGCCTTAAAGATCTCCTGATTGGAGTGGGAGACCTTTATGGTTTCTTCGTTGAACTAGGCCATGTAGTTCCTTAGAGACTCTGAAGGAAGCTTCCTGACACTAAAAGTGTTGTATTAGCTACCTTCTGGTGTCGGTTTGCTGAGAACTGCTGGATTATCTTCTTGTTGAAATTCTGATAGTTGGTAACGAAATATCTGGTTAGACTAATATACCACCTTAAGGCCGATTCCTTAAAGGTACTATCCATAAGTTTGCACTTCAAGGAATAACTAGCTCCAATAAATGCCAGCATATTGTTTACAGCAATGATATGCTCGTGCGGGTCTGTTTTGCCGTCGTAAGACGCGAGCACAGGGAGCTTGAAGTTTTCTGGGACTTGGTCGTCCTAGATGGCTTGGGAAAATGGTTGCGGCTCTAAGAGCTCCAGGTCTTGCTGTGCAACCTCTTCTTGACTTTTTTGCTGGAGCACATGGACATTGTCCTGAAGAGTGTCGTTTTGCTGGCGCAAGTCATCTATCATAACCAACAAATGCGCCAAATCTGGTGGCAGATCATTCTCTGGAGTTGTAGACATTGTCTTCTTAGTATGTCGCGGTGGCCTAGGAAAATTTTACCGAGGCCCCACGGTGAGCGCCAAATGTTCTTGCTAGAAAATCTATATTAGAATGTTTAGGGATTCGGAGACTCAAGCAAGTTATCTTGAGATCCAAGCTTTGTGTCTTTCTTATCCCTCAATCGGGAGCCCTTTTTATAGAGGTATCGGGACCTCATTAATCACTGCTTGTAACTTCCGTGGCCCTTCATCATATGTAATTGAGTTGTCTTTAACTTTTGTAATGTCCGCCATCGCCAATGATGGCTGGTAAAGTAACGTGTGCCATCAAGTATAAAGCGACAATTACATCCCTGAAGAATCGACATCTTCATATCGTCCTCGTAATTGTCGGGATGGTCGTAACCCCTAGATCCGGAGAGTGTGCTCGACAGTAGACCCTTCATCTCCTAATGGGCTTTAGTCATCGGAATCCTCCGGCTTCATAGCCCGGATAAGTCCAACCGTATGAGCCAGGGTGTATTCAATAGTGGAAATTCGCTATTTTTTCCTAGCCGATTACTATACCTCGGGCGGTGTATTTTATGCATGAACAGTTAGTATTTAGAATCAATATTGAAATTGTAAACATAGAATAATTCGAAATCGTGTAATAAAATTAACTCAAAAATATAAAAACAGAACCGCACAATGAAGTTCCGTAGAAAAGAAAGCAAAACTCCAAAACATCAAAGAAACAAATCGGATGGTTATTCACTCACTCTCAGGAGCGTGAGATTGTTATTCTCCCTATACTTTTGGGAGAATATGGCTTTCTCTCTTAATTGAACTTACATCTTTTTGATATCTTAGGGCATGTTAATCCTCATGTTTTATGAATAGACAGATAATGGTTTTATCCAAATCCACTATTGGAAAATTTATCTTGCCACCCCTAAATTATACCTGCCACTCCCCCAAAAAAATTTATTCCAAAATTACTCCTGTTGAAATTTTCTGGTACCCCCACAAATTTTCCTGTAACTTTTTTCAATTTTTTTCAATATCGAAAATTTTAGTGTATTTGAAATTTCGGGTATGTACCAGAAATTTCAAATACACTGAAATTTCCGGTATTATCTTTTTTTTGTATTTTACCGGAAATCTTGTAAATTTCTGATACCACCCCCTAAATTTTTGGTTTTGTTTTAGAAAATTCTGAAATATATCAGAAAATATAGGAATTTCGTAAATTTCCGGTACCACACCAAAATTTCTGGTATTTTTTTGAAAATTTTGAAATATACTGAAATTTCTGATATGGGATTCGAAATTTTTGGTATTTGACTGAAATTTCTGGTAGACCCCCTAAATTTTCAGTAAAACTCAATTTTTTTGAAAAATTAGTAATTTTCACGAGGGTATGATAGTAAAATCATACCCATGGGAGTATCACGTAAAATTTGAGGGGTAGCAAGATAAATTCTCTCATTATAGGGAGAGTGACTCGACCAAAGGATGAGTGACACAAACAATGGACGTACAAGCGACTACGAGCCCTACTTTGAACTATATGTGTTATTCGCATGTCCTTGATAAATCTATTGTTGTCTTGTGTAAATTCTTTACAAATATATCAATAAAATTTGGGAATTTCTTAATCCACCCCATGTTTTTCTTAGGCACCACATGAAATTCCACAAATGCCCCTCAAAACCAGAAGTATACTTCTGGTTCACACCCTATCTTATGTAAAATACTTTGAAAGGGTTATTGTAAGTATACTTTTGGTTCTTGGACGCAGTTAAAGGCGCCATGCCTCTTCCCCTCCCATTACATCATTTTGAAAAAACAAAACACTAACACTCTCAAACTCTTTAAAACCCTTCTCACCAAAACCAATTTTTTTCTCATAACATCAACACAAATCATCAAGTATTGGATACGTATAACATTCTAATGGAATCAAGAAACCAACAATCACCACCAATCAATCAAGCAAGTGATTTAAGCTAGTTTTAGAGTTTATGTGATTTCTACTAAAATTAGTAAAATAGGGTTCTAAATGTGTTATTATATCTAGTTTACATCATTAGGGCTCATTTGAAAACACTTCGTAAAGTTTATTTGAAGATCAATGCTTTTTTGACACATTTAGGGTATTGGGACGTTGAGGTGTGTTGTTCTGTTTTCGCATAGGAAACCGAAAGTATAATTCCGATTTTGATAAGAACAAAATCAGAATTATAATTCTGGTTTCTATCTGCACATGTTTTTGTCCATGTTTTGCATTTTAGATCTTATGCTAACATTTTTTTCTTACTTCTACAAGAGATATGGATGAGATACAATCACGTTTGAGGCACGACAGGATTACACAACATGCTTCTATGCAGAGAGAGATGAGTCAGGCAACCCAGTCTCATAGTGCATATGGACAGGCCATACTAGATCCACCTTCTACTGCTTTAGCCTCCGATGAGTCAACTTCTACTCCTTCTACATCGTCCTCCCGCAGTAGAAGGGATTCTCCAATACATCCTTCCCCGCCTCCGTCCTCCCGCAGACGCACATCCTCACCAAGGATATTTAAGACACGATCATTGTATGGTACACATGCGACACCTGAGTGTCATACATCTAAACGACCTCAGTCCTAGCCTCCATCAAAGGTGAGACCCGAGGCTACACGAATAACACCTGAGGCACCGGTGGCCCCCGAGGCACTAGAGGCAGCGCAAGCTCCTCAGGGCTTTGGAGGAGGATCTTTGTTGGTACACAGATCTTTTTGGACACCAGTGCCACTTACACCAACATCATGCACCTTAGGTACTTTACTGATTTTGAGGCGATTTGTTGGTGGAACTGGGGGGCTTCCTGCTTGATTTACTTGTATACCAATTTGGCTGAGGGGATTAAGTGAAAGATGAGGCAGCATGTCACTCAAGATGGTATAAATTCTTTCTCATAGTAGACTTTGTTAATTATTCTTATTCTGAAACTATTTATTTAATTTTGTTATTTCAGGGATAGATCCTACAACACTTCCCCCGCATCTCAGGAAGGTCACTTGCTCTAGGTTATATTGAAGATAAGTCGCGTGCCTGTGCATATGAGCCGCTCAGAGGGAACCAGGCGATAGAGTCGTTCCAGGTTTACTTAGACTGGCTAGTGCACGAGGACATTCACTTCGGTTCCTATGTCGACCACCGTGAGACGATACCATTTGATGAGGTTTCGCTGTTTACATGTTGGTTGGCCTGCGGGACTTGCAAGACTGCTTCTTATATGCCTGAGCGGGTGATGTGTAACACCCCAAATCTACCCATCGAATATTATTCAAATCAGAGTGCGGAAAGATAATCATACAAGGGATGTCACAATTCCTTCGCAAAACAACATGCATTTAGTCACAACTATACAAATACATAACACTTAGATCAAGGATGAACTTATAACAATTCATCTCCATTAAATCAATTAATCAAATAAACAACAGAATTATAATTCCTTTAACAGTGACAACTCTATTCTTATATTCAACGAGAAACAAGTTCAAATTATTAATATTATTCACTTAACAAACATTCACAATTCTTCCTAAACTTCGACAACTTAAACACTATAGCAATTAAACAAAAAACGTTCATCCCCCCCGAGTGCTACGTATCAGAGCAATTGACACCAACTTGAACTAGCAACAACTAATTCTTCCATTCTTGAACACCTACATGTTATCAGTATAAAGGCAACGGCGAAACAAATGAAAGGGTGAGATATCTACCAATATAAATAAGTGTATGATATATAATATGCTAAGATTAAATCATACAAAATTATCACATCGCAATCAGCAACACCATAAACCACTTAACAATCAACAACAACACAATTCACTTCACAGTTAACAACAACATAACTCACTTCACATCACAACAATCATATTTATGATAATTCAAATGAGACTCAATAATGCATATGCATGTGGTACCAACAGGGCTTCAGCCCCCTTCGCTAATTGCCAATTAATAGAGGCACAAGGCATAAGCCTCTGTCACAAATATGCCAATACAGGCCTTCACAGATGCAAATGTAATGTGACACTAACAACATCATAAATTCACTTCGCAAGGCATACGTCTATATCACTACTTCACTGGACATAGGTGTAATACAGTGAACTGACTTTGAGATTTTTGTATCGCAAATGTGCGGATAGCAAGAGTCGCCACTGACTTTTCTTTTATCCAATTAAGGGAAGATAAAAAATACAGAAAAAGACCTTCGTTAGATTCTGAGTAAGGGAGAAGGTTATGAAAAGGGAAGGTATTAGCACCCCTTTCCATCCGTAGTTATCTACGGGCTCTTAGTTGCTCTTAGATCACTTTAAAATTGTGCTTTCTGTGTGTTTGACAAAATTGTTTTGAAAAGGCATTTCGCTTTGACTTTGTAATAATTCATGTCGGAATGTATACAAAGTGTTCGGAAATGTTTCGTTTTTGAAAAGAGTTTGAACTTTGACAAAAGTGTGAGGTGTAAAAAGTATTTTGATAGAGCAAGCAACTAAAAGTCTTATTACCTACTCAGAATTGGTCGTTTTCGTGTTGTTTTACTTTCCTTTAGAATAGTGCTATCCATACCATTAGTTGGTAGGTAACCTTATTCGTTGGATGTAGAGGGACATTCGAAGGGACATCGTATGGTCATAGAAAGCAACTTTGTAGGAAGTATCCTAGCACATTCGAAGGGACTATCATCATTTTTCGTAGGCGACAATCGAGGGTCAAGATCATGTATTCGGAGGCGACATCGTGGGTCTTATGATCTTTGTATCGAAGGGACTATGATGATTTGTTTTGAAGGCAACGGTGCTAGAATACCTCTACGTTCGAGGGACATGACCATTTTGGATTCGCAAAGGCCACGAGAGAGAATTACCCTAAGGGGTGCGTGTGTGAAAGAAGTGTGTTGATTTCAGATATTTTATCTTGAAAATTAGCGGGCTAAGTTCATTATTATCTTGCCATACACGCCTAGTTACTAGCAATTTATAGGGTGCGGAAAGTAAAATGCGGAATGTAAAAGCGGAAATGTAAAGGTGCGGAAAGATAAACCTACGCTATTACATGGCTTTGGGGCAGATACATAATTTAAAATGCGGAAAATAAAATCCTAATTAAAACTATTACAACCCATAAACAGTTACATTATTGGAAAAATAAAATGATAAAAAGAAAACGTCCGAATCGGAGCAACCTGTGAAAGAATAAGAGATCGGAAAATATGATGAAATCGAAATAAGATAAAATGTTAGAAAAAATGCAATTTTTAATAGGAGAAAATTAATATAGGCTGGAAATAAGATAAATAAACTACAATAATTTTTTGGGATTTTTTGGAAAAGATTTAATAATTAAAATGCAATTAAAAGCGAATTAAATGCAAAAATATAAATAAAAATAAATATGCATGCAAAAATTATATTTTTTATTTATTAAATTAAATAAAGATTTTTATGACAATAATGCAAAAAGAATAAATATGCAGAATAAAATATAGAAAAGAATTAAAATGTAATGGAAAATAAAAAATAATTAGAAAATAGAAAATATGGAAAATAGTGCAAGTTTGGAAAAAGAAAAGGCAAAACCAGGTCCCAGGCTGGCTCGAACCGGTGTCCTGGAGTTGAAACTTTGAGATCCAATGCCTTTGCCATCTGAGCTAGCGTGCATCCGTGTTTGGAATTTGAAAACAGAGTGAATATAAGAGTGAAACGTGTCATGGATATTTGAATTCAAATCGAGTCAGCACGCGGGCCCCAGTTGTTTTTGAACGGACGAATCATAGCAAGCCATTGTGCCACGCATGCGGTCAACCTTCGACGCCGGAGTCCACGCCGGAGCTAGGGCTCCGGTCATCGTCTCCGATTGCCCATCAACCTGGAAATCCTGCAAAATGCATCAATCGAAACGAAACAAAAGCCCAGATCGACTAAATTGGACCTTGCGAACACGATGGTGAGGTCCTCTTGCCCTGAATCGGCCTGGATTTTGAGTTTCGAAACTCACAACCTTAAAAAACCTAACAATGGTGGCTTGGGTTTTTTACGTGGAAAGTCACATGTGATGCATCAAATACACTCCAATGAATGTCCTGAACTCAAAGAAACTCATGAAAACAATTAGCAATGCATGTAATATGGAAATCGAAATTGATAAAAGTGACAAACCGGTGAGAACTCAAGGGCACGTTCTGGGCAGCCTGGGCTTGGGGTATGAGTATGGATCGATTGCTGGGAACCTCCTGAAGGTGATTGAGTGGTTAAATTGGGCTGAAGCTTGCTGAAAACAAAAATTCGAATTTTTGGATTCTTGAAAAATTTTGCCAAAGTTTTGGGTGGTTTTTAGGGTTAGGGTTCGTGTCCTTGGTTTGTACACAATGCTGGCAATTTATAGAAGAGATTGGAAGAGAAAAAACAAGGAAAAAAGATTGGAAATTGAATGTGCAAATATTTTCCAATAAATAAAATCAAATTTCCTTTAAAACTTGATTTTTTCTTTCCATGTGCATGAGTCACGAATTTGGCAATTGGTGTGGGCTTTCTTGGACATTAAGAAAGATATAAATCCAACTTATTTGAAAAAGAAACTTAATTTTCATATTTTACATAATTTATTTTTGAATTAAATGTTGTAAAATTCAAATATAAATTATAAAAATAGAAAATCACCAATGCCAAGCATTTATGGGTCAAGAATGTTGTCATGAACAAGTTTGGATCAAAAGATTATAGGCCCATTTGGAAAATTTTGCAATTTGACCAAAATGTCCTTTTGTGCAATTGTCCAAAATTTCCCAACTTCTGAATAGTGTATCTTGCTCAATTTTCCACATTTTTGAATGTTCTTGGACTTTTTGGAAAGCTCTAAGAGTCCTATAAACAATGTCTTTGGTTTCATCTCAATTGGAGTTACCATGCTCAATATATCTTCAAATCAAAAAGCTGACTTTTTGTTGACTTTGAAAATGACCTGTAATGTTTTGAGCTATACCTCTCAAATGAAGCATTTTTTGGACATTCTTGTGAGACATGAAGTTGTAGAGAATTGAATTTCCTTCAAAATGAGCTTTGGTGGAAAATTTTCGAGAAAGTATGAGAAAGTTATGATCAACAAAGTTCATTGACTTTTCACCTAGAAACCCTAATTTAGAAAGTTTGACTTTGAGCAAATCTTGAGTTTTCTTGATGAATCATGATCAACCCTTGATCAAATGATGAATGTAACTTCAAAATGAGGATGTTGACCAAAATCGAAGTTTTGACTGTATGTTGACCACAGTTGACTTTTGTCCAATACAACCGATTTTCAACCATCCGAGCAATTGTCGAGGAAACTTGAGTTGTGAAGCTTGAAACTTGACATGGAGAATCTTTGAAACATATGAGGAAGCATGAAGACCATTGGAGATGTTGGAAATCCATCTTGACTTGAGAGATACCAAACCCTAGTTTGGGTTGATTGTCTAGGAGAGAGTTTGTCTGATCAACTCTTAAGGAATCCTTGAGCATAGATGTATGAAATCTCTTGAGAAGATGGAGGGCAAATTTTGGGATATGACAGCTGCCCCTGTTCAATCTTCTTGTACTGGAGGGTTAGATTGACATGCTTGTCTTTCGTGACCTAGAGGTAGAAGATGATTGAACACTCGAGTACACCTAAAAATTTGCACTCGCTATCTATGATGATGGAACGGGCTGGATGCCATTTGGAGAAGTTGGAGACTTGGGGAACGAGTCGACGCTAGACTCGAGGTTGTTAATAGGAGAGTGACGGAGATGGGCTTAAGATGCCATCGGAAAGGTCGATCCGGGAGTGAGTCGTATGTTAGGCTCTCAGATGTTCCCGAACGAGAGGAGATGGGCTTAAGATGCCATCCGAGGAGTCATACGTTAGACTTCGTGTTCACTTTAAATGAAGTTATTGGTCCGTATTGATTTTTAACCATATATGCAGATTCGAAAGTGAAGAAATGTTGACAAGTAGTCGAGATGAGCTTAAGATGCCATCCAAAGCAACCGAGTCGACGCTAGACTGTAGTCTTGTTGATAATAAGGAATCGAATAAATCTTCGTGTTGATTACCGAGGAGATTGTAGTTGGCAAAATGTGGATAGCTTCCTTGTGCATCGGTGTTTGATCCATTGCCTTATCGGAGGATAACCGAGGTGGTCTTTCGGATAGTTTTCCGTCGGTTCGGGCTTAATCTGGATCACCGTCGGAGGACAACCAAGGGCGGTCTTTCGATAGTTTTCCGTCGGTTGGGTTTAATCTGGACCGCGTCGGAGGACAACCAAGGGCGGTCTTTCGATAGTTTTCCGTTCGGGCTTAATCTCGACCTGTTCGATCATACTGCTTTGGAGAAAACAAGAGGAACTTTGATAGAATATTCGTTAGTTTTATGCAAAGTATGATGCATGACGTTGTATATGAATGACATATGCATAAATTATGACTTTATGAGAAATGTATGGATGATAGATGTTGTGATATTTCAAAACATATCCATCTTGAGGAAGATGCGGATATTCTGCTTGAAGATTCGACCGCTGGGAATGTGTAGGTGAGAACCCGCTCTTGAAGGAGAAGAAAGAAACTCGATTCCTCCGATGCACTATCGACCAAGTCTTGGGCCTAGATATTGTTGAGGAAGGTAGAGATTTGAGAAGCTCGTTGTTGGAGATCTCATAGACCTCCGAGGAGAGTCTCGAGGCGATCCGTTGGGGACCTTGTATGTAGATCCGTGAGGAAATTTAGAAGGCGCCCACTGGGATTCGAGTGTAGATCTCATTGGAGAGCATTTGATGGTTCCGAGAGACCGGCTAGAAGAGTCTCGAGTCCGTTGTAATCTCCGGCCGGGAATAAAGGTGTATGTTTCCTCCGATGCACTATCTGACCAAGTTTCGAGTCTGGATACCGCTGCTGGGGAAAAGGGGGAGGATTGAGAAATGTCCGCTGGGGATAAATATCTCGGTCGGGGATGAAATGTTACTTCTTGGAGACTGATGTATACTCCGCTGGGGAAGGTGTGTTGTGAGTGACACCTTTGTGGGGATCATGCTCTGTGGGGACTATTTGGTGACTTTCGTCGTCATCTCAATTCCTGGAACCTGTAGTAAGCACTTTTGCACGTTTCACTTTTCGTATGTTTGTGATTAGATTCTTATTGTCAAATGCATATAATCATTCAAAGCAAACGTTGGACTTTATGCAAACCACAAAAGTGAAAATTGTAAAGAGAAAGAACTTGTACTTATTTGCAATGTGGCGTATGGCCAAGTAGTTTGTACACAAGAAAGGTAAAAAGCTATGCGGAAACAATCTCGTTAAGTTCCAACTATGCTAGTACTCATATATTTCAACTATCTCATCTCCTTGTCAAGAGAAAGTGAGATCGATCTTCGCCATTTGAATCTTGAATGCGATAGTAGTTTGAAGCGTGTGATCTGGAAGAGACATAGTCGCGCTTAAATCCCTAACTTTTGCCTAGACCGCCTTTCGGTTTTCACCTAGGGATACCCTTTTTGCCCAAGCCGCCTTTTCGTGTTTTCGACTTACGGTGTACATGTTTTGTATATATCCTTTATTTTGCCCAAACCTTTTGGTTCTCCAGATGCCCTTATTTTTGCCTAGGCCACCGACCTAGCGGGTCTCTTTATGCGTAGTATTTTTGACTATGTCCGCACGGGGTGTGGGAAGTCTTCACCATCCATGGTGCTAAGTATCATAGCTCCGCCGGAAAATCGTCTTGACTACAAATGGTCCCTTATAGGTGGGAGTCCATTTGCCCAGGATCACCTTGTGGAAGAATGATGCGCTTGACTACTAGATCACCGACTTGGTAGACTCGGTGCTTGACCTTCTTATTAAATGCTCGATCATTCGTTTCGATAACCGTCCATGGCGTATGGACGCCAGTCGCTTCTCATCAATCAAGTTAATCGGTCAAGGCGATTTCGACCCAATCGCTTCGCCTAACTCGCCTCTGGAGGACTCGTTGAGGGTATCCAACCTCGATGGGTAAGACGGCTTCCATACCGTATACAAGAGAGAAGGGGTTGCCCTTGATGTTCGTGAAAAGCGATAACCATGAAGAGCAAATGGTAACATCTCATGCCAATCCTTGTAAGTCACCGTCATCTTCTCAGATAATCTTCTTAATGTTCTTGTTGGCGGCTTCCATCGCGCCATTCATCTTAGGCCGATATGGAGAAGAATTGTGATGCTTGATCTTGAACTGCGCGCGAGTTCGGTGATCATCTTATTGTTGAGATTAGAGCCGTTATCCGTGATAATCCTTTCGGGGTGCCATATCGATGATAAGATTATGTTTGATGAATCGAGCCACAACATTCTTGGTAATGATGCATACGAGGTCGCTTCTACCCACTTGGTGAAATAGTCAATTGCCACAAGGATGAAACGATGTCCATTGGAAGTGGGCTTGATTTCTCGATCATGTCAATGCCCCACATTGCAAAAGGCCAAGGAGAAGTTAAACGCTCGAGGTACCGAGGTACGTGTACTTTGTCCGCATAACCGCATTTGTGACAAGATCGAGCGAAGGGTGACAATCGCTTCCATGGTAGACCAATAGTAACTGCTCAAAATCTTCTTAGCCATGGTGTGTCCATGGAATGGGTACCAAATTCGCCTTGTAACTCTTCCATGATATTTTTGTCTCGTCTACACAGTGAGTAAGCACAAGTCGTGGTTGCGCTTGTATAAAATGCCGCTGAGAAAGAATTTGGGAGCAAATCTCCTCATGAACTTCTTATCATTGATAGATCCCCTGCGAGATATTCCTGAGTCTCAAGATACCTCTTCACATCGTAGTACCAAGGTTTCTCTTCTGCGTCAAGCTCACAACAATATGCTGGTTCGTCAAACATCTCAATGATGATCTGGGGAGCCTCGTTGTCCCATCTAACCTTGAACATAGACGACATAGTAGCCAATGCGTCTGCCAACTGATTCTCTTCTCGTGGAATATGATTGAAAGTGATCTCTTCAAAGTAGGGAATCAAACTCAGAACATGCTCTCGATATGGAATGAGATTCGGATGCTTCGTATCCCACTCGCCCTTAATCTGACTGATCATTAAAGCTGAGTCTCCATACACTCGTAAGAACTTGATTCTCAAGTCAATAGCAGCTTTAAGACCCATGATGCACGCTTCGTATTCGGCCATATTGTTAGTGCAACTGAAACATAATCTGGCGGTGAAAGGCGTGTGTCCGCCTGTAGGGGATGTGATGATGGCGCCAATGCCATTGCCAAGTGCGTTTGAGGCTCCATCAAAGACCATAGTCCATCGGGATCCTTGTTCGGGTCCTTCGTCCGGCCCGGTTCTTCACAATCAGAACTAGTAAAACATCTTCATCCGAAATTAACCGCATAGATCGATAGTCATCTACGGATGAGCCAAATGATCGGCTACCACACTTCCTTTGATCGCTTCGAGAAGTGTACGGATGTCATATTCGGTCAAGATCATTTGCCATCTTGCTATTCTTCCGAGAGAGCTGGTTTCTCAAAGATGTATTTTATCGGATCCATCTTGGAAATCAACAAGGTAGTGTGAGTCAACATATACTGCCTTAGTCGTGAGCGCCCCAAGCGTTGCAAGTTTTCTCATTTGTGAGTATCTTGTTTCACAATCGGTAAACTTTTGCTAAGGTAGTATATTGCATGCTCTTTTCGACTGCACTCGCCATGTTGCCCCAACACACACCCCATTGAGTTCTCTAACACGCAAGTACATGATAAGAGGTCTTCCTTCGGCGGCATCGGGATGGGAGGATTCGTAGGTACTCCTTGATTTTGTCAAAAGCGATCCGGCAATCGCCGTTCCATTCCACTACTTGATCTTTCTTAAGTAACTTAAAGATTGGCTCACAAGTAGCAGTCAGGTGTGCAATGAATCTGGCAATGTAGTTTAGTCGGCCCAAGAAACCTCTAACCTCTTTCTCATGGGCGCCGCATCTCTTGAATAGCTTTAACCTTGGCGGGGTCAACCTCAATACCTTTACCACTGACAACAAACCCTAGGAGTTTTCCGGATCTGACCCCAAAGGTGCACTTGTTGGGATTCGGTCTCAATCTGTACTTCTTCAACCTGTCAAATAGTTTCTGCAAATGATCAAGATGTTCTTCTTCGGTCTGTGATCGAGCTATCATGTCGTCGACGTAGACCTCTATCTCGTGATGAATCATGTCGTGAAACAATGTCACCATAGCATCGATAAGTGGCACCCGCGTTCTTCATCCGGCATAACCTTGTAGCGTAGTGCCCCACTGTAACAAAAGTAGTCTTTTCCATGTCTTCGTGGAGCCATTTTGATCCGATTGTAACCGGAGAAACCATCCATGAAGGAGAAAACCTTATTTGAGCGGTGTTGTCAACCGTAACATCAATGTGAGGAAGTGGGAAATCGCTCTTCTGACTCGCTTTGTTCGATCTCCGTAATCCACACATTCGTACTTTACCATCCTTCTTAGGCACGGTACCACATTAGCAACCCACGGGATAGGAGGTAACGGCTAAGAAACCCGCATTGAACCGCTTCATAACCTCGGCTTTGATCTTCTCGACATCTCGTGACGCATACGACGAACCTTCTGCTTTATTGGGAGAAAACCTTTTGTTGGCAATCGTGCACCACAATATCAATGTCCAAACCTGCATGTTCGTATGACCAAGCAAAACCTCAACATAGTCTCGTAGCATCCGAACCAACCTTTCTTTAACACCTCTCAAGACCCGCTTCTATCTTGATCTCTTTCTGCCTTCGCAGACCAAATTCACAACCTCAACTTGCTCTTCGTGTGGTCAGATAACTCGCTCTTCTTCAGTAGCCGGCAAGTTCTCCGGCACTTCACAATCTTCCTCACTTTCGCCTTCGCTTGGTAGATCGGATTATCAAGTCATATTTAGCACTAGCATAATCATATTAACTAGATTCGTGAGTGATTCGCAGTTGTATCACGTGGTGTGTGTAAGAAACACATAGCTTTTGAAGGGGTGATAAAGTAAAGAAAGAAAACAAACAATTGAATGCAAAAGTCCAACGAATTTATTGAATGAAAATACGCAAACGATGATAATAACCTCGCAAACGAGCCATGATGCCCCTGTAAGGCACTAGGCTTTCAAAGTTTATTGTTCAAAACATAAAGAGATACGAAAAGCAAAACAAAACAAGAGCAATTACTCGACTAAAGGAGATTGGTATGACGCCTTCGGTCTTCCAATTGCCGAGCCCTTTATCCGGAGTCGAAGATCCACTTGTCGATGTCGAGCCGTTGTCGCCGCCTTCTATAGCATGGACTCCACTGGCCGATGTGGAAGGGAGGTTGGCCGCACGTCGCGTATCATCTTCGACCCTTGAGGTGAAGCCTAAACCGCCTTGTCGATTTGAAGGGAAGATCGGAGTTGACCCTAAATAGTACTCTTTCCTTTTCAACAAAGCTTGAGCATCTTTCAATGAGGCCATCCTAGGCGGAACTTTAGCATCTTCAGAGGACTGGAGAGTCAGCATGACTGGGTATTGTTTCAAAAGCTTGACATGGAGTCTCAAGAATTCACCCTCCATCTCGAGATAGCGGAATGATAGATGATGACCATATATTCTTCTTCACCACATACCGTAACAACCTTCCCTTTCACCGGTATTTCACCGATGTAAGGTAGAGGTATACCCGCCCCATGTATCCAAGGCCCAAGTAGGCAAGAATAAGTCGGACGGATGTCCATGACAAAGAAAGTGGAATCAAAAGTATGGGAACCGACTTTAACAGTGCAGAGTGAGCTCTCCAAGCATGCGCGCTTAGAACCATCAAAAGCCCTCACAATAATGTCACTGGTCTCGAACCAACCCTTCGACATCAAGCCGATCAAAAGCTTCTTGTAGGATATTCATAGCGTAACCGTGTCAACCAAAACATGAGACAGGTAGTACCCTTGCATTCAATGTAGATGTGCAAGGCTTTGTTGTGTTTCTTTCCAGGGTCAAATCAAGATCGAGAAGCCTAGGCCGTTGTTGGCAGCCAGCTAGCGATACAAACTTCGAATCGATCGTGGTAGTGTCTTGCGACGTGAGCATTCTTCGAAACTTCACCAAGGCATTAGTATGAGCCTCGAGCACAAGAGCAGAGCAAGCATGGATATCTTGGACGAGTCTCATCCCAACTGCTCCACAACATTGTAGTCACTCTTCTTGATAATCTTCGAATTTCTCCATTTCTTGTTTGGAGGTGTCTTCAGAACTTCCTTTGGTACGGTCGAAAGGTGATGAGTCAACGTTCTTTCCTCTAGGGGATATTGATTGAGTAGTCGGAATGCGAGTGGAGTCGCATGTCTTTTGGAGGAGATATCTCGAGTGAATACTCTTCCAGCCGGTCACCTTACTTGATCCGTGATGTTGTCGATGTCGAATGGTAACTTCAGAAGAAGATCTTCAATAGTCGAGGGTCTTGCTTGACGCCATGATAGTAAACATCACCCATAATTCCAAGGGATAGCCTTGTCGAGGAATATGGAACTGGTCTTGGAGAAGTGATAATGAGAGGTGCCACTCTAGGCACGTGGATCGCAGAGGAAATCCTTATTGTGTTAACATCAAGATAGTCTGGGAAATCGTCACCCCATCCTCGCCTTAACATCTTCAATAGGAATCTTGTAACTATCGTGACGTGTACTTCACCATGTAATCATACTTTCCACTTGGCGCCCCAAGGTATCCCACACGATGGTAGCTGCTCGCATTGTCAATCTTCAACTTAGACATTTCTTCACACAACTTCGCAGTGGTTTCGTAAATAGTATCTCACGGTTGTCCATCATACACCGAACACGCCTTCTCAACCAAGCACAACCATCAGTGCATATGGGCACCGACGACAATCCTCCGGGCATCCGGATTGACACCGCTTGCAACAAATTCTCCTTAATACCATCAAAGGAATGGTCAAGTCATCTATGTTGAAAACATAAGTATCGCCACCAACAAAGATTGGAACTCTTGTCATGGTTAGGCATAGGCGCGTTGATCACATTCGAGTCTCAACAGAGGATCAAATTCAACTGCTTAGCTTCAATCATATCTTGAATCTTGTTCTTGAGCCCAACAATTGTCGTTGTCGCCCCTGGCTGTTGGAATGGTAAGCACACTTAGCATTAGGATTGTATTTCGGAGAGGAAGTGTTGACATTCGAGGAGGATCCTCAAGGTAATCACCTGCTCAACATGTGTTGCAAGGCTTGCGACAATGGCATGTTGATCTTCAGAACCGCCTTCGTGGCGCTGCTCGTTATGCGCGTTGTCTCACCGAGGTTGGCCGATGTAGGATCGAGATCACAACCGCCCCACGATTGAGCACGGTCGGTCTTGGCTCGGCTTTTCGACCATACAGATTAGCTTCTTTCTTACCGCCAAAAGATCTCTTCAAAGATTCGAGGATGACTCCACCGAATCTTCCCACTCTTGATACCACTTCAATACGTCAATATCACGGTGAATCCTATGAAGAGTTTCCAATCGATGAT
Source organism: Vicia sativa (assembly GCA_021764765.1). Taxonomy (NCBI): domain Eukaryota; kingdom Viridiplantae; phylum Streptophyta; class Magnoliopsida; order Fabales; family Fabaceae; genus Vicia; species Vicia sativa. The sequence goes on along the minus strand of CM038795.1, from coordinate 160,291,208 downwards.
TGAAGAATGGCCTGCCGGTGTTCCCATAAACATATCAACCAACTCCCTATTGGACAAGGGTGGTGAACTCGCTCGCTAGATCTCTCCATTTCGAGCATACCCTTGAACTTCTCGTCACGACCCATAGACATGCTTTGTAGTTGCATGCGAGTGGGTGTCAATTCAACATTGTACTCATACTGTCTGTAGAAAGCATCAGCCAAATCACTCCAAGTACGGATACGGTCATTCTCTAGCCGATAGTACCATTCCAACGGGTTCGGACAAACTCTCTTGAAAATAGTGCATCCACAATCATCATCGGGGATTGATTTTCTGAACATAAGACTTCAAATGCAGCTTTGGGCAAGACATGCCATCATATTTGGCAAAAGTAGGAACCTTGAACTTGGGAGGAATCACAACACCAGGAACAAGACTTAGATCATCAAAATTCAGCCGGACATTTTCAAGTTTTCCACAAGATTCGACGGTCTTCGAGTTGTTTGTACTTGTCATCTTCATCGAGTGTTGGCTATAATCGAATGATCCTCTCCTCCTTTCTTGGCTCACGCCGATCACCTTCATCACCCTTGGTACTCCCCGGTATGGACACTTCCTTCGAGAGCTCGATCCGACCGACCACTTTTGGACCACCTTTGAAACGTCTACCCATGTTGAGGAGACCAACAACCTTCTTCTTCTTGTTGATGAGCTTCTTCAAATCTTCCTGGCCTTGGACCAAGTTGGTGAACATCCTAAACCGAGCATTCTCGAGCCGGAGATCTTTGATCTGCTCAAGAGCCATTTCGCTAAAATAAATAGCGAGCAAATGAGAAAACCAATCTCCAATGTACCTGTGATGCAATGTTATGCTATGCTATGCGATGTTTATGTGAATGCAATGCAATGTTTTCAAGGACCTAAGAGATTTAAATTTGTTAAACAAGCAATGAACAAACATTTATTAGTACGTTTTCATTATTCTCTTTTTTCTTTTTAAGTACAAGGGATAGTTCAAAACAATAAAAGAAAACATAAACATCCTAAAGCTCTAAGTCTCCCATGGGCGCTTCCTCTTGGTGCCGATGTAAGCGTTGATATTTCGCTCCTCGTGAAGTAGCTTGGTCAACTCTAACACTTTCTTCTCGCTTGCGTAACACTGAGCTTCAAAGGTATCCCTTTCTTCCTTGAGCTGAATCCAGGATCTCTTCAAGTCTTCAAAATCGTAGGCATGTCGATGGAGAACAAGATAGGTACGCCACCTATAGCAACAGTTCCATAATTACGTAAAACAGCGTGAATGGCATCATGATGTTTTGAGCTCGAGCTCGCACCCATCCGAGGTAAGGTTCCCAAGGAATGGAGTTCGGTGCCCCAAAGTCTTGGTATCGCTTCTTTACCATGCCCCAAGCGTATAAACCTTCGCTTGCATTCGAGATCATGATTGTAATGAACACAATATCTTGGAGAAGCATATCATGTGGACCATCTCTTCGGCAAAACCAAACCGACGAGAGCTAGAGAAGGGTTGTAAGTGATACCTCCCTTATACCAAGTAGCGGTACATTAGGGAACTCTCCACAACGCTCAATGAAGGTGAAGTCCTTTTGAGAGAAAAAGCTCCAACGAATATCTGAGTGAGAGAGCGACATTAGCCTTTGAGACCATCTCAACCTTTGTTCATTCTTCAAAACTGATGGAGGAAGGTGCGAAATAAACCACCTTGAAAGTAACGGTATACAACACATGAGAGTTCCTTGTCGCTTAGTAGTACGAGTGGAGAGAAGGATGTCTCCAAGTAAAGTAGGCACTGGATTGCGGGTAAGGAACAACTTGATGGTATTGATATCGATGAACTGATCCGAATTAGGAAATAGAACCAAACCATAAATTAGCAAGGCCACAATATTTTCAAATGCATGGAAACTCATAACTTTGAGGAATTCTCGGGCTTTCTTGATTAAGAACTTGGAAAGTAAACCCTTAACTCCACTTCTAGTTTCCCAATTGGCTTCGATATCTGAACGCTTAAGGTGTAAGGCGGATGCGATGTCTTAGAACTTAGGAACCTTTTCCAAACCGGTGAATGGCATTTGGTCAAGAATAGGTACCCCAAGTAGCTTAGAGAACTCTTCCAAGGTAGGAACCAACTGATAATCTGGAAATGTAAAGCAATGGTGTTTCGGATCAAAGAACTGGAATAGGACATGCATCATATCTTCTTCAAAACCAGAGATAACCAAATAAAGTAGATAACCATGTCTTTTGATGAACTGAGCATGGTCGGGAATTTCTGAAACCAATTCTTTGAGTTGAGAAGGGATACCCATAAAGTTGATTCGGATAGTCTTTCTAGAAGCCATAATACCCTACAAAACAGAGCAAAGATAAATCCCTAGGTCCTTGAAATAGTTAGAAATGATATGCAATGCAAATGATGTCATGATGTCATGTTTAGCACACACAAACAATTCACACAATGAGCCTAGGTTTAAGGCTTGCATGAGGTATAGGTGATTACCCCACCAAACGTTTGAGTTGGTTCATCCTGTCCTATAATAGTAACCGGGTTCTAGGAATCTCATATCACAGATCTTTCTCGTAGGCGCTTATTTCAATACGACGGCCAAGTGGTCGATCGAAAATGTCCCAAAAGTCTAATCTCAATGAGCGTAGCATCGAGTATCAACCAACCTCGGTCTACACCAAAGCCGGCCATCTCACTACCTTCTAATGGCCAAGATGGGTCAATTAAGGTTCTAAAAGTTTAGTTAGCTGATGACACCACGAAGCCAAATACTATCTTCAACTTGGGAATGAAGAGTATCGGGACAACCAAAGTGTCACGCTAACGTAGCCATCATGTTGACCGCGTAGTTATACGTCTAGCGGTCGCAATGATCTAATGCTACTTACCTAAAAGGAAACCCGGATCCGGGTGTAGGATCCCCCAACAATATAGTACCCAAGCAACCTTTAAAGATAAAGCATACAAGTCAAACAAAAAGTGATAAAAGTTATCTAGAAATCCTTAAGGCAATTCTCTCTTTAGGGTGTTCTCCCACAGAGTCGCCAGCCTGAATACTTGAACCGACTTTGTAGGATTTTTGTATCCAAATGTGCGGATAGCAAGAGTCGCCACCGACTTTTATTTTTATCCAATTAAGGGAAGGTAAAAGTAAAAAAAGACCTTCGTTAGATTCTCGAGTTCGGAGAATGGTTATGAAAAGGGAAGGTATTAGCACCCTTTTCATCCGCAGTTATTCTACTGCTCTTAGTTGCTCTTAGATAACTTTTAATATTGCTTTCGTGTGTTTGACAAAAATGTTTTGAAAAGGCATTTCGCTTTGACTTTGCAATGACTCATGTAGGAGTGTATACAAAGTGTTCTAAATGTTTCGTTTTGAAAAGAGTTTGAACTTTGAAAAAGTGTGAGGTGTGAAAAGCATTTGGTTTAGAGCAAGCAACTAAAAGACTTATTTACCCACTCGAATTGATCGTTGCATTTCTACGCTCCTTTAGAATGGCCAGCCGCACCATTAGTTAATAGGTAGCTCCATTCGCTGGATGTAAGCGGGACATTCAAGGGACATCGGATGGTCATAGAAGGCAACTTGTAGGAAGTATCCTAGCACATTCGAAGGGACTATCATCATTTTTCGTAGGCGACAATCGAGGGTCAAGATCATGTATTCGGAGGCGACATCGTGGGTCTTATGATCTTTGTATCGAAGGGACTATGATGATTTGTTTTGAAGGCAACGGTGCTAGAATACCTCTACGTTCGAGGGACATGACCATTTTGGATTCGCAAAGGCCACGAGAGAGAATTACCCTAAGGGGTGCGTGTGTGAAAGAAGTGTGTTGATTTCGGATATTTTATCTTGAAAATTAGCGGGCTAAGTTCATTATTATCTTGCCATACACGCCTAGTTACTAGCAATTTATAGGGTGCGGAAAGTAAAATGCGGAATGTAAAAGCGGAAATGTAAAGGTGCGGAAAGATAAACCTACGCTATTACATGGCTTTGGGGCAGATACATAATTTAAAATGCGGAAAATAAAATCCTAATTAAAACTATTACAACCCATAAACAGTTACATTATTGGAAAAATAAAATGATAAAAAGAAAACGTCCGAATCGGAGCAACCTGTGAAAGAATAAGAGATCGGAAAATATGATGAAATCGAAATAAGATAAAATGTTAGAAAAAATGCAATTTTTAATAGGAGAAAATTAATATAGGCTGGAAATAAGATAAATAAACTACAATAATTTTTTGGGATTTTTTGGAAAAGATTTAATAATTAAAATGCAATTAAAAGCGAATTAAATGCAAAAATATAAATAAAAATAAATATGCATGCAAAAATTATATTTTTTTATTTATTAAATTAAATAAAGATTTTTATGACAATAATGCAAAAAGAATAAATATGCAGAATAAAATATAGAAAAGAATTAAAATGTAATGGAAAATAAAAAATAATTAGAAAATAGAAAATATGGAAAATAGTGCAAGTTTGGAAAAAGAAAAGGCAAAACCAGGTCCCAGGCTGGCTCGAACCGGTGTCCTGGAGTTGAAACTTTGAGATCCAATGCCTTTGCCATCTGAGCTAGCGTGCATCCGTGTTTGGAATTTGAAAACAGAGTGAATATAAGAGTGAAACGTGTCATGGATATTTGAATTCAAATCGAGTCAGCACGCGGGCCCCAGTTGTTTTTGAACGGACGAATCATAGCAAGCCATTGTGCCACGCATGCGGTCAACCTTCGACGCCGGAGTCCACGCCGGAGCTAGGGCTCCGGTCATCGTCTCCGATTGCCCATCAACCTGGAAATCCTGCAAAATGCATCAATCGAAACGAAACAAAAGCCCAGATCGACTAAATCGGACCTTGCGAACACGATGGTGAGGTCCTCTTGCCCTGAATCGGCCTGGATTTTGAGTTTCGAAACTCACAACCTTAAAAAACCTAACAATGGTGGCTTGGGTTTTTTACGTGGAAAGTCACATGTGATGCATCAAATACACTCCAATGAATGTCCTGAACTCAAAGAAACTCATGAAAACAATTAGCAATGCATGTAATATGGAAATCGAAATTGATAAAAGTGACAAACCGGTGAGAACTCAAGGGCACGTTCTGGGCAGCCTGGGCTTGGGGTATGAGTATGGATCGATTGCTGGGAACCTCCTGAAGGTGATTGAGTGGTTAAATTGGGCTGAAGCTTGCTGAAAACAAAAATTCGAATTTTTGGATTCTTGAAAAATTTTGCCAAAGTTTTGGGTGGTTTTTAGGGTTAGGGTTCGTGTCCTTGGTTTGTACACAATGCTGGCAATTTATAGAAGAGATTGGAAGAGAAAAAACAAGGAAAAAAGATTGGAAATTGAATGTGCAAATATTTTCCAATAAATAAAATCAAATTTCCTTTAAAACTTGATTTTTTCTTTCCATGTGCATGAGTCACGAATTTGGCAATTGGTGTGGGCTTTCTTGGACATTAAGAAAGATATAAATCCAACTTATTTGAAAAAGAAACTTAATTTTCATATTTTACATAATTTATTTTTGAATTAAATGTTGTAAAATTCAAATATAAATTATAAAAATAGAAAATCACCAATGCCAAGCATTTATGGGTCAAGAATGTTGTCATGAACAAGTTTGGATCAAAAGATTATAGGCCCATTTGGAAAATTTTGCAATTTGACCAAAATGTCCTTTTGTGCAATTGTCCAAAATTTCCCAACTTCTGAATAGTGTATCTTGCTCAATTTTCCACATTTTTGAATGTTCTTGGACTTTTTGGAAAGCTCTAAGAGTCCTCTAAACAATGTCTTTGGTTTCATCTCAATTGGAGTTACCATGCTCAATATATCTTCAAATCAAAAAGCTGACTTTTTGTTGACTTTGAAAATGACCTGTAATGTTTTGAGCTATACCTCTCAAATGAAGCATTTTTTGGACATTCTTGTGAGACATGAAGTTGTAGAGAATTGAATTTCCTTCAAAATGAGCTTTGGTGGGAAAATTTCTGAGAAAGTATGAGAAAGTTATGATCAGTCAAAGTTCAGTTGACTTTTCACCTAGAAACCCTAATTTAGAAAGTTTGACTTTTGAGCAAATCTTGAGTTTTCTTGATGAATCATGATCAACCCTTGATCAAATGATGAATGTAACTTCAAAATGAGGATGTTGACCAAAAATCAGAAGTTTTGACTGTATGTTGACCACAGTTGACTTTTTGTCCAATACAACTGATTTTCAACCATCTGAGCAATTGTCTGAGGAAACTTGACTTGTGAAGCTTGAAACTTGACATGGAGAATCTTTGAAACATATGAGGAAGCATGAAGACCATTGGAGATGTTGGAAATCCATCTTGACTTGAGAGATACCAAACCCTAGTTTGGGTTGATTGTCTAGGAGAGAGTTTGTCTGATCAACTCTTAAGGAATCCTTGAGCATAGATGTATGAAATCTCTTGAGAAGATGGAGGGCAAATTTTGGGGTATGACAGACTTCCATGGCTTCAGAAATAAATTCAAATGTTTCACGTCTTTCCAGATATCTTCTATGGTAGCATTTAAGAGCGTAAAGGATTCATCTGAGCCCAGGGCTCGACGAGCCAACTGCTAGGTCCACCTTTCTCGTGGTCATTTTCTCAGAGCTGGATGGTCTCGGGATCGGTGCTTTTGCCCGACGCTTTCTTCCCGACTATTTCCCCTTTCTTTAGCATCTCAAGATCTTTTCTCTATGTTACTCTCCTCACCCTTAACATAGAATTCCTCCCAGATGATAATTTTATCCATGCTCTCCACCGGCTTCTGCACCAGGGATTCATTGAACTTCCCGACTTGGAGTCCATGCTGGAATGCGGCCTTAAAGATCTCCTGATTGGAGTGGGAGACCTTTATGGTTTCTTCGTTGAACTAGGCCATGTAGTTCCTTAGAGACTCTGAAGGAAGCTTCCTGACACTAAAAGTGTTGTATTAGCTACCTTCTGGTGTCGGTTTGCTGAGAACTGCTGGATTATCTTCTTGTTGAAATTCTGATAGTTGGTAACGAAATATCTGGTTAGACTAATATACCACCTTAAGGCCGATTCCTTAAAGGTACTATCCATAAGTTTGCACTTCAAGGAATAACTAGCTCCAATAAATGCCAGCATATTGTTTACAGCAATGATATGCTCGTGCGGGTCTGTTTTGCCGTCGTAAGACGCGAGCACAGGGAGCTTGAAGTTTTCTGGGACTTGGTCGTCCTAGATGGCTTGGGAAAATGGTTGCGGCTCTAAGAGCTCCAGGTCTTGCTGTGCAACCTCTTCTTGACTTTTTTGCTGGAGCACATGGACATTGTCCTGAAGAGTGTCGTTTTGCTGGCGCAAGTCATCTATCATAACCAACAAATGCGCCAAATCTGGTGGCAGATCATTCTCTGGAGTTGTAGACATTGTCTTCTTAGTATGTCGCGGTGGCCTAGGAAAATTTTACCGAGGCCCCACGGTGAGCGCCAAATGTTCTTGCTAGAAAATCTATATTAGAATGTTTAGGGATTCGGAGACTCAAGCAAGTTATCTTGAGATCCAAGCTTTGTGTCTTTCTTATCCCTCAATCGGGAGCCCTTTTTATAGAGGTATCGGGACCTCATTAATCACTGCTTGTAACTTCCGTGGCCCTTCATCATATGTAATTGAGTTGTCTTTAACTTTTGTAATGTCCGCCATCGCCAATGATGGCTGGTAAAGTAACGTGTGCCATCAAGTATAAAGCGACAATTACATCCCTGAAGAATCGACATCTTCATATCGTCCTCGTAATTGTCGGGATGGTCGTAACCCCTAGATCCGGAGAGTGTGCTCGACAGTAGACCCTTCATCTCCTAATGGGCTTTAGTCATCGGAATCCTCCGGCTTCATAGCCCGGATAAGTCCAACCGTATGAGCCAGGGTGTATTCAATAGTGGAAATTCGCTATTTTTTCCTAGCCGATTACTATACCTCGGGCGGTGTATTTTATGCATGAACAGTTAGTATTTAGAATCAATATTGAAATTGTAAACATAGAATAATTCGAAATCGTGTAATAAAATTAACTCAAAAATATAAAAACAGAACCGCACAATGAAGTTCCGTAGAAAAGAAAGCAAAACTCCAAAACATCAAAGAAACAAATCGGATGGTTATTCACTCACTCTCAGGAGCGTGAGATTGTTATTCTCCCTATACTTTTGGGAGAATATGGCTTTCTCTCTTAATTGAACTTACATCTTTTTGATATCTTAGGGCATGTTAATCCTCATGTTTTATGAATAGACAGATAATGGTTTTATCCAAATCCACTATTGGAAAATTTATCTTGCCACCCCTAAATTATACCTGCCACTCCCCCAAAAAAATTTATTCCAAAATTACTCCTGTTGAAATTTTCTGGTACCCCCACAAATTTTCCTGTAACTTTTTTCAATTTTTTTCAATATCGAAAATTTTAGTGTATTTGAAATTTCGGGTATGTACCAGAAATTTCAAATACACTGAAATTTCCGGTATTATCTTTTTTTTGTATTTTACCGGAAATCTTGTAAATTTCTGATACCACCCCCTAAATTTTTGGTTTTGTTTTAGAAAATTCTGAAATATATCAGAAAATATAGGAATTTCGTAAATTTCCGGTACCACACCAAAATTTCTGGTATTTTTTTGAAAATTTTGAAATATACTGAAATTTCTGATATGGGATTCGAAATTTTTGGTATTTGACTGAAATTTCTGGTAGACCCCCTAAATTTTCAGTAAAACTCAATTTTTTTGAAAAATTAGTAATTTTCACGAGGGTATGATAGTAAAATCATACCCATGGGAGTATCACGTAAAATTTGAGGGGTAGCAAGATAAATTCTCTCATTATAGGGAGAGTGACTCGACCAAAGGATGAGTGACACAAACAATGGACGTACAAGCGACTACGAGCCCTACTTTGAACTATATGTGTTATTCGCATGTCCTTGATAAATCTATTGTTGTCTTGTGTAAATTCTTTACAAATATATCAATAAAATTTGGGAATTTCTTAATCCACCCCATGTTTTTCTTAGGCACCACATGAAATTCCACAAATGCCCCTCAAAACCAGAAGTATACTTCTGGTTCACACCCTATCTTATGTAAAATACTTTGAAAGGGTTATTGTAAGTATACTTTTGGTTCTTGGACGCAGTTAAAGGCGCCATGCCTCTTCCCCTCCCATTACATCATTTTGAAAAAACAAAACACTAACACTCTCAAACTCTTTAAAACCCTTCTCACCAAAACCAATTTTTTTCTCATAACATCAACACAAATCATCAAGTATTGGATACGTATAACATTCTAATGGAATCAAGAAACCAACAATCACCACCAATCAATCAAGCAAGTGATTTAAGCTAGTTTTAGAGTTTATGTGATTTCTACTAAAATTAGTAAAATAGGGTTCTAAATGTGTTATTATATCTAGTTTACATCATTAGGGCTCATTTGAAAACACTTCGTAAAGTTTATTTGAAGATCAATGCTTTTTTGACACATTTAGGGTATTGGGACGTTGAGGTGTGTTGTTCTGTTTTCGCATAGGAAACCGAAAGTATAATTCCGATTTTGATAAGAACAAAATCAGAATTATAATTCTGGTTTCTATCTGCACATGTTTTTGTCCATGTTTTGCATTTTAGATCTTATGCTAACATTTTTTTCTTACTTCTACAAGAGATATGGATGAGATACAATCACGTTTGAGGCACGACAGGATTACACAACATGCTTCTATGCAGAGAGAGATGAGTCAGGCAACCCAGTCTCATAGTGCATATGGACAGGCCATACTAGATCCACCTTCTACTGCTTTAGCCTCCGATGAGTCAACTTCTACTCCTTCTACATCGTCCTCCCGCAGTAGAAGGGATTCTCCAATACATCCTTCCCCGCCTCCGTCCTCCCGCAGACGCACATCCTCACCAAGGATATTTAAGACACGATCATTGTATGGTACACATGCGACACCTGAGTGTCATACATCTAAACGACCTCAGTCCTAGCCTCCATCAAAGGTGAGACCCGAGGCTACACGAATAACACCTGAGGCACCGGTGGCCCCCGAGGCACTAGAGGCAGCGCAAGCTCCTCAGGGCTTTGGAGGAGGATCTTTGTTGGTACACAGATCTTTTTGGACACCAGTGCCACTTACACCAACATCATGCACCTTAGGTACTTTACTGATTTTGAGGCGATTTGTTGGTGGAACTGGGGGGCTTCCTGCTTGATTTACTTGTATACCAATTTGGCTGAGGGGATTAAGTGAAAGATGAGGCAGCATGTCACTCAAGATGGTATAAATTCTTTCTCATAGTAGACTTTGTTAATTATTCTTATTCTGAAACTATTTATTTAATTTTGTTATTTCAGGGATAGATCCTACAACACTTCCCCCGCATCTCAGGAAGGTCACTTGCTCTAGGTTATATTGAAGATAAGTCGCGTGCCTGTGCATATGAGCCGCTCAGAGGGAACCAGGCGATAGAGTCGTTCCAGGTTTACTTAGACTGGCTAGTGCACGAGGACATTCACTTCGGTTCCTATGTCGACCACCGTGAGACGATACCATTTGATGAGGTTTCGCTGTTTACATGTTGGTTGGCCTGCGGGACTTGCAAGACTGCTTCTTATATGCCTGAGCGGGTGATGTGTAACACCCCAAATCTACCCATCGAATATTATTCAAATCAGAGTGCGGAAAGATAATCATACAAGGGATGTCACAATTCCTTCGCAAAACAACATGCATTTAGTCACAACTATACAAATACATAACACTTAGATCAAGGATGAACTTATAACAATTCATCTCCATTAAATCAATTAATCAAATAAACAACAGAATTATAATTCCTTTAACAGTGACAACTCTATTCTTATATTCAACGAGAAACAAGTTCAAATTATTAATATTATTCACTTAACAAACATTCACAATTCTTCCTAAACTTCGACAACTTAAACACTATAGCAATTAAACAAAAAACGTTCATCCCCCCCGAGTGCTACGTATCAGAGCAATTGACACCAACTTGAACTAGCAACAACTAATTCTTCCATTCTTGAACACCTACATGTTATCAGTATAAAGGCAACGGCGAAACAAATGAAAGGGTGAGATATCTACCAATATAAATAAGTGTATGATATATAATATGCTAAGATTAAATCATACAAAATTATCACATCGCAATCAGCAACACCATAAACCACTTAACAATCAACAACAACACAATTCACTTCACAGTTAACAACAACATAACTCACTTCACATCACAACAATCATATTTATGATAATTCAAATGAGACTCAATAATGCATATGCATGTGGTACCAACAGGGCTTCAGCCCCCTTCGCTAATTGCCAATTAATAGAGGCACAAGGCATAAGCCTCTGTCACAAATATGCCAATACAGGCCTTCACAGATGCAAATGTAATGTGACACTAACAACATCATAAATTCACTTCGCAAGGCATACGTCTATATCACTACTTCACTGGACATAGGTGTAATACAGTGAACTGACTTTGAGATTTTTGTATCGCAAATGTGCGGATAGCAAGAGTCGCCACTGACTTTTCTTTTATCCAATTAAGGGAAGATAAAAAATACAGAAAAAGACCTTCGTTAGATTCTGAGTAAGGGAGAAGGTTATGAAAAGGGAAGGTATTAGCACCCCTTTCCATCCGTAGTTATCTACGGGCTCTTAGTTGCTCTTAGATCACTTTAAAATTGTGCTTTCTGTGTGTTTGACAAAATTGTTTTGAAAAGGCATTTCGCTTTGACTTTGTAATAATTCATGTCGGAATGTATACAAAGTGTTCGGAAATGTTTCGTTTTTGAAAAGAGTTTGAACTTTGACAAAAGTGTGAGGTGTAAAAAGTATTTTGATAGAGCAAGCAACTAAAAGTCTTATTACCTACTCAGAATTGGTCGTTTTCGTGTTGTTTTACTTTCCTTTAGAATAGTGCTATCCATACCATTAGTTGGTAGGTAACCTTATTCGTTGGATGTAGAGGGACATTCGAAGGGACATCGTATGGTCATAGAAAGCAACTTTGTAGGAAGTATCCTAGCACATTCGAAGGGACTATCATCATTTTTCGTAGGCGACAATCGAGGGTCAAGATCATGTATTCGGAGGCGACATCGTGGGTCTTATGATCTTTGTATCGAAGGGACTATGATGATTTGTTTTGAAGGCAACGGTGCTAGAATACCTCTACGTTCGAGGGACATGACCATTTTGGATTCGCAAAGGCCACGAGAGAGAATTACCCTAAGGGGTGCGTGTGTGAAAGAAGTGTGTTGATTTCGGATATTTTATCTTGAAAATTAGCGGGCTAAGTTCATTATTATCTTGCCATACACGCCTAGTTACTAGCAATTTATAGGGTGCGGAAAGTAAAATGCGGAATGTAAAAGCGGAAATGTAAAGGTGCGGAAAGATAAACCTACGCTATTACATGGCTTTGGGGCAGATACATAATTTAAAATGCGGAAAATAAAATCCTAATTAAAACTATTACAACCCATAAACAGTTACATTATTGGAAAAATAAAATGATAAAAAGAAAACGTCCGAATCGGAGCAACCTGTGAAAGAATAAGAGATCGGAAAATATGATGAAATCGAAATAAGATAAAATGTTAGAAAAAATGCAATTTTTAATGTGAGAAAATTAATATAGGCTGGAAATAAGATAAATAAACTACAATAATTTTTTGGGATTTTTTGGAAAAGATTTAATAATTAAAATGCAATTAAAAGCGAATTAAATGCAAAAATATAAATAAAAATAAATATGCATGCAAAAATTATATTTTTTATTTATTAAATTAAATAAAGATTTTTATGACAATAATGCAAAAAGAATAAATATGCAGAATAAAATATAGAAAAGAATTAAAATGTAATGGAAAATAAAAAATAATTAGAAAATAGAAAATATGGAAAATAGTGCAAGTTTGGAAAAAGAAAAGGCAAAACCAGGTCCCAGGCTGGCTCGAACCGGTGTCCTGGAGTTGAAACTTTGAGATCCAATGCCTTTGCCATCTGAGCTAGCGTGCATCCGTGTTTGGAATTTGAAAACAGAGTGAATATAAGAGTGAAACGTGTCATGGATATTTGAATTCAAATCGAGTCAGCACGCGGGCCCCAGTTGTTTTTGAACGGACGAATCATAGCAAGCCATTGTGCCACGCATGCGGTCAACCTTCGACGCCGGAGTCCACGCCGGAGCTAGGGCTCCGGTCATCGTCTCCGATTGCCCATCAACCTGGAAATCCTGCAAAATGCATCAATCGAAACGAAACAAAAGCCCAGATCGACTAAATTGGACCTTGCGAACACGATGGTGAGGTCCTCTTGCCCTGAATCGGCCTGGATTTTGAGTTTCGAAACTCACAACCTTAAAAAACCTAACAATGGTGGCTTGGGTTTTTTACGTGGAAAGTCACATGTGATGCATCAAATACACTCCAATGAATGTCCTGAACTCAAAGAAACTCATGAAAACAATTAGCAATGCATGTAATATGGAAATCGAAATTGATAAAAGTGACAAACCGGTGAGAACTCAAGGGCACGTTCTGGGCAGCCTGGGCTTGGGGTATGAGTATGGATCGATTGCTGGGAACCTCCTGAAGGTGATTGAGTGGTTAAATTGGGCTGAAGCTTGCTGAAAACAAAAATTCGAATTTTTGGATTCTTGAAAAATTTTGCCAAAGTTTTGGGTGGTTTTTAGGGTTAGGGTTCGTGTCCTTGGTTTGTACACAATGCTGGCAATTTATAGAAGAGATTGGAAGAGAAAAAACAAGGAAAAAAGATTGGAAATTGAATGTGCAAATATTTTCCAATAAATAAAATCAAATTTCCTTTAAAACTTGATTTTTTCTTTCCATGTGCATGAGTCACGAATTTGGCAATTGGTGTGGGCTTTCTTGGACATTAAGAAAGATATAAATCCAACTTATTTGAAAAAGAAACTTAATTTTCATATTTTACATAATTTATTTTTGAATTAAATGTTGTAAAATTCAAATATAAATTATAAAAATAGAAAATCACCAATGCCAAGCATTTATGGGTCAAGAATGTTGTCATGAACAAGTTTGGATCAAAAGATTATAGGCCCATTTGGAAAATTTTGCAATTTGACCAAAATGTCCTTTTGTGCAATTGTCCAAAATTTCCCAACTTCTGAATAGTGTATCTTGCTCAATTTTCCACATTTTTGAATGTTCTTGGACTTTTTGGAAAGCTCTAAGAGTCCTATAAACAATGTCTTTGGTTTCATCTCAATTGGAGTTACCATGCTCAATATATCTTCAAATCAAAAAGCTGACTTTTTGTTGACTTTGAAAATGACCTGTAATGTTTTGAGCTATACCTCTCAAATGAAGCATTTTTTGGACATTCTTGTGAGACATGAAGTTGTAGAGAATTGAATTTCCTTCAAAATGAGCTTTGGTGGGAAAATTTCTGAGAAAGTATGAGAAAGTTATGATCAGTCAAAGTTCAGTTGACTTTTCACCTAGAAACCCTAATTTAGAAAGTTTGACTTTTGAGCAAATCTTGAGTTTTCTTGATGAATCATGATCAACCCTTGATCAAATGATGAATGTAACTTCAAAATGAGGATGTTGACCAAAAATCAGAAGTTTTGACTGTATGTTGACCACAGTTGACTTTTTGTCCAATACAACTGATTTTCAACCATCTGAGCAATTGTCTGAGGAAACTTGACTTGTGAAGCTTGAAACTTGACATGGAGAATCTTTGAAACATATGAGGAAGCATGAAGACCATTGGAGATGTTGGAAATCCATCTTGACTTGAGAGATACCAAACCCTAGTTTGGGTTGATTGTCTAGGAGAGAGTTTGTCTGATCAACTCTTGAGGAGTCTTTGAGCATGGATGTATGAAATCTCTTGAGAAGATGGAGGGCAAATTTTGGGGTATGACAGACTTCCATGGCTTCAGAAATAAATTCAAATGTTTCACGTCTTTCCAGATATCTTCTATGGTAGCATTTAAGAGCGTAAAGGATTCATCTGAGCCCAGGGCTCGACGAGCCAACTGCTAGGTCCACCTTTCTCGTGGTCATTTTCTCAGAGCTGGATGGTCTCGGGATCGGTGCTTTTGCCCGACGCTTTCTTCCCGACTATTTCCCCTTTCTTTAGCATCTCAAGATCTTTTCTCTATGTTACTCTCCTCACCCTTAACATAGAATTCCTCCCAGATGATAATTTTATCCATGCTCTCCACCGGCTTCTGCACCAGGGATTCATTGAACTTCCCGACTTGGAGTCCATGCTGGAATGCGGCCTTAAAGATCTCCTGATTGGAGTGGGAGACCTTTATGGTTTCTTCGTTGAACTAGGCCATGTAGTTCCTTAGAGACTCTGAAGGAAGCTTCCTGACACTAAAAGTGTTGTATTAGCTACCTTCTGGTGTCGGTTTGCTGAGAACTGCTGGATTATCTTCTTGTTGAAATTCTGATAGTTGGTAACGAAATATCTGGTTAGACTAATATACCACCTTAAGGCCGATTCCTTAAAGGTACTATCCATAAGTTTGCACTTCAAGGAATAACTAGCTCCAATAAATGCCAGCATATTGTTTACAGCAATGATATGCTCGTGCGGGTCTGTTTTGCCGTCGTAAGACGCGAGCACAGGGAGCTTGAAGTTTTCTGGGACTTGGTCGTCCTAGATGGCTTGGGAAAATGGTTGCGGCTCTAAGAGCTCCAGGTCTTGCTGTGCAACCTCTTCTTGACTTTTTTGCTGGAGCACATGGACATTGTCCTGAAGAGTGTCGTTTTGCTGGCGCAAGTCATCTATCATAACCAACAAATGCGCCAAATCTGGTGGCAGATCATTCTCTGGAGTTGTAGACATTGTCTTCTTAGTATGTCGCGGTGGCCTAGGAAAATTTTACCGAGGCCCCACGGTGAGCGCCAAATGTTCTTGCTAGAAAATCTATATTAGAATGTTTAGGGATTCGGAGACTCAAGCAAGTTATCTTGAGATCCAAGCTTTGTGTCTTTCTTATCCCTCAATCGGGAGCCCTTTTTATAGAGGTATCGGGACCTCATTAATCACTGCTTGTAACTTCCGTGGCCCTTCATCATATGTAATTGAGTTGTCTTTAACTTTTGTAATGTCCGCCATCGCCAATGATGGCTGGTAAAGTAACGTGTGCCATCAAGTATAAAGCGACAATTACATCCCTGAAGAATCGACATCTTCATATCGTCCTCGTAATTGTCGGGATGGTCGTAACCCCTAGATCCGGAGAGTGTGCTCGACAGTAGACCCTTCATCTCCTAATGGGCTTTAGTCATCGGAATCCTCCGGCTTCATAGCCCGGATAAGTCCAACCGTATGAGCCAGGGTGTATTCAATAGTGGAAATTCGCTATTTTTTCCTAGCCGATTACTATACCTCGGGCGGTGTATTTTATGCATGAACAGTTAGTATTTAGAATCAATATTGAAATTGTAAACATAGAATAATTCGAAATCGTGTAATAAAATTAACTCAAAAATATAAAAACAGAACCGCACAATGAAGTTCCGTAGAAAAGAAAGCAAAACTCCAAAACATCAAAGAAACAAATCGGATGGTTATTCACTCACTCTCAGGAGCGTGAGATTGTTATTCTCCCTATACTTTTGGGAGAATATGGCTTTCTCTCTTAATTGAACTTACATCTTTTTGATATCTTAGGGCATGTTAATCCTCATGTTTTATGAATAGATAGATAATGGTTTTATCCAAATCCACTATTGGAAAATTTATCTTGCCACCCCTAAATTATACCTGCCACTCCCCCAAAAAAATTTATTCCAAAATTACTCCTGTTGAAATTTTCTGGTACCCCCACAAATTTTCCTGTAACTTTTTTCAATTTTTTTCAATATCGAAAATTTTAGTGTATTTGAAATTTCGGGTATGTACCAGAAATTTCAAATACACTGAAATTTCCGGTATTATCTTTTTTTTGTATTTTACCGGAAATCTTGTAAATTTCTGATACCACCCCCTAAATTTTTGGTTTTGTTTTAGAAAATTCTGAAATATATCAGAAAATATAGGAATTTCGTAAATTTCCGGTACCACACCAAAATTTCTGGTATTTTTTTGAAAATTTTGAAATATACTGAAATTTCTGATATGGGATTCGAAATTTTTGGTATTTGACTGAAATTTCTGGTAGACCCCCTAAATTTTCAGTAAAACTCAATTTTTTTGAAAAATTAGTAATTTTCACGAGGGTATGATAGTAAAATCATACCCATGGGAGTATCACGTAAAATTTGAGGGGTAGCAAGATAAATTCTCTCATTATAGGGAGAGTGACTCGACCAAAGGATGAGTGACACAAACAATGGACGTACAAGCGACTACGAGCCCTACTTTGAACTATATGTGTTATTCGCATGTCCTTGATAAATCTATTGTTGTCTTGTGTAAATTCTTTACAAATATATCAATAAAATTTGGGAATTTCTTAATCCACCCCATGTTTTTCTTAGGCACCACATGAAATTCCACAAATGCCCCTCAAAACCAGAAGTATACTTCTGGTTCACACCCTATCTTATGTAAAATACTTTGAAAGGGTTATTGTAAGTATACTTTTGGTTCTTGGACGCAGTTAAAGGCGCCATGCCTCTTCCCCTCCCATTACATCATTTTGAAAAAACAAAACACTAACACTCTCAAACTCTTTAAAACCCTTCTCACCAAAACCAATTTTTTTCTCATAACATCAACACAAATCATCAAGTATTGGATACGTATAACATTCTAATGGAATCAAGAAACCAACAATCACCACCAATCAATCAAGCAAGTGATTTAAGCTAGTTTTAGAGTTTATGTGATTTCTACTAAAATTAGTAAAATAGGGTTCTAAATGTGTTATTATATCTAGTTTACATCATTAGGGCTCATTTGAAAACACTTCGTAAAGTTTATTTGAAGATCAATGCTTTTTTGACACATTTAGGGTATTGGGACGTTGAGGTGTGTTGTTCTGTTTTCGCATAGGAAACCGAAAGTATAATTCCGATTTTGATAAGAACAAAATCAGAATTATAATTCTGGTTTCTATCTGCACATGTTTTTGTCCATGTTTTGCATTTTAGATCTTATGCTAACATTTTTTTCTTACTTCTACAAGAGATATGGATGAGATACAATCACGTTTGAGGCACGACAGGATTACACAACATGCTTCTATGCAGAGAGAGATGAGTCAGGCAACCCAGTCTCATAGTGCATATGGACAGGCCATACTAGATCCACCTTCTACTGCTTTAGCCTCCGATGAGTCAACTTCTACTCCTTCTACATCGTCCTCCCGCAGTAGAAGGGATTCTCCAATACATCCTTCCCCGCCTCCGTCCTCCCGCAGACGCACATCCTCACCAAGGATATTTAAGACACGATCATTGTATGGTACACATGCGACACCTGAGTGTCATACATCTAAACGACCTCAGTCCTAGCCTCCATCAAAGGTGAGACCCGAGGCTACACGAATAACACCTGAGGCACCGGTGGCCCCCGAGGCACTAGAGGCAGCGCAAGCTCCTCAGGGCTTTGGAGGAGGATCTTTGTTGGTACACAGATCTTTTTGGACACCAGTGCCACTTACACCAACATCATGCACCTTAGGTACTTTACTGATTTTGAGGCGATTTGTTGGTGGAACTGGGGGGCTTCCTGCTTGATTTACTTGTATACCAATTTGGCTGAGGGGATTAAGTGAAAGATGAGGCAGCATGTCACTCAAGATGGTATAAATTCTTTCTCATAGTAGACTTTGTTAATTATTCTTATTCTGAAACTATTTATTTAATTTTGTTATTTCAGGGATAGATCCTACAACACTTCCCCCGCATCTCAGGAAGGTCACTTGCTCTAGGTTATATTGAAGATAAGTCGCGTGCCTGTGCATATGAGCCGTTCAGAGGGAACCAGGCGATAGAGTCGTTCCAGGTTTACTTAGACTGGCTAGTGCACGAGGACATTCACTTCGGTTCCTATGTCGACCACCGTGAGACGATACCATTTGATGAGGTTTCGCTGTTTACATGTTGGTTGGCCTGCGGGACTTGCAAGACTGCTTCTTATATGCCTGAGCGGGTGATGTGTAACACCCCAAATCTACCCATCGAATATTATTCAAATCAGAGTGCGGAAAGATAATCATACAAGGGATGTCACAATTCCTTCGCAAAACAACATGCATTTAGTCACAACTATACAAATACATAACACTTAGATCAAGGATGAACTTATAACAATTCATCTCCATTAAATCAATTAATCAAATAAACAACAGAATTATAATTCCTTTAACAGTGACAACTCTATTCTTATATTCAACGAGAAACAAGTTCAAATTATTAATATTATTCACTTAACAAACATTCACAATTCTTCCTAAACTTCGACAACTTAAACACTATAGCAATTAAACAAAAAACGTTCATCCCCCCCGAGTGCTACGTATCAGAGCAATTGACACCAACTTGAACTAGCAACAACTAATTCTTCCATTCTTGAACACCTACATGTTATCGGTATAAAGGCAACGGCGAAACAAATGAAAGGGTGAGATATCTACCAATATAAATAAGTGTATGATATATAATATGCTAAGATTAAATCATACAAAATTATCACATCGCAATCAGCAACACCATAAACCACTTAACAATCAACAACAACACAATTCACTTCACAGTTAACAACAACATAACTCACTTCACATCACAACAATCATATTTATGATAATTCAAATGAGACTCAATAATGCATATGCATGTGGTACCAACAGGGCTTCAGCCCCCTTCGCTAATTGCCAATTAATAGAGGCACAAGGCATAAGCCTCTGTCACAAATATGCCAATACAGGCCTTCACAGATGCAAATGTAATGTGACACTAACAACATCATAAATTCACTTCGCAAGGCATACGTCTATATCACTACTTCACTGGACATAGGTGTAATACAGTGAACTGACTTTGAGATTTTTGTATCGCAAATGTGCGGATAGCAAGAGTCGCCACTGACTTTTCTTTTATCCAATTAAGGGAAGATAAAAAATACAGAAAAAGACCTTCGTTAGATTCTGAGTAAGGGAGAAGGTTATGAAAAGGGAAGGTATTAGCACCCCTTTCCATCCGTAGTTATCTACGGGCTCTTAGTTGCTCTTAGATCACTTTAAAATTGTGCTTTCTGTGTGTTTGACAAAATTGTTTTGAAAAGGCATTTCGCTTTGACTTTGTAATAATTCATGTCGGAATGTATACAAAGTGTTCGGAAATGTTTCGTTTTTGAAAAGAGTTTGAACTTTGACAAAAGTGTGAGGTGTAAAAAGTATTTTGATAGAGCAAGCAACTAAAAGTCTTATTACCTACTCAGAATTGGTCGTTTTCGTGTTGTTTTACTTTCCTTTAGAATAGTGCTATCCATACCATTAGTTGGTAGGTAACCTTATTCGTTGGATGTAGAGGGACATTCGAAGGGACATCGTATGGTCATAGAAAGCAACTTTGTAGGAAGTATCCTAGCACATTCGAAGGGACTATCATCATTTTTCGTAGGCGACAATCGAGGGTCAAGATCATGTATTCGTAGGCGACATCGTGGGTCTATGATCTTTGTATCGAAGGGACTATGATGATTTGTTTTGAAGGCAACGGTGCTAGGATACCTCTACGTTCGAGGGACTTGACCATTTGAATTCGTAAAGGCAACGAGAGAGAATTACCCTAAGGGGTGCATGTGTGAAAATAGTGTGTTGATTTCAGGTATTTTATCTTGTAATTATAAGTGAGCTATGTTGATTTTAATCTTGCCATACACGCCTAATCACTAGCAATTTATAGGGTGCGGAAAGTAAAGATGCGAAAAGATAAATCCTACGCTATTACATGGCTTTGGGGCAGATACATAATTGAGAGTGCGGAAAGTAAAAGTCCTAATTAAACTATTACATCCCATAAGCAATTACATAATTGGAAAAGAAAAGCAATAAAAATTGTCCGAAACGGTATAACCTGTGAACAGATGAAAAATCGGGAAACGGGAGAAAATTGCATAAGAAGAAAATGTTAGTAAAAATAAGCATTTTTGAATGAGAAAAAGTTTTTATGCAAATAATGACATTACTATGATAAAATAATTTTTTGGGAATTTTTGGAGTTAATTTGATAATTTAAAAACAATTAAAAGTCATTTAAACAATTAATTAGCAATTAAATTAAATATGCATGCAAAAATAATAATTTTAATTTTATAAATTAAATAAACATTTTTCTGATGATTATGCAAAAAATAAATATTTTTGGTGTTTTTTAAATGCATGATAAAAATTATTAAAGATAAATTAAATAGTATGAAAATATTAAAGAAAATAAGAAAATAGAAAAATAAGTTAAGTTTGTAAAAGGAAAAAAAGAGTTGGTCTTGCCAGGGATTGAACTGGAGACCTTTTAGAGAATCTTCACAAACCAATGCCTTAACCACTACACCAGCGTGCACTTCGTGTCATGGAAACCAAAATCAATTGTTTTTGAATGTAAACGTGTCATGGATATGTATTCAAACACAGTCAGCAAGCCGGGCCCAGTCACTTATGAATGAACGAATCAGATCGCTCCAAAGTGCCACGCCACCGGTCGCTGAGTACGGAGCTAGGGCTCCGGTCATCTTCTCCGCTAGCCCGATCTTCAATCGCAAAATAGGCAAAACAAAAGCAAAGGGATACCCTACCCCTAATTCGATGGTCGCGAGTTCAATGGTACCATTAGTTTCGATTGAAAATGCTTGTACAAGCCATTCAAGCTTCAGCCCTAAACCCTAAATATGGCAATATGTGATTCTGACGTTCAAGCTGCGAAACGATGGCCCAGATCAATCATATAGAGCCTCATGAACACATTAAAACCATTAGAATCGATTAAACCAAGCAGATAATAAAAATGCAATTTCAAGAAAATTTTGAATATGTATGAACATGTATGCATCGATTCAGGCTGTTTTAATCATGAACAATGATGCATACTCACTCTAAATTACCTCAGGAACACGTTTGGATGGTCGAGAGAGGCTGAAAGTGGCTGCAAAGTAAAATTCGAGTTTCACAACTTTGAGAAAAAAATTGGCAAAATAAGGGTTGTTGTTGGGGCTAGGTTTTCGTGTCTTGTCTTGTGCAGCTTGCTTGGTATTTATAGAGTGTAATAGGAGAGCAAAAAGAAGGAAAAAAGATTGGATATTGAATGTGCAATAAATTTCTTTCAAATAAAATCAAATTTTGGAAAAAACTTGATTTTCTCTTCCATGTGCAAGCAATCACGAAATTGGTATGTTTTGTGGGCTATCTTGGACCTCAAGCTCGATAAAAATCCACTCCTTTTGAAAATATATCTTACTTTCATATTTTATATAATTTAAATTTGAATTAAATGGCTTTAAATTCAAAAATAAATCAATAAAATAGAAAATTGTCATGGCAAGGCATCAATAGGTCACAAATAATATTATGATTAAGTTTGGATCATAAAATTATAGGCCCATTTGGAAAAAATTGGATTTTGACAAATATCTCCTTTTGTGCAATTATTCAAAAATGCCCAACTTCTAAATGGTGTATTTTGCTCAATTTTCCACATTTTTGAGAGTTCTTGGACTTTTTAGAAAGCTCTAAGTGTCCTCTAACCAACCTCTTTGGTTTCATCTCAATTGGAGTTTCCATGCTCAATAAATCTCCAAAACAAAAAGTTGACTTTTTGTTGACTTTGAAAAGGACCTGTAATGTTTTGATCCATACCTTCCAAATGAATCATTTTTTGAACATTCTTGTGAGACATGAAGTTGTAGAGAATTGAATTTCCTTCAAAATGAGAGGTGGTGGAAAATTTAGAAAGTATGAAGAAGTTATGCTCACCAAAGTTCGCTTGACTTTTCCTTAGAAAACCCTAATTTGGAAAGTTTGACTTTTGATCAAATCTTGAGTTTTCTTGATGAATCATGATCAACCCTTGATCAAATGATGAATGTGACTTCAAAATGAGAATGTTGACCAAGAATCATGAAGTTTGACTGTATGTTGACCACATTTGACTTTTTGTCCAATACAATTGATTTTCAACCATCTGAGCAATTGTCTGAGGAAACTTGACTTGTAAGGCTTGAAACTTGACATGGAGAATCTTTGAAGCATGTGAGGAGGCATGATGACCATTGGAGATGTTGGAAGTCCATCTTGATCTGAGAAATACCAAACCCTAGTTTGGGTTGATTGTCTAGGAGAGGGTTTGTCTGATCAACCCTTGAAGAATCCTTGAGTATGGATGTATGAAATGTCTTGAGAAGTAGGAGGGCAAATTTTGGGGTATGACAATAGGCCTACAACGTCATCAACATAATCAACAGCAATTCACAACAACATTATTCATCTTCACATAACAACATCACAATGTCACAACAAAATTAATATCAACATAGAAACATCCTGCAACATCACATAAAACTACAATAACGTACAACAACATACACATCACTAATATATCACAAGAAAACAGCAACACGACATATTCACATAATTTCACAAAACAAACCAATCATAAATACCTACTAATATATACGAACTATCCCGACATAATTCGGTTAATTCCTGACAACTATTTATACCAATTAAATTACTAACTCGGCTAATTCGACACCTTTATTAAGCACTCTTTTTATTATTATCATTTATTACAGTATTTCGTCCGATTACACTACTAGTATAATTATTTTACTGTAACTAAATTTACACCGTTGTCACAATTTCTTCTCAGCTAACATTGTTATTATCCTTCTTACTGCTAACTTATAATTATCTGCTAAAATATCATTGCTGCCAAAAGAAGGTAACTAAATTCCTGGTAGTTTATTTACGCTGCTATTTTATAATTCCGGTAATATACTGTTGTCATAAAATCTTCAGCTACAACTAATCCAATTCTTCTAAACTGTAACTAAGGATTATAATTATCAACAACTATAATTTTTACTATCAATTCCACTTTTCTGTAAACTTACTGTATTAGATTTGCATTAGACAGTTAAATTAGTTACATGTATCAAACTAATCTCTACAGGATTATCACATTACTTAAATATTATAAGTAATTAAATTAACTTCATAAATCTATTAGTTACTACTAATCACCGACTGCATTATGAATACATCATTATTAGAGAAAAGGACACAAACCAAGCCATGACCATGGGGTGCGCGCCTCACACATGGAGTCCCCCACCTTATACTGCAAAGCGTCCGCCCTCCCCTTCCTTTTCTACAAGGGAGGCGTCCGCCTCCATATCTTCCTCCCCTTAGGGCGCCCGCCTCCAGTTCTTTTCTTCTGCTAATAATACATCCACATAGATTTAATTCGATTAACTCTTTGATCCAATCGACTACTGTCTGTAACACTAATTCTCAATTACACCGACAGTTTCACAAAACCATTATTTTTATCATTCGATTAACACTAACAACACCGATAAAAAAAATTAACATTATAATCCACACACAATCTACACAAACAAAGATAATTTCATACAATTCCATCCCCACATACGATTCATCATAAACCTGTTTAGAGTGTTAGAACTCCACCCTTACTTGGATTCAAGGCAGTTCAACTCTCCGATCGCATCCTAATTTCCGGTCGAGTGCAAACATTTGCCTCTTCCCAACAATTCATCGGTCGATTCCTATTTCGCCAAAAACCCTCGTTCCTCTTTGGTCTTCAATTTCTTCACGATCTATTCTCCCCAAAACCAAACCTTATTTTTCACCAAAACCTAATTTTCTATTCTTTTAATCCAATAAATCAAATAATTATAATATAATTACTATTATTTCTTAATGGGCCTAATATATTCACACCTCCACTTTGCTATTCACTACTCACAATCCAACTTAATCTAATTAAATAAAATATTCAAATAAATGAGTAATATTATTCTCCGACTTAACCGACTAAATCCAACTTTAATTTAATAATTCAAACACGCCTCTTACAATAATATCGAATATCCAGTTACTCCGATTAATTCTCAAACTTCATCTAAATCCAATAATTAAATTCCTCAATAATTTAATTAACTAAATAATTAAATTTGGGGCGTTACATGATGCGTCAGTTCGGGTTTATCCAGACCATTCCCTAGGATCCTACTGTATGTGCTCCTTCGACAGTGAAGAGGAGGGACATGGATGATTTGTTTGATGATTTTGAGAATCATCTTGTATCTGATGAGGCCAGAAGTACTGTGGCTCCAGACAACTTGAGTTACGAGTACGATTACATGATATGGTTCTTCAGGGTATCATATCCATACATGATAGAGGATGCTCTAGGGAACCTGTAACACCCCAATATTACCCAAAGTATTAAATATGAAAAATCAGAGTAATTTAAAATTTCATAAATTCAATACTGAGGCATCACGCCTTCAAAACCAAATTACTTTAAACAGTTTGTTTTAAAGTCTACATCTCGGATACATAGCATTATCGGAAAACATAAATTGATTCATAAACATCAAAACATCATCTTTATTAAACTTTCTTAACCATTCATGTTTTCATAAAGTATGGTTCCTCTTTGCAAAAGGAAAACAACAAAAGAACAACAACAATGACAACATAAATATTCCCCCCGAGTGCTACGATCGTAGCGACACCGACCGACTAACGCAGACTATAAACTCCGTCTTCATAACGCACGTTACCAATATAAAGGTAAAAACAAGTAAAGGGTGAGATACTCCAAAACATATAATTAAAGGCATGATATATATATATATATATATATATATATATATATATATATATATATATATATATATATATATATATATTTGGAATTGTAAAGGATATAAGTTAATAAGTGCATTCCAACACATATCCAAACCTCACTTACTTCGATCGTCATTCTAATGTGTATAATCTACACTATATCGTCATAACCTCATCGACATACTTCATCGCAACAACACATAACCCTCCGTCACCACGAAATCGTCACGAGCTAATACATCACTAATTAAAACGGCAGTCTTAAACAACAACATCAACCAACACTATTAAATAATGCTAATAATATAAGCAACATAAACGAATCATCACAAATTGGCTAAAGTCCATCTTCGCTTTTGGTATAAAGCCCATCTTCGCTGTTGGCATAAAGCCCATCGTCGCTTGTGGCATAAAGCCCATCATCACAAATATCATCACAAACATCATCACAAACATCACCACATCCTATTTGCATTAAGCACTTCATCCAGTTAAATCATCGCAAACCCATGATTAGCCATCACATAAAACTCAATACTAAGAGACTCTAAAATAAATATAATGGACTCCATGAGACATGACTATGTTATGCATGTGGTACCCATCGCTTTGTCCGTAATTAGGGACACTTGGCATAAAGCTGATCTTCGCTCGGCATAAAAGCCATCATCCCTTGGCATAAAAGCCCTCTTCGCTTATGAAATGTATGTGACTTGACAATAAAACAACACATCACAAAAACATCATCATCGCTCATCCAAATTGGCATAAAGCCCACATCGCCATGATTTATCCAAAACAAGATAAATATATCATCGCATCATAATTGCATTATGCAAACATCACTAATAAATTCACCAAAAGTCATGCATTCACAAACCGGAAGCATTTATTAACAACATCAATTTAATCATCACATCATCATGTACAAAACATATATCATCGCATTGCATATCAACAAGTATTCATTAATAAATACACCGTCGCAAAAGCTAGGTTTATTCACACCGCATCATTATCAATTAATTCGTCAAATTCTAAAAACGGGAAAAATAGTCAAAACGTCAATAATCGTCGCGAAAGCCATTCCTAACAACCAGTATTAATCATAATCGTCAACGTCAAAATCGGATTGTCCATACGTGCCTTAAATCTATTAAAACACAGTCCGATTCAATTTTACCGTAAATTGGCCTATTTCGGGTCGTCTCGTAAAAACTCGTAATTTCCAAAAACTAACCTCACCACTACGTTCTACACGTCGAATTCAGCTAACACGTCAATTTTCGTTGAATTCAGAGTAACTTGCTCCGTCGTCGAATTTACCGAAATCGGAAAATCGGAACATAATCGGGTTCTAAATTTAATCGGCTATCTTATCCCCTAACTATATTTTATGGGTATCAATTGCTACTAGGTGGAATTGGGATTTTAGAATAAAACAGAATGTATTTCCAAAGAAATTATGCAGGTAACAGTTGACAGAAAACACAAAACACCAAGCTTACAACAAAACAACAATTCCGTAAATTTCTATTTTCTTCTCCTCAAAAAGGGACGCACGTCCCATATATACATATGAGCAGGAGGCGGGTGCCTCAACCTTGGGGGTGGTCGCCCCACACATGAGGTGGGAGCCTCCCCCCTCACGTATGCCATCCATTCTTCTTCCTTACCCTGCGTATTTTACAATTTCTTATCTTTTCTCTGTTTTCTGGTTTTTCTTTCCATTTTACTGTTATGTTTCATTTTTCCATTTCCATTTTCCCAAATTAATCCTACTAGTCATGGTATTATAACATATATATTCATGTTCCTAACTCAACTTTACCTAGCCATTCCAACAATCACTCAAATAATTCAAAAAACTCAACTATCAATTTTTTCCCAAATCTAACATATATCATCAAACCCTAACTATAATGAAATGGAAGAAATCAAACCCCTTACGTATGGAAGCTTTGATGATTCTTGATGATCTAACATCTCCACCATCAAGTTCCCTCTTGCTCCTCTTCTTCTTCCCAAAACCCTCACTTTCCTCTCAAGTTTCTATTTTTGGTGGTGTTGGAAAAATGGGAAGAAAAACAAAGGAAAGGGTTTTTATAATGTTGTTTCCTACTAGCTCCCAAGTTCTATGTTTGCTTTATGTTTTGCCAAAGGAAAGAAAACAAGGAGAAATGTTTGGATGGAAAGAAAATGAGGAAAGTGGTTTCATGATAACCATACTAGTAAACTAAGGTGTAAACGCAATCCTCAACAAGTGCTTCCCACACCCCTAACTTACTAATTATATCATCAATTCAATTAATTCAAATAATTCCGAGGAATTAAGTATCGGATCCGAATAATATTTTACCGAACCGAACGGAATAAAACCCGGACCGAACACAACGTCGCCAGATAAATTAATAGATATATTAATTTATATAAATATTCTCGTCGCAAGATAAATATCGATCGGTTAGTCGAAAATATTAATATAATATAATATTAATAAAAACAGGGCGTTACAACTCTCCCCCACTTATAAACTTTTCGTCCTCGAAATTTCAACCCAAATGAACAAAACGTGACATGCCTACGCATTCGTCCACACAATCCTCGCGTCAATTAAACAACATATAAAATACACCAAACACAAGGGCATCTCCCTGACCACAACGTCCAGACAAGAACAACCATGCCGAGATACAAAGCCCATACAATGCACTCGACAACCAACTAACACTTAACAACTAAACGAGTCGCAGAGACACCGGTTCACTCGAGAACCAAACAAACAAGATCGATACCATCCTAACGTCTCAACCATAGAATTAGTCATACACTCGAACCGACGCCTCGGAAACGAGTCACTAAAGATAGGAACATAAAGTCCTACGACACAACTCCGACACCATCGCTAAACGAAAACAACAAAATGGTTATACAAACCAAAACTGAAACAATCAGAATAGGATAGAACCACGCGTGCTACGCAACCACGAAAAAGATGCCTTCAATCACGCATGAGCACGAACTCAAGAATTACACTTGCAGTTACCGCTCTCATTTCAGCCAACCACAAGGTCACATCATCCTTGTAGATTACCAACGTACCACCCTTGAACAAAACAGGTTACTCAAACATAACTGAACTGCGATACACCACCCATCAGGACACCTCATAGCATCAGTTTTATCAACTCAAAAAAATTGCTCTTTCATTCTCGATTGATCAATGTCCATTGATCCTCTAAAATACCTGACATAGTTGACCTTTTCAATTACTGTCCAAATATCTCACTTGTGAAACTTTGATGTATACACTGGACTTCAACGAAGTCTTCTCTCAAAACAATTCCCAAAATATATATCAAGCAATCACCATCCTCGTACCGTCGCAACGATCTATACACAGGCTTTTCATTCGAAACACCTTTCATAACTTTCCATCGTCCCAAGTGGTAACTCAATCACAACACTCTCTCAAGAACTCTACTCATCAACGCCATCTCTTACCCCTGTAATTACAACACAGGTTGGACTTAATACCCTGACGTAAATTTCTGGAATCCAGCACGAACACCGTCGCGACCTGTAACGCCCTGTTTTAATTAATATGATACTACCTCTGTTCCTATATATAAGAGACAATTCATTTTTTAAATTCATTGAATAATCAATGTATTTGGTCAATTTATAGACTAGGTACATTGATTATTCAATGAATCTAAAAATTGAATTGTCTCTTATATATAGGAACGGAGGTAGTATTATATTTATATTTTCGATTTACCGATCGATGTTTGCTTTGCGACAAGAATATTTATGTTAATTAATATATCTATTAATTCATCTGGCGACGTTTTGTTTGGTTTGGTTTTATTCTGTTTGGTCCGATAAAATATTATTCGGATCCGATATTTAACTCTCCGGAATTATTTTAATTGATTGAGTTAATGATATTAGTGGGGGTGTGGGGAGCATTTTGTTAGAATTGGGTTTTTCACCCTTGGCTTACTATTAGGGGAAAATACCATTATAAGAATCATTTCCCCTCACTTTCCTTCCATTCTAAATACCAAAACCAAACATGTGAACTTAGAAGCTAGTAACAAAGCAAGTTATAAAAACCATTTTCTTTCCTTTTCCTTCCATTGTGAACACAAAACCAAAATAGAAACTTGAGAGGAATAGAATGGTTTTGGGAGGATAAGAATAAGAGGAGAAGAAGAGGAAGATCATGAGAAAGAGAGGAAGCTTGAGGTTGAGCTTTAGAGCATCACCATGGATCGACCAAACTAGAGGTAAGGGGTTTGACTCTCCACTTCCTATAGTTAGGGTTTTGATACATATATGGTGGATTTGTGATGAAAATTGATGTTGGAGTTTTGAGTTGGGTGTTTGATGGTTTGATTTCCATTTCATATTGTTAGGGTTTATTAATGATAATTTGGATTGAGAAAAATTGATAGTAAGTTATAGGGTTTTGTTGGGTGATTGTTGAGATGTTTAGAAGAGTTGGAAATTGTTATAAAGATTAGGGGTATTGTTATTGGTGTTGTAGTGTTTGGTAAATAGAAGTGAAAATAGAAATAAAAAAAATAAAAAAATAAGAATGGAATTGGAATGGGAAAATCTAATAGTAAGCTAGGAAAAACAAAAAAAAAAATTAAGAAACTGGATTATAAAAAAAACGTAGGGAATTAAAATAATTTGGATGGATGGCATAAGGGGGTTGAGGCAACCACCTCCCTTATCCTTTGTTGTGTGGGACGTGCGTCCCCAATGAGTGAAGAAGAAACGGAAATTGGAATTTTCTGTTTTGCTGTAACATGGTTTTTTTCTGTTTGCTGTCAATGAATTTTTCCTGCATAATTTTCATTGCAATGGCTACTGTCTTTCTTAAATATGCCAATTCCACCTAGTAGCATTTGGTAACCATAAAATATAATTAGGGGATAAGATAGCCGATTAAATTTAGAATCCGATTATGTTCCGATTTTCTGATTTCGGTAAATTCGACGACGGAGCAAGTTGCTCCGAATTCGACAAAAATTGGCGTGCTAGCTAAATTCGACGTGTAGAACATAGTGGTGAGGTTAGTTTTTGGAAATTACGAGTTTTTATGAGACGACCCGAAATAGGCCAATTTACGGTAAAATTGAATCGGACGGTGTTTTAGTAGATTTAAGGTACGTATGGACAATCCGATTTCAACGTCGACGATTATGATTAATACCGGTTGTTAGGAATGACTTTCGTGACGATTATAGGTGTTTGACTATTTTTCCGTTTTCGGAATTTAGTGAATTAATTAATGATGATACTGTGTGAATAAACGTAAGATTTGCGACAGTGTATTTATTAATGAATACTTGTTGAAATGCAATGCGATGAAATATGTTTTGTACATGATGATGTGATGGTTAAATTGATGTTGTTAATAAATGCGTCTGATTTGTGAATGCATGACTTTTGATGAATTTATTAGTGATGTTTGCATAATGCAATTATGAGGCGATGATATATTTATCTTGTTTTGGATAAATTATGGCGATGTGGGCTTTATGCCAATTTTGACGAGCGATGATGGTGTGTTTGTGTTGTGTTGTTTTACTGTCGAGTCACATACATTGCATAAGCGAAGATGGCTTTTATGCCAAGCGAAGAGGCTTTTATGCCGAGCGAAGATCGGCTTTATGCTAAGTGTCCCTAATTACGGACAAAGCGATGGGTACCACATGCATAACATAGTCGTGTCTCATGGAGTCGGTTATGTTTATGTTTGAGTTGTTTGGCGTTGGGTTTTGTCGATTGATGAATGATATATGATGTGATGATGTTTGTGATGATATTGTGATGATGGGCTTTATGCCAAAAGAGAAGATGGGCTTTATGCCAAAAGCGAAGATGGGCTTTAACCAATTTGTGATGATTTGTTATGTTGCTTATATTACTAGCATTATTTAATGTTGTTGGTTGATGTTGTTGTTTAAGACTACCGTGTTAATTAGTGATGTATTAGCTCGTGACGATTTTGTGGTGATGGAAGTTTATGTTTGTTGTGACGTTTATGCCGGTGAGGTTATGGTGATAAAGTGTAGGTTATACACAATAGGGTGACTAGTAAAGTAAGTGAGTTTTGTTTATGTATTGGAATTACACTTATTAATCTATACCCTTTATAATTCCGACACTATATATATATATATATATATATATATATATATATATATATATATATATATATATATATATATATATATATATGTATGTATATATATTTTTATCGTGCCTTAATTATATGTTTTGGAGTATCTCACCCTTTACTTGTATATATTGGTAACGTTATGAAGACAGAGTCTATAGTCATTAAGGTGTCGCCCGACACGTAGCACTCGGGGGGAAATATTTATGTCGTCTTGTTGTTGTTATTTTATTATTATTCCTTTTGTGAATAAGAACCATAATTCATAAAAACATGATTTTGATGAGGAAGTTTAATAAAGGAGATGTTTTGATTTCTATGAATCAATTTATGTTTTCCTGCGATGCTATGTATCCGAAATTTATACTTTAAAGTAAATTGTTTTAAAGTGAGTTGTTTCTGATGGTGAAACGCCTCAGTATTTAATTTATGAAATTTTTAAAATTACTCTGATTTTTGCATATAAAACTTTGGGTAGAATTGGGGTGTTACAATAGTGGTATCAGAGCAGGTCGGTCTGTCGACCAAGTTATTAGTGTGTTTAATCATGTGTACATGTGTGTGAAACACTTTTCGGTACTTGTTTGTTTCAAATTGTTTGTCTGCAGAGATGAGTTTGAAACAAGTGGGGGAGAAGTTTCACTTCTTGGTGGCGCTTGTGGCTTAGGATGGGCCTCAAGCAGTGTTACGCTTTGGTAACTTGAAGTGTAAGTTTGAAGACGCTGTTGCAGTTGGTAGAGACGGTTTATGTCACCATCATGATTGTCGACTGTCTATTGGCAAATTGAGGGACTGATCATCCTTAATCTCTTGTTGATAGTAGTCGGGAATTGTGTTGGTGGGGATAGACTTGTCTTTCCAGCTTAATAGTGTATGAAGCAGATGTGTTGGCACAAGGTAGTGCATGGTTACTTGATTTGTGAGCGAATTTGGATTTCAGGGAGAAGCAAGATTTTGGCAAGCGAGCTTCTTGTTGTGATTCTTCCGAAGCTTATTGTGAAGATGTAAGTGAATTATCACAGTAGTGCGAAGTGAAGTTTTGAGGGATTTAGTTTCTGGACCTAGTTGTGATTCGATGTATCCTTTAGAGATGTTTATTTCTGAGTAAGAGTTGAAGAGTCAACTTGAGGATTGGTTTGAGCAGAGTTGTTTTATTCGAGCGGGTCACCGTGGAGTGCTACCGTTGTGATGTTCGAGAAGAGAAAAGGTTGCCCGAGTTGGTGTGTTGTTTGCAGTCAAGGAACGAAGTGGATGTTAAGGACAAGTATCTACTTCCGAGGATTGATATGTGGATGTGCCAGTTATTTAGAGTTTTGTGTTTAGTGGGATCGATGTGAAGTCTGGCTGTCTACGGGTTAGTGTAGGGGTGTTCGTGGTGCGGTTTGGGCGGTTTTGACGCAAAAAATCATCCGAACTGCGAGAGAAAAAGGCGTGCGGTTTGGTTTGGTTCGGTTGACTTTTAGGAAAAAAACCAAACCAAACCAAACCAAACCAAACCAAACCAAACCAATGCGGTTTGGTTCGGTGCGGTTTGTTCGATTTTGTACAAATATTTTGTTTAGGCATACATACACAT
Organism: Vicia sativa; assembly: GCA_021764765.1. Lineage (NCBI taxonomy): Eukaryota > Viridiplantae > Streptophyta > Magnoliopsida > Fabales > Fabaceae > Vicia > Vicia sativa. The sequence goes on along the minus strand of CM038795.1, from coordinate 160,257,494 downwards.
ATATATGACGACATAACTTTGTATTTTTCCATTCATATACTATTAAATAACAATAAAACTCATCATATTTGGACAATAACTTTTCATTTAATAAGTAAAAATTAGATTAAACAAAAGTGAAATAATAAACATAAAATAATAAGATAAAATAATATAATAAAACAAAAAAAATATGAGATTAGAGATTAGTAAAGATGAAAAAGAAAGAACATAAAAGAGAAGAGATTAGAGATAAATATGTGAGATAAAACGAAATTGAAAGAGGGAACATTTGCACAAAAATGAGAAGGTGAAAAAGAAAGAATATAAGAGAGTAAAGATTAGAGATTAGAGAAGAAGAGGCAAGATGGAAGTGGTGAAGATGGAGCGATAATGCCATGAAAGATTTAAGAAGACTGAAACTGAAACCATAAGTGTAAAGATGAGAAAATTGTTTGTAATCACAAGATTAATATATAATAAGTTTAGGTTTGAGTTAGATGAGAGTTTAGTAAAATTTAGGTTGTACCATAATGCGGTTTGATTCGGTTTGGTTCGGTTTGCAAAATACAAACCGCAAACCGAACCAAACCATGCAGTTTTGTTAAAAAATGGCCCAAACTAATCCGAACCAAATGCGGTTTTTTGCGGTTTTGGTTTGGTTTGCGGTTTTTTATTGGATTGGTTTGGTTTTGAACACCCCTAGGTTAATGTGAGAACTAAAGACGTTTAGACTATGTTTTTCAAGATAGTGTATGGTCATGGCGAGTGTTTGTTGATGTCATTAGTGTGACTAATGCGTCAGGTATGATTTTGGAATGTTCAGACAGTATTCTCATGAGTAGCTGTAAGAATTAGTTCGTGTTCATGGATATTACTTGGTTCACACCAAGTTAAGAAATTGTGGCAAGCATCCGAGCGTTGTGTTATCAGTAGTGAAGTTGCACTGGTGCAAGTCGAGTATTCTAAAGATAGGATTTTGAATTGTTAGATGAGAGTGCTTTAAGCAAGCAAGTTAGACGGCGATATTATGAACAGTTCCGCGAAGATTTATTTTGTATCTTGTAGAAGACTTTAAGGGGTTATTTCAGAGTTTAGAAATTCCTATGTTTTGGATGGTTAACTTTGTGAGTTTGACGGAAGATCCTTTTTATAAGTTGGTTTTGATCGTGAGTACTTTGACTTGAGATGGTTGAGTCGCTATTTGGACTTCACAGTGGAAAGCGAATTTGTTTAAGCCAGTGGAAAGTTTAGCGAATGCTTCGATTTTGGTTTTGTTTTGTACTAAAGAATCTTGTGCGGCGTATTGTGATATTTCATTTTGGACTTAAGATGTATTTCGACATAGAGTTGGAAAAAGTGTATTGCTACCTTGGAACAATTTGTTTTTCACAAGGAAAAGTTGTTGGACGCGTGAGTTAGAGTATTGATGCAGTTGTGCTCATTTGATATCTAAAAAGGTGCATATGTTAACGACGAGGAGATAGGAATTGTTGAAGACAATTCATGTTTGGGTGCAATCTATAAAGAGACTTCGTCTGTTGTTGAGGTTAGTAAGTTGGTATCACGGAAAACCCAAGAATGTCTGATTTGGAATTTATTACTTTGAAGAATGTTGCATGTTTTCTTCGGGGCACTTGTTGAGATTAAGTTCAGAAGGTTATTAAGGATCTGTTCACTACTAACATATGGATTTCGTCGAATACTAATGGTCGCGGTGGATTATTAGATTACGACTAAGATAGGTCTTGGTGGTAAGGAATTTTGTGACGGATTGGTAGCCACGGATACCTTAAGATGATTGATGTTTTATTAAAGAAAGTACTCTATTTGGGACTGAAGTTGGTCGCGACGGTGTTCGTATTGGATTCCATAAAGTTTATGTTATGGTTCTAAGTCCAACCTGTGTTGTAATTACAGGGGTAGGAGATGACGTTGATGAGTAGAGTTCTTGAGAGAGTGTTGTGATTGAGTTACCACTTGGGACGATGGAAAGTTATGAAAGGTGTTTCAAATAAGAAACCTGTGTATTGATCGTTGTGACGATGCGAGGATGGTGATTACTTATTGCATAAGTTGGGAATTGTTATAAGAGGAGACTTCGTTGAAGTCAAGTGTATACGTCGAAGTTTTACAAGTGGGATATTTGGACAGTATTTGAAAAGGTCAACTATGTCATGTATTTCAGAGGATCAATGGACGTTGACCAATGAGAATGAAAGGGTAATTTTTTCGAGTTGATAAAACTGATGTTGCAAGGTGTCTTGATGGGTGTACGCCTTGAACGTATCCATTCTGAGTAATTGTGAAGTTGAGGAATTAACCAAGTTGTTTTACGGTTGGCATCCTATGCATTAAGGTGGCACAACATGTTTTAGATATCAAGGATTGATTGTTAGCGAGTATGCGAGATTGTTGGTTTTGGACTAGTGAGTTATAGTCGCAAGTCGTCTGTATAAGCCCTGGAGTAAGTGGTGTATCATTGTTCTGTTTTGTTTGTGTCACTTGTTGTTTTTCAAGGGGTGTGCGTTGGTAATCTACAAGGATGAGGTGACCTTGTGATTTCCTGGAATGGAATCGATAACTGCAAGTGTAATTCTTAAGTTCATGCTTATGCGTGAGTGAAGGCATTTTTTTTCATGTTTGTGTAGCACGCGTGGTTTTACCTTATTTTTTACTGTTTTAGTTTTGGTTTGTATAACCATTTTTTTGTTTTCGTTTTAGCGATGGTGACGGTGTTGTGTTATAGGAATTTATGTTCCTATCTTTGGTGACTCGTTTCCGAGGTGTCGGTTCAAGTGTGTGACTATTTCTATGGTTAAGACGTTAGGATGGTATCAATCTTGTTTGTTTGGTTCTCGAGTGAACCGGTGTGTCTGCGACTTGTTTAATTGTTGAGTGTTAGATGGTTGTCGATTGCATTGTATGGGCTTTGCATCTCGGCATGGTTGTTTTTGTCTAGACGTTGTGGTTGGGGAGATACCCTTGCGTTTGGTGTACTTTGCATGTTGTTTAATTGACGCGAGGATTGTGTGGACGAATGTGTAGGCATGTCACGTTTTGTTCGTTTTGGTCGAAATTTCGAGGATGAAAAGTTTATAAGTGGGGGAGAGTTGTAACGCCCTGTTTTAATTAATATGATATTATATTAATATTTTCGATTTACCGATCGATGTTTGCTTTGCGACAAGAATATTTATGTTAATTAATATATCTATTAATTCATCTGGCGACGTTTTGTTTGGTTCGGTTTTATTCCGTTTAGTCCGATAAAATATTATTCGGATCCGATATTTAACTCCCCAGAATTATTTTAATTGATTGAGTTAATGATATTAGTGGGGGTGTGGGGAGCATTTTGTTAGAATTGGGTTTTTCACCCTTGGCTTACTAGTAGGGGAAAATACCATTATAAGAATCATTTCCCCTCACTTTCCTTCCATTCTAAATACCAAAACCAAACATGTGAACTTAGAAGCTAGTAAGAAAGCAAGTTATAAAAACCATTTTCTTTCCTTTTCCTTCCATTGTGAACACAAAACCAAAATATAAACTTGAGAGGAATAGAAGGGTTTTGGGAGGAGAAGAATAAGAGGAGAAGAAGAGGAAGATCATGAGCAAGAGAGGAAGCTTGAGGTTGAGCTTTGGAGCATCACCATGGATCGACCAAACTAGAGGTAAGGGGTTTGATTCTCCACTTCCTATAGTTAGGGTTTTGATACATATATGGTGGATTTGTGATGAAAATTGATGTTGGAGTTTTGAGTTGGGTGTTTGATGGTTTGATTTCCATTTCATATTGTTAGGGTTTATTAGTGATAGTTTGGATTGGGAAAAATTGATAGTAAGTTATAGGGTTTTGTTGGGTGATTGTTGAGATGTTTAGAAGAGTTGAAAATTGTTGTAAAGATTAGGGGTATTGTTATTGGTGTTGTAGTGTTTGGTAAATAGAAGTGAAAATAGAAATAAAAAAATAAAAAAATAAGAATGGAATTGGAATGGGAAAATCTAACAGTAAACTAGGAAAAACAAAAAAAAAAAATTAAGAAACTGGAATTGTACAAAAAACGTAGGGAATGAAAATAATTTGGATGGATGGCATAAGGGGGTTGAGGCAACCGCCTCCCTTATCCTTTGTTGTGTGGGACGTGCGTCCCAAATGAGTGAAGAAGAAACGGAAATTGGAATTTTCGCTTTGTCAGAACATGGTTTTTTTCTTTGTTGTCAATGAATTTTTCCTGCATAATTTTCATTGCAATGGCTACTGTCTTTCTTAAATATGCCAATTCCACCTAGTAGCATTTGGTAACCATAAAATATAATTAGGGGATAAGATAGCCGATTAAATTTAGAATCCGATTATGTTCCGATTTTCGATTTGAATTCGACGACGAGCAAGTTGCTCGAATTCGAAAATTGACGCTAGCTAAATTCGACGTAGAACGTAGTGGTGAGGTTAGTTTTGGAAATTACGAGTTTTTACGAGACGACCCGAAATAGGCCAATTTACGGTAAAATTGAATCGGACGGTGTTTTAGTAGATTTAAGGTACGTATGGACAATCCGATTTCGACGTCGACGATTATGATTAATATCAGTTGTTAGGAATGGCTTTCGTGACGATTATAGGTGTTTGACTATTTTTCCGTTTTCGGAATTTAGTGAATTAATTAATGATGATACGGTGTGAATAAACGTAAGATTTGCGACAGTGTATTTATTAATGAATACTTGTTGAAATGCAATGCGATGAAATATGTTTTGTACATGATGATGTGATGGTTAAATTGATGTTGTTAATAAATGCGTATGATTTGTGAATGCATGACTTTTGATGAATTTATTAGTGATGTTTGCATAATGCAATTATGAGGCGATGCTATATTTATCTTGTTTTGGATAATTATGGCGATGTGGGCTTTATGCCAATTTTGACGAGCGATGATGGTGTGTTTGTGTTGTGTTGTTTCGTCGAGTCACATACATTGCATAAGCGAAGGGCTTTTATGCCAAGAGGCTTTTATGCCGAGCGAAGATCGGCTTTATGCCAAGTGTCCCTAATTACGGACAAAGCGATGGGTACCACATGCATAACATAGTCGTGTCTCATGGAGTCGGTTATGTTTATGTTTGAGTTGTTTGGCGTTGGGTTTTCGATTGATGGATGATATATGATGTGATGATGTTTGTGATGATATTGATGATTATGCCAAAAGCGAAGATGGGCTTTATGCCAAAAGCGAAGATGGGCTTTAGCCAATTTGTGATGATTTGTTATGTTGCTTATATTACTAGCATTATTTAGTGTTGTTGGTTGATGTTGTTGTTTAAGACTACCGTGTTAATTAGTGATGTATTAGCTCGTGACGATTTCGTGGTGATGGAAGTTTATGTTTGTTGTGACGTTTATGCCGGTGAGGTTATGGTGATAAAGTGTAGGTTATACACAATAGGGTGACTAGTAAAGTAAGTGAGTTTTGTTTATGTGTTATAATTACACTTATTAATCTATACCCTTTATAATTCCGACACTATATATATATATTTTATCATGCCTTAATTATATGTTTTGGAGTATCTCACCCTTTACTTGTTTCATTGCTACTATATATTGGTAACGTGCAGGTTATGAAGACGGAGTCTATAGCTGCTGTTAGTCGAGTCGGTGTCTCTCTGATACGTAGCTCTCGGGGGGAAATATTTATGTCGTCTTGTTGTTGTTATTTTATTATTATTCCTTTTGTGAATAAGAACCATAATTCATAAAAACATAATTTTGATGAGGACGTTTAATAAAGGAGATGTTTTGATTTCTATGAATCAATTTATGTTTTCCTGCAATGTTATGTATCCGAAATTTATACTTTAAAGTAAACTGTTTTAAAGTGAGTTGTTTCTGATGGTGTAGCGCCTCAGTATTTAATTTATGAAAATTTTAAAATTACTCTGATTTTTGCATATAAAACTTTGGGTAGAATTGGGGTGTTACACGACCAACTTCAATCACAGATAGAACCTTCTCCTTTATAAAACATCAATCATCTTAAGGTACCTGTGGCTACTAAACCGTCACAAAATTCTTTACCGTCAAGACTTATCTTAGTCGCAATCTAATAATCCGCCACGGCTATTAGTACTCAACAAAATCCATATGTTAGTAGTGAACAAATCCTTAATAACCTTCTGGACTTAATCTCAACAATTGTTCCAAAACAAACATGCAACCTTCTTCAACATAATAAATCCCAAATCATACATACTGGGGTTACCCGCGACATCAACGTACTAAACTCAACAACAAACGAAGTCTCTTTATAGATTTCACTCAAACTTGAATTGTCTTCAACAATTCCAATCTCCCCGTCGTTAATATCTGCACCTTTAAGAGTTCAACGAGCACAACCACATCAAACTTTAACTCACGCGTCCGACAATTTTTCCTTATGAAAATCAAATCCTTCCAAGGTAGCAATACACTTTTTCAACTCTATGTCGAAATACATCTTAAGTCCAAAATAGAATATCACAATACGCCGCACAAGGTTCTTCAGTACAAAACAAAACCAAAATCAAGGCATTCGCTAAACTTTCCACTGGCTCAAACAAATTCGCTTCCCATTGCGAAGTCCAAATAGCGATTCAACCATATCAAGTCAAAGTACCCACGATCAATACCAACTTATAAAAAGATCTTCCATCAAACTCAAAAAGCTAACCATTCAAAACAAAGGAACTTCTAAGATTTGAGATAACCCCTTGAAGTCTTCTACAAAATACAAAATACAAAATAAATCTTCGCAGAACCGTCCAAAATATCACCATCTAAGTCGCCTACTTAAGGCACTCTCGTCCAACAGTTCCAAAACTCTTTCTTTAGATTACTTGACATGCACCAGTCCAACTTCACTACCAACAACGCAAAGCTTGGATGCTTGCTACGATTCCTTAACTCGATGGGAACCTAATAATATCCATGAACAAGAATTAACTCTTACAGCTACTCATGAGAGTACTATCCGAACGTTCCAAAATCATACCTGACGCATTAGTCACACTAATGACATCAACAAATACTCGCCATGACCAAACACTACCTTGAAAAGCATTGTCTAAACATCTTCAGTTCTCACACTAACCCGTAGACAGCCAGACTTTGCATCGATCCCACTAAACACAAAACTCAAATGACTGATTCATCCAAATACCAATCCTCGGAAGTAGACACTCGTCCTCAATATCCACTTCGTTCCTTTGTCCGAAAACGAATCATAAACTTAAGCGACCTTCGCTCTTCTCGAACAACACAACGGTAGCACTCCACGGCGACCTGCTCGAATAAACAAACTCTGCTCAAACCAATCCTCAAGTTGACTTTTCAACTCTAATCCAGAAGCAAACGTCCCTTAAGGATGCCTCGAATCACAACAAATTCCAGAAACTAAATCCATCAAAAACTTCACCTCGCACTACGACGGTACTTTACCGACATCTTCACAAAAGGCTTCGGAAGAATCACATCAAGAAGCTCGCTTTCCAAAATCTTGTTTCTCATCAAAATCCAAATTCGCCTACAACTCAAGTAACCATGCACAACCTTGCGCCAACACATCTGCTTCATACACTATTAAAAACTGGAAAGACAAGTCTATCCCAACCAACACAATTCCCGACTACTATCAACAAGAGATTAAGGATGATCAGTCCCTCAATTTGTCAATAGACAGTCGACAATCATGATGGTGACATAAACCATCTCTACCAACTACAACAGCGTCTTCAAACTTACACTTCAAGTTACTAAAGTGTAACACTGCTTGAGGCTTCAACTCCAAGCCCAAGCGCCACCAAGAAGTAAAACTTCTCCCCCACTTGTTTCAAACTCATCTCTGCAGACAAACAATTTGAAACAAACAACTACCGACAGTGTTTCGCACACATGTCACATACAACAGGGTTAAACACACTAATAACTTGGTCGACAGACCGACCTGCTCTGATACCACTAATGTAACACCCCAATATTACCCAAAGTTTTAAATATGAAAAATCAGAGTAATTTAAAATTTCATAAATTCAATACTGAGGCATCACGCCTTTAAAACCAAATTACTTTAAACATTTTGTTTTAAAGTCTACATCTCGGATACATAGCATTATCGGAAAACATAAATTGATTCATAAACATCAAAACATCATCTTTATTAAACTTTCTTAACCATTCATGTTTTCATAAAGTATGGTTCCTCTTTGCAAAAGGAAAACAACAAAAGAACAACAACAATGACAACATAAATATTCCCCCCCGAGTGCTACGTATCAGAGCGACACCGACTCGACTAACAGCAGCTATAAACTCCGTCTTCATAACCTGCGTTACCAATATAAAGGTAACGAAACAAGTAAAGGGTGAGATACTCCAAAACATATAATTAAAGGCATGATAATATATATATATATATATATATATATATATATATATATGGTTTTGGAATTGTAAAGGATATAAGTTAATAAGTGCATTCCAACACATATCCAAACCTCACTTACTTCGATCGTCATTCTAATGTGTATAATCTACACTATATCGTCATAACCTCATCGGCATACTTCATCGCAACAACACATAACCCTCCGTCACCACGAAAACGTCACGAGCTAATACATCACTAATTAACACGGCAGTCTTAAACAACAACATCAACCAACACTATTAAATAATGCTAATAATATAAGCAACATAAACGAATCATCACAAATTGGCTAAAGTCCATCTTCGCTTTTGGCATAAAGCCTATCTTCGCTTTTGGCATAAAGCCCATCATCGCTTGTGGCATAAAGCCCATCATCACAAATATCATCACAAACATCATCACAAACATCATCACAAACATCACCACATCCTATTTGCATTAAGCACTTCATCCAGTTAAATCATCGCAAACTCATCATTAGCTATCAAATAAAACTCAATACTAAAAGACTCTAAAATAAATATAATGGACACCATGAGACACGACTATGTTATGCATGTGGTACCCATCGCTTTGTCCGTAATTAGGGACACTTGGCATAAAGCCGATCTTCGCTCGGCATAAAAGCCATCATCGCTTGGCATAAAATTCCTCTTCGCTTATGAAATGTATGTGACTTGACAATAAAACAACACAACACAAAAACATCATCATCGCTCATCCAAATTGGCATAAAGCCCACATCGCCATAATTTATCCAAAACAAGATAAATATATCATCGCATCATAATTGCATTATGCAAACATCACTAATAAATTCACCAAAAGTCATGCATTCACAAATCGGAAGCATTTATTAACAACATCAATTTAATCATCACATCATCATGTACAAAACATATATCATCGCATTGCATATCAACAAGTATTCATTAATAAATACACCGCCGCAAAAGCTAGGTTTATTCACACCACATCATTATCAATTAATTCGTCAAATTCTAAAAACGGGAAAAATAGTCAAAACATCAATAATTGTCGCGAAAGCCATTCCTAACAACCGATATTAATCATAATCGTCAACGTCGAAATCGGATTGTCCATACGTGCCTTAAATCTATTAAAACACAGTCCGATTCAATTTTACCGTAAATTGGCCTATTTCGGATCGTCTCGTAAAAACTCGTAATTTCCAAAAACTAACCTCACCACTACGTTCTACACGTCGAATTCAGCTAACACGTCAATTTTCGTTGAATTCAGAGTAACTTGCTCCGTCGTCGAATTTACCGAAATCGGAAAATCGGAACATAATCGGGTTCTAAATTTAATCGGCTATCTTATCCCCTAACTATATTTTATGGGTATCAATTGCTACTAGGTGGAATTGGGATTTTAGAATAAAACAGAATGTATTTCCAAAGAAATTATGCAGGTAACAGTTGACAGAAAACACAAAACACCAAGCTTACAACAAAACAACAATTCCGTAAATTTCTATTTTCTTCTCCTCAAAAAGGGACGCACGTCCCATATATACATATGAGCAGGAGGCGGGTGCCTCAACCTTGGGGGTGGTCGCCCCACACATGAGGTGGGAGCCTCCCCCCTCACGTATGCCATCCATTCTTCTTCCTTACCCTGCGTATTTTACAATTTCTTATCTTTTCTCTGTTTTCTGGTTTTTCTTTCCATTTTACTGTTATGTTTCATTTTTCCATTTCCATTTTCCCAAATTAATCCTACTAGCCATGGTATTATAACATCTATATTCATGTTCCTAACTCAACTCTACCAAGCCATTCCAACAATCACTCAAATAATTCATAAAACTCAACTATCAATTTTTTCCCAAATCTAACATATATCATCAAACCCTAACTATAATGAAATGGAAGAAATCAAACCCCTTACGTATGGAAGCTTTGATGATTCTTGATGATCCAACATCTCCACCATCAAGTTCCCTCTTGCTCCTCTTCTTCTTCCCAAAACCCTCATTTTCCTCTCAAGTTTCTATTTTTGGTGGTGTTGGAAAAATGGGAAGAAAAACAAAGGAAAGGGTTTTTATAATGTTGTTTCCTACTAGCTCCCAAGTTCTATGTTTGCTTTATGTTTTGCCAAAGGAAAGAAAACAAGGAGAAATGTTTGGATGGAAAGAAAATGAGGAAAGTGGTTTCATGATAACCATACTAGTAAACTAAGGTGTAAACCCAATCCTCAACAAGTGCTTCCCACACCCCTAACTTACTAATTATATCATCAATTCAATTAATTCAAATAATTCCGGGGAATTAAGTATCGGATCCGAATAATATTTTACCAAACCGAACGGAATAAAACCCGGACCGAACACAACGTCGCCAGATAAATTAATAGATATATTAATTAATATAAATATTCTCGTCGCAAGATATATATCGATCGGTAATTCGAAAATATTAATATAATATAATATTAATAAAAATAGGGCGTTACAGAACCCACCGAGGCCAGTTCATCTGGAGATTCTAGAGGAGGAGCATGCTAGGAGGGATCATGATTATGACGTGTAGCCTAGGTGACGTTGTATCATAGAGCTTGCGTGTGATGGTATTGGCAAAAGGTTGTTTCTTGATGGATCCGATTTTAGAGGTGTTCTGGAGGCCATCATGGCGGAGGCTCAGGGTGCTTTGTCATACAGGAGGCAGCGGAGGGACGCCTCGAGGATGACATACCGGCTCATCATCCGTTATACCAAGTAGTTTTTGCTGATGATGCACTTGTATTTTGGTTTTAGTTTTTTTTGTCTTGTATTGTATCGTATTTGTATAAATTTTTGTATTACTTGGATAGCATTACTTGTATTACATCGATATACTTGAATATTTGGATTATATTGATATGCATTTTGGATAGTATTTTTTGTCTTTTGTTCAATTTTTTATTTGTATAATTTTTTTAATTATTATTTCTATTTAAAAAATTTATTTTGTATGTTTGGAACATATTTAAATTTCTGTCAATATACTTTTATATAAAATTAAAACTATACATCAAAGTTTAACACAAATATTTTAAACTATAATGTGCATCAAAATTATACTTTCAATTTTATAAGGACGAATTTCCCTACAATTTTGTTTAATAACTAACATTCATAAATCGTTGAGAAGGTGAGTGCGTCATCATCGTAATTGCAGTTAATTCCGGTTCTTACATATAATACTCTTATTCCAACTCATATCATACTTTGAGAGCGTCATCTATGACAATAATAACAACATTTTTTGTCATTATTAAAGAGTGGTCCTTCAATGATGGTAGGATGAAGATAGAGATCAAATTTAGTGGTACTAGAGATATTTTAAACTCTATGGTAGTTTAAGTTTGACCAAATACTATGCATCTGTAACGACAAATGTAACATATATAAATATTCAGTACTAGATTCGGATGACTCACTCCCACTATGAGACAACTTGAGTGCCCTTTCAGATTATTTGTCTTCTAAATATACAGTTCTCGAATGTACTAATGTAGTATAAGTTAGAGAAAAAGCCTTTAATTATTGTACAGTTACAAGCACGTGATTAAAAAATATTTGATTGAACCCAAAATATAATAGTTTATGATAAAAGCATTAATATATAGTGGCCAATACTGACTTTTGAAGCATGATCGGGTTTAGAAAATTCAAATAGTTATATTTTGTTGTATAGCGAATTAATTTGTTTGCTTATAGAGAATTATTTTCTTTTTAAAAAGTTATATAGTTTTTTAGTAAAGTTTATAAAAGTTGTTTATATGTAAAAGAAGAATACTGGGTCGGGGCTTTTTAAAGTAGATGCCTAAAAATAGTTTTGTCACTTTTTCTTAATAATAACTTAATTTTATATCACAACATAAAAAATCATACGACTGAATAATCACATCGTATAAAAATAACAACTAAATTGCGACGTAATTTTTACACAACAATTTTATTACAACATATTACACATATATTAAATATGTTAAAACAGGCCGTCAACACGAGCATTGTTATAATTTAGTATTTATTCTACTATCTATTTTTTAATCAATGTATATCATGTTTTTTATTAAAAGAAATTTCAATAAATATTTTTATTCTATTTTAAAAATAATTTAAATATATTTTATTTTTAATTATATTTTGTTTATATAAATATATGTAAAATATATTATGTTTTTATAATATACTATAAAATTAAAAATAACAATGATACATATTCAGTTTTTAATTAAAAAAACAATTTTAATAATATTATGTATTGAATAAAAGAATATTTTAATAATATATTCTGATTTTTAATACATATATACTGTTTTATATAAAAAAATGTTATTAATTAATATATAATATTTTTTGTTTTAAGGTCATTAGAGCTTGCAGGAATGATAGTGTCTCAGGTTGCAGAGGTAATATCAGAAATTAATATGGAGAGTTAAGATATGTACGATAGTTTAATTATTCAACACTCTCATTTTTCTTTTTTTTATATTTTATATTATTTTTTCTTTCTTCCACCTAATAATTCAACACATATTCAATTTTTACTACCTATAATAATTTTATTTAATAAAATTCAACGTCCTATTCCACTATCATTCACAACACACTAAATATCTAAACATGTCAACAACCAATAAAATTTAACAAAATATATCATGGGTCTCACTCTCCTCATTCAATATGTTGAATGTTTTCAACACTAATTAATCCACCCTACTTTCAATACCTCATTCAATACATCATTGCAAGTATTCTATTATTGAAGTTTTTTCAACACCCCTATTATACATAGCCTTAAAACTGATTTTTTTCAAATCAATAGGTAATTGTAGTGTCGTAATAGCGGAGCTGTGGGGAATTTTGAAAGACCTTTCAATTTTCATTTTCTAAAGACTTGGGTTTTTTAAAGTAGAGTTAAATGTGGATTCATTCAAAATCATTGATATGCTCAATATAGGCAAAGTTACTATTGAGAATCAAGTGTGAGGAAGAAATCTCGCATTGGTTAGAAAAAGGAAAATTGAACACTATGTAAGTGAGAGAATTCACACACCTATGACCTTTGTGAGAGAACACCACATATCCACCTAAATACCTTAAGGTTATAGGTGTGTGGGTTCTCTCACTTATATAGTGTTCAATCTTTCATTTTCTAACCAATGTGTGACTTCTTCCTCACACTTGATTCTCAACACTCCCCCTTAAGTGTGAGTCACAATGCTCCCCCTCATATAACATGCTCCCTCCTCGAAATTCACTGCATGAGGGTATCATGAGCCTATGGTTTCGAGATAGGGACCGACTAACTTGTATCGAAACACTTCCTGTGGGTAGTGGGTAGAATGTGTGAGTCACAATGCTCCCCCTCATATAACATGCTCCCTCCTCAAAATTCATTGCATCAGTGGTATCATGAGCCTATGGTTTCGAGATAGGGACCAACTAACTTGTATCGAAACATTTCCCGCAGGTAGTGGGTAAAAGGTGTTCCGTTGGAGAGTGTCAACGGTGATACAAGTCTATGTGAAAGAGAGAGCTTTCACATGAGGGGGAGCAATGTGACTCACACTTGAGATGGAGTGTTGAGAATCAAGTGTGAGGAAGAAGTCTCATATTGGTTAGAAAAAGAAATATTGAACACTATATAAGTGAGAGAACCCACACACCTATAACCTTAAGGTTTTAGGTGAATATGTGGCATGCTCTCACAAAGGTGTATCCCAAGTAAATGTTCTCTCATCGAAATTTATCCCTTAACAGTTACGAGTGTGAAAAGTTTTTCTCTAGTAAAACAAATCTTGCAAGGTTGTGGAGTTGTTTGTAGAGGTGAAAGTGTCTCACATTTATAAAAAAGAAAACTTTTGTACGGATGATCTAACTAAATTTGAAGCAACTAATAAAAATTATTTAACCTTCAAAAGAATAATTTCAAATTTTATGAGGTACTTAGTGATGCTATTGGGTACAAATATTGCCTCTAAATTATTGTGCATTCATCACCCCAATCATCTGTTGAAAAGTGGGGACAAAGTTACAAACCAATCGAGAAATGGAAAACATTACTTTCCCTTAATTGCATATGCATTACAATATCCAATCTTTGTAGCCTTATTTTATGGCTTAAATGATCTCTAATTTGAACAAAATTAACAAGTCCCAATCTAATATCAACAAGAGGATATCATATACAACTCGTGATTAACAAATTTATACAATTTAAACATACCATGTTCATTCATTCATCAAATATATTATGATTAACGACTAAGTGTACATATATTGATATATATTTTGAATCAAATCATCTATATAGATTAATTATGATTCAACTATTTGCGATCTATTTATTCATATTTTGCAATCTATTTATCCACAGTTTAATTATGACGAATTTGTTAGGACACGCTAGTCTCTATACATCCCACATGTTTAATTGAAAATTTAATATTATCTTGGAGATTTTAAAGATTCAACTTGAGATTTTCCACATGGTCCCCTTGTTCTAATAAAGAGTCTGTATTCATCAAAGGTCATAGCAGGGTAGAGTGCTGGTGTTTCTTGCTTTACCAATTCCTTTGCTGGCTCAATTGGTATGTCACTTTTGGGATTGTAGAAGAAAGCTAAAGAAACTCTCTCTTTATGTGAATTTACTAGTACTCTATGTTCAACACTTTTGTAGATTGCATTGCTTATAACCTTGTCAAAACACAAAACAAATAAGTTAGTTATATGATTATCATATCAAAAGTTCAAACCATAGATTCTATATATTTTGAGAATCCACTTGTAAAAAAAAATATCTTCCACGATCTATTCATAATAGGTCAATAATACTCATAAATGTTGACATTCTATAAATAAACTAACTACCCTATCATTAATTAGGCCCGTGACCACAAGGATAAATGTTTATCCACTTTTATTATTGTAGACATGTTGATTCTACAATACTTAAAAATTAAATTACATTATTTATCATAAACGTCTCTTTCGATCAAACTTAACCTTAGTAATTTTTGTCAAATATATAGTGACAAAAATACAATTAATAGATTACAATAAAAAATATTAGAGGCATGTAAAAAAACTTAGAAAATTTACAAATTACATGTATATAATTATAATTAAATATTTTTTATAATTATGATTAATTAATAGTATTAGTGTTTTAGACTAAATAAAATTATTTCTTTATTTCACAAAACTCAATATCTCAATCCTTTTTTTGGAAACCAAACTTTATTTTCTTTCACATTTCATATATCTATTTTTTAAAAAAAATAGTATACTATGTTTTGAACTGCTCCTGATGTTACTCCTAAAATCTAGCAATAAATAAATAAAAAATAAAGAATCATCCATTTAACAAACAAATAAAATAAAACAGGGAATGAGTTGTATCTTTCAAAAGGCGACAACCATCCAAAAATTCTGACGAAAACTTAAATTTAAAGTAAAAAATAAGTATAAACATTAACTTAACGTGTCGCCTTCCTGTGACATATTCATGCATCCATGAATGATAAATATCAACCCATGAATGCTTTATAAAGATAAGTACTAGTCAAAATTATATGAAACCAAATAAAATTATTTATATATGTTTAAATAAACAAGTTTAGAATAATATTTTATAAAGAAATATACTCAAACATTCATGTTTAATATTTTTAATATATTATATTCAAAATATATGAAAATATTTATTATAAAAATTAAGAATTATATAATTCACCTGAATTTGATCACCAATATTAACAATAAATGCATTGCGAAGAGGTTTCACTGTAATCCAATTATCATTTTTACGAACTTGAAGACCATTTACTTCATCATCTGGTAACAAAATTGTCATTCCTCCTGGATCTGAGTGTGATGATAAACCAAGAGTTAACTCTGGTTGAGGGCACTTTGGGTAATAATTCACTCTTATACAAGCACCAATATCTTCACCTCCAAAAGCACTTTGAAGAAAATCTTTTTCTAATCCAAGATTTGTTGATAGAACCTTCATTAATCTCCCACATAATTTAACTAATTCTTTTCCATATTCATCAAACACTTCCCTGCATTCACATTGATAAAATTAAATTATTGACGAAAACAATGATACTAAATTATATATTAATAACCTCAAAATTGATCTTATGGTGGAGAATTTAAACTAAGAATCAACTCATCCCTAGCACATATGCCCCAATATATTAAGAAAACCTATGATACCTTTTAAAATTCTATAATAATATTTTAGCAATATTACTAAAGTTAATTTAAATATTACTTTTTATGTGTTTTAGAATACAAAAATATTTAATAAATTAATATACTAATAATAAATTAAATTGGTTTAATCTAGACAATATTAATTTTATTTAATATTTTATAAAAAAAAAAAACTAAAATATTAACAAACGAGGTTAGTTATAAATTAAAAGGTATAAAAAATAGAAGTATATTGATAGTATGTAAATTCTATAGAAGTATACATGATTGAGATACAATAGAAATATATTGATAGTATGTAAATTCTAAATTTTAATTTAATTGATAAAAGTCGATATTGTCAAGTTATCGATCAATATTATAGTTTAAATTTTGATTCTTACAATTGTATTGATGAATTTTTAGTGGTTATCACTCATTCTTCTGTCTTTCAAATAAATAAAAAATTAAGTTTAATAATAAAATTTCTAGTTATATTATAATATGAATACTAACTAACCTGCAAGAGGGAGGCAAAGAAGGCCATTTATTGTAATCCTTCAAACTCAAAGGAAGATAATGAAGATAATAATAATCACTCCAATCAAGAATAGCACCTTTCTTAACACCAAGTCTACTACCATACCCTTCATAAGTTTTTGGTGAATTTGAATATTCTTGCTTAACCTCCATAGGCAAATGAAAGAATTGACGCCAAGTTTCCTTAGCCAAATCCATCAAATCATGACTAACACCATGGTTAACAATTTGAAAGAATCCCCACTCATTACAAGCCTCAGAAATTTTCTTTAATGTTGAAGCTATTTCATTTGGATCTATACTATGTAAACCTCCAAGGTCAATTATTGGAATATTGGTTGATTCAAAAAGAGAGTTTGTAGATGGACGATCATTGAGAGGTTTGATATACCTTTGAGGGATTGAATCTATGCAAGTTTGGGATAAAGTTTGTACTCTGATTATTGGTTCTGGCCAATCTTGTGGGCTACTATTAATCATTTTTGCTTCAAGATGATTAATTGCTTTCTAAGATACTCTCCTTTTCATCTTATATAAATAAATAATGACACACTAAGTGTGTATACTATATAGTAATATGAAACAAGTTATTAATTTTGTTGTTGTAAGAGTTGGTGTGTTAGGAAAAGAGAAAAGGAGAGGTGGGTTTAGAGGTGTGGGAGATGGGTTTGAGAGTGGGACTTAAATGGGCAAAGAAAATAGGGTGGATCATGGTGGGGACTATAATAAAATAAAACGTGGAATTCGTGCATAGTATGTGGAATCCTAAAATGAATATATAAGACAGTTTTAGTTTTAGAAATTTGTTTTAAAAATTGTTTTGAAAAGTGTTTTTAATAAAGAAAAATGAAAAAAAAAAAGTTTGGCACTTAAATTTTGAAAATTGTTTAGAAGATTAAGTAAGAGAATTTCTTAATCCACCTCCATGATTTTCTTAGATATTACGTGAAATTTTATAAATGTTTTTCAAAATCGGAAATATATTTCAAGTTCGCATCCTATATTATGCAAACTACGTTGAAACGGTTTGATGTAAATCGGAAGTATATTTCCAGTTCTAAATCGTAAGTATACTTCCAGTTCCTAGACGCACTTAAAGGTGCCATAAATTCTTCCTCTCCCATTACAACAACTTTTTTCAAAAACAAACTCAAACTCTCTTTAAAACCCTTCTCACCAAAATCAAAATTTTCCTCAAAGAATCAACACAAATCATCAATCATTGGATACATATAACATCTTGTTGGGAAATAACACAACTGAAGAAAAAAAATAAACTGAACACAACCAACAATACAAGAATATAACGTGGAAACTCTAAAACCAGAGAAAAACCACGACCGTTGTCTAAATCGATAACCAGAGAATTATTACTATGTAAAATTTTTACAACAGATGGACTTCTCTACTTTCACCCCAATCCCCTAGTACACCCACACTCTTACAAAGCAAATTTTTAAACTAAAAGTCAGATATAAGCTTAAAGTGCTATTGACTGATGTATCTAAGAACAAAGAACTTAGGTCCAATATATAGCCTTGGCCTCCCCCTTGCTTCACCACACTAAGTAGTGTGGGACTTCTCAAATAGCTACTTTTTAACCTTCTTCTCTATTAAAAAAATTAGACTTACAATCAACCCCAACAATCTCCACCTTGATTGTAATGGTCTTCAATCTTCATTGTCTACACCGACAATCATAATTCTTATTGTCTATACCGACAAATCAAATTATCATACTCCACCATAAAGAGTATATTACACTTGAAACTAAATCATCCCAGGAATTTTCTTTATGTCGAAACCTTGCTGAAAGATTATGGTGCAACTCCCATGTTGGCTTTTAGGAAGTTCTTCCGTCATCGACAAATCTCACCACACGCCTTGCATCAATGCCAACCAATGCCTGTGTGTTGTTCTGAATCTGCTAGAAATGATTTATCTTTTTTCATGGTATAGCGGAAATACCATAAGGACACACATTATCTTTTAGAAAAGATCATCATCATCTCCCAAAACAAGGGAGACATTGCTAGCACTTGCCTCAGAGTCTTTTTCAGATACTTCTCCACCTGGACAATTTCTCTTTAAATGCCCAAACTTTCTACACTTCCAACACACCATATTATTTGCATGAATCTTCTTCCCATCAGCCCCACTTCTAGTTAGCAACGCCGAGCTTGATGAAGTACTTTCAGCACTTTTATCCTCCTTTCTTCAGAAATCATTTTAGTTGCAACTTCTTCAAAACTCAACTTTTATTTCCTGTACATCGAAATAGGTTTAAGATGAACATAAGAAGATGGAAGGGACAAAATGAGCCTTAACGCTTTATCTTTGTCATCAATCTCAACTTTAATAGATTCAAGCTCACAAACAATATTATTCAAAGTACTAAGATGATCAAAGATTTTCGTACCCTCATCAATGCGCAAAGTGTGGAATTGCTCCTTTAGCAACAAACAATTTGAGATGTCCTTTTCCTGATATAACCCTTCGAGCCTTTCCCATAGTTCCTTGGCTGATGATAGATTATGCACATTAGCAAGAACATTCTTTGTCAAACACAAAGGAATTGCACTTGCAGTTCTCAAATCTAGTTCCTCCCACTTGTCAGCCTCCATGTTGGAAGTGTTTCCTTTTAGCGCCTTGTGTAATCCTGATTGTATCATCACATACTTGACTTGTACTTTCCACAGCCCAAAGTTGATACTTCCATCAAACTTCTCTATGTAAAACTTCATAGCACTTGAATAAAACATAGAAGTTGTGCGCAGACTACAAACTGTGCACTAGGTAGGTTCCCAAGAAATAGAGGTGGGTCACAACGGACACACTTAAATACCAAGTTTTTCCTTAGCCAAAACCTCCCTAAACAACACTTTCACAATAACACTCCTTTTTCAGCACCTTCATAATATCACAATTCTTTTCTTATGTGGAAGATCAGACAATGTTGCAACCATAGAGAATACTAAGAATTGTGATATCTTATCGAGTCGAAGCTCTGATACCACTATTGAGAAATAACATAACTAAAGAAAAAAATAAACTGAACACAACCAACAACACAAGAATATAACCTGGAGACTCCAAAACCGGAGAAAAACCACGACAATTATCTAAATCGACAACTAGAGAATTATTACTATGTGGAAATTTTACAACACATATACTTCTCTACTCTCACCTCAATCTCCTAGTACACCCACACTCTTACAAAGCAAATATTTAAACTAAAATTAAAATATAAGCTTAAAGTGCTACTGACTGGTGTATCTAAGAACAAAGAACTTAGGTCCAATATATAGCCTTGGCCTCCCCCTTGCTTCACCACACTTAGCAATACGGGACTTCTCAAATAGCTACTTTTTAACCTCCTTCTTTATTAAAGAAATTAGACTTACACTCAACCCTAACACATATAACGGAATCAAGCAAGTAACATTTACTACCAATCAATCAAGTAATTTAAACTATTTTTAGAGTTTATGTGATTTCTACTCAAATTAGAGAAATAGGGTTCAAAATGTGTTGATTTATGTAGTTTACATCATTAGAACTCATTAGAAAATACTTTATAAACTTTATTTGACAATCAATGATTTTTTTACACATTTGGGTATTGAGACGTTGTGTCCGGTGGCTCTGTTTTTGCAGAGGAAACCGGAAGTTTACTTCTGATTTTAGGGAAGAACAAAACTGGAAGTATAGTTCTGGTTTCTGTCTGCACATTTATTTTTCCCTTATTATCACTTTAGGCCAAATGCTAATATTTCTTTCTTACTTCTAGTGGAGATATGGATGAGAGACAATCACGTTTGAGGCACGAGAGTATTGCACAACATGATTCCGTGTCGAGAGAGATGAGTCAGGCAACACAACCTCCTTCGACATCCAGACAGACCATATCGGATTCACCTTCTTCTGCTTCTGATTCTACTCCTTCTACATCGTCCTCTCGTGGCATACGGGATTCTCTAGTGCATCCTTTGCCGCCCCCGTTCTCTCGCAGACGCACATCCTCACCTAGGATATTTGAGACAAGATCATCATTTGATACATAAGCACAATCATCTGAGGTGAGACCTGATGCTACACCCCCAACACTCGAGGCATCGGTGCCACCCAAGGCACCTGTGACAGCCGAGGCACAAGAGATAGCGGAGGCACCGATGGCACCGACATCACCCCAGACCCCTCAGGTCTTTTGAGGGGGTTCTTCTGACTTATTAATGTTGCCTCTTTATCCCATCCATGTTGCTAGATATATATGGGATGTACAAGTATGAAATTTACATTTCTATTACAGTTATGAATTTTCTTATGAATATCATTATGAATTCTAACTGTTTTATTTTGCAGGAACGTGATACACTGAAGGTCATCAACCATGGGAGGAAGATCAACAAACTTATTACCCCTCCCAAGTCATGGTTTGATGATCGTCTACGCCTTATAGGGTAAGAGGTTTGACCCTCTATGGATATAGCATGGTCAATTGGGGGATGATGAATGCTTTTGTTGAGAGGTGGCACCATGAGACGTCATTGTTTTATCTACCACACGGTGAGATGACGATCACACTCGATGACATCGCGTGTCTACTTCACCTGCCTATCAAAGGGGCCTTTCTGGATCACTAGAATATGGACAAAGAGGAGGCCATTACTTTGTTGGTTGAGATGATAAAAGTTAACCTAGATGGCACTCTGAAGGAGGTTGATATGACACGTGGTTGCCACGTGAGATACAACTATTTGGCGGAGATTTTTAGGGATGAGTTTGCGCGTGCTACAACAGCTGATGGTGATGTCGGTAAGGTTACCCTTTATAAGGGGTATGCCATGAGAGCATACCTCTTATATCTTGTTGGCTCACAAATCATTGTGGACACCAGTTCCACTTACACTTACATCATGCACCTTAGGTACTTTGCTGATTTTGAGGCAATCCGTGGGTGAAAATTGGGGACTTCCTACTTGGTTTATTTGTATAGAAAGTTGGATGAGGGAACTAAGTGGAATACAAGGTAATTGACCGGTAGCATGTCACTCACGACGGTATAAATTCTTTCTCTTAGTGGCCTTTGTTAAGTATTTTGATATTGGAACCAATTGGTTTAATTTTTTTCATTACATGGATGGATCTTGCATCACTTCCTCCATATTGTAGGATGGTGACTTACTCCAGTTATACTAAGGATATGTTGTGTGCAATGAATATGTCGGGAAAAAGCGATACAACCATTCGGGTTTAGTGCGTGAGGACATTCACTTCAGTTCCTATGTCGACCACCGTGAGATGATACCATTTGATGAGGTTTCGTTGTTTATAGGTTGGTTGGCCCGCGAGACTCGCAAGACTTCTCCTTATATTCCAGAGTGGGGGATGCGTCATTTCAGGTTTACCCAGACCATTCATCGGTATCTTGTTGTATGTGTTCCTCTGATAGTGAAGAGGAGGGACATGGATCCTCTGTTTGATGATTTCGAGAATCATACATGGTAGAGGATTCTTCAAGGAACCCACTCAGGCCTGTTCATCAGGAGATCCTAGAGGAGGAGCAAGCGAGGAGGGATCATGCTCATGATGTGTTGCCTTGGTGTCGACGTATCATGGAGCTTGCGCGGGATGACATTGACAGAGGACTTTTTCCTGACGGATCAAATGTCAAAGGAGTTTTGGAGGCCATCATGGTGGAGGCTTAAGGTGTCATGTGTAACACCCCAATTTTATTAGTTAGTGGTTTAGTTTATTAATTAGTAATATATATTATATTAATTAATTAATTATTTAATTTTGTGAATAATTGATTTTATTTAAATTAATTGATGTGTGTTATATGACGGGCTAGTCGAGTTAAAATGGAGAACCATAGAATTATAGTTACTTTTGAAGTCGGTTAATAAATAATTATTTTATTTAGTGAGAATTGTAGAAAATAAATTGAAATACGGTAGTTGGGCCTAATAGTAAGAATATGAAGAGTAAAGTGGTGGTATAATGAGTAAGCTCATTAATTACAAGAATTAGTTTGTTATAAGGGTTTTATATATATTGAGAAAATAAAGTTGGTAAGAGAAAAAGAGGTTAAAGTGGAGAAAAGAGAATATGAAAAAGAAGAGAAACCCTAAGGAGGAAATTCGAAGAGGATCAACAATTAAGATAAGGGTGAGTTTTTACATGGTTATTGAGTTTGTATGATAATATATTAATGGATAGAAACATGTTTAAATTAAAATTAAAAATTTGAAATTTTATATATATATATATATATATATATATATATATATATATATATATATATATATATATATATATATATATATATATATATATATATATATATATATATATATATATATATATATATATATATATATATATATATATATATATATATATATATATATATATATATATATATATATATATATATATATAGTCATGTGTTGAATTTTCTTTCATATGCAAGTTCATACTTTAGCGGTATTAACGAATTAGTTTAGATGGAGGTGGTATCCATGAAATTCTAAACTGATATATACTAGTATTTAAACTGAAACATCCTTGAATTTTTGTTAACGTGCCACACTAATCTTACCCATATGCTAATTGTTACAACAAAAAAAGTTGGAAATCTTTAACAGTGAAGAAAGCAATATAGTACTAATATATGTTATATTTCAATCTAGTATACTTCAATGTAAATACCGAGAAAAGTAATATTATACATATAATAATAATAATAATAATAATAATAATAATAATAATAATAATAATAATAATAATAATAATAATAATAATAATAATAATAATAATAATAATAATAATAATAATAATAATAATAATAATAATAATAATAATAATAATAATAATAATAATAATAATAATAATAATAATAATAATAATAATAATAATAATAATAATAATAATAATAATAATAATAATAATAATAATAATAATAATAATAATAATAATAATAATAATAATAATAATAATAATAATAATAATAATAATAATAATAATAATAATAATAATAATAATAATAATAATAATAATAATAATAATAATAATAATAATAATAATAATAATAATAATAATAATAATAATAATAATAATAATAATAATAATAATAATAATAATAATAATAATAATAATAATAATAATAATAATAATAATAATAATAATAATAATAATAATAATAATAATAATAATAATAATAATAATAATAATAATAATAATAATAATAATAATAATAATAATAATAATAATAATAATAATAATAATAATAATAATAATAATAATAATAATAATAATAATAATAATAATAATAATAATAATAATAATAATAATAATAATAATAATAATAATAATAATAATAATAATAATAATAATAATAATAATAATAATAATAATAATAATAATAATAATAATAATAATAATAATAATAATAATAATAATAATAATAATAATAATAATAATAATAATAATAATAATAATAATAATAATAATAATAATAATAATAATAATAATAATAATAATAATAATAATAATAATAATAATAATAATAATAATAATAATAATAATAATAATAATAATAATAATAATAATAATAATAATAATAATAATAATAATAATAATAATAATAATAATAATAATAATAATAATAATAATAATAATAATAATAATAATAATATAATAATATAATAATAATAATAATAATAATAATAATAATATAATAATAATAATAATGATAATAATAGTAATAATAATAGTAATAATAATATTAATAATAATAATAGTAATAATAATATTAATAGTAATAATAGTAATAATAATAATAATAATAGTAATAATAATAATAATAATAATAATAATAATAATAATAATAATAATAATAATAATAATAATAATTTAATATTATTAGTATATAATACTTTTAGAAGTTTTAAGTTAGAGATTGATATTTGAGTTATTTTTCTAATTTAAATTAATTTCGATTCAGTTAGAGTTATTAACAGGGTTGTTAGAGTTGTCAATAAAGTTGTCATAATTATTTTTAAGTTATTAAGAGTCATATTTTATATTTTTTGCGTGATTTTTACATGTTTAGAGTTGATAGTGTTGATTTCGAGTTGTTTAAAGTCAAATCTAATGAGTCCTAGTATTAAAGGTAAAGGTATGTGACTTTAGAGTTGTTTTGTTATTACTTGAGTCAGACCATCAATCAATTAGTTTTGTAAAAATTATATTTATATGTCAGAGTTGTCGGTAGAGTAATTTTAAGCACCCTAGAGTTATTATAGAATTGTAGGGATCGTTGTAGAGTAGTTTATGGTTACTGGAGTATTATGTCGAGTTATAATTATACATTTTTATAACCTTTTTACGAGTTAATTTTTCATATTATATTAAAAATACTCTATTAAGACGTTTCAGGTATGCATGGTTGATTTTTGAGCTACTGAATAATAATAAATATTTACTAAATTCTTGATAATTTGTAGTTATAATATGATTATTTAATTTGTAGTTATAATATGATTATTTAATTTAATTATTGATGATTGATTATTTATTGTATGTTGAATCAGTGATGTGTGTTTTGAGAATTGGGGTTGAATTGTGATGATACTTGGTGTATTACTTGATATGTGTGGTGATGATGTTTGGAGCATGGGTGTTATGATTATGAATATATTTTTGTATGTGTAATTGTGTGGTAATTCAAGTGTGATGAATTATTGAAGATATGCATGAATGTTAAGATTAGAGAACGATCTTAATTGCATATGGTTGTTGTAATTGCACATGCATCATTTGTTGTCAAGAGGCAAGTATTGTTAGTTCCATGGGAGCTAGTGACTTGTCCCAAACCAGAGAGGGGTTTGAAAGCTTAGAGAATGGGCTTTTGGTGTGTTATCGGTTTAGAGAACGGACCCGTTTTAAAGTAAAAACCAAAAAATGATAACAAGAGTTTGGTACCACATGCATGAGTTACATTTGAGTCTTGCATTGAGTCAAATCATGTTTTATGTCATAATTTGAGATTATGTGAATTGTGTGAAATTGTGAAATTGTTCAAATTAATATAATTGTGAATTGTTGGTATATACTTGAGAATAATATGATTAATTGTGTGATGTTATATTTATAAAGCATATGAAGTGTGATAATATTATTGTATGCATATGTGCTAAACGTTATATATTATTATATGATCCTTGATAATTATGTGAATTCTCACCCCTTCTGTTGTGATGTTGCATCTACGTGGGTAACGTGCAGATTCTCAGGAGTAGCGTTGCTGAAGTAAGTGGAATGATAGCTCTTGAAGTATCTTCCATGTAGTGTCATTTATTTTAGAAGGGCCATGCTCTGATCATATAACATCGGGATGGGAACCGTTTGATTTATGTTTTGAGAGATACTTTGTATACTCTACTTTATTTTGTTATTTCTTTTGATTATGTGGAGAATTGACTTTTATGTCTAAGTTGATTAAATGAATAAAATGTATTTGAGACTATTAGAAAAGTGATTCCGTTGCGACATGCTTATGTGAAATGTATGAAAAATATGAATTTAATTTAGTGTTATTGAGCATGACAGATGTTTCGTGATGTATGGAATATGTGTGACACCCTTATGTGATATGCATGATAATTTACTCTGATTATTTCTATATTATTTTGTAGGGTTTAGAAGGGTGTTACAATAGTGGTATCAGAGTCTGGTTGGTCACTTGACCAAGTTGTTAATGTGTTTATTCCTGTTTATATTTGACATGGGTATTTGGCACTATCGATATTGTTTCTCTAACAAGAATTTTTTGCTTGAAATGCTCAAAATAATGGTTGGAGGCAGAAATGACGACGCGATTGCTGAAGCTTTGGCAATTCTGGATGGAGTAATTGGATAGCAGCCGCATGTCAATGTGAATGTTGGGAATAACAACAATGATGATGAGTTTCGTGCTTTGGGGAAGTTCCAGAGGAACAATCCACCGATTTTAGAAGGAGCGCATGAACTTGACAAGGCCCAGGTACGACTGAAAGTAATTGAGAAGATCTTTCGAGTTATGAATTCGGATCGCAGAGGTGCGTTTGGTTATATCTTTGGAAAAAGTCGAGGGGGGTAACACTAGTCAGAGGTTTGAAGAAGAGGGAACTGAGATTACTTGGGTTGTTTTCAGAGAATCATTTTTGGAAAAGTATTTTCCGGATGATGTGCGTGGGAAGTAGGAAATTGAATTCCTTGAGCTAAAGCAGGGTGATTCAACTGTGGCAAAGTATGCTACAAGGTTTGAGGAGCTGAATAAGTTTTGTCCTCATTATAATACTGCTAATGCAGAGAGGTCCAAATGTCTGAAGTTTGTGAGTGGTTTGAGACCGGAGATCAAGCAAGTCATAGGTTACCAGCAGATCACAAGATTTTCTAAACTGGTTAATAAGAGTAGGATCTATGATAAAGATAGTAGAGCTTGTTCTACTCACTATAAGAATTTGAACAAGAAGAAAGGAAAAGGTCAATTTAGAGGGAAGTCGTATATGACTCTGGCTGATAAGGGGAAACATAAGACTTCAGATGAGAAAAAGAAAAGTCAGGGAGGAACTCCAGCTCGTGTCAAGTGCTTCAAGTGTGGTGTTGATGGACATCATGCTCCAGAGTGCAAAAGTGTTGAACTAAAATGTTTTAAGTGTAGCAAGCCAGTTCACAAGGCTTATGATTGCAAGGGAGGTGCAAATGTAACTTGTTACAACTGTGGTGAGCAAGGGCACATTAGTACCAAGTGTGATAAACTGAAGAAAGAGAAAGCTAGAGGGAAAGTGTTTGTGCTAGTAGGATCGGAGACTACTACAAATGACTAATTGATTAGAGGTATGCGTTTTATTAATAATATTCCCTCGATTGCTATATTAATAAGTTGGAAGCTTGTGGGAAAGAAGAGGGGATCGTATTCAGATTTGTTTGCTTACTGTAATTTTCGAGGATGAAATTTTTTTAAGTGGGGAGAGTTGTAACACCCCAATTGTATTAGTTAGTGGTATAGTTTATAAATTAGTAATATATATTATATTAATTAATTAATTATTTGATTTTGTGAATAATTGATTTTATTTAAATTAATTGATGTGTTATGTGACGGGTTAGTCGAGTTAAAATGGAGAACCGTAGCATTATAGTTACTTTTGATGTCGGTTAATAAATAATTATTTTATTTAGTGAGAATTGTAGAAAATAAATTAAAATAAGGTAGTTGGGCCTAATAGTAAGAATATGAAGAGTAAAGTGGGGGTATAATGAGTAAGCCCATTAATTACTAGAATTAGTTTGTTATAAGGGTTTTATATATACTGAGAAGATAAAGCTAGTAAGAGAAAAAGAGAAAAATAGGCTAAAGTGGAGAAAAGAGAATAGGAGAAAGAAGAAAAACTTTAAGGAGAAAATTTGAAGAGGATCAACAATCAAGATAAGAGCGAATTTTTACATGGTTATTGGGTTTGTATGATAATATATTAATGGATAGAAACATATTTAGATTAAAATCCTTATAGGCGATGGATCGTATGAAATGTCTATCTCGAATCAGGATAAAACCTAGGGGAAAGGACATGAACTCCACCATTTTCCCGGGACAATTCCTAGTAGATTGGAGACTTGCACCAACTTCTCTTGACTGGGACGAATAATGAAAAGCTTAGCAGTCACACTAGTTTCTTTCGATTGGGACGCGTAACAACGAAGCTTGATAATTACCCCGACTTTCATCCATAGGGATGGCAGATAACATAGTTTAATAGTCATGTTGATTCTCACCAAAAGGACATATGACAACGAGTTCAAAGACCTTGTCAGTTTCCTCCCAAGGGGAGATTCAGATAAGACAATATAAATGTTGTAAGCTTTCACCAAATGGAACAACCAAATTCGATTAAAACAAAGAAAAAATCTCAAGCTTGTTTGAAGCTAA
Organism: Vicia sativa; assembly: GCA_021764765.1. Lineage (NCBI taxonomy): Eukaryota > Viridiplantae > Streptophyta > Magnoliopsida > Fabales > Fabaceae > Vicia > Vicia sativa. Next base: position 160,228,306 of record CM038795.1, on the reverse strand, counting down.
GAGATCGAAAAAAGAATGACTCACATAGTACAATAGAAAACGAAGAAAGATTAATAAATAGATATTGATGTTCATACATGTAACATGGAAACGTAAGAGAGTGATGTTTAGGTGACCTAGGAACCCCATCTCTCCCCCTTGATGGTGAGAGGCAGCATTGCTGAAAACCACCTGAGGCATGGTTCTGAGATTATTGCATGGTGTTGCCTCCTGCTGTGTGACCTCGGGGCAAATCCACCTGTTTATTTACTTCCACTCGTAGCAATCTTTCATCCAAGAGGTATGAATTTTTCTAGTTTTACAAAACTGTAAAGGTTAACAATTACTTCATTGTCTCCTTGCATTTGTACTGTGGTCTGAAGTTGTAGGAGACTTTAGTATATCTCTGGTTCTGAAAATTGCACCTTCATTAAGATTACTTAGAATATGATAATATAGTAAAGAATTATGGAAACCAATGTTATTTAATAAAGTACAAGAAAATGTTAAACTTACCAATTTCATTGAAGGGGCAGCAAAATCCAGAAAGGAGTAGGCATGTGTTTGACAAAAGAATATTCTGGATCCTGATGAGAAATGCTTCCATCCTTTACATTATATATTTCTATATTGAATGGTTCACAATATTGATGAAAGGGCGTATAACGTTTCACCTTGTTAATATAATAGATAGAATCTTGTTTCAAACGACCGGAGAAATAAGAAACTGATGCAGAAAATGAATCACAATCTCCCAAAAATAAAACATTGTCCCCAAGACTCTCAAGTTTTTTCATCTGTCTTATCTTTTGACTCTCAGCATCAATTTCTAACTTGTACACTTCAAGTTTTGTCCTCACATTATGGTTGCACTCAATATTCTTCTCATTATTAAGAAATTTTCTCACAATCCACAAGTCTCCCTCTAATGACTTGACAAGATAACACTTCAAAGCTTTACGGAAACTTATGTCTGAAATAGAATGTACCGTATTTGTTCTATCAGGATCGTCTAAATAACTAAGATCGAAGGATAATAGTCCGTCATATTTTGTCAAACCATATACCGAATCTCTGTAAAATATGGCATCCATAAAAATATTATAGTTGTAATTGTCTAAAGAAGTCCAACCGGTTTGCCCCGCTTTTATAACAGAAAGGCGAGTATATTTCATATAAAGTACCGCAACAAGATAATTATTCGGGCTTGTCACAGGGTCAGCAGAAAGAGTAATCTTGGGCAACCGTAGATCAAAATGATCTCTATATGTGTTGAGAGGTGGAAGAGTAATAGGTGAAACACTCTTAAAAGGATTAAACATAGTTATGACTATATCCATATGAGTACTGTATGCATGATATTTTGTATGGAATGTTGCAATCCATCCATGACTACATCCACAACATTTATCATAATAAGGAACTGGAAATTGAAATGTATATGTTCTCTTGGATGAAATGCCATACAAACATAGGTTTGTTTTTGGGATCATAAGCATGGGTACTACATTAGTTCTCAACTGTTTATTTTGACGGTTAAGGTTTACTACTGATAGCCAATTCTTGCACACGGCACCAAACCAAACATGATCTATCCATTCAACCAATTTATCAAGAATTAAACTGAGTGCAAGTGCTTCTAAATTTCCCCAATCTCGATCCATTCTGAATAATATAAGAACAAGTAATATAATTATAAATATGCATCAACAGCTTAAAAAATTCAATCTCCATCAACAACATAAAAAAATAATCAAAAGAGGCTAACATGCAGAAGAAAGATTTCATGATATGAATGAAATATGAAAATAATTGATAGTAAACGTGATTTACCTCTTCAATGCCAGAAATTTTTCACCACTGCTAAGTTACAAGAATTATACTTTTAAGCTATTAAAATCTAAATTCTTCATCGATCGAAAAAAGATAGAAAAGATGCCTCCAAATAATGTCATATATTTTGAATATTATTTCCTTTGATTATGATACGTGACATCCGGCTAATTGAATGAATCAAATAATACAGCAATAAGTAGGGAGCATAAAAGTGATATCCAACTATTTGAAACGAAAATAAGCGAAACAATAGTGATGCGGTTGAATTGGTGGAGGTTAGTTTTAAGAAGTACTATATTAGGAGTTGTTGGTGAATTTCCAAAATATTATCATTGATAAGTAGAAATTATTAAACTAATTTTATGAATTCTTATTATCAATCGGATATGTTGGTGTAGTGGTTATTACAAGAGTTCAAAAGTGGCGCGCCTCAAGACGCATGGGGTATGAACTTAGACAATGAACCGTTGAATTATTGTGTTGTTTGAATACAAAATTGAACGGAAATGTACCTAACATTATAAACAATCAGAAATTCAAAAGATGTTTCTCTTCATCAAGTGGTACAAATTTATCTATAAATATAGATATTTGGCAAACTGAAGACATGTGAAAATTAGTATATTTTAAGTACCATAAATTATATCTAAGTTATTCTTTTATTTTTCTAGTGCACAAGAATAAATAAAGAAACTTTATTCGGTAAAATATCGTTGATTGATATGCTTAATGTGAATGTGCGATTCATGTTAAGGTTTCCAAAGTATCCTGAAGGGGCTTCGCCGATTAACCCATTTGCATCCAATTTATCTAAATTGTTGGGGGCGAATCGAACCTAAAACTTAGTGTAAACACACGCTTTGGAATTTATTTTGTGCAACTTTTATCGTACCGTTTTGATCATCTTCTTGTTCATGTTTTGCAGCAGACCTCCAACACAAGATCTAACAGGGGTGGCATAACAGGTTGTGACCCACGCACTCGCTAAAAATGGTGGGTTGAGTTGGAATTTTGGGACCACCGCCCGCTAAAGCCCGCTCCGCCAAAGTTCATTGTCCGCCAAAGCTCGTCCCGTCAAAGTCCACCGCCTGCTAAAGCCCTCCGCACCTATCCGTTTAGTCTGCTTCTGATCTTAATCCCCTCATTTTTTTAGTTAATTCTAGTCATTTCAATTTTTAATAGTTTTATTTTATATATTTCTTTGTGAATATATGTCATATTTTTAAAGTAAATTTTTTTAAAAGATCGCTTTACAAAAAATTATTTTAAAAAATAAATGTTGCAATTTTATAGAAAATACTTTCTGCGATGGTGAAAGGTACACAATTAACTCATATAATTTTTATGATTTATGTGATTTTGATTTATGATTCTTTTGTGGTTTATTTGTGACTACAATTTCTATGGAGAAATAAACTTGCATGCTCCCTTATTCCTAATCATGGTGAAAGGTACATAATTGTTTTTAAATAAATATATGTTATATGATGTTCTAAAATTTGTAGAATGTGTTGAAAATAATATTTATTTATGTTAAGTTTAACACGTGTAGTAAATTTATATATGCATGACTTATAAATTATTCAAGCATGTGAGTTTGACTAATTAAGAATATATTTGGTTTATGGTGTATACTTGAATGCAAAATACACGTTAAATAATAGTCTATGGTGCAAGTAATTTATTTTAATTAATAATGTGTTTATTCATGGATGGAATGATTCGGTATAGAATCGTGAATTTGAATTTATGGTACATGTATTGGTAACATAAAATGATGTAAATGAAATATTAAAAATACATATGACGTGTTTCAATTGTATATTTTACTATGCAAGAAAATGGTTTATTTTTAAGAATAGAAATAAATTTTTTTGGTGTTGCAGTTATATGGAGTTTAAGAATTTCATGTTTAAACACACTTCATGAAATGAAAGTTTATTATGACGGATTTGTATGATCATGGTAGTCGATTTCTATATATTAAATATATTTTGGATATATTTAAGTGGAAGTAAAATTTCAAATTTAAAAGGCTAGCAAATGGAGAATGACATAAAATTTGACAACAAGATTCACAACAAAGTTTTATTTACCTTTTCAAGAAATTTATTTTTCTCGTATTTAAATTCAATAAAAGGAGTTCAAGCTACTCATGCATACTCCTCTATTAGTTAATCTTTTCTTGAAATTAATAAACAAATTTGCTCTGTTTTTTATTTTAGATTTACAAAAATTGCAAGTTTAGCAATAAACAGATGGAACAAATACACCATCAGAGAGAACTTGATCATAGAAAAAAGTGTCTTACAAATTGAAAATGAAAAATGAAAATGGAATCAACAAGCTTGTACTCAAATTCCAGATACCTTTTCTAGTAAGGTTTGGGCCACATATTTATGTTGTTTACAATTTCTTTCATTGAGTGTATTCATTCTTTACTATCTTATCAAGTTTGAATTATTTCCAATTTAATTTGTCTACTCTGATTTACACACACGTAGGTAGTTTGTAGTTTTAAAATCTGAGCCTTTTTAAGCTTACTTGTATTAATATGAATTTCCTTTGCTAACCACTTTGAGCTTAGCATTTGTTTCAGTGACATAGACACATCTGGTAGCCAATTTACTTGAAAGAGTAAATCTTTACACCTCTCTTTGGAGTTACGTACAAAAGTTGTAGTTTTCTTGTCGTGTGCAAAAGAACAACTTTAGGGATACATTTGGAAGTGAGAAAATTTTAAGATTGGAGTTGGGGTACTAGAGATATGGTCAAATATTCAAAAAATTGAGAAAAAATCAAGAAGTCAAAAGAACTTCTTCAAAAAAAATTATGCTAAATTCATAGCAAAGACCACAAAAGAAAAAGTTTATATCTCTAGTACCAATAAGATGCAAAAGAGTTGGTATGGTAACAAAAGAATAGCTAGATACCTAACTACAAAGCTTTAAACATACTTTCCCAAAAAAAATTGTATCCCAACATAAGCCATGTTACAATTGAAAAAACCCTCAAGTGTGTGTGTGTGTGTGTTTTGATTACTTTGACGAATTTTGCTAGAACAAGATCAAACTATAATAAGTTTTGCATGTTGATTGAGAAATTACCCTGTCAATTGAGTGAATTAATGTGATATGAGATACAAGTTGAGTAATTGACAAGGTTGAGAACATTTTCTGAATTTTTTGAATTGTAGTTAGAAGTTAGAATGATGATCGGGTAAACCAAATAGTATATGGTGATGTTCATTTGTGTTATTGTTGCATTTTATGGTTTTGTTTAGAATGTGAAGTTGTAGGCAAGTTACTTGAGGACAAGCAACAGATTAAGTTTGGGATTGTGATGACACTTTGTCATTGTATGTTTTTTGTCAAAGAAATAGAGAGAAAATAGTCAAAGATGGCCAAATTTGAGGAATAATAGCCAAAGAATGATGCAAAAATGACCAAATATGAAGAAAAAATTGGGACTTGAAGAAGTTAGGATGAAAAGGGAGCAAAAAACAAGTAACTTACTGGAAAAATCGCGCCAGCCATCATGTGTGTGGTGAACCTAAAAAAGTAGCATCGCACGATGTTGTCTATGACACGCGGGATAGGCCTTTTTCTAGGCAATTTCTGATGTGTCTTGATACGATATAAAGGCTTTAAAGGGGATTTTTAGCATATTTTCAAGGGTTCTACGAGTTTAGACTACAAGTGATGAACTACAACACCGGAAGTGAGATTTGGAGCACATTCGTTGCCATTGGAGGCTAGATCTTCAAGGATTTTCTTATGCAAAATTCTTCTTATTATTTTGTATTGTAATTTAATCATTATGAGTAACTAAATACTCTTAGGTTAAGTTTTGTCTGATGAACTTATTTCAAACATGTTGGGACATATGTTTAACTATATGTTACATGATTAATCTTAGTTATATTTCTATTTGATTGCCTCTTGTACTTAAAGCGTATTATTTAAGATACTCTATTAATGTGATTGTGGACGTATAGGGAATGTTGACCCTTAGCCTACACATTTGAATTAGGGAAATTATTTGTTCTGGATCGGCCACATTGTTAGGCCTTATAACGAGCCAAACAGGCCAAACGGCCTCCGAAGGGCATCATCTACCCACTCCACACATTTCCAGAACCCTTATGCTCGACGGATGACGAGCAGACCAAACTGATTCCCCTCATTAAGGACTATGCCTGTTATGGCCTCCCTTGGTCGACATAACGACTAGTTTCGAGCATCGGTGCCCGGTTTGACCAGGTCAGCCCGGATAGCTATATTCATTTATTCGCATATCTAGGCCCAAAGATAGCAACCAATGAGAACATTCCTAAGATCATTATATAAACCCTCATATCTTTGAGGGCAAGGTATCTCATTCTTACTCTAACCCTAATATTCTTTTATTATCACCTTGATCATTTGCTTACTTTAGCATTGAAGTGCCTTGCAGGTACACTGCCCCTTCATCTCCAAACACAACCCGACGAACCTTCCTCATTGCTACGGTCATCCAGATTCTGATCAACGCTCCATATCACTATTGTACTTATGCTGGTTAAATATGAATAAGAGACCTCGAGTAGTGGTATTAGAATTAACGTATTATATCATTGCCTGATTCCACTTACGCTGGTTGAATAGGGATAAGAGACCTCTAGTAGGAATTAGTGAGCTATACACAAAATAATTGGGTATAGTTGTCTTGTTAATTTCCTGTGGAAATATAACGATGTTTCATTCATGTAGTGCATTAGACATCAACAAGGGAGAAACAAAGAATTCTTGGCAAAATATGGTCGTTTTCTCATTATTGTCATAACACTTTTATCTTTTTGCAATTAAAACTCGAAACCCCCCTTCTCGTTTGTTACTTTCTTAACATTGTATAAGATTTGTTTGGTTAAATAGCAGTCTCAATTGAAGCTATTGTTAGAACTATATATCTCGATTTGCTTAAGAATTACAAATTCCCGTTATCTTTAAAGTAGAGGAATCTTTGCTTCTACAATTGAGGTAGTATATGATATCAGTGATTATGTCACAAATCTTATATTAAGTATTCCTTAATAAACTCCCTAACTACTTTATTATATATAAAAATTAGATTTAGTCAACCAGTTTCGATCCACATAATGAATCGACTAATCTAGTTTTGTGGTTCAGAGGAAAGACTCACTAGTCAAGCCTTATTTCCATCAAAAATCAAACTCCGATAGTACCCGAATAATTTGTCCTTAGTAGAGCCCGAGTACTTTGTTCTTTGTTGAAAAAACATGTACAAATTTCTTAATAACGTTATATTGTTCTCTATGAGATAAAAAGGAATATTTAAATTTTGACTCAATTGGCAAATCTGAAGCAAATGAATTTGATTCTTTTCAACACTTAGTCCCTTAACTCTTAAGTTGTTTAAAAAAACCGGCTTGATCAATCATTCAATCAAGTTAAAAATAGGCACAACTATTATATTATTGAAAAATAGATCGATTCGAACGATTATGCAATGATACAAGACAAACTGTTACAAGACTTGCTAATCATGCCATTGAAAAAAAAGTCATTTCATGCAAAAATATTGGAAATGTCATTTATAATCAAATGACGTTTATGTCTTTTATTTCATAACCATGGTCATTCAAGTTTGTAAGAAGACGGGATTTTTTATTGAAAATTAATCGACTGCAATTAAAAGCCACACAGTTCACTGCAATATTTTTTAGATTATTTTTATCATTTCCTATCTCCATATTTTCTCACTCCAAACCATCCTTTAATTGTTTACACTAGTATTTATTAGTGTCTCTTTTGTCATAACTATTAACAATTTTCAAAAATATGTCAATTTATATTTGTCAAAGAAGATTTTTAATAAACAATGTCTAGATATAACAATAAATAGTGTAGTTAAAGAAGAAGTATTTCAAAACAATTGATATCATTATTTATTTTAATTATCATATAGGATTTCTCACACATATGACACATCCATACCTTCAAAGTTTTCTCACCACATAAAAATGAAGTCTTAAGCTATCACTATTTTCCCACTACATACCAATATTTTCCATCTCCTTCTTCTTCCCTCCTCATGGCTTCCCTCATAAGACTCTCCATTTCCCTCGACCCCTTCGACTCAACCCCAACCCCCACCCGCACCCCCCACCTCCGTCCTTCCAAAACCACCCCCCACAACCCCAAACCCGACTCCAAATCAATCCCCGCCTCACTCCGTTCCTTATCCCACAACCAAGACTGGAAAACCGCAGAGCAACTCGTTCTTCAAATCCACTCTCCGTCATCTTCCCAGCCTTTAACCCATCACGTTTTCAACACGCTTATCTACGATTCTTCGAAACAAGGGTTACTCAAATTATCTTCCAAATGGTTCAGAACGATGCTGGAATGTAGCGTTACTCCGAACTCGGCGACGTTCGAGATGTTAATGCGGGTTTACCAGAAGTGTTTGAATGTGGAAGAAGCGGAGTTTGCTATGTCAATGATGAGAAGGTTTGGTGTGGTGTGTGAGTCTGCTTATTCTTGTATGATTACTATTTATACCAAGTTAGGGTTTTATGAGAAGGCTGAGAGTGTAATTGAGTTGATGAAATGTGATGTTTTGGTTTTGAATGTTGAGAATTGGATTGTGGTTTTGAATTGTTATTGTCAGCAAGGGAAAATGGTGGATGCTGAAAGGGTTTTTGAAGAGATGGTGGAGGAGGCTGAGTATATGATTGGGAATATTGTTGTTTATAATACTATGATAACTGGGTATGGGAAGGGGGCGGATATGGATGGGGCGGAGAGAGTGTTTTCGAGATTTGGTAGTCGAGGGATTGAGCCGGATGAAACGAGTTATCGGTCGATGATTGAGGGTTGGGGTGGGGTTATGAAAGATGGTATTATATGAAGAGATAAAACGAAAATGAAAAATGTTGGGATTTGAATATGGTGAGATGTGGATGGAGTTATTCTTCGATAATTGGTACTCTTGTGACTGTTTATGAGAGAGCGGGGAAGGTTTATGACTTACCGGGTTTGCTTAAAGGTTCGTTTTATCGGTATGTTTTGGTTAATCAAAGCTGTTGTTCGACTGTGATTATGGCTTATGTGAAGAATAAGATGGTGGAGGATGCTGTTAGAGTGTTGAGAGATAAAAAATGGAAGGATTCGTGGTACGATGATAATTTGTATCATTTGTTGATTTGTTCTTGTAAAGAGGAAGGTTTGCTTGAGGATGCGGTTAGAATATATAAGCAGATGCCGAGAAGTGATGATGATGACGACAAGGAGAAGCTCAACAAGCACATTATTTGCACGATGATTGATATTTATAGTATGATGGGGCATTTCGAAGATGCAGAGACGTTGTATTTCAAGCTGAAGAACTCTTCTTCGTCGCATTCATTGGATATGATTGCGGTTAGCATTGTCGTGAAGATGTATGTTCGAGCTGGATCTTTGAAAGACGCTTGTTCTGTTTTGGATGATATTGACAAGCGACCTGATATCGTTCCAGACGTGTTTTTGTTGCGTGATATGTTGCGGATTTATCAGAGATGTAACATGGTCGATAAATTAGAACAACTGTACTCTAAGATCTCAAAAGATCGCTTGAATTGGGACCAAGAGTTTTATAATTGTGTCCTAAACTGCTGTGCTCAGGCTCTGCCGGTAGACGAGCTTTCCAGGCTTTTCGATGAGATGCTGCAGCGAGGTTTCATGGCCAACACAATAACATACAATGTCATGCTTAATGCGTTCGGTAAAGCGAAGCTTTTCAAGAAGGTAAGGAATTTGTATTTTATGGCAAAGAAACAAGGCCTGGTAGATGCCATCACTTACAATACTATTATAGCTTCTTACGGGAAAAATAGGGACTTCACCAACATGTCAAGAACTGTTCACAATATGCAATTTGATGGCCTCTCGGTTTCTCTCGAAGCCTACAATTCAATGCTGCACGCATATGGAAAAGATGGTCAAATTGACGCGTTTAGATCTGTACTGCAAAAGATGAAGGAATCAAATTGTGCTTCTGATCTCTACACATACAACACTATGATCAATGTCTACGGTGAACAAGGATGGATTGAAGAAGTCGCCGGGGTGTTTGCGGAGTTGAATGAATGCGGACTTCGTCCTGATTTGTACAGTTATAACACATTGATCAAGGCATGTGGAATTGCAGGAATGGTTGAAGAGGCTGTAAATGTGATCAAGGAAATGAGAAAAAATGGAATAGAGCCTGACCAGAAAACATACACTAATCTCATCGATGCACTGAAGCGAAATGATAAGTTTTTAGAAGCTGTTAAATGGTCGTTATGGTTGAAGCAGATGCAATTATGAATTTCATAAACCTTATGACATTATTTATATGATCTTGGATTTTATATCCTTATACTTTGAAGAATAGCTTCACCTTTGTCCTATTTGAGTATAGTAACTAACATTTTGCTTCTGGTGTACAATATTTCTGTATATCCTGAGAAATAAAAATCAATCTGTATATTATGTGTTGGTGCAAAGGAAGTTCATTTCTGTATTTGATCTCCATAACCGTAATTTGTCATGGTAGAATTTATGATTGTATTTGATCTTGGATTGTAAATTGTGAATCGAAGTCGAGGTCATGGTTTTTATTATGTATCACCTTCAATATAAAATTCAGAATCTTTCAAAGAGCTCAAACTAAAATTAGTATCTGAACGAGATTCATCAACCCCTTGTCTCTACCTCTAGTGTTTCATGCAACCTGTTGATGGTAGAAAGGAGAAGGGAAGAGATGGAGCAAAAAGATGAAGTTAGTGCTCGACAAAGAGCTATGGTGGGGTGAGGGTGTTAGGCAGATGGGATTAAGGAAAAGTCATTGATATTGTATAAGACATAATCATAACCACAAGATTATAATTTTTTCCATTTTGTTTGTCTTTATAGATTAACAAGAAAAAAGTTATCATCACCACAAGATATCAATTATATGCCCAAAGAATACTTTCTCAATAATGGATATCACATAACAATCTATTTTAAAAAATGTGCTGCTTAGCTTAATCAATGACAATGACAAATACTTTGTTCTCTTGCTAAAGAAAATACATTGATTGACCCACTAGAGAAAAGAGGGCAATAAATTATATAATACAACAAAAAATCCAGCACAATTGCTTCATCCAATGTCTCTTCAAGGATCTAGAAGTTGAAACTCTTCAAATCTCTGGAAGAAGATTAACTTGAACTTTGTTCTTTGACACTAACTATACTATATATGTAAATGTTGATAATAGTGATAGTAAATGTTCAAATTAATTAATAAAATAATAAATAAAAGAAACTGTCAGAATGACCAAGAAGCTTTGCTTTTGCCATAGTCTCATGCAACCATCTGCTCCTGCTCTATGTACAGCTGCTCCACCCATGGTGGAAGCATTTCCCTATTCTCATACTGTTGTTGTTGTTGCTGCTGTTGCTGTTGCCTCATCTTCTTCTCGGCGCCATACATGTTAGAATTCTCAGCCGGGACATCCTTGACCAATGAGTTAACCCAAGAGACATCAGGCTCACCTTGTTGGGATGATGCATTTGATGGTGCTGCGTTGTTTCTGAACCCGAAAGAAGCTGATTTCCTTAGCTTGTTGAGCTCGTCTCCATTTACGCTCCAATTGAGTTTCCCTGTGGGGGAACCCCAATCTGAAAGGCCGGAGGATATCCTGCAGGAAGGGTTGGAAGGTGGAGAAAGCCCGAGATGGTGAGTTGCAGCGCCACGGTCAATGAAACTCTGGCTGCGTTGCTTTGCAAAGGCGGCAGACCTGGAATTCATCACTGCAGCTGCCACGGCAGCCGATGAATCAAACCCGTAAGCTGAGGGTTTTCTTACTGGAGAGGAAGGCGTATTGTTGGATGGATAACTTGCACGGAGGTGGTTCATGTTCATGTTTTGGCTCATGTTCATGTTTTGACGCATCTGCATCGCAGTTGGAGATTGCATTTGTTGTGTGGGTGTTGAAGGTTGCATGGAAAGTCCATGTAGTTGAGATAGTAAATTAGGATCAGCAGATGCTAACAGGTCATCAAGGTTAGTTGGATTCAAATCAACAATCCTGTTGAATTCATTGCTCCGGAAAGATGGGGAAGAGATTCTCGCAATCTCTTCAATCATTTGCTGTTGTTGTTGTTGGTGGTGCTGTTGTTGGCGGCGAGGACTATCCAGACCGAGCAGTTCCATCTCAAGATCTAGATCCCTGGCGCTCAGAGCACTCTTCAATCGGCTACCTGGGAGCTGCAACGATGGTGGAGTGAGGTTTATTTTGTTCTGCCACAAGTTTCCACCCTTGGGAGATGATGAACCTGCCAAGGGAGACATGGGCGGCGTTGACACGGTTGACATAGGCATAGACGAAGAACTAAGAGACAACGGACTCATCGATGTCATGTCAAGTGCACTGGCTGGATAAGATTTCGGTGAAGGCATAGCGGACCCAGTGGAAGCATACACGGGACGCAACTCTTCAGGCTTGTGAGCAAAGAAGCAGACTTTTCTATTGCAGCCAGTCTCGTCCTTGCAAAGCCTTGTTCGGTATTGTGCAGGATGTAGCCATGACTCGAAAACACCATGTGCATACTCGCAAGAATCCCCTTTCTGGCAGGAACCTTTGCGAAACTCCGGGCAAGGAACACAGCTGTAAGGGTATTTCCTTGGGTCTCTCCTCCTTGCATTCTCACCCGGATGAACAAAAGGACACTCAGTCCAATCGTGAGAATAAGCCCTCGAGCACGGCTTCACCTTGAAACTGTACATCCTAAACTCATCCGATCCATATACACCGTTATTTATATCCGGCAACGATATATCAATAGGATATTCTTTCTTATCACCACCATCTTTTCTCAAAGGAAGATCCATCTCCCCTTGGACGAGTTCGGCACTTACCTCACCTCTCAGAAACAGCTCCAACACCTTCCTACGCGATTTCAACAAAGCATTAAAAGCAGGCGCAATCAAATCAACCGGCTTATTCCCACCAGCATCAACACAATCAACATCCGCCCCAGCCTCAATCAAAAGCTTGATAACCTCAAACGATAATTCTGAACCACCAGCAACAGCACAATGAAGAGCAGTAACCATATCAGAACCACAAACTCCATTGACATCAACCTTTCCTGTCAGAACAATATACTTAACCACCCTCGCGCTTCCAAACAAAGAAGCAATCATGAGTGGAGTCCTCTTTTCAGCTCCCATCTCCTTCAACCCAATTCTCCTACCATACCAAAACCCTTCTTCATTCAAATCCAAACCCTTCTCTTCCACTTCTCTCGCGAAAGCATCGAAATCATCAGAAGCAGCCAATTCCAGCAATACTGATGAGTTGTGGATACCCATCTCAAGCTTACTCTCCATAGCGTAATCTGATGAAGAAATTTTACTCTTTGAACCACTGCACATAATCCAAATCCTGCACAATAATAAACCACCACAAATTCAATAAAAACTTCACTATTCACAAGACCCATTAAAAAAACTAAAATTCCAAACATAAACAAAAATTACCCATTTCTATCAACATCTAAAAAAAACAAACTTTATTCCAAAATCCTTAAATTTTAGATCCATAAAAGTGTTTTCAACTAACCAACACAACACCAATCTAGTATTCCAAAACCCAATCATGGTATTAAAAAAAACAAAAAAAAACATAAATAAAGAGACATAAATATACTAAATAAAAAGGGTACAAAAAAAAAGTTTGAATCTTTGATCTACCCAAAAAAAAAACCACAAAATAATTTCCTCAAACCCACCAGAAACAACCTAAGATCAAACAAAAACACATACCTTAGTAAAACAACACAGTGGAACAAGCTTTAGTTGTTTTTGTTGATGATGATGTTGGAAGTAAGAGTAATGAAGAAAATAGAGAGAGAAGGGAATGGGTATATATTATGAGTTGAAGAGGCACAACAATATGTATATGAGAAGAAGAAAAAGGAACAAGGTAGGAAAGTGTGACTTTTCTTCCTTACTCTTTCTCTTTGGTCAAAGTCAATAATTCAATGCCAATGCTTAGAATGGGACCCACAGGCAGCGTTTGCTTAATGTCTCTATCTTCTTCTAAATGTAAATGAAACTCAAATGAAATTCAAATGCATCTCAAATTTTGTGTGGACCCACCATCTTGAATTTTCAATACTATCCCTCAAGGAGCCTCAAGGCTCAACGGGTGTTTTTCACTTTTTAATAATTGTTCTCATAAATAAAAAATCTAATTATTACTCAAATTGATATTCATTACTATATTTATTATTTCCGTCAAAAACAATATTATTATTAATAAAATTCTATATTCATTTTTATGGTTATGCTAATCAATCTCTAAGAGATAATGATTAAGAATTCTAAATAAAAAAATATTATATATTTAACAACATTGAATACATAATAAAATTAGTTGTCTTTCCTTTTTGATAATTTTGTATCTTTGGTATAAATTTCATGATACATAATAAATAAAATAATATTAACATGAGAGAGAGAAAAAATGGATTAGACACAAACAAAATTATCAAAGGCATTGAATCTTTTCTATTGAATATAGATAATATTTTTTAAAGTTAATTATTTATATTTTCAATGTATATATTTTTTTTAAAATTATCCTTTTTATTTTCTAAAAAATATTCAACTTATTTTTTTTAATCTCTTAATCAATGTTTTCGGTGCTCGACAATAGTCATGCTTTATTTGTTTTTTTTAACCGTATTGATGGTAACAAATTCTAAATAATTAAAATTGTTGAATGTGTTTATTCAAACTCCTCTTTAAGAGGTGATTTATCTTCTTTGCCAACATGACAAGGTTTGAGAACTTCAGTATGTGGGCAAGGATACTCTTTGAATAGTTTTGATTGATTTCTTTTTTGTATTTTTTATACTTTAATAAACTTTTCGAAAATGATGTAAGAGTTACTAGTTTGTTTAGTTTGATTTGATAAAATAATTATATTTTTAGAAAAATACAATTCGTATGTAAAGATATAAATTTAAAATAAACTAAAAAGAATATAATATTAAATTAAATGGTTAATTTATTAAAACTATAATATTTGACCATAAATTACTATTAAAAATATGGATATTAATATAAATTAAATGAACTAAAAAGAAAAGAAAAGAAAAAGAAATACTATGCTTTTGAAAAGAAAAAAAAAACAAAAGTCAAAGCATACAAAAGAAAGTTACCAAATAAAATTAAATAAAGTGGAAAGAAAAGAAAAGACAATTTTAAAAAATAAATAAATAAAATGATATACCTACAAAGATTTTGCTATTTTTTTATACATAAAATAGTATTTATAAGAGTAGTAGTTAATTATTTAAATAGATAAGGCAATATGCTAAGTTGTATGGTATTAGTGAGGATATGATGGAAATAACCATATTAGGGACCTAAGAGATAAAATTGAACTTAAGAGAAAATTGAAACTTAGGTATTATTATGATACGATCGTAAGAATAGAGAGGAAGATAGAACGCCGTAGAACGAGAGAAAGAAAAAGATAGAGCAAAGAGGAAACTACACAACCTTGGGTGATCAAAGCTTCGAATCAAGGTAAGGGGGTGAATGGATTCCTTAATTAGTGATTATATCATGAGAGAGTAGTGAAGGTTCATTTCCCTCTTAGGTTTTTTGTGGATGTATGATTTGTCTTGTTGAATTGATTTGGTATATGAACCTGTGATCATATATCCAATTGTGATGTTATGTTGTTGTTACTATGATGCTTCTATTGTTATGGTGATTTTGTGTGAAACCCCAAACTAGGAATTAGGTAATGGAGACTAGTGATTAAGGGCTTTGGTGATAAACTGGAACCTGTAATTTATACATAAGAAGTAGTGCAACATAACCCAATGATAAGTGTAGAAATTATGCGTTTAGACCATGTTTTAGGACCTGTAATATGAAGCAACTCGCAGAAAATTGGACTGGTGTAGTGCATAAATGGTAACAGGAAATTCTTGATCGCGCATGATCGTCTGGCGATGCAGGGAGTGTCGTCGGGTGGTGATAGTTTTGCCAAGCGAATCAAGGAGCAAAAGGAATAGCAGATTTTTGGTTAGCCGCTGGAGGGTCTCGCCTCGAGGGCTCCGGGCGAGAGGTGACGTGAGAGCAGCGTCGTCGGGAGACGTTAGGGATCCGTCGGGCGACGAAGGGCAGAGTCGGTTGGCTAATTTGGACTTTCTTAAGACAATCATAACTTTAGTTTTAGGATCCTGATTAGTGGACTGTTCGAAGAAGTAGGCAGTTATTACTATGAGCTTTAATCGAAATAGGAAATAGATGAATAAAGTCATAAAGTTAGGGTCTAGAATAAGGATAGATTTGATTTCTCTTACCATAATCTAATTGATGTTTTGGTAATAATGATTGTTCTGCTATGATGTTTATGGCGTCGATGAATGTGATGATGTTTATAGCATTTTATGTTATATAATTATGTTGTTGCACGATCATACGACATTGCATTTGGTGACGAGGGCTTAATGCTCTGTTTGGTGACGAGGGCTTAATGCTCTGTTTGGTGACGAGGGCTTAATTCTCTAAAATGCCTAAAAGGCTTTATGATGAAGGCTTATGCCTTGATGGTACCACATGCATTGCATTGCACTAAATTTCATAATGTTGTATAATTGTTGAATTGTTGTTGTGAAATATGGGCGATTGTTGTGTATTGATGTGTTATGATGTGTGGCGTGAGTCAACTACTCCTTAACATGTATCTTTCACCATATAATTATTGAATGAAGTTCTTACCCCTTTTGTGTTATTGTGTCTGTGCTTCCTTGGGAGTACAGATAACCAAGTACAAGAGTAGTACTTAGAGAAAGTGTTACCTGACCAAGTCTTAGGAGTCTCTCTGATACGTAACATGAGATTCATGAATTTGTTATGTCTTTTATTTGTATTATCGTTACGTATCTTATTTTATGAGTTGTGATAAACCACGTGTTTGTGGAGTTTGAATTGATGTTGAGGCTAGAATACCATTAAAACTGAGTTAAGATGTTTTACGCTACATGAATAAATTATTTTGAAACCTTATGAGAATTTTATCGTACGTGACATTCCATTTGTGGATTTACTCTGATAATTGAAGTGTATTTTACTATGAATATTAGTATTGGGAAATGGGGTATTACACTTTTCACCCGAACGTCGTTGATCGAGCAAGGAAGTGATGATCCCAATCGTGTCTTTCGTCAGGCGAGCACCAGGTGAGAGGAGCGCTCCCAGCATCGTCGGTCAATGCTTAGGAGAGCAGGCCTGGAAGTATTTTCACAATGTCATAACTTGAGTTTCAGGACTTTGTTTGGCGCATTGTTTTAAGCATTGGAAAGCTAACGCGCTGGGATATAACATAATATAACTATAGGAGTTATGTATTAATCATGTCCCTAGGTGGTTATGAGATGGAACTATCATATGTTTGATATGTCAATGTGTGTTATTTTATTGATGAATATGATGTTGCTATGAAGTTGTTATGATGTTGTTATCATGAAGCAATTGATGTTATTTGTGATTATGTGCATGTTTAATGTGTATACATGTTATGTGATGATGATGATTATATGAATGATGATGCAATTGACTAGTCGTGGTTGGATTTTATATGACATTTTTGTGCATCATGCATTTATAGCATATTTTTGGATGGTGGTCCGCTTGTGATGAGCCCCAATCCCATTGTGTGGATTAGGTACACTTATGATATGCTCTGGTTAAAAGAGAGAATCGATCCTATGGTGGGGATGTTTGGAGGATGATGAACTAGGTGTTCATAAAATATTGGTACTGTAACACCCCATTTCTCAATACTAATATTCATAGTAGAATACACAACAATTATCAGAGTAAAATCCACAAATGGGATGTCACGTACGTTCAAATTCTTATAATGTTCCAAAATACTTTATTCAAAATGATTATTCAGCAACAGAAAATAACTTAATTTGCTTTCACAACATTCTAGCCTCAACAATAATAAAACTCCACAAAATACGTGGTTCAACATAATTCATAAATTAAGATACGTAACAATAAAACAAATAAAAGAACATAGCAGTTTCCCAAATTCGTATTATGTATCAGAGCGACTCCTAAGACTCGGTCAGGTAACACTATCTCCTAGCACTACTCTTGTACCTGGTTATTTATACTCCCGAGGAAGCACAATGTTATACCCCAAAATTTGCCCTCCTATTTTCAAGTCAATACACATCTTCATACTCAAGAGTTCCTCAAGAGCAATCAACCCACCACTAGGGTTTTGCTTCTCTCAAGTCAAAATGGATTTCTAATGCCTCAAGTGATCATCACGTCTCCTCATATGTCTCAAGGTGTCACCATGTCAAGTTTCAAGCCTCACAGCTCAAGTTTGCTCAGTCAATTTCTCAGATGGTTGAAAATCAGTTGTATTAGACAAAAAGTCAATTGTTGTCAACATACATTCAAACTTCATCATTTTTGGTCAACATCAATATTTTGAAGTTGCATTCATCATTTGATCATGGGTTGATCATGATTCATCAAGGAAGTAAAAAATTTGATCAAAAGTCAAAGTTTCTAAATTTTGGTTTCTTAAATTGAAAGTCAACAGAACTTTGACCAGGCATAACTTTCACATACTTCATCAGAAATTTTTCCAGAAAATCTCATTTTTAATGAAATTCAATTCTCTACAAGTTTGTGTCTCACAAGCTTTGGCAAAAAATGCTTCATTTGAGAGTTATGGATCAAAACATTATAGGCCCTTCTAAAAATCAACAAAAGTCATTTTTTTCTCCAAAAAGGTGTACATGAACATGGAAGCTTCAATGAAGATGAAACCAAAAGGAGTGTTTATAGGACATCTTGAGCTTTCTAAAAAATCCAAGAACACTTCAAAATGATAAAAATTGAGCAAGATACAACTTGTGAAAGTTTGGCATTTTTGAAGAAGTGCATGAAGGGAAATACTAAGCAAATTCAATTTTTTTTCCAAATGGGCAATGGTTTTTATAGTTTTGACTTATTTCTAAGATAGTCCATGAGTTCTAAGCCCACTTGCACGCCCCTCTTCTATTTATTTAATTTATTTTTGAATTAAAACATTAAAATTCAATTTAAATTACATAAAATGCAAAAAAACACAAGGAAAGGCGTGTGGGCTTGATTCTTGTTTGTCTTGAGGTCCAAGATAGCTCATGCAAGCTGGCAAGAAACACATGAAAGCATTAGAGGAAGATTGAGCAAGAAAAAGGAAGATTTGATTCAAATTTTCAATCAAATATCTTTCATTGAATGCAATATATTTTCACTCAAAGTTTTGACCCAATTCCCTCCTTATAAGTATCAGATTAAGACCAGATGCAGAAGACACGAATTGCATGCTCAAAAAACCCTAGCCAAAGCTCTCAAATTTTCAAACTTTGAGGCAAGACTGAATCTCAATTTCCAGTCACTCTCAAGCCAAACCAACCACTTATTCACTCTCCTGAGGTGTGCAGGAATCGATCCAACCATTCATACGGTCCTGAAACAAGCCAGAATCACCTCCCTCGATTGCACTAGTTGGTGAGATTTTATGATTTTGATTTCATAAATTCATGCATATTTAACGTATTTGATGTGTTTGTTCATGTTCAGGATGTCATTTAAAACAGGTATAACGTGTTACATGTAAGCTTTAAGGCTTAAATCTCATTGTGCCACTGTTAGGGAAATCCGGTTCAAAAGCTTTGAAACCCTATATACAGGAACTTTCAGGCCAAAAGGACACCACCATTGAATTCACAGCCCTAGGTTTAGGGGGGGTAGGGTCCCTCTTGATCATTATTTTGTATTATTTTTGCAGGTTTCATAAGTAAGCTCGTCAGAGAAGATGACCTGAGCTAGGGCTCTGGCGTCCCTCCGACCCTCTAACTTTCAACCCTTAGCGTGGCGCTTCCTAATTCGTCCATTCAAACATCCTGGGCACCAACGCGCATTTTGTTTTTTTATTTAATTTTCTGAAATTCTTATCACTTATGTATTAATGTTTGTGGTAATGTTAATGGATGTATGGCCATCCCAGCGGTAAGACATGCGCGCGTAGTCCCTTACCCCTATCAGGTCGCTGGTTCGAACCTGCCTTTTGCAACTTCTTTCTATATTTTCTGACTTTTCGCATGATTCACACATATATTTTTGGAGGCGCGCATATATCACCATGTTCAAGTGGTGAGGTGGTAGAATTTTGAACCTACAACCCCAAGGGCGTGGGTTCAAACCTCAGCAAGGCCATCCTATTTTTTTGACACTAATTTCTTTCATATTTGCTAACTCTTTTATTTTTCTTTTCTTCCATTTTTTTTTCTTTCAAAATTATTTTCACCACTAATAAAAAAACCCTAAAAATATTTTAATTTTATATTTAGGTTAATAAAATGTTTAATTAATTTTAGACACAAAAATATTTTATTTCTCCTTTCATTTAAATTTATTTTCTTAATTAAATACTAATTAATTAGAATTAAGGTTTTCTCTATTAAAATAAATCCAGAAAATTCACAAAAAATATTTTTCTTTCTAGTAATTAGGTTTACTAACCTTAAATATTTTTACTAACCTCAAAACATTTTTCTTTTATTTATTTATTGCTTTTTCGCATTTAAATTCTAGAAATCGATGTATAAGTTAAGGACATTTTTGTAATAGCGTAGATTTAATTTCTCGCAAATTACTTTATGCACCTTTATTATGTAACTGCCCCAAAGCCCTGTAATAGCTTAGGATTTATCTTCCGCACTTTTACTTTCCGCATCTTTATTTTCTGTACATATATTAAATGCTTAGATGTATGGTTAATAGGATTGTGTGCTAAGACTGAAATCAACCGGTAGATCACTCTAATAATCAAGACAAAATATCTGAATCAAACACACATATTTCACACTTGCACCCCCTTAAGGTATCCTCTCTTGTTGCCTTACGAATAAAACGGTCATGTCCCTTGAACGTAGGGATACCATTAGCAAAAGTTGCCTACGAATAACATCATCATAGTCCCTTCGATACAAAGATCATAGTGTAACGCCCGTTTTAATTAATATTATATTATATTAATATTTTCGAATTACCGATCGATATTTATTTTGCAATGAGAATATTTATATTAATCAATATATCTGATAATATATTTGGTGACGTTTCGTTCGGTCCGGTTTTTATTCCGTTCGGTTCGGTAAAATATTATTCGGATCCAATATTTAATTCCCCGGAATTATTTTAATTAATTGAATTAATAATTTTAGTAAGTTAGGGGTGTGGGGAGCAATTGTTGAGGATTGGGTTTTCACCCTTGGCTTACTAGTAGAAAACAACTTATAAAACCATTTTCCTCATTTTCTTTCCATTCATAAATACCAAAGCCAAACATAGAAGCTTGGAGAGAAAAGAAAGGATTTTGGGAGAGGAAGAGCAAGAGAAGAAGGAGAGGAAGAACATGAGCAAGCTTGAGGATGGAGTCTTATAGAATCATCATGGATCCTCCAATCTCTTCAAGTAAGGGGTTTGATTTTCCTTTCCATATAGTTAGGGTTTTGGTTGATATATAGTTTGGATTGGGGAAAAATTGATAGTTGATTTATAGGGTTTAGTTGGTTGATTGTTGGAAGGGTTTAGAAAAGTTGGATTAGGAGTATGGATTATGGGTGTGGTTTTTCTAGTGTTGTAGTGTATGAAGTTGTGGGATGGAAATGGAAAAGAAAAAGTATAACAGTAAAACATAAAAACCAGAAATAAGAAACTGTAAAAATGAAATGCAGGGAAGGAGACGAAGAAGTGGCACACCAAAGGGGGGAGGCGCCCACCCCACAAGGGGAGGCGACCATCTCCAGCCCTAGGGAGGCCGCCCCCTAGCCATCACACCCCATGGTACGCACGTCCCCTTGTAGCATGGGAGAAGGAACGCTTTCTGTAGTTTCCGTTTTCTGTATGCAAGTTTTGTTGTTTTCTGCAGAAAATGAGTTTCTGCATAATTTTCTGTTGATAGCTTCTGTTTGTTTTCCAATATCCCAATTCCACCTAGTAACACTTTATATCACTAAGATATAACTAGGACATAAGTTAGCCGATTAAATTTGGAACCCGATTATGTTCCGATTTCGGTAAATTCGACGACGGAGCAAGTTGCTCCGAATTCAACGAAAATTGACGTGCTAGCTAAGTTCGACGTGTAGAACGTAGTGGTGAGGTTAGTTTTTAGAAATTACGAGTTTTTACGAGATGACCCAAAATAGGCTTAATTACGGTTAAATTGAATCGGATTCCGTTTTAGTGGATTTAAGACACGTATGGACAATCCGATTGCGACGTTGACGATTATGATTAATGTCGGTTATTAGGAATGACCTTCCCGACGATTATAGGTGTTTGACTATTTTTCTGTATTTGAAATTTAGTAAATGAATTGACAATAATGTGGTGTGATTAAACATAATGTTTGCGGCGATGTATTTATTAATGAATACTTGTTGACATGCGATGCAATGATATATATATCTTTGTACATGATGATGTGACGATTATATTGATGTTGTTAATAAATGCTTCCGATTTGTGAATGCATGATTTTTGATGATGATGAATTATTGGTGATGTTTTGCATAATGCAAATATGATGCGATGATATATTTATCTTGATATGGATAAATTGTGGCGATGTGGGCTTTATGCCAATTTTGATGAGCGATGATGATGTTTTTGTTGTGTTGTTTTGTTGTCGAGTCACATACATTGCATTGGCGAAGATGGGCTTTTATGTCAAGCGACGGGGCTTTTATGCCAAGCGACGAGGCTTTTATGCCAAGTGTTCCTAATTATGGACAAAGCGACGGGTACCACATGCATAACATAGTCGTGTCTCATGGAGTCGGTTATGTTTATGTTTGAGTTGTTTGGCGTTGGGTTTTTAATTGATGGATGATGTTGAATTGCGATGACATATGATGCTTTGTTTGGTGATGATCTTTATGATGAACATGAAATGAATATGATTTGATAATTTCATGATAACTATGCGAGGAATATAAATGATGAGTTTTACGATGATGTAACCTGAGGAAATGCTTAATGCAAATATGATGTGATGATGTTGTGACGATGGGCTTTAGCCAATTTGTGATGATTTTATTTATGTTGCTCATGTTATTAGTATTGTTTAATGTTGTTGTTGGATGTTGTTGTTTATAATTGTCGTGTTGGAATGCACTTATTAACTTATATCACTTATGATTCCAATATATATATATATATATATATATATATATATATATATTATCATGCCTTTAATTATATGTTTTGGATTATCTCACCCTTTACTTGTTTCGCTGTTACCTTTATATTGGTAACATGCAGGTTATGAAGACGGAGTTTATAGCTGCTATTAGTCGAGTCGGTGTCGCTCTGATACGTAGCACTCGGGGGGGAAATTATGTTGTCTTGTTGTTGTTCTTTTGTTGTTTTTCCTTTTGTAAATAAGAATCATACTTTATGAAAATATGATTTGTTAAGGAAGTTTAATAAAGAAGATGTTTTGATGTTTATGAATCAATTTATGTTTTCCGACGATGCTATGTATCTGAGATTTATACTTTAAAACAAACTGTTTAAAGTAACTTGGTTTTGAAGGTGTGATGCCTCAGTATTGAATTCATGAAATTTTAATTTACTCTGATTTTCGCATATATAAACCTTGGGTAATATTGGGGTGTTACACATAGTCCCTCGATGACCCTCGATGTTGCCTACGAATATATGATCTCGTCCCTCGATTTTTGCCTACGAATAAGTGATGATCGTTCCTACGAATTTGCTAAGGTATCCTTACAATGTTGCCTTCAATGATCATATGATGACCCTACGATTGTCCTTTCACATCCAACAGATAGGGTTACCTACCAACTAATGGTATGGATAGTACTGTCCTAAAGGAGAAGGAAAATAACAAGAACGACCCTTTATGAGTAGGTAATAAAGACCTTTAATTGCTTGCTCCACTCAAATACTCTTCACACCTCACAATTCTTTTCAAAATACTTTCAAACAAATACTTTGTAAACATTCCAACGAGAATCATTACAAAGTTACGTATTTCCAAACAAATATTTCCAAACACTTTGTATACATTCTTGAGGACTGATACAAGAATCATTACAAAGTCAAAGCGAAATACTTTTCAAATAATTTTCAAATACTTTTCAAAATACATATCAAATCACACACACAGAAACCAAGTTTTCAAAAAAGTGAGCCAAAGCAATTAAGAGCCCGTGGATAACTATGGATGGAAAGGGTGCTAACACATTCCCTTTTCATAATTGCCTCCCGTACTCAGAATCGATAAAAGGTCTTTTTTTATTCTTTTCACCTTTCCTTTATTAGATAAAAGAAAAGTCGGTGGCGAGTCTTGTTAACCGCAACATTTGCGATAAAATGCAAAACCAACAAGTTAGTTCTCCCACTGTGTTACACACAAACACAACAACACAAAAGGGGTGAGAACTTCATTCAATAATTATATGGTGAAATATATATGCTAAGGAGTAGTTCACTTACATAACACATCATAACACATTAGTCACCCACTTTTCACTACAACAAATCAACATTTATGCAACGTCATTAATTTTAGTGCAATACAATGCATGTGGTACCATCAAGGCATAAGCCTTCGTTACAAATCCATTTAGGCATTCCAGAGCTAAGGCCCTCTTCACAATCCAGAGCATTATGCCCTCGTCACCGTCCAAAGCTTAAGCCCTCGTCACAAAATGCATGCCATATGATTGTGCGATAACATGATTTTATAACACACAAACATAAGCTTTCATCACTATGCCAATGTTAGGAAAATCACATCATCATCATCACATCCATTGACGTCATATACATCAAAACTAGATAATCATTATTAACAATTCATCAATTTGATTCCATTAAGAGTAACTAATCGTATCTTATTCTATACCTTAGAATTATAATCTCAATTCCTATGTTTTCCTGTTTCAATTCAAAGTTCATAGTATTAGCTACATACTGTTTCAAATAGTACACCAATCGGATCCCTAAAACTAAAGTTACGATCATTTTAAGAAAGTCTGAAATAACCAACAGTTTCTGCCAATCGTCGCCCGACGGATCCTTAGCATCACATAGAGACGCTGCTTTTGCATCACTCCCTGCCCAGCGATGCTGGATGAGAGACCCTCCAGTAACTCACCAAAATTTGCTTCTTCTCTCGCTTCTTAACTCGCTTGGCGAAACTCTCGCCGCCCAGCGACGCTTCCTGCATCGCCCATCGATCCTGCGCGATCAAGACTTTCCTGGTACGATTCATGCACTACACCAGTCCGATTTTTTGCGATTTGCTTCATATTACAGGTCCTAAAATATGGTCTAAACACATAATTTCATCACCTATAAATACATTATAGTACACTACTACCTATGCATCAATTACAAAATTCATAATCTACCATTAAACCATTGATTCTCAACTTTCATCACTATGATTTCTATATTGAGGTTTCATACAATTAATCATCACAACAAGAGAATCTCCACAACAAAAACAACATAACATTACAACCGCATATGTAATCACAATTTCATATATCAAATCAATTTAATAAGGAAAATCATACAACAACACAAAAACCTAAGAGGGAAAGGAACCCTCACCACCCTCTGTAATACGGTGAACTGACTTTGTAGGATTTTTGTATCGCAAATTTGCGGATAGCAAGAGTCGCCACCGACTTTTATTTTTATCCAATTAAGGGAAGGTAAAAGTAACAGAAAAAGACCTTCGTTAGATTCTGAGTTCGGGAGAATGGTTATGAAAAGGGAAGGTATTAGCACCCTTTCCATCCAGATTTACTCTACGGGCTCTTAGTTGCTCTAGATCACTTTTAAAATTGCTTACGTGTGTTTGACAAAATGTTTTGAAAAGGCATTTCGCTTTGACTTTGTAATGACTCATGTAGGAGTGTATACAAGGTGTTCGGAAATGTTTTGTTTCTGAAAAGAATTTGAACTTTGAAAAAGAGTGTGTGGTGTGAAAAGCATTTTGATAGAGCAAGCAACTAAAGACTTTATTTACCCACTCGAATTGGTCGTTGTTGTACTTCTACATTCCTTTAGAATAGCGCTAGCCATACCATTAGTTAGTAGGTAGCTCCATTCGTTGGATGTAAGCGGGACATTCGAAGGGACATCGGATGGTCATAGAAGGCAACTTGTAGGAAGTATCCTAGCACATTCGAAGGGACTATCATCATTTTTCGTAGGCGACGATCGAGGTCAAGATCATGTATTCGGAGGCGACATCGTGGGTCTTATGATCTTTGTATCGAAGGGACTATGATGATTTGTTTGGAAGGCAACGGTGCTAGAATACCTCTACGTTCGAGGGACATGACCATTTGAATTCGTAAAGGCAACGAGAGAGAATTACCCTAAGGGGTGCATGTGTGAGAAAGTGTGTTGATTTCAGGTATTTTATCTTGAAAATTAGTGTGAGCTATGTCCAATTATTATCTTGTCATACACGCCTAATTACTAGCAATTGATAAGGATGCGGAAAGTAAAATGCGGAATGTAAAGGTGCGGAAAATAAACCTACGCTATTACATGGCTTTGGGGCAGATACATAATTTAAACTTGCGGAAAATAAAAGCCTAATTAAACTATTACAACCCATGAGCAATTACATTATTGGAAAAATAAAACGATAAAAGAAAAAACGTCTGAATCGGAGCAACCTGTGAAAGAATAAGAAAATCGGGAAATGCAATATGAATTGAACAAGAGAAAAAATGTTAGAAAAATGCAAATTTTAATATGAGAAAATTAATATATGCTGGAAATAAGATAAATATATTAAAATAATTTTTTGGGATTTTTTGGAAAAGATTTAATAATTAAAATGCAATTAATAAGGATTTGAATGCTAAAATAAAAATAAAATAAATATGCATGCAAAAATTATATTTTTTAATTTATTAAATTAAATAAACATTTTTATGAAAATAATGTAAAAAGAAAAAATGTTTTTGGTAATTTTTTTAATGCAGAATAAAAATTATGAAAACAATTAAAATAATATGAAAATATTGAAAATAAGAAAAAATATAGAAAATATGCAAGTTTTTAAAAAAAGAATGCAAACTGGTGCCCATAGGGATCGAACTCGGGACCCTGACTTCAGACCTTGAGAACCAACACGCTGACCACTACACCATGTGCGCATCTGTGTTTGAAAACGGACTTAGTGGATTTTCACACGTGTCGCCTCCTGACTTGCTTCTTCTCCGCGGGAGACTTCGTCTTCTTCGTTTTAAATATTTGAATTTAGCGTCGGTCTTTGTTCGACGCAAGGTTCCTGGCAAATGTCAAAAATGCAACACACGTAATATAAATGAAATCCAAGGCTATGGTTCGACTCACGAGATCATTCGAATGCATTGGTATAGGTCTCATGGTCCAATTTTTCCTATTTTGTGAAACCCTAAAGCGGCACGAAACCCTAACCATGGCATCTCATGATTCTTGCCACAAACTCAAATCAAACTATGCGAAAGCTTAGAAACATCATTAGCAACACAAATATGCAATCAAAACACATTAATCATGGTTGTATGTATGGATTCGATTTGAGTTATGTTGATACAAATGACGACGACGTTTCAGCGTGGGGATGATTGGAATAGCTTCGGGACCTTGAGGATGCTTATTCAATCCTCAAACTCCTTGAAGCAAATTGAAATTGCTTTTTCTCAAGTTTCTTTGAAATTTTTTAGGGTTCTTGGAGCAATTTTTCGTTCTTTCTTGATAGGTATGCATCATGTATTTATCTTGGATGGATTTGGGATTAATTTGGAAAGAATCAATCAATATTCAATGGAAATCAAATTTGATATTTCCATGAAAATCAAATCTTCAAAGCTTGATCAATTTCAATCCAATCTTGCCTTTCTTGCTCCAATTTCGAATTTTTGGCATTTGTGAGTTAATTGGACCTTAAGGAAAGAATAAAATCAATCTTTGCCATTAATTTCAATTTTATAATTTATTTTAAGATTTAATTTGCATTTAAATGAATAAATTACAAATTAAATAGAAAAATAAATCAAAAATTCGTGGCTTTGGGCTTGGACACTCCTAATTTCTTGAGGAACAAGTTAGGATGAAGAAAAAGTAGGCCCATTTGCAAAAGATTTGATTTTTTGAAGTATCTCTCTTTGTGCATTCTTCCAAAATTGCCCAACTTGTGGATGGTGTAACTTGCTCAATTTTCCACATTTTTGAGTGTTCTTGGACTTTTTGGAAATCTCTAAGAGTCCTCTAACCAATGTCTTTGGTATCATCTCAATTGGAGTTACCATGCTCAGTATATCTTCAAAACAAAAAGTTAACTTTTTGTTGACTTTGAAAATGACCTGTAATGTTTTGAGCTATACCTCTCAAATGAAGCATTTTTTGGACATTCTTGTGAGACATGAAGTTGTAGAATTGAATTTCCTTCAAAACAAGAGGTGGTGGAAAAATTTCTGAGAAAGTATGAGAAAGTTATGATCAGTCAAAGTTCAGTTGACTTTTCATCTAGAAACCCTAATTTAGAAAGTTTGACTTTTGAGCAAATCTTGAGTTTTCTTGATGAATCATGGTCAACCCTTGATCAAATGATGAATGTAACTTCAAAATGAGGATGTTGACCAAAAATCAGAAGTTTTGACTGCATGTTGACCACAGTTGACTTTTTGTACAATATACCCGATTTTCAACCATCTGAGCAATTGCCTGAGGATACTTGACTTGTGAAGCTTGAAACTTGACATGGAGAATCTTTGAAGCATAGGAGGAGGCATGAAGGCCATTGGAGATGTTGGAAATCCATCTTGACTTGAGAGATAACAAACCCTAGTTTGGGTCGATTGTCAGAGAGAGTTTGTCGATCAACTCTTGAGGAATCCTTGAGTATGGATGCATGAAATCTTTTGAGTAGATGGAGGGCAAATTTTGGTATACGACTGCCCTGCTCAATCTTCTTGTCTGGAAGGTTAGATTGACATGCTTGTCTTTCGCGACGAAGGTAGAAGATGATTGAACACTCAATACACCAAAATTTGCACTCATTGTTGGTGGATGATGCGAAATGGGCTTACGGATGCCATTTGGAGAAGTTGGAGACTTATTGGGGAGCAGTCGTCACGCTAGACTCGAGGTTGTTAATAGGAGAGCTGACAGAGATGGGCTTAAGATGCCATCTGGAAAGGTCAATGTTGGGGAGTGAGTCGTACGTTAGACTCTGTAGATGTTTCTGGAAGGGGAGGAGATGGGCTTAAGATGCCATCCGAAGGGAGTCGTACATTAGACTTCGTGTTCACTTTAAATGAAGTTATTGGTTTGTATTGATTTTTAACCATATATGCAGCATTCTGAAAGTGAAGAAATGTTGACAAGTAGTCGGAGATGGGCTTAAGATGTCATCCGAGGCAACTGAGTCGTACGCTAGACTCTGTAGTTGCTGTTGATAATAAGGAATCAGAATAAATCTTCGTGTTGATTACTCTGAGGGAGATTGTAGTTGGCAAAAATGTGGATAGCTTCCCTGTTGTGCATCGGGTGTTGATCCATTGCTGTTATCGGAGGATAACGGTGGTCTTCGGATAGTTTTCCGTCGATTCGGGCTTAATCTGGACCTGTTGAAGTGGTCTTTCGATAGTTTTCCGCTCGGGGCTTAATGACTTTGCGTCAAGTTACTGTTTTGGAGAAAATAAGAGAAACTTTGATAGAATATTCGTTAGTTTTATGCAAAGTATGATGCATGACAGTGTATATGAATGACATATGCATGAATTATGACTTTATGAGAAATGTATGAATGATGAATGTTGTGATATTTCAAAACATATCCATCTTGAAGAAGACGCGGATGCTTTGTTTGAAGATTTCCGACTTCTGTTTGGGGAATTGTGTAGATGAAAACCCCGCTCTCGAAGGAGGAGAAAGATATCCGGGATTCCTCCGATGCTATCCGACCAAGTCCCGGCCTAGATCTTGTTGAGGAATGTAGAGATTGAGAAGCTCGTTGTTGGAGATCTCATAGACACTGCTGAGGAGAGTCTGGGAGGCAATCTGTTGGGGACCTTGGTATGTAGATCCTACTGAGGAAATTTAGGAGACGCTTTACTGGGGATTCCGAGTGTAGATCTCGCTGGAGAGCATTTGATGGTTGCTGAGAGACCGGGCTAGAAGAGTCAGGAGTCCGTTATAATCTCTGGGGAATAAAGGTGTATGCTTCCTCCGATGCACTATCGACCAAGTCTTGTGTCGATACTGCGGGAGGGGGATTGAGAAATATCCATGGGATGAATACCTTGGGATGAGGTGTTACTGAGAGGCGATGTAACATTGCTCGGTTGAGTGGAATCACTGCTTGTGGATTAACATATACTCCGTTGGGGAGGTTTGTGGTGAGTGACACCTTTATGCTCTGCGGGGAACTATTTGTTGACTTTCGTCGTCATCCCAATTCCGGAACCAGTAAGTACCTTTGCATGTTCACTTTTCGTATGTTTGTGATTAGATTCTTATTGTCAAATTATAGTCATTCAAAGCAAACGTTGGACTTATTGCAAATAAATTGTAAAGAGAAAGAATTTGTATTTATTTGAAAGGTGGCGTATGGCCAAGTAGTTTGTACACAAGAAAGGTAAAAAGCTATGCGGAAACGATCTCGTTAAGTTCCAACTATGCTAGTACTCATATATTTCGACTATCTCATCTCCTTGTCAGAAAGTGAGTAGATTCCCATTTGAATCTTGAATTGATGGTAGTCAAGCAGATGATCCGAAGAGACATAGTGCTTAAATCCCTAACTTTTGCCTAGACCTTTCGGTTTTCATCTAGGGATACCCCCAGCCGCCTTTTCGTTTTCGACTTGCGGTGTACATGTTTTGTATATATCCTTAACCGAACCCTTTGGTTCGTCGGGATGCCCTTATTTTTGCCTAGGTTATCGACCTAGCGGGTCTATTTCATGCGTAGTATTTTTGACTATGCTTGTGTGGGAAGTCTTCACCATCCATGGTGCTAAGTATCATAGCTCCGGAAAATCTTGACTACAAATGGTCCCTCATAGGTGGGAGTCCATTTGCCCCGATCACCTTGTGGAAGAATGATCGCCGACTTAGATCACCGACTTGGTGACTTGCTTGACCTTGTTAAACGCCCGATCATTTCGATAAATCATCCATGGCGATGGATGCGAGTCGTTTCATCAATCAATAATCGATCCGCAATCGACCCATCGCCTAACTCCGCCTCTGGAGGACTCGGTTGAGGGTATCGAACCTCGATGGGTAAGACGGCTTCCATACCGTAGACAAGAGAGAAGGGGTTGCCCTGGATGTTCGTCTTTGTAGTGCAATAACCATGAAGAGCAAATGGTAACATCTCATGCCAATCCACGTCACCGTCATCACGATAATCTTCTTAATGTTCTTGTTGGCGGCTTCCATCGCGCCATTCATCTTAGGCCTATAAGGAGAGGAGTTGTGATGCTTGATCTTGAACTGCGTGCGAGTTCGGTGATCATCTTGTTGTTGAGATTGGAACCGTTATCGTGATAATCCTTTCGGGTGCCATACCGAGATAAGATTATGCTTGATAAATCGAGCCACAACATTCTTGGCATGCATACGAGGTCGCTACCCACTTGGTAAAGTAATCGATTGCCACAAGGATGAAACGATGTCCATTGGGCCGTGGGCTTGATTTTCTCGACATCTCGGGATGCATGCGCAACCTTCATTTCCGAGAAAACCCTCTTTGTTGGCAATCGTTGTACCACAATATCAATGTCTAAACCCTGTCTTCGACAAGCAAAACCTCAACATAGTCTCAATCCACCAACCTTTCCACACTTCTCAAGACCGCTCCTATCTTGATCTCTTTTTTGTCTTACCCAAATTCACAACCTTTCTTGCTCTATATCGCCTTCTCCAGCACTCACAATCTTCCTCACTTCGTCTTCACTTGGTAGATCGGACTATCGAATATTTAGCATAGCTGTTAATGATTCGATGCTGTATCACGTGGTGTGTGTAAGAAACACATAGCTTTTTGAATAAAGTAAAGAAAGAAAAACACACAATGCAAAAGTCCAACGAATTTATTGAATGAAATACGCAAACAACAGATAATAACCCTCAGAACGAGCCATGATGCCCGGCAAGGCAAGCTTTCAAAGTTTATTGTTCAAACATAAAGAAATACGAAAACAAAACAAGAGCCATTACTCTTGGCTAAAGGAGATTGGTATGACGTCTTGATCTTCCAATTCTTGAGCCCATGATCGGCGTTGGAAGATCCACTTGCGATGTCGAAGTTGTTGTCTTCGTCTTCTATAGCATGGATTCCACTCGGAAAGGAAGTTGGCGCGCATCATCGTATCATCCGACCCTTGATGGTGAAGCCTAAACCGTCTTGTCGAAAGGGAAGATCGGAGCTGTCCCCAAATAGCACTACCTCCTTGTTCAACAAGGCTTGAGCATCTTTCAGTGAGGCCATCCTCGGAGCTTGTGTAACCTCGGGACGGAAAGAGGCATGACAAAAGCTTTAAGTCTCAAGAATTCACCCTCAATCTCGAGATAGCGGAATGACGTAGATGGACCATATACTCTTCTTCACCACCACAACCTTCCCTTCACACCGGTATTTCGCTGCAAGGTAGCCGCCCATGTATCAAGGCGTCCAAGTAGGAGTAATGGACGGATGTCCATGACAAAGAAAGTGGAATCAAAACCGACTTTACAGAGTGAGCTCTCAAGCGCCGCTTAGAACCATCAAAAGCTCTCACGATAATGTCCTGGTCTCGGAACCAACCTTCGACATCAAGCCGATCAAAAGTAGTCTTGGAAGGATATTCAAAAACCGGTATCCACCAAAACATGAGACAATGTAGTGCCCTTGCAAAGATGCAAGGCTTTGTTTTCTTTCGGCAGAGTCAAATCGAGATCGAAGCCTAGGCCATTGTTGGCAGCACTAGCAATACAAACTTCAAATTGATCGGTGGTAGTGTCTTGTGGTACATGAGCATTCTTGAAACTTCACCAAGGCATTAGCATGAGCCTCGAGCAGCAAGCATGGAGATCTTGCAAACATTACATTATAATCACTCTTCTTGATGATCTTCACTCCATTTCTTGTTTCCTCCCTTTGGTACTTCGGCCGATGATGAGTCGGTTCTTTCCTCTAGCGGGATATTGATTGAGTAACGGAATGCTGGAGCCGCAGTGTCTTTTGGAGGAGAGATCTCGGAGAATACCCTTCCGTTCGGTCACCTTCGGATGGTGATGTTGTCGATGTCGAATGGTAGCTTCAATGGTCGGATCTTCAATGGTCGGGTCTTGCTTGACGCCATGATAGTAAACATCCATAGTTCCAAGGATAGCCTTGTCGGAGGAATATGGGCGGTCTTGGAGAAGTGATAATGAGAGGTGCCACTCTAGGCAGGATCGCAGAGGAAATCCTTATTGTGTTAACATCAAGATAGTCTTCGGAAATCGTCACCCCATCCGGTCGCTTTAACATCTTCAATAGGAATCTTGTAATCGAACATGTACTTCACCATGTAATCATACTTTCCACTTGGCTGCCCCAAGGTGTCCCACAGATGGCAGTTTCGTTTGCATTGTCGATCTTCAACTTAGACATTTCTTCACACAACTTCGCACGGTGGTTTCGAAATAGTATCTCACGGTTATCCATCATACCGAACACGTCGCAACCAAGCACAACCATCAGTGCGGATGGGCACCAACGACAATCCTTTGGGCATCACGGATTGACACCGACTTGCAACAAATTTTTCTTAATCATCGAGGAATGGTCAAGTCATCTATGTTGAAAACATAAGTATCGTCACCAAACATTGGAACTCTTGTCATGGTTAGGCATAGGGCGTTGATCACATTCGAGTCTCAACAGGAGGATCAAATTCAATGCTTAGCTTCAATCATATCTTGAATCTTGTTCTTGAGCCCAACAATTGTCGTGTCATGCGGCTATTGGAATGGTAAGCACACTTAGCATTAGGATTGTATTTTGGAGAGGAAGTGTTGACATTCGAGGAGGATCCTCAAGGTAATCACCTGCTTTCAACATGTGTTGCAAGGCTTGCGACAATGGCATGTTGATCTTAAATGCTTCGTGGCGCGTTACGCTCTGCGTTGTCTCGAGGTTGTCTTGATGTAGGATTGGAGATCTGCCCACATTGAGCACGGTCGGTCTTGGCTCGGCTTTTCGACCATACACATTAGCTTCTTTCTTAGCACCAAAAGATCTCTTGAAGCATTTGAAGATGACTCTACATGGATCTTCCCACTCTTGATACCGACT
The DNA here is from genome assembly GCA_021764765.1 of Vicia sativa. Taxonomy (NCBI): domain Eukaryota; kingdom Viridiplantae; phylum Streptophyta; class Magnoliopsida; order Fabales; family Fabaceae; genus Vicia; species Vicia sativa. The sequence goes on along the minus strand of CM038795.1, from coordinate 160,193,995 downwards.
TGATCGCTCTTTGTCAATATCATTTCGGTGAATCCGGATGAAGAATTTCCAATCGGATGATTGAAGAACGGGCTGTCGGTGTTCCATAAACATATCAACCAACTCCCTATTGGACAAGGGTGGTTGAACTACTGCCAGATCTCTCCATACGAGCATACTTTGAACTTCTCGTCACGACCCATAGACATGCTTTGTAGTTGCATGCAGTGGGTGCCAATTCAACATTGTACTCATATTGTGTAGAAAGCATCGGCCAAATCACTCCACGTACGGATACGGTCATTCTCTGGTGATAGTACCATTCCAAGCGGGTTCGGACAAACTCTCTTGAAAATAGTGCATCCTGACTTTCATCATCGGTGTGGGGTTGATCTTACGGACATAGGACTTCAAATGCGACTTAGGGCAAGACATCCCATCATACTTGGCAAAAGTAGGAACTTTGAACTTGGGAGGAATCACAACACGGGAACAAGACTCGGATCATCAAAGTTCAGCCGGACATCTTCAAGTTTTCCACAAGATTGACGATCTTCAAGTTGCTTGTACTTGTCATCTTCCTCAGTCTGGCCATAATCGAATGATCCTCTCCTCCTTTCTTTGGCTCTGCTCACCTTCATCACCCTTGGTACTCCCTCGGTATGGACACTTCCTTCAGAGAGCTCAATCTGGTGACCACTTTAGGACCTCCTTTGAAGCGTCTACCCATGTTGAGGAGACCAACAACCTTCTTCTTCTTGTTGATGAGCTTGGATCTTCTTGGCCTTGGACCAAGTTGGTGAACATCTCTTGGCGAGCATTCGAGCTTGAAGATCTTTGTGGTCAAGAGCCATTTACGCTAAAATAAATAGCGAGCAAATGAGAAAACCAATCTCAATGTACCGTGATGCAATGTTATGCTATGCTATGTGATGTTTATGCGAATGCAATGCAATGTTTTCAAGGACCTAAGAGATTTAAATTTGTTAAACAAGCAATGAACAAACAATTATTAGTACTTCTCATTATTCTTTTTCTTTTTAAGTACAAGAGATAGTTCAAAGCAATAAAAGAAAACATAAATATCCTAAAGCTCTAAGTCTCCCATGGGCTTCCTCTTGGTGCCGATGTAAGCGTTGATGTTTCGCTCCTCGTGCGACTTGGTTAACTCTAGAACTTTCTTCTCACTTGCATAGCATTGAGCTTCAAAGGTATCCTCTCTTCCTTGAGCTGAATCGGGATCTCTTCAAGTCTTCAAAATCGGTAGGCATGTCGGGATGGAGAACGCAAGGTACGTCACCTATAACAGTTCCATAATTACGGCAAAGCAGTGAATGGCATCATGAGGTTTTGAGCTCGAGCTCGCACCCATCCGAGGTAAGGTTCCCAAGGAATGGAGTTCGGATGCCCCAAAGTCTTGGTATCGTCTTCTTTACCATGCCCCAAGCATGTATAAACCTTTCGGTAATTCGGAGATCGTGATTGTAGTCGAACACAACATCTTGGAGAAGCATATCATGTGGACCATCTCTTGGAAAAACCAAACCGTAGAGCTAGAGAAGGGTTGTAAGTAATACCCCCTTATACCAAGTAGCGGTACATTAGGAATTCTCCACAGCTCAATGAAGGTGAAGTCCTTTTGAGAAAAGGCTCCAACGGATATCTGAATGAGAGAGTGACATCAATCTTTGAGACCATCTCAACCTTTGTTCGTTCTTCAAAGCGATGGAGGAAGGTGCGAAATAAACCACCTTGAAAACGGACACAACACATGAGAGTTCCTTGTCGCTAGCACAGGTGTGGAGAGAATGTAGGATGTCTCCAAGTAAAGTAGGCTTGGATTGCGGGTAAGGAACAACTTGATGGCATTGACATCTATGAATTGATCCGAATTAGGAAATAGAACCAAACCATAAATTAGCAAGGCCACAATGTTTTCAAATGCATGGAAACTCATAACTCGAGGAATTCTGGCTTTCTTAATTAAGAACTTGGAAAGTAAACCCTTGACTCCACTTCTAGTTTCCCAATTGGCTTCAATATCGGCGCTTAAGGTGTAAGGCGATCGATGTCTTGAACTTAGGAACCTTTTCCAAACCGTGAATGGCATTTGGTCAAGAATAGGTATCCCAAGTAACTTAGAAATTCTTCCAAGGTAGGAACCAACGATAATGAAATGTAAAGCAATGGTGTTTGGATCAAAGAACGGAATAGGACATGCATCATATCTTCTTCAAAAGGAGATAACCAAGTCAAGTAGATAACCATGTCTTTGATGACGAGCATGGTCGGAATTTCAAACCAATTCTTTGAGTTGAGAAGGATACCCATGAAGTTGATTCGGATAGTCTTTCTAGAAGCCATAATCCCTACAAAACAGAGCAAAGATAAATCCCTAGGTCCTTGAAATAGTTAGAAATGATATGCAATGCGAATGATGTCATGATGTCATGTTTAGCACACAAACAATTCACACAATGAGCCTATGTTTAAGGCTTGCATGAGGTATAGGTGATTACCTACCAAAAGTTTGAGTTGGTTCATCCTCCTATAATAATAGTAGGGTTCTAGGAATCTCATATCTCGGATCTTCCTCGTGGCGCTTATTTCAATACGACGCCAAGTGGTCGATCGAAAATGTCCCAAAGTCTAATCTCAATGAGCGTAGCATCGAGTATCAACCAACCTTAGTCATACCAAAGCCGCCATCTCACTACCTTCTAATGGCCAAGATGGGTCAATTAAGGTTCTAAAAGTTTAGTTAGCGCTTGATGACACCACGCAGAAGCCAAATACTATCTTCAACTTGGGAATGAAGAGTATCGGGACAACCAAAGTGTCACGCTAACGTAGCCATCATGTTGACCGCGTAGTTATCGTCTACGGTCGCGATGATCTAATGCCACTTACCTAAAAGGAAACCCGAATCCGGGTGTAGGATCCCCCAACAATATAATACCCAAGCAACCCTTAAAGATAAAGCATACAATTCAAACAGAAAGCATTAAAGGTTATCTAGAAATCCCTAAGGCAATTCTCTCTTAAGGGTGTCCCAGAGTCGCCAGATTACATGTCGGTGAACCGACTTTGTAGGATTTTGTATCGCAAATGTGCGGATAGCAAGAGTCGCCACCGACTTTTATTTTTATCCAATTAAGGGAAGGTAAAAGTAAGAAAAAAGACCTTCGTTAGATTCGAGTTCGGAGAATGGTTATGAAAAGGGAAGGTATTAGCACCCTTTCCATCCATGATTTATTCTCGGGCTCTTAGTTGCTCTAGATCACTTTTTAAAATTGCTTTCGTGTGTTTGACAAAAATGTTTTGAAAAGGCATTTCGCTTTGACTTTGTAATGACTCATGTAGGAGTGTATACAAGGTGTTCGGAAATGTTTTGTTTTTGAAAAGAATTTGAACTTTGAAAAAAAGAGTGTGTGGTGTGAAAAGCATTTTGATAGAGCAAGCAACTAAAAGACTTTATTTACCCACTCAGAATTGGTCGTTTTGTTGTACTTCTACATTCCTTTAGAATAGCGCTAGCCATACCATTAGTTAGTAGGTAGCTCCATTCGTTGGATGTAAGCGGGACATTCGAAGGGACATCGGATGGTAAGCAACTTGTAGGAAGTATCCTAGCACATTCGAAGGACTATCATCATTTTCGTAGGCGACGATCGAGGTCAAGATCATGTATTCGGAGGCGACATCATGGGTCTTATGATCTTTGTATCGAAGGGACTATGATGATTTGTTTGGAAACATGCTAGAATACCTCTCGAGGGACATGACCATTTGAATTCGTAAGGCAACGAGAGAATTACCTAAGGGTGCATGTGAGAAAGTGTGTTGATTTCGTATTTTATCTTGAAAATTAGTGTGAGCTATGTCCAATTATTATCTTGCCATACACGCCTAATTACTAGCAATTGATAAGGATGCGGAAAGTAAAATGCGGAATGTAAAGGTGCGGAAAATAAACCTACGCTATTACATGGCTTTGGGGCAGATACATAATTTAAACTTGCGGAAAATAAAAGCCTAATTAAACTATTACAACCCATGAGCAATTACATTATTGGAAAAATAAAACGATAAAAAAAACGTCCGAATCGGACAACACGTGAAAGAATAAGAAAATCGGGAAATGCAATATGAATTGAACAAGAGAAAAAATGTTAGAAAAATGCAAATTTTAATATGAGAAAATTAATATATGCTGGAAATAAGATAAATATATTAAAATAATTTTTTGGGATTTTTTGGAAAAGATTTAATAATTAAAATGCAATTAATAAGGATTTGAATGCTAAAATAAAAATAAATAAATATGCATGCAAAAATTATATTTTTTAATTTATTAAATTAAATAAACATTTTTATGAAAATAATGTAAAAAGAAAAAATGATTTTGGTAATTTTTTTAATGCAGAATAAAAATTATGAAAACAATTAAAATAATATGAAAATATTGAAAATAAGAAAAAATATAGAAAATATGCAAGTTTTTAAAAAGAAACCAATGCCCATAGGGATCGAACTCGGGACCACGACTTGGACCTTGAGAACCAACACGACCACTACACCATATGCATCGTGTTTGAAAACGGACTTAGTGGATTTTCACATCGCCTCTTGACTTCTTCTCGGGAGACTTCGTCTTCTTCGTTTTAAATATTTGAATTTAGCGTCGGTCTTTGTTCGACGAGGTTCTGCAAATGTCAAAAATGCAACACACGTAATATAAATGAAATCCAAGGCTATGGTTCGACTCACGAGATCATTCGAATGCATTGGTATAGGTCTCATGGTCCAATTTTTCCTATTTTGTGAAACCCTAAACGGCACAGAAACCCTAACCATGGCATCTCATGATTCTTGCCACAAACTCAAATCAAACTATCAAAGCTTAGAAACATCATTAGCAACACAAATATGCAATCAAAACACATTAATCATGGCTGTATGTATGGATTCGATTTCGAGTTATGTTGATACAAACCGTGACTTGGCTAGGACGATTTTGGACGTTTCAACGCGTGGGGATGATTGGAATAGCTTCCTGGGACCTTGAGGATGCTTATTCAATCCTCAAAACTCCTTGAATTGGCAAAAATGAAATTGCTTTTTTCTCAAGTTTCTTTGAAATTTTTTTAGGGTTCTTGGAGCAATTTTTTCGTTCTTTCTTGATAGGTATGCATCATGTATTTATACTGGATGGATTTGGGATTGAATTTGGAAAGAATCAATCAATATTCAATGGAAATCAAATTTGATATTTCCATGAAAATCAAATCTTCAAAGCTTGATCAATTTCAATCCAATCTTGCCTTTCTTGCTCCAATTTCGAATTTGCTGGCATTTGTGAGTTAATTGGACCTTAAGGAAAGAATAAAATCAATCTTTGCCATTAATTTCAATTTTATAATTTATTTTAAGATTTAATTTGCATTTAAATGAATAAATTACAAATTAAATAGAAAAATAAATCAAAAATTCGTGGCTTTGGGCTTGGACACTCCTAATTTCTTGAGGAACAAGTTAGGATGAAGAAAAAGTAGGCCCATTTGCAAAAGATTTGATTTTTTGAAGTATCTCTCTTTGTGCATTCTTCCAAAATTGCCCAACTTGTGGATGGTGTAACTTGCTCAATTTTCCACATTTTGAGTGTTCTTGGACTTTTTGGAAATCTCTAAGAGTCCTCTAAGCAATGTCTTTGGTCTCATCTCAATTGGAGTTACCATGCTCAATATATCTTCAAAACAAAAAGTTAACTTTTTGTTGACTTTGAAAATGACCTGTAATGTTTTGAGCTATACCTCTCAAATGAAGCATTTTTTGGACATTCTTGTGAGACATGAAGTTGTAGAGAATTGAATTTCCTTCAAAACAAGAGGTGGTGGAAAAATTTCTGAGAAAGTATGAGAAAGTTATGATCAGTCAAAGTTCAGTTGACTTTTCATCTAGAAACCCTAATTTAGAAAGTTTGACTTTTGAGCAAATCTTGAGTTTTCTTGATGAATCATGGTCAACCCTTGATCAAATGATGAATGTAACTTCAAAATGAGGATGTTGATAAAAAATCAGAAGTTTTGACTGCATGTTGACCACAGTTGACTTTTTGTACAATATACCCGATTTTCAACCATCTGAGCAATTGCCTGAGGATACTTGACTTGTGAAGCTTGAAACTTGACATGGAGAATCTTTGAAGCATAGGAGGAGGCATGAAGGCCATTGGAGATGTTGGAAATCCATCTTGACTTGAGAGATAACAAACCCTAGTTTGGGTCGATTGTCTAGGAGAGAGTTTGTCTGATCAACTCTTGAGGAATCCTTGAGTATGGATGCATGAAATCTTTTGAGTAGATGGAGGGAAAATTTTGGGGTACGACACCCTCTTATGATATAATCACCAATTAAGGAATCCATTCACCCCTTACCTTAATTCGAAGCTTTGATCTTCCAAGTTTGTGCAATTTCCTCTTGTCCTCGCTCTCCCTTTTCCTCGTTCTACGATGCTTTTCTTCTCTTATTCACACTCTCTTAGTTTTCACGATCGTATGGTGATAATACCTAAGTCCCAATCTTCTCTTAGTCTAATTTACCCCTAGGACCCTTAATATGATTATCCCCATCATACCCTCACTAATACCATTCAACTTTACCATACCGCCCTTATCTACTTGAATAATTAATTACTAATATTATAAATACTATTTTATCTATAATAATACAAATAGCAATATTAATAACAGTAATAATAATACTAATATTTCTAGTATCCTCACAACACCTCAACTTCTAATTTCTACTATTTTCATCATAACACATTCTTAAGACTCTTCAACATAATAAAAACATTGAATCCTTGAATTATTTTAAATAAAATAATCCAAATTAAATTGGGGCGTTACAACTCTCCCCCAGTTAAAAGATTTTCGTCATTGAAAATTACCTGATACAAATAATTCTGAATGAGCCTCTTGCATCTTGCTTTCTAACTCTCACGTCGCGTTCTCCCCGGTAACACTTTCCCAAACTACTTTCACCAGAGCATTCTCCTTGCCCCTCAGCTTCTTTATTTCACGACTTTCAATTCTCACAGGTGCATTTTTAATGGTAAGGTCATCCCGCACTTGTATATCATCCATCGAAATCTCATGCGATGGGTCCGAATTATATTTTCATAGTTGTGACATATGAAACACATCGTGCAAATCGGACAGGTTAGGTGGCAAAGCCACACTATATGCAGATGTCCCCACTTTCCTAGAAATATGATACAGACCAATAAATCAAGGAGTTAACTTTTTAGCTTTCAAAGCACGTCTCACACCAGTTATCAGAGATACTCTCAAGAACACATGGTCTTCTTCTTGAAACTCAAGTTCATTTCTCCTCTTGTCATGGTAACTCTTCTGCCTACTTTGAGAATCCTTCATCCTTTCTCGGATTAGTTTCACCTTCTCGGTAGTTTCTCGCACCATTTTGTTAGACGATGTGCTCGATCTAGAAGGGGGGTTGAATAGATCGGGTTTTAAAAATATTGTGAGTTTAAAATATTTTCACAAAAGTCTCCTGAACTTTCAATCGTCTAAACGATCCTCCATTGGAAAGATCAGATATGCAAACTGTTAAGAGAAAGTGAGAAAAATTATTTTGAATAACCACTTTGATTACATGTTATTAGTCGTCTTAACTTTTAGCTTGAGTATCAAATACTTCCAATGCGATTAGTAAGAAACAATGCTTTATCACAATAAGCAATTTGTAAGTGAGATAAATTATCAAACACTTTGTAAGCAAAGTTTACAAGTGTTGCATTAACTAATTTGTGTCGTTAAAAATTGTCACGTAACGATCAAATGGAGCGTTACGAGCGTTTTAGTTAAACTTCGACACAACACCAATTTATTTTATACAAGTTTGATAATTTGAAATCAACAAATATGATCAATCAAGTAATGAAATTAAATGCGAAAAAGAACACGAGAATTTGTTAAGGTTGTTCCACCTTTCATCCTCGCGTGGTGTATGTCTGCCCCCAACTCTAAAATCTAGAGTTGAGAAGTTTTTCATAAAAATGCAAATTGTAACAAGTGAAGAAATAGTTCCCTTTTCACACAAATCAATTGATGATGATGAACCTATCTTCTTCACAACTCTTGGTTCGAGCCAAACCAAGCTTCGATCTCTTCGAGTACACCTCCGATTCGCGATACTTGAAATCTCTACCAATTTGCTGCAGAAATTATTTCTCTCGGTTGATATCAATCAAACAAGATCGAACCCTGACTTTTGCTTCAAGATCCTCCGGCTACCATGACAAAATCAAGCGAACCCACTGCTCCTTGATGCTTCACTCAGCTGAATCTTGCAAAGCGAAGATTAGTACCAAAAAACCCCGCACCGATACGGATCTAAGAGGACAAAACCCTAATGGTTTTATTCAAGATAGATCCCACAAAACACAACTCAAATCTTAAGCAATTCTTCAATTCAGACGTTATCAACAATTCTTGGATCTTGAAATCAACAACTTTGCTTATTGGAGAAGTTGAATTTGAAGAAGGAATGTCGAAGATGAAGTGCCCTCTATGTGTATCTTTCACTTTATACTTGTTCAAAAGGCTCAAATGACAAAAAAAACTATTTATATGTGTTAGTGTAAAATTGAATTAAAATAAGGCAAAGAAAAAAGAAGAATAAAATTTACAGCACATGAGGGATGCGTTGACCGCTCCAAGAGGGAAGGTCGGTGCGTAACTTCTAGAGTATACGAGTTGGTATGAGCGTGTTGAATGCGTCGACGGTACCAGGGGGTGCATCGATGCAAATGCTTTAATTTTATCTCCAACACTGCATTGTCTTATGCGTCGACCCAGGGGTCGGCGCGTAACATCTAGGGTGTTGCTCTTAACATGCGTCGACCAAAAGGAGGCGTGCATCGACATATTTGACCTTTTTCTTTAATTTCTTTAATTTTCTTCTGGTACTCAGCTTTGTAGCATACATATACAAATTATGGGGCTTTTGTCATCATTAAAACTTGAGCATGCATTTACACATTCCTGGTCCAAGCACTACGCCCTCACCAATTTCATACCAATACAAATGTGTTCTGCACCTCCGACCGTACAATGCCTCGACGGGTGCCATATATGTACTAGAAGTAAAACTATTGTTATAAGTTAATTCAATCAATATGTACCTCCCTGATCAATAAAACATGCTCTCAGCAAATCCTCCAATGTTTGAATAGTTCTCTCTGTTTGACCATTTGTCTGTGGATGATATGCTGAACTCAATTTCAACTTCGAACCCAACGTATCCTGCAAACTCTTCCAAACATTAGATGTAAGTCTCGGATCTCTATCCGACACAACGCTTGACGGAACACCGTGCAACTTTAGAATCACTCAGAGATAAATCTCCGCCAACTTCGGAACAGGAAAATTGATACTAATCAGAATGAAATGAGCTGATTTTGTTAGTCTATCAACGATCATCCAAATTGTATCATGTCATCTCTGAGTAGCAGGTAATCGCATCACAAAGTCCATCGATATACTGTCCCACTTCCATTATGGGACTTCCAACGGTTCCAGCAATCCTGCCGGTTTCTAATGTTCAACTTTTGATTTCTGACAAGTCAAGCATGCATACACGAATTACGCCACATCTCGTTTCAATCCAGACCACCAAAACAATTTCTTCAAATCTCTATACATTTTAGTAGCTCCCGAATGAATTCTCAAACCACTCTGTTATACCCCAAAATTTTCCCTCCTAGTTCTCAAGACAATCCACAACTCCATACTCAAGGATTTCACAAGGGTTGACCAGATAAACCCTCTCCTAAGAAATCTATCCAAGATAGGGTTCTGCTCCTCTCAATTCAAGATGGATTTCAAGTGATTTAAGTGGTCATCATAACCCATCATATGCTTCAAGGGATCACCGTATCAAGTTTCAAGCCTTACAAGTCAAAATTGCTCATCCAATTGCTCAGATGGCTGAAAATCAACTGTATTGGACAAAAAGTCAATTGTGGTCAACATGCAGTCAAACTTCATAATTTTTGGCCAACATCAATATTTTGAAGCAATATTCGTCATTTGATCAAGGGTTGATCATGATTCATCAAGAAAAGTCAAGATTTGATCAAATGTCAAAGTTTCCAAATTAGGGTTTTCAGACAAAAGTCAACAGAACTTTGACCAGGCATAACTTTCACATGCTTTATTAGAAATTTTTCCACCAAAGCTCATTATAAAGAGAATTCAATTCTCTACAACTTCATGTCTCACAAGCTTAGGCTAGAAATGATTCATTTGAAAGTTATGGATCAAAACATTACATGGCCTTTTAAAAGTCAACAAAAAGTCATCTTTTTGCAAAGAAGTGTTCATGAGCATGGAAACTTCAATGAGGATGAAACCAAAAGGTATGTTTATAAGACATCTTGAGCTTTCTAAAAAGTCCAAGAACACCCAAAAATGTTAAAAATTGAGCAAGATACAAGTTGTGTAAGCTGAGCATTTTTGGGGAGGTGCATAAAGGAAAATACTTGACAAATGCAAATATTTTTTAAATGGGCTTATAATTTTATGATTCAAACTGGACCTTAACATTATCAAGAGCCTCTAAGCCCATCTACACCACCTCCTTCCATTTATTTTATTTATTTTTGAATTAAATAATTAAAATTCAATTTTAATTAAAATAAAATGTTAAGACAAGGTACAAGGCGTGTGTGCTTGATGCCCAAGTTTCTTAAGGTCCAAGGAGGGTTGTGCAAGCTGTCAAAAACGCATTGATGTGTTTAATACAATATTGATCCAAATTTGGAAGATTTTGATATGATTTTTCAATCAAATATTCTCCATTGAAAGAATATATTTTCTCTTAAATTCTTGACCTATTTCCACTCCTTTATATATACTTAACACAACCACAAGCTAAGGAGACAGATTGCAAGCCTCAGACAACAACCCTAAAATTCTCAAAAATTCCAAGGAGTTGGCAAATTTTTATTCTATTTTCCAGCCACTTTCAGTCACTTTCAAGCACTCCATCGTGCTCCTGGGGTAAGTTTGAGTAAGTAGGCATCATTATACATGACCATAACACGTTGAAACATGCCATACATACAACTCTGATTGCATTTCTTTTATGAATTTGTATTTTATTTTTGAACGTGATTTGCTTGCAACTAACGATTCTAATGTGTTTATGGCATGTTATAGAGCAGATCTGGGCAGTCGTTTGAAGCTTTTTATGGCTTAATCGTTAGTTGCCATTGTTAGGGCACAAACTGGAGAAGCTTCGTATCCAAAGTTCTAGGCCGTTTCAGAACAAACTAACGCCACCAATCGATTCGTAGCCCTTGAATTAGGGGGATAGGGTACCCTTGTTGCATTCATATTATTTATTTTCCAGGTTGATGGTTATGGACGACCAGAAAAGACAACCGGAAGTCACCTCCGGTGCCTCTGACTTTGGGTCAACCGGAGAGGAAAATAAGCAACATACATATGTTAATACATGTAACATAATTCATGGATGTATTACCTCCCCAACAGTTCACCTTGCGCGCACTGAGTCATTCCCTTCCAAAGGCACGGGTTCGAACCCTGCCTTTTGCCAGATTTCCTAATATTTTTCTGATTTTCAGGTTCCAGAAGCACTATCTCCAAAAGCTCCAGCTTCTGGTGTAACACCCCAATTCTACCCAAAGTTTAATATGCAAAAAAATCAGAGTAATTTTAAAATTTCATAAATTAAATACTGAGGCGTCACACCATCGAAAACAACTCACTTAAAACGGTTTGCTTTAAAGTGTAAATCTCATATACATAGCATCGACGGAAAACATAAGGTGATTCATAAAAATCAAAACATCTTCTTTATTAAACTTCCTTAACCAATCATATTTTCATAAAGTATGATTCTTCTTTACAAAAGGAAAGCAACAAAAGAACAACAAAAATGACAACATAAATATTCCCCCCGAGTGCTACGTATCAGAGCGACACCGACACGACTAACAGCAGCTATAAACTCCGTCTTCATAACCTGCACGTTACCAATATATAGGTAACGGCAAAACAAGTAAAGGGTGAGATACTCCAAAACATATAATTAAAGGCATGATAATATATACATACATATATATATATATATATATATATATATATATATATAGTTTTGGAATTATAAATGGTATAGATTAATAAGTATAATTCCAACACATAATCAAAACTCACTTACTTTACTCGTCATCCTAATGTGTATAATCTACACTATATCACCATAACCTCATCGGCATAAAACGTCGCAACACATAAACGTTCATCACCATGAAATTATCTCAACAATCATCAACAACGACATCAAACAACAATACCAAACAATGTTAATCACATAAGCAACATAAATAATATCATCTCCAATTGGCTAAAGCCCATCATCACTTTTTGGCATAAAAGCCCATCGTCACTAACATCATCACATCATATACCATCGCAATTCAATATCATCCATCAATCAACAAAACTCAACGCCAAACGACTCAAACATAAACATAACCGACTCCATGAGACACGACTATGTTATGCATGTGGTACCCATCGCTTTGTCCATAATTAAGGACACAAGGCATAAAGCCCATCTTCGCTCGGCATAAAAGCCATCATCGCTTGGCATAAAAGCCATCATCGCTTGGCATGAAAGCCCTCTTCGCTTATGCAATGTATGTGACTCAAGAATAAAACAACACAACACAAACACACCATCATCGCTCGTCAAAATTGGCATAAAGCCCACATCGCTATAATTTATCCACATCAAGATAAATATATCATCGCATATCATCAAGTATTCATTAATAAATACACCGTCGCAAACATTGTATTTATTCACACCGCATCATTATCAATTAATTCACCAAATTCCAAAAACGGAAAAATAGTCAAAACTTCAATAACCGCCGCTAAAGTAATTCTTAATAACCGGCATTAATCAAAATTATCAACATCGTAATCGGATTGTCCTTACGTGCCTTAAATCCACTAAAACACAATCCGGTTCAATTTACCGTAAATTGGCCTATTTTGGGTCGCTTCGTAAAAACTTGTAATTTCTAAAAACTAACCTCATCACTACGTTCTACATGTCGAACTTAGCTAGCACGTCAATTTCCGTTGAATTCGGAGCAACTTGCTCCGTCGCCGAATTTACCGGGATCGGAAAATCGGAACATAATCGGGTTCTAAATTTAATCGGCTAACTTATACCCTAATTATATTTTATGGATATAAGTTGCTACTAGGTGAAATTAGCATTATTTGAACAAACAGAAACCATTTCATAAAAGTTATGTAGGAAAATGTTTGACAGAAAAACAGAAAATGCAAGAAAACAGAAACAGCAAAACAGACACACAGCAAGCCACATTTCCGTTGCAGCCCTCCTAGCTACCTGAGGCGCACGCCCTGAGGGCTTATAGGAAAGGGAGGCGGCTGCCTCAAGGGGGGATGCCACCCCACAACATGGAGGTGGGCGCCTCCCCCCATGCCACTTCCTTCATCCATTTTGTTTTTCCTGCGTTTTGGTTTATACAGTTTTCTTCTTCACAGTTTTCTTCTTTTACAGTTTATTTTTTTTTCTTATACTTTCTTCATTCCTTATTCAACTTCTAACTTCTACTTCTTAGCAATCAAAATACCCTATAATCTCTACTCCTAATTCAACTCTTCTAATCTATTTTAATCAACAATCAACCAAAACCCTATAATCCAAACATCATTTTTTCCCAAATTCAAAATACAACTATCAAAACCTAATCACATGAAATAGAGAAATCAAACCCCTTACCATGGAAGCTTTGATGATTCAAGATGCTCCAACAAACCCCAATCAATGCTTGCTCTTGCTCCTCTTCTTCTTCTTCTTCTCCTTCTCCAAACCCTCACTTTCTCTCTCAAGTTTCTATTCTTGGTGTGTTTGGAAAGATGGGAAGAAAAACAAAGGAAATGGTTTTATCAGGTTATTTCCACTAGCTTCCCTTCTTGCTCTTGTTTGGCTATGGTGTGCTAGGTTGGAAAGAAAAACAAGGAAAGTGTTTCATAGGTTGTTTTCCTTACTAGCAACCAAGGGTGTAAAACCCAATTCTAACAATTAATCCTCACACCCCTATCCAATTATATCATTAATATAATTAATTCAATCAATTAAAATAATTCCGGGGAATTAAAATATTGGATCCGAATAATATTTTACCGGACCGAACAGAACGTCGCCTAATATATTAATAGATATACCGATTAATATAATTATTTTCGTCGCCAAAACAATCGTCAAACGGTAACTCAAAATATTAATATAATATAATATTAAATAAAAACGGGCGTTACATCTGGACCCTCAGAAGCATCATCTCCAGAAGCTCCAGCTTTTGGACCCTTCACCTCCAAAAGATCCAGCTTTTGGATGCCCTCAGAAGTATCACCTCCAGAAGCTCCAGCTTCTGGATGCCCTCAGAAGTATCACCTGCAGAAGCTCCAACTTCTGGATACCCTCAGAAGCATCATCTCCAGAAGCTCCAACTGGACCTCAGTATCACCTCCTTCTAGATACCCTCGAGTATCACCAAGCTCCACGGACCTCGAAGAATCCTTCCAAGCTCCAACTGGATGCCCGTGAATGCCACCCACGTATGAACAACTTTGTGCGCCTCCAAAACTCGAAAATAGGTTTCCAGAGGTTCTGGAGGGAAGCTCTGACAGAAACATTTATTTTTCTGCTGATTATTTTCTTTTTTCTATTTTCTCTTAATTATTTCAATTAATTAATTAATTAGTAATTAGGTTAAACAATTAGCTTAATTAGGATTAATTTCACAATTAATTTTCTTTTTCTATTTTTTTCTTAATTAAATTAATTAATTTAATTAGTTTAATTTAGGTTAATCATTTAATTTAAATTAAATTTCTTTTATTAATTAAAATCAATTAGAATTAGGTTTTCCGATTCACCCGATTTTCACTTAGTAATTAGGTTAATTGAAATCAAACTTTTTTTACTAACCTAAAAACTTTTTACTAACTATTCTTCAAGCCTCTCCCGATTCTATTTTTCGTTCGATTATCTGTTTTCGCGCATATTATTGTAACGACTTCCAGGATGTATAATTTTTCGCGCGCGTTCCTTTTATCATTATGTATCTACTTATGGGATGTAATAGATAATTAAGACATTTACTTTCCGCACTCCTCAATTATGTAACTGCCCCAAAGCCATGTAATAGCGTAGGACATTTACTTTCCGCACTTTACATTTCCGCAATTTATTTTCCGCACCTATTAACTACTAGTAACTAGGCGTGTATGGCAAGATAAAAATCAACTTAGATCGCCCTAATTCAAGATAAAATATCTGAATACAACACACTCTTTGCACTGACTCACACCTTAGGGTATCCTCTCTTGTTGCCTTTTGAATAATGGTCATGTCCCTCGAACATAGGGATATCTTAGCTAACACGCTTACAAAAATATCATCATAGTCCCTTCGAATTAAAGATCATAGTCCCTCGATGACCCTCGATGTTGCCTACGAATATATGACCTAGTCCCTCAGTTGTTGCCTACGAAAAGTGATGATCGTCCCTACGAATATGGTAAGATATCCTTACATGTTGCCTTCTATGACCATCATATGTCCCTTCGAATGTCCCTTTACATCCAATGAATAGGGTTACCTACCAACTAATGGTATGGATAACCTTATTCTAAAGGAAAGCA
Organism: Vicia sativa; assembly: GCA_021764765.1. Classification (NCBI taxonomy): domain Eukaryota; kingdom Viridiplantae; phylum Streptophyta; class Magnoliopsida; order Fabales; family Fabaceae; genus Vicia; species Vicia sativa. Next base: position 160,178,213 of record CM038795.1, on the reverse strand, counting down.
AAATAACACGGAAATGACCGTTCTGAGTAGGTAATAAGTCTCTTTTGCTTGCTCAAAATACTTTTAACACCTCACACTTTCTAAATTTTTTAAAACACTTTGTATACATTCCAGCGTGAATCATTACAAAGTCATTTTCCAAAACAAAACATTTCCAAACACTTCGTATACATTCCAGCGTGAATCATTACGAAGTTAAAGCGAAATGCCTTTTCAAAAATCTTTTCAAACACACACAAAAAGCAATTAAAGTAAGCTAAGCAATTAAGAGCCCATAGATAACTACGAATGGAAAGGATGCTAATATCTTCCCTTTTCATAACCACCTCCCTTACAGAATCTAACGAAGGTCTTTTCCTGTTCTTTTCTCCTTCCCTTAATTGGATAAAAGAAAAGTCGGTGGAGACTCTTACTATCCGCAACATTTGTGATCAAACGCAAAACAAACAAGTTAGTTCTCCCACCGCATTGCACACTCATATGGCCTTCTTCCACAACCATCTTTTTCATTTCTGCATCATCAAGATTACAAATCCTGCCTCGGAATCTCAATACACCTTGGTTGTCTACCTTAAAGTCATCGTCTTCCGATTGGTTATTCCCAACTACCAAATCTACCAACTTCATATCCAGCTTTTGGGCCTCTTTGATTTTATTCAGGAAATCATTATAATTTTCAACATTTCCAACTTCACACTTGGCGGTGTCGTTTCACACACCAAACATATGTCCCTAAACTGTTCGATCAAGTCTAATTCTCAAACGATCATCGTAAATATATGTAGCAACTTCCTACTCAAAGCATCCGCCATAACATTAGATTTACGAAGGTGATAATTCAAGCCAAAGTCGCAGTCTTTCAAAAATTCTAACCACCTTTGATGCCTCATATTCAACTCTTTCTGATCGAACAAATATTTCAAGCTCTTGTGGTCACTAAATACTTCAAATCTGGAACCGTAAAGATAATGTCTCCTAATCTTTAGTACAAACACCATTGCTGCCAATTCTAGATCGTGAGTGGGGTAATTTCTTTCATGAAGCCTCATTTGCCTCGACACATAAGCTACTACTTTATCATCCTACATCAGTACTCCACCTAAACCTAATTTAGAAGCATCATAATACACAACAAACGGCTCATCAGGATTTGGCAAAATCAAGATCAGAGCCGTTGTCAATCTCTTTTTTAGCTCGACAAAACTCTTTTCGCATTGAACATCCCACATAAACGCCTTCCCTTTACAAGTTAATTGAGTCAGCGGGAGTGATAATTTAGAAAATCTTTCAATGAATCTCTTATAATAACCCGCCAATCCCAAGAAGCTCCTAATCTCGATAACTGACTTCGGAGTTTCCCACTGTAATACTGCATCTACTTTGGATGGGTCTACAGCAATTCCACCGCCTGAAATAACGTGACCAAGGAAACTAACCCTTTCCAACCAAAGTTCGCACTTTGACAACTTTGCATAGAGATTATTTTCCTTTATCACTTGCAATACAAAATGAATATGTTTTGAATGCTCATCTTCTTATCTGGAATATATTAAGATCTTATCAATGAATACGACTACAAACAAATCTAAGTATGTGTGAAAGATATGATTCATTTATTCCATAAACACTCCTGGTGCATTGGTAACACCGAACGACATCAATATATACTCATAATTCCCATATCGAGTCCTGAAAGTTGTCTTCTGAGTATCATTATTTTTTACTCGAATATGGTGATAACCCGCTCTCAAGTCAATCTTACTAAATACTCTTGCACCCATAAACAGATCCATCAAATCATCTATTCTCGGAAGCGGATACTTGTTTTTGATCGTCACTTTATTCAGCTGTCGGTAATCAACACACAACCTCATACTACCATCCTTCTTTTTCATAGGTAACATTGGGGCTCCCCAAGGCGATACACTCGGTCTGACAAACTTCTTTTCAAGAAATTCTTCTAGTTGTTTCTTCAATTATGCTAATTCAAATGCTGACATCTGATAGGGTTCCCTAGAAACAGGTTTGGTACCCGAAACAAGATCAATTGAAAACTCCACCTCTCTCTGGTGGTAAATTGGTAACATCATCTGGGAAAACTTTGGGAAATCCGTGCACCACCTGCAATTCATCAATAGCAGTCAGGTTCTCTATGGATAAGGATGCCATTAATGAAAATACCAACGCTTCGTCTCTCATCAATTCATTTAATTGCCTAGTAGATAAGAACTGGGCTTCCTCATCTTCATCAGGATTAGAAAATCGTACAAATTTGCTATAATAGTTAATATGAACGTAATTGTATTCCAACCAGTTCATTCTCAAAATCATGTCAAGCCTGCTCAACGACAAGCAAATTAAATCTACAACAAAGTATTTATCGAAGCGACAAAGGACACCTCGAACAAACAAGAGAAGTAGTCACCGATCTCTTAGCTGGAGTATCGATAACCATCTCACCTTTCATAGGGGATAACATAAGACACAACCTTTCCACACACTCAGCAACAATAAAATAATGAGTAGTACTAGTATCAATAATAGTCGTTAAAGGAGTACTATTAATGAATCTAATACCTCATATTAAACGATCTCCACTAGATGTCTGAGTTCCAGCTAAAGCAAACACTTTTCCACTAGCTTTCTTCGGCTTCTAACATTGAGTACTGATGTGTCCCTCCTCACCGCAATTAAAACATACCACCGCCTTATGCTTGTAGTTAGCTGTCTCATGCCCAATTTCACCACAACGGTAACACCTATTCACTTCTCCAATACACACATTACTTCGATGACCTGGCTTTCCAAAACTATAACACACGACGTCAGCAGGAGTGCTTCCACCACTGGTTCTCCTTCCATCAACTGCCCTATGTTTGCCTAAATCATTTGGAGTATTGTAAGGCTTGCCACAGTTCTGTTGTTGTTTACCTCTCTTCTCAGTCACAACTTTGTAGTGAGCCTTACTGTCTTCCTCAAAAAATTTACAACTATTCACCAAATCCGGAAACTTGCGGATTTGCTGATACCCAATTGCCTTCTTCATTTTAGAGTGCAAACCATTTTAAAACTTGACGCACTTTAAAAATTCACTAGCCGCCTCATGGTAATGTGGGTAAAACTTGGTCAGATCCACGAACTTAGCGGAATATTCAGTTACCGACAAGTCTATCTACTTCAATTTTAGGAATTTGATTTCTTTCTTCCCGCAGGCATCTTCAGGGTAATACCTGATCAGGAACTCCCTGCGAAACACATCCCAAGTGATAGCCTCCCCAGCACCGGTCAGTCTATGACGAGTCTCAACCCACCAGTCATCAACTTCCTTTATCAACTGATGTGTACCAAAACTCACCTTCTGCGCATCCGAGCAATCCATGAATCAAAAGATACTCTTGATCTCCTTGAGCCAACTCTATGCTTCATCTGGATCGTGCTTACCCTTGAACATATGCAAATGGTTCATCTGAAATGTTTCCAAAACGCGAGTCCCATCGTTACCACCAACAGGAGGCTGATGTTGCATCACCTGAGCCATCGCCTACAAGGTAGAAATAATCGCAACATCGTCCCTTCTAGCTACCATTGTTCTGTTCTATAACACACATCACACAATGGTTAGAAAAGACATATTAACAACATTCCACTATCATCCTAGAGACTCAGAAATCTGGCTGGACGGACCGACCTGCTCTGATACCAATTGTAACACCTCATTTCCCAATAATAATATTCATAGTAGAATACACAACAATTATCAAAGTAAAATCCACAAATGGGATGTCACGTACGTTCAAATTCTCATAACGTTCCAAAATACTTTATTCAAAATAATTATTCAGTAGCGGAAAATGACTTAATTTGGTTTCATGGCATTCTAACCTCAACAATAATAAAACTCTACAAAATACTTGGTTCAACATAACTCATAAATTAAGATACGTAACAATAAAACAAATAAAAAAACATAGCAGTTTTCCAAATCCCGTGTTACATATAAGAGCGAGTCCTAAGACTCGGCCAGGTAACACTCTATCCAAACACTAATCTTGTAACTTGTTATCTGTAATCCCGAGGAAGCACAGACACTACAATACAAAAGGGGTGAGAACTTCATTCAATAATTATATGGTGAGATATACATGCTAAAGAGTACTTCACTCACACAACATATCACAACGTATCATAACACATTAGTCACCCACTTTTCACAACAATAAATTAACATTTATGCAACGTTATAAATTTCAGTGCAATGCAATGCATGTGGTACCATCAAGGCATAAGCCTTCGTCATAAAGAGATTTAGGCATTCCAGAGCTAAATCCCTCGTCACAATCCAGAGCATTAAGCCCTCGTCACCATCCATAACTCAAGACCTCGTCACAAAATGCATGCCATATTATCGTGCGACAACATAATTATATAACACACAAGCATAAGATTTCATCACTATGTCAATTTTAGGCAAATCACATCATCATCATCACATTCATTAACGTCATATACATCAAAACAAGACAATCAGTATTAACAATTCATCAATTTGATTCCATTAAGAGTAATTAATCCTATATTTATTCTAGACCTTAGAATTATAATCTCCATTCCTATGTTTTCCTATTTCAATTCAAAGTTCATAGTATTATCTACCTACTGTTTTGAATGGCACACTAATCGAATCCCTAAAACTAAAGTTACGATCATTTTAAGAAAGTTCGAAATAACCAACAGTTTCTGCCATCCGTCGTCCGACGGATCCTTAGCGTCGCCCGGTGATGCTACTTTTGCGTCACTCCCTACCCAGCGATGCTGGAGGCGAGACCTTCCAGTAACTCACCAAAATCTGCTTCTTCTCTCGCTTCTTAACTCTCCTGGCGAGACTCTCGCCGCCCGACGACGCTCCCTGTATCGCCCGACGATCCTGCACGATCAGGATTTTCCTGCTACGATTCCTGCACTACACCAGTCTGATTTTCTGTGGTTTGCTTCATATTACAGGTCCTAAAACATGGTCTAAACACATAATTTCATCACCTATCAATACATTATAGTACACTACTACCTATGCATCAATAACAGTTTATAATTTACCATCAAATCCTTGATTCTCAACTTTTATCACTATGATTTCTAGATTGGGGTTTCATACAATTAATCATCACAACAAGAGAATCTCTACAACAACAACAACATAACATCACCACCGCATATGTAATCACAATTTCATATATCAAATCAATTTAACAAGGAAAATCATACAACAACACAAAAACCTAAGAGGGAAAGGAACCCTCACCACCCTCTCATGATATAATCACCAATTAAGGAATCTATTCACCCCTTACCTTAATTTGAAGCTTTGATCTTCCAAGTTTATGCAATTTCCTCTTGCCCTCGCTCTTCCCTTTTCCTCATTCTTCGATGCTTTTCTTCTCTTGTTCTCACTCTCTTAACTTTCACGATCGAATGATGATAATACCTAAGTTCCAACCTTCTCTTAGTCTAATTTACCCCTAGGACCCTTAATATGATTATCCCCATCATACCCTCACTAATACTATTCAACTTTATCATACCACCCTTTTCTACTTGAATAATTAATTACTAATATATAAATACTATTTTCATCTATAATAATAGAAATAGCAATATTAATAATAATAATAATAATAATAATAATATTACTAGTATCCTCACAACACCTCAACTTATAATTTCTACTATTTTCATCATAACACATTCGCAAGACTCTTCAACACAATAAACATATCGAATCCTTGAATTATTTTAAATAAAATAATCCAAATTAAATCGGGGTGGTACAGGTACCACATGCATTAAGTCAGTATGGTGCGTTAAAATCCTATGTGGCATTGCATGATGTTGTTGATGAGTGTTGATTTAATGATAGTTGTGAATTATGTGAGTATATGATGATTTTGGTGATGATATGTGTATAAGTTCAATTGTGATGTATTAGTGAGTATGACATGGTAATGAATAATATGTGTTGTTATATGATGAAGTTGTCGTAACTACTCGTCCTTTCCTTAAGTCTTTTATAATAAATTGTGATTACTCATTCTTTCTATTTGAATGTTGCCTCCAGGTGGGTAACACACAAGTGATCAGGAGTAGTTTATAGAAGTGTCGATGATAGCTTTAGATTGTTTAATTTATTTACTATATTTAGTGGTGTCTTGCTCTGATATTTAACATCAGATTGGGAATGCTTGTTATGCGAATTTTGTGTTTTTATGATTAGTGCATTTTAAGAGGATTTTGATGATACATGATTACTTTTGATTTCGAATTTGATGAGACTATAATTATTATAATGTTTGTTTTATAAATAGATTTACTATGACGATGATTTCAATTGTGATGTTTATAAATGATATGATGAATTACAATTAGATGCATGTATGATGTTGGTGTAACCCGTGTTTTATATGAAGTATGACACCCTTGTGTGGTGGTTTTACTAGATTTCAACTGTAAATTATATGAATCATATGTGTAGGATTATAAGGGTGTTACACGGTGAACTTATGTAGGTAAGGCGAGTAGGGACACACGTCAGACAAATATCATTGCTCAAGGGGTAAGAAAGTAGGTTTGCGAGGCACAAGGGTGGTGCGCGAGGGGTCCAAAATTTTGCCTATAAATAAAGACTTACAGTTCACTACAAAGGGAGTTTTGGTAGAGTTTGATATTACATAATTGGAGTAGGTTCATCTGGTCTACAATAGGACAATAAAACAAAGAACCTGAAGGCATAAGTGTTGCTCAAGTGACATTGTAGATAAACTTCCATGATCGACTTTGCAGGATTATTGATAACTTTAATGAGTGAGTGTAGCTAAAATATATTTGTTATGGGTTATATGTAGTCATTATATTTATGTACTAAATAATTTATAATGTTCTATGTAATTTTACTCATGGTTTAATATCGATGACTTCTTAATCTTAATGTTTATTTTAGCTTTGCTACCTAAAACTTGTTTTCGTGTTGTGACCTGACATCAAAAGGTGTTTGTCATTACTAGGTCCCAAGATAATCGTTTATTTGATACTAATGCCTATAGATGGTTAAGTTAAATATTCTCATGTATTGTGTAGTATGGTCAACGTGAAGTTTTGATGCCTTGTAACGGTTGGAACTTAATGATTTGTGATGGTTAACAGGTTGATATATCAACTATTGGGTAATGCATGAATCTCACAACATTGAGACTTAAAAGAGATACCAATGAGAGCAATAAGTGGTAATATTAATAGTTGAGTAGAGGAGCATATCACTAACTTATGGATGTGCATGATAAACATGTAATGACAAAATCTATCCACAACAAGTTTTCATCACTACGCCATAAAAGACCTACGGAGGCGCTTTTTTTGGCCTTTAAAAGCACTTCCGTAGGTGGCGTTTGTAACACCCGTTATTAATTAAAATAAATTAATTAAGAATATAGAGTATTTTTCCGAATAAGTTAGTGTATAAGTTAAAATCGTCGGTAGAATTACTAAACTAATAACCGGGTCGAAATTAGTCGAGAAATGAAAATTTAATTAGAATTATTTTATTAAGTAGAATTATTAGTTTTAATATAAACATTAATTAGTAGGGTAAATTAGTAATTGAGAGATAAGATTTAATAAACCAAATAATAAGGAGTATTATATATTAAGTAACCTAGAAAAACAAGGGTAGTATTTTTGTTGCTTGCAAAACCAAAGGAGAGAGACCCCAACCGCGTAACAGTGAAAACCAGGAGGAGAGAAAGGAAGATATTGAAAACCAAGGTTGCTAGGAAGGATTTTCTGTCCGATAAGTTGCTGTTTCCGATCGAATTTTCGAGTTCCCGACAATCCACAGGTAAGGGGTGGGATTCGGGTTTTATAATCGATTGTAGGATGGTTCGTATGTAGAGTTTAGGGCTACGATATTACACTGCTAATCGTAATTCCGGTGATAATTTTATATGTTGAATTGAATTATAATATTTTGTATTGAATTATGAGGTAATTGTGTTGTTGGTAATGCATATAATGTTGTGTTGTCTCGATCGAAACATTACGCGTGGCCGTGGAAAAAGAAGCGAATTTTTGGATTGATGCAGACCAAGAGGAGACGACCGTCCCTGCTGGTGCAAGGGAAGGGAGGCGTCCGCCTCCAGGGGGTTGAACAGGGAGAGGCGACCGTCCTATAGGAGGAGGCGTCCGTCTCCTTTGCTTTTGGGGAATGGGACATTCGTCGCAGCATGGGGATGGGGCCCTCAACCATGATGTTTTGCTGTCTGTAGCTTGCAGGTCACATGTAATTAAGAGAGAAAAATATAAAAACTGATAGCTTTAGCAGAAGTGAAATATTGCCTTTGGATGAAAGTGGATTTAGCAGGAAAATTATACCAGAATTAAATTAGCAGTAGCAGAAAATTATACCAGAATTAAATTAGTAGTAGCAGAAAATTATACCAGAACTAGAATTAGTAGTAACAAGTGATAATGGGCAGGAATGATTAATTAGGAGAATGATCCCCGGAAATGCAGAATTAATATTAACACTGTCAGAATTAGTTAGTAGGATAAATAGAACTAATTAGTAAAGTTGCAGAAACTGAAAATAGTGCAGAAAATTATACTGTCAATGGAATTAAGCGGAGAATTTAGTTGGTCAGAATCGAACGAGAATTTGCGGGACAGTTCGGGTATACGGGTAGTTAATTAAAACGGTAAAACTTCGTTGAAATTTCATTGGTTGCTTGATTTGTCTATACAGCCGGAACGTGTTGTTTTTGCGGTGAAAACTAAGAATAAAGTTGATTAAATTATAATTGCATTGTGTTGAAGTTGTTAATTATTGTTGAAGTTGAAGTTGGGTGTTGAGTTGATGCAAAATCATGCATATTTCAAGTTGTTGTTGATTTTAGTCGTTGTTAATGGTGTATTCGTTGTAACATACATATCATGTGCATTACTAAGTTGGCCTGGATTGGCACCACGTTGTAAGTTGAAGGCTTATACCTTGTTGAATGCCTCGATAACCTGACATATTTTAAGTTGGGAGTTCTGCTCCAAATGGATCCACATGCATTTTCATTTGTTGAGTCGCATTGAATCGCATTTTATGTTGTCGATTGATTACTCCGTTGTTTTATGTGGATATCTTATGTCGTGGAATAAAGTTGTAATTAAGTGTATGTTTCCTTACTTGTGCATATGAATTATCGTACTTTCGCTTATATTATTCGATATCTCACCCTTTCCTTTTGTTGGCCGTTACCTTTATATTGGTAACGTGCAGGTAATGAGGAGTAAGAAGATTAGTAGCGCTCGACACGTAGCACTCGGGGGGAAAAACGAACACCTTACCTTATTTATGATTTTGCAATTATATCCGTTGAATTAAGTCCTGGTTTTGAATTAGCATTTATGTTTTCCGTTGTTTTCAAAGATGCTACGTCGTTTTGATTAATTATGTTGAGACTTCCGTTTACGATTATTTATTTAAGGTTGAATCGTTAAAGTTTAACTATGGTGAATTTTTCTTCGTATTCATTTACGTGTTACGTATCCGCCAAGAATTGAATCATGTTAATGTTGTTTTTCAAGTTGTATAAGTGTAACGCCTCATATTTGTTGAAATTTCCGCACTCTGAATTTATTATAAACGTTGGGTAGAAATGGGGTGTTACAGCGTTGCTATAGATTTTAGCAACGCTTTTTGTTTAGGCAAAAGCGTTTTCTAAAGTAGGCCTAAGGCATCTCTTTTTCCTATAAAGCGCTTTCTAAAGTAGGCCTTTAGCAGCGCTTTTTTCTGGAAAAACGCGTTCTTAGGCCTACTTTAGAATGCCTTTTATGTTTTTTGTAGGCATCTTTAGGCAGCATTTTTTCAAGGAAAAACGCTGCTAAAGGCCTACTTTAGAAAGCGTTTTTCTTGGAAAAGCGCTTTCTAAAGTGTCTATAGACAACATTTTTGAGTCTATATTTTGGTTTAAACCTGGAATAATAACACAGTCAATAATAACCTGTAAACATGGAATATTCAATTGTAATCCCATAAACCTGTTATATACAATTGTAATCCAAAATATATGCCATTATAATATCAAAATATATGCAAAAAAAGCATTATAATACCATTATATTATCTACCATTGTAATCCAAAATATATGTACACCAGTATAATTCAATTCAAATATTTCTAATAGAACCAAATCAACCTTAACAATAACAAAGTCATCTCTAACAATAACTAAATCAACCCTATCAAAATTAACCCTAAAAAAACAGCCCTAACAACAACTAAATCAACCCTAATTAATAAAATCAGTTCAAAATCGCCAAATTCCGACGAGCGGGCGGTCCTGGTTCTGCAAGGTATGAACATAATAACACGGTCAATAATGTATTCACACAATAATGTATTCATAACACTTTTCACACAATAATGTATTCATACCTTATATGATTCTTTGCTCAATAAAATATTGACACAATTCCTCTTTGATTTCTTCCAACTGAAGTTTCGTGTAATCTGCACACTTATATTCATCGAAGTACTACATAACAAAACATAATATGCATGATTTAGTTAAAAGTAATAAATTATATGAAATATCCGATAAATAATAAAACAAATCCTAATTTTTAAATCCATACCGTGATTGGAATCTCTATTCGATTCATTTGAAGGATTTCTTTGATAAACTTCAAAAGAAAGTATCCGCAATCTATACCGTTTTGCTGTTGAGCACACTTAATCGGAAAACATTTAAGAATGTATAGTTGTCTTGTTTTATCAAGTAGCATCACTATTATAAGCAAAATTGTGAAAATTAATGTACCTGCACTTTGATCCATGTAATGTTGTTGGATTTAGACCGTTGTACTCGAGCTTCTCTTTGACTTCAGAATACTTGTATTGATCTAACAAAATAAAAACATATATTTAGAATAATCTCACAGAAATAATTAAATATATAAATATACAAGAATATTTAGAACAATCACACTTACGTATAAATCATTAACTTCATTTCTGGATAATTAGTCCAATCACCATCTACCAAATTCAGATAATAGACCACTTCTTTTATAGGATCCATAGCAACCAACAACCAGTGACGTCTGTAAATTAAAACAAAAGTTTATATGAAAATTTTCTACGTAAAAGAAACAAAGATTAGAATAAACTTAGAATGAAAATCTAACCCTGTAGGAATAGTATTATACGCCCAAAAATACAAGCTTTCTGTACTACTGGTGGCCATGAATCTCTCGACTAAGTGCTCTGTTACTGACTCCGGTTCCTTAACAATTGTTACTCCGCTGACACGGGAGGAAGACACGAAATGGAATATGTTTGACAATTGATTCCCGTGCATCAATTTATCATATAACAACCTTAAATAAAAACATAATAAACATTATACTATTTTTATTGAAATGTGTAAATAAATTGTTCAACTAATTAAATAATATATTGATAGCTGCGTTGCTTCAGCTACCAAGGTGACACCACTATTTTGCATAGTACTTTTATCATTCTTCTCTTTGGTATAAAATGTGTATCCATTAATTGCGTATGTGCTATAAGAAAACACAACCAAACTTGGACCATATGCTAAACATATCAACCTTTCTGTTACTGAAGCGGGATCTAAACGATACTTTGAATAGATATGTTCCTTAAACCATGGTATGAAACTTCGATTGTGCTCTCGTACTATAAAATTCTCATTTATATTCGGATTTAAACCTCGGAGAACACCCTTGTGCATTTTAACATACGACTCAACCTCAATCTCATTGTGTAGAACATACAAATGCACTTAATCCCGTTCGACCCTTGATACTGTCACAACTTTATTTCTAATTAGCTTTTTACCTTCTTTTTTTCCAACAATATGAGATTTAGGGAGTCCAATTGATTGAACATTTGACAGATATTCAGTACAAAACTCAACCGTTTCTTCAACAATGTATCGTTCGACAATACAACCCTCTGGTCGACTTCGGTTTTTCACATACCCTTTTAATATTTCATATAACATTCAGTAGGGTACATCCATCTCATATAAGCTGGTCCGCACAATTGTGTCTATTTCACGAGATGAACGACAAGATGAACCGTTATGTCAAAAAACGAGGGAGGAAAATACATTTCAAGATCACACAAAGTAACAACTATTTCTTTTTGCAATGTTGGTAAGATCGTGTTAAGGACCAAATTGTAGCTATTTTGTACATGATTTTGTGGTCCTTAAAAATGCCTTTTTAATTAATTAGTAGTATTTATTCTAGTATTTTGGTTTAATTATGATTTTATTTAGTTTTTGTTTATAATATATTATTTAACTTAGTTACTTTTAAATTGTAGGTTTTTATTGATTAATTATCTCAAGCTTGGATTCAAGGACACTTGAAGAGCTCTTGGGATGATTCTTTTTGAAGGAATTTTTGGATGAGGAAGCATGCTTCAAATCGCGCTCAACGCGGTTGCAGCATGAGTGCGCTTAGCGCGGGTAACCGGGCTTAGCGCGGTCTGCGAAAATCAGAAAAAGGACAGACCCATGCTTTCACCTTTTTGGCCACCAACTCCATCATTTCAAGCTAGCTTTTGGTGTGTAAAGTGGGGGAACATCACTTCATCATGATTATCATTCATTGTTGTAAAAATTAGGACATAGAATTAGAGAAAAACATAGTTCTTCTTCTTGATTCTTCAATGTTCATCATCTCCTCCAACAATCTTGTGAGCAAAGCAACCATGGAAATGAGTGGCTAAGTTCTTTTTGTGTCAAGATTAGAGGTAGTTGATCTAACTAGTATGTATTTCTTTTAATCCATTTGTGTATGAACATGGTTGATGATTAATATAGTTGAATATCTTTGTTCTTCATCTTTTTATGCTTTGAATCTTGTTTGAAAAAGGATGCTTCAAAGTAGACCTAGGATATTCATCCACTAATGAACAGATGCTATGAATAGATTTGTGTGTTAGTGTTTACAAGTATTGAGCTTAATGTTTATCATGTCAATAGTTGTGGTGAGAAATCATTCAAGGATTAACATGATAAAACTCACAATCTTGGTGAGAAATCAACAAGATTGAGAGGATATGTATTTATAGAAATCATCAAACTAGTTCATCAATTGATTAATAGAATGCATATGAAATTAGGTCAATGAAACTAATCTTGACATGCTTCCATCAGTTGAAAACAAACTCCAACTCTCTTTTGAAAAGACTATTTTAGTTACTTGCTTGGAAATTCATGATACTAGTAGCTTAGAAAACAAACCCTTTGGTTACTAATCTTAAAATATGCTTTGCTATTGAAAGACTACAATATACACCAATCCTTGTGGATACGATAAATAGAAATACTTGATTCGTCGAATATTCCTACAACAAAAATGGCGCCGTTGCCGGGGATTGGCGTTTGATATTGCTAGTATCGCAATAGTTGTGTGTTTTAAGATATTTTTCTAATAATCCCTGTTTGTTTCTTTTGTGTGGCTAGAATTTTTCAGGAATTAGTTTATGCGAGAAAGTGTTCCGGCCGATCAACTCCTTTTCGATCCCGAAATTGAAAGGACGGCAAGAAGACTTAATAGTAGTGCTAAAAGAAGGAAAAGACTAGCTAGGCAAAGGCAAGAAAGAGGAGAATCATCTACTTCTTCTACACCACCCGTGTTAGGAGAAGTCATTATGGAGGAGAATCAACCACAACCACCACCACCGAGGGGGCCGTGTGTAAATAGCCCTCGTCACACCGCTCAATTTGCTCGCCAAGCAAATGCAAGGTTCACAGAGATGAAGACGGGCTTGCTCCAACTTCTTTATGCAAGTCTTTTTCAGGGTCATGACCATGAAGATCCTTACACCTACCTCACTAAGTTCTATGAGATCGCGGGAGCGGCCGGATCTTCGGAAGACCAAGAGGAGCAATACTTTCAAAGGCTTTTCCCTCATTCTTTAGTGGGGAAAGCAAAGGATTGGTATCTAGACCAACTACAAGAGACAATGACAAATTGGAATGTGTTGGAGGAAAAATTCCTTGAAAGATTTTTCCCTCAATCACGATTCATGGAGGCAAAAACCGCGATTTCGGTATTTTCACAAGGAGTTAACGAGCCTTTGAATAGGGCTTGGGAAAGGTATAAGTCCATGCTTAGAAAGTGTCCTAGCCATGGTTTTGACGAGCTCACCCAAATTCATATCTTCCGAAATGGTCTCCAACCTCAACACAAATTGTTGTTGGATGCTACGATGGGAGGATCTTTAATGGCAAAAACACCATATGAAGAAATTCAAATAATTGAGAAGATGGGGAGGAATGACCACCAAACTCAACATGATCAAGGAGGTGCGCAAGTAAAAATGGGAGTTCATGAAATTGGCTCTAGTCACGAAGCACTTGTAACGCAAAAAAAAATGTTTGCGAAACAAGTTGAAGAATTGACAAAACAAATGGCAAGGCTTCCTCAACAAATCATGGAGATGCAAGGATCATCTAGCAAGCAAACTCAACAAATTGCTTGTTGTGAATTGTGTAAGGGGGATCACAAAACGGGATTTTGTCCTCCGGAAAATGAAGAAGCAAATTATATGGCCAACCAAGGGCAAGGATACCAACAACGAGCTCCTTATCCTTATCAAAATCAAGGCCAAGGTTACCAACAAAGAGGTAACCAAGGTTATCAAGGCGGGTGGAGACAAGACAACAACAATCAAGCTAGGCAAAATCCGTACCAAACTCAAAATCAAAACCAAGCTCAACCTCAAAATCAAGCGAGATCTTCCAACATTCAAGACACTCTAGCTAAATTTATGCAAGCTTCTATGGCAAACCAAAAGAGCACGGAGGCATCTATCAAGAATTTGGAAACTCAAATGGGGAAATTAGCAAAGCAAATTTCCGATCAAAGTGCTTCAACCTCATTTTCTCCAACTACTCAAGTAAATCCTAAGGAGAATTGCAAAGCTATTACAACTAGGAGTGGTAGAGTTTGTGATGAGAAAAAGAAAGTTGTTGAAAAGAAAAAGAAATTAGTGGAGATAAAAGATCAAGTGGAGAAGGATGAAGAAGTAGTAATGGAGGTTGTAGTTGAAAAAGATGATGAGGTTGTAGTTGAAAAAAATAATGATGTTGATGTGGGGGATGACTTAGTTGAAAATGATGTTGTAGTCGAAAATGAAAATGAGAATGGTGTAGTTGAAAAGGAGAAAGTGGAGGAAAAGAAGAAGAAAATGAGAAAGGGAAAGGAGAAGGAAGTCACTCTTCCACTAAGAAACTTACCTTATCCTCATCTTCCTTCTAAAAAAGATGATGCTAAGCACTATGCTCGATTTATGGATATTTTTAAGCAATTGCAAATTAATATTCCATTCACCGAGGCATTAGAGCAAATGCCGAAATATGCAAAATTCATGAAGGACATATTGACAAAAAAAAGAGGTACACGGATCAAGAAACTATAATGGTTGATGCAAGTTGTAGTGCGATAATTCAACGCACTATTCTAAAAAAAGAAAGTGATCCGGGGCGTGTAACCTTACCCGTTACCATTGGGGATGTCTATGTCGGTAAAGGATTAATTGACTTGGGATCAAGTATTAATTTTATTCCATTATCCATTGTAAAGAGGTTGGGGGATATCGAATTAAAGTCTACAAAAATGACGTTGCAATTGGCGGACAAGTCTATTACTCGCCCGCATGGTGTAGCTTTAGACTTGTTGGTAAAAGTGGACAAATTCTTTTTCCCGATTGACTTTGTTGTGATAGATATGGAGGAAGATGTGGATGCACCTCTAATTCTAGGCCGTCCATTCATGAAGACGGCTAGAATGATGATGACATTGATGACGGTTTAATGAAGGTGAGGGTTCAAGGTGAAGAAATTTGTTTTAATCTTTTTGAAGCAATGAAGCGTCCAATTGATAAGAAAGATTGTTTCAAAATTGATGCTATCGAGGAAGTAACCCAAGAAGTGAATGATGATGATGATAGGCGAGATCTTGAGGAGTGTTTAGAAGGAATGGAGATTTCCAAGGAAATGCACCCATGGGAGGAAGAAGTGGAAATTTTGAAGAATGATCCCAAAGACGAAGAGCCAAAACTTGAGTTGAAAGCATTACCATCTCACTTGAAGTATGTGTTTCTTGAGGAGGGAGGTAAGAAACCCGTAATCATTAGTAATACATTATCGGAGAAGGAGGAGGGAAGCTTAATTCAAGTTTTGAAATCTAACAAAAATGCAATTGGTTGGGTTTTAGCCGATTTGAAAGGTATAAGCCCGGCCTATTGTATGCATAACATCATGATGGAGGAAGAGTACAAACCAGTAGCCCAACCTCAAAGGCGTTTGAATCCGGTGTTGAAGGAAGTAGTTCAAAAAGAAGTGGTGAAGATGTTAGAAGCGGGGATGATTTATCCGATCTCGGATAGTACTTGGGTGAGCCCGGTGCATGTGGTTCCGAAAAAAGGAGGTTTGACGGTTGTGTCGAATGATAAGGATGAATTAGTGCCAACAAGAAACGTAACGGGATGGAGAATGTGCATCGACTACCGAAGGCTTAACAAAGCAACAAGGAAGGATCACTTTCCTCTTCCGTTCATGGACCAAATGTTGGAAAGACTCGCGGGTCAACAATATTATTGCTTCTTAGATGGTTACTCGGGGTACAATCAAATATCGGTGAATCTGGAAGATCACGAGAAGACGGCTTTCACATGTCCTTTTGGAATATTCGCGTATAGACGTATGCCTTTCGGCTTATGCAATACGCCGGCAACATTCCAAAGATGCATGCAAGCCATAATTGTTGATTTGATTGAGAAAACGATTGAAGTTTTTATGGATGATTTCTCCGTCTTTGGAGCGTCATTTGATTTGTGCTTGGAAAATTTGAACACCGTCTTGAAGAGGTGTGTGGATACGAATTTGGTCTTGAATTGGGAAAAATGCCATTTCATGGTGACCGAGGGAATTGTCCTTGGCCACAAAATATCTTCAAGAGGAATCGAGGTTGATAAAGCAAAGATTGATGTGATCGAGACGCTTCCCTCACCTACCAATGTCAAAGGCATTCGGAGCTTTCTAGGACATGCGGGATTCTATCGAAGATTCATCAAAGACTTCTCAAAGATAGCAAAGCCTTTGAGAAACTTGCTCAACAAAGATAAGTCCTTCTTATTTGATAGAGATTGTTTAATGGCTTTTGAAAAATTGAAAGAAAATTTGATAAATGCACCCATAATCGCCGCGCCTAATTGGAAACTTGATTTCGAATTGATGTGTGACGCAAGTGATTATGCGGTGGGAGCCATGCTTGGCCAAAGGAAGAACAAAATTTTCCATGCTATTCATTATGCGAGAAAAGTTTTGAACGATGCTCAAATTAATTACGCAACAACCGAAAAAGAGTTGCTCGCAATTGTATATGCATTGGAAAAATTTCATCCTTATCTTATTGGTTCAAAAGTAGTGGTTTTCATGGATCATTCCGCGATTAAATATTTGCTTACCAAACCGGACTCTAAACAAAGGTTAATCTGATGGATTCTTCTCTTACAAGAATTTGATTTGGAGGTACGAGATAAAAAGGGTTCGGAGAATTTGGTAGCGGATCATTTATCCCGCCTAGTGAACGTGAAAATTACTGACAAAGAGAAGGAAGTGAAGGAGGAGTTCCCGGATGAAAAGTTGTTTGCAATCCAAGAGCGGCCGTGGTTTGCCGACATGGCAAATTACAAAGCCGCGGGATTAATGTCGGAGGATATAACATGGAATGAAAAGCGAAAATTCTTGGCCGATGCCAAGTATTATGTTTGGGACGAACCTTATGTTTTTAGGTTGAGTAGTGATGGGTTGTTAAGAAGGTGTGTGTCTAATGAGGAAGCGAAAGACATTCTTTGACATTGTCACAATTCCCCTTGTGGGGGACATTACAATGGATTGCGAACGGCCACCAAAGTCCTACAATCGGGATTTTATTGGCCTTCGTTATTTAAAGATGCTTATGCTCATGCTAAGTGTTGTGATAAATGCCAAAGAAGTGGCGGTATAGGCAAGAGGGATGAGATGCCTTTGAACAATATGTTGGAAGTCGAAGTGTTTGATTGTTGGGGAATTGATTTTGTTGGTCCATTTCCTTCATCGTTTTCTAATGAATACATTCTAGTGGCTGTTGATTATGTGTCTAAGTGGGTGGAGGCCATTGCTTCACCGAAGGCCGGCGCCAAAACCGTTATAATTTTTTTAAAGAAAAACATTTTTTCTCGGTTTGGTGTGTCTCGGGTGTTAATTAGTGATGGCGGGTCGCATTTTTGCAATACATTGTTACAAAAACTTTTGAAACAATACGGTGTAAAGCATAAGGTGACAACTCCCTATCACCCGCAAGCGAATGGTCAAGCCGAAGTGTCAAACAGGGAAATTAAAAAGATTTTGAAAAAAACTGTTTCGGGTTCTCGAAAGGATTTGTCACAAAAATTGGATGAAGCTTTATGGGCGTATCGAACCGCCTATAAAGCTCCTATTGGACTAACCCTGTTTCAGGTTGTTTATGGCAAGACTTGTCACCTCCCTATGGAGATAGAACACAAAGCTCTATGGGCTCTCCGATTCTTGAATTTTGATCCTTCTTTGGTGGGTGATAAGAGAAAAGTGCAACTCGTGCAATTGGATGAAATGCGAGATGGAGCGTACCATTCCAATCGGAAGTACAAGGCAAAAGTGAAAGTTTCTCATGGCAAAAAGATCAAGCATAAGGAATTTCGACTGGGGCAAAGTGTCCTCTTGTTAATTCCCGGATGAGACTTTTTCCGGGAAAACTTAAGACAAAGTGGTCCGGTCCTTTTCTAATAAAGGACGTGAAAGACTATGGTGCGGTTGTTTTGCAAGACCCCGAGGGAAAAAGTGAATGGACTGTGAATGGGCAGCATTTGAAAAGGTATGTTGGCGGAGAGGTGAGCCGCGACATTGCCGCATCCTACTTTGATGATCCTTGATCATCCTGGACCGTCGAGCTCTATCGACGTTAAACAAAGCGCTTGTTGGGAGGCACCCCAACATTGTAAGTATTTATGTTGCACTCATTTTGATATGTCTCATAAGTTAAATTTCTGTTTTTCTTAAAATTTCAAAATTCTGCAGGTCGCGCCTAGCGCGCTCAGAGCGTGCTTAACGCGCATCTTGGCCCATCAGACAGAACATTTCGCGCTTAGCGCGGTCTGCGTGTTTTATAAAAAAATTATTTTTGAAAAACCGGTTTTCTTAGGCCCAACTTGTGGCCTGGGTTATATTTAACTAAATTAGGGTTTATTTCAACCCTTTTCACTCTTCCCTCTTCACTCAAAACTCTCTCAAAGAAAATTCAAAAACCCCAACCCCAAATCAACAAATTCGTGTGAATTTCGTGTCCCAATCATCGACCCAATCATCAAGGTTTGTTATTCTATGGTTTTCCCTTTTCAATTTCGTTATTTTCTGTTATTTAGGTTAGAATCTAGAAACCTAGGTTTTGAAATTTAGGATTTTTCTCTTAGGATTAGGTTGTTTAGATTGTAGAGAATGCTTAGGTTAGGATTTTCGTTCCTATTAGGCTTGCTATCTTTGGAGAATTTTTGATTTTACTACAGAAGAATTTTTCTGGAAATCGCAGAGCGCGCTTAGCGCGGTCTGCAGAATTCTGAAAAATTCTTTTGTTGTGTTTTTGCATTGTCTGTTGAGTCTTGATGCTTTGGTTGGTTGATTTCTACTGCTGTTTGCATGATTTATCTCTAACGGGCATCTCGGTGTCACTTTTCGTTGATTTTTGTGTTGTTTTCAGATGGCTCCTAAACGACAGCGCGTTTCTTCTGCCGGGGCTGGATCCTCTCGATCCACTCCCTTTGATGGTGATCGTTTCTTGGGGCCTGCTCAAGAGGCAAGATATAAAGAGCTTGAGGAGCGCAACATTTGGACTGAGAGAATCATTCGGCTCCGAGATCATGGCCATTACCATACCCCCGATGTTATCCTGGATAACTATGGTTTGGGTGTTCTGTGTGAGCCCCAGACTAAAGTTAATGTTGAGCTAGTCCGGGAGTTTTATGCCAACGCCATTCCTACTAAGGGGCGAGATTTCCCGTTTACTTCTGTGGTGCGCGGCAAGTTGGTATCCTTTTCTCGTTTTGCTATCAACAACTACCGGGCATTAATTGGATATCCCCAGAGGATCAGTTGGATGTTTACCACGGCCACCTGGCTCGTGGTAATTGGGACCATGACATGTTGCGGAGGAAACTGTGTTTATCCGGACACTCCTATGAGCTTAACAGGGCCGGCCAACCTCTGAAATTCAATCGGTCCAGCCTTAAAACAAGTGCCCGTGTGCTGATGTGTGTGGCCCTTTACAATCTGAGACCTAGAAGCCACAATGCTCTATTTCCATGGAGACTGCCGGCCTCATTGCTTATATGCTCGATGAAGAGCAAATTGATTTTGGTCGGTTAATTGCTAATGAGCTGAAGAGGGTTGCATTGAGTTATACCTCCAGGGGGAACGTATAATATGTGCCCTAACTTATCCTGGGTTGATCATGGGCCTTTTGAAAAGGGCCAAGGTGGTTTTTCCTACTGTGGGGCACCTGACGATAGATGGGATCATTGATGATAACTACTTTGATCGCTATTGTAGGGCCTTGGATGCTAACCCTGCAGCCCGGACTGTTCCTGTAGCTGCTGCACTTCCTCAAGCCAGTCCCGTTGAAGAATGGAACCGGCAAATGCATTTTGCTCATCAACGAGCATTTATGTATATGCACGAGAGCATGGAGCAACTGGCGTTGCAAATTAGAGAGCCGGGGGTGAATCACTTCACTCGTACGAGCGAGCAGCTGAGTGCTTATGCCAGTTGGCCCGGGGTTAGGCCAAATGCAGAGGAGGAGGTGGGTGATGCAGATGGAGAGGGCGGATCTGATTCTGGTTCTGAGACTCCTGGAGATTCCATCCTCGAGGCTTCAAATTTATGTTCTTTTATTTTTCTTGTCTTTATTTTTAGTACTTTTTAGTTTTTGGTTTTAGTTTCGTTTAAACTTTTGAATTTTGTTGGTTGCCATCCATTTTTAGGATGTGCTTGTAATTCCAATTTTCATTTTGTAGGCATGGAGCCTAAGTACTATTTTTAGTTTTAAAACACCATTTTGGGGTGTATTTTATTTTATTTTATTTTATTTTATTTTGTTTTATTTATTTTTAGATTATAGGTTATTTATTTTAAATTGTACTTCTTTTGGTTTGTCCCGATTTTTCAACGGTATTCAAAAGCAAGTAAGTGTGTTTCACCAAAATTGATGGTGATGATATAATTCTCGACTCGATCCACAAATAAGGTACATATTTAATCGTTTTGTAGAATATTAACATGTCTATGAAATTTGTGCTTTATGCAAAATATCTTGGCATGTACAAAAAAATTTGTGTTCACATTCGAATCATTAGGACTTAAACCACAAAGGTGAGAAGCTTTCCACCTTATACCAAATATTGAGTGTCTAATAGTTTTGTTAACTCGTGTGATTCATGCTTAATCTTCATTTGTTTGTGATATTTTGGAAACTTAGAGATGATCAAGGCAATTTTTGTGCATTATGAGAAAAACCATCAATTCCAAAAGGGCCTCAACTAACCGTGAGTGAGTGAATCCTTGTGAACCCTTTTGAGCTTAAATTGCATTTGTAGGATGAATTTATCAAATCAACTAATTGTTAAGTAGGCCACTTAATAGTTGTTGATAATCTTTGAAAATTCAATGATGACTCATTCTATAAATTTTTCTTGTTTGTGAATACCAACCCTTTTTGTTGATTAACCCTTTGAAGAGCATGTTCTTGAATAAGAAAAAGGGTTGATATAAATGAAGTTGGGGAGGTTAATCAAAAAGAACCTAGAATTGATGACACAATGATCCTAAAGAAAGAAAAAAGAAAAGAGAAAAGAAAAATACAAAAGAAGAAAATTGTGTATATGAAAAGAAAACAAAAGAAAAGAAAAAGGAGGATCATTGTGTGAAAAAGAAAAGTGGTTGTGAATAATAAGAAGGAAGCGGGGAATGATTTTGTGAAATGCTCTTCATCATCTTTATCTAATTTGTTTCAATGGCTTTGTACTTAAATATCCCTTGTTTCTAACCTAAGCCAAGTTACAACCCTTGAAAGTCCTTAGTGATCTTTGTTTCCATTTTGTCATTTAACTTGTTTTGATGAATGAATGAATTATTCTGGATGTGCATGAATATTAGTGAGAGTGTTTAGTCCTTTGTAAATATTGCATTTTGTTCTTCATGAATATTGAAGAAATCATTAGGTGATTCAAGTGTGAACGTATCTTTTTATTTTGTCTACATGTGTTGATATATTGTGTTTAGAACTTAATTCATATCCATGTTGTGTTTTCGAAGAAGCGATCAATGTGTGCTTTTGCCGGGTATGTTGAGTTTGAACCATAATTCTTTTGTGAGTTGCATGCGTACATTTTGTTCCTTCTTGCTTTGTGAGATTTTTGACTTTTGTTTGAGGACAAACAAAGAAGCAAGTTGGGGAGAGTTGTTAAGGACCAAATTGTAGCTATTTTGTACATGATTTTGTGGTCCTTAACAATGCCTTTTTAATTAATTAGTAGTATTTATTCTAGTATTTTGGTTTAATTATGATTTTATTTAGTTTTTGTTTATAATATATTATTTAACTTAGTTACTTTTAAATTGTAGGTTTTTATTGATTAATTATCTCAAGCTTGGATTCAAGGACACTTGAAGAGCTCTTGGGATGATTCTTTTTGAAGGAATTTTTGGATGAGGAAGCATGCTTCAAATCGCGCTCAACGCGGTTGCAGCATGAGTGCGCTTAGCGCGGGTAACCGGGCTTAGCGCGGTCTGCGAAAATCAGAAAAAGGACAGACCCATGCTTTCACCTTTTTGGCCACCAACCCCATCATTTAAAGCTGGCTTTTGGTGTGTAAAGTGGGGGAACATCACTTCATCATGATTACCATTCATTGTTGTAAAAATTAGGGCATAGAATTAGAGAAAAACATAGTTCTTCTTCTTGATTCTTCAATGTTCATCATCTCCTCCAACAATCTTGTGAGCAAAGCAACCATGGAAATGAGTGGCTAAGTTCTTTTTGTGTCAAGATTAGAGGTAGTTGATATAACTAGTATGTATTTCTTTTAATCCATTTGTGTATGAACATGGTTGATGATTAATATAGTTGAATATCTTTGTTCTTCATCTTTTTATGCTTTGAATCTTGTTTGAAAAAGGATGCTTCAAAGTAGACCTAGGATATTCATCCACTAATGAACAAATGCTATGAATAGATTTGTGTGTTAGTGTTTACAAGTATTGAGCTTAATGTTTATCATGTCAATAATTGTGGTGAGAAATCATTCAAGGATTAACATGATAAAACTCACAATCTTGGTGAGAAATCAACAAGATTGAGAGGATATGTATTTATAGAAATCATCAAACTAGTTCTTCACTTGATTAATAGAATGCATATGAAATTAGGTCAATGAAACTAATCTTGACATGCTTACATCAATTGAAAACAAACTCCAACTCTCTTTTGAAAAGACTATTTTAGTTACTTGCTTGGAAATTCATGATACTAGTAGCTTAGAAAACAAACCCTTTGGTTACTAATCTTAAAATACACTTTGCTATTGAAAGACTACAATATACACCAATCCCTGTGGATACGATAAATAGAAATACTTGATTCGTCGAATATTCCTACAACAAAAATGGCGCCGTTGTCGGGGATTGGCGTTTGATATTGCTAGTATCGCAATAGTTGTGTGTTTTAAGATATTTTTTTACTTATCTCTCTTTGTTTCTTTTGTGTGGCTAGAATTTTTCAGGAATTAGTTTATGCGAGGAAGTGTTCCGGCCGATCAACTCCTTTTCGATCCCGAAATTGAAAGGACGACAAGAAGACTTAATAGTAGTGCTAAAAGAAGGAAAAGACTAGCTAGGCAAAGGCAAGAAAGAGGAGAATCATCTACTTCTTCTACACCACCCGTGTTAGGAGAAGTCATTATGGAGGAGAATCAACCACAACCACCACCACCACCGAGGGGGCCGTGTGTAAATAGCCCTCGTCACACCGCTCAATTTGCTCGCCAAGCAAATGCAAGGTTCACGGAGATGAAGACGGGCTTGCTCCAACTTCTTTATGCAAGTCCTTTTCATTGTCATGACCATGAAGATCCTTACACCCACCTCACTAAGTTCTATGAGATCCCGGGAGCGGCCAGAGCTCTGGAAGACCAAGAGGAGCAATAATTTCAAAGGCTTTTCTCTCATTATTTAGTGGGGAAAGCAAAGGATTGGTATCTAGACCAACTACAAGAGACAATGACAAATTGGAATGTGTTGGAGGAAAAATTCCTTGAAATATATTTCCCTCAATCACGATTCATGGAGGCAAAAACCGCGACTTCAGTATTTTCACAAGGAGTTAACGAGCCTTTGAATAGGGCTTGGGAAAGGTATAAGTCCATGCTTAGAAAGTGTCCTAGCCATGGTTTTGACGAGCTCACCCAAATTCATATCTTCCGAAATGGTCTCCAACCTCAACACAAATTGTTGTTGGATGCTACGATGGGAGGATCTTTAATGGCAAAAACACCATATGAAGAAATTCAAATAATTGAGAAGATGGGGAGGAATGACCACCAAACTCAACATGATCAAGGAGGTGCGCAAGTAAAAATGGGAGTTCATGAAATTGGCTCTAGTCACGAAGCACTTGTAACGCAAAAAAAAATGTTTGCGAAACAAGTTGAAGAATTGACAAAACAAATGGCAAGGCTTCCTCAACAAATCATGGAGATGCAAGGATCATCTAGCAAGCAAACTCAACAAATTTCTTGTTGTGAATTGTGTAAGGGGGATCACAAAACGGGATTTTGTCCTCTGGAAAATGAAGAAGCAAATTATATGGCCAACCAAGGGCAAGGATACCAACAAAGAGCTCCTTATCCTTATCAAAATCAAGGCCAAGGTTACCAACAAAGAGGTAGCCAAGGTTATCAAGGCGGGTGGAGACAAGACAACAACAATCAAGCTAGGCAAAATCCGTACCAAACTCAAAATCAAAACCAAGCTCAACCATCATAAATCTCCACACCGTTCTTCCACAAAAACTTTAAATCTTCGATTAAGGGTGTCAAGTATACGTCTATGTCATTCCCTGGTTGTTTAGGCCCAGAAATTAACATAGATAACATCATGTACTTACGCTTCATACATAGCCACAGAGGTAGGTTATAAATCATAAGAATCACATTCCATGTGCTATGCGAGATACTTTGAATACCGTGTGGGTTCATTCCATCAATAGACAATGTCAAGCGAAGGTTTCTTGCTTCTTTTCCAAATTCAGGATAATCATTATCAATTTTCATCCACTATGGTGAATCTGCCGGATGTCGAAACTTTCCATCAATAATTTTTTCATCTACATGCCAAGTCAAGTGTCTTGAATCGGTTTCACTACGATACATGCGTTTAAATCTCGGAATTATAGGAAAATACCATAAGACTTTTGCCAGAGACAACTTTTTCTTATATCGAGGGGCACCACATTTAGGACACTCATTTAACGATGCATACTCGTTTTGAAACAAAACGTAATATTTTGGACATGCATGTATCTTATCATAGCTCATGCCAATAGAGCACAACGTCTTTTTAGCCTCATACATTCGATTGGGAAGAACATTATCCTCTGGTAGCATATATTTCATAAGGACTAATAACTTTGTGAAACTTTTATCCGACCATCCATTGCCCGCCTTTAAGTTGTACAACTTTAATACCGCAGACAATCTTGTGAATTTTGTACAACCATCCATTTACCAACCTCTTGAGCATTTTGGGAAAATCCTTAAGATTTTCTTTAAGCGCTTCTGCAATCTCTTCGACTCGATCATAATCGTATATCTGTGCAATTGCCGTTTGAAACATAGGTCGTATTATACCCCGATTCAACATTCCTGTTACTTTTCTCACCATGCAAATTCGAACATGTATAACTTCTATCAATTCCATACCGTATTAAATGCGATGCCAACTGAACCGCGTCAACGCGACTCCCATAACAGGAAACCAAGCAAGGACATGTCATCCGATTGGGGTCTTTGGCGTGTGCAACAACAAACTTAATGAATTCTGATACCCCATTCTCGTACTCTTTTGACAATCGATTGGAATACATCCATGTCTTATCCATGGTTTTACTAATTAGCTAATCAAAAACAACTAATTAGGGCAAAAAACGGTATAATGCGTTTCTGTCAAAACGAAAAGTATACACATAATGGATCCGGAGAAAGAAAACGCAATATATTCCCGCAATTTCAGACAAATTCACCAGTACCAGTAATTTGAGGAAGAAATTTACCTCGAATTTACCGAACTCAAGAAAACGCAGAGAATGAGCGTTGTACGTTGAACTAGACCGGGAAACGCTGCTAATTCAAAGGAAAGAACTTATATTATAAAAAATTTCATACAATAAAAATCTACTCAACCACTAATTACAGTTCATTCACAAGTAGAGAAGTAAGCAACTAATTTAAGTGGAAACGATCCATCATAACAGTTCATTCAAAGCACAACTAATTACAGTGGCGAGAGAGAACAACTAATTACTTGTAGAGAAATAAGAAACTTCTAGACCCACACAGTGTCAGAATCTTGTAAATGATCGGACTTTCACACTTCACAAGTAACCCTATATATAGCAAATTCAATACGTTAGTTTGGGCGAGACATTCTCCTAATCTCGTTGGCATGCACCCATACTTACTTACATCATTATAAAACTTTGGATTTATTTTTCAATAACAAGTCAACAAGATCATGATATGATAAAGTTATCCCAAATTATAAATCCATTTTCAAATAAACAAACAAACAACTGAAGATTATACCATATATTACTACATAACTTGAGAAATAGAAGTGTTGTTGTTACTATATTACTTGAGAAATATATGTATTATTGTTACTATATTAAAGTAAAACCATGGATAAGGGAAACCGGGCAGCCACCATTCAACCAAATATACAAAAAATAAACATGACTTTTCTTGCTCAAATTTACACAAAAACAACATGTTGCCCCATAAGTTCCTCGGTTAGATTTACACGCAAAGAAACACGGCATTATCGTCGCCTTCATCGAAACTATACAAATATTGACTATCACAACCAACTTCAACGTTGTTCGAATTCAAGACAATTTAACTTCTTCGATTAAAATCACATGAAAGAAAGGAACGACATATTGTATCCCTAGTTTCTCGATTACAATCTATGAGAATAAACGTGACATATACATCAAACCATCATTGAAACTAAATACGAAAAATTCTGGTTTCGATCAACAAATAGCAACATCAAATTTGTTTCTCATCATTATTTTATCACAATAAATCAATTAACAAAACTGCAGTATTAAACCTAAACCCAAGAAGCAACAATTATATGTAGACATTATTGCAAGCAACAACAAATTATAACTTGAAGATACATCAACCCTAAACCTAAGAACAATGGCAGTGAAAATTAAAAAATAAAGAAAATTACAGGAGAACGGTGGCGAGAAAGGAGAAGGAGTAGAACGAATAAGGAGTACGAACAAGAGGCAAGACGAACTAAGGGGAGAAGGAGGTGAAACTAAGGAGAAGGACGGAGGAGTACAAACAGAGGCAGTACAAACAGAGGGAGGAAGAGGACAAAGGCAGTACGAATGGAGGGAGGAGGAGGACGGTGTGAGGAGGAGGAGAAGAATTGAATCACGTGTTTGTTATAGAAGAACAGTGAATATCGTGTTTTGTTAGTTTAGGGATTTAACAATTTTAATTATAAAATTAGCTACGACAACACTTTTGAAAAGCGCCTTCATAGCTCCAGGTTTACCAGCGTTTTTTCCCTAAAAAGCGCTTTCGTTTCATATGCCTATAGTAGCACTTTTAAAAGCGCTTTCGAAAGGCCAACTTTAGCAGCGCTTTTAAAAAGTGCTCTCTAAGGTGGAGTCTTTATAAGGTCTTTAGCAGCGCTTTTAAAAAGGCGATTTCTTAAGGTACCCTTTAGAAGCGCTTTTTTTAAGCGAATTTTTTTTACAAGCTATAGCAACGCTTTTTGATAAAAGCGTTGTCTATGTAATACTGTCAAAACTCATTTTTAGCGTAGTACATACTAATAACACTGGAATCTCCATTTTACTCTTTCATTTATTTTATATTATTTACATTCACACATCATAACAAATATAAAATCATCTCTACTTTAGATCATAAAAATGAAATTTTGAAATTAAAAATACATCAAAAAAATAAAATGAAACTTACTAAACATGTAGGACAATGAGAGTCAAATATAAAATATAGAGATACGATGAAGATTAATATAAGTGTATATGGTGATAAATGTATTAATAGTGACACTATTAAAATATTGACATTAGATAAATTGAGACTAATTATATGATTATTGTTTATTTTACTCTATTTTGGAAACTTTTCTCTAAAATCATGTGATATATTAAGACGGGTTTGCGACAAATTTTAATTATAAACATTTAAGATATATTTATAAAAAAACATAATTCTTAATTATTTTATTATTTGTTTGGAAATTCTTTCCCAATTTGGTGTAAAATACTAAACCGAAATTTAAACGGAATCTCATTAAATATATAGACTTTGAAAGAATTTTATACATAATGCAAAATTGAGACACATGTTAATTTTTAAAATAGCCATTAAAATGTATTGTAAATATAATACACACTTATTATTATTATTATTATTATTATTATTATTATTATTATTATTATTATTATTATTATTATTATTATTATTATTATTATTATTATTATTATTATTATTATTATTATTATTATTATTATTATTATTTATAATAAAATTTATTTAAAAAATATTATAAAACAATTAAAAATATCAATAATAAATTAAATAACTAATTCAGGAATAATTAAGAAATAGAATGATGATAATAATTAGTTAAATTTTGATATGTGGAGTGAAATTGTAGCTTATAGAGTGAAATATAGATATAAAATTAAATAATTGTGTGTGAGTGTACTTATGGTGTGGGATCATAACAACTAATTTAAAGTATATCTATCTCAATGTTAACTAGTACTTTTAATTACTTGTGTAAACTTAATGAACATATTTTCCAGCATATGGATTTTATTTTAAAAAAATAACAATGGAGTGGTCGTGACCTTCTTTTGCCACCCTTATCTCTTCAACTGCTAATTGTTGTGGTGTTTGGTCCTCAAGAAATCCCAAAGTCTGCCAAAGAATCTGAAGAGACTCTCTGTCATCCTCAAATTAAGGTCACCATTAAGGTTTCTCTTGATGATGTTCCCCTCAACATTATTCCTCCCAATGTTTCGTGAAAATAAATGTATTTGACTAAATTAATAAATCACTTACTAGATAGTCAATCAAGGCTTTCTAATCTTTCAACATTTGTTAAGTGTATTACCTCAAAACATCAAGATAACTTGACAAAAACTCT
Source organism: Vicia sativa (assembly GCA_021764765.1). Taxonomy (NCBI): domain Eukaryota; kingdom Viridiplantae; phylum Streptophyta; class Magnoliopsida; order Fabales; family Fabaceae; genus Vicia; species Vicia sativa. The sequence goes on along the minus strand of CM038795.1, from coordinate 160,148,582 downwards.
CCCTTTTGATTTTCCTTCTCTGTGAATTGTTTGATATGAGAGTTGGTCAAATACAAGACTAATGAATCCATCACAAATTTATGACCTCAAACTTCTAAGAGATCCATGATCACTGCCCTTGAAGGATACCATCAACATCAACACCTTGAATACATCTGTTAATACCTTGATCAGATCGATTAAAAAAACCATCAAGGTCTTGATCAAAAACACCATAATTGACAAATGTCATTAGGTATCTGTCATACCCCAATTTTTTTTACCTAAGATACCATCTCAAATCATTCATATATGCATCATTGCATCACCGACGATTTCAGAACAAGATAGCTTGTGTGTGCTCCTTGAGCCAAATTAGGGTTTTGAATCAAAATCTTTCATCAGTTCAAGATATGATCAAATTAGGGTTTGAGTCTCCACTCACCACTAATGATCTATCTTCATCAATCATCAACAGTTGATCTTCAAATTCCCATCATTTCCTCAAGATCTATCATGAATTGACCAAATTAGAGTTTTGATCGAGGATGGTCTATCATTGACTTTTTGCTCAATGAATGACCTAATTGCTTGGAGAATGATCTCAAAATCATCAATGTAATATATTGACCTAATTTATTGATTCAAAACATCTCAAATTCCATGATTGATCCTCAGAGAAACTCTAAATCATCTGACAAAAAGTCAACTGTCCAGATCAGTGAAACTTTGACTTTTTGTCAACTTTTGAAATTCAAATTTTTTCAATCATCAAATCATTTCAAATTATCCATCATGATCATAAAAAAATCAAAATATGTGAAAAAGTCAACAAAAAGTCAAAACTTGAAATTTTTCTAACACTTAGAAAAATTTTCAAGTGTTTTTTATCACTTTTTCCATCATTTTCACGACCATTTTTCACCTAGATCCATTTTGATTCAAGAAAAACTCAAAACATGAAAGTTGTAGATATTGTTCCAAGATTTCCAAAATGTCCAAGAACTTGGAAATTTTTTTTGTAGGTTTTGAAATTGAAACTTAGAGGTCCATAACCATAATTTACGAGTCATTTTTCCAAGTTTTCAAGTCATTTTTGCAAATTCTCCCTTCTAAAAGCCTTGTCATCACCAAGGGATAAGTTTTCATTCAAAAATATCCAAATGAAATGATTGAAAAAGGATAGAATTAATTGAGTGATTTAACCATGGTTTAGAAAAGATTTCATGTGCATTTAATGTGAAGATTCCTTTCTTATTCCTTAAGCTTCAAGTTGCAAAATCACAAAGCTTATCTTTGCCTTCCTCTCCAAATCTCTTGGCTTATAAATAGAGGTCTTTTCTCACTTAAAAATTATACCAAAGCAATCATAAACTTATTTTCTCACTTCTTTCTTCATTTGCAAGTTTTCTCATTTTCAAAGAGGTTAGAATTCCAATTTTCAATCTTAGCAAATTCTAACCAAAGGTGTCATTCAAATCCCTTCTAAATATCATTTAGAAGTTGCTTGAAACTTTAAACCATCACAAAAACAACCAAAAGTCAGTTTTCTCACAAAAACTCCATTTGTGCAAGTTTTAAGCCTTAACTTGTAAAACCAAAATCCACTCGTGCGTTTCCTCTTTTAATCATTCAAAAACCTTCCATACATCATATAGAACTGATCCAAACCATCCATACACTTCTGTAACAACTCAATCACCATCTTTTGTTAAATAATCAGAACCCTACAACTTGAGTCAGGCAGGAGGATTCAAACAATTTCAGAGTAAGCTAGGAGTTGGAACACACTCAGGAAGGTTCAAGGAAGCTCGCAGTATCACAAATTTGCATCTGGAAGAACTCATACGAGTTCTGTAAATTTTCTTCAAGAGTTAAGTTTTTTGAATTTTTATTCTCTTATATAATCATCTTTGGCATCATTTTAATAGTTAGAAATGTAGATATCATATTGCTCAAGCTTTCTAAATCCTCAATTTCACTTAAAATCAATTGTGCCCATAGATTAGTTGAAATTTTTAGTTAGGGTTCATTTGGTACTTTCTGGAAATTCTCTTTGATCTTTGAATCTTAGCTTTAATAAATTGCATGGTTGAAATCGTGGTGAAATTCTGAGCAATTTAGCATTTTACATTTTTCAATTTGATCAAGAATCAAAGAAATTCGAATTGGCCATGGAAGTTTATCTTGAGGAAGAAGATGAAGCTGATGGCGCCATGTGTCCATTTTCAAAAACGCGTTTTATAATATGTGTTTCAATTAACGGATGTATAGTCACACCAGTGGTAGAGCGCGCACTTCTCATGTCTTGCCATGCCATAGGTCCAAGGTTCGAATCCCCCTGAGACCTTTTTATTTTCAAACTTTTCACTTTTCAACTCTTTTTCAAACCATTTCACAAACTTTTTTTTAAATAAAATTAAATGAAGGCATTTTAATAACAAGTCACGCATGTGGCCCAGTGATTAATCTTTTCACCTTTGAATGCAAGGTCCGGAGTTCAAACCTCTCCAAGACCAAAACAAATTTTTATCACTTGTTTTCTTCATATTTTTATCAAACTTCAACATTTTCAAAAACCAATCAAAACTTCTCATTTTGAGATGATTTTTTGCACACTTGTCATTTAATTTATCTATTTTATTATTATGTCAAAAAAATCCAAAAATATTTTCTTTTGATATATTTTAAATTAGGTTTAAAATAGACATTTTAAAGTATTTTTTATACTTTTCAAAATGTTTTCTTCTTGATTTTCAAACCTAAATCTTTTTCAAAACTTCTTGTGAATAATTTCACTTTTCAAACCTTTTCAAAAAAAAAATTATTTGACTTACGTACCTCTTTTCCATGACCGATTCGATTAATCTTTGAAAATACAAACCGAACTAGGATTTTTCCTCAAAAATCTTTCGAATTCAAAATCAAATTGACCATGGGCCTCCCTTACGGTGTTAGTCCCAACCCTCCTATGTACATAATTTTTTTCCTTGTACATATCCACTATTTTGTGTACATATTCATTTCTTTGTACATATTCAACTTTCTTTTGCAAATATTCAAGTATAACTAATATCAATCCATAGTTTTATTCCATTTGTTTATACATCAATTTCATTGGTATTAAGAGGAGCATTATTCTCGGTGAAACTGCTCTTTTTCCAGTGGGCCTCCCTTAAGGTGTAAGTCACACTCCCTTGTATATATCCAAGTATACTAGCTTATCTGCTTGTTTTAAACACTTGTTTATATATTTGTTTTCACACTCCTTTGTATATATTCAACTTACACTAGCTTTTATTTGCTTATTTTATACACTTATTTATATATTTCCTTCATAAACTCCTATGAATGCACACACTTTGTCATATATATACTTGTTTATATACTTGTTCATGTTTATTCATGTCATTACAACTAGTATAACAACTAGGTTCCCCATAGCCTCCTCTTGGGCTTCGTACAAAAGAACTCACTTGTTGTGTTAGTATCCTCTTGGGCTTCGTACAAAAGAACTCCCTGTTGAGTTATCCTCCTCTTGAGCTTAATACAAAAGAACTCCCTCGTTGAGTTTAGCCTTCTGTTGGGCCTCATACAAGAAATAGACCTGGAAATCTCTAACAACCTCCTATTGGGCTTCCAATATAAAGAATCACCTTTGTTATGATAGAATCCTAAGAGTATGGTTTCCCGGTGAAATCAATCTTAAAGCCAAGCCACCTATACCCTATAGCCTTCTCTTGGGCTTCATACACGGACCCTCGATGTTCCTCAGAAAGCCTCCTCTTGGGCTCACAATACAAGGACCCTTGATTCCCTCGTTCATCACTTTTTACCGCGAACAGTAACCACTTATTGCACACACAAGATAATACTGAAGCTTTTGCATCTTTCGATTTTAGTCTGCATCATATCATAAAAGTCCTTTCATAAGGATCTATTAGTAGTAATGAATCGATAAAAGCATACACAATAAAAATGTATTTGGTTTGAAAATAGTTGTATCATCCTTCCTTATTAGAAACTTCTTTTCAAATAAATAATTGTTTAGATTATCAAACCAAGCTCTAGGATCTTGTTTGAGATCATAGACATCCATTTTCATTTTGAAAACATGATTAATAAAAGTTTCATAAAATCGGGAGGATGATCAACATACACATCTTTCTAGATGTAACTGTTCAAAACACATATTTTACACTCATTTGGAAGAATTTAAGAGAATATAATGCATGACAAATATAGAAGCATCCTTATGGCTTCTAATCGAGCTACATAGGCATAAGTTTCATCAAAATATATTCCTTCATATTGATTGTAACCTTTCAATACGAGTCATATTTTATTTCTCAAAATATTTCCAAAAACATCAAACTTGTTATGACTGACTCACTAAGTTTTCAATCACTAGATTAGATGAAGATTTGGGAACAAGCTCCCAAATGTTGTTTCTTTCAATGTGATTTAACTCTTCTTGCATAGCAAGAGACCAATGTTCGTCCAAGACTACTTTGTCAATTACTTTATCTCAATTTATGGGGAAAAAACACAAATTTACATACCTTGTTTAGGAAGTGTCGGGTGATAACTCCCTTATAAATATCTCAAGTTACATTTTGGATAGGATGGTGTTTGACCATTCTCTATTCCATTGGAATATATTGATGCTCTACAGGATTTTCTTTAATAATAATTTGATCTTGATAGTATTCTACATCTTGATCTTTATATTCATCATATAAAGTTGTGTTTTCCAAGAAACATGCACAATCAACAACCTATACTTCTACGTACTAAGGGTTGGTTAAATAAATGTAATATGATAGTGTTCTTCTATATTCACGTTCTTTCCAAAAATAAGTTTTAAAAGAGGAAGAAGATTTTATTTCAAGTTTTTTTAATAACCATGCATATAAAAATTAAACACTCTTAATTAACTTTATTACATAACTTACATAATACTAAGTAAGTTATGCTATTAAACTTTAATACATTATAACAACTCAAAGTTAGTATTTTGGATATTACCAAAAATCAAAGATTTAATGATTCTTTCTTTCTCTTATTGTATGAAGAAACTTATTTTCACATGCGAGTGAAACAATGGCGGAGCCATAGCCTAGCAAACCTGGACACGTGCCCGGACTCAAACCCTATTTTCTTTGTATTTCTCCTATTTTAATAGTCGATTTTTAAATAAAACCAGGGGCAAAAATAGGAAAAATATGGGCAAAATTAGTAAATACAGGAGCAAAATTATATATTATGTCGTATGTAATTTATGATTTAAATTTTTGTCTAGGCTGCCTAAAATTTCTGGCTCCACCACTGGAGTGAAATAAGAGAACAGATTTATTTCTTCACTCGTATGGTCTGAAGAGCCATTGTCAATATGATATTTTAAGTTCAAATTATCAGGCATATTTGCATCAAAGTTATACCTTTTATCTTTTATACCAAATTCGTTTTGGGTCATTTAATTTTAGCGGAATACATAATATGAGCAGGCATATTTATAATTTAACATTTACAATTTTTTATATAAAAATGTGAGGGATAATATCCTTGTTTGCTTTGACTTTTCTTAATAAAACACAACATAGTAATATGGACATTTTTATTACAACAATTGCATTTTAAGGTTTTATAGTTAGATGTTGGTTGGGCATTGAAAATATTGCTAAAGATTTTATTGTTGTTCTTAGGTTCATAACCAATACAAGTCTTATTTTAAGATGTTATTTGGTTACTTAACAAAAGATTCAAGTTGTCTCTTCCTTTACTTAATTTATCGAGTGCGTTCTGGAAATCATCATCTTTACTTTTCAAAATATCACATTCATAACACTTGATAGATTCATCTAATACTTCGTGAGAAGAGGGTGAATTTTGAATTAGATTATCTTGTCTCTCTTTGATATTTATTTCCCCCAATACGTTTTTGTTTTTTAATTCGATGGAAGAAATAATGTAATTGGAGATAAAGACAATTTATTCTAATTTAAGTGTTTCTTTATGTAGCCTTTTACAAATGTGAAACAAGTCTTGATAAAAAAAAGTAAGTGGTTACCTTATCCTCTTCATGATCTTCCATGAGACATGTGTTTTCTTCTTCCATATTAGAGGATTCTACATCATTGTCATTCTAAAATGTATAGGCTCTCTTAACTTCTCCTTTCAATTTCTTGGAACTTCTTTGATTCTGGTTTCTTCTCTGATTTTGATGGAAGTTTGGTATTATGTGCCTTTCCTTTATGCATTGGTGGCATATGGGAATGAAAGAGTATATTTATACACTTTGCTTCTGGAAATTTGAAATTTTTTTGTCGTGCCTTAAGAACTCCTTGATTTTTTTAAATATGAGATTCATGTATTTATTAATTTTACTTTGACGTTCTTGAACATATGATTCCATATCTTTGATGTTAGTAGATTTTATTGCAATACTTTTCCTCTTCTTATTGTCACCTTCATCCTCATCGGTAAGTATATATAGTTTCATTCCATATTCCTACAATTTATCAAAAAGAGTATATGTGTCCATGGTTGCTAATACTTAAAACAAGAATTTGTGTCAGTATTAGAAAGTCAGATATAAAAGCAGCATAAAGAAATAAATAATTAAGTAAATGATAAAAATTAAAGAGATGGGGTTAGAGAGATGGCACATAGATTTATACATGTATAATCGAATATTGGCATACTCTTATCCACCAAGATATCCTGTTGAGAGTTTTAATAATAATCTTGAGATTTTATAGGTTATACCCATGAACCTTCGCTACAAGCGACTCAAGAGATTTTACACTGACTGATCCCCCAAACCAAAAATACCTTTTCCATAGGATGTACTCATGAACCAGTAGAGATTTTACCAGCTAATATCAGTAACCAAATAGAACTTTTACCATGATAAGTTGTATAACTAAACAGAGATTTTCATTGGTTTATATCTAGAACTAAACAAGAACCTTCAACAGAATCACACTCTTGAAATAATGGCACGACACTAGTACAACACTTTCCTCACAAGTAGTTTTCACTCACAATGCACTAAGACTACTTTGGTGAAAGAAAAATATTAAGGAGAAATAAGAAAAGATATAAAATAGTAAGAAATATTATAACTCTGAATAGTAAGAAATATTATAACTCTGAATTCTTGTGTGATATAAAATAGAAAGAAATATTATAACTCTAAAATTGTAATAAATGACCATGTTGTGCTCATGAGAGGAATTGCTATTGGAGAAATAACAGATGGTTAGTCATAAGGTATTTATCCTATCAATATTCCAAAGGAGTTCAAGCACAATAATTTCAAGAAATTTGGTAAAAAAACTCACATATCTATATCTATCATAACATGTGTAAGATGTAGTCCTCAGGAAATACCAAAGGCTACCGAAGAATATGAAGAGACTCTCCGTCCTCCTCCGACTAAGGTCTCCATCAAGGGATCTCAAGATGATGCTCCTATCAATATTATTCCTCTTAATGTGGATATTCCTAACATTGACCAAGGTAAGTCCCTGTAACTAGAACCCTAGTGACATTACACTTGTTAGTCAAATGAATCAAAATATAGATAAGCCAAGTAAGGACATAAGTGATGTGGTTAACGAGACTGATAATCTGAATAAACCCATTAAAACCCTAAAATATTTTACTAATAAACCCAAGGAGAATGTTATAGAGAAGATTACGAGTGTTGAAACTGGATCTCGTAATCCTATACATGAAACCCCCGTCGAAATTGACACTAAAGTTGGTTGTGAAAATGTTGCCAAAAAATGTAGTAAAGATGTTATTGTCGATGTTAGTAAAAATGAGGATGATGTTGAAAATGAGGAAGTTTTTGTTGAAAATAGTGTATATGTGACTAATGAAGTGAATGATAATGAGGAGGAATGTAACATCCCGATTTTTAATAGCTAATTATTATTATATATTTTATTATGTGATAATTAATTTAACTGGGTGTTTTAATTTAAATGTGAATTATTTGAATATGTGTGTTATTTAAATAATTGCGTTTTATGAGTAGAATAGTGGTTATTTAGTACTGGGCCTATTTATGAAAATAAAGTAATAGCGAGGTGTTAAGTATTAAGCCCAATTAGACAATCCTAGTTAGTAAATGGTTAGAAGGGAATCATAATTAGAATTGTCATTTGGTGAAAGAAGATAAACATGGAAGAAGAGAAGAGGAGAAAGAGGAAAAGTGAAGAGGAAACCCTAGAAGAGGAATCTTCAAGAGGTAATGGGGATAATCCATGTTATCTTTTGATTGTAGGTTGTGGGTAATGATTAGTAACATGCTAGGTTGTTCAATTTCAATTTCTAGGATCTTTGAATGTTGGGGTTTGAAGGGAAATTATGTTTTTCAACTTAGAATGATGACCCATGACTAGAAACATGTTAGGATACCCTTTAATGATGTTATTTGGTTGATTACAATGGGTTTTATATGGTAATTTTGTGGGAGAAAGAAGCTGGTTCGTAGCAGAAAAAGTGCAGTATTGCAGACCGCACTTAGCGCGAGGAAAAGCCCGCTTAGCGCAAAATATTCTGACTTTTGGGATTGTTTGTTCAGGAAGGTGCACTTAGCGCAATAGGTCGGGCTTAGCATGACCTAGAATGAAAAATGTTACTTTTAGGATCTTTTGACATGAAATCTTATATGATTATATTTATTGTAGTATTTTTATGTATGTGATTAATTGATCTGATTGTGATTGAATGTGCTTTGAATTGGTTCGAACACTATTTCAATGTATGCATGATTACTTGAATATAGTCTGTGTTATTCTTAATTGAATATTGTGAATAACATTGGTGGAATGATATGTCATAATGTTATTGGTTATATGTGTTGATATGTATATGATACATGTAATGATTTTGTGCAATTGATGGATAATTCACATGAGTTGAATTGTGATGATATGCTTGGATAGTTGAGGTTCTGTGAATAATCTTAATTTGCATATGTTGTCTTGATGAGTTGTACATGCATACATTTGGCTCGATCCTTGTGTGGATAAGTAGTGGTGAAACTTTGGGTTCACAATTGACTCGATCCATGATGGATAAGTAGCGGTGAAACGTTGGGTTCACATTTGGCTCGATCCCATTGGGGATAAATAGCGGAGGCTTTCGGTCTTGTCCGGATCGGAAGTGGCTAGGATTCTATCATAATGAATCGGAAGTGGGGTTAACAAAATGTTCCCAAGATTGGTACCACATGCATATTGAGTCACATTTCATTGTTGTCACATGAGTCATTATTGATATGCGATGTGTGTAATGAAATTATGATGTTTAATTATACGGATAATTGAATTATTTAGATTGATGACATTTATGCTATGTGTAATAAATATGAATATGTTATACTTGGAATGTTTGTATAATCATGTTATGTTGGAATATAGATTTGAAGTGTTTGGAATCCGTGAATAGATATTGTTTCTATATTACTTCCATTTATATACTTTTGGATAATGATGTGAATTCTCACTCTTCTGTTATGATGTATGATGTAGCCTCTATGTGGGTAACGTGCAGGTTCTGAGGATAGCGGTGCTTCGCACGAGACTAGTTAAGGAGTCTAGCTAGTTTATCTTTTACTAGGTAGTTGAGTCATTGCTCTGGTCATGTAACACGGGATTTATCTGGATTTCTGCTTTGATGAGATTTGTTATGTATTCTCATCTATTTTGATTTGTATGATTGAGATACTATATTGATGTGGCCTTGGTGTCGATGCATGAATTCTAATGACTTGGTTATATTATGGATTCTTTACTTTTCATCCAATGATTATAGTATGGGATGTAATCATTGATAGTATCTGTGAATATTAAATAATCCGCTGTGAAAATGCATGAATTGTTCAAAAGCATGAGATTCAAATATGTGTTATGATTATGATGTATGGTTTTAATATGGAAAGAAATATCATGTGACGCTTTCTTGTTATGCATTCTATTTACTCTGATTGTGTAATATATAATATATATACATATATATATATATATATATATATATATATATATATATATATATATATATATATATATATATATATAGTATTTGGGGAATTAGAAGGGGGTGTTACATTATGGTTCCAGAGTAATGGTCGGTCATATTTATTTGCCCAGGCTATTAATTGATTTAATTCCTGTTGTATTTGATTTGTGTATCTGACACGATTAATATTGTTGTTTGGTGTTGGATGCTTAGGAAGATGGTTGCAGAAAGGAATGATGATGCTATTGCTGATGCTTTGAGATTGTTGGTTGGATCTCTTGGGCAGATTCCACAGGCCAATGCTGGACACCGAGGTGAGGAAGATGAGTGTCGTGCTTTGGGGAAGTTTCAGAGGAACAATCTTCTTATCTTGGAGGGTGAGCATGAACCCGACAAGGCTTAAGCATGGCTAAAGGCGATTGAGAAGATCTTCAGAGTTATGAATTGTACGGATACGCAAAAGGTGCAGTTTGGTACTCATATGTTGGAGAAGGAAGCTAAAGATTGGTGGAGCAACACTGTTCAGAGATTTGATGCGGAAAGTGTTGAAGTTTCTTGAGATATTTTCCGTGATGCATTTTTGGAGCACTATTTTCCAGAAGATGCGTGTAGAAAGAAAGAGGTGGAATTTCTTGATCTGAAGTATGGTAATGGAACTGTGGCTGAGTATGCTGCAAGATTTCAAGAGCTGATTAAGTATTGTCCTCATTACAATACTATGAATGCTGAGAGATCTAAGTGTCTGAAGTTTGTGAACGGTTTGAGACCTGATATCAAGAAGGCTATTCGATATCAACAGATTACTCGTTTTGCTGAGCTGGTGAACAAGAGTAGGATTTATGATGAGGATAGTAAGGAGAGTGCTTCTTACTACAAGAATGTGAATGATAGGAAGGGAAAAGGTCAATTCCGTGGGAAACCTTATGAGGATAAGAAGAAAGCTAGTGGTGGCAAAAATTCGAGTGGGGGAGGATCATCTACTCTACTTAAGTGTTACAAGTGTGGTGTAGAAGGGCGTCGTGCTTCTGATAGTGGAAAGGAGGTTGAGAAAGATGTTGTGAAATGCTTTAGGTGTGGCAAGGCAGGTCACAGAGTTTCTGATTGTAGATTTAGTGCGGATGTGACTTGTTACAATTGTGGTGAACGACGTCATATTAATACTAAGTGTGAGAAGCCAAGGAAGGAGCAAGCTAAAGGGAAAGTGTTTGCATTGTCTGGTGCTAAGACTCAGGTTGAGGATAGGCTTATCTGAGGTACGTGATTTATTAATGGTACACCTTTGATTGCTATCATTGATACTGGTGCAACGTATTCTTTAATTCATGTGGATTGTGTTAAGAGGTTGAATCTTTAATTGTCTGATATGCATGGAAATATGATTAATGATACTCCTGCTATGGGTTCTGTTTGTACTTCTGTTGCATGTCTGAATTGTCCGTTGAGTATTTTTGGTAGAGATTTTCGGATGGATTTAGTTTGTCTTCCATTAGATCAAATTGATGTGATTCTTGGTATGAACTGGTTGGAATACAATCATGTTTTTATCAATTGTTTTGACAAGTCGGTTATCTTTCTTGATTCTGGTGTCGAGAATGATTTTTTTGTATGCTAAGCAAGTGGATGAATCTTTGAAAGATGGTGTTATGTTGTTTGCTTTGTTGGCGTTGTTGGATTTGTGATTTTACTGAGGTATTTCCTGAAGTTGTAAGTGATTTACCGCCAGAGCGTGAGGTTGAGTTTTCAATAGATTTAGTTCCTGGAACTAGTCGTGTTTCTATGGTTCCGTATCGGATGTTTGCTTCTGAGTTGAAGGAGTTGAAGAGTCAACTTGAGGATTTTATTGATAAGAGGTTTATTCGTCTGAGTGTATCTTCGTGGGGTGCACCTATTTTGTTAGTTAAGAAGAAGGAAGATTCTCTGAGGTTGTGTGTTGATTATAGACAACTGAACAAGGTGACTATTAAGAACAAGTATCCACTTCCGAGGATTGATGATTTGATGGTTCAGTTGGTTGGTGCTTGTGTTTTCAGTAAGATTGATTTGAGGTCTGGTTATCATCATATTTGTGTGAAAGTTGAGGATATTCAGAAGACTGCTTTTAGAACTAGGTATGGTCACTATGAGTATTATGTAATGTCGTTTGGTGCGACTAATGCTCCGGGTGTATTTATGGAATATATGAATCGAATTTTTCATGAGTATCTGGATCAATTTGTGGTTGTGTTCATTGATGATATTCTAATTTATTCCAAGAGTGAAGAAGATCATGCTAAGCATTTGAGGATTGTGTTATCTATGTTGAAGGAGAAGAAGTTGTACGCTAAGCTTTCTAAGTGTGAGTTTTGGTTTAAGGAAGTGAGTTTCCTTGGGCATGTGATTTCGAGTAGTGGTATTTTTGTGGATCCTTCTAAGGTTGAGGCTGTATCTTGTCGGGAAGCTCCGAAATTTATTTCTAAGATTAGAAGTTTTCTTGGTTTGGCTGATTATTACCATAAGTTCATTGAAGGTTTTTCTAAGTTGGTGTTACCATTGACGCAGTTGAGGAGGAAAGGTCAAGCTTTTTTTTGGACTTTGCAGTGTAAAGCTAATTTCCAAGAGCTTAAGAGAAGGTTAATAACCGCACCTATTTTGATTTTTCACAATCCGGTAAAACCATTTCTGGTGTATTGTGACGCTTCTTTGATGGGTTTAGGAGGCGTGTTAATGCAGAATAGACAAGTGGTAGCTTATGCTTCGAGGCAACTTAAAGTTCATGAGAGGAATTATCCGACGCATGATTTAGAGTTAGCCGCAGTTATGTTTGTGTTGAATATTTGGAGGCATTATTTATTTGGTTCGAGATTTGAGGTGTATAAAGATCATAAGAGTTTGAAGTATCTTTTTGATCAGAAAGAGTTGAATATGAGGCAAAGAGGATGGTTGGAATTCTTGAAGGATTATAATTTTAGTTTGAATTATCATCCGGGTAAAGCGAATGTTGTGGCTGATGCATTAAGTAGGAAGTCTTTGCATATGTCGATGTTGATGGTGCGATAATTGGATTTGCTTGAACAATTTCGATATTTGAGTTTGGTTTGTGAAGCGACTTCTTCGTGTGTTAAGCTTGGTATTTTGAAGCTGACTAGTGGTATTTTGGATGAGATTCGAGAATGTTAGAAATCTGATTTGGTTTTAGTAGATAAGTTGACGTTGATCAATCAAGGCCGAGGTGGTGATTTTTGGATTGATGAGAATGGTATCATGAGGTGTCGTGATAGAGTTTGCATTCCTGATGTTGGGGATTTGAAGAAGAGAATTCTTGATGAAGGACATCGTAGTGGTATGAGTATTCATCCTGGTGCTACTAAGATGTACCAAGATTTGAGGAAATTGTTTTGGTGGTCGGGTATAAAGAAGGATATTGTCAAGTTTTTGTATTCTTGTTTAATCTATCAGAAGTCTAAGATTGAACATCAGAAACCGTCTGGTTTATTGCAGCCGTTATCCATTCCTAAGTGGAGGTGGGATAGCATTTCGATGGATTTTGTTTCTGGATTTCCGAGGACTCCGAGTAGTCATGATTCTGTTTGGGTTATTGTGGATAAATTAACGAAATGTGCTCACTTTATTCCAATTTTAATGGATTATCCTATGGAGAATTTTACTAAGTTGTATATTGAGAAAGTTATGAGTTTGCATGGTGCTCCGTCGAGTATTGTTTCAGACACAGATCTGAGGTTTACTTCGCATTTTTTTGGGAAGGTTTGCAAGGTGATTTAGGTACAAAGTTGCATTTGAGTTCGGCGTATCATCCGTAAACTGATGGTCAGACTGAAAGGATGATTCAATCATTGGAAGATCTTTTGAGAGCTTGTGTTCTATAGCATGGAGGTGCTTGGGATAATTATTTTCCTTTGATTAAGTTTACTTATAACAATAGTTTTCATTCGAGTATTTGAATGGTTCCATTTGAATCTTTGTATGGACAAAGGTGTAGGACACCTTTGTGTTAGTATGAATCTGGTGAGAGTGTTGTGGTTGGACTTGAGATAGTTCAACATACTACAGATAAGATTAAGATGATTCGGAAAAAGATGAAGATTGCCTAGAGTCGTCAGAAGAGTTATCATGATAAGAGGAGGAAATATCTTAGTTTTGAGAAGGGAGATCACGTGTTTTTGAGGGTTACTCCTGTGACTGGTGTTGGTAGAGCATTGATGTCAAGGAAGTTGACTCCGAGTTATAGGCCTGCTCATAAATCTCTACAAACCGGCTCAAGTACTGCTCTAGTTAAGCAGTTTTCTTTTGTCTTGTTCAGGACGGCTCATATGCCATTTTAGGTCGACTCATTAACTCCTATATTTAAGTTGATTTCTCATGTCTTGCTTAGGCCAACTCATAGGCCATCTCAGGCCGACTCATGCTGTTAAAATTAACACTATGAGCAGGCTCATCCAAGCTAAAGGGCGGCTCATGTTGTTAAAATTAACACTATGAGCCAACTCATCCAAGCTATAGGTCGGCTCATACTATTTCAAGGTCAAATTTTTGGTTTTTCTTTTAATTCTGAATTTTTCTCTTTTGCCCTAATATTTCTATAACTATAAATACATCTATCATGCATCATTCCAACTTGATGATACCATAAAAATTTCCTACAATTTTTCTTCACCTATAACCTATGCATAGACACTAACAAACCATTATAACTATCTTTTGTTGGGGTGCCATCTAGACGAGGTTTGATAACGTCCAATTAGGCTCTTGTGTATCCTAGAATATTGGTTTGAGATTTGCAGGGGTCTTCATCCGGGAAAAATCGTGGGTTTGTCCTCCAAGGTAATTGATTAATTATGGGGTTTTCTTGCAATACATTCAAAAGAGAATTGTGGCCAAGTGAACCCCTTTGGAGATAAAGAATTCAAAGGATCCTTTGGATATAAATAATGAAAAGGAAGTAGTGAGAGAATGGCAGATCAAAATTTAAGTCTTGTGTTGCAATAGTTAAAATTGATCGTGCATGAAAGCTTTGGAGATAAAGAACACAAAAGAGTAGCAATATCGACAAGTCAATTGATATTTAATGTGTCTTGGTATTTTTCAAGATCAAAGGAACAAAAAGGGTTGAATCAACAACAAGAATAAGGTTTTTGGAGTTGCTCCTGAACACTTCTCTTGTACCAACTTTTTGCATAGTAAAAATTATCTTAATTCCATTGGAATTAGGCGCAGACGTACTCACACGCAAGGACAAAAGTGGGGAATTGTGAAGATAAACTCTTGTGTCTCTTTTCTTTATCTCTTTAATTGCTTTAATTTTCATACATCAATTTGTTAAATAGCATTGAGTAATCTATGGAAGCGTAGGAATTTTCTGAAACAATTTTCGTTTTGAATTGTGTGTTGAGATTGCTTATAATCACTTTTGATTATAAGTGTTTTTTCATATCAACATAACTCAAAGGAAAATTATGAAACTTTGATTGCACACCAAGTGTTTGACCAATTATTTAGCTTGTCCAACTCAAAGGAAATTTCTGAAAATTATGTTGTACACCAAGTGTTTGACAAATTGCTCAGTTTATTCTTTTGTTTGTTATCATTGGAAATAGTATTACTAGTTATTTGCTATAAAAGTTGAATAAGCTATTGGTTGATTGAAGTATATTAATTCTATTTATTGTTATCACTTCATATTGAATATTAATATTTGCATATTCAACTTCCAATAACTCGGTTCGTATAGACGATTCACTTTGATAAACTTCCACTAGCACTATTTTGTAAACAATTTTTAAAACCTAATTTTTAATTGCAATTTTAGCTTGATGATCTATTCACTCTTCCTCTAGATAAGGCGCCCTCGTCTAACACCTACATGGATCCGTGATTTTGAGTGGAAGTTTCCTATGCACCACACTCTTCTTCTAAATGATATTTTCATTATTTTTCAACTTACACTTTCTTTACAAGAGCTTTTCATGAACTCTGTATAAATAGGAATTTTTTCAAGTGCTTCACAAAATGGAATATTCACCTTGATTTTATTCAACATTTCTATGAATTTTTTAAAATGGCATACTTCCTTATCTTTCTTTTGGGTTTTCTTTAAAATGGGATATGGAGGTTTGATGTAATCGAGTAGTTCTAGATTTGGCTCGATCAAGATTTGTTTCTTAGATCTTCAAATGGAAAAAAAATCAATGGATTGGTTAAATGTATACCCCTTAATTTGATCATTACTATTTTCATTATTTTTGTCTCCCCAAAAAAAATTTCAACCTCATTCTCAACTACCATTTCTTTATTTTTTCACTCACATGTGGTTTCGATTGTACCACTCTATTTATTAATTAAATGGACTTATATGTTTCTTTTGCTCTTTCTCGGGTTTCCCATTGTATCGATAATTCACCATCTTGCATCGTTAGGTTTTTTATTGATGTGTCAGTTTTCTAGTTCATCAGGATCTGGTTATGTACCATATCTTGCTGAAACTTAGTCATATTTTACTGAGCCTGGTTTACTTTCACGAAGCTTTCTACATTGGACTTCATGAAACTTTGCAATTCTTCTTCAAGTGGTAAAGGGCTTGCATTGAGGTGCTTGTTTAACACCTTAATTAGCATTCTGATTCTGGTTATTGCTTTACTTAAAGTTAGGATGATCTTTCCGACCTGAATTGTAGTTGTTGAAATAAGGATTATTCTTCTGAAAATTAGCATACTTAATTTTCGGATTCTCAACCTCAATAGTGCAGTTGCCATTGACATGTTCTCGTCCACAGACAATAAAGTGAATAAATCCGACTCACATTAGCTTGATCTAGTTATGCTGCAGATAAATGTTTATTAAGTACTTCTTATTGAATGGCCAAAGTTGTGGTCGAATGGACGATATGAAGACCTTTTAATTTCATTGTGCACTCGCTTGAACGATACTCATTCTAACACATGTTCTCAATCACTGTTTTCAACTTTTCATCATTTTTAATCTCAATGTACCTCCATCCGAGGGATCAAGAAGCATTATCGTTTATGTTCTCAACCCATCGATGAAGTGTGTCATCTCCTCTATAGCTCTCATATTGTGATTCAGACACTTTCAGAGTAACAACTTGAATCTTTCCATACAGTAGATAATGATTCTGCCTCTT
Source organism: Vicia sativa (assembly GCA_021764765.1). Lineage (NCBI taxonomy): Eukaryota > Viridiplantae > Streptophyta > Magnoliopsida > Fabales > Fabaceae > Vicia > Vicia sativa. Next base: position 160,131,433 of record CM038795.1, on the reverse strand, counting down.
CTTAAGCAAAAGTAGTAATTATAGTTTTTCTTTCCAAAAATTGAGCATTGGAAAAGTAACTCTCGAGAAACTTGTCTTCGAGCTCTTTCCAAGTATGGATAGTGCCATTTGGGATGCACTACAACAATCCTTTGTGCGACCTATCAAGGAAAAACCAAACAAACATAATTTACCCGATCTTCGATGATTTCATGTTTTCACATCAAACAAGTCTTATAGAATTTAGCAAGATGCTCCTAAGGATCTCTGATTTCTTTCCCGTCAAAGGAGTTCTCCTTCAAACATGTAAGTGCATAATTTTTATGTCAAAAGTTATTGGATTTTCCAGTTTGAATCCTAAGCAAATCTGGCTAGAGTTGGATCTCCTACAATAATCTCACAATTTTTGATACGGTAGAGCTCTAATCTCTACTTTCTCTTATCTCATTGCGAATTAACATAACCATTACACCTAATTTCTTGGTGTGTAGCTCACTAATTTATACAACAATGCCCTAATTTATTAGACCAATTCAAAGACAAATTAGGCGTTTTCAGTGCGTTAATTCACAAGTAACAAGTTCTAAATTCTTATTCCTAGTTCATTATAAAGTTAAATAAATTTCCTAGTTCAAATGATTAGACTAACGGTCATAAATCCCTAATTATCTAGATCAATTCATAAGCCCGTAAGCAGGGAAAAAAACATTAAGTCTTTGTATCTTTCTTGTATTGACTTTTTACTCAATTCTTCACATTTTAACTTAGTTTTTATCATTCTTCTTCTGAATTTACTCGAATTTCTTCATAAAAATCACGTAATGACGTCAATGATCACTCCTAAACGTTACATTACAACTTTCGAGAGAGGCATTTAAAGCACATATTCCTGAGACATGACAATGTCCCATCTAGGACTTCCACAGATCATGTGACGGATAATAATGCATGTCACAAACCATCACCACCATCAAAGTAGAGACAACAACTTGGATAACAATTGTTTCAGGTCGTCCGCAAGGCCCAAAAGGTGAAGACCCAAATACGAAGTAGCAAATTACCACGCGAAGGACATGTAGACCCCTTTTCCATATGTCGTAGAATATTTCTCACAAGAATGTCATACTAATCTCCTAAATCAATCCAACGAGTGCTTGCGATCCATATTGTTTTACACACATGTAATTATAAATTGTTCCCCTTACTTAAAGAGGAAAATACATTTCTTCGTAAGTATTCAAATTGTTTTTCATTCAAACTTCGTTTTTCACTCTCCATTGTATCAGACGTCATAAAACACCATAACTAATTGTAAATCCGCTATTTCCAATATTTTTAATTCCAATGTGAAACACTTTCAAATATAACACTTTGTAAAAAAAATTATTCAAATTCAAATTAATCTTTATAATATTCAATTTTATTTCTATTTTAAAATATGAAAATCTAATGTTCTATATATAACATGAAATGTATTTAAATTTAAATAAATTTTCCAAAAATTAAAATAAAATAACAAAAACTAAAAGTAAAAAGTGATACATTTGTGACAATTATACTTTCTCATCTCTTTATTGTAAAAATATAAAATTCAAAATTATCAATAAAATAAAATTTGTGATGATTTTTTTAAACATTAAAGATATTCAGTAATATTTATAAAAAAAAACTACTAAATCATTGTATAAAAGTCTTTTGAACAATAAATATGCTCTGAATTTTGTAATATTTTCTGACAAACAGGACTCAAAAAGTCTATAAAAAATCTTTTACAACAAAAATCACAGATATTATTTGAACTATCAGAGACATATTTCAACTTAATAAATAGAAATTGGAAAGTGAAACTGAGAAAGAGTACAGAAAGGAAGGAGCCAATGAAAGAGGGACCACATGAGAGAATAGCAAGGCAGTCGAATTGAAAAAAATCCAAAAACAGTTTGAACGCGTTTTTGTGGTGTGTTTGGCTTTTTTGTATAGGGTTTGTTTGGTTAATAAGTGCTTAAATTCTGAGTGGGTCGTAGTTGGGTGACAGACAGCAGGATATGTTTGTTTCTGAGTCATCCTTCAATTATTTATTATCCCTTTGAAAATGTAACCTTACTTTTCTAGTTTTGTCACACGAGGATGCCACTTGTGTTGAAAAAAACAACTCAACTCAACCTTACTTTTGACGTAGTCATACATGCTACTAGTCCTACTAGTTGTACTATACTTTTTCTTTTCTAAATCTAAGCACTTTCTTACTCTTCATAAAATAACCTATCTTACAAAAGATGTACATAACTTCATTGAAGATCTAAAGAAATCAATCCTAAACATAGAAATTGAATCTCCTATAGTAGAATTTTCCACATTTGTTGTCAAGCTTAAGCTTGTGTGATCTTCATCGTACAGTTTATTAAAAATATATTTGATTTTTCTATAATTATTTGTTTAAAATTAAAACTGTTCATCTTAATCCGATGGTAAATACGATTGTATAAATGCAAGGTGATTTGATTATATAAATTAAAATCGTTGTTATCATTTTTAATTTATATTTAGTATTATGTTAATTTATGTCATACTAATGATTAGGATTTAACAAGTATTTTTGAGATATTTCATTCGTTTTAAAATGACAGTCGTTTTAATAAATTTATTTTATTTTAAAATGATTGTCATTTTTATTTTTTAATATGATAATAATTTTTTTTTCAATCACACCCTTTACTTTTTACTTTCTAAACTATTTCTAATACATTAATAGTCTTAATTTTGTAAAAGTATAATATTTTATGACAACATCGTTGTATTCCTTAATTTGTGTGCATAAACTTTAAACGACAGTCATTTTGAAACGAATGGAGTATTTTGTAAGAATTGTAAATTAAAAAATTAATTTTTTTTTATTTTTTTATTTTCACACTCTGGTTCTTAGGAAAAATGGGCCCTAGTAATCCAGAGCTCGTGCTAAGAGATCATGACATTGAAAAAGTAATTATTTTAATATTTCATAGAACATATATTTTTCATTTTTTTTTATCTTTTTAAACTTTTAAAGAATATCTATGAGAAATGGTAATGGGTAGGCTGTGAATGGGATATTATACTGTCGTTCTCATATTTGACGTTTAAAAAATATTTCGTACTTGACACCAACGGTATATACTAGATTTATCCATATTTTTAATAATTTGTTTTGATAAATTAAAATTTATCATGTCATTTTAAATTTATAAAAATAATTTAAAAAATTAAGAATGTTATTATTCATCTAAAAAATGAACAAACGTTTATATTTAAATGAGAGTACAAGTTTAATAGTTATTTATTTAATAACATCTATAAACATATGTGTCTAATAATAAAAGTAAAATATATAAATATATATTGAATGAGTATGAGGTGAGATAAATATTAAGAATATTTCTAACGAGAAATTTTTCAAATATTGCTACAGTATGACACAATGCAAAAGTAGCTTTTTGCCATTGTAGAGAGTGGGTTTTTTCTCCAGCTAGTAGCTCTTTGTAGTGAAAATATCAATAAAGTAATTGTTTTCAAACATAAGTATTTATATAAAAATTAAAATTGTGGACCCAATTTAAGTTATTTAAAGTTAGTATATTATTAGAGTGAAAATTGAATGAGTTGTTTTAAAATGATGTGTCTTAATGGGTCATACAAAAAATTCAAAAATGAGTTGTATTATTGGAGATGCTCAAGATACATATATCAGCAATCATATCCGTTAATTTTAATGGGTTATTGTCCATGTCCATGCTCATATCTATTTTTGCAGTTTTTACTATCCGTTGTAAATAATTTTTGCGGGTACTTACTGAAAATGAATTCAATTATCATCCCTATTTCATATACATTCATTAACATTTCTCTAATTATTACACTTTAATAGACAATATCTTTAAAATTTGTTTTGGAGTGACTCAATAATTAAGCAAGGTCTAATCCACGCATGCTTCAAAATGGTTCAAAGGTGATGGTCTAAATAGTTTGCGGACAGCAAAAGGCGAGTTTACCTTCTGTCCGACAGCTTTGGCCACATGGTCGTGTGACCCCGGGAACGACAAGGTCGCGCCTTCCCATGACCCCGTCTCTCCCCGTCACAACAACTAGTTTTAGGCATCTCTGCCCATTGCAACGGCTAGTTGCGGACATCTTCCCCAAGATAACGAGTATTAACTTCTCGTTCTTGCTTTCACGCGGAAATTCTGACAATTACCTATTTTTGGGAGCCTAATATTCATGCCCAAAAATAGAAACCAACAGTCAAACGTTGAATATTATATAAACTCTCACACGTGTGAGGGTCGTGTATTCAAAATTCACTTCTAAAATACTAAGCTTTCTCTTGTATCTCTTTGCACCCTTACTTACTTGAGCATTGGAGTACCTTGCAGGTACACCCCTCCTCCTTGATTCCAGCAATATATACGCAAATATCGACCCATTATAGGTGCTTATCAGCGGTAACATCAGTGTCGTCGTCTGTGGAAAACTGTTTTTCACATATTTCTTTCCTCAGAAACTAAAGATCAAAGCAACATTCCAAGATCCCAGCAATGGCCGATAAAGACGACAACCACTTCGTTAGCAAAATTGTAAGGCCCCAAATTTAATTAATTAATTAACTAAATTATTGAAGGATTTAATTATTGGATTTGAACGAAGTTGAGAATTATTAGATTTTGTAGGTACTATTTAAATAAGCGTATTTGGATTATTAAGCTTAAGCCGAACTATATGGTGGATTTAATCAGAAGGGTAATATTAAGAAAAAATATTATTTATTCATTGGAATAAATAGAAATTATTTTATTGGGTTAAGTTGTGTAAGTTGTAGTATTGAGCCCAAAATAATATTGAGAATAATAGTATTAATATTATTAAGTATTATTATAAATTAAGTGGGATAAGAATTAGGTTTTGGTGGAGCGAAAGAAGCAGTATGTGAAAGGAGGAAGCAAAAGAAAAGAAGGAACATCACATAGCAGTAGAGAGGAATTGAGAGAATAAGGATTTGCTAGCAGTGAGGAAATAGGCTTTATTGCAGTCCGATAGTTGTCGGTTTTCCGATCAATTTTTCGAGCTCTCTTCAATCCAAAGGTAAGGGGTGGGGTTCGACTTATATAGTCGATTGTATGATGATTTTTATGTGGATTTAGGGTTATATAATTTAGCTGTTAATTCCTTGTTTTGTGATGAAATTTATCAATCTGTGTTGAAACTATTATGTCTGTCATGGATGTTGTTGCACTGTGTTGTTATATTATTCATATGTGAATTTATGCTGGTAAATATAAGTTGTGTTTCTGGAAGAAAAAAATAAGTTGATTCTGGGTTGAATTGTAAGAACACGTAGTTCTGGAAAAATAAGGAAAACGATGAAGGAGATGAAGTTGTAAGGGGACAGTATGGTTTAGGTAGTTGTTTTGACATTACTTATAGGAACCTCTTAAGTATGATGAATACATGTACTAGTAGTATAATTGAGATCACATGATAATTATGATAGTGAATTTAACATGTAGTCTGTAGCAAACAAATAGCCATAGCAGAGTAAAATAGCAAAACGAATAATATTAGTAGCAGACTAGTTTTGTTGAGAGTAATTTCTATTCAGAACTTCTAAGGATCGTCAAGTTCGATGGTGCGAAGTTCGGTCGGGCGAAGCGATGGTCGGAAGTAAGCGATGGTCGAAGTTCGATGGTCGAAGTAGCGATGGTCGGGCGTAAACTTCGATATTGCTTCCAAAAGGATTCAGTATAACAGAATAACTTTAATAATGCAGGAAATTACTTGTATTAGTTGAATATGAATTGCCAGAATTAATTTAGTTAAGTGTAATAATGCAGTAAGCAGAAAACAGTCCCAATTTAGTCGGTTAGCCAAAATTAAACGGTAAAATTAGTTGTCCGGAATTACTCGAAAGTGGTCGAGGTAGTTCGTATATGTTTGTAGGTAATTGGGATTGGTTTGTTTTTTTGAATTATGTTGAGTACGTTGTCTTGTGATTTTTCTTTGTGAATTATTAGCGATGTGTATGTTCTATTTGTTGTTGTTATTTTATGCGAAGTTGTAGGATGTTTCAGTGATGATGTTTACCTTTATTTATTGGTAAAGAATTTGGTGATATGGGCTTATGCCTGGCGACGTGAATGTGTTGTTTATGTTGTGTGACGTGCATTATTGATTTGCATGCATTGCATATTTTAGCGACGACCTGGATTGACAAAATTAGCGACGAAGGCTTATGCCTTGTTTGATGCCTCTATTAATTGGCATTTGGCGACGAGGGCTGAAGCTCTGTTGGTACCACATGCATGTGCATTGCTTAGAGTCATATTATAAATGAATTCTTTGTTGATGATGTTGTTGTGATAATATTGACAATCGTGTCGTGATGATGATGTGTTGCAACATGTTGCTGGTGACTTCATGTGAGTTTATGCTAACGTTGTGTTGTGACAGGTATTGTTGGGAAGCTGCGAAAATAGTAATTATAACTGTTATTATAATTAACTAGTGTGTATACCCGTGCGAGACACGGCTTTAATTTGTATTAGTTTAAATAATTATGTCTATTACATATAAAATAATTATATTTCGAATATCTAATTAAAATAATAAAATAGAGATAATTTAATTAAAAATTAAAATTAAAATAATATAATAATATAATAATATTTTTTGTCTTATTAGTTTCATTTTTTAATACAATATTTTATCGAAATTATAATTATTAAATAATAATTTTAGAAGAAATTATAATTTTATAAAAAATTATAAATCACAAAATAAATTTATAGTAAAATATATATATTTTTAAAATATAGTATTTACTATTAATATAGATATATTTGTTTTATTTAAATATAAAATGATTATTTATTATAAATATATATATTTTTTCATATTAATATCAACAGAGATATTAAGTATATTAAAAATAAATAAAATAAAATAAAATATTAAATCCTTTATAAAAATAATTTCCACAAATAGTGACACATATATCTAATCAAACGTGTGAGAATGAGAAAAGTTAATCTAGAAACGGAATAGAAAGTATTTATTTTATAATTTATTTTTAAAATAATCTTTAAACATAATAATTATTAAATATACTAAAATAAAAGTATCATTAATTATAATTCTAATATTTTGAAAGATTAATCTTTGCAATTGCTCAAAGGAGATTATTATAAAATATTATTTATATTATAAAAATTTAAAAATATATATTTACAGATTAATTTTATTTATGTGATCATAAAATAATTATGATTTGTTTATATTAACATATACTTTCAATGTCATTTAATTCATATATTACTTATGATTTGTTTTATTTAAATATTATTAGTTATTTATACTATTTATTAGCAATAAATATTCAAATAACTTTTTTGACATGTTATTTATGCAATTTATCTCATCAATCTCTAATATGCACTATTACATTTAAGTAATATTATTTTGAGATGTTGAAGAATATTAATTAATTATTTTAATTCCTAATTTGTAATATATATCTATATATATATATATATATATATATATATATATATATATATATATATTTCATTAAAACTTAGTATTTATAAATATTATTTTAATTGTATAAACAATAATAATAATAATTATTTTAATTTACTCATTAATTAAAATTTTTAACATTTAACAACAATTTGAAGAAAAAAAAACTCTAAACATAGAAAATGCGCTTAAATTAGAATAAATCATTTATTTCAAAAAAGGCTTAAAATATAATAAATCATTTAAATCAAAAAAATACCATATTATAAATTTTGTTTCATCGTTCACTTTAACATTTAATTTATAATTCAATTATAAATCCAACACATTAAATAACAATGATTAATATTAACAAAAATTTATTAGTTTTAAAAATCATGTACAAAATATTTAATATATTACTATAAATTTAAAATTTAACAATAAATATTTGCATATTTTGACCTCTAAATAGATTTGATAAATATGTGCTTACATATATCTTTTTTCCTTTTTTAGGTGAATTTTTCACGTCGACATTTTGTTTAAAATATAAATAAAAATAATAATCTTATGTATCATAAAAAATTATTTATTCAGCAATCATAATTATCATAATTATCTCATGTTTTTAATAAAAATAAATATTTGTATCATTTTTTAATATAAATCTTAACATTTTATCATTAAAAAGTAACATGTCATTTTGGTTAGAAAATAACAATCGCGATCAAAAAGCACGAAAGTAGCAGAATCAGTTTCATCTATTACTCTGAGTTTGACACGGAACCTACATATATTAAGAAGTTGGAAAACTATATATTACATATTTTTAAAATAAATAGACAGATTAGTCGTTAATATATGAAATAATTGAAAAAAATTACAATTAAACACCTTGGGACAATTGTCCAAATATGCTTCTCACACTTTGGGCAGAAGAACCTTCTGGAATCTACAACAACACCCTTATTGCAGACACATGCAGCCGTGCCTAACACAACACAAACCATGTGCCTAACACAACACAAACCATGTTCTGTAGACATATAAAACAAAATAACAATGTCAAATAAACCTATAATACAAAAAGCATGAGTTAAATGTAGTTCCTCTATTGTTTTAGATTGACTCAGATTCAAGAAATCTTCTTCCAAACTCGTCCTCATATAGCTAAATCCTCATATAGCTAAATGGTTGAGTAGGTGATCCAATGTTATCGCTAATAAGAAAGAAATAAGAAAGAAAAAAGTAAAAATCAATTATTAACTTTCAGAAAAGACTTAATTATACAAATTGAATAGCTAAATGGTTGAGTAGGTGATCCAATGTTATCGCTAATAAGAAAGAAATAAGAAAGAAAAAAGTAATAATCAATTATTAACTTTCAGAAAAGACTTAATTATACAAGATATTCAGCTTTAAAGAATCTGCCTCGGGTATGTTTGGGTTGAACAACAGTTTGGTACAATTCATTGCATTTGCATCTGGATTTTTCCATTATACAATTTGACTTTCAAAAACTTTCAAAAACTGAGCAAGAAGAACAACATTGTCGGGGTTACCAGATTTTAGGTATGCATCAAGTTCATCAACATATGGTCCAAACAGCGTACGGGTACGGTTATTGGATTGTAACGTACGGTTATTGGATTGTAACGTACGGTTATTGGATTGTAACTCTAACGGCATAAAAAATTATATTTTTAATCATATGACTTACCCATGGGATTGTAACTCAATAACCTTAAACTTAGTAGTTACACCGTTCCTTTCATAGACCCTTTCACGTCCAACAGCCGACAAAATGGCCACAACATCTATTACATAGATAATTAGATTAGACAAATTAGATGATGATATAATTGAATAATAACGAAAATTGAAGACAATAAAAAACAAATAGAATATTTGTTTTGAATTAAATAAAAGTTTTACCAATCAAGTAGTCCATATCAATTTTCCCAGGACACAAATGAGTAAGGGGTTACTGTTATGGGATCATCACCAATTTCTGTAACCACAATAGAACTCTGCAAATTCAACTTAAATTGATGTTTCGTGGTCCTATACCCTCCAGTATTAGCGGCAACCCCAAAATATTGAAAATTATAAACAATACTGTCACGAATCTTATTCTCAAATCGAGACAGGAGAGCCTTACGAACAGATGCTTGTATCTTGAAACCCTATAAACAATAACAAACAAATATCAGAATAAAATGATATATAATAATATGCAAAGAAAAAAATTACAAATCAAACAACAACAACAACCTTCTCATCGATTAAAACCATCTCCATCGCATAATGTTTTTGTTTACAATTCATGTCTGGCACAAACCACAATCGAATAACTCGAACAACAACGTTCCATGATTCTTTTGTTGGTGTGATTTCAGAAACAAAATCGTATCTTGTGGCCGCCATTGTAAAATATTGGAAAATTGAAACGGTTCAAAGAGAATGAGGATTTGGAGATGATATAAGTCATATTTATATATGTAGAATAAGCAATCATACAAAGAAATTGAAAGAACAAACTTGGAATTGGGAAATATGCAGAAACCTTGAATTGGGAAAAGAAACCTTGAATTGGAAAAGGGAAGAAGAACATGAATAGATGGAGGCGTGTGGGAGTTGTGCCGTCAATGCAATTTAAGGGCAAAGAATGGGAAACGAAAAGAACGCATGAAAGGAGGTTCTGCCGTCAATTGTAAATTCAATGCAATTTAATGGAAAAACAAAAGGTGTGTGGAAAAATTTGTGTAGGGTTAAAAATTTGTAGAATAAAAATATTTTATAAGTATTTACAATTAAAGTATATATGTTATTAGACAGAAAAATTGAATTTTTTTAAAATAAAATATATATCTTATATGTCATTAAAAATAATAAATTCATCAAATTATAATGCAAAAATATGAGATTGAGGTCAAAACTATTTTAACTAAAAAAAGATTAATTTCCTAAATGAAAGATTGAGGTCAAAACTATTTGTATCAATTTTATAATATAAAGGTTAATATTTTATCATAAAAAAATATTATTTCAACTGAATTTTATTTTTCTTATATCATATGTCATAATATCTTATATTCCATCCGTCTAAAAATAAGTATCATTTAATTAAGTATAAAATATTTGTTTATCGAAGGGATATCATTCTTAGTACATTGGATTAAAATAAATATTTTCTATATATATATAATTATTATAAGGTATTTTCTATATTTTGTTAAAATTTTGTGTGAACTAATTATAATAAAAAAAATTATATTTCTTATTTCTTATGTTAGGTAAAAATGCCTTTTATAAAATTAACTATAATTAAATAATTAATAAGTATTCAAAATTTATTGTGTGATTCTATGTTTAAAAAAATTAGCATATTAATAGATTTATTTTTATTTCTAATTTACCTTCTTATATAATGGTCAAATAAAAAAACTTGAAAGTAGAATTTACATTTTGTATATGGTAAACATGAAAATAAGATAATTTTGAAAAAATTACATTAAAATGATTAATTAGATTTGTATCATACATTTAATTTAGATAACTTTATTTATTTTAAAAAAATAATAAGAATGAAAAAATAGAAATATAAAATAACTTTACCAGTGAATTTTGTTTTTGGTACAACAAAATATTTATATGATCAAATTAATTGTGTATCATTTATATTTTAGAAAAAAATAGTAAAAATCATTTATGTTGGCTATAAATATTGGTATTAATTATTAATAAATTCTATAAAATAAACTGAAATAATTCTTAATGAATCTCAAACTTAATTCTATTTTTTCTTTTTATAATTATTATAATTATTAATTATATAGAGAAAGTAAATTTACGAATTTATATTATAGTTTTATATTTATTAAATGCATTTTAATTCTTCAAAATATGAGTATTCAAAATATGTCTTAACATTTTTACTTTGTAATAATGATCATAAAAAATTAATGGGAAGGAAATTAATGCTTCATTTTGCATCGAAACAATACAAAAGTTAATGGGAAGAAAAATAATGTGGACGGTTCATTTTTCTAAAAATCCCAATTGCTGTGTAAGCGTGACATTACAGAATTTGTGTAATGATATCAAAAATTAAAATAAAATTAATAATAATTAAATAAAAGAAAGTTTCCATTTATAGAAAATTTACAAATAGAAGAATGCATGAGAATTTGACAAGTGGCAAACTTGCCAAAGTACTCATCTTGCTTTTTTCTATTGTATGATGTTATTTACTATGTTATTTTGTTGATTGTTATGTTGTAGTTGGTTGTAGCGGTGAATATTGTATGATTCTAGATCTAATATATTAGTTATCATACTTTTGCTTATATTTTTCGATATCTCACCCTTTCTATTTGTTCGTCGTTGCCTTTATACTGGTAACGTGCAGGTATCCAAATGTGAGGAGTTAATCGCGGTTAATTCAAGTCAGTGTCAATTGCTCTAATACGTAACACTCGGGTGAACGTTGTTTGCTTAATTTGTTGTAGTTGCTTAAATTGTTAAAGTTTATGAATAATGTGAATACTTGATCACGTTGATTCTCGAAGTTGGGTTAGTTGAATAATTATGCTAAGTGAAGTTAAATAATGTTAATAATATTGTGAAATGTTTTGAGATTGAATAAAAGATGTATTATTGTTATTATTGAAGAATTATGATTTTGTGGTTTAGATTGATTAACTGAATTAATTGAAAAGTGTTGTTATAAGTTCATCCATGATCTAAGTGTTATGTATTTGTATAGTTGTGACTAAATGCATGTTGTTTTGCAAAGAAATTGTGACATCCCTTGTATGATTATCTTTTCCGCACTCTGATTTGAATAATATTTGATGGGTAGATTTGGGGTGTTACAGAAACCGTCATCTCCCCTATTCAAAAGATCGACGATGACGAAATGGTCTCTCCCCTTGAATACGTTTCACTGAAGAGAGACAAATTCACAACATCTTCCTTTGTAGAAGTTGAAGATGACGAAGTCCAAATCTTGGAAACAAACAAGTCCAAGAAGATCTAAGAAGCACCAACGATCTTCCAGTCAATTCCGGTACCAGTCAATGTTGACCCCAGTATAGCTTCCTTGCTCAGAACACTTAACAAAACCAACGCCTTAATCCTCTAGTAAAACAACAGGATCAGAGCCTTAGAAAGAGGATGCCAGTCGAGATCTCCTCCGCAAAGGTACCAACGACGAGAGTCTCACAGTTCGTCTCCCTAACAACATTCTGCTCTAGAAAAATTAGGAACCTCACTGATCAAGAAACGCGAGTGCACCCCTCCACACAGAGTCGATGTTCTCCAGTCACAAAAAAGACTAGAGGCATTCTCAGAACATTTCTAATCACTCATTATTTATTTATCGTCATGACAATGACATCACTTATATTCTTCTGTATATGAATGAAATTATCCTTACTGCGTGATCCAACTTCCTTCGTGAATATATTATGTACAAGTTAAATTTTAAATTTTCAGTGAAGAATCTAGACACACTAGGTTATTTTATAGGCATATTTGTTACAAGATATTCAAGAGGTATTTTCGTCTCTCAAAAGAAATATGCATAAAAGATTCTTGAACATGCAAGTATTTCTTTTGTAAGCCATCACCTACATTGATAGACACCAAGGTGAAACTTAGTGGGTCTTCATTTGATATACTCGTTATACTCTTGAGTTCAGCCTCCATATATACCCCTCCCTCACTGATAAGCCTCTTACACAAACATTGATTCTTGAACGTGCATGTAGAGACATTGATTCTTGAACGTGCATGTATATTCTTGAATGCACATCTTATTCGATATAGGCATAAGAGATTCTTGAACGTCTATGTATGTTCTTATACTAGCCATCATCTACACCGATGGACACCAACGCGAAACTTAGTGGGTCTTCATGTAACTTTTATCATGATCTAACGAAATAGCATAGTCTTGTTGACGCATTACAATACTTGACATTTACAATATTAAGATATATCATATGCAACTTAGACACATATGCAACTTAGAAAGTATGTCTTTTTATGTATGATCCAAAAATACAATACATGTCTGTCTTAAAACAAATCATTTGATATATTCATGGCACTCTTAAGTTCAACCCCCATTTATATCCCCTTATCGTAAAACAAATCATTTGATATATTCATGGTACTCTTGAGTTCAACTCCCATTTATATCCCCTTATCGATCGACAAGCGCATCTCTTGCATAAACGTTGGCTGGGTTGGATGTCCATACACTAAAGGCCTATCTCTAGTTATTGTGTGTATGTTGCTGATAATTTGATCTCTTGGTCCGCAAAACGTCAACATACCTTATCTCGATCAAACACGGAGACCTAATATCAAGGAATAGCTAATGTCGTGTTTGCATCCTGGTGGATTCGAAATCCACTTTTAGAATTACATTGTCCTATCACAAATGTCACTTTAGTCTATCATGACAATGTCACCAGGCGTAAAACTAACAGAAAAAGAAAGAGGGCCATAATTTGATCAATAAATGATTGTTATAGTCTAGTCCTTAGAAATATTATTGATATTCCCAATACTTCATAATTTATTAGTGATTCAGTACCAAGTTACCCTTACATTGCATAAAATAAATTACCGCTACATATGCTCAACTTATTGAGGCTGATATATACAAAATAATGTGCTGTACAAAATATGATAATAAAAAACTACACTTTAACAAGATTAAAAGTTACACTAACATGCTTAAAGAAGGGAAGAAATCAGAGCTACCTTTCAAAACAAGTGAGGCCTAAGTGTAAACAGAATTTCAACTTCTAAAGAAGCGCAGCGGAACATGTCGATGAATACAACAAATCAAGCAACTTTATAGCTGCCACCATTTACGATTTTCCATTCGTTTAGCAAGTTCACTTGCCATGGAAGCAAAGTCTTGTGCCCCATTCTGCAACTCTTCAGTACGTTCGTTGAGCAACTAGGAAACATGACGAGAAGACATGGTTAGATAGAAACCTAATAAACAAAATTTGAAAATACCAGCATAGTCCTTAGAGTAATAATCTTACCTGGAGTTTTTCTTGCCGCTCTACAAGCTTATCCTTTGCAAGTGCAGCTGCCGTAGCGGCATCCTGAAACAATTGACTAGGTCAACACGTGTGAGCTTTAACGGGTAACCTACATAATTTTCAAGTCTAAGATTTACCCCCGTCTTTCTGTATTTTGCCTTAATTTCTTCTGTTGTTCTAGCTTTTGGTTTTGGGTCTGTGGCTAACTCCTCAAGTAACTTCTGTCTGTCAGTTTCTTTTGCTTTTTCTGCAAGGCAATCACTCATTCAATGCTTAAAAGATAAATATTTTTTGGAAAAATATAATAAAATTAAGACATGCCTTTCTTGTCAACATGGATTTTCTGATGAGATAAAAAGACCGCAGGTTCATCAATATGAATTTCATCTGCAAGAGAATGAAAATACTTAAAAAAATATAAACAATAGTTGGTAGTAGAAGATGTTAGGTATAGCTGGTAGATGTTAAGGACAAACCTATGTCAAGCTCAAAATCATCCAACCTATCTTCGGCACCTGAAGAAGGTTTTAAAAATGGAGGACTGGAGAAACATCGTTCTAAATTTTCCAAATAATTATTATGAACTGCTTGATTTGTATCGTGATCGGTTTTCTTTGCTTTGAAGTTCTTGGCTATATTAAGGAAGATAGCAGGTGCTCCCTATGGTAACATAAATTGAATCACAAATCCAGAAAAAATTAATGGGAGAAACAGAAGTGCAACAAGCCTGAACAAACTGGACCTGTTTTTCATTTTGGGTTGGAGATATGCTCTCGGTAACATCTACTGCGGCTGCAAGAACTTCATCATGAAGAGAAGAAAAAGACTCTGGACTCCTACAATATTTTGAAAGTTCCTGTTAGAAATCAAAATTCTAATAGTTAATGAGATTACATATAATTTTATCACAGATTTTGGTAGAGAAACTGTCACATTCAGCGACCACCTGTGAGTTGTCCGGGCCTCTCTTTTATAGGAGCTCTTAAATTTGATTTGGTTGTTTTATGTCATAAGTTGCGTTGTGTCAAAATAAATTATCCAATACTTAAGAATATGAAATATAGTGATCTAAATTATGGGGCTAAGATTTGATGGCTAAATAAAAGTGAGTTTTTTATTTCATCCCATAGGATAGGAGTGAAAAACACCCTATGCAATTCCGAAAATGCCCTCGGAAAATAGGAAATATACTTCCGATTCGCACCCTATACAATTATAATTTATCGTTTTGAGATACACCCTTCAAAAAGCGAAAAATACAACCGGAAATGCACTTCCGGTGCAAACCGGAAGTATACTTCCGGTTTTCAACCAAAGGAAACATGTTCACCCCAAGTGGCATGAGACACTTTTGGTTGTTATGGTATCAATTTTACTTATAGTAGAAACCGGAAATAAATTTCCGGTTTGTACCGGAAGTGCATTTTCGGGTTTTTTTAAATGCAATTTAAAAACAGTGCGCACCGGAAATATATTTCTGGTTTTAGGGGTATTTTTGGAATTTCACGTGGTGCCTAAGAAAAAATGGGGTGGGTTAAGAAATTCACAAATAAAATATACATGGCTAGAAAGGAAGAAACCAGAAACTTACCAGAGCTCATTTTTGCAGGATAGTGATAAGAAAGCAACTTCATTTCCGTTTACCTATAAAACAAGATAGCCACAAGTAAGATTATAATTAAAACCAAAAGCTATAAAACAAGATAGCCACAAGTAAGATTATAATTAAAACCAAAAGCTAACGGAACCCACATTATCTGTAAGAGGTTGAAGAGTTATTCATGGCTCATGCAATGTATTTTCTTACAGTTTTCAGTTGAAGTGATAAGGGAAGTCTTGACACAACAGTTGAAATTATTGTCGTGCAATGAGTATAAGGCAGCCTAATAATGGATCTAATATTTTCTTACAATCGAGTTTAGTAGGAATGAGTTAGTTTAGGTCCAACCCAAATTCTAAGATGGTATCACAGTCTGGTTTAAGATTCGTCGGCCCATCCAAACCGGTTTTGTAGAGATGAGTTAGGTTCACCGCAAATTCTAATATGGTATCAAAGTCTATCCAAGATCCGTTGGGCCACCTTCTATCAAGTTGTTTTTGTTATTGGACCACCAACCATTTATGTCCATGCTCCGCATGTCCATTCATGTAGGGATGTGTTAGGCCCAACCCAACTAAGATGATCAATAAAGAAAGAGATTAAAATGGAACATTTTTCCATCACTATTTCAATAAAAAAGTCTAGGCTACTAAATTTCTTGCATGATTAACTGTTCAAAAAGGTTTAAGTGAATAGCCATTTGCTAAGTGATTTGTACTGAATTAAGTACTTGAGATTTGTAAAGAAACGTATCAAAATAAGACAGCCACAGACCAATCAAATAAGTTTTGGCAGCATATACTAACAGAATAACTTCATTATAACAATAAGATAATATTCAAACCAGAATTGTTTGTCCATATGTTGAAGAGCATATTGTCTTCTCCATGTCGGTCTTCAAGTTCCATCTTAGGACTGACATTAAAGAGATTTCTCCCAACACTTCAAGAGTTGGTAAGGACCTGCTCAAAGGGACATCAAATCCATCAAATGATTATCAAGAAGAGTGACAAGGAGAAATATAGTGAAGTAGACTATAATGTCAAAGATAGTATGATCCAAAAACAAAGTTATCATAACACTACAATAAATGACACAGATTTGGAGCAAAAAAGATATGATTTATCTAATGTTTTATATACAATCAGGAATATAAAACATTAAATATTGCTGATGAAGCTAGACTGGGACTTTAATATTGGGACGGAAGAGAGTCCAAATTCCAGCCAACAATATAATGTGAACTAATAACCGTCCATACACAGTGCTTGTTAGAATTTAGTGAATCAGTTGATATTCCTTTAGCTGTACAACTTCCTCGATTACTTAATATTTTTAGAGTATATAACTTCCTAAGTTAGTGCAAATCAATTAGGCATTTTTAATGTATATATTGTAACACCATTATAAATAAAAGTTTTGTGATCTAAATTAGATGCACATGAACTGTATAATATTCTTCATGGTATTGGCTACTTTGATGCTGATTGGGCAGGTTCGCCATCCAATAGAAGATCCATTTCTGTATAGCGTCCTTGTTGAAGGTAATTTGATATCATGGCGGAGCAATAACCACAATATAGTTGCAAGTTCGAGTGCAAAAGCAAAGTATCTTGTTATGGAAGCAACAACCAATAAACTTGCATGGTTAAGACAGTTACTCTAGCAACTCAATTTAGGAGATGTAAAGTCAATGAAACTAATTTGTGATAATCAAGTTACACTTGAAATATAAACCAACTGATATATAAGAGAAAATAGGGAAAATCCTTTTGAGTTATATAATAATACGATTAATTGTACAATTCACTATAATACAACTTCCTATTCACTCACGGGGTTTTATCTAAATGTCTCTCTTTCTCTCGTATTTCAACATGTTATCAGAGTATATTGAGAGAGAGAGAGAGAGAGAGAGAGAGAGAGACATTTAGACAAAATTGTGACTGAATAGAATAGCACTACGTTAGTTATATTATATAGTGAATTGTATAGCTAATTGTACTAATTACCCAGGAAATATGCTACGGCATATTTAAGGAATACATTACGGAATATTCTATTCTACGGTATATACAAATATCAACACTCCTCCTCAAACTTAGAGTTTTGATATTTACTATTAAGTACACATTTATTATTAGTAGTGAGAGTTTGAACACTAAATACTATTCTCAAACTCCTTTGGGTGTTCCAACTCAAATACTTGAGCTACTCCTTGGGGACCTCTTTACTTTACTTTTAATATGAGGGGTTCTTGAGTAGGGTGTACTAGCTCAATTCATTCTTATAATAGAGTAAAACGAGTGAGTTCAGTACTATCTGCCCAAAATATGAATTTTCTACTGTATAAGTAATCTCAACTTTGACTTGTGTATTTTCAGATTGAATGTTAACTTGCATTCCAGAAGCATTCTTCTAAAGAGAGTGCAAAACTACCATATGAAAAATCACACTGCCACAATTAAATTATTGACCTATTACAGTGTCTTGTTTCCATCCAGATACTTGCCTATAATGTGTGCATTGAAATTGCATTTGATTTTACTTTCGGGTTCATTTTCGTATTAAAAACATATCCCTTCTTTCAGTATCGATCGCAACAAAGTGTGCATCACTTGCTATAATGGATTTGACCTTTTCTTGAGCTAATGCATGACAGATATTGTTATAATGAATAAGAGCGCTTAGTCTTGTAAGCATTTCACCTTAGTTCAATGTCCCCAGTCTGGTACAGAACAACTAGAACAAATTCTTTGTCATCTTCTTTGAAGATGGTAGTCCAGCAGCATTGTTGTACAAGATTCACCTTCAATATGTACTCATTGCTACCCTGTAGTAAGGCAACTTGATTAATTGGTAGAAAGGAATAAAGTAATATTTGAAGGATAATGGAACTGGGGAATGCTACCTCAATCACACAATTTAAAGAGTGTAAGCTCAATTCACTCTCATAGCAAAATAAAACAAGGGAGCTCAATAATTTCTTCCCAAAATATGAATTTCCTATGGTAGTAGTAGTCTCAACTTTGTCTTGTGTATTTTCGGATTCCACGTTAGTATGCATTTCAGAACCATTCTTTTGAGGCGACCAGGTTTGCAGTTTTTCAGCAGACAGTTCAGAAGTACCATCTGGAAAAACACAGCGCCGTAACTAATTAATTTTTTTTACCAATTATAATATCTATTTTCCTTAATCCAAACACTTGCCTATAATGTGCATTGAAATTGCATTTGACTTTACTTTTGGGTATATTGACCTATTACAGGCCATATTCCCTGTTTCAGTATCTAGGGCAACAAAGTGTGCATTCCTTGTCAAAACAAAGACTAGCCCCTTTCCAGAGTTGTCAGAAATATCAGATACAGATTCCTGTGGAATCTTTAAGCTGGACTTGTCTGAAAATTTTACTTTCAGAGAAACTACTGCTGAAGATGTGTCAGATTCAGCACTTGTAAGAAACAGAATTGATGATGTAATGGTGTCAAGCATGGCCACCTGCAAAGTATATTTGAAAATATAAGTTGGAAAGTTTAACTCAAATTTCCATTCAACATTTCCAAACAAATAATAACCCATTTCTTTAAAAAAAAAAAAAAAGAGTTAATGGAAATCTCACCTGCCCATGTTCATATCCAACTGCAAGCTTCCCTCCAAGATTTGCAAACTGTAGCCCACATACAGCAGAGTTTTTAAGGGAAAACACTGCTTTGCAATAAGGTCCATCCCCTTGATTCACATTATAAACTGTCTCATAACATAAGAACAGATTAAAATCAGATATTAGAAATATCAAATTACTTTTAAGTATAAAGAAATTGATGAAAAACAACTAAAGCCATTCTAAATAAAACTATCTTATTTCCCATGATCATTGGGAGTAGATCACTTTCTTTTTACAGATGAAGTATACTACAGCCGCATCATGATTAGATGATTGCTTCCCACTTGTCTAGATTCCCATAGATAAAGGGAAGCATTCGCCACATGAAATACTGAATGATAGGCTAGAGGAGTTGGGGTTGGTAGCAATGCTTCTGAAATGCAATTTTAAATTTAATCTTCCAATTGTACCCTCTAATAAATACTCTTAATTTATTATTTTTCCACTTAATATTAATGTTAATTTGAATAATATGGGACGGAGGGAGTAATTGATTATGTAAATAAACCATGACATGATAGGAAAGGAAGATAGAGTTATATAGCTAAAGATTCTGCCATTCCAACATTGCATGCAAACCAAATGTGCCAAACGCACAAGGGTCTTATACAAAACTTCAGCCTTCCACAGAGTTGTGAAAGCTGACTTTTTAAGTTGTCTACAATTTCCTATATTTATATGTGAAATTTATGGTGGGTACGGAAGACACTCTTTATTTATCACAACTCACAGATTAATATGCAAACTAAGTTTCAAAAGTTTAGGCTCTGGTCAAACCTTCAAGTAAAGCTTAAGACAAAAGACAAGCAAAACTCACTCAATCATTAAATTTAAAAAATTCCAAATTGAGACACCCATTTAGCAAATTTTCTGATTTTCGCAGCCAAATTTCTTGAACAGAAACAAATAAAGAGAGATTTTGTTTGCAATTCAAACAAAACAGAAAATGAAGAAAGAGAACTCAACCATTAGTTCCATTTTCTGTCACAAAATGCAAAGTTGTGTCATCTGACCTCCTTGTTAGCCCATATAAACGAACCTACATAATCTAATTGGTTAAAGTGAAGACCTTTTTGAATGAGGAGATAATGAAATATAATAAATACATCATAATTCTAATAACGCACAACACCGCTTTCATCACCAACAGCCAGATGTAAAGTATTCGGGCAGAAATCCAATGCTGATACTGGTGAACTTGCGCAGCCCATGTTAGCATCATTGACCTGACAATTGAAGAATTGATTGTCTGTCATGAATACCAGCTTAAGTCTTCAAATATATGAGTTTTGATCATGGTTATCAAATGTCGAGAATGGTGGCTCCATCCATGGCAGATTGCGGGGACAGACTTTTTGACGACCACCATGTTCAATCTGTGAAGGATGGCAGCACCATGGGGTTTTAAGGCAGCTACATATGGCTGATTTTTTACTTTATGCCATGGTCCACCATCCTCCATGGATAACACCGGTTGTGATTAATATATTAGACTTTAGAGCAACATTCGGGGGAGAGCGGGAGACTGCTAGTTAAAATTTGTACAGTATGCTAACGGCTAACCTCAGGTTTTATGTTGTAAACAAGTGACAGAGCAGGATATGAAGCATCCCATATCCGAACAGATCCATCTTGGTAACCTGCTATGTATATTTGAATGATAAGATGGTCTTCTTTGAAAAGCTGACCTGGAACACCACCAATCAAAGGCCACTTCATCTTCATACTTGTCTGATTTTGTAATGAATGCTGCTTTGCGGCTACAAGAATCTACATAGGTATCATTTCCCATTACTAGCAAGTGTCCACAATTGATTTTGTTTCCAGTAATCTTTTCATAAAAGGTTAAAACTTAAGTACAGTGCAATAGGGACTGTTTCTAGATCCTACTATTCGCAACTAAAAATATAGAATAACTGTCGCATAATAATTAAAGGGTACGAAAAAATAAAGTCACTTGAAGAAACAAAAAACTGACTCTTTGTTAGAGGAAAAGTAAGACCAGTACAGTACCTATGGTATTGCTTGCATAATTTTAAAAAATAATGTTTGTACTGCCAATGTAACACCTATGTTACAGTTACCGTAAGAAAAACAACTGGCCGTAAGGAAGAAAAGTCTTAAAACTTAAAAGTAATAAATATTAGTTATGCTACCTCAGACAGGGCCGTAAATGACATCACATCCTGGCATACAACATCAAGCTTTGCTGTTGTCATCTGCGGTTCAAGAGTGGGAATGACGACGGCATATTGCATTGAGGGAGAAGAAGTCTTCCTTTTTTGCTCAGACATCAAAGAAGATAAACAATTATTGTCGTAAAGATCCAGTTGTCCAGGATTTGTCAATACAAATAGCATATTACAATCTCCTTCTGAATGGCAATCACTAGGCAACAAAACCATATCAGCAAAAGAACCACGAAGTGCAACATCAATGCGGCCAGTGCATTTGAGACTTTCTATCCCACAAGACCAGTCAATGCTCAAAACCTACAAACATGAAAAAAGCCACATTATATGACACATTATTTATCTACCTGAGTTGAAGTAGTGAAAACTTACTAGGCCATTGACACAAGGATTTTTATATCTTAAATAGCAAAGTGAAAAACTAATTATAGCCATAATCAATTCCAATTCCTACTAATTATTTTTTCTTCAATAAAAATAATAATTAAGTAATAATGCACAGAGGATATACAATGTTTGCTTAACTTGTTCATGGGATCAGTTTTCTTCTAAGTCAAATAAGTCAAAATACAACTTCATTTGGATGATAGCATGTGCACCGAGAATATATAACAAAACCAAAGCACCAAGAGAATGAATATGAAGTATAGATCAGATACTAATTTACAGTACTCGTCTAGGACGATATTTCTTCTACCATCTAAAATCTCCAAGGAAAAAAAAACTTCTAATACAAAGAGGCCAATCATACATAAATTTTCACATTGACATCAATATCCCACTGAAAAGAAGATTTTTGCCTCCAGTTGATTTCCTCTTTCATCTAAACATCCTCTAAAACACTCGGAAGAGTGTTTGTTGTGTCAAGATTTTATGACAGTTTGAATTTGTGGATCTCATTGTTATGACCAAAACTACGGAAAATTATTCAGTTTTTCATAACCTTCGGTGACTGCTAATATTATCATAGATGTCTTTAACTATTATTATTTATTAAAACACCGTTATCAAATAGCTATTATGTGTATAAAGCTTACTGTCAGAACTTCTTCAGACCCAATTTCATCACCACCATAGACAAAAAGTTCACCCCCACTGCTGCTCAAAGATTTATTGGCGCACCAGTGAAGAAGAATAATAGGGAGCCTTCTATCTGCCGATGATAATTGAAGCTTGACAACATTATTTGACATTTTTTTATCTTCTTGATCTAATGGAGAGTCAGCAGTTGACAAATCCCAAAACATTATATCACCATCTACATAACCAACGGCGACAACTGATCCATCATTAGATGCCCAAGAAACAGAGCTGATTTCCTTATCTGCTTCAAGCTCTAATTTATCATCAGAATGTTCATCCTTAGGCTCATCTGGATAACTAGACACTTGCTTTATCTTCAATTTGATGTTCTTATGGTCTTTGATGAGAATAATTTGATCTTCAAAAGCATCCCATAGTACCATCACACCGTTCTCATATACCACCAACAGTCTGCAAAGCGATGATTTCAAGTAAATAAAAAAACACGGTAACAACCACAAATCATGCAAAACCTCAGCAACTACTGGATTTCAAAAAATTATTTGTGTTCATTTCAATATTTCATTGTTAATCACAAAAATATAATCAAGTTTTTACTTTGTTTCCTATTTTCAAAATCTTGTATATTAATGACTAATAGTGTCATAATAAAAAATAAAAACAGATTAAATTAAACTCACAGAATCAAATCTGATTTCCCCTAACTCTTCTACAAACAACAATATGAAGAAATTGAGAACTGTATAATAGTGTGGGTTTTATCGCGTGACAAATTAAGAGTTCACTTTCTTCTTACGGGCAGCCGGAGACAGTTAAATTTGGTAGGGAATGCACTTTTTACCAAAACATAGGGGGGTCTGTGTTAGAATATTAAGTTTAGAGTTGGGTGAAAATCAATGGTTACCACAATTTAGAAATGGGTTCCACATAAAGTGGTTGGACCCACACCAGTTTCCCTCGATAACAGAGTGTGTTAGAAAGAGTGTTCCTAGCACTTCTCCTAAGCTTATGCATGCAAAGCAGTAATGGGTTATACACAAAGGACCCGTGACTCGTGAGCTATAGAGAAACCCATATATAACCTATTGAACCAGTGAACATGGGTAGAGTATTGCATATACTTCATTAATTTCCATTCTATATGAACTTGTCTCATATTTATAAACTTAGAATGCAGTATCACACTCAAAATTTCACAGGAGACCCGTAAGTATGACCACCCAACTAGCTTAGCCATGGAGATCCAAAATAACCAAAAAAGTCACGCCTAAGTTTTAAGATGGTTCTTATCTTGCCTCTTAATTTCACAGGAGACCCATATCACACTCATAATTATAAACTTAGAATGCAGTATCACACTCATAATTTCATAGGAGACTCGTATGCATGACCACCCAACTAGCTTAGCCATGGAGATCCAAAATAACCAAAATTCACGCCTAAGTTTTAAGTTGGTTCTTATCTTGCCTCTTTCCATTAGAACAGGGTTGATGGAGAACTCTGACAACTGAAACATGATCAAGTGACATTCCAACAGCTTCTGCAAAGGTGTGCAACATTTTAAATTAAGTTAGATGTTAAACTTGGAGAAACTGTACGACTTCTCAATTGAAAAGAAAAATATAATATGCATAGGCACATTTATCTTGTAGGAACTTATTTTACATTTATGACGTACCACTTTTCTAACAATGAACTTCTCTAATATGGAAATTTCATAGTACAAATCTATTGCAATTTACACAGAATTATTATGGAGAATATATGAAAATAGGTAATAAATATCACCTGTGTAGGAATAGACTAATAACCTAGAACTCTGAATTATTAATTGTTAGAATAATTATATATTAGTAATAGATGTATGTTAATGCATATAATCAATATTTCTATACATAATTAATTAGTGTTTTAATTGAGGAATAAGTTAACAGGATTTTTTATATAATATACTCCCGATCTAACTGACCGGTCATACAGTTCCAACCATGATCTATCGGTTGCTTGATGGGTCCAAAGTAGCCAAATTGGTCCTCTTAGTCATTCAAACTAAACATGCCCATAAATTTCTTCTGAGAAAGGAGACTCCTCCATGGAGGATTCTGGTTCAGATTGGAGCAATTCATAAATGAAAAGGCAAATTCTGTGGGTACTGCTAAGCCAAGGGTTTGTTTCCTTGTGACTTTGGGTTATCCACCCTACCCTTTTTCAAAGTAGTGCAAACTTTGAGGCATCTTTCACTCGTTAGCAACCATTACTTAGTACTTTACCTTCAAAAAACCAAATGAGTAGGAAGGGAACACAGTTTCAATCCAGTGAACCTAATCCTACAACAACAACTAAGCCTTATCCCACTAAGTGGGGTTAGCTACATGCACCTTAGTGAATCTAATCTAACACCATAGAATGTTGTGGACAATAAATAATATACCAGCACTAACCTAAATTTAGACTTTTTAGTGAGGAATAACCTTAACCTGTTGTCAAAGCCTTTTTTGACCAAACCATCAAAAAGTTGATTTCAATGAAATAGTGGTGGATTTGTACTTTAATTACAACTCAAGATTAAATGAATTTCTCATTTAACGCTGTATTAAAGATGAAAATAAATAGTTATATCGTTGCTTAAGAGCTTAAACTTCCAAACAAAATGGTTATTGAACTAACGTAAAACATAACATGGAAATTAGCAAATGTCAAGAAAGAGTTTTTGATCCCCTAATATGAATTTATACATAAATTCAGGAGTAATTATTGTTGAAATATGAGAGACTAAGAGACATTTGAATAAACCGTGTGTTTTGAAAAGCACTACGGAGACTTTATTATATATAGAGATATTATAACTAATTACATGATATAGTCGATGTGGGACTATTCTATATACAAATATTCTTAACACTATTTACAAATATCAACACTCCCCCTCAAGCTGGAGCATATATGTCATATGCACCAAGCTTGTTACAAATATAATTAATTCGAGGACTTCTCAAAGGCTTAGTAAAAACATCAGCTAACTGATCGTTTGAATTGACAAAACTAGTGCTGATATCTCCAGATAAAATCTTCTCTCTGATGAAATGACAATCAATCTCAATGTGTTTGGTTCTCTCATGGAATACTGGATTTGAGGCAATGTGTAGAGCTGCCTGATTGTCACAAATAAGTGTCATCTGTAAAACGTCCCCAAATCTCAGGTCGTGAAGCAACTGTTTGAGCCATATAAGCTCACAGGTTGCGGTTGCCATGGCTCGATATTCTGCTTCCGCACTTGACCTTGCCACTACATTTTGTTTCTTACTCTTCCAGGAAATTAAGTTACCACCCAAGAACACACAATAACCTGAGGTGGATTTCCTATCGAAGGAGAACACGCCTAATCTGCCTCGAGTATCCTACAACTCGAGTGTGTCCCTTGTCTTCATAGAGTAGCCTTTTCCGGAGCTCCTTTAATATATTTTAAGATGCGAATCACACTTCCCAATGCCCTTCACAAGGAGAGTTAAGAAATTGACTTACCACACTAACGGAAATGAAATATCCGGCGAGTAATGTGAGGTAATTCGGTTTTCCAACTAATCTTCTATATTTTCCAGATCGGAGAGGGCCCCGTGGCATAAGTTTAGCATTGGGATCCATCGAGTGTCAATCGACTTGGAATTTAAGAGTCCTGTCTCCTCCAAAATATCCATAGCATACTTTGTGAAATCACAATCCTTGGATTGGGCAACCTCTATGCCCAAGAAGTAACGGTCGCCAAGGTCTTTTGTCCGAAATGATGACAAAGATGTTGTTTTACCCTGTGATTCCATTATGATCATTACCGTAATGACGATGTCATC
Source organism: Vicia sativa (assembly GCA_021764765.1). NCBI lineage: Eukaryota > Viridiplantae > Streptophyta > Magnoliopsida > Fabales > Fabaceae > Vicia > Vicia sativa. The sequence goes on along the minus strand of CM038795.1, from coordinate 160,104,511 downwards.
CACATACACAATCAAATAAATACACCCAACGGTGAGTGACGATAAAACACCGAGTGATCAACCTCACATCGTCATACCAAACTGTTGAATAACAGAGCTAAATCTTCCAAACCAAGCCCTAGGAGATTGTTTAAGACCATACAAAGACTCAAGACGGCAAACTAGTCCGAAGACCGAGCAACAAACCCGTGAGGTTGCTCCATATAAACTTCCTCACCGATCACCATGGAGGAATGCGTTCTTGATGTCAAGTCGGTAAGGGGCCATGGCGAATACGCCATGGAGAGAATAGTCGAACCGAGGCCATTTTAGCCACGGAGAGAAGGTGTCACCATAATCCAAGCCAAACACCTGTGTATAACCTTTGGCCACTAAACGTGCCTTGAGACGATCAACTTGTCCATCAGGCCCAACTTTAACTGTGAAAACCCACCTGCAACCTACAACAGATTTTCCAAGAGGAAGAGGAACAAGGTCCCACGTACCGCTCAAGAGCACACATCTCATCAAGCGAGCTTGTTTCACCGGTGAGATAAAGCATCACCTACAGTCTTAGGAATAGACACAGAAGACAAAGAGGAAATACAAGCATAATGCAAAGACGACAAACGGTGATAAGACAAGTTAACATAATGAGGAGATGGATTACGAGTGGAACGTATACCTTTGCGAAGTGCAATTGGGAGATTAGTCTCGGGGGGCAGGGCCGGAGGGGACGAAGGAGTTGGATCCGGAGGAGAGTCTATGGTGATTTCTGCATCAGCTGATGGTAATGGAGGTGGTCGTGGTCGACGCTGGTAAACCTGCAAAGGAGCTGACGGAGGTGGGTTGGCTGACAAAGGAAACGGAACTACCGTTGGTGGGGCAATAGTGGGAGATGAGGAAAACATGGGTGATGGGGACTCAGACCCTGTAGGCGTCGGAAAGTAAGGGAGTGACTCAAAGAATGTGACATCAGCAGAGACGAAATATCGACTAAGAGACGAGGAGTAACATTTATATCCCTTTGGGATCTTGTAGCCTAAGAACACACACTTATGAGAACGAACTGAGAGTTTGTCTAGCCCAGGACTAACATTATGGACAAAGCATGTAGACCCAAAGACTCTAGGTTGTAAGGGGTGAAGAGACTGGTGAGGAAATAGGATAGTGCTCGTTGGAAGAAAATTGATGCCCAACTCTGCAGTCTCATTAAGTCGACCATTAGTCCATCCTTAAAACAGATCTTTCGTTCTCATGAGACTTGCGAATCTGTTTGGGCGCGGGCTAAGATCCTTTATACCAATGACACGTCAAAATTTGCAGAATATTATTTCCCCTCGTCGCTTGGATGGTTCTATGGCCGAATACTTGGGCCGTGTTCAAGGTCTCCTTCATGATTTCAATGAATTGTTACCCCCAGCTGCCACCACTGCTAAGGAGCTTGAGCAACGCCGATCCTTCTTCATGCTTCTAGCTCTGTATGGCTTACCATCTTAGAATGTGCGGGTTGGGCCTAACTCGACCCTACAAAACCGGCTTGTAAGGTGAGGATTGCTCCCACTTATAAACACATGTTCAGGCCATATATTGTCCGATGTGGGACTCTTAACACCCCCTCTCACGCCCAGGAATTAGGGGCTGGAGCGTGGAATTAAATGGTGGGTGGCCCAATGGATCTTAGATGAGGCTCTGATACCATGTTGAAATATGAGAGACTAAGAGACATTTGAATAAACCGTGTGTTTTGAAAAGCACTACGGAGACTTTATTATATATAGAGATATTATAACTAATTACATGATATAGTCGATGTGGGACTATTCTATATACAAATATTCTTAACACTATTTACAAATATCAACAATTATAATCCTGAACTTATATCTCTCCCCACACCAAACTCAGCCAAAGGAAAAAAGTCAATGCTAATTAAGCCAGCCATTTTGGTCAATGCAAAAAAAAACAGTCCTGGTTCTAACTCAAATATGCCATAAATGAGCTATAAGAATGAGTACTTACCAGATATAACATTTGTGGGAACATAATAAGGTAAGATATTAATTTGTCTGTCTTCCAAATCAAACTTTAGCACATACACCAACCCATGCTCAGTTCCAACTAACCTGGATCACATTATCAGGGCAAAACTGTTTTAGACTCATTTATAAATATTTCATTTGAAAAATTTGATTGTGATGCAGATTCTAAATCATTTGAACAAGTATTTTACATGTAACTGGTGCCGTTTATAATAGAGAAAGAAGTTATTATGGATTCCCACTGCAAAGCAGAAGCAATTTGCTTGTTTCTCAAGTCCCAAACCTACCATTATCATAAAAATATTGAACTGCTAAGTAAATGAAACAGAGGAAAGGGAGAGAGATAAAACGTAAAAAGTAATCACAAGCACAAACGGCGAGTGCTAGTCATAGAAAGTACGGAAGAACTTTAATAGTTTTATACGTACCTGTATTTGATTATCACTTGAAACGCTAACAAGAAAACCGTGATTTTCCAAGAACTGTGAGAAAGATGTAAAAAGGTAAGACACATAGATGAAATTCTTCAAAAGCATTTCAATTTGACATCTGGAGTTCAATAAATATGTGTTGTTTGATACACAAACACACACACACACATTACCACATACGCATATCACTACACAGACATGGACTGCAAAGACACACACGCAGTTAACGAATAAACAAAAAATGTTATGAGGAAAACAATTCATATAAGACTAAATAACAGATAGACATTACACTTAGATCAAGTATCAACACGAATCCAGAACTGCAAACCTCTAAATTCTTGAATGATGTTTGCTTAGGAGAGATCATAACCCCTTCAATATTGTCACCGCCAAATACTTTTATCCTACCATCACTACAAGAGTGGAAAAAAACGCAAAAATCAATTCCTAAATCCACTAAACAATCTAAGTAGAAATCTACTACATTCTCACATCTAAGCTACTCATCAATCAATGCAATAAATGAACTATAGAACTTTTGAAATAAAATAAAAATCCACATCAAATGAAGCTAATAATAATACAATTTCAAAAGGGGAAAAACTCTTCATAGTATCCAAAAACACTACTTAACCTATTATCAGCTAGTCCCGTAAGTATAGAAAGTTTTCTGAATGATTAATATTTCACTTCCGTGTCAATGGAAATGGAAATTCCCAATAAAGAAGAAAAAAATTTGTAGCACAAACACCTCTGGAAAAATGTGTTTATGTAAATCGACACTGACACTTGTGATTATGTTTAATTTATTAATTTATTTTTTAAAATTATTACTGGTGTCTACGTATCAGAGTATGAATTCAGAGAGAAAAATAAAACAAATAGCAAGCCATTAATAACTCACAGTGTTCCTACTGCCAATAGACGTTGAACGCGATCAAAAGCAAGGATAGAAGCAGTCGACGGAACTCCATAGTGAAGAACAACTCGCGGATCGAATTTCGCCGATGAAAAACTACTTTGCGCCGCGTTCTGCTGCCGAACACCGTACAAAACGTTCAAAACAATATCAGTCACAGAATTCGTATTCATACGAAAAGAAAACTCACATCATTACACTTTTCAATGAAATCAAAGTGCATAGAAATAACTGAAAAAACGTTCCGTAGCATTTCTTCGATGAAGGATATTCATAAACACGAGAGAAATTGGAAGAAATTAGAATCTGTAACTGTAACGAGCGTAGAATTTAGCTGTGGAAAAAATTGAGCATGTACCTGATGAGATTGTTGTGGTGATGATTTGTGGAAGAATCTAGAAAACATTGTTGATGAAGAAGAAGATGGTGGTGGTGATGATCCGATTCGTGAGAGCTTTTAGCTTTTGCAGTTTGCTTCTTCTGTTGGAGAAATGTGTATTCCGATTTTCTGTTTCGTTGAAAGTTAGGTACCGTGTGAATCACCAGTATGACGCATTGTGTACGGACGCTACTTCCGATTGGATTGTTAGAACGGACGGTGATGCAAAGTTAAACCTGACAGTTCACACCCCCTAAACATTTTAATTTTACCGTATTAACCTTGTCAAATAAAAAATTATTTTATTATTCAATTGTTACATTTGGAATTTTCTCATTCATCTAGATTTTTCATTTAAATGTCGAATTTATCACAAGTATACAGGTTTATTGGATATTTAGGTACTTATCGATTTGAAAAAAAACATGTATTTTTTATCGAGTTTTTTAAAAATGTCTAATAAAAACTATGTTTCTCATGCTTTCCTAACAGATATTTTAAAAATTCTGGTAAAAATGCATATTTTGTATAGGATATTTGAAGAGAAAATAAATAGTGAAATATATTTTTTCCATCGTATATTTTAAAAAAAAAAAATGGTATGTGAGTCCCTCATAGGTGTATGATTTTCCCTCAAATGATAACGAAAAAAATTCTTCCATAATTTGTCTTGTTAATATTTATTTCCACTCTTCTTACGAATGATCTTAGTGTGTGTTTGAAACTACAACATCACGGCGAAAGACATTGGACCGTGGAAATGCAGCTCAAAACGTAGTTCCAAACATGCACTTAGGAGAGTTCCTATAATCCTTATGTTTAAATAGAAATCTCTTACAAGTTTTGGGAAGGTTTTATCGGATACATGTGTGAAGAAATCTCTTAGAGATGCTTGGCATTTTTTATGTTACAGTTTGTAACTTCTTAAGAAGCTTGACTCCATGTACCATGGTTGAATCACTTTTTTTCGTAGGATTGTCATATTCTCTTCTTGATTTCTATTTATCAACCCAATAGTGAAAACATCCTTTTTAGGACACCTCCAGACTTATGCCTCTTTAAAGAGGTCTTAATGATACTTATGGCGAGATAATGAGAGCTCACATAAGAAAGATGCTAGAAAAGATGAAATTTTGAGATTCAAAAAGAGTGAGAGTGACATACCTATTTATAGAGCGCCTCCTGATGTTTTGATCGAGTGTTTCTAAAAAGAAATAAATGGAAATTATGTTGATTGAAAATCAGATCCAAATCATTCTAAAATAGTTGTTCCAATCAAGTGGGTATGGGCTGGAATCAATTGGATAATCAAATCTTCTGGAATATTAAGCGTTTATCAAGGGTGCTTTGGATTTGATTGCATTGATGACTATGTTTAGCTTGGAATTTATTTGAAAATATATGCGGCAAAGCTCTTTTAATTGATTGTCATAAGGTATCAATCGATTGGGCTTACGCCAGTCAGTCTCCTTGGTGCATTTAGGTCTTGTGCTAGATTTTAATGCTTTTCTACACCCCAATTCAACTTTATTAGCACCTACTTTCTATAAAAATACTTAGAAACTCATCTTTTTTGTTAGTAAAAATAATTTACCAAGATGAGCAAAATCAAATCCACTATTTTAAAAGATTAGTCGGAGTTTTCTAATTCATTTTAACCTTAAAATAGTTCACTTCCTCTATTATCTAGAGGCCTTAATAAAACTTCCCTTAAAGGGAACATCAATCCCATTATTATGTGTCTTTCTTTATGTATCGTTGGATGCGAGAGTTAGTTCAAACAACAAGATGGATAAGTCATTTGAAGAGGGTTCTTTTATAGTTCTCCTTGAGGTTGATTCTTCTTTCGCTTGTTAGTGTTTCATCTTCTCTTCTTCTTTTTCGACGATTCCACTTGACAACACTTCTTCAGATCCTCTTACACATGAAGTTCTTTCATCAAATGTTCATCTTCCGAAGAACATTTAATTGTTGAGTATGTTCTTTCGAAGAAATTTGTCATGGTTATTCAAATGATATTGATGAATTTGACGATTCTTTAGTTTTTGAGCTTGTTCCTTCATCTTTGAGTAATTGAACTAGTATTGTTCAATTTTTCAATTATTTTCTCATTCTTATTTTTCCCGAAATTTACAATCACTTCCATCTTATGATTTAAGGTTGGATTATATCTCCCATTCTTAACTTTTAGATATTGATTAGTGACAATTGTTAAAATATGATTTCTAGCAATCCTAAGTTTTACAAAACATTGATGGATAATATCTCCATCTTCCTCGCCTCATGTGTTCATCTCCTTTTATTTGATACTTTAATATACTTTATATAACATTTTATATTATTCAAACAATTCGTGGTGCAGTTACGTTCACATCCACCCGTTTTGACATTCAAATGACATGTTATCCATAATATCCTTTTTGAATTGAAAATAACATTCGTAACTTATTCCCGTTTATAAAAAAATAATTATATCTAACGATAAATTTTACTTTTTTAAAACATATTTAAAGATTAAAATAATTATGAGATATTTTTCTTCATTATTTAAACAAATCATAAACTATATTATTAAAAATTTATTTAGAAAAATGAAAAACAAAAATTATTAAACATATTCTAAAGACTCATTTGTAAAGTTTGAATAGTGATAAATATGTATCTCATAAGTTTTTAGCTTTTATCATTAATTTTTTAAAATTATCATTTATCGTTAAATTTTCATGAATATCATTTAATATTTTTTTTATGATGCTTACAATTATAAAGTTAATTTGAAAAAATTATACGTTTTAGTTATTTCATAAGTATAAATAATTACTAAATCTCAATTAATTTTATTTTACTTTATTAACCTTTCTATAAAAATTTAAATAATTATAAAATATATTTTATTTCAAATAAAGAACTAACTAATTAGTAAATAATTTTTATTCTTATATTTTTAGAATAATAAATTAAATATATAATTTTGGAAAAAAAGTTATAATTTATAGTAAGAAGGATATTCGTGGTTTTTACAGATACTTTAGTCCTTATGTTTAATAATTATTAAAAATAAGTGATTTTTTTAAAATATTTTTTGAAATACGATATGTAATTGAATATAGATCTTTTAACATTAATGATTAAATATTCATTTTTTTTACTTATAATAACAAATAATTAAAAATGAAAATTTTAATATATAATTAACTATAAAAATTTAATATATATTTATATTAATTGTATAATGAATAAAAGAGAAAACTTAAAAATATTTATTTCACCGATCTAAATTGACTTAAAAAATCTAAAACTAACTCTGATATTGAAATAAAATTAAGAATTAAATAATAATTATGAAGAATTATTTAGTTTTCAATTCAGTAATAATGATTTTACTAAATAATAAAATCTCCTAAGGTCTATGTTAAATGATAATTTGACATTATTGTAATTATCATTTAATTGCCTTTAATATTTAAGAAAAGAAAAAAAATTGAATTTAAAGCTAAAAAATTGGGTTCTCGTATCTACATTAAAAACAACTTTTCATGTTAAAAATATTTTAACTTATTCATGTTAAAAAAAATTGTACTAATATTTCTTTTTTTCTTTTTTTGGAAAAAAGAAACATTATTAAAATTGTACTAATATTTCAATTTATAAAATTATTTGTTTTAGTAATTTATAAATTTTAAAAAATTACAAATATCTCTATTGATTTTATTTAATTTTTATTAACCTTTTTCTAAAAATATAAATAATTATAAAATATATTTTATTTCAAGTAAAAACTCTAAATTTTAACTAAAAAAAAGTAAATAATTAAAAAATAAATTAGTAGTATTAGACACCTAAAACCAAAACAGGGTATAAATGTGACACTCTGATTTAATTCAAATGTTAGATAATTAGGAATTTAATTATTTAATTAATTAAAGGCTTGATTATTTATATTTTTGGATTTAATTGGATTATTTAATTAAAAAGAAGAGTTGGTGGTGTGAAGAGTAAGTACAGGGTGTGAGTGGTAAAGTACTCTACCTTACTAGTTACTAATTATTTATTTTATTGGAATAAATAAAAGGAGTATTAAAAGGATTATAAAAAAGAAAAGAAGGAAATAATGTCTTTTTGGAAAAAGTTATTTCACGTAGAATTGGAGAAGAGAAGAGAAGAGAGGAAAAAGCCAACGCCGAGGAAATCGAAGATCATCGCGAGGTAAGGGGTGATTTCATTCGATTTTAATGCCTTATAGGTTTTGGGAATCAACCGGATGATTGGGTATGTTAGGAAGTTTGATTTAGGTGATTATAGGTTTGTAGGAATTAAACCCTATTTTGTGTCGGAATTATAGAATTTAAGATCAATAGTGTGTCGAACAATTGGTAGGAATGATGAAACAATGATATATGATGTGTATTGGCGTATAATGGTCGTAAACTGGTGTTTCTAATGTTATAAGTTATATGGAAATGATTGGAAGTGATGAAGAATGCATAAGTGCTGTCAAAATAGCAGATTTTGGTTCTGCAGGTCGTGGGAACCGGTTCTCTGTGGGGAGGAACCGGGTTCCCAGTGTGAATTTTTCAAAACTGGGCATTTTTGTACGTGGGAACCGGTTCCCAGTAGGGTAGGAACCGGGTTCCCATACAAAATTCCAGGGGCGTGACTTTTTCAAAAGTGGGAACTGTTCGCGTTAAAAAGTGACGCGCGAGGGAATCGAATCTGAATTCGGATTCTCTGGCTCGAAACGATTTACTCTTTTGATTTGTTTATAAAGATGCCGCGAGCATCAAGCTTTATTATTTTCAACACAAGAAATGATGATTATGAAAAAGGGGAAAGCTGTTAATACCCTCAATTGATATGATATGCATTACGACTAGCATAAACTAGACGTAACGCATTGGGGAGATTCCGGGTAAGGGGGTTTGTTATATAAAGGGAATAGATGGAGCGCCCTAAATATATATGGTTATCCATAGCTTTATATATGAATATGTTTGATATGTTTGTGTGTTTTAATTGCTATTTCTATGATTGGGAAAGTTTCTCCTTTGGATTTTAAGAAGGGAAGATTATGAAGGATCCTAGTGTTTGTTATTATTGTGCTCGCAAAGATCATTGGGATCTTCTGCATACATATCCCTTAATGGGAATCAGAGCATTTGTAGCTCGGATCTAAAGGGGTCTAAGGTTTTATTTGGTTTGAGGGAGAAAGAAATTTGCTCGCCAAGGATGAGACCTTGTGCCTACGTATTCTCAAAAGGAAGTTGAGAAAGTCAGAGCAATCGTAGTTCCCACTTATGCTAGTGGAAGCAACGGGATGTTAGTAAGAGACAAAGACGAATGTCATCTTAATGAAAAATGTATCTAATCTATTTCATCACATACATTTTGAAAGACTGATTGATTGAAATCTTTCATCGTAAGTTATAGGTGTTTTGCTTGAGTGTACAAACGTTACCACTTACGAGTTTTAGAAAGATGTTTGAAAAATGATTGAATCTTTTAATTGTAAGCATTGGGTGTTTTTCTTGAGTGTACAAGCGTTACCACTTACAGATTAAGAGATGTTTTTGTTTGAAAAGAGTTTGAAAAGTTTTTGAAAAGTTTGAAAAGTTTGAAAAGTTTGAAAAGTTTTTGATTGTATGTGATGTGGTAGATGAGATACTTCTTCCATAGAGATGATAAATGTCTAAATCTCGAGGAGAAATTGATTGGATTAGGGGGATGCTTTTAAGAAGCCCATGGGTCCTTGTATTGTAAGCCCAAGAGGAGGCATTCCGAGGGTCATCGAGGTCATCGAGGATCCTTGTATGAAGCTCAAGAGGAAGCTATAGGTATGGTGGCTTTGGCTTTAAGAGTGGTTTCACCGGAAACCATCCTCTTAGGATTTCAAGAGTGATTTCACCGGAAATCATACTCGTGGTTCCGTCCTAGCGGGTGATTCTTTGTATTGGAAGCCCAATAGGAGGTCATAAGAGATTTCCGGTCTCTTTCTTGTTTGATGCCCAAGAGAAGGCTAAACTCAATGAGGAGTTCTTTTGAACGAAGCCCAAGAGGAGGCTGACTCAACAGGGGAGTGTTGTCTTATATGAAGCCTAAGCGGAGGCTAAACTCAGATGAATGAATTTTCTTATATGAAGCCTAAGAGGAGGCTGAACTCAGATGAATGAGTTACCTTGTACGAAGCCCAAGAGGAGGCTAATACTGTGGGGAACCTATTGGTTAGACTAGTTGTTATGTTATAACTAGATAGTTATATGAACAAGTATATGAAGTTTATTCACAAGAGTTTATGAAGGAAATATAAACAATGCGTGTAAAATTATTTACAAGAGTTTATGAAGGAAATATAAACAAGTGTGTGTAAAATTATTTACAAGTTTGAATTGTGTACAAGGAAGTAAATATGTACACGAACGAGTATTTATGTACGAGGAGTTGTGGATGTACATAGGAGGATTGAGACTTACACCATAAGGGTGGCCCATTGGTTTAAAAGCAGTTTCACCGGGAATAATGCTCCTTTTAATACCAATGGTATTCAGTGTATACACAAGCGAAACGAAAAAACAAACGGACGAAGTTTGTCTGTACTTGAGTATTTACAAAAGTCGTTTATATTATGCACAGGTAAAAATGGGTATGTACATAAAAAGAATTAGATATGTACAAGGAAATATGTATGTACCTAAAGAATTTTGGGACTTACACCGTAAGGGAGGCCCATGATCGATTAAGAAATTCGAGAGAAAATGAGTTCGGTTTTATCGTTAAATCGGATCGATCATGGAAAAAGATGTAAGTTTGATGAAAAGTTTTGAAGAAAAGATCTTGAAAGTGTTTTTGAAAGATGAAGTATACTTACAAGAAGTTTGAAAAAGAATCGGGCTTCAAAAGTTTGAAAAAATCACCTTTGAAAGTGCTTTGAAAAGTACTCAAACGATCGTTTTCCGCTCGATAAAAATATAATCGATGAAAGTTTTTCTGAAATTTTTGACACTATCATAAAATAGATATGTTAATTGACAAGTGTACAAAAAATCACCTCAAAATGAGGATTTTTGATTGGGTTTTGAAAAAGTCAAAGTTTGCAAAAAATATGAAGAAAAATTACAAAGTTTGGCAAAAAATGGTCCTAATGCTACTCGAACCCGGGACCATTGGGCAAGGCATGGCAAGAGTGACTTAAGAGTGAGCCATGGGCAATACATCCGTATTGAAATCAAATAATGTTATAATATTATAAACTGGATATTTGAATTTGAAAAAACACGCGCAAGCTTCTTCTTCTTCCTCCAATCTTCAATCAGCCATGGATTCTTTGTTTCTCAACGAAATTGCTCGATGTAAACATCAAACTTGATCGTTTTAAGCCCAGGAACATGATGATATCATTTAATTCCATTTATTTTAAGCTTAACATGATTAAATTCCCAGAAATCACGAAGAACCCTAATTCTGAAAATTCTAATTGAAATCGTGTATGGTGAAAGAATTAAGCAATTGATTTAGGGTTATTGATCAGTGATGGTGCAGAAACAAAACGGCCAAGAGCTTTTTGAACTGGAAGCAAGAAATCAAGGAGTTTGAAGTTCGTGTTCTTACCTCTTGAAGCTGAGATCAAGTTGTTAATGGAGTGTAACTGCTTTGATGACTCCTATAGCACCAACGGACTTCAAGGATCAGTGAGGATGGTCCGCTTCACCGAATTGGCTCGAATCATTCCAACCAAGTCCACCGCATAAGCTTCAAAGTGAAACTTGAATTCGATGTTAGAGGTGTTACAGGTTGAAGTTAATGGTCTGCATCATCCATATGGAGTATGTTGATGATGTTTGAGTGAAAAAAATCACAACTTGCTCGAGCCAATGATCAAATTCGATGGTTAAGGCAGTTTTGGCAAGTTTGGAATTTTGAAATGCAACTTTGAGTTTTAGTGATTCTTGTGTTGATTTTAAGTTACAAATCAATTACATATGATGTTTATGACATGTTAGACACCAAATCTTTCATGTTTCTTCACAAGTTTTGAAAAATACAAGATTTCTCAAATTACACTATGTTACTTGAATTTTAAGAAAGAAGTGAGAAAGCTTGTTTTGGCATAGCTTTGGTGTGGTTTCAAATGGCCAACATGACCTATATTTATAGGTCAAAAGTTCTGAATGGTACGTGAAGAAGATTGGCTTTGGTATTTACAAGTTGCCTTAGAGGGCAAGGAAGTCATTTTTGCAATAAATGCAAAAGGAAGCTTCCTTTTAACCATGGTTAATTATTCAACTTGATCTTATCCCATCATAATTACTCTCCATCTGATTTTTTTATCAGCTCTATCCCTCTTTGCTAGGTGGCATGGCTTCTAGAAGAAAAAAATTCAAAAATGACCTATAATTTTGAAAGTTGTACTTGAAAATCAAGGATTTTGGAGCTCTATGTTTCAAAATCAAAAGCATAGCTAGACACCATGGATTTGAGAATTCTTGGACATTTTGGAAAGCTTGTTTCAAGGGCTACAACTTTCATGTTTTGAGTTTTTTCTAATTCCAAATGGAACTATGTGAAAAAATGCCATGAAGTTTGGAAAAAATGTGAAATTTTAACACTTTGAAAATTTTCTAAGTGTTGAAAATTTTGACTTTTTGTTGACTTTTTCCAAATTTCTTGATTTTTTATGATCATGATGGATCATTTGAAGTATTTTGATGATTGAAAAAGTTTTATCTTGAAAAAGTTGACCAAAAGTCAAAGTTTGACTTTTCGGCAGTATGAAATTTCATCGATGATCCGTAAATCGATCGATGAATTTTGTGAACTTCTGTGATGTTTTGAATCCAGAAATTAGGTCAAGATGTTGTATTGAAGATATGAAGACCAATCTCCAAGCAAAAAAGTCATTCATTGATCAGAAAATCAGTAATTTCTTATCCTCGATGAAAACCCTAATTGTTCGATCCTTGATAGATCATGAGGAAAAGTTGAATATCTGAAGATCAGAGGTTGATGATTGATCAAGATAGGTCAATTGAGGTGAGTAAAACTCAAACCCTAATTGATTACCTCTTAAATCGATGAAAATTGATGAAACCCTAATTTTGACCGTAGGCTACACCGATTAATTCGCTCGAATCATAGTGATGCAATGATGCAAATGTATGGTGGTATATTAGGTCAAAATTGGGTATGACAGAACCGGTCATTGTGGTAGGAACCGGTTCCACCGTATTGAGTTCAAAAATACTTAAACTTCAAAATTCATATTTTCTAAACCGTAACTCGATTCGAAAGCCGCTTTGCATTATTTCTTAAATTTAAAATACTATCTTTTAAAAGGGAAAATATTATTTTGCTAAAATTATTTTAAAAGAGTCGAGCCCGATTTTGAAAAGTGTGGATTACTAAGGATAATGGGAAATTATTATAAATGGTCTGAGTTAATGAGTGAAGAATAATTCTTATAATGTTATGTTTGGTATTCATTATGATTGAATGTAATACATTGATGATTGGCATTATGTGAACTATATTGATATCATATTCTGTGAAGTGATGTTGCATGCTTTTATGATGCATGCATGAGCATTTGTTAATTTGGTTCATTCCCATTGTGCGGAAGTGAATCGGCCGAGCCAATAGACTTACCTGATTTAGAGGTAGTGAGGTGGATTCTGACCCGGTTATGGGCGAATCATGGATTTCCGTTGTCTTTCCACATGTAAACGGAGCAGTGGGTGAACTCGGTTCACGTTTTGGTACCACATGCATAGAGTCTGCATTGCATATGGGATTGTAACATGCTAGGATGGTTTACAGTGTTGTAATTTCCATTGTTTGTTATATTACATGTTCATTGTGTGAGATGCCTTTGTGAATTGACTACGACTATGTGTTTGGATAATGGACTAATGTATTCGATTATTTCGTTGTATTTAAAACGATAATGCATTTTATATTGATAGAAATCTCACCCTTACTTTGATGATTTCGATTGAAGTGATTAGTGCTGGAATCGTGAGGATAGCTTCTAGAGTCGAGTCATTAGTTAATCCGCGTGTCGTTGTCGTGCTCGTAGATGTAACACCGGGAAACGCTGATTTGAGATTCCTTTTGAATATTAAATAATAGTTTTGGTTAATGTTTCGATTTATTGTCCCGAATAATTTTGAATGACGATTCAAGATTTGTTATGTTTCATTTCACCGTTAAACATAACCTTAAGTCTGCTTTATTTATTGATTTCCTTCTGAAAGCATGACATCCGTTTGGATTGATTTGAAATATTTAAATTGTGACGCTCTGATTTGCGAATAAAAACTCGATTAATATATAATATTTAAAAAATGCGGGTAATTAGAAGGGTATTACCCCTTAGTGTCGTTATTAGTCAAGCCGATATGATGTAGATTGTTTTGTAATGTACTGGGAATCAGCAGGAGTATTGGTGCCGATGCATAATCGGGGAATTTTCGGAGGAATAATTCTCCATTGTTCAAGGGTGCACATGATCCCGAGGGTGCTCAAGTGGTTGAAGGAGATCGAGAGGATCTTCGAGTGATTGATTGTGCTGAGGGTCAAGGTGAGGTACTCACACGCCGACATAGGAAGTCATGACCGTGGGTTGCTACCAGATGAAATGGAAGAAGATGGCATTGCATTGACTCTGTGTTCGTGAGAGCTTTTCCGAGAAGGTACTTTCCTGAAGACATTCGGGGTAAGAAAGAGATTGAGTTTCTGGAGCTCAAGCAAGGCAACAAGTCTGTGAGTGAGTATGCAATGAAGTTTACTGAATTAGCAAAGTATTATGCTCATTACACTAACGATGCAGATGGAGAATTTTCCAAATGTATCAAGTTTGAGAATGGTCTGCGTGATGAGATCAAGCAGGGTATCAGGTATCAGCGCATTAGAAGGTTTCCCGATTTAGTTGACTGTAGTAGGATTCTGGAAGAGGATTTTGCTAGTACTAAGTCAAATGCTCAGAGTTATGCTGATCGTAAGGGCAAGAGACATATGGATCGTGGTAAGCCTTATGATAAGAATAATCAGAAATCTGGAGGTTGGAAGAAGCCTAGTGGGGGAGACTCTGGTTCTTCTGGTTCTTCCATAAAGTGTTACAGATATGGTGAATTGGGACACCGAGCCCCTGAATGCAAGAATGATGCGAGGAAGTGCAACAATTGTGGAAGATTTGGTCATTTAGCTGCTGAGTGCAGATCCCGAAGGATAACTTGTTACAACTGTGGCGAAGGACACACTCGTTCGCAGTGTACTAAGCCAAAGAAAGAGCAAGCTGGTGGGAAGGTGTTCGCTTTGTCAGGATCAAAGGTTAAGCCTGATGATCGGTTGATTAAAGGTACATGTTTTATTAATGGCATACCTTTAATTGCGATTATTGACACTGGAGCGACACATTCTTTTATTGCTTTGGATTGTGCTAAAAGATTAAATCTGGGAAATTTCTAATTTGGATGGAAGTATGGTTATTGACACTCCTGCGTCGGGTTCAGTGACTACTTCGTATGTTTGTAGGAATTGTCCTATTGTCATTTTCGATAGAGGTTTCGGTATGGATTTAGTGTGCCTACCTTTAGAACAACTTGATATTATCCTTGGAATGAATTGGTTGGTCTTCAACCAGGTTCATATCAATTGTTTTGAGAAGACGGTCATATTTCCTAAGGTAGCTAAAGTTGAAGATGTGACTATGTCAGTTAAGCAGATGAATTCAGTCGTTAGAGAGGGTGTTGTAGTGTTTATGTTATATTCTTCAACGGAAGTGAAAGGAAAGGCTAAGAGTGGAGAATTACCTATTGTGAATGAATTTCCATAAGTGTTTCCGGAAGATGTTAGTGAGCTACCACCTGAGAGAGAAGTGGAGTTTGCTATAGATTTGATTCCTGGAACTAGACCGGTGTCGATGGCGCCTTATCGCATGTCGGCATCTGAGTTGTCAGAGTTGAAGAACTAGTTAGAAGAGTTGCTTGAGAAGAAGTTTATTCGGCCTAGTGTTTCGCCGCGGGGTGCGCCGGTATTGTTGGTTAAGAAAAAGGAAGGAACTATGAGATTGTGTGTTGACTACAGGCAATTGAATAAAGTGACAATCAATAATCGGTATCCATTGCCAAAGATTGATGATTTGATAGATTAGTTGGTCGGAGCTTGTGTATTTAGTAAGATTGATCTGAGGTCTGGATATCATCAGATTCGTGTTAAGGCGGGAGATATTCAGAAGACTGCATTCAGAACGAGGTATGAGCATTATGAATATTCGGTTATGCCATTTGGAGTTACTAATGCACCTGGTGTTTTTATGGAGTATATGAACAGGATATTCCATCCGTATCTTGACAAATTTGTGGTGGTATTTATTGACGACATTTTGATCTACTCAGAGAATGATGAAGAGCATGCAAAGCATCTTAGGATTGTATTGGAATTATTAAAGGAGAAGAAACTTTATGCGAAGTTGTCTAAATGCGAGTTTTGGTTAAGCGAAGTGAGTTTCCTTGGTCACGTAATTTCCAAGAATGGTATTGCTGTTGATCCTACAAAAGTAGAAGCTGTATCTCAGTGGGAAGCGTCGAAGAATGCTTCAGAGATTCGTAGTTTTCTTGGTCTTGCAGGTTACTACAGGAAATTCATTGAGGGATTTTCGAAGTTAGCTTTATCGTTGACTAAGTTGACGAGAAAAGGTCAAGCGTTTGTTTGGGATGCAGATTGTGAGAAAGTATTCCAAGAGTTGAAGAGGAGGTTGACTAGTGCTCCGATTCTAATTTTGCCGAATCCGGAAGAATCTTTCGTGGTGTATTGTGATGCGTCCTTGATGGGTTTGGGTGGTGTTTTGATGCAAGATAGGAAAGTTGTGGCTTATGCTTCAAGACAGTTGAAGATTCATGAAAGGAATTACCCGACTCATGATTTAGAGTTGGCAGTTGTCGTGCTGTCGTGTTCGTTTTGAAATTGTGGAGGCATTATTTGTATGGTTCACGGTTTGAAGTGTTCAGTGATCACGAGAGCCTGAAGTATCTTTTTGACCAGAAAGAGTTGAATATGAGGAAGAGAAGGTGGCTAGAATTTCTCAAGGATTATGATTTCGGTTTGAATTACCATCTTGGTAAGGCAAACGTTGTGGCAGATGCGTTAAGCAGGAAGTCCTTGCATATGTCAATGTTAATGGTTCGTGAATTGGATTTAGTGGAACAATTCAGAGACTTAAGTTTAGTATGCGAAACTACACTGGATAGTGTGAAGTTGGGCATGTTGAAGCTGACTAGTGGTATTTTGGAAGAGATTCGAAATGGACAGAAGTATGATGTTGGTTTGGTGGATAAGCTGACATTGATTAACCAAGGTCAAGGAGGTGAGTTCCGAATTGATGAGAATGGCGTTATGAGATTTGGTGATAGAGTGTGTGTTCCGGATGTTGCTGAGATTAGAGAAAAAGTATTTTAGAAGAAGGACATCGTAGTGGGTTGAGTATTCATCCCGGTGCTACTAAGATGTATCATGATTTGAAGAAATTATTTTGGTGGCCTGGAATGAAAAAGGAAATTCCCGAGTTTGTGTATGCGTGTTTAGTTTGTCAGAAATCAAAGATTGAACATCAGAAACCGTCAAGATTGATGGAATTGTTGTTTGTTCTGGAGTGGAAATGGGATGGCATTTCAATGGATTCCGTGTCTGGTTTGCCGAGGACAACGAAGAACTGTGATTCTATTTGGGTTATTGTCGACCGATTGACAAAGTCTGCTCACTTTATTCCGATAAGAATGGATTATCCGATGGAGAGGTTGGCAGAATTGTATGTTGAGAAGATTGTGAGTTTGCATGGTATTCTGTCTAGCATTGTGTCAGATAGAGATCTGAGGTTTACATCTAAGTTCTGGACAGGATTGCAGGAAGCTCTGGGTACTAAGTTACGATTGAGTTCCGCATATCATCCACATACAGATGGTCAGACGGAGAGGACGATTCAGTCGTTAGAAGATTTGTTGATGGCTTGTGTGTTAGAGAAAGGTGGAGCTTGGGATAGCTACTTACCGTTGATAGAGTTTACCTACAACAATAGTTTTCATTCGAGCATCGGTATGGCTCCGTTTGAGACATTGTATGGTAGAAGGTGTCGGACACCGTTGTGTTGGTACGAATCTGGAGAAAGTGCTGTGATTGGACCAGAGATTGTTCAATAAACTTCGGAAAAGATCAAGATGATTCAGGAGAAGATGAAAGCTTCTTAGAGTCGTCAGAAAAGTTATCATGATAAGAGGAGAAAAGATCTTGAGTTTAGTGAAGGAGATCATGTGTTCATGCGAGTTACTCCAATGACTGGTATTGGTCGAGCTCTGAAGTCAAAGAAGTTGACTCCGCATTTTATTGGTCCGTTTCAGATTACCAAGAGAGTTGGGAAAGTTGCTTATCAGATTGCTTTACCGCCGTCACTTGCGAATTTGCATGATGTCTTTCATGTATCTCAGTTGAGGAGGTACATTGCGGATCCGTCTCATGAGATTCAGGTAGATGATGTGCAGGTGCGGAATAATCTGACTGTTGAAGCAGTACCTGCGAGAATTGAGGATCGGAAAGTGAAGCAATTACGGGGTAAAGAGATAGCACTGGTACGAGTAGCTTGGGGAGGACCAGCTGGAGGAAATGCAACTTGGGAGCTAGAGATTCAGATGAAGGACTCGTATCCCGAACTTTTCGTCTAAGGTATGTTTTCGAGGACGAAAAATCTTTTAGTAGGGGAGAGTTGTGACACCCCGATTTAATTCAAATGTTAGATAATTAGGAATTTAATTATTTAATTAATTAAAGGCTTGATTATTTATATTTTTGGATTTAATTGGATTATTTAATTAAAAAGAAGAGTTGGTGGTGTGAAGAGTAAGTACAGGGTGTGAGTGGTAAAGTACTCTACCTTACTAGTTACTAATTATTTATTTTATTGGAATAAATAAAAGGAGTATTAAAAGGATTATAAAAAGTAAAAGAAGGAAATAAGGTTTTTTTGGAAAAAGTTATTTCACGTAGAATTGGAGAAGAGAAGAGAAGAGAGGAAAAAGCCAACGCCGAGGAAATCGAAGATCATCGCGAGGTAAGGGGTGATTTCATTCGATTTTAATGCCTTATAGGTTTTGGGAATCAACCGGATGATTGGGTATGTTAGGAAGTTTGATTTAGGTGATTATAGGTTTGTAGGAATTAAACCCTATTTTGTGTCGGAATTATAGAATTTAAGATCAATAGTGTGTCGAACAATTGGTAGGAATGATGAAACAATGATATATGATGTGTATTACGATAATGGTCGAAACCGTGTTTCTAATGTTATAAGTTATATGGAAATGATTGGAAGTGATGAAGAATGCATAAGTGTTGTCAAAATAGCAGATTTTGGTTCTGCAGGTCGTGGGAACCGGTTCCCTGTGGGGAGGAATCGGGTTCCCAGCAGAATTTTTCAAAATCGGGCATTTTAGCGTGGGAACCGGTTCCCAGTAGGGTAGGAACCGGGTTCCCATACAAAATTCCAGGGGCGTGACTTTTTCAAAAGTGGGAACCGGGTCGTACCAGGGTAGGAACCGGGTTCCACTGTATTGAGTTCAAAAATACTTAAACTTCAAAATTCATATTTTCTAAACCAGAATTCGATTCGAAAAGATTATTTCTTAAATTTAAAATATTATCTTTAAAAAGGGAAAATATTATTTTGCTAAAATTATTTTAAAAAGAGTCGAGCTTCCGATTTTGAAAAGTGTGGATTGTTAAGGATAATGGGAAATTATTATAAATGGTCTGAGTTAATGAGTGAGGAATAATGCTTATAATGTTATGTTTGGTATTCATTATGATTGAATGTAATACATTGATGATTGGCATTATGTGAACTATATTGATATCATATTCTGTGAAGTGATGTTGCATGCTTTTATGATGCATGCATGAGCATTTGTTAATTTGGTTCATTCCCATTGTGCGGAAGTGAATCCGAGCCAATAGACTTACCCATTTAGAGGTAGTGAGGTGGATTCTTGACCCAGTGGTTATGGGCGAATCATGGATTTCCGTCTTTCCACATGTAAACGGAAAGGTGAACTCGGTTCACGTTTGGTACCACATGCATAGAGTCAAGATTGCATATGAAATTGTAACATGCTAGGATGGTTTCTGTTGCAATTTCCATTGTTTGTTATATTACATGTTCATTGTGTGAGATGCCTTGTGAATTGACTACGACTATGTGTTTGGATAATGGACTAATGTATTCGATTATTCGTTGTATTTAAAACGATAATGCATTTTATATTGGATAGAAATCTCACCCTTACTTTGATGATTTCAGATTTGAAGTGATTAGCTGCTTGGAATCAGTGAGGATAGCTTCTAGAGTCGAGTCATTAGTTAATCCGCGTGTCAGTGTAGTGCTCTGGTAGATGTAACACTGGGGAAACGCTTGATTTGAGATTCCTTTTTTAATATTAAATAATAGTTTTGGTTAATGTTTCGATTTATTGTCCTGGAATAATTTTGAATGACGTATTCAGGATTTGTTATGTTTCATTTCCGCTGTTAAACATAACCTTAAGTCTGTTTTATTTATTGATTTCCTTCAGTGAAAGCATGACATCTGTTTGGATTGATTTGAAATATTTAAATTGTGACGCCTCTTGATTTGCGAATAAAAACTCTGATTAATATATAATATTTAAAAAAACGCGGGTAATTAGAAGGGGTGTTACAATAAACATATCCCATTAAAGTTAAAAAAAACACCTAATAATTTAACATTTCTTAGTGTAGATATAAATAGGTAAATAAAAAATTAGATCTAAAAAAATCAAAAAATAAATAATAATATTAAATAATAATTTGACATTTTATATATTAGCATATATTATTTTTTTACTTATAATTTAACAAATATTTACAAATGACAATTTAATATATAGTTTTACATATAATTTAACAAATAATTATCTATAATAATATATATATATATATATATATATATATATATATATATATATATATATATATATATATATATATGATGAATAAAAGAGATAACTTAAAAATATTTATTCCATCAATATAAATTGACTTAAAAAAACTAAAAAATAATCTTTATATTGAAATAAAATTAAAAAAATAATAATAATTATGATGAATTATTTAATTTTCACACGGGTTGGACAATGATGATATTAAATAGTAAATAAATATAACACAATAATAATTAAGAAATATATATAAAAGATATACTAATTAAAGAGCGTTGATTGTGTGAATATGTATATTTATTAATTTTATTAATGATGATTAAAAGGGCTATTTCTAAGGTGGGGTTCTAGTAAGTCCCTCACCCGTGCACCATAATTTATAACTAAAAAACTGACATCCATTATAATAGATTATACAGCAACAAATCGTTACCTCTATCCAATTTTTTTCATTATCAATTATTTCTCTCCATTGCTTGTGAAAGATAAAAGTAAATTAAAATCATGAAAAAAACATGCTCCAAGTAATACTCCTCGCAATACACGAGTGATCAGAAGAAAGATCTCCTCCTCTTTTCGCCTTCCACCATGCTTTGCTAAGCATTGACCTTCCTACTTTCATTTCAACAAAATTATAAATAAATAAATAAATAAAGAAGTAAAAACCTCATTAATTTACACTCTTTTCTACTTCAAATATTTCAATCAAAACAATAACTTTTAATTCATTATTCATCACAATCCAATTCTCATACTCAACCAAGTTGCACAGTAGGAACAAAACCACCGCTTCCGATAATCTTCTCTTTGCTTCTTTAAGGGTTTGCCGGAGTTAAAAAAATGAAGGTCACCAAACAATTAAGCAACATTTATAAATTGATGATGAACAACTATAAATTTCTATATGAAACTAGGATTAAATTGAATAGAAAGGGTTAAAACTTTGTAGATGAGAAAAAGAAGAAAATATAGAAACTCAATTATTCATAACATCTCATAATCAATTTCCCTAACCATAATCCAAATCCCCAATAAACTATTTCGCTTATATATAATAATTTTTTTTAAGTGATTGTTTTGTTTGTAAAATTATAATTTATTTGATTTGGTGTTTATTGTCCTAACAAATACAAGAAAACTTATTCCACCTTTTGCAAAGAAATGGTGACGGGAGGAGAGAATATATAATTTGGTGTGGAAGGTCCATCATAAATTTTGATAAAATAGGATAATTCAATGGTTTTTAAAGGTGGTCCACCATGAACCATTTATTTGATGGTTCACTCTAGAAAAATATAAATTATAATATAATAGTGATGATTAAAATTGATCGTACCTGATCAGAATGTGTCTTGGCCCAATCTGCAACGGTGATCCAAAGTGAAGAAGGGGGTACCTGCAAGATACTCTGATGCCAAAGTAAGAAAAGGCAGAGAGAAGCAAGCAAGTAAGGAGAAGAGAGAATGAATGAGATACCTGACCCTCTCAAGTGAGAGAGTATTTATAGCCTCCAGCGCTGGGCCAAGATCCAGTTAGTGGGCAGAGATCCAAGCCCACTAGCGGATTGCTAGGCTTGCGTGTGCATGGAGGCCAGCACGTGGCCTCCTCCCTAAATTGTCACCCGAGAAATCCGGGTCTGTTCCGAAATTCCCGGTGGGCGTGTGATGGTTGAGGCGATCCAGTGTAATAAGTAGTTAGTAATTAGTTTCCTACTTTCCTGCCAAGTAACATTAGTGGAATAGGTCAGTAATTAGTTTCCTACTTTCATACCAGTAACGTTAGTGGAATAGGTATTGATTGTTAGTTCCACTCCTTATTATTAGCATTCAGTTTCTCAATTCTTTGTTGTATATATTCGTGTAACTGTTTACCACATTAACACAAAATCATCAATTCAAATCCCTTCTCTACATGGTATCCAGAGCTTTAGGTTGAATTAATTTTTTTTTTCAAACCACATTCACTCCCATGGCTGGCAATATCTCCCACCTACTGGCCCTAGCCAATTCATCATCTTCCCAGATAAATTTTCAACTTCCTCCAATCAAAATCACTCTTGACAATGAAAATCACTGCCTTTGGAGCACCACTATCATCTCTGCTCTCGAAACCTTTGATCTTGAGTCTCATTTACTGGCACCAAATCCACCGCCACAGACTCGCTCCATTGCTGCTGACAATGGAACAATCCCCCAAGAACCCAACCCTGAATATCTCGCCTGGAAGCGTCGCGATAGGTTGGTTCTGCTGTGGCTAAAATCAACTCTCTCCGACAGGGCGCTCGCCATCGTTGCTCGTAGCACCACCTCCCACATGGCCTGGACAGCACTCGAGAAAATTTTCCAGGCGCAGACTCGTGCTCGGCGGATGTCCCTGAAATTGCAATTACAATCCCTACCTAAGGGGTCTCTCTCTATCATGGAGTACATCGAGCGAAAACGCTCAATTGCTGACTCCCTTGCTGCAAACCTACACCCTATTTCTGATGAGGACCTAATCGGTCACATCCTCTCTGGGCTAGATAGCTCTTACGGCGCCTTCGCCACTGCATTCATGATCCACAGTGATGATGCTTCTGTTGACGATCTGGTGGGCAAATTGCTTCAGGAGGAAGCACGACTCGCTCACGAACTGGCTCGCCAATCCACCATCGCTCCCTTGGCTCCTTCATCTCCAGCACCAATCTCTTCTGCCCACGTCGCCAGTCGACAATATGGCCGGTCATACAATACCAACAATTCTGGTGGCGCCTATTCTCGCGGGGATTCCAGGAGCGACTCTAGAGGCGACACTCGTGCAGCAAACGGTGGTGAGTTCCACCGTCGCCGCCCCCAGTGCCAATTATGTGGGCGTCCAGGTCACGAGGCTGTTGATTGTTGGCAGCGTGATAATCAGATTGATTTTCCCTCGCGCAAGCCCAACCCACGCAATACATCAAAGCAGGCTCATTATGCTTCTCAGGCTCCGTCTTCAAGTGCCATCGATCCTTCTTGGTATTTCGACACCGGTGCCACTGATCATGCTTCTCCAGATTTTCAGAAGCTGACCATCTCTGATGACTACAAAGGCAATGACAAGCTGCAAGTGGGAAATGGTAACCTTTTATCTATTTCTCACATTGGCAATTCTAGTTTACATAATTTGCGCTTGCCTAATGTTCTCATTGTTCCTAAACTCACAAAAAGCCTTCTTAGTGTATCCAAATTTACAAAGGATAATAAGGTTTATATAGAATTTTGGCCTTCTCATTGTCTTGTCAAAACCTTTCAGGGTCAAACTATACTCCGAGGGGGCATTAACAACGGCCTCTACTGCATTAACTCCATTCACAATAAAGCTCGACCAACCCTGGCTCTCACCGGCATCCGTACGTCTGTCCACGGCTGGCACCAGCCCATCCTCATGAACCTCTATTGCGTCGTCTTATTTCCTCATTTAATTTACCAATTTCTTCAAATAAATTTCCCAATGTCCGTGACTCTTGTCAACTTGGAAAGAGCCATCGATTTCCTTTAGCATCATCTCATATTGCGTCGTCTACTCCTTTTGAACTCGATGTATGGGGTCCATCTCCCAAATTTTCAATCAATGGAAATCGGTATTTCGTTTTGTTTATTGATGATTGCACCAAATATGTGTGGATTTATTTTCTATCGCACAAATCACAGGTTTTCACTACTTTTGTGCAATTTCGTACTATGATTGAAACACAATTCAATGCAAAAATCAAACATCTTCAATCCGATTGGGGAGGTGAATTTCGCAATGTCTCTATTTTTTAAAACAACACGGTATTTCTCACCGTATTACATGTCCATACACACAAGAGCAAAACGGGGCGGTTGAACGACGCAATCGTATCATCATTGAAAAAGGCCTCACTCTTTTGGCTCAATCATCTTTACCTCACGAATTTTGGGAACATGCTTTCAAAACTGCAACTTATCTCCATAATAGAACCATTACCCCCACCTTACACTACCATTCTCCATATCAACAATTATATCACAAAGATCCAAATTATGGTTTTCTCAAAACCTTTGGATGTCTTTGCTATCCTTTTCTTCGTCCATATAACAACCACAAAATTGATTTTCGTTCTCTTCCATGTGTGTTTATTGGTTACAGTACTTCTCACAAAGGATATCTCTGTTTTCATAAACCTACTGAGCGTATATATGTTGCAAGGCATGTTGTTTTTAGTGAGCATATATTCCCATATTCTGTTTCTTTACATAATTCGGCGTCTAACTTATCTACTCCTGCTTCTCTAGAATTAAATTCTGATTTGTTAGAGCAAGCTGCTGGGCTGCCCACACCTTCGGCCACGTTCCAAACTGCACCTACAATTCAGCCAACAATTCAGCCCTCACTCACAATTCATCCCACTTCTCCGCCGGCCCCACAACAACATCAACAACATGTTCCTTCATACTACAGACCAACCCAATCTTCCACTCACCCCATGACCACACGAGCCCAAACCGGCTCTCTCAAACCAAAAATCCTAGCTGCCACTCTTAAACCTGAACCTGATCCTCGTACATACAAACAAGCCGTCAAACATAAACATTGGCAAGATGCCATGACTGTAGAATATAATGCCCTTGTGAAAAATGGTACTTGGTCTCTTGTCCCTTGTCCTACTAATGTTAATGTTGTGGGTTGTAAGTGGATTTACAGGACAAAGCGCAAATCCGACGGGAGTATCGAGCGTCACAAAGCTCGTTTGGTGGCACAAGGTTTTAGTCAGCAAGCAGGTAAAGACTTCTTTGAGACGTTCAGCCCAGTGGTTAAGTCAACAATCATTCGACTTGTCTTGTCCATTGCCTTATCCAACCAATGGTGTCTTCGGCAATTGGACATCAACAATGCATTCTTGAATGGTGAGCTCTCTGAGGTTGTCTATATGCGTCAACCAAAGGGTTTTGAGGATTCTCATCAACCTGATCATGTCTGTCAATTGCGGAAGGCTCTTTACGGGCTCAAACAAGCACCCAGAGCTTGGTTTACCAAGCTTAAGCATTACCTTATCACACAGGGCTTTCGGGCTTGTCAATCCAACACATCCTTGTTTGTTCATCATTCTGCTGCTGCAACAATCTACATCCTTGTATATGTAGACGATCTGCTCATTACCGGCACGGATTCAGGTTTGATTAATAACTTTATCATTAATCTTAACAAGGTGTTTGCTTTAAAGGATCAGGGAGACTTGCATTATTTCCTCGGTCTTCAAATCACACGTACTAGTTCTGGGGTACAACTCACTCAAGAAGGTTATGTTAGAGATATTCTGGAGTCCACCAACATGTCTGCTGCTGCTCCTATAACAACACCTGCTGACCCACAACATCGTCTAGTCAAGGCGGGTGAACCATTTGATGATCCAGCCTTATACAGACGCACTGTCGGTTCTCTCCAGTACGCTACAATCACCCGGCCTGATATTACGTATGCGGTGAATCGCGTTTGTCAATTTATGCATTCCCCGACACTTGATCACTGGCGTGCTGTCAAAAGAATACTTCGCTATCTTGCTGGTACTCTGTCACACTCTCTCCACTTCAGTCCAACTCAAGCAACTTCTTTTTTAGCATATTCAGACGCGGGTTGGATCTCGGATTCGGACGACAGCCGCTCTCAGTTTGGATATGCAATCTTCCATGGATCTAATCTCATCAGCTGGACTTCTCGCAAACAGAAGGTTGTTGCTCGCTCAAGCACTGAGGCGGAATATCGATCCCTGGCATACACCGCCGCCGAACTGCTTTGGCTCAATCTTCTTGCTTCTGAGCTTCATGTGCCTATTACTGGTCCTCCGTTGCTTCTCTGTGACAATGTTGGTGCAATTTTCTTGTCCAAGAACCCAGTTATCAGCACACGGTCCAAACATATTGCGCTAGATTTTCACTTCCTTCGTGACCAGGTTGATTCCGGTACTCTCAAAATTGGCCACGTATCATCCGTTGATCAGCTAGCCGATATATTCACCAAACCACTTTCCAAAGATAGAGTTTCTTTTCTTCGTTCCAAGCTTCGCGTTCTTCCGAATCATCAGCTTGCTGGGGGGTAATAAGTAGTTAGTAATTAGTTTCCTACTTTCTTGCCAAGTAACATTAGTGGAATAGGTCAGTAATTAGTTTCCTACTTTCATGCCAGTAACGTTAGTGGAATAGGTATTGATTGTTAGTTCCACTCCTTATTATTAGCATTCAGTTTCTCAATTCTTTGCTGTATATATTCGTGTAATTGTTTACCACATTAACACAAAATCATCAATTCAAATCCCTTCTCTACACAGTGAAGGGTCCGATATTCTCGGGGAACACGTGGCAGTCAAGGACCGTTGGCCACGTGACCCCCGCGTGGATGCACCAAGCTGTTTTCCAAGGGCAATTGAGCCTTTGTTCTATTGGGCCTAGAGTATGAATAGAAATAAAATTTAATTATACTTATCCATTCATTTTTAAGTTATCCAAATTATAAAATATCATTTTATTTAATTTCATTTAACTCTACTCCATTTAATTTGATCAATTTAAACAAAGTGTAAATATTTTAATGGCATAATTTATCGAATACACCATTTTAAGTGATTTTTATAATTTCAAAAATATATTTTTTAATTTAGATTTTTTTTAACAAATGCTTAATTTCATCAAGTTTGCCTATTCATTCCTTTTACTACAAAATATCCTAATCTGGTTTGATTGTCTGCCCATTTAGACAAGCAAATCAACTAATTTAGACAAAAAAAAATAATTAAAAAAGAAAAACCATAACCCATCACACACATGTGTCCTATTATATTCCCCACGCTTGCATTCATCAAAAGAGCCTAAACACATAAACCCAAAATTTCACCCATCGTTTTCAGTTATTATCATGGCATTTTCAACACATGATCAACAACAACATCAACTATTATCAAACCTTCACGGTGGTGCCACGTCAGCACCACCACCAACGCCGTCAAATAACTCCAACAACCTTCTCTCATCTCCCGACGCCGCCGACGCACTCTCCCGCCTCCTCCACCGTCTCCCGCCTAATCTCTCTCTCCCAAACCGCCGCTCCTCTTCCTCCACCACGTCTCCGCCGTCTCTCTCCTTTTCTTCATTAACTCCAAACGAACTTCTCTCTTCTGTTTCCAAACTCGGTTTTATTCAACTCACTGATCACTCAGTTTCATCTAAACTCGCGAACTCGGCCGAGTCGGAATCGCTTAAACTATTCGACCTTTCTCGTGACCAGAAGGAACTTTTCTTCCCTCAAAACTGGCCGTTAGGTTACGAAGGCGGCGACGATGACGGAATCTCCGAGTCGTTCCGGTTAGAGTTACCGTGTTCAACCGAGTCGAACGAGTTAAAACTGGATTCAGTGAACGAGTTCGCACGCGCGCTTGAGAAGATGGGTTTGAATATCATTGATATGTTAACGAAGAGTTTAGGGGTTGTGAATCCGGTTGAGGAGGACCGAACCCGGTTCAGTTCGATTATGTGGATTTCGGAGGGCAATAAACCCGGTTCATCGAGTGGGTTTTACCCGTTTATTATTGGGTTGCAGTATCTGATAAGGTGCCAGAAGCACTCTTTGTTGTCGGATTCAAGTGGATGGGTTTCTGTTTTGCCACACGTGGACTCCATCTTAGTTACTGTTGGTGATATTGCCCAGGTAAGAAGGTTTATATATATATAATCTAAAAAATATTGTTACTTATAAATTTATCTTATAATATACATATTTTTTAATTTTATGGTTTTTATTAAGTATTGTTATTAACTTTATAAATTTAATTATATATTTGTTCAAAAAGTTGTTAAGTTTGAATTTCCGTCTTTATCAAAATATTTGATGTTTCTGCATAATTATTATTTGAATTATCTATTGATTTTATATAATTGGATTAATTTTATTAATAATAGATTGTATATTTTATTAGATTTATGAGATTAAAAAATTAATATTTTATTAATAATAAATAGTGTATTTTTATTTTTATTTTTGTTATAATAATACTATATAATTTGTGACATAAGAATATGTAGCTTTTCATTTTTGGTGTACGGCCTGCTTTTGTAATTAGAAATTAATTCTTTTAGTTAGTGGCTTGATTTGTGGGGAAAAGCTTATGGATAATGTCACGTTAGTTTGTCAGCTTAGAATTATTAATGGTTTGCAAGTACTAGTACCATTTTGCCACCTAGATACATGTATAGTTCAAATTTGAAATGATCAGCTGAAGAAAAATTCAATTTTGAAATGATAATTTGATAAATAATTCAATTCAATTTTGAAACGCCTTATATTGTTTGAACAAATTAAGCTTCTAAACTAAGGTTAATAGGAATATTATTTATGAGACTAATTGATTATCAATTAAATTAATTATTTAAACAAATAAACATGTTTTCTGAATGAGTGATTATTAATTATTTGACTGAGTAATCTTTTAGTTTTTGAGTCACATGATAAATGAGGTAGTCTAAGTGTTCTAACAAATATATCATTTTTTAAACTTTAGTACATATATATTTATTTACTTATTTATTTGATTTTCATTTTTATGTAAATGTATTTTATTTAGTTTTATATTTGTTTAGTCCTTATAATTCTTCAAAAAAAAAATTATATTAAAACTATTTCTTTAATATGTTTGTAATATTTATTTTAGTCTTTATATATCATTTATTTTGAAATGATTAAAATTAAATATCTTATATATTTCATACTTCTATATTTATATTATAGTATAAATTAATTTTAGAGAAGAACTTAAAAAAACATATAAATTAGTTTGGAACTCCAAATGATTCTTGGAAGAAAAGAGAGTCCTTATAAATAATTCTTTTCAGTTTTGTTATAATAATATATAATTTGGGCGCTAGTAGTGATAAATGACTCTTCAACAAAGACAAATTGTTGACTTTATTTTTAATTATCGCAAAATATCTACAGATTTTCGCAAAAAGTTTTCTAATTATTTTTTTAATATACAATTAAATTTTACCGTACTAAATGAAGTCTACTACCTGAATCAACAGTCATAATATTTAATATTTGTTGAGACTAATGCATACTGATGTGTAGGTTTGGAGCAATGGAAAGCTAAAGAAAGTGAGAGGCAGACCACTGGCAACATTGGGAGATGAAAATGATTCCCGTTTCATAACAATGTCATTGTTGATAACTCTTCCTACAGAGAGCAATGTAGCTCCACTTCTTCCCATTGGCTTCAAAGACAAAGTCGAAGATGATGATGAAGAAGAAAACAACATTGTTGGTGAAGTCCAAAAGAGGGTATTCAATTCCATTGATTTTGAGGACTATGCTTGGAGAGTTTATCATGAAAATCTCTTATTCAAGGATCCATTGGATAGGTACCGTGTGACTCAATAGTTGGATTTTGCACTCACTACCTCATAATGTTGTTGTTTTATTTTTTTTTCTAGCTATATGTGAGTTTTTTCTTTTTGGGTGAGATTTATGAATGTTTGAATTAAGAGGTTTTAAATTTGGATTATAAAAAGGGGTGAATTTAGAATTGAGAGGAATAAGGTGATCAGTTGTGTATGCTCCATTTATTTATTTGATTGATTTTGAAGAGCTTTTGAGGAGTTGGCTGTCATTTCTTGAGGAGTTGGAATGCTTTCAACTGATGATCAACGAATTCTAACTAGAAAGAATGATAACCCATCTACGCAGTGATGAATAAGCTCACAAGAAAGATCAAAGAGATGAAGTGTTAGTTATTTCAAACCATAGCGCTATAAAAATAAATTCGAAGAATGTTGCTCTAAACCCAAGTGGAAAACCTCATAAAAAATTATCATTAACAACTACAGTTGCAACAAGAAAGGGTACACACCCAAACTAGGGGCCAATAGATATAAGAACAGACCAATATTTACTAAGCTATTGTGATTGAAGAACAATGTTTACTAACTTTGTTGGGGATTAAATGGGTTGTGGACTATGAAGCACGAAAACTTAGAGGTAGGCGTGTCGCGGTGTCCGACACTTGCACGATACGTGTCGTAAAAGTCAACAAGTGTCCCCAAAAAATTGGTCGTTTTTCTTGCTTCGGCACATTTTGAATTGGTGTTCAATACTTATATGACACTCTAATAACATGTGTCCGATAATTCATACAAGTTTTTTTTAAAAAATTGTGTTTTTCCTTTCTCCAACACACTATATACATTTTTTAGATAAATATCACGCATGATTAGAAAAGTTAAATATGTATTTAAGCAATATAATCAATTAAGAATTAAAAACATTAATTGTGATTAGAATATTTTTTACTCTTTTGATATTAGATAAAAAAATAAAACTCAAATACTATAACATATATAACGGTGTCGGTGTCTTAGATTTTTGATATATCAATGTGAGTGTTATATCGTAGTGTCCATGTCGGAGTATGGAATAAGTGGTTTGGATTGATACCAGCACCTCCCGCCATGTATGCTATGAGTTTGTTATGTTAAAAATACACAAAGTTGTTGAAGATAATAAACTGGTGATGAGAGGTTCTCGCACCAATAAAGTAGCCTAGCACCAGAGATGAGGATCCATAGTATTGATTCTCATGGATGTGTTGCATGTTTTAGAGGAAATGATCACTCGGGGCATATTTGTACATCAAAAATGTTGTTTTTGTTTGGAAATGTTATACCACTGATGGAAAGTTTAAATTAAAATATGCTCCTCAGTAATAGTCTCTCAATCTCAAAATAATAATCACAAAAATATTTATCCTAAAATATTTGTCACTCCAAATAATAATCACAAAAATATTTGTTACTTTAGATTATCAATACAATTTTATATTTAAAGTTTAAAAGATATGTTAAAAAATAATTTTTAATATATTTAATATATTTTTTAATATAAAAAAAATAATTTTTAATATTTTAAAATAATATTAAATTATTTAATTTTAGAATGTATGATATGGCTAAAAATCTCCTTGTCAGGTCATCAAACTCACAGTCAGATTGAAGCAAAAATCTTAACTCTGATAAATTTTAGGGACAAAAAATTTAGCTTTTAAACTAAACGGCCTTAAACTTCAGAATTTTGAAACTAGGAGATCAAAAGTACATTTAAACTTATATTTAATTTTCGAATTCTACCATCTATTAAATACTCTTAATTTATTGTCTTGTAACTTACCATTAATACTAATTTGAATACATCAATAATTAATTAGGATAATTTGATAAATTCACTATTCTCTTACTTTTATTTATAATTTGTTTTTATCTGTGTGAAATAGTCAAATACGATAAATAATACGGGACGGATGAAATAGTTTAATTAGATTTAACTTAAAAGATAGAGAAATAAGATATTCTATTAATATTTCTTTACTAATTTAACTGAATAAAAAATAGCTAATAATTCATACACTTCAATTCAAATAAAATAAAAATTTGAAGATTTGATAAAATATAATGGAATGAATTTTATCATTGTTCTATGATTTACACATTGAAACAATAAAAATTCAATTTCTTATCATTCTACTCGTTCCATTCACATAGCCTCTATATAACTTAAAATAAAACTCACGACAAGGAATCAAATATTAAATGCAAAATTTATCATTTTCCACCACTTAATCCATTATTTATATCCAAACAATAAAATCCAATTCCTTATCACTCTACTCCTTCCACTAACAAAGCCTCTATCTAAACATTTCCTTAAAATAAAATTCACGACAAGCGTCGGCCAATAATTTACCATAAATCCTTGACACCAATGCTAGGGTCGGCCAATAATTAATATTATTCATTTCATCTCTAAAGTGAACGGTTTGCTTGAATAAAATCAATTATTATGAGTTTGTGATTTTTATTTACAAGAATAATAAGTTGACACTAAATAATTACATTACACCATCTTACTATACGATTTTTTAGTTGTTCTTAATATTATATTGTCATCTAGAAATATATGTATGTATATAATTTTATGTGGAAGTATTTGTGTAGTTATAGCAATCCTCTTTTATTTATTGTGATGACTATGAGTGTATTAGAGGAGTTATCATCAACAACAATTGTCTCATTATAGAGCTGTTACACTTGTCCCATAACTTTGTATTACTCTCCACACTTACTCAAACTACTCCCAAGCAATATGTATTACTCTATTGGGTCTCTATCTTACTTTTTCCAATATTTCATTGTTTATCTTCCTTATGTTATAGATTAAGATTAGGTAACCATATTCTTCCACATAATTTATTTATCTAAAGGGTCGTTAATACTTTTAGGATCAACCAAAGTGTTTGGTTTTAACATAGTGAGTGATGGTACGGTTTAGCTAATACGATGTATACATATGATATGAAACTAAAGTACATTAAACCTTTGGCTTTGATGCTTTCACAAGTTTGCCTTTTAGAACTACTTAATAATATAGAAAAAAATGTTTATCTTAAATGCAAAGCATGCCAACAAACTAATTAAATATCGAATTAATTGATTAAAAAAACGAACGCCCAGCCTTTGCATTATAAGTGCAACAATTGATCAAGTGGTAACATCAGTAATGACTTTGAGAATTTTATAATTTTGTCATTTCTTCTATTACTAAACTAAAAACTCCACCTTAATCTTTGTTTGTTAAAACATATAAATACAATAAAGAATTATAACGACAGTTTGGAAACACAAACTAAACTCTAAATGAAAAAAAAAACTAAATATTCATTATTGCAATTCATGAAATACTTAAAATGAAATATTATAAATTAAAATTTGCCCTCACGCAGGATCGAACTACGGACCTTCAGTTTACAAGACTGACGCTCTATCACTGAGCTATAAGGGCAATTTGTTCCAATTTACATATGTTTCAAATTATATACCTTTCACACTTTTGTGCAAGATATTGTATCCTACATAGTTAATGTTTATTTTAAGTGTCTCCTGGTCAACAAGAGAGCTATGTGAGTCGATCTGTGCTCTTGTAAAAAGAATTTTAGAGCTATCAATTGGTGTGTTTTGAGTGATTTCAAATTCATTTACGCTTCTCAAGAAAGGGGTGAGAGATTCTTCTAGTTGCATAGTGAATGTGAAAATCTTAGTTTTTTATAATTATCTTTCAGATGGAACTTTTTAATTTACCTCTCTTATGCAAAAAAAAATTCACTTGGTTCCAACCCAATAATGGAGCAACCAACAGACTTGATCGAATTTTTGTTTCCAATAGGTGGTGGGACCACTAGAGTGGGGTGTCTCATTGGGTCTTTTCAAAAGATGTTTTAGAACATTGTCCTTTTATCCTCAAGTATATTAATCAAGTGTGAGATCCTAATCCTTTTAGATTCAATAATCATTTGATATCCCACAATAACTTTCACAAGCTAATTCTATTGACCTGGATAGGTATTGAGGTCCATGGCTATAAATTTTTTGTTATGTTAGAGAATTTTAAAACTCTCAAATTGGTTCTAAAAGCTTGGAATAAACAGGTGTTTTGATAATCTTGATTCTCAAATAGGCAACATAAAAGAGGTGGTGAGTAATGTAGGTTATTTGGTTGATCTTAGGACCTTGTTTGTTGAGGATATTGAATCTAGATCTAAAGTGATTGTGAATATATGGTCCTTGCTAAGAAATAAAGATTCACATTTGTTTAAAGATCTAGATCTAAGTGGCTTAGGGAAGGCGACACTAATTCTTGCTACTTTCGTGCTTCTATCAAAGGTATAGCTATACAAAATGCTACCATA
The DNA here is from genome assembly GCA_021764765.1 of Vicia sativa. Taxonomy (NCBI): domain Eukaryota; kingdom Viridiplantae; phylum Streptophyta; class Magnoliopsida; order Fabales; family Fabaceae; genus Vicia; species Vicia sativa. The sequence goes on along the minus strand of CM038795.1, from coordinate 160,070,011 downwards.
GCCCTTAAGGTTATAGAAAGTTGGATTGAAGGGATGTGAAATTAGGAAATACATTGTTAATAACTTCTCTGACATTTTTAGGAAATTGAATGTTGTAAGACCTCATTTTGATGGAGTTGTCTTTCGCTATCTTTCAAAATATAATAATCTTTTTTTGAGGGATCCTCTTAGTCTCCAAGATTAAGATAGTATTGTATCCCAATATGATGGTGTCTTGGGATAACTTTATTAGGCCTAAAATAAGAAGGCCCGGAAGAAGCAATGTTAATCTCATTGGGGGTGGGCGAGTACATATATCGTTAGCACCAAAAGTAAGTTTTACAATTATCGTATCCATAGAGGTCGATAATTTTAAAGAGTGTTCAAAAAATTTTAAGATGTTAAGTAGAGAAAATGGTTGTTTATTAGTTGTTAAGCTTAAAAATAATTACCATAAAATAAATGACACAATGTAAAATGGGGATTTAAGTGTTAACAATAAGAAAACTTGTTTAGGTAGATTTCTTTAATACATATTTATCACGCATGTTCATAGGTTAGTAATAAGTTCCTTTACTCAACTAATAATATTACCATATGTTATCCTTATTTGCATCTCCTTTCGGTATGCATATCGTGAGATTAGTATAACCTAATAATAGATATCTCAAACTATTAACCAACATAGAACATTAAGTCTCAATAGTCGTAATGCAGCGAGACTCCACACTGATCCTACTACAGTACGCATGGATATAAAACTTAATCATGTGTTTAGGCATTAGTATCCAATATATGATTGTATTGGATCTAATAATGACAAACACCTTTCAATGTCGAGTCATACGATGAAAATATATTTTAGCTTACAAAGCTAAACCAAGCATTAAGATTAAATAGTCATCAATATTACAACCTGAGTAGAATTACATAAAACAACATGACATATTTCTTACATGAATATAATGGCTACATCTAATCCTAGCAAAGATATTTTAGCTACATTTACTTATGGTTAACATCATAATAGCGGGTAACTCCGTGATGATGACTTTTGAAGTGTCATATGCTTTGTCACCTGAGCAATGATTTCGCCTTTATAGCCCTTATCTTATTCACTTGTTGTATACCAAACTAAACCTACTCTAATTATATACTACCTGGATCCACCGAAATTCCCTTTGCACTAAACTAGAACTTGCTATTTATAGGCAAAATTTTGAGGCTCCCTCTTGGCGCATCGTCCTGGCATAACAATCCTACCTTGCTCAGCCAACTCTATCCAACCACCTTTTCTCCTCAGAAAGAAATACTTGGATGTCTTCAACATATCCTTAGCCTCTTTCTCTCTCCCAACTCACCACCCATTCCACTAGAGAGCTAACCATTATTGCACTGTAAAGTAGTTGTAGCTGGTTGTGTAACACCCATTTTCTATCCCCAAATAATCATGGTATAAATCAGAGTAAAATAAAATTCACGCATATAAAGTGTGTCACATGTTATTTTACATACTTAGGGAAACCAAAACAAACATTAACATGCACCCGGTCATACTCATAACACATATTTGAATTTCATGCTTTAAAATAAAACTATGCATTTCACAACGGAGTATTTAATATCTCAGATACTATCAATGATTATATCCCATACTATAATCATTGGATGAAACAATAATGAATCCATAACATAATCCAGTCATAAAGATTCATACATCGGCACCACGGCCACATCAACATAGTATCTCAACATACGAATATAAAATATATGAGAATAGATGACAAACATCTCATAAAAGCAGAAATCCAGATAATCCCCGTGTTACATGATCAGAGCAATGACTCACTACCTAGTATAAGTAATAAATAGATAAACTTCTCAACTAGTCTCGTGCGAAGCACCGCTATCCTCGGAACCTGTACGTTACCCACATAGAGGCAACATCATAACAGAAGGGTGAGAATTCACATCATTATCCAAATATATATAATTGGAAGCAATATAGAAACAACATATATTCATGAATTTCACACACTTCAAGTGATATTCCAACATAATATGATTATACAAACATTCCAAGTATAACATATTCACATTTATTACAATTAGCACAATTGTCATCAATCCAAACAATCCAATTGTTCACATAATCAAGTATCATAATACCAATACACATAATTCATATTCATCAATAACTCATGTGACAATAATGCAATGTGACTCAATATGCATGTGGTGCCATTGAGAACATTTCGTTCACCCTGCTTTCGATTCATTAACTTAGAACCAAAGCCAAACTTCTGATCCGAACAAGACCAAAGCCACCATTGTGAACTCACTGTTTCACCGCTACTTATCCATTCAAGAATCGAGCCAAATGTGAACCCAAAGTTTCACCGCTACTTATTCATTCAAGAATCGAGCCAATTGTGAACCTAAAGTTTCACCACCTCAATTTTCAAGGTCAACCAATTGATGCATGTGCAATTCATCAAGCAACATATGCAAATTAAGATTATCCACCAACCTTAATTATTCAAGCATATCACCATAATTCAACTCATGTGAATTATCCGCCAATTGCACAACATCATGTTTCATCAACAACAAGCAATGCACATAACATATACTATCATCACACATCACAAATAACATATAGTATTTAAGCTAACACATGTTATTCACAACATTCCCTCCAAAACATAACATACATACACTAATTCAAGTAGCATGTAATCGATGAAATCGCATCCAAACATGATCCAAAACTCATCAATACAATTATTAGAAATCATGTAAATTAAGGATAAATCATAAGGAAGCAATCCCCTAAGCCATTCATGCATAAAACATAATTATCATTTTTCTCATACAGGTAATCGCGCTCAGCGGCCCCCCACGCGCTCAGCGTCCTTCACATTTTGCAGAAAAATATGCTACGTGACAGCACTGCCCAGCCACGAAATTCCATCTCCAAAATAGTTTTAATGCTTATTAATCATCATTTAAACATCATCTAACATGTATATACTATAGGGAACCTATTCATATCATCAAATCTAGTTTTAATCATCAAAATCTCCAAATTACAACTTCAATTTGAGAATCAAAAACCTAGAATTAGAGATACTCAATCCTATAGCATGTTACTAATCACTACCCAACAACATACAAATGCATAATAATGAAAATTTTCCCCCTTACCTCTTGAAGATTTGACTTCCTAGGGTTTCACCTTCTTTTCTCTTCTTCTCCTCTTCTCTTCTCTTCTTTTTCTTTCCTTTTCTCTTTTCTCCAAATGACAACACTAATTATTTTTTTCCTTCTAACCTTTACTAAACAGTAATGTCTTATTGGGCTTAATACTTAACACCTCCTTATTACTTCTATTCATAATCTCAGGCCCAATAACCAAATAGCCACAATTCTACTCATAAAACCCAATTAATTAAAGAACACACATATTCAATTAATTCAATTATTCATTTAAATCGCCCAATTAAATCAATTATCACATAATATATAATAATAATAATTAATAATTATCTATTAAAAATCGAGATGTTACAGGTTTTGCCACACAATACTTATCCCACCTATTATGAGCCTAGCGAGCCCGGTTTCTTCAGGGTTTGTTTTTGTCTATTTTTTGTGTGGTGAATCGTGATTTTTCAATTTTTATGACTTATCTTTTATTAATGCATACAAGAAAAGTTCAAGCAGGTCTTTTCTCACTTTTCATAGATAAACCGAGATTTTTGTAATAGTTTCTTGTAAAATAGGTCAATATGTGCTTATGTATTCAACCTAAATCTAGAACTTATTAACTCTCCAGAACTTATATTTTTGTTTGTCCTAAAATAAAGTTATTAGATATTTTATAAATGTTATTGAATGTATGTTTCTTTTGATATGTTGACTTACTTTAGGTTAAGAGTTTTGGAAAAAAATTATGCCATGGTGTTCTTTTTTAAATGTAAGTTCATAATCAATGTCATGACTATCCGTTAACCATAACATACAGATGAACAATTTTCTTGACCAAAGTAAGATTTTTAAAACATGTCTAAATTAACAGTTGATCATTTATGAGAATTTTGATCTCACTAAATATCTCTCAATAGTTTAGTGTTTCCCTCAAAAGATTTAGACAATGCATATAATAGAGTAATAATTTCTCTACAACAAATATTATATTTTATGACAAAGTTTTCACCCCTTCTCCCCCAACAAAAAATTGAGGTAAAATTCCAAGACCCGCTATGTTATTTTTCCCAAGAAATTAGCATATATTCCCTCGGTTTAAGGCTAAAATAGAGCGGTAAACTAATTCATGGTACATGCTTTGAGTCCGAACAACTATGATTTTTGTTTTTTCTTTAAAAGTAGCATGTTTCTTATTATTTAGATTTTATTTTATTATTAAATATTATATTACCTTGATTTCTTAAATAATCGAGGAGTATGGTACTCAGATTTTACTAAAGTATTTGTTCACTAAGTTTTACCTAAACCTAACTCGCATATTCATTCGCTCCATACTCTTAAACATCATTATTTCGGATGGATTGTGAGACAAAAATTTGTTTTGGTTATGTGTTGTTGTTCTTCTTACACCAACCTTTAACAAATTATATTTATGTTCTTGAAATCTATCTCACATAATGGTGTTGTTCTTGTTGTTCTTGTTGGTTGGTTGTCGTTTCCACCTCTTGTCAATGTTTAATGGATTAACATTCCAATATTGTTAATCAAAGAAAAGTTTCTTTCTTATTTTTTTGGTTGACAATATCGGAAAATTTATTCTTAATCATATTGCAACATACAAAGAAATTGGTGAATGACAATAAATTGAAAAAGGAAACAATACATGTTACTTCAATTTTTTCCATTCACTATTTTTTGGGAAATAGATGCCATTTATTACCTCGGTTCTGTAAGAAACTGATGTTAAAAGTACCAAATTTAATGTAGTTTTTATTTAAAAAGAAAAATATTTTACCCCGTGTTTGAGTCATAACCGAAGGAAAAAATAAGTGTGTTTACCGAGTTTCTTCGCAATCCTTAAACGAACATTAGTAGTCTATTTAATGAGTATCACTACTCAAAAAATTATCATTAATGATCGGCGAAAAACCTAAAAGACATTCGCTCAGAAGGCTCATGCCACATTATAAAAGCATTTTAAATATCAAAAATTGATCATGAAAGTAATTGTCATGAACCTTAGTGAAGCTTGGAAAAGTTCTTAAATATTTGGGTTCAAGGTTTTTATTCTTTAATAATCATATAACAGAATATTTATTTTATGGGAAATGCTTATCAATGCCCTTTGTGCACTCTTTAAGTTTTAAAATGATAAGTTTTTTTAGAAATTCGTGTATTTAATGCATTGGAATTTGAAATTATTAACTTTTGTATAGAATATTTTTCATATTTACTCCCTCCGTTCCTTTTTAAGTGTCGGTTTAGAAGAATTTTTTTGTTTCTATTTAACTGTCGTTTTATATTTTAATGTCATAATTTATCAATTATACCCTTACTTTCTTAATAAATGAGAGAGAGTGTATGAATGAATTTATTAGGAAAGAGAAAATAAATGAGGGTATAATAGAAAAAATAACTCTAATAATTCACTATCTTTGTTGAAGAATTTTATGCTAAAATGACACTTAAAAAGGAACGGAAGGAGTAGTATCTTTAAAAAGTTTCATTAGGGGGTTAGCATAAACATTATTTTATTATCTAACAATTTTTTGTTTTATACCAAACAAATGCGTGAAATATCCAACATTTGATCTTCCCCATTAAATGAGGATCCATCATTTGATATATATTTGTTATATATTTTAATGTAATATTTGGTGTAAACAATTTAATATTATGTGTAAACAATGTAATTTTTATTTCAAAAAAATAATTGTTTTACCCCTTGGTTCTGGTCATAAACTAAGAGATATGTGACACTAGTTTTGAAAATATAAAAATGTGTTTGTTGGGGATCGAACCAATGATCATTTCAACTATCCTCTCGATTAATAAATATTGAGGGACAAAGTGACATGTTTCTATGACGCTCTTTGTTGCCTCGATTGTATCACCGAGGTAAAATCTCATATGCGCCCAAGGTAACATGTATTTTTTGCAGTAATGTTTGTATTTTTTCTAAGCATTATCGCAAGATATATCATCAGTCATGAATTAGTAAGTCTTTATTTTTAAGATAGGACAGTATAAGATATCTCTTTTCATGTATATCTCTTTCTTTTTTTCCAATTTCTTACACCCATTTTTTGGTGCCTTTATTATTTTTGTATACTTGATTTTTGATTTTTCATGTTGATTTTTGTCAAAGCATTTTTAATTCTTTTTATTGCACCAGTACTAGAGTTTTTTCTTTGAAAACTTTTCCTTTTTCTTTTTCTCCTCAACTTTCATTTTTCAATACCCTTGCTTTTGCATGATATCCTATCCTCAAGTTAAGATAGTAAACATTATTTTTCTTTTCAAATATGGCTAAGGGTTGTAATTTTTACATAATAAAATAAATTTTCATTGTACAGCTCAAAGGAATGTCACTCTACAAGATAGGCTTTATAGGTTAAGTAGTTTTTCACTCAATATAAATAATGTCTTGACCATATCCATAACTTTCAAATACGTCAAGTAATTAGCAAGACTCATGCAAAGTCTACATAGTTATTTTGCATGTCCACACTCAATATTTAAGTAAAACATGATGTTGCACAAATCTTACTTGGGTAGACCTTACTACTCTTGACTTAAACACTATTAAAATCAAACTTTGAATAAAGCAAAAAAAAATCACAATCATGGTATCTTTCAAAGATAGCTAGACATTAATCACGAATGAAGCATTTAAAGAGAAAAAAAACTTTTCTCTAACCTTATGTTCTTTTACCTTCTGTCGTCAATCTATCATTGGTGATTCCACACATTTTTTAGTGGCCAGATCATTATTTGGATCATCTACTAACAAACTTCCTTTGGTAGTATATTTTCGAAAAATAAAAAATTGAGAGAATTTGACACTTAACAATTTAAAGCAAACAAAGAAAGTTTGTTTGACTTGGATAATCTTTGCATTTCACCCCCTTCAAAAAACATTTTCTTGTTCCCATACAACAAAATAATGAGTTATGCAAAAGATGTCATCTCCCAATGTAACGCCTCATGTTCCCATACTAATAATTATAATAAAATATACGTCATATATCAGAGTTCTTCAAATGGGATGTCACATAGTTCCAAATCCTCATAAAGTTTTAAAAATACTTTATTGCTTCATGTATTCAAATAGTTGATTCAACAGCGGAAAAATAACTTAACTTGGTTTCATGATGTTCAAGCCTCAACAACAAATAAAACTCCACAATATGTGGTCCATCACAAGTGTAAAATGAAATACGTAACAAAAGAAATCATGCAAACATAAGAAAAGTCTCAAAATCTCATGTTACGTATCAGAGTGACTCCTAAGACTCGATATGACAACATCTCTTCAAGCACTACTTGGATACCTAATTATCTGTACTCCCGAAGAGCACATACACAATCAACACAAAATGGGTGAGAATTTCATTCAATAATTATACGGTGAAGAATACATGTTAAGGAGTAGTAATTCACATACTTCATAAAACAATCATCATCCACATCACACGACATCAATTCAACATTTATGCAATGGAATGCAACCAACAACAACTAAATGCATGTGGTACCATCAAGGCATAAGCCTCTGTCGCCATGCCAATTAGGAAATACCAGGGCATGAGCCCTCATCACAAAACCAAAGCATAAGCCATCATCAGAGCATAAGCCCTCACCAATGAATCCATGCAACATAAACGTGCAACAACATAAATTATACAACAACAAGGCATAAGCCTTCGTCACTATGCCATTTTAGGCCATCAACATCGTTTTTATCATAGTCATCAACGTCATCATCATAAGCAAAGCAATCATCATAAACGACAACTCATCCTTTTGATTCGACACAGGAAAACTATTCATATCCTAAATTAGGTATTATAATTATCTTTCTTATTCTTAATTTTACTCCACATAAATGTATTTCATTGTGTTAGCTATCCAATGCTTCAAATGACGCATCAAACGGAGTTACAGATCAAAATTTATGGTCGTTCCAAAATCAGTCAAAATTTGGACTTCCCCCAGGTTGTGTTGCGTCAACCCTTGCATCGACCACTTGTTACTCTTTGCGTCGACTACACCCTTATTTGCACTGACCGCTCACCGATGTTTGCTGCTTGCGATTTTCAACTGTTAGAGGCCTTCCGGACCTCCGAATTCGAAACCGTAAAAAGCTCCAATTTCTGAATTTGAAATCCTATTATTCTATAACATTATCAACAACCTATAACAATTATTTAAAGGTCCTAACATCATATATTCACCAAGGATTCACTTATTCATTCAATTAAACACATGGTTTTTCATCAATATTCATCGGATCCTTATCTATAAATCCTCAATTGATCATACACCAAAACCTAAGGCTATTCTACCAAATTCAATCCTAAAGTTCTAACATTCATTACCTATAGTTTCTAGATTGGGATTTTATGAAACAATCACTACACAAAATAATCATCAATAACCATTCACAACACAAACATCACAATTTCATGTATAATCACATGCCACAACATCAAAATAGATCCAACAAATAAATCACACATCAAACATATAAAAACCTAAGAGGGAAAGGAACCTTCACTACCCTCTCATGATATAATCACCAATTATAGAATCCATTCACCCCTTATCTTAATTCGAAGCTTCGATATTCCCAAGGTTGTGGAATCCTCTTGCCCTAGCTTTTCCTTTCTCTTCCTCTTTCTCGTTCTACAATGTTTTTCTTATTCTCTACTTTTACGATTGTAAAATAAGAAAAACCAAGTCTCAATTTCTCTTAAGTCCTATTTTACCCCTAGGACCCTTAATATTGTTATTCTCATCATAATCTCACTTATACTACCCAACTTTACGACAATACCCTTATTTATTTAAATAATTAACTAATAATGTTATAAATATTATTTTATCTATAATAATAAAAATAACAAGAATAATAACAATGATAGTAATAATACTAATAATATGAGTATTATTAGTATCCTCTATCCAATTCTATGATTCTACATTATAACACTAAATTATTTTAAATAAGTTAATTCTAATTAAATCGGGGTGTTACACTCAACCTCATGCTTCTCGCTTAGTCCGCCTTTTGTAACCAAGTTGCACTAGACACACTAGGTGGCGCTTAGCCCGCCTCTGTGGCGCTCATGCCTTCTGTCATTAACCTATATCGTTGGCGATTCCACATTTTTTTAATGTTTAGATCGTTATCGGAATCATCTACAGACATACTTCCTCTGGTAGTACTTTTTTGAAAGAAAAAAATTTAAAACTGAGAGAATTTCACACTTAACAATTTAAGGCAAACAAAGGAAGTTTGTTTGACTTGGATCATTTTTGCATTCCACCCCCTGCAGAAAGCATTTTCTTGTTCTCAGACAACAAAATAATGAGTTATGTAAAAGACGTCATCGCCAAACCTCATGTTTCTCGCTTAGCTTGCCTTTGTAACCAAGTTGCACTAAATGTACTAGATGAAATTTAGCTCGCCTCTGCATCAAACTACGCTAGATGCCTCTGTGGCGCGCTTAGCATACCCTCAATGACAACGATAGTACTTGTACGTTATGTGTCCTTTTTTTAGTTTTGAAAATTCATATGTTGCAAAATATTTAGATGAAATATGCATGATGTTCAGACAAATACAAAGAAAAACAAATAAAACAAAAACAAACAAATCCAACAAAGCAAATCAATAAGTTCAAAGAAAAATGCCAAAGATTCAAAGTTATGAATTGAGCTTTCACTCATTGAAGTCATATTTTTCAGGGCCTTCTTCATATTCTTATGTTCTCTCTCTCTCTCTCTCTCTCTCTCTCTCTCTCTCTCTCTCTCTCTCTCTCTCTCTCTCTCTCTCTCTCTCTCTGCTCTTGTTTGGTTCGAGATTGTCCTAGTGTTAAAATGTCGTGTTTGGTTGGGATGTCTCCGTCGTTAAAACTCATGTTTGGTTAAAGGACAACTAGTGTAAAATTCAAGTATATTTGTAAGGTGGTTCTTAGACAAAACCTATTAAAAAAACTCACATCATAATAAAAAATTTCAAGAAGAAATTCTTGATGAGAGGAGTGGACAAATGTTAAAGTTGAACCTCTATAAATCTTTGATGCATACATTCATTTATTTTTAATTTCACTATATTTCTTTCTTTCCAATGTGATTTTCTTTATTTCGTTGTTTATTTCTTATTTATTTTACAAATCTGTTTTAAACTTTGATTTTATTAAAGAATTTTTATTTGAACATGCCACCATATTTGTGGATCGTAGGATCCTACGCACCAAATCATGGTCCTAAATTTTATACATTTAATTTGTAGGCGTTGATATTATAAAATAGTTTAGCAAATTCATAGATTACATTTTACAATTTCAATATTCATGCATATATTTTTAAAAAATATATATTATTTTTCTCAAATAAATACTAGTTTTTTATTTTACATTACCAATCCATACAAATTAACTCAAACTTTATTGTTTTTACAACTATTAAGACATCTTATAACTTCTTTACTATAAAAATAACTGTCACAACTCATAGAAGAAACTTAGAAGAAAGGAATCAAACCTTTCATGAAGTTCCCTACATATAACTAATCCCAAACATTTGTTTACTTTATAATTAGTTGACTGACACAAAAGACTTATATTGGAATCTAGACATTGCTGTTGGAGTGGGCTTCTCTACACAACACTTTACCATAACCATCAAGAATTAATTCCTTGCAATCCCAAACTGAAACTGTAAGACAACAACATGGTGTCCACCAAAAACCACCAAACCCTCTCACCTGAATGAGACTACTACCAACTTTGAAAGCTTTGAATTCACTCCTTTGTATTCCTCTCCCTCACGTATTGCCTCAACATTCAAAGTAGTTGAATTGCCAGCAGATCAACAGGAATTACTAATAATAAATATATGTATTTAGTGCTCATATAATATATTGTTTTTCTAATTAGTAGGACCACAAAGTGAGTAGAGAGACTAATAATTAAAAATGCAAAAGTTTCTACTATATTTTATGAAATATATTATAGAGCAAAATGAACTAACCCACTTGACTAAAAGAAATTTGGCATTAACAATAGTTTATGGAAGGACAAAAATAATAATTGAATTGTATAAGTAATCTTGAAACAATTATATATAATAAATAGAAGACAAATAGATAATACATACATGTGTTTATTATCTCTTTTTAAATGGTAAAATCAATTTTTTTTAAATTATATTTATTAATTTAGAAGACATGAAATTGATATGCATTAGCATTTATATTAGATTCATTGCGGTAGAAAATCAAAATTGTCAAAAATAAATGAAATTTTGTTGATTATCAGAGAACATTTTTTCATGTTTGACTATTTTTGTTAAAGCGACTTTGAGAAGTATAGATGAAACAGTAAAATTTTCAATCATCAGTCTCGTCAATTGAGAAACATCATTCAAATCCATACATACATATTTTTTTACTAGATATTTGTTAGTTTGTGTGTTAATCTCCTCTCAGTAAAAACATTCACATACACGTTTTTTTATTAAATATTTAAGTTTATTTTATAAAAAATTATAAAAGAGTAACCAATAAAGGAGGCTTAAGATGTTATACATAACTCCTCATATTATAACAGGAACATAACTAAGATGAGCCACAAAATAGTTCCTACTTGAGTACTAAGAAAGACAACAATCCACCAATAATCTTCTCCTATATTCTCTGAAAAGCTCATTTCACCAAACACCAATTAAACAAACACAACCTAATACTTGAATTCAACTCTTTTTCTTTCTCAAATGTCTCTCTTTCCTTTCTCTATATTTCTACCTATTTTCTCTTCCTCTTTCCTCAGTCATTTTTCTCATCGTTATCTCTTTTCTCTATCATGCAGCCTCTTCGTCGTAAGACTCCTCTTTTCACCTCAGAAATAGGGGCAATGAAGGGTCGCAAGAACAGTAACCTTTCTATTTTTGTAGTGGTTTTTTCCATTTTTCTCTTTGGGATATTCATGTACAATGAAGATGTTAAATCAATAGCTGAATTCCCATTCTCAAGGCCTAAAGTTCAAGAAACCCATCAAGAAAATTCCAAAAAGGCTGAGTCTTTACATAAGGATACAGAGAAAGTGGTTGTTGTAGAAGAAGACAGTACTGTTGTTGATGATGATACCAAGAAAGATGTTGTTGAAGAAACTGTTGTTGATGATACCAAGAAAGATGTTGTAGAAGAAACTGTTACAGAAACTGTTACTAAAAGTTCAAGAGCTAAACTTGAGAAAAGTGAAGATGGTGATGAAGATTCTGATGAACATGTTGAGGTGAAAAAGATTGTGATGACAGAGAAAGAAGAGAAGATCGAGTTGTTGGAAGAAGAGGAAGAAGATGAAGAAGAGGTTGAGTTGCCACCAAAAGATTGTGACTTGTTCAATGGTGAATGGGTTTTGGATAACATGACACATCCTTTGTATAAAGAAGAAGAGTGTGAGTTTCTTACTTCTCAAGTAACATGTATGAGGAATGGAAGACGTGATTCTTTGTATCAGAACTGGAAATGGCAACCTAGAGATTGTTCTATGCCAAAGTATGCAATTTGGTTTTTTTATTTTTTGATTTATTTTATTTTGATGAAAATAGTTAATGATTGTGTTTTTTTGTGTACTTATTTTAAGGTTTAAGCCGAGGTTGTTGTTTAAGAAGATAAGAGGGAAAAGAGTGATGTTTGTTGGAGATTCTCTGAATAGAAACCAGTGGGAATCAATGGTTTGTATGGTTCAGTCTGTGGTTCCTTCAGATAAGAAGACTTGGTATAAAACTGGTTCTCTTGCAATCTTGAAAATTGAGGTTTGTTGTTTTCCTTTTTCATTTGGGATCTCAAGTTGGGTGATTAATTATAACCACATCATACTTACAAAGTTAAAGTACTATTATAATTGTCTTTATCGAGGCTAGCCTCGACTCGTCGGACATATCTGTTTTATCTGCATTTTTTCGCTGGGGTGGGTCAAATTTGTCAGCTTTCACCCTCTAATATGCTCACTCCGCACTGTCTTGTCAAGTTTTGTACGAGCTTTTGCAGACGCGGACATTAATAAGAATTTTTTTCAATATTTTAGACTCGCGCCCTCAACTATGTTTGTCTTGTCTTTTCTCGTCTCATTTTTTTACGGGTTTTGGCGGGACGGACATTCTCATTTGCCATCCCTAGATAGAATGAGCATAAACATTTTGTACTTTTGTGGTGTGGACCACTCTAAATTTGAGGACAAAATGGAATTGTTTCAAAACCAAGTTACCTTTTTATATTGCCTAAGTTATAGCAAGATTTGGCTTCTTTAGATTGAGACAATATATTGGTTGTTCAGAAAGGACATGTTGTGTCGGGTATAACATGGATTTATTTTATTCAATGTTGCTTAGAATGCACTCTTTGTTGTTTATGTAGGAGCCAGAGAATGTAATTACTACTGTGGAATTCTACTGGTCCCCATTTCTTGTAGAATCAAATTCAGATGATCCAAATATGCATAGCATATTGAACCGTATTATAATGCCTGAATCAATTGAAAAGCATGGCGTCAATTGGAAGAATGCAGACTATCTTATCTTTAATACCTACATATGGTGGATGAACACTTTCAATATGAAAGTCTTGTAAGCACACTAGACCATATATACTTTATTCCTTTTTCATTTTACTTCATTTAATGTTTTGATGAGTTTGAAACAAGTTGGTGAAACTTATATGGATTTGTGTGTGATGCATTAGACGAGGATCGTTCGATGAAGGCGCGACAGAATATGATGAAGTCCCTAGACCAGAAGCTTATGAGAGAGTGATGAGGACATGGTCGAAATGGGTGGATGAGCACATTGACCCAAATAGAACCAAAGTTTTCTTCACTGGCACGTCACCTCTTCATATCAAGTAATAATTCTATCTCATTTTCATGCTTTCTAATCTTTGATAAGTACTTTACCTTTAACCTTTAACCTTTAACCATTTGATTTTATAGGAGTGAGGACTGGAACAACCCTGATGGCATAAAATGTGCTAAAGAAACAACTCCGGTTCTGAATATGTCGGCCCCGTTGAATGTAGGCACGGATCGTCGACTTTTCGTCATTGCCGACAATGTGACAAAATCAATGAAGGTTCCAGTGTACTTTATAAACATCACAACCTTATCAGAGTATAGAAAAGATGCACATACTTCTGTTTATACAATACGTCAAGGAAAGATGCTTACACCAGAACAACAAGCAGATCCAACAACCTATGCAGATTGTATTCATTGGTGTTTACCAGGATTACCAGACATTTGGAATGAGTTCCTTTATACACAAATCATCTCTCAATCTTGACAAATAACGTACAGATATATCTTCATACACAATACTTTTTTTTCTTTTTTGCTTAATTGTTATTATTACTCCTTTTACTTAAGAAGAAAGCTTGTCCTTTTTTTTTCACTTGCACGCCTCATCTTTTGTTGTTTCTGTCAGTTTTTGTAATTTTTGAGCAAATTTTTATTAGGTTTTTAGGAGTTGGCCAATTTTTTTGTTAACCTTTTACTTCCTCATGTTTATTTGTTAAAGCCAATTTAGCACCAAGAACATAAATTGTACAATGAAATCCTTGTTCCTTGAATGAAGAAAAGAAAAAATAAAGCTCGAAGGTTTTGTTTAGTTAACTTTCATAGTTTTATTTAGGGGCAGTAAATGGACATGTTCGTCCTGCAAAAACTCATAAAAAAAAAATATGATAGAGTGAGATAGACATAGTTGAAAATGTGGATCTAAAATCTAACTCAGCTCTAAAAAAAGAGAATTTTTTTCCATTCTATATTTTTCTAACGCACCATACAAAATTTCAAAAATACTCTTAAAAATTGAAAATATTTTTCTGATACGCACTCACACATATTTTATTCCTTTTTTAAAATTCGCCTTATTGTACAACAAAATTTATTCCAGAAATTCCTAAAAATATATTTCCGATTCTATTGTTTCCTCAACAACATAAGAGCAAGTAAGAAAGTGTAGGACATATCCTCTCTAAGTGATGTGGGTGTGATTTTGAAAATAAGAGAAGAAAACAATATATACTTAAAAACCTCTCTCATCAACAGAGAAAATTATTTACCGCTGCAAATAAAAAAAAATTGTGACATATGGAATCAAACATATCCACTCTGTTTATAGCGATTTGGGTACTACATGTACCTATTTTGCTGTTATTTTATTGTTTATTAAAAAACAGAAATAGAGTTCTGATTTTTTCGCAAGTTCAACTTAAAAAAGATACGCACTCAAAATATATTTTTAATGTTCAAAGGTATTTTAAGAAATACACAGGATATTTATTTACACTATAGGATGGAAAAATAAATCCCCGCAAAAAAATTAAGGCGGAACAGAGTCCGCGGACACTTCATCTTTTAAATCTAAAAACACAAAAATTTATGAAAATACATGTGTCTACAAAAAACCACCTTAAAAACGGGACAGACACAAAACCACCTTAAAAACGGGAGAGACACATTAGAGGGTGAGGGCATAAATCCTTGAACCACCCTGCACTAAAATGCGGATAAAATAGACATCCCAATAGATCGGATCCATTTTGACACCCATAGTTTCATTACAGCAAATTTATAATAACTTCAATGCTATTGCACAACTTGGTAGATATATGTTGCTAGCTATTTAGTGAAAGACTATACATTTCCCTTTAAATGTCTTTTTTGAGCAAATTTGAAAATACCATACAAACATAAAACAACAAACATTTTAAATCTTGATCATTGATTAAAAAATTATAAATACTTCATACATAATATGAAACCGTATACGACTAATAATTAATTACTATGATACTTAAACCTACACTCTTGCAAACTCATTTGATAAAAAACCACACTAATCATGAATAAACTTATGTGCTCCTATTCAATTATCATCCCCAGTACCATTAGTCAACATAAGATTACATCTGTATGTACACATTTACACCATGTCTCAAGGGACATCCTCTCAAATCTCAATACTAATTTCACTTGAGAAACAAGAAAGAACTACAGGGGTTGAATCATCAGTAAAAATGTTGTGCCAGCCAGGTATGAGAGGGCTACTTTACATAAATATTTGTAAGATTAACAATTTTTAGCTGAACGACAATCATGTCAAACACCGATCTATCTCATGAATAACATTGATATGAGTTCTTGGTAAAGACAGGCGCAGCAGGGGGATTGAAGAGGATGACATGCGCATAGGTTTGATTCTATCATTAGCTCTCCTGATAACAGATGAAGCAGGTACATTATACCACTGAAGATACCAAGAAAGAAGAATGGAGCGCTTATCCTGCGATTCCCCTTCAGGCCATTTTCCCAATTTCAAATATTTGTGAAAATCATCCTTCAATTCCTGAGAACTATTTAGAAGTTCCTCCACCTTTTTCCTAAGAGAACCAACAAACGTTGATTGTACAATTCCTCCTTTTGGAGTGGATAGTGATTCAGTCATCAATGCCTCAATATAAGTTAGTGCAAGCTGCAAGAATAAACAACTAGCATCAAGTCAGAACCATTTTAATAAGAAGGGTTAAATGCATGCAGTTTAATAGTATCCCAGTTTGTATCTTTTCCTGAAAATGGTTTAGCATGGCTCAAATGTCTACCATAGTTAATATGCATCCCTGGTATGGCACTCCCAATAAAAGCAACCAAACTCCACCACTAACATTTTTAAAATTTGTTGTATTGTGTTAATATCTTATATATCTTATGGGATACATGTCCACATCATACCATGCTTTATCTGACCACCCCAAATCTGACCACAGTTAAACAAATCTTACCAAAGCGTCAATGTTCACCTCACCCTATATCAGGTGCTTAAAAGAGCGAATGAGTAAGGTTGATTTGATTTGAAGAATATATCACAAAAAAAAGATTTACAAAATGTGCACCACAACTGATGTTCAATTGATATTTATATTATGGTATCCAAGGAGTGTTGGCCACAGAACAATCTATGATCAAATATGACAGATGGCTTGGCTCTCTGGCCACAGCCTCAACCATCACTTAGTCTTAATCATAGAACCTTATTCAACTGATCATAAAAGCCCACCGTGGCCAAATCAGAGGTGACCCCCACTAATGGTAAATAAACTACAGAAAGTAAAAAACAGTTCATAGACAGATTACTACACAAAAGGAAAGAGCAATTATAAAGAAGAAACATGAACATCACCTTAAAACCAGATATAGAGAGTGAGTCGCCACAAACAACAGCACCAGTAGTAATTTGATTGACCATGGACTCAACTGTTGTGTACAATGACAAATATACCTGCAGAATATTCATATGGTATAGCATCACAGTTTGTCTCAGTTTGAATATTCATGAGACTATATTCTGTCTCAGTTTGCCTCACTGTGTTGACCATGCATGATCAACATGAGAATATTCATATTCAACGGTTAAAATGATCAACAGTGATTTTGTGCAAAATCGTACATCCATGTCCAAAAATCCTAAATCATAAGACGCATAATACTACAACTTTCCATAAAACTGATTTCAGTTGTAACATTTGAAGCATTAAACTTGGGTCATTAATATTATATATTGAATTTAGAAAATGGAAATTAGCCTTCTGGTTTGAAGTACATTACCTGTAAAAGAGCTGGTCTGTCCTTGCTCACGCACTCAAATAATACTTGCAAGCAAAATTCCTTGAAATCAACATCAGATCTGCAAGCATGTTTCATTAGTTTATTTACATATGTCACCTTCTTTACAATAAATGCATGTGACTGCAGGGATACAAACCAAAATATGACTTCTTTTACTGCTTTAGCTGGTTTTAAGGCTGCTAAAAGTTAATTATAATAAGTAACTAGGATTTAATCTTGAGCATATGGCATATGGGCTTGGCCTACATGTCTTTCTTACATACTACTTTCTAAACCTAGAAACATGAATGAGTGTCATTACACATTGTAGTGTATTCCATTGCAGTATCCTTATGTCACTTCCTCTCTTTCTACTAACTCTCTCTCATGTCACTTCCTCACTTTTCACTCACTTTCTTTTTCTAATCACTGCTTCACTTAAAGTAATCAATAGGAAGCTTTTTTTGTTACTCTAGTCAAGAAGATTTCTAAAAGGTAGGATAATTGAAAAGGAGCATTCTACTTTGGTGGTTGAATCATTATAATTCAGTCTTGCCTGTCCTGTATACCTAGTTAGTGCATGTCTCTTTCTGAAAAGTCAATCAGGTTTTGCTCATCAGATAGAGAGGATATGGAGAAGAAAAAAAATTATAGTCAGGTGTTAGGGATAATAATGTGCAATAAGGAGTGATTCCACCCTTACATTTTTCGTTTACTTTCTACTGCCCGAGGAGACTCCAAATATTCCTATGATAGGTGTACTTGGATTTGTCCACTTGACAATCATTTCATTATTATTTATTTAAGGAAGTCTCCAACTTGTTATTAATTATCAAAAAAATTCAGGAACATTTTCACAAATGAGAAGACAAAATAGAGTTAAATATGGATGCTAAAACATGAGATGAAATAATAATCTAGAAATATGAGCTTACCTACTATACCACGCGGGATCACAGCAAAATTGTGCAAAAGCAATCAAACTAGGATCAGATGAAAAGGTACCGACCAATTGATCAATGGTGATAGAACCAGATCCACTATGGACATCGGTGACTGTATCTGATGCTTTTAAACTTGTCAGGCCAAAAACCTATATCAAGCAAAATAGAAAGTTGGAGTATAATACTAGTGTAAACTCGTATACCAATATCAAATACTATTCAATTTCAACCTTGTGCATTGCCCGTGACAGTAATGACTGGCACCCAATGGGATCATCAACATATGAACAAGCTCCGACTTTTCTTTTGATAAAAAGAATACCAGAATTAAATGGATTATTCTTGTCACCAAAATTCCACCAAGGTTTATCTGTTATCAAGTGAATAAATTGGAGTTCTCATTTGAAAAGTATATAATAGTTTCAAAAATCTTATATAGGTAAATGATCACATAAACAGAATAATAATTTGCGCTTACCTTCAGGGGTAAAGTCTACTACCTGAGGCCAGTAGCGAGGACCGCAAACACGTATAGTTTTCAACTGTAACCATCAAATACAAGTGATTGTCATTAACCCAACAATAAGAAATATATTATTCCAAAACAAAGTTAAGTCATACAGAAGAATTGTGCTGAAAAAAATATTAACTTGTTCTTTTGATAAGCGGAAAAAAAAGAAAGATTAACTAATCAAGACTAATCGAAGTGCCATTAAGACAATAAGACTTACAATAGCTCGTTCAGGCAGAAGGCAGGGAGTGACCTCACAAAAGCTTGACTCAGCATAATGATCAGTTTCTCTGACAGTGACTTCGATGGGAGCATAAACAGGAAGACCCGTGTCAACATCAACCGTCTGAATCCATCGCGCCTCTGTTGCAAGGACATAAAGATGGCGAAATGCCTGCAAAAGAACATATTTCATAGAATATGATTTGAAAGAGTAAACCATAGAGCATCCATGATTTGTAACAATGGACGGTATTTCAAGTAATAGAATATACCTGAAGGTGGCATCTATTATCATTTGGACCCATGGGCAAACGTGGATATAGCGTAATGAGCAAAGCAGCAATGGAACTGCTGTTTGTTGAAAATGTTCTCATTCCACCACCAAGAAATAAGAATCCAGTAGCTAAGCTCACCTAAAGCAGCACATTTGTACAATAAAAAGTTAGAATAAAGTTGAAGAAAACTGATATATATATATATATATATATATATATATATATATATATATATATATATATATATATATATATATATATATATATATATATATATATATATATATATATAGATATAAATATGTACATATAAATATGTATATATAAATATGTATATATATATATATATATATATATATATATATATATATATATATATGAATACGATAGCAGATTTTTTGTACAAGAATTCAAATTTCAAAACCCATTTCCTACATATAGCCAGATTTTACATTTTAAATTATACTGGCAAAAATGATGTAAAAAGACTATTTGTAGGACTTACTGCCATCTGAATACCATAACTTGACTGCCCGTCCGCACAATTTCTGCTCCTTAGGAATCTCAACAACCGAAAGGTTTGTAAATGGCCAGACCCAGCCATTACCTATCAATGTCATGCATAAGTTTAATCATCACATTTTATCCATGATCTTAATCTTAATTAGTTGACAGTAAAAGGAAAGGGGAAGCAGATACCACAGAAAGGGAAAGCACAATAAGGTGAAGGCATGTTTCCAATGTGCCTCGGTCAATGTAACGAGACAATCCCTTAGGATAAAACTTTCCACTTGTAGGGGAAACAGGCTTGATCTGAGAGACTTAAAATATTAGAACAAATCAACTAACATCCATTCAGGAGTTAGGAAGCATAATTCTATGGACCAACCTCGTTAAGAAAGTACATAGCAAATTCATAAAGTAATTCCTGTGCATTTCCATTTCTTGTGCCAGCAAAAACCAGTCCTGGCATGGTAAAGAGTAACGAGTTTAATGATAAAGATATAGAATTATCACAACCACTGAGTCTGTACTAGTAAGGAAGTTAATAAAATCTGAGTTGATAACAATACCATCAGGGACAATAGTAGCAACAAGGATTTAAACAAATGCTTTCAGTTGGATGATAACCATTAAAATAAAAAGAATTTGGGCATATACATCATAAAAGGAAAGTAAAAACCAGTGCACATTTTACCGAGAGATATACAAGCTCCAGCCACAATATTAACATAGGCCTGCATAAAAGCTTCGGCATCCATATCATCAACATCAGTGTCATCCCCGCCAACGCCTTCCACACCACATCTGACAATTTCAGGAATTTGGGACCAAACCCAATCTTTTGAGGGATGAACACTAAAAGAGAACACATATGGAATAGATCAAAATAGTGACAAAGATCTAAATAAATTCAAACATTAACATAAAGAGACCTGAACAAACCTGCTCCACATTATTAAATTTCGAGCAATGACACGAAGCATTATGAAGTCGGGCCGTACATATTGCAAATCAAAGCGTGTATTGGGAATTGAGAGCCTAGACGCAACAGCCTCAGCCTCTGTCTGTAACAAGAATACAGTCCATTGTTACCATGACTGAACTTGGAGTTGCATACTTACTTAGGAATGATAAGATTTAACGAAGCAAAAAATATGCAGACAATGTTAATACCGAACCAGTTCAAAACAATCTCTAAAGATAGAAACTAAAATTGCAGAAATAAATAAAAGACTTCTTTGCTGACACATTTATCACTTATTGTAGAGTGAGTTCACAGTAAGTACTTTCAAAAACATCAAAGCTAGGGCAATTATCGCTCCAGGTGCTGTGACATCTATATTGATAGTTGTCCCATCCATCATCTACAATAAAATAAAAACATATGAATTAGTTATGCAAGAGATGATCCCATCCATGATATCTCTCCGTGTAGAATTGTTTACTTAAATTTATTATGGGAAAAAAGGTGAAATGAATTCAATAAACCTGGGAAGAACCACGACTTTCATCTATTGAGATTGTCGAAAAATGTGGTCTCTCCTGATGCAGAAGTACTTCAGTGTTATATAAAAAACATAATAAAGTATCCAAATTTCCATGCAACAAAGGATCAAAATGGAAAATTATTAAGGAATTTCTTGAAGGGAGGAAAAAAAAGGAGATGGTTGTTAATTCCTTAACATACATTGTGAACTTTACCACCAATGTAGAGAAAAAGTTTATTAACAAATGAGTCTATGAAACCAAGTGCATCTTCTCCCCGCCCTTCAAAAAAAATATCTTGATTAGATAAAGAACCAAAAGAACACAATCCAAAAGCTGCTATTTATTTATATATTCATACCCAGTGCAACAAGGCCCAATGCAAATCCTGCAGAAACAGCATGGCCCTCTCGCTCAAGAACATTATCGCCTCCGCTTCGGCGCCCAATTTCACCCTAGAAAAGTTACATATAGTATAAATGTATCAAAAGACATAAATGACCTACTAACAAAATAGGAGCTAGCTAGGGATTTGGGATTTAGTTACACAAATTAAGGGTTTGATTGATTCTTTGTGATTATTACTAATTAACAAATTTGATAGAATAGGCATAATTTGATCCATGTAGCCGACCCCACTTAGTGGGACAAGTCTTGGTTGTTGTATAATGTGACTATAAATAAGAACCATGTGCGGTCATACAACACAACATTCACATATTGCATTCTTACATGATTGAATATCTCAGGCAGAAGTTCAAGTATTGAATAAATAGCAGATAAAGAGAAGAAATATGCTTACCAATAAAACCTGCATTGTTTGTGGATGAGCTGAACCTTCATAAAGGATCCCTGCTGACATTAAAGCTGCTGACTGAAAGAAAATTATGATAAAAATGAAACTTGAAAATAATCGTAGGGTGGTGAAAGTAATACTACTGCAAAGAAATGGCAATAGCAATATTACCAGATATGTTAAAGGGAAAAACAGAGAAAGTAAATTTGGAATTTCATATATTCATCTGAATCTTTTTCTTAACTGAAGATGAAATTCATAATACAGATTATATAGGAAATATATCCTACACTTAGCCAAGGCTGAACATGTACCAAAAGCTACTAATATGGTACTTTGAAGCCACAACTTTGGGAACTTAAAACACTTTCTGATGTTAGAGTAGAGAGCACAAGTTTTCTGATGTTAGAGAAGAAAGATACCTGGAGCAAGGTTGGAACCTCTAACTCTGGGTATGAAGATGGATGACGTACAGGAATATGAAGATAAAGTATCTGCCACAGGGTACTACGATCAGTTCTCCTTAAAAAAATTTGATAAATTAAACATAGTACAAGAACATAAAACCATTAGACTGGGTACTATTACCAAACAAATTGTGCAATAAAAAGGCCAGTTTTCATTAACTAGCAGATACAAATAAAGCACACAATCTTCTATAAATGTGCAAGTTAATGTGCATACATATGCATACATGTAAAACAAAACTATTAGTCTGAGCATATTTTTTTCCTCCTATTAGATGATAATGAATTCATTCTGACAGTAGATGATTACAAAAACACATTACAGTGTGATATTTCATAATAAGAGAGAGGGATGGAGGAGGGGCATGGAATTCAATCAGAAACAGTTTTCTAGAATTTATCGAAAAACAAGCCTTCCAAGCACAATTTACATTTTACACCCCTCAATCTTGAAAGCCAATCCACAAGCAGAATCCTATCACTAAATTAGGCTTATCTTGATCAAAACTTACTAGATAGACGTTCAATTTGAACACGGATATACATTTGAGAAAGTATACTGTTTAATTTTACCATACTTTCACAAGAATTAATTTTTTCTAATCGATTTCAGTCTGAGATGCCTCTGCTTCAGTTCCGTTAGATTGAATTTTGTGTTTTAAAACAAAACAACAAGTGATTTCATTCACACAAAAAAAAACAACGAAATCATGAATATTATAGAGTAGAGTTATGAAAATAATTTTCTAGTTCACTCAAGCTATAACAAACAACCTTAGTGCCAAGAAGTGCAACAATTTCATCATAAAAAATTATGTATTGTACCTTCGATATTGCCGGTTGCATAGTGCCTCTATAAGAAGATGCTAGGCCAAGCATTAATCCTACAGTAGTACTTTCATGCTCCTAAAAATATGCAGTCACAATAATATTTAGTTATACCATAGAAAAGCTGACAGATAACAATAAAAAGCAAGAGAAGATGGAAAATATATCCCCAAGTTCATTGAAGTAAATGAATGACCAAGCATCAAGTGTCTTAATGGTAAAAAATTACAATGTGTTGGAATTAACGCCTTCATTGCAGTCTGCCCCTAGCCGCCTAAATTGCGGCATTTGGTTTGCCTTTATTGCAGCCTCCAACACCTTCATTGTGTTGGGTTCGAAGGGGTGGATTTAATCCCACATTATTAAGAGATATGGCTTGTATTGTGTTTATAAGTGGGGGAAATCCTCGCCTTACAAGCCGGTTTTGTAAGAATGAGTTAGACCCAACCCACACATTCTAAGACAATGAGTCCCTTAAAATCGAATAGTGTTGATTCCACTACCAAGAATTCAAGTTGCCTTGATTTTCAGTTCATTCTGACTCCAGTCATTCTCACAATAATAACTTTGGTTTATTCTCCTTCGGCCAATATAATTGTCTAGTTTCCCTTTACCTCCTAAATTTTTATAACTGGTTTAATTATTCATTCTAGAAGTTGCACAACTAAGGTGTTTTGCACAATTAAGGTGTTAGAAGTTGCAATGAAAGCGACCCAAATTGGCTGCAATAGAGGCAACTAGGGTTTTGATACAGAGGCAGAGTTTCCCAGATCCGCGTCTCTATTACTAATCTAAAAGGTCTGAATAATTTGAAATTTATTGATTGATGAATAACAAATTATTTTCTCTAAAAAAGAATAAAACGTGTCTTAATATAATTACACATTATAACAATGATATGTACAGAAAAAGAAAAAGAAATGATGAAATCTTAAAATAGAGATATTTGCAACATTTTCATAGCTTCAGACACATAACTAGAAGGGGTTCAGCTGGTAAGGTGAAAATTAAAACGGCCAAATAATTTTTCATGACCCAAAAAAGTTTATAATGGACTTAAAGCGGCAGCAGCGACTAATTCATGCAACGAAGATATTGTTTGAACAGAAATTTAAAACCAATTATTTCACCTATGTTCGCACAAACCATTATCATTAGAATAAGTATTAAGAGTGCTAAAAAGTTATATGACAGAGACCATTGAGCACCAGATAAACCTGAAAAAAGTACTGATAAATGTCAGTAATACTCAATACACGCAGAAATCCATGCAGTCCTAGAGCAAGAAGCAACCCGGCATGAACAGAATTTGGTTCATCAGGTTTATTATATATTATCCATGTTCTTGACATTTTTCCCTGCAAAGAGATTATATGCAATTTTAGAAATAAGCTATATACCCAAAAAAAAAAAAATACATCCAAAATGTACTGTGGGCAAGCTATGGAAACAAATATTGAAATCACAAACAAACCCTGACCAATTCTAACCAGAGTCTTCAAGAGTTATTGATGCCACTTTAACTTAATTCACATTGCATATATGCTTAATTAGCTACAAAGATTCTTTATATAGTAACGACATATAGTTAACTCAAATCAAAAGTGGTTCATTCAGTTGAATAATGCTTAATTGAAACAATCGGAAGTAGACTATAATGAAAAGGGGGTACTTGGGAGTGATTAACACGAAGCATAATTTTTAGTCAGCACAAGTAGCATCTGTTAATTGTATTCTAATCCTGATACTGTCCTTCCTTTATTAGCTTTTGTGTGAGTGTGAGTGTGAGAAAATCCTTGTTAACACAAATGGAAAATATTCAGATTCAACTGTATCAAAACAATTTAAAGTGATAATTGCTATAATGAAGTGGCCGGCTAAAATAAAATTCTAGCGGAAAAAATTATTAAACAATTTGAACTACATAACCTCAAAAAATTGATATTAAACCTGAAGGGGTGCTAGTCTAAGCCCAGCAGCAACAGCATTATGAAACTCAGGCCAAGACCTAAGTTCTGGTATGTTCCTGATGTTGGGATCGAGGTTGACCTATGAGTAAACAGAATGACTTCAATTAACAATAAAAAATAACTAAATAGTTTCACAAGCTAAAACAAGTATTACAGGTATAGTCAATCACAATTCACAAGATCTCAACTTACGGTTGCATTCTGTTGGGCTGGCAACCGACCTGCCAGTACAAGCTTTGGCGCACTAAAAGCCTAAATGTTTTGAAAAATATTCTGTCAGAAACAGTATATTTTGATTAAAAAAATGTATAAAGTCTCACAATGAAAACAAAAATAGAACCAAAAAGTTAGATATAATAGCACCTCGGTTAAGAGTGTATGTATGGTTGCAAGGGTAAATGCCCCACGTCCAAGTGGCAGTGAAGTGGTTCTTTGGGCAAGATGCCACAGTTGAGTCTTCATAAATAGTAAAAAGAGTGTCAAAGGCATGGTCATCCAAAAGAACAATATACGCAGTCAGCAAGAGTAAAAACTAAATAGCATATCACGGATTCACAGAAACAGAAAGTAATGTGCAGAACAGAAGAAAGAACTGATTACAAACATAGTTTCATTTTTTTCTGAAAATTTATTAGGAAAAATAACAATTACAAAAACTGTGAAATAATACTTGGACTGTAGCTGGAAGAAATTTTAATTAGTGAGCTGTTTCCCTAATATAATAGCAACAAGACAACCAAGAGTCATGTACAAGATACCAATTATAAATTTCTAAGTTTGCATTAGTATCCGGCTTGATGTGATTTAGCTGTAATAATTACAAATGATTGAAAAAGTAACATTCATTATTAATTAACAATAACCAAGTTTAGCTTTTCTATATAGAAAAAAAATCAAAAGGGAGAAAAAGTACAAGTAACACTAACAATATTTTACTTTTCATATACATACCACTGATACCATAATCGTTGAATCAAAATAGTTATATCTTTGCCATTAAAAAAAGCTCCAATGTTATTACCTTTTGAAGTACATTATTTCATTTACCTTAACAACATGAAACACCTGAATCTAATGACTTGTCAGCTCTTAAAGAACCATAATTTAGCCTCAATTTGATGATGATGATGATAACAATTATTATTATTATTATTATTATTATTATTATTATTATTATTATTATTATTATTATTATTATTATTATTATTATTATTATTATTATTGTTATAGTTATTATTATTATTATTATTATTATTATTATTATTATTATTATTATTATCATTATCATCATTATTATTATAATAGTAATAAAAATAACATCAACAACAACAACAAAATTAAGGAAAAAAGTGAGGGAACAAAAAATATTGAAAAACTCAATTATATGTTGAATAGCAAAAATATTAACGTGACAGTACATAACTGCAGATTGGTTTTCTATGCCACATGTCACAGTCTGATGTTTAGGATCATTACACTGGGAATAGAAGAATTTTGATTAATGGAAGAGCGTAGACTTACCAAGAATATTACCATCAAGTAAAACAGTTGTTTGAATAGTTACATTAAGAGCAAAGGAGTAGACAACATTAAATGAGTCTATCATAGAAAGGCATACCTGCTGGAGGTCCTGATCCGATGCACTGTGGTTAACTGATGTTTGAATTGCCACAGGTCTTGAAGAGCACAAAAGGCGTCTAACCTAGAATAGGTAGCAAGAACAGACTTAGTAAAAATAAATATGTTTGTAATGTTTGCACTAGAACAGTAGTTCAATTGACAGTGGCCAAAGTAAAATGAAGTTCTAAAGTAACAGTTAAAAATCGACTGACAGACAGTAGAGCAAGATAAGAGAGCAAATTTAAGTAACCAATGGCCTCTCATAACTATACATTGAGGCATATTAACTGTTGAAGTCGTATGGTTTTCAATAACAGCAGCTTCCAAGGAAACAACAGCCAGGTGCTCGGATACCTCAACACTCATCTGACTAAAGCTAAGCTAACTGAAGCTAAGCAAGGAGACCAGAGCCTTAACCTTTGCAGACCGAGCCAATGATTAGATTTTACAAATACAATAATACAAAGTGAACAGTAATAACACAATACAAACATAAACTTATCTCTAATACTATTAAGGACAAGAAATAATAATATATAGTTTTTTTTTTCCATTTTTTTCTCATTTTAGCTCGTCTGCTTCTACCTAGAACCCTCCACTGAGCCACACAACATAAGCTTAACCATGCACCTTTCACTTTAAAAACCTACTCAACAATTTTACTAAGCATCAGTTTGGTCATTTTCTCACCTCAAACTGTTATTGAATGAATATTATCAAATAAATTATTTGTTTAATTCTGAAAAACAGTTTTGAAACTTTTTGTATGAATAGTTTTCAAAAATGAGAAAAACAATAACACAAAACATCAAATTCTGACAACTTCTCTAAATCTAGAACTTTAATAAAAATAATACAAATAAAAGATAAAATCCTCTGGAGACATTATTAGGAATGACAATAAAGAAGCAGTGCATCTTTTCCTAAAATGATTGCTAATAAACTGATGTGCAAAATCTGCATCCATTTTAACAATCCATAGACAAGCCATGCTGGGATGAGAGAGTATGTCAAGTAAAAATAATCATATAATTTTCCAAAAAATTTCTGAGATCAAAACTGACCTCATTCAACCTCAGATCACGGCCATAACGCAACTGTGTGCTAGAGTTGAAAATATGCTCCATACCATCTAACAAAGACCCATCAACTGAATCTGTGTCCTCAAGTTTAGTTCCTTCCAATCCAATTGCATCGGAAATAGTAGAAGATATTGTCACTGGGTGCAGATTAAGCATATAAGGTGTGGACATAGAGATTACATTCACATTGGTCGGTGTTTCAATTTCCTTATACTTGCATTTACGTGCCAAAGTTGACATCGCCAAATCTTGCCGACCAAGAAGGACATAAGCAGCAGCTGGCCAGTCATTGGGAGAAGAATCTCGACATTTATCCAATGCCTAAAAGCATAACAGTTATAAGGTTTAAAAGTAAGGGAAGTACTGATATTTAGCAACGGATAACATTTAAAGAACAGAAGTACTACAGCAGCGAAGCAATTACACGCAGAAAATAGTGGTGAGGTGAGACATGGAAAAAAGTCGAAGAAACACCAGGCATGCAATGCCTGATTAGTGATAGTCATTTTGACGAATATTAGAATCATGAAAGCTGAAGTAAAACAGTAGGCAATTTAAAACATAGGACAAATAGACAAGTTGCCACAATACGCGGTGAAAAAATTTGTAAAATCATTTAAATTACTGGCCAAAAAGTTCACAAAGATTTCACACTGCTTGAACCAATCTTACATGTCGAAGTGGAAGAGATACACCAGAAGGCAGGGAGTCAAGTTGTTGAAGTCCAAACCTTTCACCAACCATTGCTAAAACAGTAAGCTCCTCCTTTGAAGAATGTGATCCCGTGGTAACGTTACAGTAAACACCTGATGAAAGCTTCTTTCCTAGCAAATCAGCACCTGATAGTATACTGTAAAAGCAAACTATTTTCCGCGCCAAACTAGCCACATGGCATCCTTCTTTGCAGAGTAGAGATGGAAGATCACTAATATTAGCAGAACTACATCCATGTTGCAAGCAGTTCTCAAGCCATCTGAATAAACTTGGAGGAATTTTAGGGGAAATGGTTGTTCCAGATTTCAGAAACTTTTTACATGAGAGGGGGAAATCACGTATGTAATGGTCCAAGTAATTGTCCTCGCCGAGAAAATTGGCAATGTTGCATAAGAGAATTGCTAGATGCTCTAAGTCCCTATAGTAGCCAACAACCATCATATAGAATGAAGGAAAACTATATTTTAACAGACAAAGAAAATGGAAAATGAATAGCAAAGGAAAATGCAGTCTAAAGATCACGATGAATTGCATAAAGCAGAACCAAATTAGGGAATAACCAAAAGACGGTAAGTAAAATAGTGGTCAATACTCACGCACAGCACAATTTATTTTGGCCGGGAAGCATAGCAAAGCAAGTCTAATCCCATTACTGCACAGCTAAACCTAGAAATTTTGCAAAACATAATGAAGTAGAATATGGCACTGGCAGATGAATAACTTCGCAATATAAAAGTGGTCGAAGACAGACCATGAACTGATGAATTATTTTTACTTTTAGCCGTTTCAAACTTTTACTAGCAATAGCCAGATCATTACACTGAAGGGAACAGCTATGTTGTGAGGGGAAATTTATATTTTTTAAATGTGAAATTCTTGAATTTTGTCTCCTATCAATGGTGTTAAATCCCTTTAGCTGCCCCAGGACATTGAGCTTAAATAACAACAAATCAGTGGAATATAAGGACAATTACATCTTAAAAACAGAAGACCAAAGCCCCTCAAGTGTCAAATAAACCTGAAAACTAAAGTGTAGTACTCTCTTTGTCCCTGTTTATAAGACCCTCTAGCATTGTTCACATATATTAAGAAAATTTTGCAGTGTAATTAATGTGTATAATTTGTGTATGATGAATATTACAAAATTTCTCTTAGTGTATAGATGCATTCATTGTTGACTTTTCATATTTTAATACAAATCGGTGGGTATTAACAAGGGATATATTTGGAAAAAGAATAATAAATGTATCTAGAAATTCGCAAAGTGGCTTATATTTAGAAACAAACAGATGTTGCAAAGGGATCTTATAATTAGGAGGAGAGGGATATAAAATGGACATTGTTTTAGACCAAGAATATTCATATGAAATATTACAGGCGGAAAAATATTGGTGCATAATTGAGAAATGAAATAAAGGCAATAGGCGGCTACTTGGCTTAAGCTTATCCACATTCTGATCATATCAAGCTGACATATAACACTGAACTAAAAAGTAATAGAGGTTAATGGCTAGGTTCACCAAACCTAATCAACCAGGGCAGTACAGCTAGACAAAATGCTTAACTGAATAGATATAAAAGATGAAGCTTTAGCAAGGCAGGTTGAGACTAAAATGAAAAAACAACCAAAAATATTTTAAAATAAATATCAGAGAAAATGTAAAGACACACCTTTTGCGAAGATTATCCAGTTTCAAGCTCTCATAGAGTGCATGAAGAGATTCCAGACATTCTATTAACAGTTCGGTATAAAATGGCTTTTCAGAACTTTGTGTACCATCTATAGATGATGTAGAAGAACTTAACTCCAGCTGATCAAGTGGCACAGCACAAGACTTTCCAAACAACGAGTTTACTTTGCAGAAATTATTGTGAAATTGGCTGCTGAGAAGGAAGTTCCAAGCACATTGTGGCACCAAACCAGAACGCTTTTGAGATACAATGTTAAATTTTCTGCAGATTTTCATAATTACACGACAAAAAGAATCCCATTCTGAATCGACATTTGATTCAGCTTCTGAGAAATCAGTGGGATAATCATCTTTCCAAAGAAGACCAAGAAAATGTCTGTAGAAACTAGAACCAATCCCCTCAGCAAGTGCTGTGATGCAATCATTAGCTAATGATGAAGAAGGACTTTGTCGTAATGCACATCTAAACATCTGTTACAAAAAAATGCAGAAATATCAGAGGTTACAGTTTCAAAAAAACAAGGACCGTTGTGTTTGCCAAGAACATTGTGAGTCAATTTTAAAGTGAAAACAGAAAAGAAATAATCCATAAACACCTGCTTATTATTCACTATCACATTGACACGCCCTTCAACAGCATCAGCAAGGCCAGTAATCTTTAAGGCATTGGAAAGAGAGGATGTTTCTGGAAGCTCCAAATCATGCAAAATCTTGTTTTTGTTTAAGCAAGAAGGTAGAACATATCGACATAGGCATTGCTTCCCAGACTGTGATATTAGCAAGACAGATTACAAAGCTATATCAAACTGTAGTATGATGCCAGATGATTGAAATGAATTATGAATAATCATATACAAAAAGGAGAGGGAGAATGAAAATTTCATAAAACATATCTAGGCAATAAAGATCGGTTCATAGAGGGTTTAGGGAAACATGTATGAAAAATTTCAGAAGACTATCAGATGTAGAACTTGTACTTGTCAAGGGGAAAGCCACTTTACAAAATTAGCCATACTCAGATGAATAAGCCCGGAAGTAAAATAAATATCACTGAGGAGGGGGTCAAAAATTTGATCGGTGTGATATGCAGTTTTATCGATTTAGTCCCCAAACAAAATTATAGTCGGCTTTAATCCATGAAACATAGGAAATTTGATTTTGGTCCTTGTTTTGGTTTTAGTCCCTATAATTGTTCATGTTGAAAGTAGTTTTTGTTCTAGGGACTAAAATCAATATGGCCCACATATTACAAAGAATCATTCAAAATGGACAAATATCATAGATTAAAACCTGAACAGTGAGGACCATAAGCAACCTCTACTGTGTTTCGTATACTGTAACCAGCAAAAAAAATGGTGTATATTACAAGTATAAAGGATTAGAAAGTTATTAAATACAATAAGAAATTTTATAAAAAAAAGGCAATCTAATGCTATAGAGCTCTTGCCATAGCAAGATCTTGGGAAGAGTTGGATTTGTTGTGGACAGTCTTACCTTGCATTTTGCAAGAGACTAATTCCACAACTCAGAACCCCTGATCTCTGGTTACATAGCAGCAATTCCAATTGTTACGTCAGGCTCCCCTTCGAATATTAAGAAATACTTTTTGAGAAGAAAAAATTAAACAATTTCAGTTATTTAGAAGATAGGCAGACAATTGAAAGAAATCACTTGAAGAAAAAAAATTTAAAAAGACAAATGAATTAAATTAAGATAAGAGAGCGGGAGAATCAGGAAACCCTCCAAGTCCTGACAGAAACAAAATAAAAACAATACAAGCCATCATTTCATAAGAACTTCTGAATCCACTCTATTTGTGCAACAAAAAAGTTTTGAAAAAAATCTTAACCATTAACTCACAAGGAAATTCAGAAAAGAATCATATCCCAAATACAATTTACTTGCAAGGAAATGTAGGCACGTGATAATACATTGATCGAGAAAAATAGTAGGAGACTATATGGCCAACTATACTAAAAGCTTACATAAAGAAGCAAAGCATTTTCTGGAGTCAAAACCATTATGTCAGCATATGGAAGTACTCCAATTTTGACCCTGGAAAACACATTTGAAAAAAATTATGTCCAATATTACAATGGCAATATAGAAAAATGGAAAATTCTTATATTACCTTGGACGAGTCACCATCACAGGAGAAGCTGCAACTGCAGCTATGATCCAGCTCATATCAGGTTTAACATCATACACAATCTCATTATTTATTTCAACAGTTTGAAGACTAACAGACAGCAACTTTCTTTGTTCTTGGTGAAAAAAGCATACAACAGGAGCTGCATCATCACCAGTAGCCATGAAGACCTAGTAATCATTTGAAGGGGAAAAACAATAAATTATAGAGAAATAGAAAGATGTAATAAGGAATTAAGAATTGAATACATATATTAGTTAAAGATCTTAGGCTTTCACTTTTCTGGACTAAAAATCCAAAATTCCAGTTGGATATTAAAAACAATCAAACATTTTAAACAATGTATTTACACAAAGCATCTTGTCTGTTTGGATTAGTTTATTTTGTGCTCAAAATAACTTGTAATAAAAAAAATGCAAAAATAAAATTGGGGTGTGGTAAAAAAAGTAAAACCTCCTTAACAATTAAAGAATCATGTAGGAGCTAACAAAGAATATGTAAAATAAAAATTAGTGTTTTAAAATAGGAGATGCATAGTGACATGAATCCATGAAAGAAAAGTGGGAGATATAGGGTTAAGTGAGGAAAAACAAATATGGAGAGTACTGTATTAATGTTTGGATACAATAAAAGGCAGGGAACCACAATAAGGTCGCATCTAGAGGCCATTTGCTGTAACAGGAATAAAAATTCAAACAGTATATTAAAAGATATTTAAATTTAAAACAAATATATTACATATACTTATAGTACATAAATGTAATAAAACTTTACACCGAGACAATTTTAACTATTAATCCAATCTGATATGCTAGAAATACAAGTAAAACAGCATTTAGGCCATATAGCAGTAAGCATCCGCATTTGAGAGTAGTATTAGCTTAAAAGAACAAAGGAATCAAGTATGTCACTAATTGATGACTTGTACTTCCCTTTTAAAACCAAAAAAAAAGTATTCCTAATTACATACACAAGCCCAAAGATAGCCAGATAGTGAGATAGTTGTATGGAAGCCTATTCAACCTTACAAGCAGCTGTTTGAGCACCTTTTCCCTGCCATATTCTACGAAAGGACAGGTGTTTAGGCGATAAACCCATAGGATCTACATTCAATAAACCAGAGGCTGCCTCATCAAAGTTAGAATTGATGATTTCTGCAACCCACAAAGAGTGTTGCATCTTGCCTGAACTCAAACCACATTACAAAAATTACCAAGACAGGAAATGATTTAAAAGACCAGGAACTAAGTGCAAGAACTTTAATGAAAAAAACCTTTATTATAGGATGCCATAAGCGGGACCTGATCACTTGTCCAAATTGTCTTTTCGTCATATTCCTTCATAACGTTCAATTTCCCTCTTTCTTCAATAAAAGTTGGCTCCAATAACATAAAAAATAAAATAAAAAGGATGAAATCAAAATACAAAACCAAGTAATACCAGAATAAGAGTTTATCACAGTGAATGACAACTTCACAAGACATAATCAAGAGAGAACTAAATCTCAGTGACAATTCATAGACTGTTGTAACGTACTTGCTGTTCGTCCAGCGGATCCATCAAGATCAAATGAGAGGATACTAAACTTCCATCTCTCTTTTGGATATGATTAGATGCACTGAGCAACACATCACGGGCGCTAAGCAAAGGGCTTGTAGATGAAAACGAAAGACGTGATGATGTGCTTGCTTCAACTTCCTGCTGGAGTAATAAACCAAATGGAAGAGGCCATATAGATGTGATTGTACGAGGAAGTTGAACTGAAACTACTTCACCTATTAAACAATATGAAATATGAGTTGATAAAACATTGCAATTTTAGAATTTCAAATTGATACATAACGATTTAAAAATAACGTGAAATCAAATATGGTAAAGGAGCATGAGACTTCCTACATTATTATTGACTCATATAGAACCATCTGGTACAAAAATTAACCTCAGACAGACCCCCATCGGTCTGCTGCCTGGTGGAGCCTGATGTTAGTGGGAGCTACCAGATATTTTGTTATATATTATGTTTTGCACAAAATAATATAAATATTCTAAGTGGGGTGGTGCTAAGTGTTTGTTTTGCAAATGATAGGTTCTGGGATTGAATCCAATACGGATGGCATTTTGCATTTACACAGAAAATTTTGCTAAAAACAATGAAATGAATCTTCCATCATTCAAACGCAGTAATACTTGTTTACAAAAACATATTTTTCCACCTCGCCACATTGTCAAAATCAAAATAGTGACACAAATAGTCAAAATCAAAGTATGTGTGTGTTCAGTAGGGCTCTGCTATGTGAAACACATGGACTCATTTAGACGCCTTTTTCATTTTCTTCTCTATCAACAACGATAAATTAAATCAATTCCCTTATCATAAGTTTTTTTTCTTTTTCCATCATATGATAGTTGAACTTCGTTAGTAAACTCACCAGATGTACTATAGATTGTCAAACGATCAATTTGTAATATACATAAAAGAGCTTCAGCTGTATGACCCAGGTGACACCAGCATACCTAACAGTTGCAAATAAATGGTTTAATAAATGAAACATAAAAACAGCATCAATTGCTACTAGGGAAAAAGTTTCTAATTTTAGGGTTTTAGTCCTTGGTTTTAGTCCTTGAAAACCCAAAACAAGTCATGCAAGACTTTTTTGTATGAAGGAGAGAATTTTAAAAAGAAAGAAGTATCAAGATAAAAAGCATAAATAATCTTCTTAAATAAATAACCAGAAAAGGATAGAATAGGAGCAACAACATCTCAACACCCAGATGCATAACTACCAAATAAGTCCCCCAAAAGAAGCATTATGCTAAACATCACGGACATGTCATAAGAAAACCTATTCGGTTTATTATTGGATACATCCTCCGGTCACTATTATAAGCAACTAAACACTTTTTAGATTCATTGAATAAATAATGTATCCAGTCATTATTATATATCAGATACATCAATTGTTCAATAAACTTAAAAAAAACAATTGTTGCTTATAGTGACCAGCGGTGTATTCTCAGGGAAAGGTTCCCAAATTAAAGATAGAACAAACAATCACACACTTGTTCATAAAAATGTAATGTCCTGTAGTCAATCTTCTGTCCACAATTGACCATGTATAGCGAGCATTAGTATATGCTTCAGGAGCCACACTTCCATTCTGTTCACTCAAAATTCCTCTACCTAGAGTTCCTTTCAAATATTGCACAATTCGAAGGGGTGCATCCATGTAGCTATTCTTCTAGTTTCCCATGAAGGAAGGCATTTTTCACAATAGTATATTCTTCGCCCACTATGTCTCATCTATTTTGTGTAGAAATTCAAACTATACGTGTGAATACTAAATAGTATGATCCCATACTCAGTTTCTCTATCTTAAATTTACCATATTCACTCTTACAGATAAGAAACAATAGAGAATTTCAAAGCAAACTCAAACAAAGAGTGAAATGAAAAACTAGTCAAATCAGCTCAGCAGGAGCTATAAGTAATGAATCGGAAACTTATTTGTAAGCACGAAAGTAAAATTCACAAACCTTAACAATAGAGGATTCCATAGTAAATCTCTTGAATACTCTTGCATCAATCGACCATATAATCCTGTAACAAATCAGTATACGCGTTAACAACACCGTGCACCAAATCAGTGAATTAGTAAAATAAAAAGCATAATGAAAGAAGTGTTTTGAATTTTCAGTAAGAGATGAATTACCGTTTTCCTCGAATAAAAAGCTCGTGATCACCGCGATTATTCAAAGCAGAAGCAACTTCATCGCAATGATCTTCAGCATCTCGATCTCGAGCGATTTCTGGATCGAAAAGGAAGTACTCATAGTTTTCGGTTAGAGTTTCAGCGGATTTACCGTCGAGAGCTTCTGCGATGAGTCCAAATGGCTTGAACTCGCCGAGCAGCGTTAAGCGACGAACGCCTATGGACATTGCTGGAGCTTGTGGAAAATTTGCTAGGTTTGAGCTTAGTTGTGATGAAAATGAAAGAGATGAGTAAGATGAAAGTGAAGTGTGATGCGGAACGGAGACTTCAATTCCCGCTCTTTGTTTTTGGTTGAGTCTGAGTTTGCTATCGAACCGGGGAGGTGGGTTTAGCGGCTTAGTTCTTAAACCCTAGCGGTTCAGATTTTGAGAAGCAAGTGAGCGGAGAAATTTTCATGTCACCCCTAGATTTAAATTGAAACCCCCAAATTTATGAAAAGACTATGTTGTCCAACCATTTTTCATTATCATATTTTATAAAATTGACGGTATAAATTGGATTTTTCAAATTCTCAGACGATATCGGAAATTTCGAGGCGATAACGGAAATTTGGCGGAATCAAGTAAAATTTACGGTATATTTTGGAAAATTTCCGGTATACTGTACCGGATATTTCTTAATTTTCGATATCGCTTACCGGAAATTATGAAATATCTGGTATTTTCGTATCAGAGATTTCAAAATTTTCGGTATTATCATTTAATAATGATACTGGAAATTTTGCAATTTCCGGTACAATATACATACCGAAAATTTCAAAATTTCTGGTATTTTTTATTTTTTTTTTAAAAATGTTATGTTTCTTATATTTTTTAAATTTTGTTTGCAGTGAAGACCAGAGGTAGAGATGGGTCTATTGTCGGTCGGATTACAAATAGATCTGATGTTGTGGCTCGAGCTGCTGATGAGTCACAGACCTCAGAGTTGCATGCAGAATGCTGTCGTCCGACTAGTTCTCATCGGAAACGAAAGGTTGAGCAGGTAGTGACGGGGTTTCGTGCACCTCGTTAACAGATTGTTAGAGCTTCTACATCAATCGAGGATCAGGCTCCTGTTCTTATAGTGGAGCAAGTAGTTGAGGAGCAGTCGGTGGTTCAGGAGCTGGTTGTTCAGTAGCCGACGGTACAGAAGCCAGTTTTACAAGATCAGATAGTTTAGGAGTCGGTTCAGGAGTTAGATCGGGAGGGAGTTGGCGTGGTGTCTCGAGCTGATATAGACACCACCAATATTGCATCTACGGAGCCATCGGTGTGTACTGGTGGATGTTTCCTCGGATGACCTTTTGACAGGTCCGTGTTGACGGGGTATGCTGACCATGTCGCTTATAGGATATGGCAGAGCGAGGTATATAATATTGGTTTCGTTTAAATGTTTAATTTTTATTTGTATTACACGACTTGATGTATAATAATTTATTTTAATTGTGTTGTTTTGTTATAGGAGTGTCTAGTGTTAAAGGTCGTTTCTCGTGGGTCGAAGTTGAAGAACTTCCCCGAGAGTCTGATGCTTGAGCGAGTGAGGAAAATAGTTGAGGATTTCCATATCTAGAGTACTTTGTTGGATGCTCATTGACGATGTTGGATGCCTCCCAGCTATTAGCTTTTGTTAAGAGGTGGCACCCAGAGACATCATCCTTCCATCTTTCATTTGGGAAGATAACGATGACTTTGGATGATGTGGATGCCCTCTTTCACCTTCTGATTGCTAGTACGTTTTTCACACCAATATATAGGGACCAGGCGACGGCGGTGCGCATGGTTGTGGATGCTTTGGAGGTCGATGAGGTGGGTGTGCTCTGTGAGTTTGGTGAGACTCGGGGATTTCACATTTGCATGTCTTGGTTAAGGACTACTTATGGGTGGAGGCAAAGAGGTATGAGGTTGTCGTTAGGGCGTACATGCTACATCTGGTGGCATGTATTCTCTTTGCAAACAAGTCTGGAGTTTACATTGATGTTCGATACTTGTCTCTATTCAACACCCTTGACACTCCATGTTGGGCTTGAGGAATGACAGCTTTGACAATGCTTTACACGACACTCGATGGTGCATCACATCCTAAGACCAGACAGTTTGTTGGTTATCTGAGCTTGTTACAGGTATATTATAATTTATTAGATTAATTTTTATAATTATTAGGTATTAGTATAATAATTTCATGATTTTTATTTATGTAGTGTTGGATATACGAGCACTTCCCTCACATTTGTGAGCGGAAGATCCAGCGTGTTGGGGGTAGAGACCAATATTCGAAAAGGTGGAAGGCCAAACAAGCCGTTCTAGGAGGGTTGATGGAGTACAGGAGGATGCAGGATGCGCTGACCCTGGATGATGTCATTTAGACACTGTATACGGCTCATCGCCCTCATCGTCCTTTTGATGTCTCTACTTTATATTCAGGACATGTTAGATGGGAGGGTTATATGGCTAAACACTTGTCTGAGAGGTGTATACGCCGATATAATTATGTACAGGGCATCCCACGCCTAGTCCCAAAGGCCCCAACTGGTGGCATTGATCGATGGTTTCAGAGTCACATCATCAACTCTCCTGTGATATCATTGATTTAGATGTCGGGGTTTAGGAGCCTGGGCAGTGCGAGGATGGATATCTTGAGTAGTTCCTTAGTGTGTCACACCCTCGGGTCATACCATCAGCTTCAGCATCTCACGTTCCAAGGCCTTTAGGTACCACAGATTCTTCCGATCCACCACCACCTCCTCCCGTATGTGACCAAGACAGTCGCCTACAGCTCATCGTTGTTACCTTATATAACATCATGGAGTTGGTGAACCTTGATGTTGAGGTTTATATTGGGTTATCCCTAATGTTGTGACAATCAGACTTCTAGTTTATTGCATAATCTTTTTTGCCTAATACTTTTTCTTTCGATTACATAAAGAAAACAAAATAACACAAATAACAAAACTCGAATAAGTTAACAAACATCATATGACAAACAACAAACATAAACAGTACTCTGATACATGAAAACCTACGAACTACCGAATTCATCTGGATGCTTCAAACACTTCATGATGTCGTCAACAAATCTCTGGATCTCTACGTCTAACTCGATCAGACATTTTGTTATCCTGCGACAAATTGATGTTCACGTGGCCTTCACATCTTCATCATTCTTCAACTCGATTAGATTGTATTTCACCCAACCATTTGTACCAATGTAATCCTCTCGAAACTCGATCTTTGTCACCCTTATGTTCTCGGTCAAGCACCAAATTGTTCAATACACTTCTGCCTTAATCAGAAATTGAGGAAGAGACATTTTGTTAAATGTGTTGTCCAATAACCCTAAAACCCCTATTTATATAAATGGTGATGTGTTCTAGATCACACATAAGTGTCGGTGCACCCATCAAAAGTGTCGGTAAAATCTTAACCATTGAAATAATGTAATATTTAAACATACCGAAAATTTCAGTTATAAAGGAAATTTTTGGTATTACTAAAAAAGTGTAATTTTCTATATACCGAAAACTTGTATGTTCCGGTATATTGGATTTTTTAAAATTACTTCCGAAAATTTTGTTGTACCGGATATTACGTAATTTCCGGTATACTAGATTTTTTAAATAGACTTCTAGAAATTTTAGTGTATCGAATTTTTTTCCGAAAATTCCTTTATATTGCATCAGGGATAAAGTTGGAATAAAAAAAAGGAGTGCCAAGTTGAATCTGAGGGATGGCAAGAAAAATTCTCAAGTGAGCGGCCAACATTTTTCGGTTTCGACCTGACCCCAGCTCAATCTCATTTTTTTATTTTCGACCAAGTTATTGCTATTTTCCACCCCAATTTTATTTTTTCCTTTTCATTTTTTATTTTTCAAATCAAAAGGAGTAATAAATAAAATGAGTGATAAAGACTTTCAAATAACACACTTTATCTTTCACTTTTATCAAATGCAATAATTCTAATCAAAATACAAATATGTTGATTTAAGTGACTGCAAATTCTAAAGTGAATAAGATTAACAAGTCAAACTTAATGATGTTATAACATTATATTTGGGAATGCAAAATGTCAGATAATCCTAACATTTTTCTATAAGATCAAGATAAATTAACTTTATAGGTGACGACAAGATAAATCCGGATTGCTTGCTTGTTTGAGGACAAATTATCTTCCTACCCTCAAATTAAACAAAATATGTCACTTTCAAAATTACTCCTGTTAGAAATTTTTGGTACCCCTAACGAGTTTGCGAAATTTCTAAAGGCTGATTTTGCAAAAATTTCGGTAATTTTTTTGAAATAAAAAATTCAATCAATACCGAAAAATTTCAGTGTATTTGAAATTTTAAGTATATATCAAAAATTTCAAATACACTGAAATTTGAAATTTTCGATATTGAAAAAAATTCAAAAATATTATGCATTTTTTTTGAAAATTTCGAAAATTTCCAATTTTTTTTTTAAAAAAAAAATTGAAATTTCTAGTAAAACTCAAATATTTTGAAATTTAGTAAATTTTCACAAGGTTATAATTGTAAAATCATACCCTTGCAGGGTGACTTGTTAATTTCTCTTGTTTGAGTTGGATTACTTTTTGCACCCCTGGTTTTTCTTATACACTTTTGTTTTTTTTCTTTGAATAAATTGAGAGGAAATTTTTAACTCACCCCATAGTTTTCTAACGCACCACACAAAAATACAAGAATGCTTCTGAAAATCAAAAATGTATTTCTGGTATGCATCCATATCTGAATTTTGGTGGAAGAGGCCCATGTAATAGTTGAGAAATAATCGAAAATACAACTACGGTTGGAACTGTAATTGTATTTTCGGAAGCACCCCATTTACACACAAGTCTTAAGCCTGAGAAACTCGAGTTAGCAAGAAGATACGAACCAGAAGTGGATTTACAGTTCCACCTGTAGTTGTATTTCTAGCTCGTATTGACAATTAAATGCGCGTTGCCTCTTCCTCTTCCTCATTTTCAAAAAAAATATTCCAAAAATGGTATAATTGTAAAACTCACCAAGAGAACCTTTTGTATGCATCTTGGTTGAATATTATCCCTTTAGGGATTTGTTTGGGTTATAAGCTAATCCTATAAAAAGCTCATATTCAGGGATTGTGTGATCAGTCCTGGGTTTAGTTGAAGATTAGCCATTGTTAAAATATTCCTAGGTTATTGGTTAGCTCTATTAAAATCAAGATAATTTAAATCTCATCTCGGTGTTATAAGCTTTATAGGTTTGAGACCAGTTTAGTTAAAATCGCTCAAGTTTTTGGTGAGCTCGGTTAAAACCAATGCATTAAGTTCAGATTTTTTGGAACTTGAAGACTAACTACTCTAATGTCTGTGTTCGTGGGTAGAGGAATAACCTCTTTAATCCACCATTGGGAAGGAAGTCTGGTCGCATCACTTTCAATAATATATAGAAAAAAGACGCATATGCCCACATCCATTGTCTTGTAACATTTGGTTAAAGATCAATCATCATTTCTTTGTATAAGGGGTTCATGCGTATTTTCTACTAAAAACTCTCAACTATTATTGGAAACTATCAATATTATTTCTTAAGGGGAGAAGTAGGTTCTTTTGATTTGATTGAAACTATATAATTTTTGGTGTTCCTCTTTTCTCTTAACTTTTATTTTCTGCAATTTATTTCCACATTTATTCTTTCCCCTACTTAGTTTTTTGAAAATAATTTTAAATTATAATTTTACTTCCCAGAAGTTTTCAAAACCTAGTTTTTCCAAACCACATAATTCACCTCATATTGCATGTGAAGTCTCAAATCCAACATTATTGTATTGTTCTCTACGAATTTAGGAGATTTGGTCATTGGTTGTTTTAACAATACCAAGGTGAGTGAAATTTCTTTAATGTCTGATTCATATGTTAGGCATGTTGAGGAAATTAAGGTATATGGTCATGATCTAACATTTTATTCTTATTAAGATCTTACACTTGTTTTGTATATATTATTTCTATTATCAATCCAGTGCATACAACAATTTTTATTAACAATCATTGTGTTTAGTCTCACACGTGTATCATTAGGTTTTAGATCATGAGTTTTCCAATGGTCGTTATTGCCATAGTGCACATTTGATTTTGATATGTAGCTTCGTGTGATGTAGTGGAATTTGCTCCATTGTTACGATGAGTGTTTCTTATCGTTGTTTTCTTTTTAGAAGTCGACGATAGAAAGTGTTTTAGTTTCTTTTAGAGGAAGAGAACTCGAATCTTACTTATCTCACCTTTGATATAGATTAAGATAAGGTCTTTAAAGATATTAAGAGAGTAATCGTCTTTGATTATTGATGGAATGAATAATACCTACAAAATCTCTAACACAAAAATATTAAACGAAGGAATATTTGAAGGTATTTTTTACGGGAAAATGGTATACATTTGTCTCTAATTTCAAAGATCTTTACATAACGCTCCATGGAAATCAACTTAATTGTTTTGGGGTTTGTTGTTTTTTAGGATGTTTGTTAGTTTAGTATGGTGTAGTCCTTGCATCTTGAGGGAGTTAGTTTTCTTGTTGTGGGTTGTTTGTGGTTTATTGCATTATTATTCTTGTATCTCTAGCATGCTTTCTTTCAGTGCTATATATTAATAATATTGTTTTTTACCACTTAAAATATGTTGAAATTTCCTCGGTCGTTATGAATTATTTGAATCACAGCCATTGAAACAATTTTTTCAATGACACATATGCTTCTTCCTCAGTCGTTATGAATTATTTGAAAAGTTCATTCCTTTAAGTG
Source organism: Vicia sativa (assembly GCA_021764765.1). NCBI lineage: Eukaryota > Viridiplantae > Streptophyta > Magnoliopsida > Fabales > Fabaceae > Vicia > Vicia sativa. The sequence goes on along the minus strand of CM038795.1, from coordinate 160,026,376 downwards.
AATTATACATTTTGCTTTACGTTTGTGATAAATTGAGCCTATCTCTGATTCATAGAAGATACTAAAAAATCTAATATCTAACTAATAAAAGAATAAGCTCTGAAATTCACATAATGAGGCATTTTAGATATGCTTAATTAGCTTAATTTTCGCGGTTAAATTGAATTAATTTCATTACTCATAATTAATACTCCATATTTGACTGAGTTACCCCTTTTACCATTGCATTTTACCTCTGCTCATTATTACGTATCACAATTCCCGTGCAGAAATCAAAAGACACTTTTCAATTTTCAAGTGAAATTTAACTTTTTTTTATCCTCAATGCATTCAATGGAAACTCAGCAGTCACATACAAACTTAAAAATAAATATCACCTACTTTATGGATTTAAACATAGTCACTCTCCTTAAATCATTTCCTTTGATGCCCCACTCGAGTGAAGTACAAGAAGCGGAATACGATCGATTGAAGCTACATCATTCAAGCTTAAGGCAGTTCGTGTATTAAGCTTTTGTTTTCCTTTCATATGAACTCAAACTAATGCATTCTTCTTCCTATAAACTTCAGAAGTTTGATTCAGATTTTGTATGATGTAAGTGTTAGGCTTATGTTTTTTTATATGTTGTATGTTTTTAAACCACGTGGAAGACTGTGAGACGCATTAGGTTTGATAAAAAATGAAAAATGATATTTTGAAATTGATTCATAATTTTTTGGCTATGGATTTTATGTTGTTTGTTTATTTACCTCACCTTGGAGGACTGCAAAATGCATTGATATCCCTAACTTCCGATTAATGATGTTAGGGATATCAATGATTTCAAATATTTGTGGAAGATTGTTGTTAGGATTAGAGCTTTGTGGTATTCCACAGGCATGTCTAACAAAAAGCGGTTGGAATCGGTTTTGATTCATGCAAAGGTGTCGGTTTAATCCCACCTTACAATTACCACTTGTATCCAATTTCATTCAAAAAAAATTGCTTATGTTTACAATGTCATGTAATCTACTTATTTGATTTTGTAGTGCAATATGATCCAAGTTATTATACCACCACAGTTAGTTTAGAAGGGTTAAGTCTATTGTTACTATAGGAAAAACACACATCATGCATAACTTCAAGCTTGTTAAAAGTGATTTCTCATTCAAAGTATCCACCTATAAAATTCAAGTTGATTTTTTGTGTTGTAACTTTTGTAGAGGCTGCATATTTTCCTCTGAACCATTTGAACTTGATAAGTCTGACCGATATGCTTTCGGTAAAGTTTCAATTGGAATTCTTATATATATATATATATATATATATATATATATATATATATATTGGTGCCTCTAAAAAACTAGTGTTCTATGCCACCGCTCCTCCCGAACACCCTAATGAACCCTTTGTTCGTGAGAACCCACATATATTATTGACGTAAAACATTTTTGGTAATAACATTTGTTTATTTAAAAAATATGAATTTATTTTAAAAATAATAAATTATTTTGGTAAAATAATTTTTCTTATTTATATTTTTATTACATTTTAAAAACAAAAGCGTGTGTACCACACTATAATCCATTCGAATGCACGAGTTACACAACAATATCGTGTAAATGTGCAGGTAATCAAGTCAACATTTGTGTGAACGTACGAATAACGTACCAATACTGTGTGAATGCACATATAACTATTCCAAATTCAGTGTGAAATCACAGGTTATTAAAACAAATTTAGTTTATCTTTTAAAATTAGTATATGGAAAATTGAAATATATATTATTGATATTAAATCATTTTAGTTAAACTATTATGATTTTTTTTTAAATATGCTTTTATTTTAAAATGAATTATCAATTTTAGTAATATAATTTTTTTCTTATTAACATTTGTATTTAGAAAACAAAAGCTAACGTACCACACCAATATCCGAGCGAACGCATAGGTATCGTGTGAACGGACGAATAATCGATATTGAGAAATACTTTTATTTTTATCTATTTTGCATTATTGTTTTTTAAATTTTGTTCTTCGCAATGATTGATTTAGTTAACTTATATATTTATGTCTGACTACTTTTTTTTTTTACATTAAATTTAAATATTTTATATTTTATTTGAATTTTAAAACCAAACTGATGACAATTTCGCGGTGCACACCAGAACCGTGTGAACGCACGAATAATCAGACCAAAATTCCAATGAATGCACGGGTAACACATCAATATCGTGTGAACACACAGGTAAACATACCAAAATTCATGTGAATCCAGGGGTTATTACATGTTTTGTACAATTAAAGGAAATATAAATAATGTATGAATCCAAACACAAGAAAATTGAATTATTTTTAAATTATTTATTTTCTAATATTTATATTTTGAAATTATATTTCATTTAAGATATAATTTTTTTTAAAGATAAGATACAAATAATTTAAATATGTATAATTAATGTAAAATAATTTTGGTGCCACAATTTTGTTTTTATTTTATAAATATACATTTCTTTTAAAAATACTTAATTATTTTAGTAAAATATTTTTATTTTCTTATTTACAATTTTATTATATTTTAAAAATAAAAGCGTGCATACCACGCCAGTACCCGTGCGAACGCACGGGTAATACGCCAATACCACGTAAACGCACATATAACTATTACTAAATTAGAACGAACGCACGAGTTATTTTATTTTCTTACATTTTTCTACAAATTGTTGATAAAACAATTTTGTTTTTCTGATTTACATTTTTTTAAGATTTTAAAATAAATATATTTAGGGACGGCAGATAATATTGAAATCAATTTATTATCTCTTTTAAAAATAATAAACTATTTTTATTAGGCAATTTAGTCTTTTTTCCATTTTATTTTTTATTTCCATTTTGTCAATTTTTTTCTTCTTAAGATATAATTTTTTTTAAAAACATTATATGGAAAATTGAAATATATATTATTTATGTAAAACTATTTTGATAAAATAATTATGCTTTTTTAATATCTTTTACTTTTTAAAAATAATAATCTATTTTGGCAAAATAATTTTATTTTTATTAACATTTTAATTATATTTTAAAAATAAATGTGTGCCTACCACACTAGTACCCGTGCAGGTAGTCCACTAATTTTAAGTACTAAAATCAGTATTTTCAACCCAAAAACCCTCCCACATTTGAAATCAACATTATGTCTTTCAATTCCATAACTCATACATACATATTACTCAACATTTTTATTCATTATATAACACCAATTTCACCAATTTAAGTGCACACATGCCAACATTTCCTCATTCGAACCTAACAATTTCAAAACCTAAGAAATTGAAGTTTTCATCATAAGCATACAACTACCCATTACACATCATTATAAATTTTTCACAACGATGTAAAAACTCACCCTTACCTTGATTTCAATTAACTCTTGAATTTTTTCCTTACGGTTCCTCTTTTTCTCATTTCTCTTTTTTCCTTTGTGTTTAGATTTGTCTCTTTTTCCTCATTTCTCTTTACTAACCTTGTATTCTCTTTTTATCAAACTATGAACAAAATAATGTTATCTCTTATAACAAACTAATGAGCTTACTATCACACCCCCAAATACTCTTCACGTTCCCACATATTAGGACCAATTACCATTATTCCACTATTTCTCTATAATTCTCACTAACAAAATAATCTTTTAATAGTCGACATTATTTTTTAATGATAACTCAACGATTTGATAGTCTCACTCCGACCAACCTATCATGTATAACATACATGAAATAATTCAAATTAAATCATTCACTCACAAAATCAAACTAATAATTAATTATAAAATATATATCTAATGAATAAAATTGGGATGTTACATATATCACAACGATTATTTAAACACAATCGTTGTTAAATATTATACGTTAAAGAATATCATAATTGTTGTTTGAAGTAACCATTATGTTAGGTAGCGTGCTACGTAGCTTATAATCACGTCCCCACAACTGTGGTGAAAAACATCTTATATACAACCACTCCTAATCCCGTAATAATTGGTCAGACGTGGTGTTATCTCTTATAGGAGAAGACAAAAGGGTAATACAACGATGAAAAATCACACTGTCCATCGATAACAAACATGTAGTCACTTATAATCCTATTTTGTTAAAAAAAATTCAATCACACATAAATATGAAATGGTGTAATCAGAGCAGTTCAGTGAAGCACTTATTCAAGTACATTAATGAGGGATATGATAGAATTACAACTCTTGTTGTCCAAATCGATTTTGATGGTACTACTGTGTGTAACACCCTTCTAAAATACCCCACGATTATATAATTAATTCAAAGCAAACATGTAATAAAAGGGCATTACAATTTATTTAAAAGAGAAATTCATTAACAGGTCATGCTTCACTGAAGAACTTCATTAAAATATTAAACCAAGAGACATGTTCTACACAACGGAAATTATCATCAAAACGGAATAAATTCAATCAATAATTATTTCAAAATAAACCAAAAAGAAAAACAGAGTTTTAAATATAACTCGCAACCAAACGTTCCCTAGTGTTACAATTAGAGCATGACACCGACACACGAATAATATAAAAGCATAGCTCTACGAGCCATCCTCACCAATCTCCTAAGCCGCTAAGCTTCAATCTGAAATCATTAAAGTAAGGGTGAGATTTCATCGAAAATTAAAATGCATTATACATTTCTAAAAGCAATAAAAATAGCTCAAGTATATTATTCCACCCTCATTAGCATAATCAGATTCAATACACAACATAAGTCATACAACATATTATACACAATGATAACAACAACAAGATTATAACACTGGAAACCACCCTATCATGTTATAATCCATATGCAATGCAAGACTCTATGCATGTGGTACCGACAGTGAACTAAATTCACATACTGTTCCATTCTAACTCGGACACAACATTAACATCTATTCCATTTCAACTCGGACATAGATAAAACCTCATCGCCCATTCCAACTCGGCAACGGATGTTGGTCAACTCACTAATTCCACACAATGGGAATTAGCTACCACCAATATATATGCATGCACAATTAACAACATGCAACATCAACAACGAAACATGATATCAACAACAACATACCATGAATAAACAACACCGACAACAACACATGATATCAATACAATTATTAATAAACAACAAGATTACAGCATACAAGCATAAATTCTCGTTCAACCTGTCAGAACAATCCTAAACCAATTCATCCACCATTCCTAGAACTACCATTGTTCACAAATCGGAAAATCAACTCTTTTCAAAATAAAATCCATTAATTAGTATTTTCTTCATTTTATAAAATAGGTTATTTAATTTAGAGAACACTGCCCAAAACGGCACTCAAAACGGAGTTACGATTTAGAAAATATGATTTTTCAAAGTTTTAAGATTTTTCAAAATGACACAGTGGTAACCGGTTCCTCCCAGGGAGAACCCAGTTCCCACAAGTCTCATGAAACACGCTCTCTGGTTTTTGTATGAGGAACTCGGTTCCTCCAAATTGGGCCGCAAAATGTTATTTTTAGTGGGGAACGGTTCTTGTAATCCTCATTCTCTAGATTTTAGTCCCAATGGAAACCGGGAACTTCTGTGGCAAAACGCAATTGACAACATTCTATTTTTCCCCAGTTGATTCTCCTCATTCCAACACGAATCATAACATCAAGTAACACCAAATTCATCCAATAAACACCAACATAAAGTCATATAACACAATTCAATCATTCCCAACAACCCCATAACATACGATTGGTTCAATTTCATACAATTCGACAATATTAGGGACAAATCCTACAAACCTAGAAAATCCTAATTTGGGATTCCTAGCATATTCAAACTATTCTATCAATTCCCAAAACCCATAAGACATAGTAATTACGAGAAATCATCCCTTACCTGGGAATTTCTTCGAAAACTATAACTCTTGGTTCTTCTCATTCCTTCTGCTCTTCTCTCTTTCTCGTACGATTATTTTTCTCCAAATACTTCCCAATTCTCTTTTTCTTTCTTTTATTCCTTTTTATTATTATTATTCTACAATAATAATAAACCAATAATTCATCTTATTATTTAATCAAATAATTCCCAAAAATACTAAAACTCCATTTTAATTAAATAAATAATTAAAATTCCATTTATTTAATATTTTGGAAATATTTAGTGTTACACTGTGCACATAAATGTTAATGAAAAGAAACGATTTTTTGATTGTAGATATGTGTCACCAAGTGAAATATGTTGGAGGCTCTTTTCATTTCTTATTCATGGTTGAACTCCTACTATTGAAAGGTTGTTTTACTATCTTAAGGGTGACAATTCTATTTACTATATTAAACACATGACAATAAGCGAAGTACTTAACAAACAAGTGTGAATGAATCAATATTCACTTCATGGATGGAAGCAAACAAGACATGTCCAAAGACAAAATTTAATCATTATCTTAGTTGATAAACGACTATTCCTTTTTCAATTATCCTATAACTTTAATCTCTATTTTTTTAAATCTTTCTTTCATTGTTGTTTTCTCTAATTGATATTAGAGAAAATGCTCAAAGTTTTCCTCCTAGTTTAATAAGCTTTTTAAATACTTAATCACTCTAAATAGTTTTAGTGAATCATCTCTTTCATACTGACACACTTCCTTTTTAGCAAATTTGATCATTCAATATGGCAAATGCATCAAAGCTAATAAATTAAATTGATTCAAATGGAGACTTTTGATGATTAAATATGTCAAATGCAACAGAGCTAGTAAATTAAATTGATTCAGATGGAGACTTTTGATGATTTGTATGATTAACTTCTAGTATGATTTTACAACAAATTCAATATTTATGTCTTATTGTGAAACTTGGTAAAATTTCCATCATTTAAACACAACTTTGATTGTAGATTTTTAATTTTGGAAATTGGATCCAATATGATATATTTCTTCATGCTATTGTAGGATGAAAAAAATAACTTATGAGGTTATTGTTGCAATGGATGAAGTGCGCTACTAAAGCAACAAATTATGTTAGTTGACAAATATATTTAGAAATGGTTATGCACACTTTCTTTTAACATTTTTATGTAGAAATCTCAACTTTAAAATATTATATAACTAACATATTTAGAAATGGTTATGCACACTTTCTTTTTAACATTTTCATGTAGAAATCTTCAATTCATGCAGGGCCAGTGATGCACCAAAGCAACCTGGTCATCAGCACAGGGCCTCTAAAATTTGGCAACCATCATGTTTACTAATAGTGGAAGGTGTCTCAAGACACACATAGACCCTTAAAGGCTTATCCACATGTCTCAATTGATTTAGTTGACTTGCAGCAATTATTATAAAATGTAACAAGAGTACATAAAAGGTAGATCAAACTTTAAACTAACATTTCTTCTATAATGTCAATCTTTCAGCCATGTATGATGTATTTAAATTAATTATTACTACTCTAAAAGAATAATGAACAAAAACAAATCTGAATAAAACGCAAAGAGATAGCTATATTTTATTTCTAAACTATTAAGTTCTTCTTTTTCATTGTTATTTTATATTTGTAATTTTATTTATTAATTCTAAATTGTCTATTGGGATATAGTTCTTTTCATATTATTTACAAAGATATCTATATTTTATATTAATAATATTATTATTTAAACATAGGATAACTTTTTAAGTTTTGTACAATATTTTTTATAAGAGTTCATTTTAAATATTAGAACAGGGTCTCTGATTTATTTGAGACGATCCTTAATTCATGCATAACAATTATTGTATTTTATATTATATGTTTGTAATTATGTGAATATTTATGATATAAAATAATTAATTTAAATTTGACAAATAAAAACAGACGACGTGTAATGTGAATTTAAACGAAATTCATGCGATATAACGAATATTTTACTAGTAAAATAGAAAAAATCCATAAAATTTATAATTACATTAAATTTACTATAATACACTTATTTTTATAAAAAGACAATAATATATATTTTATTTATTTATTTATTTATATTTGTTTACTTATAGAATAAAAGATAATTAAAAGTCAATTTGACAAAAAATGTCTAATATTTGTTTAGACATATAAGGTAAGTTTATTATTATTATTATTATTATTATTATTATTATTATTATATTATTATTATTATTATTATTATTATTATTTGAATTAATAAAATATTTGATTTAATTTAAAAAAAAAGGTACAGAGGTGATTGTTAGGATCCAACCTCTCAAAGACTAATTACATCAATAGTTTAGCTATATAAGATATATTTCTTTTTATAACCCTCATGAACTAAGACATCTTTGATATTATTCACAATCATATCACTATTGCTATCTATAATATTCTTGAAGCACTTAGTATTCTTAAGATTCCAACACACATGGATAGTCTCAGCAAGAGCAACTTTTAAAATTTCCACAATTTTTCCTTTACCTCTGCGGAATTGGCTAGCCCATAAGGTTTCTTTAGCCTAGTTTTGGGGTGTATGCGCAATACTCAGCCAATTCAGAACTTGTTGTCAAATTTGTTTCATCACAATGCACTTAAAAAAGAGATGATCAATATTTTCCACCTCATTACAAAAACAACACCGATTATCAACATTTATCCCAATCTTAATTAGCCACTCCTTCATAGCAAGGCGCCTATGACACGCAAGCCACGAGCACAACATCGCCCTGGGACGCACAATGTTGCCAACAACAAAGACAAACCAGCTCACATTATCATCCACATCATGGAGGTTACAATAAAAGGACCCATTATAAACTTCTGATTATCAAGAGCAGAATTCCAGCAATTATGAATTTCCTAGATACTGCCCTGACTTTTAAGACACCTTTGTTAATCCAGGATGTATCGTGGCTCACCTCCATAATCAAAACATCAATTAGAATACATCTATTTAACCCACGTACATTCCTTCTTTCAGCACAAATTCCAAAAGAGCTTTAACATGGTGATTTTGTTCTAAATTAGAGTGCATCCATTATTATTATTATTATTATTATTATTATTATTATTAATATTATTATTATTATTATTATTATTATTATTATTATTATTATTATTATTATTATTATTATTATTATTATTATTATTATAAATGGTTTTTTTATTTATAAATAGATTATCCAAATTCTTTTTAGATCCCAATGAACGAGATCTACGGTTCTCTTCTATACTAAAATAAATTTCATTCCACCCCGTTTCTTTCTCCCCCATTCCATCTCACTCGTGTCAGACCGCATTTCAACTTTCAACAACTCTCTCTCTCTCTCTTGAGGGTCCAAGTCTTCTCCTTTTCAATTCACAGATCTCACACTGATTTGGATCCTCTAAACCTCTCTCTCTACTCTTCCTCACTCTTCCACTCTCCATAACCAAATTCTACACCTGCTTCCAGATCAACTGTTCCTCGATCTAAGCCATCATGGCGGCCAACGCTCCGATCGCCATGAAGGAAGTCCTAACCGTAAGTTCGCTTTCGATTTCTATTCCCAGTTCCATATCTGAATCGAAGAACACCAACTCTTAATTTTGTAAAATAATTACTGAATTATCGTTTATTTCTGTCTGTAGTTGAATGCTAGTTTGTTTATCGATCACTGTGAAATGAATTTCACGCAGATCTGAGTATTAATTATGATTTAGAGAGTAGGAAGTTGAATTGTTTTTATGAATTGAGTGTGATCTGATTCTGATTTATGATTACATTTACAGTTGCCGAGTGTTGGCATCAATGCGCAACACATCACTTTCACGCATGTGACTATGGAATCGGACAAGTATATATGTGTTCGAGAAACCACTCCGCAGAATAGCGTTGTTATAGTTGATATGAGCATGCCAAATCAACCTTTGAGGAGGCCGATTACTGCTGATTCCGCTCTTATGAATCCGAATTCTAGAATCCTTGCTTTGAAAGGTAGAATTTGTTTTTGTGTATAGATTTGCTTTTACTATTTATTATCTTTTATAGTCTTCATCTACTAGCATTTTCATATTGATAAGTTTGTTTGTCATTATAGATATCCAAATTTATTTGAAGCTTATGATAGCAAACTTGAATTCTTCTCGCATTTTCCCTCCTATTGTAGCTGTATCATTTTGTTGATGCCACTGTTAGGTGAAATGAAACGAAAATGAAACCAACTGCTTAATTTTGACTAGTTTGACTTGACATGAAGAAGCACATGAGTGCGTCTAACAGTCCGTATAGTATGTACTGGTATACTTGAGTAAGACTATGACCACCTGATTATTTTTCTATCCCATACTTATGATCCTTAACTACCTCAAACCCGGACTGTGTCTAGCTCGGTCAACTATTATAGGCACCCTGATTGGTAGGGAGATAGAGCTGTGATGTTGGGATATTTGATTAATTTGAGAAACTGAAATCATTTGGCTTCGTTATTTTTAAATTATATATAATGAAGAAGTTAGAGGCCATAAATAATCCACGGTCTATAAGAGCTATAATAAATTTTTTTGAAAATAAAATCAACCCACCTTTGTTTTTACTCCTCTGGAATTTGGTCACTATTATAAGTTTTAAAAAAATTCACATTGATTAAGAAAATTAGTTAATTGCAATTAATTTTCTAGATTTTATGTAAAACACAGGTTGAATTTATTAAAATGTTGTTGTTATGTTTGATGGATCATCTATCCACATTAAATAGTTTAGAAGTTGTAAACCTTTGCTTATACTAGTGACCAAGATTTGATGCCCACTTTTTTTGCTTATAGTGATGACCGGAAGGAGTACTTTCTTAGTAAGAACTTAGGTGTGTTATTTTTTTAGGAGATGCAACGAAGGGAGTCCTGGTAGATGAGGAGTGTATTTAGGTTGGTAATTGAAAGATTTGGTCTGAGGGTTAACCTATATGTCTTTGTTATAGTCAGTTGTCTTGGAGATATATAGAGTTTATTCCATTCCTCTTAATGCGATTAATTTGATAAATATATTTTCTCCATATATTTTTTACTTCTGCTAATGTATTAGTCATCCCCAATTTCACATTAGGTATATTAGACGTTGTAATCAGGCATACTCTCCCCGGGCTTGAATTTAAGCAACAAAAAAAGTCTTGTTTTGTTGTCTCAAAAGTAAGCAAAACTCAACATTCTATCACATTTAAATGCCATCATTCCTAAAATACCCTTTAATTAATTTAAAATGCATTTTTCAACAACTCTTCTATTATTCTTGGAACAAGTGGCCGTGATGGATATTTTAGAGAATACGACTACTTTCTACAGCTTTGAGTAAAGTAAAGAGTGTGAGGTGAGGTGTTTTTTTTTTTTGTTTTTTACTTGTATATGACCAGACAAAATATTTTTCACATTGTCATTGCTTGACCTGATTTGGAATGGTTAAAAGAAAAAAATAGTCAATAGTTAGAAACCTATGGCGTTTATAAATTACAAGTCTCCTGATTCCGAAATATTTAGCAATCTTCTGTTTGTTTCTGTGCCATGTGTTTTTGTTGGTGCTGTATTTAAAATGTTTTTTTGCTTTTGGATTATCGTCACTTACAAGCTACATAATTTTCTTGAAGCCCTACTCCAAGGGACTACACAGGATCACCTACAAATATTTAATATTGAATTGAAAACGAAGATAAAATCACATCAGATGCCCGAGCAGGTAATTTAATGTGCTACCGTACATAAGGATTGAGACAATAGGCCCCTAAGAATGGCAATATTAATTTATGTGGGGTGCTCTTATTTTTCATGTATAGGTAGTCTTCTGGAAGTGGATTAGCCCCAAAATGTTGGGCCTGGTGACACAAACCTCTGTATACCATTGGTCAGTTGAAGGTAAGATAATGATGGTTATAAGCCGCTTATACTCCCAACATTTTTTTCTACTATTATATTTCTGGCTTTACACATTTTTAATGTGCGTGTATGTTGCTCTTTTGTAAATTTTTGACTTATATACATGATCCCTGATTTCTGTATCCCGTAGGTGATTCTGAACCTGTTAAGATATTTGAGAGAACAGCGAATTTGGCAAACAATCAGATAATCAATTATCGATGTGACCCAACAGAAAAATGGTTGGTCTTGATTGGTATTGCTCCTGGTTCCCCCGAGGTACATCTCTGCTTCATGTCATAGTTGTGCTCTGTCTATCGTTGCGGAACACATTTCGATTTTTCAACCCCAACTAACTTTTTCATTCAGAACGTAATTGCTTATATCTTGTTTAATTATATAACAATTTCGATCTTTCAAGTTTCAACCGTGATTTTTGCTAGCCTAAACTATTTGGTTTGTTTCTTCATATTCTTTTGCTTTACAGAGGCCCCAATTGGTTAAAGGAAACATGCAGCTTTTCTCTGTGGATCAGCAGCGCAGTCAGGCTCTTGAAGCTCATGCTGCATCATTTGCCCAATTCAAAGTGTGTTTTCTTATGATTCTGTGTTCATCTTCATATAGTTATTTATTATTTATAAATGCTACCTAACTAACTGAATACTATGTGTTGGGCAAATTGTTTATTGAACAGGTTCCTGGGAATGAAAATCCTTCTGTTTTGATTTCTTTTGCCTCAAAGACACTTAATGCTGGTCAAGTTATATCCAAGTTACATGTCATCGAACTGGGCGCACAGCCAGGTCTGCATATTTTTGCCTCAATCACATCTATCTTTCATGTTTTTATTTTATGGGCATTATGGTTTCAACATAAATCGATATTGCAATGCCAACCTAGTTGTCCTATCTGGCGTTTAAAATTTAATATTTATGGTAAATCTAACATTTAAAATGCTTGATCTATTACTAGAGGTGGAGCGATCATATAAGTAACTAGAATGGTCCTTTATTTAATGTCTCTACAGCTATAATTTAGTTGAAATAAAAGAATTTCACAAACTTCATATGGGATGGATGAAATATAATGATCCATGTGGAGGGTTGAGGAAGCTACTCTTTATTGCTGATGACTTCAGTCAAATAAATGCATTGTTGTCGTTTAACCATGCTACTCAGATTACTTTTCCAATTGTTACCATGTATTTGACCGATTAAATGCATAATAATTTTTTGGTAGTCCATGCTTCAAGAATCACTTTTCTGCTTGTTACTACTATGTATTTGATTGATTGGAAAATTTGAATGTGACAAATGTATTCCCCCCTCTCCCTTCTTTCTATTTATAATGGCTCCATGTTGAGTTCTCAATTGTAGAGATAAACATATATAGTCCTGAAAGTCGGAGGTAGATGTAGCAGTCAATAACTCAATATTTACATGTAACATATTATCAGTTTCATTTTGTAATGAATGTCCATCTAAAAAGCTGTATATATTGAAACCAGGCATTTAAAGATTGGCTCATGTTGTTGAGATCCCACATTAACTAGTGGTAGAACCAAAGTAGTCCTTATAAAAGCTTGGGTGATCCCCATTTCTTTAGCGATTTTTGGGTTTGAGTTAGACCCAACTTGTAAATTCTAAGATTATATCAAAGCATATCCTAAATTTGTAATTGGGCTATGGTCCATGTTATTCCACCCGCACTTTCCGACGCTTCAAATGTCCTGTCCTAAGTGTGAGGGGGTGTAATTGAGATCCCACATTGACTAGAGGTATGGCCAAAATAGTCCTTATAAAGCTTGGTCAGTCGTCACTTTTAGGCCTAAAGCCGAAATTGTAAGAGGTGTATTGTGAAATTGAACTGTGTGCATCAGTGTATCACATGTGATTAAATTGATCATACTTCTGAAGTTTATCTTTTGAATTTTGTTGGCAGGGAAGCCATCGTTTACAAAGAAACAAGCAGATCTTTTCTTCCCCCCAGATTTTGCTGATGATTTTCCAGTTTCAATGCAGGTACATAAAGTTGCCAGTGCTGTTGATTTTATAGAAATCTGTAGATATCTGATTTCTACTTTGATTTTGTTTTTCAGATATCCCACAAATATAGTTTGATTTATGTGATTACCAAACTTGGCCTACTTTTTGTATACGACTTGGAGACAGCTACTGCTGTATATAGGAACAGAATTAGTCCAGACCCTATATTTTTGACTTCAGAAGCCACATCAGCAGGTGGATTTTATGCCATTAATAGGAGAGGCCAAGTTTTGTTGGCCACTGTTAATGAACAAACAATTGTGAATTTTGTCAGCGGTCAAGTATGTTTCTGACCTTTTTATCACTCGTATGATGTGAAGCAGGGAATGAGTTGGCATTTAACACATTTCATATTGGTTACTGCTGCAGTTAAACAATTTAGAGCTAGCTGTTAGTCTTGCCAAAAGAGGAAATCTTCCTGGTGCTGAAAAGCTGGTATGTCAATTTTGTGTTGAACTCGACTTTAGTATTAATAATTTTTCTTTATTGGGGCTTTTTGGTCAGGAAGATTCCAATAGATTTGTAGCATTGTCTGTTTATTCTTATGCGGTTTGACATAACTGCTAAATACTAACTTGCATGAAGTCTGGTTATATAAAAAGTGCAGTATTTTGATAGGTAATTACTTGTGTTTCTTTTTGGCTGTCTGTAGTTCAGTTTATTTCAACAATGTTTGACATACGTTTCCTTATCTTACTAACACTTGTTGTAATTTGGTTTGCACCGTCAGCCATTTTATCTTCGATATTTTATTTCATGTTTATAAAAGGTGTATGCTTGAGATGAGGGAGGTTGCATGAGAGACCTTGGTGGTGTATGAGCAATTTTTGTGCTGCTTTTGTCATTTACCTGACCGACACAATCTACAAGCCTTAATCTGTTTTTTATTCTTCGTGTTTTATTTGAGAATTAATAATTTGGTTGTGTGTGTATTAGCTTCTTAAGAAATGGCAAGTGTTGTGTTTTTGTTCTTTTATTATTTATAGCATAATGGAAATACTTGTCATTACAGGTGGTGGAGCGTTTTCATGAATTATTTTCCCAAACAAAGTATAAAGAAGCAGCAGAGCTTGCTGCTGAATCTCCACAAGGAATCCTTCGAACTCCTGACACAGTTGCCAAATTTCAGGTTTCTTTCAGGAATTTTTTCATTTTCTCTCTGCATAGCAATCAATGATACAGTAATCTTTGGTTTATCATTTCATTTTCCTATAGGTGATGTTCTTTTGTTTGGTCAGTTAGATTATATTTGCTTAGAGTGTAGTGTAGCTATCTTGTCTGTTTAACTTTTGGACACGCATGTAAGGCTGTTAAGCTGTATAGCAGAATTCTGTCATCAGCTTCATTTGGTTAGTACAGATCAGTTACAAATTCTGACACCAGCTTCATTTCAGTAGTACAGATCAGTTAATCTGAGTTAGGCCTCTATAAATTGATTAATCACTGTAATTTTTATCAAGTAAATAGATTTAGTTTTTGTTGTTGAAGACATTCTCTTCTACTCTAATTTTTCCCACTTTTCCATCAATTTCCTACATTTTTTAGTTTTGCTCAACTTTAATCGCAGTGTTTAAAAATGTGATTATCTGTTCTAATTGGCAGAGTGTTCCCGTGCAAACTGGTCAAACTCCGCCCCTGCTGCAGTATTTTGGAACACTTTTAACGAGGGGAAAGCTGAATGCCTTTGAATCATTAGAGTTGTCTCGGTTGGTTGTGAACCAGAACAAGAAAAATCTGTTGGAAAACTGGTTGGCAGAGGACAAGCTTGAATGCAGCGAGGAGCTAGGAGATCTTGTTAAGGTTTTGTTGGTTTAAACATTTTAAAGAATTCAAATTAGTTTTATGTCCTTATATTAATCATTCTAATTGGCTACATATCTCATTTGATTTTTAAAAATGGTGAGATTCTAATTATTTTCATGGGTATTCTCCCTTTTAGACTGTGGACAACGATCTTGCTTTAAAAATATACATCAAAGCTAGAGCTACTCCGAAAGTTGTAGCTGCTTTTGCTGAGAGGAGGGAGTTTGACAAGATTCTGGTCTACTCTAAGCAGGTGATTGTTGACTCATAAAAGAATACTGACTTTGATGCAAAGCTACTTCATTGCTATTACAGCATGCTGAACATTTTTTCTCAACTTGTAATAATTAGCACTGCGAGTATTACATTTCCGCTCTACTGGAAACGTTTGGTCCTGAATATTTTTCATTTCTTATTTGTTGCTATAGGTTGGGTACACACCTGACTACCTCTTCCTCTTGCAAACAATTCTCCGAACTGATCCTCAGGTTTGAGTGAAAGCTCTACAATTTATATTTAATTATTTTAGCTAAACATTTTATGTAATTTCCCCATTATGTGCACTACCTTTTTGGATGCACGGTAACTGTGCTTTTTGAACAGTATTTCTATCTTAATTTTACAATGTCTTGTGATTTTTCCTCTAAGGAGAGGCTCTACAAGTTTTCTTTTTGATTTTTCTGTTCAGGGTGCTGTTAATTTTGCATTAATGATGTCTCAAATGGAGGGAGGTAGCCCAATTGATTACAACACCATAACTGATCTGTTTCTTCAGGTTGATTATCTCCTTTAATTAGGAAATTATGCGAGTAGTCATTTAATGCTTTAGCTTCATCATCGTTACTTTATTACACTAAGCTTCTCAATGTTATTGACATTTTTTCGCCGTGGTTATTCTTTGGCCTACTCAGAGAAACCTGATCCGTGAGGCAACAGCTTTTCTCCTGGATGTTTTAAAGCCTAATTTACCAGAACATGGATTCCTTCAGACTAAGGTTGGGCCTTATTTCCCAGTTGTTCTGTGGCAATTTACTGTTAATAATTATTTCTTTGCAGTGATACAATTTTCTTGTGGATTGATGTACAGGTTTTGGAGATAAATCTGGTCACTTTCCCTAATGTTGCTGATGCAATTTTGGCTAATGGCATGTTCAGCCATTATGACCGTCCTCGTATTGCCCAGCTATGTGAAAAAGCTGGCCTTTACGTGCGAGCTTTGCAAGTAATAATGACTTGCTAAACGTTTTATCCTTGTACATTCCCTACTTCAAATAACTTAAGTTCTTATGTTGATTACATCTTTCGCGATGCAGCATTACACAGAGTTACCAGATATAAAACGTGTGATTGTTAATACACATGCAATTGAGCCTCAGGTTTTTTTTTTTTTGACTTATTGCTCTTATCTATTTTATGGTTTAGAGTTATATCTCACACGCCTAATACTTGCTCGTTATTTGGTTATTGCAGTCACTTGTAGAATTTTTTGGTACTCTCTCACGGGAATGGGCATTAGAGTGCATGAAAGACTTATTACTAGCCAATCTAAGGGGCAATTTACAGATTATTGTGCAGGTATAAAAAAGTTATTATCTTTTTTGATTTGGAGCTTACTGATAATTGAAAACTAAGATTGCTTGTCTGTTCAGGTTGCTAAAGAATATTCTGAACAATTGGGCGTTGATGGCTGCATTAAGATTTTTGAGCAGTTTAGGTCATACGAAGGGCTGTACTTTTTTCTTGGATCCTATTTGAGCTCCAGGTTTGTGTCTTTTTTTCCTGTTGGTAATTGACCCTGTTTAATCCTGATATATTTTCCAATGTTGATATATCACATGCTTCTCTGAATAATATGGTATAGTGAGGACCCCGAAATTCATTTCAAGTATATTGAGGCAGCAGCAAAGACTGGTCAAATTAAGGAGGTCGAGCGCGTGACAAGAGAATCCAATTTCTATGATGCCGAAAAAACAAAGAACTTCCTAATGGAGGCTAAGCTTCCAGATGCACGACCTTTAATCAATGTCTGTGATCGGTTTGGGTTTGTTCCAGATCTTACACACTACCTATACACAAACAACATGCTTCGCTACATTGAGGGTTATGTTCAGAAGGTATCAAAGTAGCCTTGCTTATCTCATGCATAATATCTACCCTATTTTTTTCCACCTGTCAATATTTGTATTTTTCTGCATAGGTGAACCCAGGGAATGCTCCTTTAGTTGTTGGGCAGCTACTAGATGATGAGTGCCCAGAAGATTTTATCAAAGGCTTGATTCTTTCTGTTCGTTCCTTGCTGCCAGTGGAGCCTCTTGTGGAGGAGTGTGAGAAGAGGTGGGTTTGTCCTTTAATCTAATGTATTGTTTATTTGCATTCACATTTATGAATTTTGATTCTATTATTATTTTATGTGCAGGAATCGACTTCGTTTGCTCTCACAGTTTTTGGAACATCTTGTGAGTGAGGGAAGCCAAGATGTTCATGTTCACAACGCACTGGGAAAAATTATCATTGATAGCAATAATAACCCAGAACATTTTCTCACAACCAACCCATACTATGATTCTCGAGTTGTGGGCAAATATTGTGAAAAACGTGACCCGACCTTGGCAGTTGTAGCTTACCGACGAGGACAATGCGATGAAGAACTTATCAATGTCACTAGTAAAAATTCCCTATTCAAACTGCAAGCAAGGTTTGTATTGTATATGTAGGGCTTTCTTCAGTCAAATTAATTTTCTCATGTTCAATGCTCACATGCTTATACTTGTGGCAGATATGTTGTTGAGAGAATGGATGGTGATCTGTGGGCTCAAGTTCTTGATCCTGATAATGAATATAGAAGGCAACTTATTGATCAGGTTGTATCTACTGCTCTTCCCGAAAGCTCAAGCCCTGAACAGGTTTCTGCAGCTGTTAAGGCTTTTATGACAGCTGATCTGCCCCATGAATTGATTGAACTTCTTGAGAAGATTGTGCTTCAGAATTCTGCGTTCAGTGGGAACTTCAATTTACAGAATCTTCTCATTTTGACAGCGATAAAAGCTGATTCATCCAGAGTTATGGATTATATCAATAGATTGGATAATTTTGACGGGCCTGCGGTTGGAGAAATGGCTGTTGAAGCACAGTTGTATGAGGAAGCATTTGCAATTTTCAAGAAGTTCAACTTGAATGTTCAAGCAGTCAATGTGTTGCTTGATAATATTCGTAGCGTTGATAGAGCTGTTGAGTTTGCTTTCAGAGTTGAAGAAGATGCTGTTTGGAGTCAGGTTGCGAAGGCTCAACTCAGGGAGGGGCTTGTAAGCGATGCAATTGAGTCATTTATACGAGCAGATGATACTACACAATTTTTGGATGTTATCCGTGCTGCTGAAGATGCCAATGTTTACCATGACTTGGTCAAATACTTGTTAATGGTAAGACAGAAGGCAAAAGAACCAAAGGTTGATGGCGAGCTCATTTATGCATATGCAAAGATTGATAGGCTTAGTGACATTGAAGAGTTCATTCTGATGCCAAATGTTGCTAATTTGCAAAGTGTTGGGGACCGGTTGTATGATGAAGCATTATATGAGGCTGCAAAAATCATTTATGCCTTTATATCTAACTGGGCCAAGTTGGCTGTTACACTGGTCAAGTTACAACAATTCCAAGGTGCTGTTGACGCAGCAAGGAAAGCTAATAGCTCAAAAACATGGAAGGAAGTTTGTTTTGCTTGTGTTGATGCAGAGGAGTTTCGCTTGGCCCAGATATGTGGACTCAACATTATTATTCAGGTAACTTGTTAATTTCATAGGAACTAAAGATTTTTAAAAAATAACTTAAGAGGCTTTTTCTTTATTCCTGTTTCCATCTGATTTTAATTTAAAGAGCTTGAATAAAACATGCTTCATATTATAATTTTAATCTGTCTCTCAGAGTATGCTGCGAATATGTAAATGTGTAGTGATTGACCATTGGTGGGCTTTTGCACTTGTTATCTGGACCTTTTGTTGGTCTTCTATTACTAGTAGCGAGCTTATTTACTTTCCAATGCTTACTGTGTCAAACTGTTTGTTATTTATGTAGGTGGATGACTTGGAAGAGGTCAGTGAATATTACCAAAATAGAGGTTACTTCAATGAGTTAATATCTCTGATGGAGAGCGGTTTAGGGTTGGAACGAGCTCATATGGGCATCTTCACTGAATTGGGAGTTCTTTATGCTAGATACCGCCCTGAGAAGCTTATGGAGCATATCAAACTATTTTCGACTCGCCTCAATATCCCAAAACTCATAAGAGCATGTGATGAACAACAACATTGGAAAGAATTAACCTTTTTGTATATCCAATATGATGAGTTTGATAATGCCGCAACTACCATCATGAACCATTCACCTGAAGCATGGGATCACATGCAATTCAAAGATGTTGCTGTCAAAGTTGCTAATGTTGAATTGTATTACAAGGCTGTTCACTTCTATTTGGAAGAACATCCAGATCTCCTCAATGATATTCTGAATGTCCTTGCACTTCGTGTGGACCATGCACGTGTTGTTGACATAATGCGTAAGGTAGAATTGCAACAAATTTTTGTTAGACTTTAGTTTGCGATGTGACTGTTGTAACACCTATGAATATTTTCCTTGTAATGTGCTTTAGGCTGGTCACCTGCGTCTTGTGAAGCCATACATGGTTGCAGTTCAGAGCAACAATGTGTCTGCTGTTAATGAAGCCCTGAACGAGATATATGTCGAGGAGGAAGATTATGATAGATTGCGCGAATCAATTGATTTGCATGATAACTTTGATCAAATAGGTCTTGCACAAAAGGTGATCTGCATTTGTTCTTAATGGTGAATTCTTTCTGTTTAAATTATGGAAAACTGATAGACTTGTATGATGCAGATTGAAAAGCATGAGCTTGTTGAGATGAGACGGGTTGCTGCTTATATTTACAAGAAGGCAGGAAGATGGAAGCAGTCCATTGCTTTGTCAAAGAAGGATAACCTTTACAAGGATGCCATGGAGACAGCTTCACAATCTGGCGAGCGTGAACTGGCCGAGGAGTTACTTGTTTATTTCATTGATCAGGTACTACATAGTTCTCTTTGAACTTGAAAATGCATATAAATTCTGATTTTTTTTTTTTGTTGCAATATCCCATTTGCTTAGGCTTACTATTATTCTTGACCTACACATTTTTCTTAAAAACCATGGAGATTTGAATCATCACGACTAACATGTTCAGTATGTATATTGCATACTAGTGGTTTCTTTTGTGGCTTGTGCAATTCTAAATCATGTAGAGAAATTGTTTGACACCTATTAGTATTTTCTTTTTTCATTAAACCTAGTAACTTTGTTCTGTAATTGCAAATTAGGGCCTTACAATCAACAATTTATTGTAGGATTGCCTTTTAGTGTTCTTGCTTGAGAGTCTAAGTTGTTTCCTTTGACCTCATGTGATGATGACATGATTTATTATGCGTGCATACAGAGTTTTCTAATATTTCTTTTCGCATAATTATGCAGGGAAAGAAGGAATGCTTTGCCTCATGTCTATTTGTTTGCTATGATTTAATACGAGCAGACATTGTTCTCGAATTAGCTTGGATGCACAATATGATCGACTTTGCATTCCCATACCTCTTGCAGGTTTGTGTTTTGTTTATACTGCTGATTTGTATCACTCTATTTGAAATGATTGTTATTTTTTACGGGAACTCTGTTGGTATCAGGCTTAAGAAACTAATTACTGGATATTGCCCCTCCCATTTCTGACTGTTATTTCCCTTTTCTCTTTAAAAGTGAGTTTGGCCGTCTTGTGAAGTTCAGTAGTTTAAGATTTGTAGTCTTATAAGAGGCACTTTGGACTGCTTTTAGATGGATGTCGGGGTTCCAGATTCATATTGACAAAAGTGATAACTAAAATATAGTTAACACGAGTTAGTATGCTTTGCTAATGAAGGTTGTGGATGGTCTTATGTAATTGTGGTAATGCTTGGGATATCCAAAGAATTATAGATTAACAAATGTATTTCTTTATTCTTCAATGGACCAAAATGGATATATTAATTGGCATTTTATATAGCTCTCTCTTTCACCATCTTCTCTTTGTTGTTGCAGTTTATCCGTGAGTACACCGGTAAAGTTGACGAACTAGTGAAAGACAGAATTGAAGCGCAAAATGAAGTGAAGTCTAAAGAGAAAGAAGAAAAGGATGTAGTTGCACAACAGGTAATTATCTTGCTTATTTTCTGTTGCCCTTAAGTTATTTTTTGTTGTGCCTTTGAAGAGTATATCTGACGATGTCATGTCAGCAGTTTCAGTGTTCATAGTAATTTCCCTTTGATAAATCTCAGTCTTCATTCTCAAGAGTTGAAGTTGAACATTAGAGTAGTACTGATATGAATGTGTTTTCTATTGCAGAACATGTATGCTCAACTGTTGCCTCTTGCTTTGCCTGCACCACCAGTGCCTGGAATGGGAGGACCAGGTTTTGCAGGAAGCTATGCGCCTCCCCCTCCAGTGGGTGGAATGGGAATGCCCCAAATGCCTCCTTTTGGGATGCCACCCATGGGTTACTAACCAGAGTATGCAACGGTAGCAAGTAAATCACGAACCTGAGTTATTGCGGAGAGCAATATAGCTGCTGCTTTCAAATTTTTGTGTAGATCTTCTGTGCGAATTGGATGCAGCATTCTTTCTTTGCTTCGAGAGGAAGTGGACATTCTAGTTAATTTCACCTTCTTGTGATGGTTGTCATAATAGTCTATTAAGTCTTTTTTTTCCTCCTTTCGGGTTGTAGCTAAGCTGAGGTATTTTTTAGGCTGCTTGTTTGAGCTAATCGATACATTTCTATATTCTACCATTTTTCTTGTATTAAAATTATTTGGTCTCAGTATAAAACGAAGTTTAGCAACTTAACAGCCAAATTCATGTGTCTGTCACGGGTAGATAATTTCAGTCATTAAGATAGTAATATCATATGATCCAGATTATGAATAGATAATTAAAGATGATTTGAGAGAATGTAAACATGATGTAGACATAATAAGGTTATGTGATATTTAAGTTATTACACAAGAATTCATATATACTTAAATCCTAGAGCTTTTAAAATGGTTAACTTCATATACATGGTTAACACAGTTTAATAAGCGACCAGTGAGGAAGTTGATTGTTGATACTCACAATTTTAGGTGTTTTCAACTTTCATATGAATTCAACTCTTCAAAAGTTGTGGTTATTAAAGTTTAAATTTGTTAATGTATTTTAAATTAATAGATCATTAATAAGTTGTGATACCTTCTATATCTATTAATCGAATTGAACACTATTATTAACCATGTGTAAATTAAATTAACAATTTATTGAGTGATTGAATTCAGGTGGCTCAACTATTATTAACCATAGGCTAAAGCAAAACTTTGGAGAGGGGAATTGCGTCTCCCACCCAAAGTGATGGAGAATCATCTTAAGCATAGTAAATTAGTAATCAAAACCGGATAGGATAAGTGATGGAGAACTATCTTAAACAAGATATTAAACACTCTAAGTGATGGAGAACCATCTTAAGCACAGTAATCAAAACCGGATAGATATGTGATGGAAAACCATCTTAAGCAAAGTAATCAACATAATTATATATAAGAATAATAGTGCAAAATAATTATATTTTAAATAATAAAAATTTATTGATAATTTCTTATCAATTAAGATTTAATAGTTTTTTTTCAAAACTTTTTAGTTTTTTAAATTTTTAATAGGTTAGTAAGGTAAGCTAAAAACATCATTTTAATATAATAATAATAATAATAATTTATAATTTAATAATTTTATCAATATCAATTCACGATATTGTTTATTGATTTTTATGTGTTAAATTATATTTTATCGTATTTATTTATTATATATTATTATATAAAATCTATTTTCATTCGTCAAATGAATAGAATAACAAAAAAAAAGTTAAAAGGATTTTTACTTTGATTTGTCTCGATAATGTGTACTAGAGTGGATAGAGAAGGAAAAATAAGATTAAATCATGCATTTTGATTCAAAATGTTTATCATATTTTTCTAAATCAAAAGAAAAATTTGGTCAGACCTTAAAAATCACTTAAATCGTCGGTTTTTTTGGTTTAACTCTCGATTCTTCTACATGTCAGTTTTCAGGTCCAAACTAGCCGATTAGAATTATGGTTCTCGATCCAACTGATTGAACCGACTCGTCTGATCCGATTTTGATTACCATGATCATAAGTGATGGTCTGATGGAGAAATATCCTATAGAAATTTAAAAATGTTCTTGAAAATTTGAAAATGTATTATCGGACGAACTATTTCCACATAAAATATGTTATAATTCATCCTATTTTCCTTCTAAAATTTAATCAGGTGATATATTTTTTGTATTTATTCTATACGCACCCTATACATTCTTAATCGAGACACTACATTTGAGATAAATTGTTTTGAAGATGCATCCTCGTATTCATCCTACATTAAATATGGAAAGAATATGGAGATAATACGGAGATGTATTTCCGTTGTCACTCTAGATGGGTAAATTTTAACTTTATTTTAGAGATACATCAATGTAATAGACCATGTATTATAATTATACTTCAATTTTATATTAATTAAACCATAAACTCATCAAATAAGATTAAAATACAAATATAGATGAATAAATTTAAAATTCATAATAAATCCAAAATAAATTACAAACGATAATAATACTCCTAATATAAATACTGTTCTGGACCGCCCGAATAGATGTCGAGCCAGTCACGCTCTTAGCGAGTCGTTGGATGGAAAAGCTTTGGAGGGGCATCATCTGCCCGCCTCGTGCGTCGCGTAGCACCCCCGTCTGACAGACGTCGAGCAGACCATACTAATCTCCTTCTTCGAGGGTTATGCCCGCTATAAAGAACACCTGGTCATCACAACAGCTAGTTCTGAGCAGTCTCGCTCGGTTTGACCTAGTCAGCCCGGATAGCGATACCCAAGGGTCCGCATATCCAGACCCAAAACTAGCAGCCAATAAGAATCCTCCTAAGATCATTATATAAACCCTCATACCTTTAAGGGCAAGGTATCACATTCTTTGTCTCATAACCATAATATTTATTATTCTCACCTTGATCATTTGCCTACTTTAGCATCAAAGTGTCTTGCAGGTACACCACTCAATCCTCATCAAACATTGCTCGAAGGGCCTCCATTCTCTCTGGCCATCTCTAATTCTGATCAACAGTCCAAACCAGTGGCCCCGTCTGCTGGAATCTATCTTCCCCATCTTCATTCTTCATCAAAAAACCAGAAGATCAAAGATACTTAAAGACTTCCAACAATATGGCTGAGAACAACGATCAATTCCCTTCCGGCAAGACCGTCCTCTCGCTTGTCTGAAAGACTGACGAGAACGACACTCTTCCTCATCTCGAGGATTTCGTAGATGACGGGACGACAAGACCGTCTCCCCCGATTTCAACGAAGCTGGCGACCAAGATTCTCTCTTGGATAACCAGAAATTTAGGAATCAGGCTGACGATATTGTCACCATTCATCCCTCGGCACCATTGCCGACCAACACAGATCCATCTCTAGCTGCAATCCTGTCCGCCCTCAATCATACGAACAACCTTATTCTCCAGCAAGGTCATCGTATCGAGGCATTGGAAATAAACCGTTCCCAGTCTCCACCTTAGAGACTGAAGACTATCATTTCCCGCAACCCCTCGCCAAGAAGACTCACTCGGAATCAAACTCATCCCGACCGATATTTTCCAAAAAGAGGGGACATACCCCTCCCCAGAAAAATTGGAGATCTCCATCGCATAAGAAGACAAGGAACGAACCATAACGCCCCCGCGATCATTCCCCATCTCCTAAACCAAGACAACAGAGAGATCTCTCTCTCCCCATCACAAGAAGAACAACTGTTATGTCTCCCTTTCTCCCGACCAAAGCAATAAGGATGAACACCATGGTCTTCTATGTCGAGAAATCATGGACATCCCCATTCCCTCCAGCTTGGAGAAACTACCTAAGCTCAGACAATATGATGGTACCACCGATCCGGACGAGCATATAGAAAACATCAACGCATTACTCGATTATAGAGGCGTTTGGGGTGCCATAAAGTGCTGATTATTCCCCACGACCCTGGGAAAATGAGCCATGACTTGGTACAAAAGCCTCCTCGACAAATAGGTCACCTCGTGGAAGCACCTGAGGAGATTATTCTCCAGGCACCTCACCGCATCCCGACGTCACCCAAAATCAGAGGCATCCCTGGAAGCTATCATCCATGGGAAATAAGAATCTATACGAGCCTACATCGAGAGGTTCAAAATAGAAGCCGTCCAAGTTTCAACCACAAACGACATGAAGAAATACCTCCTCGAAAGAAGATTACGCCCCGTAGTGATTTTGCAAAGGCCGTGGAAATTGAAACCCCATCAACGCTAGATGCTTTCGTTCTGAAGGTCCAAGCATACATCCAATATGATGAAAAGGAGGCCGCCGATTGTGCTCACGACACCCGACATAGGGAGAATGTCAAGAGTTCAAAAGGAAATGACACCTCGACATCTCATCGAGGGGGAGAGAGAAGACAGGAGGAAAGACCCCGTGACTCTAGAGATCATAAGGGACCGGTCAGTCGATTCAGCGGCTATACCCCTCAACACATCTCGGGAACGAATCCTAACTGACTATGCAAACATCGAGTTTAAGCAGGGATGGGTACGTTTCCTGAGACAGACCCCGACAAAACTGGGGATCGATAAGAGTAAATACTGCAGATTCCATCAAAGTCACGTGCACGTAATTGAAGACTACATTCACTTGAAGGATACAATCAAGATTCTGATCAGAGATGGGCAAATTAAGTAGTATAAAAGGAAAGAAACCTCAAACGAAGAAGCTCCCTCGTCCAACAAGGTCGAGGAAGAAAAACCCAATGAGGAATATTTCATGCCCATCGCCATGAGTGTATCCGGGCTAGAGGACTTCTTCATACCTGACATTAATACCACCCCATCCTACTTCGTCGCTCACAGCCCCTAGGAGTCTTTCCCCACGAGCTTAGTCATCTCCGGGGGAGGTTTCAACAAGAACACCATCGGATCATTAAAGAGGAGATTTGATGACCTCTTGAAAATGAGCTCAGATCTGGGCGCCACCTTGGACAAGATTCAAGGAAAATCCCATCCGCTGGCGTTCTACAAAGAAGAGCTACCCGGGGGCGCCCCCAATTCTAACATTCCATTGCTCGTAGGCGCTAGGATGGCGAACTTCGACGTGATGAGAATTCTTGTCGACCAAGGAAGTTCGGCCGATATCATGTACACCCAGCTTTTCCGCACCCTGCAACTCAACGAGACCCACCTCGCTCCATACATTGGCTCAGACTTGCAGGGGTTCAACAGATCCACAGCGAAACCCTGGGGATATGTCGAGCTGATCGTGACATTTGGGGATGGAGAAACAGATAGGTCGATTAAAACCCAATTTCTGGTCGTCGATTGCCCATCTCTTTATCAATGCATTTTCGGGCGACCCACTCTAGTCGAAATGATTGTAGTACCATCCACGGTCCATTTAAAGATGAAATAATACACAACAAACGGGAAAGTAACGACTCTACATGGAGATATTCAGGCCGCCCGAAGGTGCTTTAAAGCATCCTCCAATGGCATGAACTCCATCAACCTCCAGCCACAAACCAGAGGCAGAGTCGATCTCCCCGAAAGCTCGCACAGGCCAGAGCCCCTCCCCCGAGTCGATGCCATTGATCTCGACAACTGTTTGAAATCCGAGGATCTGGCAGAAAGAAAGAGGAAGGGCAAAGAACCAATGATCGAAGAGGATTTTCCCGTCCCCAACAGTTCAAAAGGATCCTCAAAGCAGCATATACGAACGATCCTGCATGGAAAATTTGAGCTCGTGCCGCTCGGTAACGACCCCCACCAAGGGATTCCGGATTGGTGCAGATCTTCCAGAGCTAGCTCAGAATCAAATAAAAGCATGCCTGTAGGACAACACGGAACTCTTCACTTGGAGCACAACATAAATGCCCGATCTTGATCTAGAGGTGGCATGCCATCACCTAACAATTGATATAGCCCTTAAGGCCGTAGCAAAACGAAGGCAAAAATAGTCCCTGGAGAAAACCGAGGCTGCCGAGCAAGCTGTTAGGGACCTTCTAAAGGCCAACTTTATTTCGGAAGACCAATATACCACTTTGTTGTCCAACACTGTACTTGTCAAAAATAAAAATGGAAAATGACGTATGTGCATTGATTACTCTGATCTTAATAAGACACGTCCCAAAGATGCCTACCCCCTACCTAACATATATAAACTCGTTGATAATTCTGCAGGTTTTAAATTACTTTCGTTCATGGACGCTTACTCTGGGTACAACCAAATTCCCATGGCCAAAACGGAAAAAAATACATGGCCTTCATGACCGAATTGGGCAATTATTACTACAATATGATGCCATTCGGTCTGAAGAACGCCAACGCAACATACCAACGAATGATGAACAAAGTTTTCCAAGGCAAAATCGGGGACATGCTCGAGGTGTACATGGACGACATGATCGTAAAATCCCAAGAGAAAGTAAACCACACCCTACACCTCAAGAAAGTCTTCGATCAAGCCAGGAGCGTCAAAATGAGATTCAATCCCGAGAAATGCACCTATGGAGTTCGGTCCGTGAAGTTCCTCGGTTTCTACCTTACCAAGCGTGGCATCGAGGCCAACCCCAAAAAATATCGGGCATTCTCAAAATTTCCCACTCACAACTCCAAAAAATCTATTCAGACATTGAACGGGATGCTCACCTCGTTATCACGATTTGTCGCGAGGTCGGCACAACATGCACTCGCCTTCTTCAAGCTACTAAGGAAAGAGGCCGTGTTCGACTAGACCGAGGAGTGCGAAAAATCCCTCATCCACCTTAAGTGGACACTGTCCCAACCTCCCTTACTATCTCGACCAAATAAAGAAGAGATATTATATCTCAGCCTGGCCGTAACGCCCGAATCTGTCAGCGTGGCTCTCATCCGAGAAACCCCTGAAGGACAAAAGTCGATCTATTTCACAAGCAAATCCCTGAAAGGACCCGAAATAAGATACCAACAGATCAAAAAGATATACCTCGCACTAATCAACATAGCAAGACGACTCCGACACTATTTCCTAGCATATACCATCATAGTTCGGACATATCAACCCATCAAGCAACTACTGGATCGACTGGACATGACCGGA
Organism: Vicia sativa; assembly: GCA_021764765.1. Lineage (NCBI taxonomy): Eukaryota > Viridiplantae > Streptophyta > Magnoliopsida > Fabales > Fabaceae > Vicia > Vicia sativa. The sequence continues at coordinate 159,997,387 of CM038795.1, read as the reverse complement.
CGAATGCTCAAATGGTCCCTAGAGCTATCCGAGTTTGATATCAGATACGAAAGAAGAAAGGCCTTCAAATCCCAAGTTCTAGCTGATTTCGTGGCAGAAATGACCTTCCCCGCGTTCAACGAAGGAACTAACAAGTGGACAATATTTATCGACGGAGCTTCAAGCGGGGCATACATAATTCTGGAAAATAGGGAAGGGATCATCGTCGAGGTATCCCTCTCCCTCTCATTCCCCACTTCCTACAACCAAGAAGAATACAAAGCCTTCCTTGTTGGTCTCCGTCTTGCTGATGATATGGGAGCCAGAGAGGTCAAAATCCTCACGAACTGACAACTTGTGGCCTCCCAAGTTCGAGGCGAATACCAAGTTAAGAACGTTCAACTAGCCGAATAATGGGCCCTTGTACAGGAAAATTTGAAGAAGTTCGTATCTGTCGACGTGCAACATATCCCTCGAGAACACAATACTCGAGCATAAATTCTATCCAAACTCGCCAGCACAAAAATGAAAGGGGGAAACAATTCATGATCCAGGAAATACTCCCGCGACCAAGCATTAAGAAAAAACACCCCGACCACAATGTGCTCGTTATCAAAGAAAACACCTCCTAGATGACACCCGTCCCTAAATACCTTGCGAATGGGACCTTGCCCGACGAACCCAAAGAAGCAAGCACCATCAAATGAAGTGCGTGTTCATATGTCATCATCGAAGGCAAACTCTACAGAAGGGGATTCTCCATCCATCTCTTCAAATGTGTCGAAGAAACCAAAGTTCCCCATATATTAAAAGAGATACCCGAAGGCATCAACGCCCAACACCTAGGAGGAAAATCACTCGCTAGAAAATCCCTCAGGGCAGGATATTACTGGTCGACCATGCAGCTCGACGCCTAGGAGCACATAAAGAAGTGTGATAAGTGTCAGCGGCACGAACACACACATCTGGCCCCTCTAAACGAACTTAAATCCGTCTCGTCCCTTTGGCCCTTCTTGTGGATGGGGTTAGATATCCTTGGTCCGTTCGTCATGGGGGCCTATCAAAATAAATACTTTATAGTAGGCGTCTACTACTTCACAAAATGGATAGAGGCCGAAGCATTGGCCAAAATCACCGCTCAAAACATCTTACATTTCTATAAGAGAAACATACTCGCCTGGTTCGGCATACTGTAAACTGTAGTCACCGACAACGGGACACAATTCACCGACAGAAACTTCCAAGACTTCGTTGCCTATTTGAGAACCGTACAACACTTCTCTTTAGTCGAGCATACGAAAACTAATAGACAGGCAGAAGCTGCAAATAAAGTGATACTATATGGTCTCAGACGAAGGCTGAACGAAGCCAAAAAGAAATGGGTTGAAGAGCTACACAACGTGCTATGGGCTTATCGAACTACTCCTCATTCGTCCACCGAGGAGACCCCCTTTCGGTTAACATACAGAAACGAGGCCGTTATTCTAGTAGAGATCGTCGAGCCATCAAGGAGAACTGAATCCCCGCTCGACGAGGAGATGAACGACCAGACCTTAAGAGAAGAGCTCGATCTTGTCGAGGAGATAAGAAAGGGGGCTGCCTTGAGAGAAGCCTCACTCAAACAAAAAATAAACATCCTCTATGACGCCAGAGTCATTCCACGCGAGTTTGATGTCAGAAGCTTAGTACTCAAATGAAACCTCAAGAGCTCCATCGAGGGAAAGCTCGTAGCAAAATGGGAAGGTCCCTACCGTGTTTACGCCAAAACAGGAACGGGGGCCTACTACTTAGAAAATCTTCAAGGGGAACAACTTGATCAATCTTGGAACGCCGAAAAACTTAAACAATATTATAGTTAAGGCATACTTAGTCGACATGTCTCAAAAAACTATCCGAACACCAATAGCTCGACGTCCAACGCTTTCCCCGGTATATGCGATGCACAAATCACGACACTAAAAGGATACTCGCTCTATTTATTAAACGAGCCAAACCTTTGCCTCAACACAGGGGACTCAAACGAGCTATGTTGTCTAAGTACCTCGCTTGGTAGAACACCCAACTCGCGATGAGACGTTCATGCCGCTGACCTCAGGCCCTCAATCAGGACATGAGTTCCGGATCAAGCCCAACATAACAAACTGGCCCCCTTTTAACTAGTCTGCCCACACTAGCAAAAATATACATCTAACGAGCATACCCCACACAACAAACATCATAAACAAAAACAGATTATAACAACAAAAAACTACTAAGCTACATTATCGACCACAAGGGTTGAATTTTTCTTGGAGTTACAAAAGGGGACTCCACCCCAACAAAAAAAAGTAAAATGGCCACAAAGGCCAAAATTGTTATTACATAAAATGGGTCACGCCCAAACAAACATAATACAAACACAAACTAGCATAACGATCTTCTTTAAAGGCAGATCGAGCAGTTACTCCGTAGGCTGAGTCGGGCCTTCTCCGGGGGTCAAGACCGGGGGTGTTTCCTCTACGACCATATCATCGAGGAAAGTAGGTTTTATTATCACACCTTCCTCGACATAATAATGAACCCCTATCCCTTCAATCATCAGCTCCACTCCCGGATTCAAAACACGTATATGGGCCAGGGCACTCTCAAAGCTCCCGTTGAGGCGGCCACGACATCATCATAAGCCAGTTGCACTCGGCCAATCAGATCGGACCGAGTCTTCAGGTCCGCAAACTCTTTAGACTCCCCTTCAGCCGAAGCCATTTCTTCTTTCAACCGGGCAACTTCTTCAACTAACCACTGCTTGTCTTTCTGGGAAGTATCGTGCTCCTCGGTACCCTTCTTAAGATCATCAAACAGTTTTCGCCGAGCCACCTCCCCATTTTTCTTAGCCTCCTTCGATTCTTTCAACTTATTCCTCAGCCCGCACAACTCCACCTCAGGAGATTGATCGAATTCAGAGTAAGCAGGCGCCATCTCAAAAATGCGCATCCACGCACCAGCGTTTTTGGCAAGAGCTGCTTTCTTCGTTGTCCAATCCATCTTCTCCAACAGGAGAGACTTTGCACGAGGTAAAACCACGCTCGTATTCTCAAAGTAGGTCCGGTCGAACCAGCAGAGGGGAGATCAAAATTTCCTTTGCCCTTCTCTCCTATCAAATCCACTGCTCTGTCGCCCGAGCCCTCTTATTCCTCGAAGGTGTATGTTGAGGGGATAATGTCCCAGCTGTAATGCCCTGAACTTAATTAATTATTTAATTAAATTATTAAAGGAATTATTTGTTGGAATTAGACGAGTTTGAGAATTTACCGGAATAATTAGATTTATCGCAATTATTATAAGAGTGATTTTGAATTAATACGTTATTTGAGTTGATAAGTTGATAATCAGATAATTAGTCGGTTTGACCAGGAGAAAATATTATTGGTAAATAATAATAGTTTTATTAAAAATTAATATTAGAAGTAATATTAGTATTAGTAGAATTATTAATTAAATTAGTTGAGTTAAGTCGAATTTGTGAGTGAATCGTTAAATTAATGGTCGGAGGAAAATTAGTCCGAAGAAGAATATTATTAGACTTTAATTATTATTTTAGAATTATTAAATTAAACGTAGAAGATTAATTAATTAGAAGGATGAATTAGTATTTTAAGGATATTAATTAATAAAACCAATTTATAATAGTAATGCACTACTAGTATTATTATTATTATTATTTAGTAACTTGTAGTAACCATATAAAAAGGAAAATAAACACAAGTAGTATAGAAAAAAAAGGAAAAAAGAACAAGTCACGTAACAGGGAGGGAAAAAGGAGAGAAAAGCGGAATATGGTTCCTAGCAGTGTCTATTGGCTGTTCGGGATTGACGTTTTCCAGTCGATTTTTCGAACTCCTTTTGATCCACGGGTAAGAGATGGAGTTCGATTACTATAATCAATTGTATGATAATTTTTATGTGAAATTTAGGGTTGTATAAATTAGCTGTCAATTCTTTGTTTGTGATGAAATTGATGTGTTGCTGTTGAAATTGAACACCCAATTTAATATATAAAAATAGATACTGTAGTGACATTATGATTTATATTGAGAATAACAAGTCGATATTGTAGCATCACTTGCGGCACTGTGTGTATATGTTAAATTGCCATGTTTCTATGTAATAGCCATGTTTTAGATAAGGTAATTGTTCCATATACTGTAGCGTCAATTTCAATCCACATATGAGTTCAATTTAGAAAAAAATAGATGAGCACTTACTGTACCGCATAGAATTAGTAGCAGTATGAGAATCATAACTTCATGTTACTAATATATACTAGTTCTAAGTAACAATTAATACTAACTAATAATAATAATAATAATAATAATAAAATAATAGTTCTAATAATAATAATAATATTATTATTATTAAATATAATAATAGTATAATATTTAGGAGTTAAATATTTGAGTTAATTGAATAATTTAAGTTAATTTCAATTTTGATAGAGTTGTTAGAGTTGTCAATAGGGTTGTTAGAGTTATCAATAGAGTTGTTAGAGTCACAAATAAAGTTGTCAGAGTTTGTTTTGAGTTATTATGAGTCATATTTTATTCGTTTTACGTAATTCTGACTTGTTTAGAGTTGTCAGCATAGCAAGTTGGAGCTGCCAAATAATGTTCAACTTGCGCTTGTTTAACTAGAAAATGAAAATACTAAATATGACATATTAAATAAAATAGAATTAAAAATCTATCTCTTCAACTCTTCCTTTTTATTTTGTTCTGTAACTTAGGAATTTATAAATAATTGACTTAGTGTGTTTGCCATGTAGCAGGATGAATATTTATAGTAGAACATAGTAGAAATTGCTAGCAGACTAGAACGTAGCAGCAACTAAAAACTCATAACAGATAGTGAAAACCAGTATAATAGAGTAGTTTAATAATGCAGAAAAATGAACGGTGATAGTAGAATAAAATTGATAGCATTAGTTTAGTTAAGTAAAAATAATATCGAAGCAAAAATACAAATTTAGACAAGAGCCAAAATTAAGCGGTATATTTAGTTGCTCGAATCGATAAAATTTTACAGGCAGTTCGATATACGAGTAGTTAAATAAAGTCGTGTTGTTTTGTTGAATTTCGTCGATCTCAGTAATTGTGAACAAGTTGTTTTGTTCCCGAATTGGACAATTTTGGGTTGTAGGCTTAAATGGCCAAAGTTGAAAGTTGAAGTTGATTGTGTTAATTATAAGTTGCATTGTTGTTGATATTGTTAATTGTTGTTGAAGTTGATTGCGTTGCGAAAGTGACATTGTTGTTGATGTTGTTAATTGTTGAAAGTCGTTGATAAGTTGATTAAGTTGATGCATGATTAAGTTGTTGTTGTTTTAAGTTGTTGTTGATGCTGTGGTCGTTGTATCATACATAGCATTTGCATTATTAAGTTGGCCTGGATTGACAATCTTTATGTTGGAGCTATGCTCACCACGTTGTCCTGGATTGGCACAAGTTGAAAGTTGAAGGCTTATGCCTTGTTGAATGCCTCAATAACGTGGCATGATTTTAAGTTGGGAGTTTACCCCAAATGGATCCACATGCATTTTCATAGTCGAGTCTCATTCCAGTTGCATTTTGAAGTTGTTGTTGATTATTACGTTGTTTTGAGGGATGTCGTATTCTGTTGGTTGAAGTAGTAATTATTGTATGATTCTTTACCTAATATATGAATTATCATACTTTTATTTATAATTTTCGATATCTCACCCTTTTCTTTTGTTTCGCCGTTACCTTTATACTGGTAACGTGCAGGTATCCCAATCGAAGATTTAGTTGTTGTTAGTACGAGTTGGGTAGTCGCTCTGATACGTAACACTCGGGGATGAACGCTAGTTGTTTAGTTGTTTTGGATTTGTTGTTGAATAACCATGTTGATACATGAAAAGTAACTGTTGATACTAAAATGGTTTTAAAGTTGAAAAGTTGTTATAACTTCCAAACTGAATAATGTAGTTCCGCTAATTTATATTAATAAAGTTAAATTCATGTTATTTAAGTTCATCCGAACTTATGTGTTATGTATCTGTGATAACATGTTGTTGTTAAGTTGAATTGTAATACTCCAATTGGTTGTTGAAAAGAATTTTGAAACTCTGATTTTTCTTAATAATTACCGGGGTAGAATTGGGGTGTTACACCAGCCGCTTGACTTGTCGATGATTTCCCCGGACCAGTTAGAGGGGTCTATCCTGGGTTGCTCGGTGACCCTGTTCCCTTTCCCTTTTTTCTCTGCAGCGCCTGCCAAGTGATACGCTCCTGTACGAGATTCATCCTAGCTGCAACAAAGAAAGAATTTGGATTAGAACCAGACAAATCTGAAAACACTCAGCAATAACATAAAAAGAAAAATGATGCACGAATGTTAAATAACAAGTCATCTACCCAAATAAGCCTTAGGATCCCTACTCAGAAGGAGATCTCTCACAATTATAAGTCGAGGCTAAAAGACATTACCCCCGTCTTCACCTACAAGTGCTCTTCCCCCTTTTCCCATACGCTAGACTTGGGAAAGAGCCTCGACATAGGACAATGGCACAACGAGGCTGGCCAAATCCTCCGCACCTAGCTCTTCTTTGGCCCATAAATATTGATCCGCATTCCGTCCGAAATGCTCCTTCTTCCAGTGAAAATTAAACTTGGACACAAGTCGATACACTCGTTCCCCCATTTCATTCATTCTAGGAGTGTCATCCTCGTAAACACGTTAAAAAGGACACGCTCAGACACCGGTCGAACTAGTATATACTTATCCTTGAAGAAACGAACAAATTCTTGATAAGGCTTGAAAATTTTTCCGTTCTACTGCCGAAATGATACCCAACTCCATCGAATCACCCCGTCCACCTTGGCCGAATTTCTTTGGAGTCATAAGATATAGAAGAGCAAGGGGAGGGTATCACCAATTCCCGAAAACTCATATACAATCTCGAATGCCCGGATAAATGCTATAGCGCTAGGATGAAGCTGGGACGAAGCCCAGCGAAGGTGGTCAAAAACCGCCACCTGCAGATCAGTGAAGGGAAGATGAAACCCTAATTACCTAAACCAAATATTGAATACAAGGATGTGACCAGCCTCATATATCGAGCATATCCGATGCTCAGACGCGAGGATGTAAACGATCCACTCCTTTCGACCTTCTTCTATGCCCACAACGTCATCCTCAAGATCATACCAGTCTACCTTGTCAAAGACCTCGCCCTGATGACGGTTAGTAAAATGTGACCCCATCAACCGAGCATTTGGGGCTACCTAAATAGTTGGATCTCTCTCACCGGGCATAACGGTGCAGGGGACCGCATCCTCGGTCAGCAGGGGTCCTCCCCCAAGACCTCCACCGAGGCACTTCCCTCATCGGAAGATAAATCCGAACACTCTTGCTCAGAACTCCTAAAGCCTTCACGACTATCTTCGGTAACGTCCGTCATAGTACTTGAAAAATAGAGGAAGTTGGTGAGCTCGACAGAAATGTCAAATTCACCCTTCCACCACTAATTAAGTGAAAGGGCTCGGACAAACGAGGGTCCCATCCTCGGTCAACAACCCTCTCTCAAACGACTAACACTCAAATCCAAATTCTCTAAAATTCAAAGGAAGAAACACGCAGGTGGCCAAAACGACATGAAACGCTGGAGGGAGGCAGAGCAACCGCTCACCGCCAAAGGAATTCCTAAAATCTAAAACCCTAATCGCATGCATTTCTATAAACAACTGAGATTTTCAAACTTAATCAAAACAAACTTAAGCAAAAGATTCAGAAACATAATATTTTAGAGAGATAAAAGCTTTAGAATGGGTAATCGAAGCACTGACACAGTGGCAGATCGAGGAGATGATTCTGAAACCCCTTAAGTTAAGCTCCCCAGATTGATGAACATTGAAGTCGATCACGGACGAACAATATCAAACAGAGAAAAGTCACTAAATCAAAGGCCTCTCCCTCTTTTATAGAATCCCACTTCGCACGTGGGTCTGCTCCTACCTAGGGAACATAGGAGGGTCATCATTATACCCTAACCCTTAGGTCTTCCAGTAGTCAATGCACACAGCTCGAGGCCGTGTGGATAAGAACTCTCCAAATTCCTCAACCCTCCGGTCCCTCGATAATGTCTCACCTTCTTGAAGAAAACGATATTGGCTGAACTCCTCGAAATCAAGTCATCGCCTCCGTGACCGGAGGCAAAGACTTGAGGGGGCTACTATTCTAGACTGCTCGACTAGATGTCGAGCCAATCACGCTCTTAGCTAGTCCTTGGTCGGTAAAGCTCTGAAGGGGCATCATCTGCCTACTTCGTGCATCGCGTAGCTCCCCCTTCCCGATAAACGTCGAGCAGACCATACAAATATCCTTCTTCGAGGGTTATGCCTGCTATAGAGAACATCTGGTCGTTACAATGGCTAGTTCCGAGCACTCTTGCTCGGTTTGACCTAGTTAGCCTGGATAGCGATATCCAAGGGTCCGCATATCCAGGCCCAAAACTAGCAGCCAATAAGAATCCTCCTAAAACCATTATATAAACCCTCATACCTTTAAGGGAAAGGTATCTCATTCTTACTCTCATAACCCTAATATTCACTATTCTCACCTTGATCATTTGATCACTTTAGCATCAAAGTGCCTTGCAGGTACACCACACCCTCCTCATCAAAATTTTCTCGAAGGACTTCCATTCTCTCTGGACATCTCCAATTCTGATCAAAAGTCCATATCAAATACTATATTACTCCATATGTTGGATCTTCATGTTTCTAAATTACTCCTTGTACTGCACTGTCGATCATGTCTTGATAAGGATGACGTCTACAATGTCGCTCCCATTAGAGCCTTCCTAAAATACTCTTATATCTATGCTCGCAAGTGCAAGATCCATAATTCATCGACATATAGGCAACACATTAACAACATGACCGACCTTAGCTCGCCCATCCTCTAATATCTCTTGATGAGTTGGCTTAGATGGATCTTCCGGAGTATCTGATGTCATATAAGGATGTGACACTATGAAATACCACTAGACGTAGTCGAATGTACAACTCCAGTATCTAGGAGCTACTATATCTTGTGCTTTAGTCAATACTTATCTACAAGCTATAGTGGGAGGAACCAAATCAGATGTGACTCTTGGAAAAAACTTCATATAGGCGAACTTGAGCATGAAACGCTCAAGTAGATGCAAACACATTATACATGATCCACAAGTCAAACATTCAAAGTAAAAGGCTATGTAATCTAAGGGTCAGTTTGACAGTGATCTTTGTACGCTTGTAACTGTATATCATCTACTATTATGCGGGCAAGATACACTCTGAAGGGCTCAATTGCCTGATTTCAACTAAGCAAGGAGAATGTACAAGCACAAGGCATATCTACAATATAAGTTTCAACATATGACCAGTAGAATATGTGTGAGAAGTGGTGGAGGATACATGCCTAAAATGGTACATATGAATTATTACCAATGGCGTAGCACAAATGTTATAAAAATGGTACACAAACAATAAAGGATGCAAACATATTACCGTCAACAGTGTGCAACTAGTTGTCATATGCTTGGTATTTCACATACAACCTTAAGCTAATTTAGAGTACATGTATACCAAACAAGAGACCTTTCAGTTGTACTCATGAATCTGCTCCAAGTCAGCGAAATATTTGAGTTAAACCACATCCACGTAGTAGACAATCTTGTATACAAATATAGACATGCCAACCAAGTAAAACAAGTACGCTCTAAATGCATATACTCTATGTTGGATAACATACTCATCATCAACGAACTGCTATACTACTATCAGCTGTTTTTCATATAACATCTTTGGGAATCAAAACCTAGCATGACATCTTCATTCTAGAGGGATGTCTTATATCTCTTTCAAGGAATTCTTTGGGCCAAATCTCAAATAGGTTATCGTAATCTCCACTATATTATCTATGATAATTCTACCATGGTCTAATAATCTTCCTTTGATCGAAAGATGCAATAGGCATGCGAGATCGTCTAGTAGTGTGATGGACATCTCACTATGTGGACGATGAAAGTATGACGTCTTAGAGGCCATCTTTAAACAAAGTCTAACATCATATCATAGTTAATATTATAATAACCAATCATGCATAAGTATTACAACCCAAATAACTGCAACTCATCCTAAAATCACTGCTTCTAAGTCTGATGGAGTCTCACAATATTCTGAGCATAGTTGATGCATTTTAAAGCACCATGGTCTTGTAGAAAAATAATTTATCTTCAAAAACATTTAATGTTATAAAATATGTTCAAATAATAAATACATATTAATATTACCTCTATATCCCACACACACTTGGGAACATGTTCAGGATATATAGGCAACATCGATAAGTCGTACGAGCCTCCAAATCTCTCAGGTGCCTGAGGTGTTGCAATCTGGATCAGTGCTTCCTGGGCAGCAAGAGGTGATACTCGTCTACTATGGAAAGACGAAGGTGAAGGAGATGCATGAGCCTCGAAAGTTAACATCTTCGCGTCAAACGAACTTGAATCAGCTGGTGCCTAGGAAAGTCAGACTCATTCCATCCGAACCAAAGCATGCCACGACACTCTGCTGAGCCTCAATCTAGCTTGATTATCAATCATAATGTCTATAATTAAACCAAAAAAACATTATCCAAATAAAACACAATAAAAATAAAGACAAATAATGCAGATATACTAAATACAAAAATTCATTTATGAATTTTCAAAAAAATAAATAAATTTTGAGTTAATACGAAAATGTATTTTCGTATTAACTTGGAACTCTGAAAAACACTAAAATGGCAAAAATGCATGGAAATCCAACATGCTCAAAACACATTGATCATCTAAACTACCTATTAGACGCATTTCATAAACCTATCTAAACTACCTATTACACAACCTAATGTTGAATTTCTACAAATGTATAGAGAAATTAAAAATATATAGAGAAATAAAAAACTTATCAAATGTGAGTTTGAGATTCTTTGATCAATTGGATGTTGAGAGTAGAAACTTGAAAGTGAGTTGAGAGATTTTAAGAGTGTTTGAGAGAGTTTGAGGGTTTTATAGAGTAAAAGATAAACGAGGAAGGAAAAAAGTATGAGGCATGTTTTGTTAAAAATGCATTAAAAAGTGCATTTCCCACTACTATAGAATACACATTTCACCACAGTTTAAACATGCATATAACAAGGGTTGATGGTCAGTGGTAAAGTAGCGTGTGATAGTAAGTGGGCTACTTACCACCACAAATTATTTTCCGCGATAATAAACTGGAAAGAGCGCTATATATCACCATAATTGTAATAATAACCGTAATGAAAAACTTAAAGATCATGGGTTTGATACCCATCACATGAATATTTGAAGATTTATATACATTTCACCATGATTCTAGATTCTAATCATAATGAAAGGCCTGGAACACTAAAGATATAATCTTTCAATCTGATTTAAAAATCAATAATATGACAAATTAAGTTATATTAGAAAAAAAGTTACACTAATAATTATTCTACAAGCTTTATACTATCCATTGTCCATATTTTAATCTTTAATAATTATAACTTGTTTGAATACTTCTAATTTTTCTACTAACACTTCCTTTTGAAAAATATTATTTACCTTGTAGAAAAATTAGAGACGAAGGAAGTGATAACTGAAGAACTAGAAGCATTGAATCAAGTTTTAACAGTTAAAGAGCAAGATATGAATAATAGGCTGCAAAAAGCTCGTAAACCATTGATAAGTGTAAATTGTTTTGTAATATAACTTAATATCTCAAGTGGCTTGGATACCTCAGCAAACTCGTGATTTTATTGATAGGACGATGATGAATTTTTGTGCATAAAGGTAATTCAAACTATGGTGTGCATCTCGTTGGATGGAATAAAATCACCAAGCCCAAAAAGATAAGTGATCTTGAGATCAGGAAAGCAAGAGAGGTCAATAATTCTATGTTGAGTAAGCTGGTTTTGGGTTTCCGTCGAGATTGTGATTTCATATGAGTCTAAGTTTTAAAGTATAAGTACGTCATTGAGGAAACATTCCTTAATATGAAAAAGAAATTGGGATCAGTTACTTGGAATGAAATTATGAAAGCCCTATATGCTCTTAATAATATATTTGAATTTAGGTTCGGAGATGGGAACTCTTCTATTTGATTTTCTAATTTGTCCGGGGTAGGAAAATTAGCGGGGCAAGTTCTCTATATGAACATCTATGATATGGAAATGCGAGTAAATGATGTTTACTTGAATGGAAACTTAAAACTTTAATTTATTATATACTAATATTCCTCCACCTATTCGTGACCGCCTGAAAGCTCTTCCCATTAGTTTGAATTCTCTAGTGCCTAATCGGTTAACCTGGAAAGATAATTTATATTGTATCTATACTTCCTGAGATGGTTATAATGGCTCAACAGACTTGAATTTGTTCAACATTTAACATAAAATAACTCTTGGAAGAAGGAGTGACATATTCTTGCTCTTGAGAAAGTGAAATTATTCCTTTGAACGACTTTAACGAGACCAATGTTGTGTCATTATGGTATGCTGATGGTGCTTGAGTTCACGATTTTGCAGGTGATATTGGTTATTCCAATATCCTTCAGCCTGAGTTGATGGCGCTATATCAAGATTTACATATGGTCTGTGAACTTTGCATAAAATACCTGATGTGTTATTCTGACTCAAACTCTGATATCAAGCTTGTCTTTGAGTTTATTAATGTTTGACATCATTATGTAGCGATTCTTCACAATATTAAAGAGTTCCTCTCTAAGAAATGATGAGTTAAGATATTTCTTACTCTTACGGAATGAATGTTTGTTCTAACTATCTAGCAAAACATGAAGTTGATAATGATGCGGCATAGGTATTTTACGAAATCTCTTGTTGGAATCATCAGTATCGAGCTAACTGATGCTAATGAAACTATATTTTCTATTATAATTTCATGTTTTTTCCATTTCTTTTTTCTACTTGTAAAAAAATAACAACTAGAATGACATGAAATTGATAGCTTTCAACAACTAGAAAACATGAAATGGATAGCTTTAAAATATCTCTATTTACATCGGAATTTTTGCATAAGATGCTTTCAACAGAAGATATTTAAAAATATGGGAATTTTTTTGGCCACCTAATGGTCTTTTTATAGGCCTCTGGTGAAAAATTCAAAATACTTCCAGACTTCGCATGTGCACATGTGAAAGTATTGTATTATACAATAACAGGTGACTTTGCATGTGCATATGTGGATTATCTCATAATTTGTTAAAAGCAGGGTGACTTCGCATGTGCATCTGCGAAGTAACCCATAATTCCTCATTTCGCATGTGCACATGCGAAGTGTGTGAATTGTTTTGAACAAAATAGACTCCAAACACTTTTCTATAAAAACACCAATACTTCTCACTTTCTACTGTAATCCCTAACATTTTCTACTATCCAAACTCACTCATTTTTGATCATCTCTCCGTTTAATCTCTTTTCAAGTCGTCCCGAATCATTTACAAGCTTTCAAATTTATATAAGTTTTCTCCAATTTATTTTGATTCACAATGCAATCTTGTAATAGTTTATTAGGTTAGTTTGTAAAAATTATATTGTGTATGTTGGTGTTAGAATAGTTAAATGTGGTTGTTTAGGTGACAAAAAAATGACATTTGGGTGTTTTAGGGCAAGAAGCAGCATCTTTTGAAATGATTGTGCGCAGGGGGTTTCACATGTGCACTTGCAAAGTCACCCTGGACCAGTTTCACAAGTGCACATGCGAATTCTTGCATTAGTTATTTTATTTTAAAAACCTAACAATTAATTTTTTTTCCAGGAACACGACTGATATCCAGGACCCGAGCAGGTGGTTGCGACAAGGCAGGCCAAGCCATACTGCCTCGACTCATCGAGAGATAGCTGAGCAGTAGGTTAAACAGACTCGAGGCTAGGTTCAGGTACAAAGGGAGCAATTGTATGTAGCTTCCCCTTATTCACTGAGGATTTGTCTGCATCAACCGTCTTCCTCTCGTGCGCATGAGCAGGTACCTGATGAGCCAGAGGTTCTAGAAGAGTTCGCGGTTCCTAAGGGGGATAGGTACCCGAGCATGTTCCGGTACATGAGGAGAAGGACTAGGGATATCCAGGAGGGCCATATGACACCTCCCTATTTATTTACTATCATGATCATACCACTGACCATGTATGGGAAGGAGAGGTATAATTTTGGTTGCACTTTTTCATTTTATATTCTTTACTCAAAAATACGATTGTAACAATTATTACTTTTTTGTTTCAGAAACGATTGCCCATACAACATGTGAGTCACTCGCGAAACATATTTGAATTATTTATACTTGCGGCTGAGTGGTTCCATGATGTTGTGGTTGGATTTAGACTTGTCGAATTATGTTGTACATGTTACAACACTATAAGCCACGACATGCATGGATATTTTGCTAAGAGGTGGCACAAATAGATGTCATTTTTCCATTTTCCTATTGGGGAGATGACCATCACGCTTGATGATGTTGCCTGCTTACTCCACCTACATATCAGAGGTAGGTTACTTAACCTTCACAATATATCACGAGTTGAGGCGATTGAGTGGATGGTTGAATATATGGGAGCTAATCCAGATAAAGCATACGAGGACTGTAGAGCCACTAATGGGGTGCATGTAAAGTTCTCCCACTTGAAGGATTTGTATGAGGAGCACTTGGTTGCAGCATCAGGTGCCCGTGATAAAGAGGACGGGATTTTTGTTCAGTATCATTGAAAGTGTGCTCTGCGGTGTTACTATATATTCTTGATCGACACTTCCCTCTTTGTGGAAAAAATAGACCTATACTGATGTGACTTACCTCCGATATTTTATGGACCTGACTACAGTTCGTGAGTGGAACTAGGGCCCCGCTATTTTGGTATACTTCTACCAGAAGCTGAATGAAGCTTCAAATTAGAGGACGAGGGCGCTCACTAGCTCATGCATACTCCTCACGGTATCTTTCATTTCAACTATTAACTTTAATTTTTTTTGATTTTCAACTATTCCCAGAGCTGGATAATATCTCATTTCCACCACATTCATTGTTTCGAACCAGATGAGGATTATACTAACAACATGCCAAGGGATGCTAAGTATATTCTCCACAGAACGAACCATAAAGTGGTTCCATATCGGGTGTATCTTAATCACACCAACCATGATGACATCAATTGGACACCGTTTGAGGATTACATGGAGGTTGTGGCATCCAATCCCATCTCTTTATACTCGGGGTGGCTAGCATGTGTGTCGAATATTATGGTCAGGTATCTTCCCTAGCGATGTATCCGCCAATTTAGCTATGTGCAGATGATATCGAGATCTCCTTTTCAGGCTGCTCTCGACACTATGGTATGGCGGGATCTCGATGGCATCTTTCAGGATTGAGAGAACCATTTGGTGCGACATGAGTATTAGATGATGTCGACATCCTAGAGTTGGCACTGTGTAAAGGGTTACGTGACATGGTTCTTTGACGTGTCACACCCTCTCATGACACCGGATGGTCATGGACTTCCATCTAGGCCAGCTCATGAGGAGTTATTGGAGAACCATCAGGCCGAGGATGACCATGCCATTGATATATTGTCGATATGTCAGTGGATCCGCCTACTTGGGCAAGAGGCGTTGGATACAGGGATTATCGAGACATGCGGTACTGAGGCAATTGCCATAGTTGAGAGGATGGTCAGTGAGGCATCTGGTGCATCACATTACAACAGACAGAGGAGGACACATGAAGTTAGAATTAGGCATACACAATAGCCTATGTTATGTTTTGTTTTTTGTTGTTGATGTAATATTTTGGCCATACTTACTTTCCAAACAATTTATGTATAAAATTATGTCTGAACATCTAATTTAATCGTTATGTGTTGTTATGTTCGTTTTATATTTTCGAAAAATCGTAAAAAATTTGTCCGATTATAAAATAGTGGAAATGATGTAGTTTTAAACAAAAATAACACAAACAAGGGAAGTTTCGCAAGTGCAAATGCGAAGTCACCTCTCAGCAGCTTTCACATGTGCACATGCAAAACAACCTCTAAACATGCTAAAAAATGGTTTCTTTGCATGCGCACATGCGAAATAGCCTGAGAGGTGTGACTTCGCAAATACACTTACGAATAATATTTTCAAGTTTTTAGTGGTGAAAATCACCACTACTAGGTGTAAAGAGAAATTCCCAAAAATATTGTGGATCGACATTGTAAAATAAAAAAATAAATTTATATTTAAACATTTAATTTATAACAACTTGGAGGTTAGTAACCACTAAAAAATGGTTGGCAGCTTAGGAAATCACTATATGTTGTTGCCTTATTGTCACAACTAAAATTTAACCTCCTCTTCAACCTCCATTTTCTGTTTTACGCACCATTTCTTAACATCATTATTCAACAACTATGACCCTTTCTAGCAAAATGAGTACATTTTTGGTCATACTCGTAGTTTGTTACAATTCCAACTAATTAGCTAACTACCTTATATTTATTTGGTGATAATGTAACTAACTACCTATAGTTTTGGTTAGGTTCGGTTGAGTTTGTTGCACCTGTTTCTACATCTAACTTCAATCAAATACTCAAATCCATGTAAGGGCATAGGCTTGTGTTGAAGAGCTTATTATTTCCCAATCTAGAAACATATTTTGGGTTGATCTTATATTTTATTTATTTTATGAAAAAATATTTCTGATATTTCTATTCACTCTTTTTTTCTTACTTGTATTTATTTTATGAGTTACTCAAATATTTTTAAGAAAAACATAATGTTAATATTTTAAATTTTAAATAAATTATTTAAAAAACTGAAATACGTATAAATTAACCTTCTCTTTTGTTAAAGAAAAATATTTAGAAAGTAAATCTTTTATATCATGGGCTAATGCCCACTTTTGTCTAAAAAAAGTATTTCAAAATTTATGTGTAAAGTATTTTTAAAAATTAAAAATTGAAACTCATTCAAATGAATTTTTAACTTTTCAAAATTTTATGTCCGGTCTAGAACTAGAAAGAGCTAATGTTAAAAATTTTCAATATATATATATATATATATATATATATATATATATATATATATATATATATATATATATATATATATATATATATATATATATATATATAAAGCAAAATAGCAAATGAAAGTTTATTCGGCTAATAAATAGTTGATTCATTTAAAAAATCAATTTAACTTTGAAAAAACCAATTAAATATTTTTTAAGTCTCGATGTATAATTCTCACAAATCTCAAAGTCTAACTCATTTAAAATAAAAATTAAAGAATCAATAATTGGTTCGGTAGATATTGAAATTTGACTTGATAAGAAAGATCACTATTCAATTCCCTACAACTGCAATTTAAAGGGGGTTGAAACCACTTGATGTTAGAACTAATTAATAAAATACTATACATAAATATTCAAAAGTCAAGATTAAGTTGATCAACTCTTAACATGCAAAAAAATGTGCTTTTTGAAGTGACAATGGCGAGCAAACCTTCATCTAGTATTTTATTTGGGTTAAATATAGGTCAGTCATATTAATTTATCGAGACAACTCAATGATAACAAATCAAATTTTCCCTAGAAAATCATAAATATTTCTTGAAATGGTGGAGTAGAGTCTTGTTGTGATGAAATGGATTTCGATTACGAAGTCACGGAATGGACCTAGCATGCCAATGCCTAAACTAGTGTGTGTGAGAGAGAGAATGTATGTGTCTTATGTGGAATGTCTTATATATAAATGGTCGTTACTGGTGTGTCTTGCCATTTCAACGTAGAATGTGGGGTTTCATCTAATGATATCTAATTGTAGCCATTAGCCATTGATGTGGATCGAGTGGGAAGTTCTAGAGCATGATTACACTATACTTTTGATGCTTTGGTGGAATGGCTTGGACGAATGATTGAGTCTTTTTCTATTAGGCCAGTGGCCGAACAAGAACAATTATCTCAGGATTTACCGTGCCTAATCCATTTTAACGTAAAATGTGAGAGATTGTCTGATGACATCTAAATTGTATACAACAACTTTTAACGTGAATCTAATGGAGCTCTAGAGTAGAGATACATTATATCTTCAGTTTTTTAGATAATTGAAACTTGTTTTGGATCAGTGATCAATCCAAAAAAAAATAAATTAAACCTAATTTTAAATTCTTTTAAAATAGTTATCTAATTAAAACTATTCTACATTAATTTACTATTATTTTTTATATACCATGCAAAACCCTAAAACGAGTGTTAAATCTTTAAAACCTCAAGTTAACATAATAGTATTTTTTTCCGAATTTACAACTTAGTATACTTTTTACATGCCAGTCCAAAGTCTTTTCCTTTTTTTAAATAGATTAAAAAAAATAATTTTAAATTGTAAATGTTCACAAAGAACCTTCCATCAACTAACCCATTTAATCCCCCATTAAAATAAAAAACAAAAAATACGGTTATTACCAATAAATAATAAATCCAATTAGTTATTCAAAATCAAAAAACTCCTCAAAAATCGCATAAATACCATCTACATGTCTAACCGCAATAACAACTTACAGTTACAAAACCCCTTTCCTTCCTCCTTCCATCCTAACCATATTTCACCACACTTAACTAACCCCACGTCCGTTACAACTCCCTCTTCATTTTGCCTTCTTTTCAGTTACTTCACCCTCCCTGGCCCCACCAAAATTATCTATTTTTTTAATTTAAATAAAACTAGAAAATGGTTACTCCTTCCTAACTGCCACCTATAAACTTCAAATCAAATTATTAAATAAAAAATCTAATTGGTCAAAAACTTTCCATAAAAAACGCTCTTTTGAATCAGTTACATAAAGGTTCGTGGAAGTTATAACTTCCACCATTATTAATCACCCACTTCTTCCTAATCCAATTTCATTAAACCCTTAATCATAATTAATATATAAACTTCCACCTACCTAAGTCCAAACGAAAAAATACCCAACTTCTATTCATTTAAAAATAGAAAAATTAAATAAAAATTTATTAACTCAAGATTCAATATTCAGAAACCAGAAAGTGAAGAAAACACGTTGTAAATCCAACTCTTCAAGCAGTTAGTTACATACACACACAACACACAAAAAAATCAGTTTTAACTTTTAAGGTTGGTTCCAATTTTCCAATTCACATCTCTCCATTACAGTTTTTCTGTTTTCTTTCTTTTATCATAAAAACAGACTCAGGATTTCAAAATTTTTACAAATTCACAAAACATTTTCTCTTTGCTATTTTCACAAACAGGTTAAAGACGATTCTCGACTATGATTAGCTCGAATTCGAACAACGGCGGCGACGACGACAACAGCGACAAAGTGAGAGGCTCATGGAGTCCACAAGAGGATGACACATTGAAGAGATTGGTGAAGGAATACGGTCCGCGAAACTGGTCGGTGATCAGCAACGGAATCCCCGGCCGTTCTGGAAAATCATGCCGTCTGCGGTGGTGCAATCAACTGAGTCCCGACGTTCAACACCGCGCTTTCACCCCTGAGGAAGATAACATCATAATCCAAGCGCACGCGGTTCACGGTAACAAATGGGCGACGATTTCGCGTCTTCTCCCTGGTCGAACCGACAACGCGATAAAAAACCACTGGAATTCTACCCTCCGCCGTCGTCTCACGGAAGCGCCGCTGACTCCTTCTCCCGTGAGTATCGGGAAGCGTCCACCAAACGGTTATAACGATTTGTTAGATCTCCGTTATCATCGTTATAAACGGCCTTGTTTAGAGAATAATAACATTAACATTAACAACGGTTCACGTTCACGTGACGGTGAAGAAACGGTTACGGAAGAAGAAGACGTTGGTGACGATGTTGCCGTTATGACGCCGTTGAGTTTGTTTCCGCCTGGTGAGAAATTGTTGAGGGAAGAGAAAGAGAAAAAAGAAGAGATGAATAACGGTGTTAAGTTGTTGGGGAATGATAGTTTGAGGTCGATTATTCAGCGCATGATAGCAGAGGAGGTTAGGAATTATATTGATAACATGCGCTTTGATGGGTTTCAACATGCTCCAGATTCAACACATCGAAAGTGAAAAAGCTACTCATAATTTTCTTTTATTTCTTCTGTTATCACAATTTCTGATTTTATATATTTTTAGAGTTCTTTTGGATAATTAACTTTTATTTTTACTATCTCTCTAGTTAACAATTGATTTCTGATTTACACATTTTCTTCCTTCGTTTAGGGTTTTTTCATCCATTTTGTGTATGTTTGGAATAACCAATTAAAACGGTTGTGTTTATGATATTATAAACAAGGTTTTAAAAAAAGTAACCGCCTCGCAATCGCGTAAAGATTTTTGCGATTTTGGTCGGTACAAGTGTATTGTGGTCGTTGTGGTGTGAATTAATCTGATAATGGTATCGATATCGGTATCGACATCTGTTAAATTTTTTTGTCGCGGAGGTATTTACGGTCGCGGAACGTTTTTTAAACACGTTTTTTAAAAGAGTGTATTTATTGAATTGCAATTGGATCACAAGAAAAAAGCACAGGAACTGTTTGAGTGATTTGTATAGTTGGATTTTTGTTGAAAATCTATATTTGAACCAAAGGTTTTTTTAAAAGTTTCTTGCATTGCAAGCTTCTGTTAGTCATGGTTAGTTAAACTTTGTATATTAGCGTTGTAACCATTCAAAAGTTTCTGGGTAGATATTATTAGATAAGATGGGGTTTCAGAGACAATACTTTAACCACCTGTTGTTAATTGGTAGGATTTTATTAGCTCTAAGTACACAACACCAGTTACACCAACCAGTTTGAAAGATGGATTCTTTGGAGGCTGACTTAACTATAACTTGTATCAACAGTTTTAAGGGGAGAATGAAACCGACTTCGTGTATGTTTGGTTAAGTTATCGATATTTATAATTGACTTTGAGATGTTTGGTTGTTATAGAGTATAATTGATTCGGATTTTTAGAATTGATTGTATTTGAAGATGAATTTAAACGTGATTTTTATACTTTGTTCAATTCATTTTTGCAAAGATTTATTTACACATAAATTACTTTATTTTCAATTCACTTTTAGACATAATCAATTTTACAAAATCAATTCAATCAAAATCATTTTTTTAAACTGTGGAACCGAACACACATCTAACCATTTATTCTTGCCAAACAGTTGAAGTTGCTCCAAATTTCTAGAATATTCTTAAATATAATACATATGAAAATAGAAGATCCGAGAACTATAATGTTTATGAATATGGTAGAACAATCTAGAATCATAAGTATATGAAAATGATAGAAGAACCTGGAACTATCATGATACTAATCTATCACGAAAGCTCTGGAGAGAATTAATGTAATGTAGAAACATTCACCACCATTGAAAGGTTGGTGACTTGAACCTATAAATATTGAGAATCAAGTGTGAGGAAGAAGTCCCACATTGGTTAGAAAAATGAAGATTGAACACTATATAACTGAGAGACCCACACACATATCACCATAAGGTTTTAGGTGGAGATGTGGTGTGTCTCTCACTAAAGGCGCGTCCATAGTAAATGCTCCTTCCTTGAAATTTCTCCCTAACAAATCAACTATCCAATAATCAACTACCAATAATGGCATTAGATCTACGTTCAGTCATACATTTGGCGTATTTATATTACCTATCTACCATTCCAAAAAAATCGCAGATACTTCAGCTTTTAATACAACTCAAGAAAAAGAGTTGAAGAAAAAAATAGAAAAATTCAAAGGCGTTAAGACTGCGGTGACTGATACAATTTTTTAAAGAATTATGGAGACTTCTTCATCTTCAATAGTTAAAAATCTCTTCTTAGAGATTGAAGTTTAACGACATGTACCTTACTATTTCCTTGAAACTCCTCCTGCAAAGCCTCTTTGGCAGTCTTAACACAGTTAAAAATTACTATTCTAAAGTTAAAGAAATAGTTAATAAAATGAGAGTTGTTGGGAAGATATTATTGACAAGAAAATTGTTGAAAAATTATAATTACTATGCCCCCAAAGTTTGACCCAATCGTAACAACGATTGAGGAAACTATGGATCTGTCCACTTTATCAGTGACAGAACTTGTAGGATCTCTTGAAGCATATGAGTAAATATTGTATAGACATAAAAAAGATACACTTGAAAATACCTTCCAGTCAAAGCTCAAATTTCAGCCCAAAACAAAGAAAATGGAGGAAAGAAAAATAATAGAGAAACTTCTAGAAGAAGAGAATATTTTAGGAATTTCCTTAAGAGCAAAATAGATAAAAATGCTCCATGCAATATATGCAAAAGATTAGACCACGCAGAGAAAAATTGGTGGTATTGTAATATGCCACAATGCAACCATTGCAAAAAGTTCGAGTACATAGACAAAAATTGTCGCAACACAAATAGGCATCAAGCTAATATCGCAAATGAGCATGATCAAGAACAACGTATGTTCTATGCCACTAAAAACTCAATCAAAGAAAAAAGAGGAAGTTGGTACATGGATAATGGATGAGACTATTTTCAAAAGCATTGACGAGTCTGTCAAAGTCAAAGTTCGATTGGGAAATGGCATTGTGGTTGAATCAAAAGGCAAATGCACTACCATGGTGGAGACATATAAAGGCATGCGACTCATCCATGATGTCTTACTAGTTCCCAAACTAAAAGAAAATCTTATAAGCATTGGTCAAATGATAGAGAGATGCTACACATTTCACTTTGAATGAGTTGTATGCAAAATCTTTGACAACAAAAAAAGGGTCGAGATAGCCCAAGTGAATATGAATAAGAGCAATAGAAGTTTTTCGGTAAATTTAAAATATACTACTAACATTTCCATGAAGGTATAAGTTAATGATTTACGCTACTGTTACCTTGGAAAATATTTAAGATGTATTAGTTTCCATTAAGTATAGGTAATCCTTTGAAATAAGTGTTTTAAGGAAATTAAAGTCAAGGTGGTCGAAATTTGGTTTTGTCAAACTAAAGAATTTAATGTTCAATGGAAATACCAAGCCACAATGTCGAGATTGGGACCTGTCGACCAAAAGTAGAAAGGTTGATATAAATAGCAAGCAAGTTCGTCGAAATTGGCCTTGTCCAAAAGTGGGAGAATTTGAATTTTGAATTCACCAGCAGTTGCAAGCAGTTGTATTCTGATTGAGCTCCAAATAGGTGGCAAAATCCTGAGAAGCAGTTGTCTTAGGCTGAGATAAGTGTCAGTAGGTAGTGTACATAGGCAGTTATGTTGTAATCTCTATAAATAAAAGGGTTTAGTGTAGAATTCAGGGTGTTCACTTGTACTAAAATCACTTGAAAAACTCTATTATTCCAAGCCTAAGGAAGCGAAGAGTGCAGAAGTGTTTGATGTACGTGAATCACGATTTATCTTTCAATGCAAATCTTTTACTTTTCACTTGTTCCTTTCGAATACTTTGCTTGTTTTCCGTTTACTTTTGAACAATCTCTTTACGTTATCATTTGCTTCGTTTAAAAGCCTTCTGTCAGTCACGAGTCACCCAGTTGGTGAATCAAATTGTCACTTGTTTCGTTTAAACGCCCGCTATCGATCACGAGTCACCACTCAGTTGGTCGAATCATAGTGTGAAAAAATTATTTTATACTTGTTCCCTTATTTATAGAAAATTGTTTCTAGTAGTAAGGATTTCGACAGAACAAGTGTATTTTCAATCTCTTAGCACATGTCTTAAGATCAACTAGTCAATCTTGCAAGTAACCCTTAGTTTTTAGGGCTTTAGAAAGACTAACGGTTGTTTACTATTTTTCACAGTAAACAAATTGGCACACCCAGTGGGACCAGTGCTAAGATTTTTCTCTCAAATGTTGTAAGTGTATGAATCTTAGAAGTGGTAAGATGACCAAAGAGTATCATAAACCACCAACTAGGTGACATATGTAACACCCCTTCTAAAATACCCCGAATAATATTAATTATATCAATGATTAAAGTCATAATTCATCAGAGTTAACACGGAACAAGGGATGCCACAATTATTAAATAAAATAAAACCTCCAAATAAACAGTAGCCATGCTACACTGAGGATCATTATTCAATTAATTCAATCAATTTAAGACCATGTCTTACACAGCGGAAAAATACCATAGCCAAAACGGAATAAACCAAATTATAATTATTCCCAATTGAAATTCAAATAAACAAATGAATAACAACTAATTCCTCGACTACACGTTCCCCAGTGTTACAACCTAATTAGAGCATGACACTGACACGCGGACTTAAAAGACAAGCTCTAGAGCCATCCTCACCAACTCCTGAGCTGCTAACTTTAATATGAAATTGTTAAAGTAAGGGTGAGACTTCTCATAATTAAAACACATTATAAGCTTCTCAATCAGCAATATATCACAAGCATATTATTTCACCCATTTTAATATAATTTCAGATTCAACACGCAATCACAATCATACAAGTCATTATGCATTCAATAGATAACAAAAGAATTGCAACACTGGAAGACATCCTAACATGTTACAATCCCATGCAAACACAAATGCAGACACAATGCATGTGGTACCAACACGTGACCAAGTCACCTAACACTGATCCCTCATCAACCGGATACAGTAACCATCGATTCGTCCATAAACACCCGAACACGAGTCCAGCCTAACCACCCATCCTCACTGGGGTATTGGTTATCGGCAATCCAAGTCAAATTCCACACAATGGGAATTAACTTCACCAAAACAATGCATATGCACGCACATCACTAGCATGCAACATTCAACACAGGTTATGACCACATCAGACATCATAAACCTTCATCAACCACAACATGACATAATCACCTATCATAAAATAATTCGTCACAAAGCATAAATATGCCAAACACTTACCCTTCAATTGGTAAGACTATCACCAGTATATATCACAACAACAACAACTAAGATCAACAGCTATCAGGCATAAACAACACCAACCAAAACACATGATATCAATACAATCATGAATACACCAATTATCATAAACCGAATCAAAACCCAAAAACATGATATCTCAACGATCATGCACACCATCATTAACAACATAACCATGCTTTTCATCCACACAATACGAATACATCCATTCATCACAGTTTCACTGTCACATACACACCCATGTGCGTCAGTCGATAATCACCTAATTCGGAATCCGACTCATTTTCAAAATAATTTCAAGTTTTAGAAAATCTTTTCATTTTATAAAATAGAGCATTAAATTTAAGAAATAACGTCCAAAACGGCGCTCAAAACGGACTTACGGTTTGAAAGTTATGAATTTTCAAAGTTTGATATTTTTCAAAAAGTTGCTGCAGAACCCGGTTCCTGCCTATGTACAACCCGGTTCCTGAGTTCAAAAATTCACGTTTCTGGAAAAATGTATGGGAACCCGGTTCCAACATATACCGGAACTGGTTCCTGAGTGTATTTTTCAAGTTTTATAAATTTTTCAAAGTGGAACCCGGTTCCTACCCACTGGGAACCGGTTCCTACGTGTTGCAGAGCCAAATTCTGCACTTTTGACAACATTCATTCATTCTCCACCAAACTCAAACATACCCATACGAATTGCTATATGAGAAACACCAAAATACATCTATTTTGCACCATTATAACATCAAACCACAATATTCCATCATTCCTATTCATCAACTGACACTCTAATTGTTTTCAATCTATAATCCGACACAATAGGGATAATTCTACGGAACCCTAACATTCTAAACCGGGATTCCCTAACATACTATGATCATACCATTGAATATCTAAACCGATAATATGCATTAATTAATCAAAATCACCCCTTACCTTGTGGGTTCTTCGAATTCTGACACTTCCAGTTTTCCTCCTTCCTTTTCCTCTTCTCAATTGTACGTATGATGAATATTTCCCAAATAACTCTCTTTTTCCTCTTTTCCTTCTTTTATTCCTTCTATTATTCTAACATAATAAAAATAAATTAAATAATGTGAGTAGAGTCTTTTACTCCTCACACCCTCACTTTATTCATCACACCACCAATAAACCCACTTCCATTTAATTTAATTGACTTCCAATAATCCAAAATATTAAATATTACATTCCTAATTAAATTAATAAATTAAAACCATAATTATTTAATTATCGAATTATTTTGGGGTGTCACAACATACACCAAAGATGACTATTTCTACCAACCCAAACATAGATGAAGTACCGTCACAAACATTAGAAACTACTGATCCAGTAGTTTCCCAAATTTCACGATTTCCTCCTCTAGCGGTACCAGCATCGACTGCAGTCTCAGTGCCTATTCCCTAGGCTCCACCGGTGAGTCCATGGAATGTGATGGCTACGAACGCCATACCTAATGTACCCCGTTTTGGTACTGTTGAGCCTGTTTATAGAATGTCGTATTCGATGATGTCAGGATATACATCGACATCAAATGCAGTAGTGGTGTCAGATAATGTTCAAAATATGAACTCTCCTTTACAAGGATTTGTGCCAGGAGGAAATAGAAATAATCAAAATAGAGGAATGCCCTCTCAACCAGTAGTGTTGACTCTTATTAATACATTTGTGGCAGTGTTAAGGCAATAAATGGATGATAGTAACCATGAGTTAGTTAACATGTTGACTAATCAAATGGGTACTGTATTTAACCCTATAGTGCAAGAGTCGGATGAGATTAGAAAAGGCTAGACATACTAAGGCTAAAAAAGAAAAAGCAGCCTTTGTAAATTATGATGACACAAATCCTATTTATGAGGTTGATTATATCTCGCCGACATAGATAGAGGTCGACGTGGCTGAAATGAAGCCAGGGTCTTCGTATGAAGGTAAATTATTGTTTCCTGCTAAAGGAAAAAATATTGTCGAAAACAATCCAAAATTTCCAGCCAAAACTTATACTTTTTATGTCACTAAATGTGAAGAGATTTTTGATTTGTTGGTTAAAGATGGTCAAATTTTAGTACCTCTAGGTGCTAAGTTACCACCATTAGAACAACATAGAAAAAAGGTTTTTGTAAATTTCATAACTATCTTGGTCACATAACCTCTCAATATTTTCTTTTCAGGGATCTCATACAGAAATCGCTGCAAGAGGGCAGACTGAAATTTTTTGCAAGAAAGATGAAGATTGACGCTGACCCTCTTAGGCAGGAAGAAGTATTGTTTGTCGACCCAGCCGACATTCACATGGTGGAGATTACTGAATTTCCTGATGATGACATGGTCGACGGTACTGGCGAAAGTCCTGATGTGGAATTGGCTGATGTTTACCCAAGACTCGAGGAAGACTTGCTGAACTTTCTCTACCGCTGCAAAAACAAGGGTTCACAAGCTTGCTTGTGTCCCAGATGCGACGCTTTGAATGACAAGATAACTGCTAAGAATTTCCAGAATCTACAGTTGGAGAAGGCCAAAGGAAAGTTGTACAATCAAAGGTTTTCTACACCAAGGGACCCAAGAAAAGTTGTGGGAAAATCCCAGGCTAGGCCAAGGAGTTACATTCCATCAGCAGGCGTTCCTAGAGGCACATGGATTAAGCCTCAAGGGAGAATGGAGGCACAAACTGATGATGCCATTTCTAGAGACCTGAACAAAGGAAAGTCGACCATTAGCTACCGACATGAGTTTAAGTTTGAGAGTAAAAGCCAATGGAGATGCTTCCAACGTCATAAGCAAGCTGAGAGGCAAGTTGCTGCTAGGAAGGTTGCTGCAAATAAAGCAGGGCACCCGAAGCAGTACAAAGTGAAGGTCAATTATGCTGCAAAAGAACGAATCAAAGAGTTCGTGAACCAACCACATGATAAATGTTCTGAAGAAGCTACTGATGACTTTAAGTCTGATTCCTAAGAAAGTTTGGACATCTTGGTCAATATGGTATCAATATTTCCAGTGAAATATGATTGTCTAATTGAAGTAGAAGATTCAGCAGATGCTAATGCAGAAGAGATGGCTTACACAAGCCAACATGCTACTTAGTGATGAACAATGGTTCTGTTGAGAACCAAGTTGCGTTCTTTGAGAAGCCAGACAAGGCCATGAAGAGCCATTTGAAGCCTCTTTTGATAAGGGCTAAGGTTGAAGGAGTGGTTATCAACAAAGTGTTGATAGAATGTGGTGCTATTGTAAACATCATTCTACACCACTTACTAAAGAAAATCGGAAATTATAATACCGATATCATATCTCACAACGTGGTCTTGTCAGACTACGGGGGCAAAACTAGAAGCACCATGGGTGTAATCTAGGTTGACATTACTGTCGGCTCAGTTACTAGACCGACAATTTTTATGGTGATTAATGACAGGCCAAGCTACAACCTTTTGGTAGGTAGAGAATGGCTACATGGTGTGGGAGTTGTGCCATCTTTGATGCACCAATGTTTGGTGATTTGGAGAGAAGATGGTATAGTGGAGAACATAGAGGTTGACCAAGGGTATTTCATGGCCGATGTGAATAACGTTGGTAAGAAACAATTTGAGGGAAAGTTAGCTAACATCTCTCCGTATCATCCCACTGAAGATGTCTATTCCAATCTGGATGAGGCATTTGTTTCCTTAAAGCTACATGAGACCCATGGTTTCATATGGGATATGGAACCTTTGGAGGATTCATACTATGAAGGAGTTTGAATGACATGCAGGGGAGACATCATTGATAATGATGTCTGAGCTAGACGCTCTAAATAAGATTTTGGCGTATATTGTCGAAAATAAGTCAAATTTGGCTTTGGAGGCTGAGGAAAATATGGCAGTCGAAGCCAATAAAATTTAGATCTTGAATACAGGGATTACTTTGGTTATTGAGCCAATGCCAACCGATAAGATCGAAGGGGTCGACGAAAACGTCGATATGCATCGGCTAGACTGCATATATGACGATGAACCCTTAGGCTTCGAGAAGGATATGATGGCGCCAAAAAAGATGTAGCCACAAGACCCTTTAGAAGAAGTGAATCTTGGCGAAAATGGAGATAAAAGACCAACATATATTAGCGCCAATATCGACAACAAATTGAAATCTGAGGTAATATCTTTATTAAAATAATTTAAAAATTGTTTTGCTTGGGACTATAATGAAATGCCTGGTTTAAGAAGGGAATTGGTTGAATTGAAATTGCCAATAAAAGCTGGCAAAAAGCCAGTAAAGCAAACACCCAAGCGTTTTGCTCCAGCAATAATGTCGAAGATCAAAGAGGAGATAAAAAGACTCCTCATAAGCAAGTTCATACGAACTGCAAGGTACGTCGACTGGCTAGCAAACATAGTTCTAGTAATTAAGAAAAATGGAACTTTGAGGGTGTGCACCGATTTTAGAGATTTAAATTTTGCCACTCCTAAAGATGAGTATGACATATGCCTGTGGCAGAGATGTTGGTCGACTCTTCTACTGGTTTTGAATACTTAAGCATGCTTGATGGTTATTCTGGATATAACCAAATTTTTATTGTAGATGAGGATGTGTCGAAGACGACATTTCGTTGCCCGGGGGCCCTAGGGACATATGAGTAGATTGTCATGCCATTCGGCTTGAAGAATTCCAGAGCGACATACCAAATGGTAATGAATTCAATGTTCCATGATTTTATTGAAGATTTTTAATGAAAATATATACTAATGATATTGTAATAAAATCGAACAGTAAGCCAACTCATTTGCAACACCTTCGAAAGGCTTTCGAAATAATGAGAAGATATGGATTAAAAATGAATCCATTAAAATGTGCTTTTTGTTTGCAGGCAGGAAATTTCCTTGGCTTTGTAGTGCATAAAAAAGGGATTGACGTAAATCAAAGCAAGACCAAAGCCATTATGGACGTAAATCCTCCGTCGACCAAAAAAGAGCTTCATTCTTTGTTGGGCAAAATACATTTCCTGAGGAGATTTATATCCAACTTAAGTGGCAAAACTAAAGTGTTTTCACCACTACTTCGACTGAAGAATGAAGATTTTGTTTGGCAGGAAGAACATCAAAATGCTTTTGACAAAATAAAAGAGTACTTGATGAAGCCTCCAATACCGGTGTCTCCTATTAGACATAGGCCTATGAGGTTATATATTGCAGCATCAGATTCGACTATAGGAAATTTGTTGGTCCAAGAGGACGAAAAAGGTGTTGAAAGACCTGTATATTGTCTTAGTTGAATGCTTAATGATCCTGAAACTAGGTATAGTGATATAGAGAAACTATGCATATGCTTGTACTTTTCGTGTATCAAATTAAAGCAATATATAAAACCAGTTTATGTGTATGTGTCTTCTCATTTTGATATTATTAAACATATGTTGTCTAAACCAATTTTTCATAGTCGAATTGGTAAATGGGCCTTAACATTAACTGAGTATTCTCTGACTTATATGCCCTTGAAAGAAATGAAAGGGAAATAGTGGCTGACTTCCTTGTCGACTACTCAATGGTCAGAATGCCCCAAAATTATTTAGACGTGGTACCATTGAAGCTATATTTTGATGGTTCTAGCCATAAAAATGGCGCTGGTGTTAGCTGGCAATTTCGATCCAGGGTAAAATTGGCATAGGTGAATAAAATATGTTTACTATCACATGGAAAAGAGATTGATATTTGTTAGTGATAGGTAAACATAAGGCCTTTTCGTTTCATAGAGAAAAGATCTTTCGATTGCCAATGGTGAGCGATATTTCGAACTAAAGTCTTTAGTATTTTTAGGATATGAAGAAATTCCTTTAATAAGTATGTCAACATTGGAGCAGTCCAAACAAAAGGATTAAAGTGAAATACTAATAGTTATAGAATTCGAATTTCGAATGACTTCTGAAGATTCGAATTTTGAATAAAAGGCGCCATTGTAAGGGACGCGTGGAGATTGGAGAACGAAAGAAACTTGCATGTCTTAAACGTGGCGCAATATATAGTAAGACCGTTAGGGTCAGAATATTATAAATAGGTGTTTTCTATTAGATTTTTGGGGTGTTCGTTAGATGTACTAAAAAATTCTCAAACACTCAAACTACCGTAATCGAAAGGGAAACGAGTCAAGGAGATATCATGTACGTTAAGAACATCATGTTATTTTACAATTTAAATGCCAGTTTATTATCATTTATTTCCAGTTTCTTGCACTTTTACCTTTAAAGTATTTCGATTCTTGTCTTTTACCTTTATTCCATCCGCCTTTAAACACTTATTGTCCTAGAAACCTATGTACTTTCAAACTTTTATTGTATTTTAAATTGTTACTTTTAAGAGTGTCTTTACCTTTACATTCAATTGTCAATAGTCAAGTTTAAGTTCGAAATCTTTACACAAACAATGATATTTTAATCAAGTTTAAGAATCAATTGAAGATCATGGGTTTGAACATAAAATCTATTATGACACATGTGTCCTAGGATCAATCTAGTCGATCCCGTAAGTAACCAATAATAAATAGTAAAATTGAAGACTAGCGGTTGTTTACGAGAAATCACCGTAAACAAATTGGCACACCGTGGGACAAAGGTCATATTAGAAACTATTTATTAGATTTTTATGAACATTGCAAAATTTGAATTGGTATATGAACCTTCAAGTGGTAAAATAAAAGATAATAATCAGATATACCCGTAAGACAACGTACCAAAACAATGACAAATACAACCAACCAAGATAGGGGACAAACCTCCTTATAAGGAGCGCCAACAAATGCTTTGTGTTCGACTGATGCCTCTAGTACTATCCCCGTGGGTAGTTCGAACGCGGCCCCATTTAGTGTGACAGAAATACCATCTGCCATTTCAACTATGCCGCACGCAGGAAGTCAATCATATTCGACTCCCACTAGGCCTCCGTGTTTCACCCTTTAAGGCCCGTAGATCCACAGATGGGATGCCAACTCGCTTATGGCAGGTTACATAACGCACCCATTTTGTCCCCATCCGAGGATCCGTTCAGAACGAACCATTTCCCTACAAACTCCCAGAACTTGGGAAATCGTAACCAATGGCCTACCCTGACAACTAACAATCAGGCAGCGTTTAGACAACAGATGGATGATAGTAACCATGATATGGTAGGAGTTTTAGCCCGCGAAATGAATGCTATTTTTGGTCCTTTAATTCAGAATATAAATCGAACAAACCAAGAAAACACAACCCAGATGTCTAGGATAGCAGATTTCTTTGGTGCCCCTGATGCACCTGGGAGACGTAGGCAGAATCCAGTGGTGATTCGGAACGAAGAACCTACCATTGAACAAGTTCGACCCCCTATACGAGGGATCAAGAAAGAAACGAGGGCCAAGATTAAGGCAACCGACGCTCAAGAAGACCAGATCGAACAGCCTAGA
This sequence comes from Vicia sativa, assembly GCA_021764765.1. NCBI lineage: Eukaryota > Viridiplantae > Streptophyta > Magnoliopsida > Fabales > Fabaceae > Vicia > Vicia sativa. The sequence goes on along the minus strand of CM038795.1, from coordinate 159,965,029 downwards.
CCGTTAGTGGTCGTCAACAGGACCGAATGCATTTAAATTGTCCATAGGGTCGAACGACAATTTAGTGGCGTAAAATAATCTAACCGCTATGATAGAAAGAATAATGGCCCAAAATGGTGTAAATTGTGATTTAGAAGGCCAAATTATACTTCTCCTATCGTAGGTTACATTCTACAAAAGTAATTACCTGTGGGTTTCAAAGTCCCCAAATTTACAAAATTCGGTGATACCGAGTCGACAGAGAACACATAGCGAGATATTTGAAGCGGGATATATCAAATAACGAAAATCTTAGGATAAAATATTTTCCAAGTTCTTTGACAAAGAACGCGCTCACGTGGTTCACCACATTACCCCTCGGATCCGTGGATACTTGGCCCTATTTGGAAAGACTCTTTCATGAGCAATTCTACATGGGCCAATCCAAAATCACCGAAAGAACTGCAAGCATTAAAAGAAAGTTTACGAACCCATAGATGACTATCCGAATAGATTCCGATCGTTAAAATCTAGATGTTTTACAAGAGTGCCGAACATGAATTGGTCGAAATGGGCAGGAGGCCCGGATTATTCCATTCGAAAGAAATTGATAAAGATCTAAGGGATATGGCCCAATTGGTCGATAGAGTTCGACAAGTCGAAAGATTAAAAGCGGAAAAGGCTAGGGCTAGTAAGAATCATAAGAAAGAACGAATAGCCTATATAGAGGCTAAGAAGAAAACATAGATGATTTCAAGACCCATACAATTTCGACCGGTTCGAAATAGATCTTCGAACTAAAAGAGGCACCCCTTACGCTTGCAGAGTTCGCTTCCTTCCAATGGAAAGGACATCGAAAATGAGAAAATGAGAAATATCCTAAGAAAATATACACTTTCGACATAACTAAATGTGATGAAATCTTCGATTTGCTTGTTAAGGATGGTCAGTTAATAGTTCCTCCGAACCTTAAGATTCCTCCATTGGAACAAAGGAAGAAGAGGGGTTTTTGTAAGTACCATAATTTCCTAGGTCATAAAACCTCACAATGCTTTCTTTTCAGGGATTTGATACAGAATGCAATCAAGGATGGCAGGTTGAAATTTGCGGACAAGGGAAAAAACCCCATGAAAGTGGATACGGATCCGTTACTGATGGCGGAAACCAACTATGCTGAGCCTTTGGAAATCAACATGATCGAAATTGCTGAGAACAAGGTTAAAACAAACGTGGAGTTCGAGGAAGATGGAGGTTTCGTCCTGGTTAAGAAAGGAACTACTGATAACCCTCCAAAGGTGCTCAAGGCAAAACTAATGAAAGAGGCAATACAAAGCATCGAGGGCCAAGATATCGCCGACAAAAATTTAACTAAGGCTATCAAGGTCTCAGGATAAAGTTCGAGAAGGTCAGAATTTCTGATGACCCAATGCTGGGAGTAAACATGGTAGATTTCGAGCAGCCACACGCCGAAATGCAAGAAGTGGAGCGATGCTTGGAGAAAGAAAGAGAACAAAAGAGGGAAAGTTTGCCAAAGAAAGACGCAAGCCTGCGTGAGTACCTATTTCACCGCCATAAGAAGAACTAAGACAAGTTGTTGCCCAAGATGCAGCATCATTTGCAACCCTGTGATAGTCGCCGAGTTCGAAAGGGCCTGAGGAGCGCACAGAATTAATTGAGGCAAGACAATCACCAGACAGGTATACCCTAAGGTCGATGAAAGTTGAATTCATAGTTCGTGCCACAAGATTGGTACGGAATGTCCGATTCCCAGATGCAGCAGTTTATGATAAAGGAATGTCAAGCATTTGAAAATCCTGCTCGCTTCAATGGGGACGCCAAAGTGGAATCCCTTCGAGTAACCGATCCGGGCAACCATGCAGAGAAGACCGCATACCCTTATCCTAGGGAAGCAAGGAAGGTATCTTTCAAATTACCCGCAAATCCCTACCGATAGGTGGTGCAGCAAAGAATGACAAAGGAAGGGTAAATGGCGCCGACTGTATGAAGAACTATGGCATACAGGAGGCAATTTAATTCGAATAGAAGGGAGGAAATAAGGCTGGAAAATTATAAAGGAAAAAACCCAATGTCACGCTCTCAATGGCGCAGACACCAACGTAACAAGAAGGCGGCGAAGGAGTCGAAGCCCATGGAAATTGGCGAGTCTAGCACCAACAATCCAAAGTCAGCAACTCAGCCTGGGGGCAAACCCCCGGTGTCCAGAAAGTTATTCTCACCAAAAAAGGAGATCGAAGAACAAAAGGAAGCAGTGAACGAAGAAGATCTAATGACTGATGATTTCGAGTCAGAAGGGGAGTCTTTCTTTAACGCTAATTGTAATGTTGTATCAGATACTCATGAAGTTCGAACATAATACAGAAGTATGGGTTGGAGAGGAAACAGACGAAGAGGAAATGGCCAAACATAGGCCAGTGTGTTACTATATAATGAATAACGGTGCAGTCGAAGAGCAGAACGCTTTTTTCGAAAGACCAGACGAGGGAATGAAGAATCATTTGAAACCTTTGTTCATCAGGGCCAAAGTGGAGCAACACGGCGTAAATAAGGTAATCGTTGATGGAGGAGTCTTGTCAATTTAATGCCCGATTCATGCTAAAAGGATAGGGATGCAGATTCGACGTCGACCTCATAACATGGTACTCCAATTATGAAGGTAAAGTTGGTAAGACACTAGGGTAATACAAGTGAATCTCACGGTTGGTTCCTCGACTAGGCCAACCATGTTCATGGTAATAGCCAAGGCCAACTACAACATGCTACTTGGCGAGAATGGATCCACGGATTGAGCCGCACTCTTCAATGCATCAAAGATTAGTGCTATGGAGAGAGGATGGAATAGTTGAAAATATAGAGGCTGACCGAGTTATTATATGACAGATATTAATCATGTTGATAAGAGGAATTTTGACCGTAACATGGCCAACATTGGGCCATGCAACCCACCTGAAGAGTACTTCGAACCAAATGAAAATGCCTACTATTCTCTAACACTTCGTCCTAATGGCTTCCAGTGGGATAGAGAACTGATGTGGGATGGACAAGAAGTTGAAGAAGAAGGTGAGACTTCGACGATCCGGCCAACTGGCTGGGACAACGAAGGGTGTTATGACTGAAACCAACTACTATCAAGCTTTCGCCTATCCGTCGAGAATAAGAAAAGACGGCCTCGCCGAGATACAAAATATGGCACGCATGCCATGACACTAAAACAAAAACAACGCAGCAAAAGCAAGTCCTGAGGGCACCCATCTTACCCCACCCAATGAAGGACAAACTTCCACACCAATGGACCAGCGGCTAGACGCTATCTATGATCAAGAGCCATTAGGTTTCAAAAGATCCAGATCAACGAACGCCAAGATGTCACCAAGACCCCTGGAGGAAGTTAATATTGGGATGAAGTCGAAAAAGAGTAACGTACATTAGTGCGAAACTCAATCCCGCTTGAAACATAAGGTGATCGAATTGCTCAAAGCAAATAAAGATTGTTTCGGGATTACGATTTAAATGCCCGGTTTGAAAAGAGAACCGTGGAACATAGGCTTCCGATCAAGGATGGCAAGAAGCCCATCAAGCGGCGCCTAGAAGATTCGCACCAACAATCCTCTCAAGATTAAGGCGAAATAGAACGATTGCTCACCGCAAGTTTATCGTAACCACGAGGTACGCCGAATGGCTTGCTAATATTGTACCGTTATTAAGAAAATGGTTCTTTACGCATTTGCATAGATTTTAGGGACTTGAATATCGCTACCCCAAAAGACGAATACTCTATGCCTATAGTAAATGTTAATTGATTCGCATTATGAATACCTAAGTATGCTAGACGGATACCGCTATAATCGATTTTCATGGAGGATGATGTCCCCAAAATTCCTTCCGATGGCGCTTTAGGCACATATGAATGGGTAGTAATGCCCTTTGGCTTAAAAAATGCTGGGGCAACATACCAAAGAGCAATGAACACAATATTCCATGACTTTATCGAAACATTTATGCGATTTACATAGATGATATCGTGGTCAATCGGTTTCGATGAGGATCATTTAAATCACTTGAGCCAATCATTCGAACGAATGAGGAAGCATGGCTTAAAATGAACCCTCTTAAGTGTGCTTTTCGGCAGGTGGGATTTCCTTGGCTTCGTGGTTCACAAGAAGGGCATCGAAATCAACTCGAATAAAACAAAGGCCATCATGGAGACAAAGCCTCCTTCAACAAAGAAAGAACCAATCCTTTTGGGTAAAATCAACTTTTTGAGGAGATTTATATCCAACTTGAGGGCGAACCCAAGCTTTCTCCATTGTTGCGCATAAATCAGACAATTTTGATTGGACAGATCAACATCAAGAAGCATTTGAAAAAATCAAGACTTACTTGATGCACCCTCCGATCCTAGCAGCCCCTTCTAAAGATAGGCCAATGCGATTGTATATTTCTGCCTCTAATGCAACCATAGGAAGCATGCTGGCCCAGGAAAATGAAGATGGCATCGAAAGAGCCATTTACTATATTAGTAGAGTCTTAAATAATGCAGAAACTAGGTACAATAGTATAGAAAAACTATGTCTTTGCTTATATTTCTCGTGTACAAAACTCAAGTATTATATTAAACCTGTTGATGTTTATGTTTCGTCTCACTTTGATGTCATTAAACATATGTTGTCAAAGCCAATTATGCACAGCAGGATTGGTAAATGGGCCTTGGCACTCACTGAGTATAATCTGGCCTTTAAACCTTTACAGGCTATGAAAGGACAGGTGGTCTCAGATTTCATAGTCGACCACTCGTGAATGAGAATTTCGATTAGATTATGTCGAAACTCAGCCATGGAAATTATATTTCGATGGCTCAACACATAAAAATGGAAGTGGTGTAGGAATATGTATCATTTCGCCCGAAGGAATTCCAACAAAATTCAAGTATAAGTTGGAAGGCCCTTTATGTTCGAACAATGAAGTCAATATGAAGCACTAATTGCCGGACTGAAGCTTTGTTGGAATTGGGGCAACCAGAGTTGAAATAAGAGGAGACTCGAACTAGTCATCAAACAAATAACCAAAGAATACAAGTGTATCAAAGAAAATTTGATCATGTACTTCTATTGCTAATCGATTAATCAAGAAATTTGAATATGTGGATTTAAAACACATTCCTAGAAGCGATAATCAAGAGGCAAATGACTGCTCAAATAGCCTCGTGGATATAGGATATCAAAAGAAAACTCCAATACCTCATAGAAGCTAGGGGAAGAATAATGGCTACAAAGTTATCACCCTTAGATTTAGAGAATGCGAAATTAGGTTACTCAAACCAGGAGGAATTCGAAGTTCTTAACATAGATGCTTTAGCAGATACAGATTGGCGGACTCCTATAGTAAACTATTTGAGAAATCCTTCAATAAATACAGAGAGGAAAGTCAAGTACAGAGCATTGTCGTACGTAGTGATCGGGAATGAATTATTTAAGAAGACCGCAGAAGGAGTGCTACTCAAATGTTTAGGGGAAAACGAAGCATATTTAGCCTTGTCTAATGTGCACAACGGAGCATGGGGCACATCAAGCAGGCCACAAAATGAAATGGCTCTTGTTCAGATATGGAATGTATTGGCCCACTATGCTCAAAGATTGCATAGAATTCGCCAAAGGTTGTGAAGAGTGTCAAGTCCATGCTGGCATTCAACATGCTCCGGCAAGCGAGCTACATTCGATTGTTAAGCCTTGGCCTTCGGGGATGGGCATTAGATTTGATTGGTGAAATTCGCCAACATCATCTAAAGGATGTATATTCTTGTAGGAATAGACTATTTCACAAAGTGGGTCGAAGCGATTCCTTTAGTGAATGTAGACCAAGAAGCTATTATAGAATTTATTCAGAAGCAAGTAATATACAGATTTGGGATACCAGAAAGTATCACAACAGATCAAGGTTCAGTTTTCACAGGGCGAAAAATGCAAGAGTTCGCACAAGAAATGGGATTCAAACTACTCACATCAACACCTTACTACGCCCAAGCAAACGGTCGTAGAAACCAATAAAGTCATAATAGGTTTGATCAAGAAGCATATAGGTCGAAAACCAAGAAATTGGCACAAACCTTAGATCAAGCTCTATGGGCTGTCGAACGCCTCCTAAGGAGGCAACGAATACCACTCCGCTTCGACTTACATTTGGGCACGACGCGTGCTGCCAAATAAATACATCTACAATCACCGTAATCCAAAGATGAACGAAATACCCATTGATCAATACTGGAAATGATGATGAATGAATTAGTGGATATAGATGAAGAAAGGCTACGTGCTTTAGAGGTTATGAGAAGAAGAAAGAAAGAGTAGCTAGGGCGCATAATAAAAGAGTTAAGAACAAGAAATTTTCAACCAATGATCCGTCCGAAAGTTATTTTGCCTATGGATAAGAAGAATAGAGTACTCGGTAAATGGTCACCCCATTGGGAGGGACCTTTTCGTATTTTAAAAATATTTTCGAATAATGCCTATGAGATAGAGGAATTAGCGTAAGATGTAAGAATCTTAAGAGTAAACGGAAATACTTAAAAGGTATAAACCATACTTGCGAAATTCAATCACTTCAAAGCTAAATAGATATTGAAGATGGAATAGAGCTAAGAGAGAGCCATGTAAATAACAAATATGAGTCATGTTCGAAATACAGAATACATAATAAATTTTTTTAACATTTCCAAGAAGTAAAAGGAGCATCTCGCTTCAACCTAGCAAATTTGTTTTGCACAAGTTGATTCTACACCGATTCGTGTGTTTGATCCTTTCAAGCTCTTCGATTTCTTGGCTTATACCTTCACCCTCCATCTGCTTAAGACTCGTGAGATCAGCTGATCATCGCAGACTTCATAGTCGCTTGCGAGTTATCTGTTCACCTTTCGCAGCCGCGATTTTCTGTTTAAGCTCCTCAATCTGGGACTCCCAGAATGAGATAGACCGACCTAGAACATCGTGCCTATCTTTTGCTGCAATTTTCGCAGACTCTAAAGCTTCTGCCCTTTTAGTAAGCTCTGAAGTCTGGTCATAAGCGTTAGATAAAGCTTCTCGTTTGGTTCGAGTTTTAGCTTCGATACCATGAAGCCTGATGTATACAGTATTAACTTCATCAAGGAGGAGTTGCAAATCATAAATGATCTCAGCCACGTCAGAGGGGCAAATACTAAGATCTATTTGTGCCAAAAGATTCTTCATCGAAAAATAAACCCCAGGGTTGTCTTGTAAGATGGTGAAGAAATCAACTTGAAAAATAGTATTATTAACCTCTTGAAGAAGCTGGTCAAGAGAAGGGAGAGGCGTATCCTCTTTTGATTGACTCGAATCACTAGATGGAATCGTGCTCGAAGAAGGACCACATTGAGATAGCATCAATTTGAGGTATTTTAAAGGATTGTTCTTCTTCATCTCTGCCTTTTGTTCTTCAGAGAGGACTGGAGGATTTGGCTTGACGAAAGCAGCACCAACAGAAACAGGAATTTCCATTTCTGCCTGCGTTTCCTCATCAGCACCCTCTACCTCCATTCTCCCGTCTCCACCTTCCGCTTGCATCTCTTCATCTTCGTTGTCACTGGCAAAGTAGTGACCCACAGCAGCGATTGTCTCCATCGGTTTGACCAGCGACGCGCCTTTTCTGGAGAAGAGTCACTAGGAATATCAATGATAGGGGTTTCGACCCCAATGTTTGGTTCATCTACCCTCAAGTTCTCCACCAATGAAGGAGAAGTAGCCCGGTGATCTAAGGTTTCACCCAAGGGAGGCGAAGTTACTTGTTGATCTAAGGCTTCAGCCTCCTGTGGGTAGCCAGAGATGAACCTTTGTTTAAAGCATCCTCATTTGAGCCTTCCGGTTGAGGAGAAAGTACAGGGTTCGAACTTTGGATATTAGGAAGATTGACAGGAGCAGAAGGAATACTCTGCATATAAAAAAAAAAAAATATCAGGGATCAGCATGTGTTAAAGTTGTGTAAGTTAGTAACGAAAGGCATCGAAGTAATCTTTACCTTTTGTCCATCAGAAGTAGCATTGCTGCCAATTTGTTCTGAAGCAGGATTCTTCGAAGGTAGAGGATTCGAAGAGACTTTAGATTTGGTTTGAGGAGCACTGGCAGGAACTTCTTTGCTAATGGACTTAGCAACTTGAGAAGCTTCACCAGACTGTGAAGGTTTTTTCTTCTTTTTCTTTTTGAGGATTGAGGTATCGTCGCTTCCTTGTGTTTCATCTTCTGGTCGAAGAGTTTCATGCTTTCGTTTCTTGGGGGACTTTGGGGGCAAGCCACTTGCCTGAAAGTGTGACTAAGATGATTAACCAATTTAGAAGGAATTTCGAAATAGTGAAGAGGTAAGCATGAAAATACCTTCTTTTTCTTTTTCTTCAAAGTATTGTCTACCTCAGCAGGAGGATTTGTAGTGATGATGGTTGGTGTTTGTGAAGTTGAAGTTGAGCCGACTTTAGGCGCGATTTTGTCTTTTTTCAAGGACTTCAAATCAATAGCTGAAATGATTAAGAATATGGTTAAGATAAAACAAAAATAGCATTTTGAGGGAACTTCGATTTTCTTTCAGTTTCGCACCTTCGCACTCCCGAGATTTAACAGACATGGCTGACAAGTCGTAGCGAAGGTGCCCTTTGAAGTTGTATAAATCATGTTTCGCCCACGTAACCCTCTGGGCAAGTTTTTTGGTATCATTTTCGCAGCAGCGAAAGAGATCCCTAAAATATAACCACCCAGGGTACGGGGGAAAAAAGGCAAGAGCCAGCTCTGAAGTAGGCAAGTTTGGAAATTTAGGTGGTTTATGCTTAAAAGCCCACCTGTACCTATCTTCAGATTTCACATAAGGAGGACATCGAACTGTTGGAAGTTGCTTTTCAAATTTTTCTTTTAAAGTTTTTGCTGCATCGCAAACAGTTCGATGTATGTCCATTGGATTATACACAACTTCAAAATATTTTTGGAAAGCTCGAATTTCTTTGACATGAGTAAGCCTACCTTTCTGGATGTTTTCCTGCACAAGAGAAAAAGTTGTTGTTAATTGTTGTTGGATTTCGATGGTACCAAACATATTACTCGAATAATAGTCTGTCCACCAAGTATGAAAATCTCTTGTCTTGTAGAAGGAAGGGGTAAAACAAACTAATGCGAACTCAGCAAAATCTTCATGTTGTTTTTGTTTGATTTCAATTTCCTTGGAAGGGTAAGGTACCCCTCCTGCCAGACATATTTCTCTCTTCTTGTCGAAAAGAGGTTCAGGAAGGATCTGACACAAACCAAACTGTCGAGCCACGAAGTTGGGCTGATAGGGCAAGGATATGTGCTTGACTTTTGACAGGGGTTATCCTTGAAGCAATCAATCTAGGGGTTAGAAAAGCTTTCCAGATATCTCTTGTTGTTTTTTCCAAAATAGCCTGTTCCAGAGGCAGGGTGAACCAAGATGGTCCACAGTTTCGGGTAGCAAATGGGGCCATCGAAGAATCACAATCATGTCTCTTCGAAAAGATCATCATGTATTGAATGAAGCTGGTTTTGAAGTTTTCTTTTTCATCGTTTGGAGTGAGTTTCAGCAATCTGGTTCCCTCAATGCTACGATTCGCAACATCAGGATGATCTTCATTAAGTGTTCCTGAGGTTGGTAGAGATGATTCGAAAGTGGCATTCAACCAAAGTTGCAACAACCAAAAAGGGCCAGCTAGAAGAAGATTTGTGCCGGCTTTGTAGGTTTTTAATTTCAATACAGCAGCACAAATGCTTTCGTACAAGCTGGACAACAGCAGTTCGCTGATGCAGACTTTTCGACCATGGTGTAGTTGATTGGCTAGGGTAATGAATCTACTAGCCACTTGAAGGGATTTGCTGCAGAAAACATATTTCGATAGCCATAGTGCTAAGAAGGCTATGTGTTCAACTTCCGAAACTTCTTCCTCAGCAGAATGGTAGAAAGCAATATATTTGGAGAAGCTGGCATGCTTGAGCTCAAATTCAATGAGGTTCTCCGCATCCTCATTAGGATCGAAAGTTTCTCCAATAGGTGAAAGCCCTGTAATGGCTGCTATGTCAAAGAAAGTGGGTGTCACCATCCCACAAGGAAGATGGAACGTGTTGTAAGTACTGTCCCAGAAGTATAAAGAAGCCAACAAAAAGGGGTGGCTATAGCTAAAACCTAATTTGGACATTTGAATCAAATTAAGGATACCTAAGCTTTCCCATTCCTGAGACTTCTTGTTTTCAATCTTGGCAAGCCAATTTTGATATGACTGGTCAGATGTAGGGCAAGAACGGAAGGGTTTGTTGTTAAGAACGTAATCTAGGTTAAAAGGGTCTCTTTTTAGTGCCGTTGTTATACCTTCACTGGCTCCTTCTAGGGTTTTAGGCAATTTGGCAGCAGAGTCCTCACCCTTAAGATTCAAGGGTACAGACTTATTAAAAATAGGTTTTGTTAAAAAATAGGCGGGAAAGAATCCCTCTTCGCTAAACGCTCTGTGGAAATCAGAGGACCCATTACTCCTAAGATTTTATCAGAAACAATGGTAGGGATGATTACCTGAGAAGCATAAATCGCTTTTTGCTCCGGGGTCATTTTGGGAGTAGAGATAAACTCTTGGTTACCCAGGTTGATGATCTTGCCCATCGGTTTTCAATGTAATCGCGATCCGTTTGGATTTCCCAGATTTCTTGGAAGCAGTTGATGGCATTGTTGAGGAAGACATGGTGAGATGAAAAGTCTTTTTTGATGGAAGAATCTAGTTTGTTCAAAGAAATGAAGAGTAGAAAAATCTGATTTTCTTGAAAGCTGAGAGGGTTTTGGAAAAGTTCAGAATGAAGAAGATGAAGTGTTTTTATAGCTTCTCTAACGGTTGGGAAATTTTTTGACCTTTGGGAAGTAGTGGGACACGTGTAATCATTTTATTGGAGAGGAGAAAAGTGAACTTTTTCAACTTCCTAAGAGGTGACGTGTTGTTACCTAAGAAATAATGTGTTGTCACTAATTACTATCATTAAACTGTCATGATGGCACGTTTAGGTGTGCTAATTAGACATTGGCAGAAAAGTTGGATATCTACTCTGACGTCATGTACAGTGAAATCATCATTACTGTATCGAAATTGCATGAGATATCCAAGAACAAATATTTCTCTCTCTATCGAAATAAATGTTCTTGAGGGGCAATTTGTTAGCTGGCAATTTCGATCCAGGGTAAAATTGGCATAGGTGAATAAAATATGTTTACTATCACATGGAAAAGAGATTGATATTTGTTAGTGATAGGTAAACATAAGGCCTTTTCGTTTCATAGAGAAAAGATCTTTCGATTGCCAATGGTGAGCGATATTTCGAACTAAAGTCTTTAGTATTTTTAGGATATGAAGAAATTCCTTTAATAAGTATGTCAACATTGGAGCAGTCCAAACAAAAGGATTAAAGTGAAATACTAATAGTTATAGAATTCGAATTTCGAATGACTTCTGAAGATTCGAATTTTGAATAAAAGGCGCCATTGTAAGGGACGCGTGGAGATTGGAGAACGAAAGAAACTTGCATGTCTTAAACGTGGCGCAATATTATAGTAAGACCGTTAGGGTCAGAATATTATAAATAGGTGTTTTCTATTAGATTTTTGGGGTGTTCGTTAGATGTACTAAAAAATTCTCAAACACTCAAACTACCGTAATCGAAAGGGAAACGAGTCAAGGAGATATCATGTACGTTAAGAACAGCATGTTATTTTACAATTTAAATGCCAGTTTATTATCATTTATTTCCAGTTTCTTGCACTTTTACCTTTAAAGTATTTCGATTCTTGTCTTTTTACCTTTATTCCATCTGCCTTTAAACACTTATTGTCCTAGAAACCTATGTACTTTCAAACTTTTATTGTATTTCCCAGAAATTGTTACTTTTTAAGAGTGTCTTTACCTTTACATTCAATTGTCAATAGTCAAGTTTAAGTTCGAAATCTTTACACAAACAGTCAGATATTTCCGTAATCAAGTTTAAGAATCAATTGAAGATCATGGGTTTGAACATAAAAATCTATTATGACACATGTGTCCTAGGATCAATCTAGTCGATCCTGTAAGTAACCAATAATAAATAGTAAAAATTGGAAGACTAGCGGTTGTTTACGAGAAATCACCGTAAACAGCTGGTTATAGGAGGAATTATCATTTCTCCCAGTGGAATTCCAGCAGAGTTCAAGTATAGAATCGACAGTGTATGCACAAATAATGAAGCAGAGTATGAGTCTTTAATAACCTGACTTGAACTTCTGCTAGAATTGGGGGCAAGGAGTGTCGAAATTATGGGAGATTCCGAACTGGTTATTAAACAAGTATCAAAGTAATATAGGTGTGTTAAAGAAAATTTAATCATGTATTTTGTGATCACTATTAGATTACTCAAGCAATTTGAAAAAGTGAGTATTCGACATGTACCGCAACAAGAGAATCAAGAGGCTAAGGATTTAGCGTGATAAGCTTCAGGATATAAAGTCTTGAAAGACCAAGATGAAGAACCAATTCAAGTAAGAGAAAAGGTACGGGCAACATTATTGTCACCTTCGGACTTATCAATTATAAAGTTGGGAGCTGTAGATACTATTTTTTTTTGAAATCCTAACTATTGATAATGGGATAGAAAATGATTAGCGCAAGCCACTTGTTGAATATCTACGATCTCCTACAGATCATAGAATTAAATATCGTGCTCTCAGTTATGTCTTGATAGGGAATGAGTTATTCAAAAAGACAGCTGAAAGAGTGTTGCTTAAATGCCTTGAGGAAGTGAGGCATATATAGCTGTGTCGAATGTGCATAGTGGGGCATGTGGTGCACATCAAGCTGAACACAAAATGAAATGGATTTTGGTGTGTTCTGGTGTCTATTGGCCTTCAATGTTGAAAGATTTCATTGAATTTGCTTAAGGTTGCCAAGAATGTCAAATGCATTGGGGCATACAACATGTTCCTGCAAGTGAGTTGCATGAAATTGTGAAACCTTGGTCGTTTAGAGGTTGGGCACTGGATGTGATTGGAGAAATAAGACCAGCTTCATCGAAACAACAGAGGTATATTCTAGTTGGCATTGATTATTTTACGAAATGGGTTGAAGCTATAAGTTTAGTGAATGTCGACCAAGAAGTTGTTATAGACTTCATACAAAATCACATCATATGTTGAATTGGGCTTTCAGAAACAATAACAACCGACCAAGAATCAGTGTTTACTGGGGGAAAAATGCAAGAATTCGCACATGAAGTTGGGAATAAGTTGTTAACTTCTACTCCTTACTACGCTCAAGCAAATGGCCAAGTCGAAGCAGCTAATAAGGTTATAATCAGCCTGATTAAGAAGCATGTAGGGAAGAAACCAAAGAATTGGCACAAGACATTGAATCAATCCCTATGGGCATATATAACTTCCCCAAAAGAGGCAACAAGAGCTACTCCATTTCGAATCAAATATGGACATGATGCAGTGTTGCTAGTGGAAGTACAAGTTCAATAAATGAGGATTAAAAGGCAACATGAAATACCAACTGAGGATTACTGGAGCATGATGATAGCTGAGCTTGTCGACTTGGATGAAGAAAGAATGTTATACCTTTATTTGTTAAGAAGAGATAAAGAAAGAGTTTCCAAAGCCTACAATAAAAAGGTAAAAGACAAAGTCTTTGTTGTCGACGAATTAGTTTGGAAAGTTATATTACCTATGGACAGAAATGATAGAGTCTTAGGAAAATGGTCCCCAAATTGGGAATGACCTTTTAAGGTAATACAAGAATTTTCCAATAGTGCCTATGAACTTGAAGAATTAGCCCTAGATCGACGCGTCTTAAGGGTAAATGGAAAGTACTTGAAGAAGTACAAGCCTATTCTTCAAGAAGTTAAAATTTCGACAAAATAAATACTTGTCGAATAGACGAGCTGGAGAAAATTACGTTTGAAACCAGCAAAAATAAAAGCATTCATAAAGTGTGTGCAATAGAGAGAGATACATAAGCAGAAAAGAAAGGTATTACATTAAAAGGTGGCTTAAAGCCATTGTTCAAATACTACATAAAAAGTCACAAAATTGCTGTAGTGATTAAAAGTGTTTGAATTTGTTTTGGAATGACCGCAATTCACCATTGAAGTGTACGGCCTGGTTATCAAAGTCTTATGCAATTTAGAGCTCTGTTTCAACGGAAGAAATTGCTTCACCCACGACTATAGCATCCACAACAATTTGGTCGGCCTTCGCTTGAGTTGGATTGATAATTTTAGTAATTTCCTCCTCTTTCTCAACAATTGATTACAATTCCTTGTCTAGAGCAGAAAATTGGTTGCGTAAAGTTGCAATCTGGTCATGTATTTCAGCAGCTCTTTTCTATTTAGGAATCAGTTCTTTCTTTTTCTTCTCAATCAATGCCAGTATTTCAGTGACTTGTACGTTGGCATTTACTACCATATCCCAATTCTCCTTCATAAAGGCCTTCTTCGACTCAACCAATTCTTCATTCTCCCTAATAAATTCAATATTTTTTAGTATGGGAACAAAAAATTTCTCAAATGCTGTCATCATGAACCTAGTTGATTTAGAAATATTAAGATTTTTTAGTTGAGCAAGCGCGTCTAAATTTTTTGGGCGAATAGTTGGATCAGAGTGAAGCAAATGAGGCAACTCAGGATTCAAGGCATAAGTGAGAATTCTAGTTGTTAAAGTCTTGACTTTTGTTGCCTCAGTTCCCAATTTGTCGTTATGAATTTGAGTCTGGTCAAAGTCAGAAGAAAGAGTGCGAAAACTCACTAAGCTATGCAGCCTTGCAATTGCTTCTAGAGCAGAAGGCTTGACCACCGGTTGTTATGATGTGGTAGGTGAGTCGATCTTTTCTTTCTTAGAATAAATGAGAGGCGTGCCTTCGGGAGGGGACAGAAGTTGGGGAGTAGTGGCATCTTTATTTGCCTCTGAACCCTTTAGGGAATATGAAAGACTAGAGTCAGAGCTAGTCGAACTAGAACCCTTATGCATGGCAGGACTAGGGACTAAATCAAAGTCACTAAGAGTATCATGAACAGTCAAATCTATGAACTCACCAGCGACAACGACAAGATTTTCATGATGGTGAGGGAAGAAGCCCTTGATATTGGAGTATAGTCGGCAACACTTTGTTGCTGTTGACCAGAGGTTTCAACCTAGAGAAAACAAGAAGAGATATTAATGAAACAAATCCAACAAGTTAAAAAATAAAATTAAGGTGGAATCGACAAGTACCTGTGCTTGCGGGTCAGGGTTGACAGTTGCATCTTTCTCAGCAGAAGCAGCAGCAATGGTCCCAGCTGGACCTGAAGCTTTAGCGGTGTTGGGAACAGGGAGTGGGTCGACATTGACTGGTTTCACCACTGTGGCAACAACATCTGAGCCAAGGTTAGCTTCAGTGTCGTTGACTACAGATACCTTGCTTTTCTTTTTCTTTTTTGCCACATTATCTTGAGAAGTAGAGGAATCTTTCTTCCTCTTGTGGCTTTTAGATTTATGGGAGTGTTGAGGGGATTGAGCATCAGGAGATGACTAAGTATAGAAAAGAAGATGTAAGTTGGTATTTTAGTTAAGAAAAAGAAATTAAGTCGACAAGAAATACCTCATTGCTCACAGTTGAGTGGTGCTTGTCCTTTTTGGACCTTTTGGATTTGCCAGAGGGAGCAGTCAAATCCGTCGAGCGTTTTTGACTCTGGAAGACAAGAGAAATGTTAGCGACATTTCAAGTCATAAAAGAGAATATAAGGAATAGAAATTATACAAGTACACCTACAGAAGAATCAGTTTTCTTGAGCGCAAAGGAAATGGTGTCATCATCGGAGGGTGTGTGGTCAGGGATGATCTGCAAAAGTTTGGCTAAGTTAGATATTCCAAATCAAAAATGATAATTGGCAAAAGTTTGATCGACGTGAGCATCTTGTTCTACCTGAAGAGGGAGGGCTAAAAGAAAAACAACAAATGATTAAACAGATGAAAGTTGAATTGGAAAAGAAATCAAGCTTTCTAGAAGCTATTACCATTTGGTACGATAGCAAGTTCTCTAACATATTGAAGGTCAATATGTAGAAAACCTGGGTATTGTCTAACCAATACTTTGTCGGTACCACCCTTTCAGCTTTTGTCTTGTAAGAGTTTTGCATGTTCGACCAGGAGCTATACCACCAGTCGAGATAGGAGGGCGAAAAGCCAAGGCTAAAGGTCTAGTTGGTAAAGGAGGAAATTTAATTTTTCCAAATGAAATGTGTAAAGCTACACTACTCGAAATTATTGCTAGAAAGCTTGAATTTGTTTGATATGAGTGGCATTACATCTGGTCGATTTTGCCTGCAAATAATTAAAAGCTTCAGTTAGTTCAGCCAACTTTACTCCAGGGTCATCAATAAACGCAGCAATATATGACTTCCACCAAATCTCAAATTCTTTAGTGCAGTACAACGCTGGTTGAAATGGAGTAAGAGTGAGCCTGGGTATTTCCCCCAGAAGCTTTCGACTTCCTCTTTGATGATCTCATAAGGTTGGTCCCTTGTAATGTTGAGCAGCAATTCATAAGAGGAAAACAAAGACTTAGGGATAAGTTGACAAATCGCGAATTGTCGAGCTACCAAATTAGGCTAATAAGCAACCAAGCCTGGACTTGTGTCGACAATCACAGCCAACAGGATAACTAGAGAGTTATTCTTATCTTCATCTCTTGTAGGAGGAAAGGCTCTAGTGAACCATTCAGGGTCATCTGGTCTATTATAGAATAAAGTCATAGAAGGTTCAAAGTCGGCATGAGTCAGCATGATGTTGAACAAGAGTTTGAACACTTCGACATTTGGAGAAGTCTTGTCGATGGGTGTTAGTGGAAGTAGGTGCTGCCAAACAATGTGGCTCTAAGATGGAGGGCACGCTACCATCTTATTTTTGTGTGGTTTAATATCTTGGGAGAAAGTGGCATTTAGCCACAACTGTAAAAACCAAAAAGGGCCATGAGCCAAGACATTTTTCTTTTTGGAGTTGGTGGGGTCGAAAGTTTTTATTTGACTAGGAACATTAGTTAAGGATTCATAAAGAGAGGCCAATATCAGCTGGCCCAGAGCAACATTTCTGCCTTGATGGAGTTGGGTAGCCAGATATGAGAACTGTTTGGCTACTTGCAAGGACCTAGAGAAAAAATGAAGCGAGAAAACCATAAGGTCAGAAACGTTACGTGTTCTTCGTCAATAATAGGACCAGAAGTTTTGGCATGGTAGTCGATAAAGTTGTTGTATGTAGGTTTACGGATCTCACCCACATCAAACTTCAAGGATATAGGAGCAACTTCCATATAGTTAAATACTTTACCAGTCGGTTTTAGCCTTGTGATGGCAGCAATATCAAACAGGGTAGGGGTAATCACGCCGCACTTTGTATGGAAGGTGTTGGTCGAAACCTCCCAAAAATGAATTGCAGCCAGCAGCATGCCATAAGAGTAAGGTTGACCATAAAGAGATAGTTCTAACAGGGTATAAATGCCTAGGTCTTTCCACGGATTAAGTTTTTCTTGTTCTAAACATGTCATACAAGCACTGAATTTAAGACAGTTTCGTGGAGGAGCAGGCCTAAAGTTTCTATCTACATATTGGAGCGAAAGGGGTTCGTTGAGAGAAACTATTGGTTGGGTGAGACGACTAGTTGGAAAAAAATGCTTGTTTGTCATCTATAGAGATTTCGAGAGGTTGTTCTGCAGGAAGAGGGCCCAGAAATGCCAAAGGTTTATCTTCAATAGAAAAAGGATTTAGTACCTGAGATTGCCATATCCTGGATTTCTCTTTAAAATAAGGAGGTTCTGGAACGTACTCCTTGCCATCGGCGAGGATTTGATGAAAGACTCTTGTAGAAGACGAGATTTTGTTGCCAGCGCCTGCCATTGGAGAGGATTAAAGAGCTTGAAGATGATGAACATTGAAAAGGAGGAGAGAATTTCGCTTTCTGAGAAGATTTTGCTTTCTAAAGAACAAGGTCAAGATTGTGTCACTTCTACAGACACGGGGGGAGAGAGAGAGAGAGAGAGAGAGAGAGAAGCGAGATGGTGGGATACGTCTCCCACTCAAAAGCGCAATGATGGAGAGAATTAAATGTTGCATATCCCAAGAAATAAAGCATGATACGCTATCATGATTACATGACGTCACGACAAAAGTTGAACAGTTACGTCCACTGAAAAAGAAGTGGAAACGATTTGGTCGATGAGAGTTGGTCGATGCTTCAAAGATGTCATTATCTCGTATGGGTCGAACTTGAAAATGGCCTCTATGGGGGGCATTTTGTTACCTTTCAAAATATTTAAGGTGTATTTGTTTCCTATAAGTAAAGGTAGTCCTTTGAAATAAGGGTTTTAAGGAAATTAAATCCAAGGTGGTCGGAATTTGGTTTTGTCAAACTAAAGAATTTAATGTTGAATGGAAATACCAAGCCAAAATGTCGAGATTGGGACCTGCCGACCAAAAGGAGAAAGGTTGATATAAATAGCAAGCAAGTTCGTCGAAATTGGCCTTGTCGACCAGGGGGAAATCCAAGAGAGAAATTTGGTTTTTTTGGTTATGGTAGTAGATGGTGTCAAAGAAATCCCATAAGTGAGAGAATTTGAATTTTTAAGTCACCAGCAGTTGTATTCTGATTGAGCTCCAAATAGGTGGAGAAATCCTGAGAAGAAGTTGTCTTAGGCTGAGATACATGTCAGTAGATAGTGTACATAGGCAGCTATGTTGTAATCTCTATAAATAAAAGGGTTCAGTGTAGGATTATGGGTATTCACTTGTACTAAAATCACTTGTAAAACTCTATTATTCCAAGCGTAAGGAAGTGAAGAGTGAAAAAGTGCTTGATGTATATGAATCACCATTTATCTTTCAATGAAAATCTTTTACTTTTCACTTGTTCCTTTTAAATGCTTTGCTTGTTTTCTGTTTACTTTTGAACAATCTCTTTACGTTATCGTTTGCTTTGTTTAAAAGCCTTATGTCGATTACGAGTCACCCAGTTGGTTGAATCAAATTGTCACTTGTTTTGTTTAAACGTCGGTTGTCGGTCACGAGTCACCAGTCAGTCAGTCGAATCATAGTGTGGAAAACTTGTTTTATACTTCTTCCCTTATTTATAGAAAACCATTTCTAGTAGTAAGGATTTCGATAGAACAAGTGTATTTTCAATCTCTTAGCACATGTCTTAAGATCAACTAGTCGATCTTGCAAGTAACCCTTAGTTTTTAGGGCTTTGGGAAGACTAGCGGTTGTTTACCATTTTCCACAGAGTAATACGGTGGGAGAACTGACTTTGGAATTTGTTTTGCTTTTTATCGCAAATGTTGCGGATAGCAAGAGTCGCCACCAACTTTTCTTTTATCCAATTAAGGGAAGGTGAAAAGAACAGAAAAAGACCTCCGTTAGATTCTGAGTAAGGGAGAAGGTTATGAAAAGGGAAGGTATTAGCACCCCTTTCCATCCGTAGTTATCTACGGGCTCTTAGTTGCTTTTAGCTTATCTTTTAAAAAATTGCTTTCTGTGTGTGTGTTTGAAAAAAATGTTTTGAAAAGGCATTTCGCTTTGACTTCGTAATGATTCACGCTGGAATGTAGACGAAGTGTTTGGAAATGTTTCGTTTTGAAAAGTGTTTGAACTTTGACAAAAGTGTGAGGTGCGAAAAGTATTTTGATAGAGCAAGCAACTAAAAGTCTTATTATCTACTCAGAATGGTCGTTTTCGTGTTGTTTTACTTTCCTTTAGAATAGTGCTATCCATACCATTAGTTGGTAGGTAACCCTATTCGTTGGATGTAAAGGGACATTCGAAGGGACATCAGATGGTCATAGAAGGAAACTTGTAGGAGTATCCTAGCACATTCGAAGGGACGATCATCACTTTTCGTAGGTAACAATCAAGGGACGAGATCATGTTTTCGTGGGCGACATCGTGGGTCTACGATCTTTGTATCGAAGGGACTATGATGATATGTTTGTAGGCAATGGTGCTAGGATACCTCTACGTTCGAGGGACTTGACCATTTATTCGAAAGGCAACGAGAGAGAATACTCTAGGGGGTGCATGTGTGAAGAGAGTGTGTTAAATTTAGATATGTTATCTTAAAATTAGGAGTGATCTACGTTCGTTTTTATCTTGCCACACACGCCTAGTTACTAGCAGTTTATATGGTGCAGAAAGTAAATTGCGGAAAGTAAAGTGC
This sequence comes from Vicia sativa, assembly GCA_021764765.1. Taxonomy (NCBI): domain Eukaryota; kingdom Viridiplantae; phylum Streptophyta; class Magnoliopsida; order Fabales; family Fabaceae; genus Vicia; species Vicia sativa. The sequence continues at coordinate 159,944,797 of CM038795.1, read as the reverse complement.
GGAAAGTAAATCCTACGCTATTACATGGGTTTGGGGCAGTTACATAATATAGGAGTGCGGAAAGTAAATCCTAATTAAACTATTACATCCCATGAGCAGATACATAATATTGAAAAAGAATGCGAGAAAATTAATCCTAACTATTACAACCTGTAAGCAGATACATAATAATCGGAAAAGATAAGAAATTCGCATAAGAGAAAATAATGTTAGTAAAAAAAAAGATTTTTGAGTTAGGAAAATGTTTTTAGGTTAGTGATCCTAATTAGATGATAGAATAAATTTTTGGGAATTTTTTGGATTGGTTTTAATAGAGAAAAATAATTAAAAGTCAATTTTATGGTTAATTAACAATTAATTAAAATATACATGCAAAAATATTAATTTTTATGTCAAAAATTAAATAAACATTTTTCTGACCTAAATGCAAAAAGAAATTATTTTTTTGGTGATTTTTAATGCATGAGAAAATTGTTTGAAAGGAATCTAAATTGAATTAGAAAAATATGAAAAGAAAATAGAAAATATGTTAGTTTGCAAAAGTGTTAAAAAGAAAGTGGGAAGCCAGGGATCGAACCCCTGGCCTCCTGGATATACCAAGCATGTGTCTACCAACTGAGTTGCGTGCGTTTGTTGTTCTAGAATCACAATCATTGGATTATATGTGATCCAACGTTCCAGTTTGAAATTCAAACCAAGTCAAGCCGTGGGACCCAGTTACAAGAAAGAGCGAATCAGAAAGCAGAACGAAGCCACGCGTGCAGTCAACCTGTCCTCGCCTGAGTCAGCGCTGGAAACCTAGCGCCGGTCACCTTCTCCGGTGACGATTTTTCTGGAACCTGCAAAAAACTGAAAATCAAAGCTCGTGGTTAATGCTACCCCCTAAATCGACCCTTGCGAATTCAATGGTGGTGTTTGTTTGGACTAAACGGCTCAGATCATCCAAATCAAGCTCCGATCTAAAGCCCTAACAATGGCAAATCACATTCTGGTTGTTAAGAGCTTCATGTGATCGGCCAGACCTGTTCTATGATGTCTCAGGAATGCATTGCAAAGGTTAGTTTCAGACAAAACACGATAGATATTAAAACACGAATTCAAGAAAAGTATGCAAATGTATGTTCATGTATGGCACGACTCAGGCATGTTTGGCCATGGTTCTTGGCATGGACTTACTCTATGATACCTCAGGAGCACAATGGGGTGCTTGGATTGAATTGAAAACGGCTGGGAGACATAATTCGAATTTTGTAACTTTGAGAGAATTTTTGAGAAATTAGGGTTGGCTCATGAGACTAGGGTTTCGTCCTCTGTTCTTGTGAATGTGTTATGTATTTATAGAGCAAGAGATTTGATCAAAAAGAATGAAAAAATATATTGCTTTGAATGCAAAAATATTTCCTTGTAAATTTTCATCAAATCTTTCCAAAATTGGATTTTCTCTTCCTTGTAGCATCTTGCACGAATTTGGGATGTATTTTGGGCTTCCTTGGTCCTCAAGATAGATAGAAATCAAGCCCAACTTGTTTTATACCTTGCTTTTGTATTTTATTTAATTTAAAATTGAATTAAATGCTTTAAATTCAAAATAAATTAAATAAATTGGAAAGGAGGAGTGGCAAGGTGTAGAGAGGCCATGGATAATGTTAAGATCTATTTTGGATCATAAAATTATAAGCCCATTTGGGAAAAATTTCCATTTGTGAAGTATTTCTCTTTGTGCACCTCTTCAAAAATGCTCAACTTGTGCAAGGTGTATCTTGCTCAATTTTTAACATTTTTGGGTGTTCTTGGACTTTTTAGAAAGCTCAAGATGTCATCTAAATAACCTATTTGGTTTCATCTCAATTTAAGTTTCCATGCTCAATAACATTTCTTTACAAAAAGTTGACTTTTTATTGACTTTGAAAAGGACCTGTAATGTCTTGATCCATATCTTCCAAATTAAGCATTTTCTGACCAAGCTTGTGAGACATGAAGTTGTAGAGAATTGAATTATATTCAAAATGAGTTGTGGTGGAATTTTTTTTGATAAAGTATGTGAAAGTTATGCTTGGTCAAAGTTCTGTTGACTTTTGTCTAAAAAAGCCCAATTTAGAAACTTTGACTTTTGATCAATTCTTGAGTTTTCTTGATGAACCATGATCAACCCTTGATCAAATGATGAACATTACTTCAAAATAATTATGTTTACCAAAAATTATGAAGTTTGACTGTATGTTGACCACAGTTGACTTTTTGTCCAATACAACTGATTTTCAACCATCTGAGCAATTGTTTGAGGAAACTTGACTTGTAAGGCTTGAAACTTGACATGGAGATTCTTTGAAGCATATGATGAGGCATGATGGCCACTGAAAGTGTTGGAGGCTCACCCTGGCTTGAGGATAGCCAAACCCTAGTTTGGGTTGATTGATTAGGAGAGGGTTTGTCTGGTCAACCCTTGTGAAATCCTTGAGTATGGAGGTGTGAAATGTCTTGAGAAGTAGGAGGGAAAATTTTGGGGTATGACACACAGTAAACAGCTATGAAATCAAAGATTTGGCCACTTCAACATACATATGTTGTAGTTATTACATGAGAAGAACATGATGAGAGATCTTTCAAGCATAAAGGATAACAATGAAGTGTGTGAAAGATGTCTCCTCAGAAAGCAACATCGAATTTCGTTCTCAACAGGCGGAGTATAGAGAGCGAAAGATCTGTTAGAGCTGATACATATTGACGTTCGTGGACCAATGAGGATGTCATCATATGAGAACAATATGTACTTCATAATTTTCATTGATGACTTCTCTAGAATGACATGGGTTTGTTTCCTAAAAGGAAAAGCATAAGTTTTTGGAGTATTCAAAAAGTTCAAGTCCCATGCTGAAAGTCAAAGTAGAAGTGAATAAAAGTACTAAGAAGTGATCGCGGAAGAGAGTACACCTCTCACGTGTTTGCGAGATTTTTTAAGGATGAAGGCATTGACCAACAATTTACAGTCGCATATTCTCATCAACAAAATGGTGTGTCAGAGAAAGAATCACACAATTATGGAAATGGCTAGATCGATGTTGTCATATCCCAATTTTTTACATAAGATCCCACCTTCATTTGCATTTTTCTATAACATCAAGGTCACAAGATGTGGTTGGTACTTTTATCCTCTCATCTTCGAGCATTGCTTATTTAGAGATTATCAAATGTTGTGAACATCTTGTCTTATACATCACTAACTTATAATCAAATACAAAGGTGTATATTTTTGTTACTTTGGTTTCATGTATAGAGGTAAGTCTGAATCAAGAGCATCATTTGTTGCACCTCAGTTAGGGTTTTGGATCCCTCAAGTGTTAAAGCATGTTGAATCACTGATTCTCAAAGGCTGCTTTGTAACACTCCAATTCTACCCGACAAATATTACAAAAATCAGAGTAATAAAATTTCTTCAAAACAATTGGAATGCTACAATTCAACTTAAAACAACAGCCTTTATCACATATACAACATATACATAACACTTAGAACTTCGGATGAACGGATAGCCACATTATTTAGCCTCTGAAAACAAAACAACTTTTATTAACTACGCAGCGAAATCATAATATTCAACTTAATGACATAACATATTTTGTTCAACTAAAACAACTTCGAAGCAATAATAACTATAAACAACATTCGTTCATCCCCCGAGTGTTACGTATCAGAGCAACGACACCGACTCAAACTAATGAAAGTAAACAACCTTCATCCTGGATTACTTGTACGTTACCCACGTAGAGGCAACATCACAACAGAAGGGGTGAGATATCAAACAATATAATTGAGCGTATGATAAATAGTATACTAGAATTATATCAAGTAAAATCACCACTTCACAAACTACAAACAACATTTATCACAACGTAATTCTCCACACGACATAACAACTAGTTCACAAGTTTTTGATAATATCAGTCACAACAAGTCAACAACATAAAACAAAAAATAATACATCATCACCACAACCTAAGGATGCAACATAAACTGCGACTCAATAACAATGCACATGCATGTGGTACTAATGGAGCAGAACTCCCAACTTAAAAATGGAGCAAAACTCCCAATGTAAAAACAGAGCAAAATCCCAACATAATAATCTGCCAATTATCAGAGGCATCAACAAGGCATAAGCCTTCAACATCAACGTGGTTGCCAACTCAGGCCAACATAAACAGAGCAAAGCTCCCAATGTAATATTTTTGCCAATCCAGGCCAACGTATTTGTGCAATGTATGCAACAACATGATGTAACACAACATCAAATCAACAACAACATAATCATAATCCAACATTGGCCATAAGCTTGCAACGTAATAATAACTCAACAAAATTCATTCAACGTTGGCACGGGGCCTATAATTTATAAACAATTTAATAACAACAAATACTACAACGATGACATAAGCCTGCAACTTAATAATCACAATTCAACGGAAACAACACAACACAATTTATCACCTGCAAATTCACTATTTACGACAAGTATATAGCACACCGAATTAACCAAAATAAGCTACAAATAAACCAAGTAATTAAATCTACTAAGATATTTTACTGATAATCATTGTACTGGTAACTTATTTTACTCCTACTACTACTTAATTATATAATTATACTACAATTAAAATAATATCATTCATGCTGTCAAATTCCTCATTCTGCTAATTAACTGAACTAAAGCACTAAAATTATCCTGCACTTTAATTAATCAATCTTGTGGCTAAATTATTTTTCACCGTAATATATATGTAATATATATTAACCTGTTTCACTGCAACATATATGTAATATATACTAACTAATTCTAGTACTAAATTAATCATAATAATATATATATATATATATATATATATATATATATTAGTATGTAATGTTACTATGTAATATACTTGTAAGCATGCAACTTGTATAATGAGTAAAGAAACACCCAATATGTCAGACGTAACACACAGGTGATAAACAAAGTAGGGAAAAAGTGTCTTTCCCTTATAAAAGGTGTGCCATTCGGCACACCCCCTTTGCATTGTGCCGACTGAAACCCTCCTCCATGCCCCTCGGCATGTCCCAAGTTTGCATGTGTCATTTGTAACACCCTTTTTCTATCTCCAATTAATCATGGTATAAATCAGAGTAAAATAAAATGAATGCGTACAAAGGGTGTCACATGTTATTTTCCATACTTAGGAAAATCAACAAACATTAACATGCACTCAGTCATACTCATAACACATATTTGAATTTCATGCTTAAAATAAAACTATGCATTTCATAGCGGAGTATTTAATATCTCAGATACTATCAATGATTACATCCCATACTATAATCATTGGATGAAACTACAATGAATTCATAACATAATCAAGTCATAAAGATTCATACATCGACACCACGGCCACATCAACATAGTATCTCAACATACAAATACAAAATATATGAGAATGCATAACAAACATCTCATAAAAGCAGAAATCCAGATAATCCCCGTGTTACATGACCTGAGCAATGACTCACTAGTCTCGTGCGAAGCACCACTATCCTCGGAACCTGCATGTTACCCACATAGGTGAGAATTCACATCATTATCCAAATATATATATATATATATATATATATATATAATTGGAAGAAATATAGAAACAACATATATTCATGAATTCCACACACTTCAAGTGATATTCCAACATAATATGATTATACAGACATTCCAAGTATAGCATATTCGTATTTATTACAATTAGCACAATTGTCATCAATCCAAACAGTTCAATTGTTCACATAATCAAGTATCATAATATCAATACACATAATTCATATTCATCAATGACTCACGTGACAACAATGCAATGTGACTCAATATGCCTGTGGTACCATTGGGAAGATTTCGTTCACCCCGCTTCTGATTCATTAACTTAGAACCAAAGTCACGCTTCCGATCCGGACAAGACCAAAGCCATCATTGTGAACTCACCGTTTCACCGCTACTTATCCATTCAAGAATCGAGCCAAATGTGAACCCAAAGTTTCACCACCTCAATTTTCAAGGTCAACCAATGGATGCATGTGAAATTCATCAAGCAACATATGAAAATTAAGATTATCCACCAACCTCAATTATTCAAACATATCACCATAATTCAACTCGTGTGAATTATCCGCCAATTACACAACATTATGTTTCATGATCGCGACTTTATCGTCTATTAATCGGGAGACTGCAAGTGCACAGTCCTATCGCATAGTTTTAAAAAGATATCGAACCCACAGAGACTATAAATCGATCTATTGTTATCCTAAGTTACGGTATACAGCTAAGGCGAATAATTCTTTTGGATAAAGGTTAAGGAAAAATAATAAATAAAACGGATGTCGGTACGTAATGTAGTGAACCTAAGCGGATTAAATCGAACCTAAGCATATAAAGATGGTTAACTTAATTGTTCCGTAGAAATTATCAGTTTAAAAACCCTCAACTCACACTTTCATGGTCTTATCTCGGATTATACTCCTAAAGCCCTATGCCTGCTCTCGCTAGCCCATAAGTGTTTAGAAAATATTCTTTGAAAACTTAATAAAATCTAATTCGTTTTAAAGCGCTCTCGTTGTATTTAAATCGAATGCCTAACTTTAGCTATCCGGTTAAAACCTCACACTTTTGTGGTCTCGATCCTAACCTATTCTACTTTTCTTACTTTCGTAACGAAAAGATTGATTTTAATTACAAAAGTCACCGAATTTAAGTTAATTAAGATTTTAGCTTAAGAACAATTTAATTCCTACTCTTATCTTTACCGATACCTACACGGACATATTTATTAATTCGGACATGCATAAATAATAAGGTTCAATATATTTAAACATCTCCATAATCAAATAAATAAATATCGAGCAACAATACTTTAAATAAAATAAAATAATTATATTAAAAACCTGAAAATAAGAATACTGAATAATCTTGTTCTTGCCACAAGTCGGCTGGATCTGCTCGGAGACTTCTCGAATCGAAAAGAAAATGCGACAAGAATAAAGAACACTAGATCTAACGTAAGGTTAGATCAGTGAAAAATACACAACAATTTCCGGTGTAGAAATTTTTGTGAGAAAATTATAGAAACAAAGAAACTAAAATAAAAACAAAAACAAAGAAACTAAAATGGATAAATAAAGTAGAAATACAAAACTGAAAAGAAAATACGGAAAATAGAAAAAACTCAGAAACAGTTGTTCGGTAAGAATTTTGCCGACCCTTGCTCTGTGGATTGTATCTTGTATTTATAGCTGATTTCGTAACTTCCCGTTTCTCAGTCTTGTACCAAAAGCCAATGGTGATCGTGTATAAAACTGCTTGATCATGTATAAAACTGCCAGAACGTGGGACGGAAGAAGGAAGTGTGAGACGTGGGTCTCACTTCATCAAAGGGTTAGGAGACGTGGGTCTCCAAAAGTGAAGACGGTGGGCCCAGAGTAGGAGGCGGGCGCCTCCTGCTGAGTGTGGAAAATGAGACGGTCGTCTCAAGTCTGCGATGGTCGTCACAGCTTGTGGGACACGCGTCCTTGGCTTGGCTTGTCTTGCTGGGATTTGCTCTTCTGGGCTCAGTCTTATAAATATTTCTTTCTTCTTAACTCCTCTTTTTTGCTATATCACCCCTTTGCTTCATTTCTTTTGCTTTTTAATTCGATTTTTCCTCAATTTTATTTCTTTGCTCAATTTATCTTTATCTAATACAAATACCTGAAACATAGAAAATACCAACGTAATACAGAAATAAAATAATATAATTAAATAAAAATAGTAACATTATCTATGAAAATTAAGTCTAATATGTTATATAAATTCGTGTTATCATTTCATCAACAACAAGAAATGCACATAGCATATACTATCATCACACATCACATATGACATATAGTATTTAAGCCAACACATGTTATTCACAATATTTCATCCAAAACATAACATGCATACACTAATTCAAATAGCATGTAATCGGCGAAATCACATCCAAACATGATCCAAAACTCATCAATAGAATTATTAGAAATCATGTAAATTAAGGATAAATCATAAGCAAGCAATACCCTAATCCATTCATGCATAAAACAGAATTATCATTTTTCTGCATACAGAAAAATCTGCTACATGACAACACTGCCCAGCCACGAAATTCCATATGCAAAACAGTTTTAGTTCTTATTAATCATCATTTAAACATCATCTAACATGTATACACTATAGGGAACCTATTCATATCATCAAATCTAATTTTAATCATCAAAATTCTCAAATTACAACTTCAATTTGAGAATCAAAAACCTAAAATTAGAGATACTCAATCCTATAGCATGTTACTAATCACTACCCAACAACATAAAAATGCATAATAATTAATATTCTCCCCCTTACCTCTTGAAGATTTGACTTCCTAGGGTTTCACCTTCTTTTCTCTTCTCCTCTTCTCTTCTCTTCTTTTTCTTTCTTTTTCTCTTTTCTCCAAATGACAACACTAATTATCTTTTTCCTTCTAACCTTTACTAACTAGTAATTTCTTATTGGGCTTAATACATAACACCTCCTTATTACTTCTACTTATAAACTTAGGCCCAATAACCAAATAACCACAATTCTACTCATAAAACCCAATTAATTAAATAGCACACATATTCAATTAACTCAATTATTCATTTAAATCGCCAATTAAATCAATTTTCACATAATATAATATATAATAATAGTAATTAATAATTAGCTATTAAAAATTGGGATGTTACACCGTTCGGCACAATTTGTGTGCCCTCCTTCGGCACACCGGTTTTTCACGCAGTTTTTCTAGTTTTTCTTCTGTTTCAATCGGGAACCTCGAATAATTTTCATCGATTAACAGTTTCAGTCACAATTACATAATTTATACCACAGCATAATAAATATATCAATTATTGAATAATTTCCCAACATCAAAATCATCGATTTAATCTCTACAATTTATTAGAAACATCTAACAGTGGAACGCCATCACATAACAACATCAATCACACAAAGACAAAAAAATTTCTACCGATTAATTCCCGTATACAATTCATCATATCCCTGATTATAAGGTCAGAACCCCACCCTTACGTTTGATTGGAGACCGCTCTATAATTTTTCGATTCAACACCCAACTTTTTGCCTCCTTTCCTCTCTGTGACTTTTCACGATCAATTTCCTTGGAAGCTCTTCTTCTTCTCTCACGTACGACATTCTTTTTCTTAAACCCTTATTTAATTAACCTAATTTCTCTATTTCTCTTTATAACATATTCTGACCAACTTCCAATTCTACTAATGGGCTTAATTTTCATACCTCACCTTTACTACTTCTAACCATTTAAAATAAGTCCAACATAATTATTCCAATATTATTACCAATAATATTAATAATGATAATTGCCTAATTAATAAATTAATAATACTGCAACTTATGCCAACAATTCACAACAACTCGCAATTCCAATAATTTCGACAAATAATCAAAAATAATTTAATTAACTAATTAATTAAATTATCGGGCGTTACATACTTCATCAAGGGTTAGCTTATAATCTCAAAAGCATATTCAAGATTTCATCATCACTGGTTCACATGTGCATTAATACGTCTTGGAGTGCAAGGAAGGATCAAGTTAGCAAGCTGATTCAAAGCACTTTGACCAAAACTCAACTTTTCAAGATCAAGTTTAGAAGGTCATAACTTCTTCAATATTCAACATTTTTGAGTGATTCTTTGAGAATTTATCCCCTTTTGACTTCCTCTCCGGTTCATCTTCACAACTCAAGGATATTATATGTGTATAAGATCGTTGAAAATTTGAATTTTAGAGGTCACTTTCAAGACTTTAACCTAATCTCAAGTAATTGTCGCCCGACTTTCAAGGATCGTAACTTCCTCAATTCTCAACATACTGGGATTATTATTTTTGCACATTGTCATAAGGGATAAGATCTACAAGATTGAATGAATGGTCTAACTCTAATTATGTATAGAAGTCCATGGAATATTTTGAAACATTATAGGTCGTTGTGGTCAACCCTTTACATAATGTGTGCAATAATGTTTGATAGTTTTGTATGATATAAAATATATGTGTTTGATTGTCTAAACTTGGTCCTGAATATATGTGTGCTTGTCCTGACATGATAACATGCATAAATATGGTCAAAGTATAATTCTAGTCATGTACAAACCTCTTGTGTCGATACAAAAAGGGATGCATCGATACATATAATTGATTGATTTCATAAAAACAATTTTCCTTCAGTATGAATCGACTCATACGTATTTTGTATTGATACTTATCAATTTGATGGATAAAAAATTTAAGCTTTGCATTGACACATAGCATTATGAATCGATACATATAAACATCAAAAATTGGGATTCTCCTCTGTTTGTTGTTTGCATCAATATAAAATCCTTTGTATCGATTCAAATCAAGTCTTCTATTTTGGAAAATAAATTTTATACAGTATGCATCGATGCATACGTGTTTTGTATCAACTCATACAAGAATTGAGGTTTTGGATACTTGCATATTTTAGATCTTGCATCAATACATATCTTACTTGCGTCGACTCATCCGTGCCATGCATCGACTCATGATTTATTTAGTTTTATAGAATCATCTTAATAACAGTATATATTGATACATAATCCTTTGTGTCAACTCATATTTTATATGCATTGATACATAAATTTTTGTATCGACTCATATTTAACTGAACTCTCTGGAAATAATTTTTAGTACAGTATGCATCAATACAGAGTCACTTGTATCAATATATTCCTTGACTTATGTCGACGCATACATATTTCGTATCGATGCATAAGTCTATTTTTCTTCTAACATGTTTTTGTTTCCATATAAAAGAAAATTTTGGCAGTTTAGTTTGACAGGTGTCAAAAATACAATTGGTGAGCATCCATTTTCTGAGCAATTAGAAACCTGAAAGAGACTTCATCTTCATCATCTTCTCAATCTTCTTGGTTCAAGAACATTGACACATAATCAGCATTGTTTGCTGGATCAAGGGATCAAAGAGATAACGTTAAGTTGTACGATCGGTGATCTAGCTGAGTTGAAGATTCGAAAGGGAGTTTCGAGGAAAAAATAGAAGGTTTGTCCAGGAAGAACGGAGGTGTTCTTGTGGGTTTGTTAGTCACGATTGCACAGAGCAGATTCATCTATAACATAGGGTTTAGAGATCGGGGTGATTTCGCAAACAGGTCATGGAAGTGGTGAATTGCCTGTCAATCTTGTAGGTGTGTTCTTGATCAGCTCAAATCAAGAGAAGGTTCATACAAGAAGAAGCAGATCTATGGGATTTGTTTTTCTGTCTTTGTATCGCATCCTTGTAAACAATTTTCATCATTGATAACGAAAGTTATCAATTCTAATTTGGAAATTGAGAGGGAGACGTACCCACACGCGAGGACGGTAGTGGGGAACTGTAACACCCCATTTCTACCCAACGTTTATATAAAAATCAGAGTGCCAAAAATGTCAACAATATGAGGCATTACATTCATAATTCAAACCATCATCATAAAAAGCATATCATAATGGATACATAGCACATATTAATTCAAAGAATCTACAATTAATTAGTCTTCAAAATACTTCATATTTATTCAAAACTACGCAGCGGATTCATAATATTTCAAAACTTCAAACGGAAGATAGCATCTTTTAAACAACTTAATTCAAGGGAACAATTTCTCAAAGTATTAACATCAACAATGAAACGGAAAACAATATAAAATCAAAAGCGTTCATTCCCCCCGAGTGCTATGTATCAGAGCGACGACGCCAAAAGCTACTAAATCCTTTACTCCTCGTTACCTGCACGTTACCAATATAAAGGTAACGGCCAACAAAATAGAAAGGGTGAGATATATACCAATATAAACTGGTGTATGATAAATAATATATTAGGATTAAATCATATAAAATTATCACATCACAATTAACACGTCACAATCAATTCCCAATCAACAACAACACAACACCACTTCATCGTTAGCAACAACATATAATTTACTTCACAATTAAAAAAGACATGATTTCAATGAGACACAACAATGCATATACATGTGGTACCAACAGAGCTTCAGCTCCCTTCACTATTGCCAGTTAAGAGAGGCACACGGCATAAGCCTTCTTCACAATTTCGCCAATACAGACCTTCACAAATGCAAATGAAATGCAATGCTAACAACATGCGATAACAACATAAATTCACTTCACGAGGCATACGCCTATATCACTGTTATTACCAATAATCAGAGGTAATTATCGTCACTGAAAACATCCTGCAACTGCACATAATTCAACTTACAACAACAATGTAATTTCCTCGCTAATAATTCACAAACAAATCAACAACACAATACCTTCACACAAATTCAACAAAATAAATAATCATAATCATCTACTATAATATACAAATCATTCCGACAATTTTTAATTAATTCCGGACAACTAATTATATCGCTTAAATCACTAGCTCGGTTAATTCGGTACTGCCTTTAAGTACTATTTTTGTTATTATTATTTATTACAGTATTTCATCTAATTGCACTACTAATATAGTTATTTTCTTATAAATACAATTACACTGTCGTCACACTTTCATCTTTACTAACACTACTATTATTCTTCTTACTGCTATATTACCATTACCTGCTATAGTATTATTTTTCTATTTCTACTGTCTTATACCACGCACCCAACAAAATTGCTAAAGACTAGTTTCTGGTGCTACTAAATTTCTGATTCTTAATCAATTATTTTGTCATACCTACACCAATCATATACTCTGTCATTTACTCATTTGGACATAGAAATTACACTATCAGTTGGCATTATTTTTACTGATATAATTTTACTATTAAGTTGTATTACTTTCTCTGCCGAACATGCCAAAAATACAAAAAATAGAATCTGCTGCACGTACATCATGGGGCGTTCGTCTCATGTTTCTTCTCCAACCAAAGGAGGCGCCCGTCCCACCTTCCCTTCATACTAGGGGCGCCCGCCTTCTCCTCCAAGGCCCCCGTCTCCCTTGCTTCTTCCCTGAGGCGTCCGCCTCCACCTCTTGTGATATAAGGGGCGCCCGCCCCACCCCTATGGCTATCGTCCCCCACTTCCATCGACTACTGTAACTCAAATTTTCAACCATTCTTATCCTACGATTAACACCAGCAACACTACTATACAAAAATCAACCATTTAATTTACACACGGTCTACACAAACAAAGATAATTTCATACCATTTTATCCCCACATACGATATATCATAATCCCATTTAGAAAGTTAGAACCTCACCCCTTACCTTAGATTTGACGGTGGTTATAACTCCGATCGAATTCCTATTTTCCGGTTTCGGTTATGCACTCCTTGTATTCCTCTCCTAGTCTTTGTGCCTCCACTTTCTTTTTGATTTTCCTTTTCTCACGTAAAAACCCTATTTCCTATTACTACCTTCATTTATATACTACCTAATATTTTACTCTATCAATAATTAATTAATTATTCTACTCTTTTAATAATTCAAATATTATATCTGTCATATATTCTATGGGCCAATTAAATAATACTTCCTCATTCTATTTCTCACATTATAATAAAACTCACTAAATATCCTAGTTAATTAATTTCTACTCATAATAATAATTCTCCGACTAAATTGATTATTCACTCATTCCTCTTAAACCAACTTATAACTCCATTAATGTCCCTTATAATTATTCCGATAATTTCTTCTTCGACTAAATTCCAACTAATAATTTCTTAATAATTCGTTTAAATAATTAAATGATATTCCGGGTGTTACAGGAACTTCCTTACCAAATTGCTCTATGTATCGTATTCTTTCTCTTTCTCTCTTTACTTTTACAACACGTTTGTGATTCAATTGGTGTGCAACTTTTCACGTTCATTGATACAAGGCTGGAAGAAACTCTTTATCAAAACTCCATTTCCATTGATCATTGAACTAGCATACTCCAACTATTTGACAAAAGTGCTAGCTTGACTTTATTCATTGGAAATAGTGTTATAGTGATAAGTGCATTAATTCAATATAAATTCTGTGTGAATTCATCTTATTCATTTCAATTAAAATCCAGCAAACTATTGCATGTCTGGTTTTCTAGTAGCCGGTTTAGAATAGATGGAAGTCAATTCAGGACCGTGTGTCGCTTTCTGCCGTTTTAGCATTAACTCTAACAAATAATTTTAAATTTGTTATAACAAAAGAGGTGATCTATTCATCCCCCCTCTCGATCACTTGCCACACCGTCTAACAAGTGGTATTAGAGCACCACTTCGCTGGTGCTTTGTGGCTACTTCTAACGATATGGCTTCTGGACCAAAGGGGGCGTATAATAGAGCTCCTATTTTCAACGATGAAAATTATGGTTATTGGAAAGACTGCATGCGAGTTCACATAAATTCCATTGATAGGAATGTATGGGCTGCCATTCAAAATGGACCTTTTCAAGTTACCATGACGAATGTTGCAGGTGTCGTTGTGCCTAAACCAGAGGCTGATTGGGATGAAAAAGATGAGAAAAACTGGTCATGCAATTGGAGAGGCCAAAATATAATAATTTCAGCACTTGGTGTTGATGAATAATATCGGATATCTCATTGCACGACAGCTAAAGAAATGTGGGATGCTTTGGAAGTTTCCCATGAGGGTACTACTGAAATTAAACATTCCCGAATTAACACACTTAACCAATAGTTTGAGCTCTTTCGCATGAAACAGAGAGAATTTATCTCTGACATGCAAAATAATTCATTCATCTCACTGGTTGTTTAAATGCACTTGGAAAACCTATTTTCAATGAAACTGCCACAAATAAAATTCTCAGATGTCTTAGCAGGGAATGGAAACCTAAAGTTACAGCTATCAAGGAAGCCAACGATCTCACTGCGCTTACCATCACAACTCTGTTTGGGAAGCTGGAAGAACATCAGCAACAGTTGCAAAGTCTTGAAAATCATGAGAACAAGAGTAAGAAGGAGAATAATAGAGACAAGGAGAGTGAGAAGAAGCCAGTAGTTCTTAAGGCTTCTAGCTCTAAGTCCTCACAAGTTGAGCAAGATGATAATGACTCAAGTAGTAACGAAGATTCAGATGATGATGAAATGGGACTGATTGTTCGGAGATATAATATATTCATTCGAAAGAATGGAACCAAGCACTCCGACTAAAATCTCACAAAGTTTAGAAGACAATCCATGGAATTAAAGCAGGAGGAAAATAAAAAATATAAAGGGAAAGGATCCTGCTTCAATTATGGTAAATCTGGACACTACAAAACAGAATGTCCTATGAACAAAAGGGACAAAGAAAAGGCACCACCAAAGAAGTTCAACAAACAAAGAAGAGCTTATATTGCGTGGGAAAGTGATAGTGAGCCATCAAGCGATGAAGACTCAAGTGATAGTGATGAGACCGCAAATCTATGTCTCATGACTCACATCAACAACCAGTCCAGCCACAAGAAAAGAAACAAAGAGAACAAAGTAAGATAAGCCTACTACAATGATTTTGATACTTTGTCTATCTCTGAACTGAAAATAGCTTTTGGAAAACTGCATAACGAAGTTGTAGACGCTTTTAAACATTTATCCTCCAACAAGCAAATCTTTTCTCATTTGAAGGGTAAAGTGTATAAAGCTGAACAAGATTTAAAAGTCTAAAAGCTAGTATTGCGGAAAGTTTAAAAGACATTGATGTAAATGGATGAATTGAAACTAGATATTGCGGAGTTTGTCATATTTGGCAACAAGAGGTTAAAACTCTTAATGCCAAATTGGAAAAATATCTACAGCCCAAGATTACTTATGTTGTTGATTCTAAGATTTTTAAGAAACCATTGAATCCACCATTTGCTAAATATTCTTTTGTAGAAAATATTCCAAATGACTCAATGAGCAAAAGTAAACAAGTTCATCATCATAGTTTATGTCATTATTGTTGTCACAAAGGTCACACCATTGAAAAATGCAAGTTTAGGAGATTTCTTGTTCCTAAAGGAATTTATCAATGGAGACCTAAAGGCAACCATGTTACCACTTACCCACATGGACCCAATGAAAATTGGATACCTACCTCTCTCTTTTGATATTGCAGATTAAGTGTCTTGCATCCGTAGATAGACGATGGTTTCTATACAACGGATGTTCAAGGAACATGACAGGTGACATATCGCTCTTCATTGACTTCAAAGAAAAGAAGAAAGGATATGTTAGTTACGGAGACAATGACAAAGGAGCTATACTCAACAAAGGTAGTGTAGGTAATCCCTCTACCACTACTATTTATGATGTCCATCTTGTAGAGGGCCTTAAACATAATTTGTTAAGTATTAGTCAATTATGCGACAAGGGATATAAAGTCACCTTCACAAAAACTTGTTGCATTATTGAACATATTGAACAGAATATTATGTTCAAGGGAATTAGAGTAAACAACATTTATATGCTTGATCTTTTTGATGTATCATTAACAAGTAATAAATGTCTCGTCACCTTGAATGATGATTCTTGGCTTTGGCATAGACGTTTAGCGCATGTTAACTTTGATTTTCTAAATAAGGCTGTATCCAAGGATTTAGTAGTCGGTCTTCCAAAAATAAAGTTTTCAAAAGATCACCTATGCAACGTATGTCAAATGGGAAATCAAACTAGGGTGTCATTCAAATCCAAAAATGTAATCTCTACTTCACGACCCCTTGAGCCTCTCCATGTGAACCTCTTTGGACCTTTAAGAACAAAGAGTCTAGGTGGAAACTACTATGGTTTTGTAATCGTTGACGACTATTCTAGATTCACTTGGACCATATTCCTTCATAGCAAAGATGAAACCTTTTCCGCTTTTAAAATTTTTGCAAAACTGTCCCAAAACAGAATGGATTCAAAAATAATTACAATTCAAAGCGATCATGGAGGTGAATTTCAAAACCATCTCTTTGATAAGTATTGTGATAAGCATGGCATTGAGCATAACTTTTCAGCCCCTCGAACTCCACAACAAAATGGAGTTGTGGGGCGCAAAAATCGCGTTTTAGAGGAGGTTGCTAGAATAATGCTCAGTGAAGGTGGATTACCAAAATATTTTTGGGCTGATGCGATTAGCACAACTTGTTATGTTCTAAATAGGATATTAATTCGCCCTATCTAAGGAAAATCTTGGGAAGTTTGATGCAAAAGAGGACGAAGGTATCTTTCTTGGATACTCACAATCAAGCAAAGCATATAGAGTGTATAATAAACGTTTGCTTACTGTTGAAGAGTCAGTCTATGTTTCTTTTGATGAGTCTTATCTGAAAAATGTAGAAAACGGTATTTCTTTTGATGGCGCAGGTGTATCTTCAGAAGACATACTCAAGGAAGCTATTCTAGAAATTGATCAATCCAAATGAATTGACAAAGAGGAGGAGGAAGATAATAGTCATGTCAAATATGAGGAGGAAGGGGCAGCAGAAGTGGAAAGTCTTCCACCAGCCTGGAAATCCTCAAAAGACCACCCAATTGACAACGTGTTGGGGGACATATCAAAAGGAGTGATGAATCGTTCTAAGATAAGCAATTTCTGCTATCACTTCGCATTTGTTTCACAAGTAGAACCTAAGAATGCCAAAGAGGCCTTGATTGATCAATGTTGGGTAATGGCCATGCAAGATGAGCTTAATCAATTTAAAAGAAATGACGTTTGGGAACTTGTCCCTCGTCCGCGAGACCATCATATCATTGGCACTAAGTGGGTTTTTAGAAACAAATTTGATGAACACAGAGTGATAACTCGTAATAAAGCTCGCTTAGTAGCACAAGGGTATAACCAAGAGAAGGGCATTGACTATGAAGAAACTTATGCTTCAGTCGCTCTCCTTGAAGCAATACGTCTTTTGCTCGCTTATGTGTGCTCTAAGAATTTTAAGCTTTACCAAATGGATGTAAAGAGTGCTTTTTTAAATGTTGTCATAAATGAATAAGTATATGTCTCACAACCTCTTGGTTTTGAGAACGATGAATATCCGTGTTATGTTTACAAACTAAAACGAGCCTTGTACGGTCTTAAGCAAGCCCCTCGGGTTTGTTATGAAAGACTTAGAAATTTTTTGCTTGATCATGGATATTCAAGAGGCAAAGAGGATACCACTCTCTTCATTAAACGTAAAGGAAAACACATTATTTTAGTTCAAGTATATATAGACGATATAATTTTTGGTTCAACTAACCTACACTTTATCGAAGAATTTTCTAATGTCATGCAGGGGGAATTTGAGATGAGCCTTATGGGGAAGCTAAATTTCTTTCTCGGTCTACAAATAAAACAGCTCGATGAGGGCACCACAGTATGTCAAACAAAATATTGCAGAGAGCTGCTCAGGCGCTTTGAAACGAATGACTCAAAGTCCATTAATACCCCCATGGCTACTAACGGGAACTTGGATAAAGATGAACATGGTAATAGTGTAGATGTCAAGAAGTATAAAGGTATGATTGGATCTCTTTTGTACCTTACTACATCTAGGCCTGACATAATGTTTAGCGTTTATATGTGTGCACGATATCAATTGAATCCTAAGGAATCACACTTGAAATCTGTCAAACGTATACTTAGATACCTTCATGGAACATCTAAGTATGGGCTTTGGTATTCCAAGGGAAGCGATTGCAGCTTAGTAGGTTACTCCGACTCTGATTTTGCTGGATGCAAATCAGATAGGAAGAGCACTAGTGGCACATGTCACTTATTTTCAAACTCCTTAGTGAGTTGGCATAGCAAAAAGCAGGTTTATGTTGCACTGTCAACTGCTGAGGCTAAATACGTTGCAGCCAGAAGTTATTGCGCCCAGATTTTGTGGCTAAAGCAACAACTACAAGACTTCGATATTCAACTAAAACGTATTCCAATAAAATGTGATAATACTAGTGCAATCAACCTCACTAAGAATCTTGTTTTACACTCACGAACTAAACACATAGAGATTAGGCATCACTTTCTTTGCGATCATATTGAAAAAGAAGACGTTGTGTTTGAGCATGTTGATATAAAAGTCAACTTGCTGATATTTTCACCAAATCATTAGCAACGGAGTCCTTTTTTAACATTCTTCGTGAGCTAGGGATCTTGGATCTTTCTCACGTGATGTCTTAAGTATGCATGTACCTTATCTATGTGTGTGTGTGTGTGTGTGTGTGTGTGTGTGCATATATATTCAAAAACCTTTGCATTGACTCATAATTCCTTTTGGGTCAACCCATCAACCCATTTAGCATTTCATATATTAGCACATCATTCTCATTCATCTCATAACATTACAATTCAGCCAACCCTAATTCATTGTTCATATGACGCGTCCTTCTGCAACTTATCCAACACTATACTTCTTCATCAACCATGCCTCCCAAAATAATCTTTCCCAGATCAAGAGGAAAAGGAAAAGGAAAAGTTGCTGTTAGAACCTCCTCTCGGGCTGAATCTCCTGAAATTCCTCATTCTGCCCTCTCCATCTTACATCCAGCAGTAGAAGATGAGTTTAAAACATCATTCAAGTCACGGCTAGTCATGAAGCCACATGTCTTTAACAAAAGGGATGTCTCGAGGAATATCATTTAAGTGTTGTATTGGAAATAAAACACATGTGTTTGAAGTTGATGATTGGGACACTGTTTTTCAAATCTCTTTTGGCACTTCTGTGTTGCAAAGTTGGCACGATGCAAATTTTGATCTTGCATATAAGAAACAGGAGTATCTTGCCTCAATTTTGAAGTTAGAAAGGCCTCTTGGTCTGGACGAACAAGTTACTTCTGGCATGATTCAAAGCATTCCAAGAATGCTTCATTGGATAGTTTCTCACATCTTGCAGCCAAGGTCAGATGGCCATTCTCGATTAGATTGGCTTGATATTCATCTCTTGTACATCCTTCAAAATAAGATTCACTTGAACTGGCCAAATTACTTTGTCAAATGTATGTTTCAAATACGTGACAATAATAGAAACACTGCCCTTGGGTATTCTGCACAAATAATGAGGATTATAAAATTCTGGAGTGTTACCATACCTCCCATGCCTCTTCTATCTCCCACTACTGCCCAATAATTCAACAAGGCTACAGTCACTCATATGGGATATAGGTGGGACAAACAACGCCAGTGCCTCTATTTCAAAGAAAAAGGGTCAAATACAAGATTTTACAACTTTGACGAGCCGTTTGAAAATTTTATGTGGATGAAGAACCCATTGATGCTTATATGCCAAACATTGATAAGGAACATCAACCTGAAGATATTCCTGTTGATGCAAACACCGGGTGGGGAGATTGGGAGCCACAACGATGGTCTCCAACCGACTATCAACCTGAACCTTTTATCCCTCCATTTTCTAGTGCAGGATCGTCCTCCACTGCTCTTGAGTATATGACTTAGATGTTGCAGCAGTTAGAAATTTCTAATCAAGCGCGCCATGAAGAGGCGCGAGCTTGGCACATTCAATAAAATGAATGGCATCAGGAACATCGTGAGTGGCACGATGAGCACACTAGAATGTATCATAATCAGCATTTGTGGCACACAGACTTAGTGAAATGGCATCAGGTATTCTACAATGAAATGACTGGATTTATGGATGATTGTCGCGATGATCCCACTGTAATGAAGAAATTCAGAAGTGTTGAAGTCCAAAACAGATTTCGGCAATACATCTTCATGGGCCAGAATCCTGATGAGAATCCTCCTCCGCCACCTCCACCAAGTTTCAAGAATCCAAATGTTGATGTTGACGAATCCTGTGGAGGCTATAACCCTCTTTGATTCACTATCATATCATTTCATGTTATTCCATCTTATTGCATAATTATTATACTTCTATTCCAACATTTGTACTCTTTTGGTATTGCTTTTATAATATACAACTATTTCGTTGTCAAATGTTTATTCTTGTTTACTTACTTTTGCCTGATTTCTGACACTCTTTGTGAGCAACCCTTTACATAATGTGTGCAATAATGTTTGATAGTTTTGTATGATAGCAAATATATGTGTTTGATTGTCTAAACTTGGTCCTAAATATATGTGTTCTTGTCCTGACATGATAACATGCATAAAAGTGGTCAAAGTATAATTCTAGTCATGTACAAACCTCTTGTGTCGATACAAAAAGGTATGCATCGATACATATAATTGATTGATTTCATAAAAACAATTTTCCTTCAGTATGACTCGACTCATATGTATTTTGTATTGATACATATCAGTTTGATGGATAAAAAATTTAAGTTTTGCATCAACACATAGCATTATGAATCGATACGTATAAACATCAAAAATTGGGATTCTCCTCTGTTTGTTGTTTGCATCAATACAAAATCCTTTGTATCGATTCAAATCAAGTCTTCTATTTTGGAAATAAAATTTCGTACAGTATGCATCGATGCATACGTGTTTTGTATCGACTCATACAAGAATTGAGGTTTTGGATACTTGGATGTTTTAGATCTTACATCAATACATAAGTGCTTGTATCAATACATATCTTACTTGCGTCGAATCATCCGTGCCATGCATCGACTCATGCTTTATTTAGTTTTCTGGAATCATCTTAATAATAGTATGTATTGATACATAATCCTTTGTGTCAACTCATACTTTATATGCATTGATACATAAACTTTTGTATCGACTCATATTTAACTGAACTCTCTGGAAACAATTTTTAGTACAGTATGCATCAATACAAAATCACTTGTATCAATACATTCGTTGACTTGTGTCGATGCATTTTTGTTAATACTAGCGGGGATTGAAATTTCCTTAAAAAATCGCTATGGACATGTAGTAAAAATTAAATTTCTGGTATCCAAAACGAAATTTTCGATATTCAATTCACGTTTTTACTAGAAATAGTGTGTAAATTTCAAAACTTTCAAAGACGATTTTTCATAAAAAAATTAAAATCTGGTATTGTAGTAGAAAACCAAAGAAACATACCAGTAACTTTTGGAATTTCTGGGTAGGAACGAAATCTTCCGGAATTTTGAGAATATCCGATGTAACAATTTTTTTGCAAATACTAGAAATTTTCTATATGGCTGCAGATAAAATTATTTACTTGTGGGGTCCAGAATCGACAACTTCTTTTACGGATTTTACGCGACAAATGTTATTTTAATTGTTTTTTCGTCTTTATGAAAATGATAATTTAATATTTATTATGTTGTAATTGACATATATATATATATAAGTCACGATATGAATTTTTAGCATATGTGTTGAAAAGTATATTTCCGGCAAATATTTTTATATCGTATCCACAGAGATTGAGTGATATTATCGTCGTTCTATAGTTACAATTGTTTAAAGTTTAAAAAGTAACAAGGTTGTTTTGATTTGAATCGCTATCTTTCAAAGTAACACTAAAATAATAAAATTGGATCCTTATCAAATGTAAAGATTTGCCAAGATTGAGGTTCACTATCCCAATTTCCTATGTTTCCCTAGTAGAGAAAATATGAACTCAAGATTATTGAAAATATTCTAGTATCCTCTCAATAACATTTATTTCTAAATGAGATTGTGATAGTCACTATATTAATATTTAGACGATTTCTCCACCTAACTATTAATATATCAATCTTTAATGTTTTATACAAAAGAAAAATAGTGTATAAATCTATTTCTACAATTTATCCACTACTTGAGAGAATACCTTAGGTCAAGATGTGAATAAGCTTTCTCAACAATAATCCAAATATAAATATTCAAAATAGGACAAAAGTATCAATCTATTTCAATAATCAATTGTTTGCATACAAGAGCTATAGGAAATACATAGTAAATAAAGGATAGCTACTACCTCCAATATTGCCGAAGTGAGATTTAGCTACTCATTCCCATGTTTGACAGCACAAGAAATAGAGAAGAATCAATGGGCATCAAGTTTGCTTTCACAAATTGGATGAGAATCCACATCAAAATCTCTATCTAAGTTCTCTCTTACAAAGTGTGATGATAAGTTACTGTTACATGCAACCACTTATTTTATCTAATACCCAAAAAAGTAACCTAAAAGGTGTATGACACGCTACCCAAAAGTTGGGCCCAAAAACAGATCTAGTGACCCAAAAAAGAATGGCTGACTACGCACAATTCGTGGTGCAAACAAGGGATGCAACGCGAACTGAGTGAACTTTTACTTTCTTGCAAAAAGCACAGTTCACAACGCCAACAAGCGGATGCGGTGCGAACTAAGCTGAAATACACTCCCTTTCCTCAATCTTTTCCTCATTTCTTGACTATTCAAATGCTTCGAAATGCCTTCTGAACTCCTTCCTAACTTGATTCTACACAACTAACAAAGAAAGTGAAATACCTACTCAAAACATAATTAAAACAAAAGTAATTGCATATTTACTAAATTGTGTGAATAAAAGTGCGGAAATTCAATGAAACTTGGTTAAAGGGACCAATAACCATGTATGTGAATTAGTACTATTTGGTCCCTAACAATATGCACAGGCTACTGATAAACGTCGTGGTATTATTATTGTCACTATTTGTTTTGATTCTGCTAATGAGATAACAGGGAGGAAGGATAAGTTGATTATTGTGAGAGGGGAGGAATTTAAAAAATAACGAATGTATCTTAAAGCAATAATTCCTTTAAAGGCGTTTATAGTATGAAAGTTAAATGTCATTTTAGGTTGAGATTTGTTCCAAGTGGTATCGGTTTAAAGGTGATGCTTAGGTGCGGGATTCGAAATCATAAACTATCTGAGGATTTGGAAGGACATGACATATCGGGCCGTCTAAAAGATCATGAAAGAAAGTTTGTAAGTGAAATGACCAAGTACAATATTTCTCCAAAATACATAGTTGCTTCCATGAAAGACAACGATCCAGAAAATTTCACAAGTGTTACCCAAGTGTATAAAGCTAGAGCTACATATAGAATAGACAAGAAAGGTTCATTAAAAGAAATGCAGATGTTGTTGAGCATTATTCATAAATAGAAATACATGTGTTGGACTAGAAATATGGACAACACATATGTTGTAGCTTATATCTTTTGGATACATGTTGATTCTGTGAAGTTGTTGAATATGTTTCATTTGGTGTTGATTTTTGATTGCACATAGAAGCCAAATAGGTAAGTATTTTTTATTGCACATGCAAATATTTTGTAGATATTGAGTTATGAGTTTGATTATGTGCATATTGATATAGTGCATGTACCAGATACCACTGATTGGGATTGTTGGTGTTACGTTAACGAGGCTGGTGTTTTCACTTGCCTTTGCCTATTTGGAACATGAAAGGGATGAAAATTTCATATGGGCACTGGAGAAGCTTAAAGAGTTGTTCTCTGCTGAAAAATTGCTATCGAAGGTTGTGGTGACGGATCGAGAAATTACACTGATGAATGACATGAAATATGTGTTCCCAAATGTAACTCATTTGTTGTGTTTGTTTTAAATTTCAAAAAACGTGAGCATGAAATGTAAAGAGTATATTAAATCAGAAAACCAAGAACATGTCATGGATTTATGGAACAACATCTTGTCTTCAAATAAAGAAACTGAGTTTGGCCAACACTTCAAGCACTTTGAGAGTGTTTGTGATAATATTCCTTTATTTGTTAAATACGTGAATGACATGTGGTTGACACATTATAAAAAAATATTTGATGGGGTAAGTCTGTTCATTGGAGACTAAAAAGCATATTGACTAAAAGTCAGTAAGGTTGATGTCAAAGTTGGGATGCTGCGAGCATATGTTGAAGTTGTAGCTAGGTTCAATCAAAGTATTGTTTCAAAAAAGTATTGTCAACATTGAACATCGATATTAACATAAATGAAGTATAAAATGGATGTGTCATGATCAACACGAAGGTGATAAGTTTAATTCTCGTTTTCTTCTATGGGTAGTTGGCATAACCTAAAGTGTTTGCGATGAATGGTTGGCAGAATCGATTAAGTGTTTGAACAACTAGATAAATTTTTTGGATTTATATTTTGTTTCGATGAGAAAAAAAAAGTCAAAGGAAATAAAAATAGAGAAAAGAATATTGAATGAATGAAAGTGGTGAGAAAGTTAGAAGAAAGGGATAATTTGAGTTGTTTGTTATGAATGAAAGTAAAAAGGAAGTGAGAGGAAAGAAAAGATATACTAATATAAAATATCTAAATTAATCCTTTTTTAAAATTGAATAAAAACATTTAATAGTTTTAGTGTAATTTTATTGTTATCACTGTTAAATAATATTTATTTTATTACTTTATATAAACTCATTTTATTATGTATTACCAATGTATTAAAAAAAAAAAGACTAATATAAATGACTAATTTTAAAAGTACAATGTTGTGATGGTGTTTTTTTTATGATCTATAATACTTGAAGCCATAGGTCATATAGCATGAAAAATAAATTAATTAGTGAAGTAAAAAAGTTCATGCAAGGAAAGAAAGAAATTTAATAAAAAAATAAGAGGTATATTTGAAATTGTAGAAAATTGAATGAACAATTTATACTTTCTTCTTATATTTAGAGAAAGTTTTTTTGACGTGGAACTCACTTCATAGAGAAAGTTTTTTTTGAGGTGGAACTCACCTTAAAACTAATACTTTGTTTTTTTCTTTCATTGTATTGAAAGAAGACACGTTTCAATAAACTTTCTTCCTTTTTAATTTTATATCCAATTATAATATCTAAAATCAAAACTAAGTAGTGGCATACAAAGTGGGACATTTTGGTCTCATTTTCCCTATTTGTACCTGACCATTTTTATTCATGTATTTATCCTTGTTGGTTGTTTTAGACTTTAGACCATCTTTGTTTTTTATGTTAATTTTAGACTTTAGACCATCTTTTTTATGTTACCTCCATATATTTGTGGTTTATAGTATCTCCGATGCACACTTTAATTATTAGGGCGTGTATGTTTGGTTATTTTTGAAAACTAAATCATAATTATTTTTAAATATTTAAATAATTTAGATTTATAACTATAATTACATGTTAATCTAAACTGATTATATATTATATTATAAATTTGGTTATACTTAATTAATCGGTCTTTTTAATCAATCTTTTAAAAAAAAAAAAGTTTAAAATTATAAAAAATAAAATAAAATATTTTATTTAAAATATATATATTTCAAGGGAAAAAATATACAAAATTATAAATAAAAAAAATCAAAATTTTCTTTTAAAAAATAATATATTTATGTAAAAAAAAATCTTCGAAATTATAAAACTTTTTTTCGAAAACTAGAAAATTAGTTTTTTTAATAAAACGTTTTCTAGAAAATTAAAGAAAAATCTCAAAACTTACAATTCTTTTAGAAAATTATTATTTTTATTTTAAAATTTAATAAATTTATAATTAAATTAAACATGAACTTTAGATAATAACTAAATCCAAAAAAAATTAACCGGTTAATAATCATTTTATTAGATCTGAATTATTTAGATGGATAACGAAATCATTAATAATTAAATCGGATATTAATCATTCAATTATGAGTAGAGAAAGTTCGAAGAGAGAAATATGTAACAGAGAGTGGAAAGGAGAAAGATGTGAGAAATAAAAAGGATTTGATGTATTGTTTGCTATAAGAGAAATAAAGAAGAGAGAAATATTGATGGTTATTAAAAATACAAAATTGTCCCTAGGGTCGTCTTTGAGGATGTGCAAGGTGGAGTACCGCACACGACCTCAAATTTGTTAGGGTTAAACTACAGTTAAATAACACCTCATAAAATATTTGTCAGGTTAAATTATGATTAAATAGAACCTTCATTTATTTTGTCATGCTTAAATTGTGGTTAACCTAAACAGAGCCTCCAAGTATTTGTCATGGTTAAATTGATGTTAACCTACACAATATTTTCAAAAAATTGTCGTGTTATGATTAAATAGAACCTGTATTTGTTTTGTCATGTTATGATTAAATAGAACCTCTATTTATTTTGCCATGGTTAAATTATGATTAACCTACACAGAGCCTTCAAATATTTATGATGGTTAAATTGTGGTTAACCTACACAGGACTTCCAAAAATTTATCACGGTTAAATTGTAATAAATTGTGATAAATTGATGATTTAAAAAGCATCAGGATTTAGTAAAGTGGTGTTTCCCAAAAGAAACTAATTGAGTTTAAGTAACCAAACATGAATGATATAGGGTGACGCTAAACAAGAATAACGTGCCGATCTTAATATTATATAAGAAATTGTTAACGTTTGCAATGAAAATCATCTAATTTTTTAATTCTCTTTTTGAAATCTCTTTTAAATATAATTGCGGTTGCAGTTAGTATCCATACGACAAAAATCAAAACTCATAAACCAGATCAAATGTTTTATTTATTTTCACAAAATTTGTAAAAAGACTTGAAAGTCCTTTTAACTATATAAACTTTAGATAAAAACGTATAAATCATATCAAATGTATTATATTTATCTATTTTCACAAATCCTAAACCATAAACCATTTTGAGATTTAAGTGTGAGGAAGAAGTTTCATATTGGTTAGAAAAAGGAAGAATGAACATTTTATAAGTGGGAGCACCCACACACCTATGATCTTAAGGTTTTAGGTGGAGATGTGGTGTGTCTCTCACTAAAGGTGTGTCCCATGTAACATGCTCCCTCCTTAGAAATTCTCCCTAACACTGGTATCATGAGCCTATGGTTTCGAGATAGGGACCGGCTAACTTGTATCAGAAACACTTCCCGCGGGTGGTGGGTAGAAGGTGTTTCGTTGGAGAATGTCAACGGTGGTACAAGTGTATGTGGACGAGAGAACTTTCACATGAGGGGGAGCATTGTGACTCACACTTGAGGGGGAGTGTTGATTGTTGAGAATCAAGTGACTCACACTTGAGGGGGAGTAGAGAACTTTCACATGAGGGGGAGCATTGTGACTCACACTTAAGGGGGAGTGTTGATTGTTGAGAATCAAGTGACTCACACTTGAGGGAGAGTGTTGAGAATCAAGTGTGAGGAAGAAGTCCCACATACCTATCACCTTAAGGTTTTAGGTGGATATGTGGTGTTCTCTCACAAAGGTGCTTCCCAAAGTAAATGCTCCCTCCTTGAAATTTCCCTCAATAAACCCTAAGGTCTCTTTGAATTGATGGAAAGGAATGGAATGAGATGGAATGCAGTGGAATGGAGTTATGTTTCCCTTTTTGGATTTATAAAAATTGAATTGAATGAAATGGAATCTGATGGAACTCGTTCCATCCCATACCACTATTTTGGCTCATTTTTCATTCCTCGAATTGGGATGTATCCAATGGAATTGAATCAATTAATAAATCAATTACAATTTTGTCCTCCAATAATTCACTTTTATTAACTATTCATATTCCTTATTTCAATTCACGTGATATTTTTCTATTCATTCACTACGACTCTTCTCATTCTCAGACTTTCTTTTTGCTTGCAAAAGTCTATCTTTCTTCTATCCTAACAAGGTACATAATTTTTTTTATCATATTTCTCCTATAATTATATGAAATATCTTGATTTATTTCCATGTTGATGTCTCTTTCAATTTTGAGAAATTAAGTATAGTGTTTTGAATGTTAAATTTTCTTTTTATTAAAAACAAAAACTGAAAAAATCATAATTTACATTACTTCTTTTTAAGTATAGAGTTTTATATGATAAATTTCATTGTTATTAACAACCACCTAGAAATTAGGTTTGTTATTTTCTACTAACATTTACCTTGCTTTTTCATTTTTCCGTATAGAGAAAAATTAGGATTAGTTACCTTGCTTTTTCATTTTGCCGTATAGAGAAAAATTAAGATTAGTTACCTTGCTTTTTTATTTTGTAGTATAGAGAAAAATTAGGATTAGTTACATTAATATAAAACTTGGCTAACAATATTATATTATATAATTTAATAAGAAAATAATTATTAGTAATATAAGTTTTTGATTTACTATAAATATTTTAAATTAGTTTGGATTTAAAATTAAGTATTTGATTTGTTATAGAAATTTTTAATTGATTTTTTTTTATTTTATATGATTTGTTTCATTTGCTATAAATATTTTAATCTGAAATTGGTTTAAATGATGATTCTTCAAGTATCTATCATTATTGTTCTAATATGTTCGCTAAAAAACAAGCGTAGAAGATCCCAAATATCTTATAGAATCACAGAGCAAGGAGAGAAAGTTAGAAATGAGTTGATGAAACATATTATAGGAAGTAAGCGATGTTATGATATCATTCGTATGAGTCTCAAAGCTTTCTTAAACTTGTGCACCTTATTGCAAGATCAAGGTGGACTTACACATACACGAAGAGCGACTATCGAGGAACAACTAGCAAAATTTATTCATACAGTAGGACATAATGTCAGAAACCGTGTGATGTCCTTTTTTAGACGCTCCGATGAAACTGTTAGTCGTTATTTTCATAGAGTTCTAGATACTTTGATAGATAGAGGTAAATTTTTTAAAACAACCTGATAGAACACAAGTACCTCTGCAGATACTTAACATCCACAGATTCTACTTGTATTTTAAAGTAAACAAAATTTGTGTCTACTACAAATATTGATTAGTTTTGTTATACAATTTTAATATATAAATTGAATGTCAGGACTGTATTGAAGCAATTGACTGAACACATGTGCGTGTTAAAGTTCCAATAGAACTCTCACCTAGATATCGTGGTAGAAAAGATTATACCACACAAAATGTGTTGGTTGCATGTTCATTTGACTTGAAATTTAGATATGTCTTGGTTGGATGGGAAGGAACTGCATCTGACTCAAGAATAGTTAAGAGTGTGTTGGGACGTGCACACCCTCTTAAAGTGTCACATGATAACAAAAATAATAATAAATATTTGTATAAGTATTTAGATTAGCTAAACTAATAGACTCGTTATTTTTTTAGGAAAGTATTATCTGGGTGATGCAAGATTTCCTTTAAAAGCATGTTTCATCACACCGTATAGGGGAGAACGATATCACTTACAAGAATACTCTTGAAATCCACCTCGAAACCCCTGTGAGTTATTCAACCATCGACATTTGTCATTACGGATGTCGATTAAATGTGCATTTGAAATGTTGAAGAAAAAATTTCCAATTTTACAAACTGCAACGGAGCCTAAATTTGGTATTAAAACTCAAAATAAAATCATCATTGCTTGCTGCAATTTACACAACTATTTGATGGGTGAAGATCTCAATCAAACTCTAATAGATGAGGTGCAAGATGACCTTGCAAACGAAAGAGATTTTCGAGAGAGTTATCAAGATCATAGAGAAGAAAATGATGTATGATTAGAGGAGAGTCAATTAAATATAATGTTGCAGGTTCTATGTTGCTAGATTATTAAAATTATTCTTAATGAATTGTTACTCTTATGAACGATATCATCATCTAGGACTAAGAAGCGAGTAAAGAAGGTTATTGAAGATGATATACATGTACTTTGTTAAGAATTCCGACGCATTGAATGCTTTTAATGGAATCTCAATCGATAAGCGCAAAAAATGTTACATCTCATTATTTTAGACTATCCTTTTTGATAATGGTCAGGTTATAATGACCATGTTCCATTTATGAATATTTAAATTTATTAAAATTTGTTTTATTTCCTTTCAAATGTCAAGTTATATTTTTCTATGATTATATATTGTTTTACTTAGATTTATCTATATTGTATCAAAGAGTAAAAATGGAATGAAATATTAGTTCCACTCCGACATAAAATAAAATATCCAAACACTACAATGGAGTTTTTTAATCAGCTGTTGTTGTATTACTATGGGAGTACTAAGGGTACCCTAATTCGAATACAGAACAAAAACACCTGCCAAAGCTTAAGGTTACAAGGAAAAGTTCAACTGAAAGAGAAAGAAAAACTACAATTGCTTTAGAAAATCTAGTGGATTTTTGGTCCAGTCATAAAAATTACATATCATTCTACCCTTCGATGCAATGGTCGTCCACCACCATGAATACATTTGAGCACGGAACAGAATATCACCCAAATCACACTCTGCATCTTTAAAGACTATGTCATTTCTTTGACTCCAAATGCACCAGCAAATAGTTAACCACATCAATCCCACTATTTCGACTGACACCTTCTTTGATAAAACATACACCATGGCCAAAAATTGATGACTACCCACCTCCACCGTATCCCAATCCATGCCCAGCCACAAACAAATTTTGTCCCACCGTTCCCTCACTTTCACACAACCAAAGAACAAATGATTTGAATCCTCGATCAATAAATTACAAAAAAATGCATACCTGCTGTTGTGGATTGGGAATAATCCCCCGCTTCGCTAGATGCTCTCGTGTAGGCAGTCTATCGATCAACAATATCCACCTTGGCAGAGATCTTTGTTTTCCATAACAGATTCAGCGTCTCTTTTGTTTCAGGATTGATTGGTGAGGCATTCCTACAACACAACATCTTTTGATAGTAGGATGCTACCGAAAATACCTTGAATGATTCGAAAGGCCAAACCCACGTATCATACAGAAACTGTACTGGGGTAATCTCCTCTAAAATCCTCTTCATTTCTTCAAACTGATCATTGCCATTTTGTTGCAGTAGTTGGACAGCTTCAAATGCCGCCTCCAAATTCCACAACCACCTGTTTTGAGACCAAAAACCAAGCTCGCTAACGACACTACATTTATTCCGAAGGACCTCAAACAATAAAGGGAAACGGTTTGCTATTGACGAGTTGCCAATCCAACGACTGAACCAGAATGGAATATCTTCACCATTGTCGAACTTTGAGGATAGAAATTGAAAGAAATTATCTTCCTCTTCCAACCGCGTATCAGTAACTATATCCCTCCACCAAATTGATTCTTTTGACTTTTGTTTAGCTCCTTCATTGAACCATAAATGTCTCTTCAATTTACCATATCTTTCTTGTAAAATTCCTACCTAAATAGAATTTGAATCAACTAAAAACCTCCACAACCATTTGGATAACAAAGCTTTATTAAATAAACACACATCGTTTATTCCCAAACCACCCTCCTCATTTGTATTGCAGACCCTCTCCCATTTTAACCAACAGATGCCTTTTTTTCCTTATCCCCCAGCCATAACAATTTTCTTTGAATGCCAATTATAGTTTGAACCACCTTCACTGGAATTTTGAAAAAAGAAAACTGGTATACCGGAATGCACGTTAGAACTAAATTTATAAGAGCCACTCTCCCTCTTATTATAACAACCTTCCTTTCTAATTTGATAGTTTAGCTTTTAGCATCTGAATCACCGGATTCCAAAAGTTCAATCTTCTCGGATTCTCATCTATGGTAATACCTAAGAATTTAAAAGGTAGAGCATCTACTTTGCAGAACAAGAAATGAGAGGCTGCCTCTAGAAATTGTTCGTCAATGCCCACGTTGTATACTTTACTCTTCCACATATTTATACGAAGCCCTGAAACAAGTTCGAAACCCCTCAAGATAGTTTTAATAGTCCATAAATTAGACCAACACCCCTCACACACTCGCAGTGTATCGTCGGCAAATTGAAGAATATTGTTGACAACGAAACTCTGAAATCTACCACTACAAACAGTCTTCTTCATCAAGACTGTTAAGCCTTCAGCCACAAGAGAAAACAGAAAGGGTGAGAACAGACAACTTTGCCTTAAACCTCGAGACACTCGAAATTCCCGTGTAGCACTCCCATTAATCAGAATTGACATTTTACTTGAGAACATTGTTGCTTCCATCCAGCCCATCCATCTGTCACCGAATCCCATATCAACCAAAACACTCCTCAAAAAACTCCAATCCACGCAATCATAGGCTTGTGCGAAATCCACTTTGAACAACAAACAATCTCTCTTTTCTCTTTTCTCCAAATCTATAATCTCACTTTCCACCAAAACACCATCTAAGATCTGCCTATCGGGGATAAACATCATTTGATTAGGAGATATCAGTTTGTCAATCACTTTCTTGAGTCTTGCTGCCAGGATTTTTGCAACTACTTTGTATAAACAGTGTGAGAGGCAGATGCGTCTGAAGTCTTCTACTATATGAGGATTCTCAACCTTGGGTATTAAAGCTATGAATGAGGATGACATAGCCGGAGGAAGGTAGGCTCAAGCAAAAAATTCCTGGACAAAACCGATAACATCCGACCCAACAACATCCCAGCACGACTTAAGGAAATAAAAATTGAAACCGTCTAGCCCCAGACTTTTATCGCCCTCGCATTCGAATATTGCCTCTTTGATTTATTCCTCTAAACAAACAACTTCTAGCTCTTCCCTGTCCTCGATCAATAAGCAATTAAAGTTGCCCATTTGAAAGCGAGGCCTCACCACCTGCGTATTTTCAAAACGCACAGAAAAATGAGAGAAGAATTCCTCCTGAATCCTCGTCGTGTCTTCCAAAATACCAGATGCCGTTCTCAGAGCTACAACTGTATTTCTACGGTTTCTATGCTTCAGCAAGGAGTGAAAATATCTGGTGTTCTCGTCGCCCTCCATGATCCACTTTTGTCTTGACTTATGATTAATCAATCTTTCTCTACAATACATATTTTTCCACATTGAGTTAATAATACACTTCTTTTCCTTCTCATCTTCTTATGTCACCTGACTGTGTAGGTTCAACATTTCCTCCTCCAAATTGTTCAACTTCTTCACCCCTTGCTCAATATTTAAGTTTATTCTACCAAAAACATTATTATTCCACCACTTCAATTTTTCCTTCAGATGTTTGAATTTTTGTGAGATGATATAATATTTCTTCCGCCTCATTGTGTTCTCATTCCAAGCTGAATTAACCACCTCCTGGAAACCACCGTTGTCCTACCAACACCTCAAGAATTTGAATGGCCTTGGCCCCCAATCCTTAGTGCTAGCTTTTATCCATATCGGCCTATGGTTAGAGGTATCTCTGTCACCTGATACATGAGCCACTAGCTTCCAATTGGTAATCAACCTTTCAGATATCAGAAACTTGTCTAGACGATTGTAAGCTTTCCCATTAGACCTTACCTAGGTAAATATATTGCCAACCACGGGTAAATCAATTAGATCCATCATTTCGATAAAGTCTCTGAATTCCGCCATCTCCGCAACAGTCCCTTGTCTACTCCTGCCCATTCTTTCTTCCTTCAATTTTACTGCATTAAAGTCTCCACCAATCACCCACTCACCTACTTCAAAAGTACTTTTACGATGCAATAACTCTTCCCCTAAAGCTTGTTTGTCCGCCAAGGCACAAGAAGAGTATACATTGATGAAATATATTAGTCTTCCTTTCCATAGAGCCTTCAAACCTAGGTACCCTTTGCCTCTAAAGTTGTACACCGGCTGAATACACCCACACTTCCAGATAATTAGCATACCTCCGGAAAAACCCTCTGCATCCTTTGATGACCATTCGAAATCCTTGCACCCCCACATACTCGCCAAAACCTCTTCATTGACTAACTGCATTTTTTTCTTAAATAAAGCAGTTGTACACCGGCTGAATACACCCACACTTCCAGATAATTAGCATACCTCCGGAAAAACCCTCTGCATCCTTTGATGACCATTCGAAATCCTTGCACCCCCACATACTCGCCAAAACCTCTTCATTGACTGACTGCATTTTTTTCTTAAATAAAGCAGATGTCAGCTCCTTCTTTAGCTAGAATCTTGCTCATACATCTCCTCTTTATTGAACTACCGCTCCCCCTTATGTTGAAAGTCATTATACTCATTGGAAACTAATTTGCTTCGCCTTCTGTTCTTTGTAATGAGTCTCATCACGCTTTTACATATCCCTAATTCTTGTTTCAAACGCACCTTCGTCTTCCTCACCTTCCACCCCCAATTCTTGAATTATGTTCCATACCCTGCTTGAAACGTCTTCCTCTTTCAAATTTCTCACCCTATTTGAGCACAATTGAATGTTTGAATCGTTAATTGAAGAAGATACACCAGATATTTTGGATAACGCCTTCCCCAAAAAATTAGGGTTAACGGGGAAGGGGTGTTTGGGATTGAATTTTTTTTATACAAGTGCTTAGTAGAATGAGGGAACTATTGAAACCTCCTTCATCCTTCCACAAATATTTGATAGGGCCTTTTTCGATTTGGGCCTCACCATTTTTTATGGGCCACACAAAAAACCTGGAGATGCTGAAATTGGGTCGGACTCCCCATCTGAGTGGCCCACACAAACTTCACCCTTAATAAAGCCTCCATCACCCACAAAAGAGTCCAATGATTTATTATTATGCCACAAGTCATTGAAAGGTGTTTCCTTAACTGAGTCAGCATTAAATGCTTCCTCAGTATCAATGGACCCGCTCCTCGTCTTTTCACATTTATCTGTCACTTCCTCATTCGTCGTGCCACTCCCTACATCTAGGATAGGAAATGATTGCTTCTTTTCACCATCAATCTCTGCATTACCAACAACATTCACCTTTTCATTAATGTTTTTGGCCTGCAGTCCCTGCTTTGATCCCTCCTTGAAAATAGACATGTCACCATGATTATAACTACTTTTTCCATTCGTGTCCCCTAAGTCCCCATCACTGTCCTCGTCTTCGTCAGAGGGAGCCGAGCTCTCCTAATCCTCCTTTATCTTCTCCGATGAAACAGCTACACTTTTAGGACCATGATTGTCTTCAACCATTTTAATATTGTAAAAATTGTCGTTGACCCCGAAAGTGAAGGTTTCATTTAGGTTCAGGCAGTATTTTGTCTTGACCAAGATTCTAGCAACATCTAATCTTAATTGATCCATGGTTTCATTATCTAAGCAAACATATTTCCCCACTGGACACGATATAAATTCGAAAAGCTTTTCAGACCATGCATGGCATGGTACACCAAAACACTTAAGCCATGTCAATCTTTCATTATCAACATCTCCCGACGTCCAAGGGCGAAATTCACTGGACCATCTTTTTAACCATGTGATATTCTCCTCCAGCACCTCCATGATCGCTCCTCCTTCTAACTCTTCTATTAAGAACAAGTTTGCACCCAAGACTGTAACCTTAATACTAAACAAACCTTTCATATGGAAAGCTTCTTGGACGTTTCAAGTCCAACCTGATTCCACCACAATTCCTACGTACAAGTTTTCAAATCTTTGAAGTGCACCTTTGTCAACATCAAATTGCATGTGTGCAAACGTCGATTTCTTTGGAGTTAATGTTTTAAGTTACCCAAACATGGCCTAAATAAACATTTTTATTCCTAACATAATTAAAACAAATATTGGAATTGAAACACTCCTTGACAAATGCTCGTGACTATCCAATTTCTACATAATATTCTGCTTTTTGAAGGGGAAAATGTCATAAAAATAATTGAATTAATCTATACAGTGAAAAAGCACCTTCCTTCAAATAACACATTTGTAATCATAGAGATTGATTTCAATTGTGAATGCCAACAAATAGCACAATGAGTTACAGTATACTGAGGAAATTCTGGTGAGTATGGGAACCAGAATGTCTAAAGTAACAAACAAAGCGTAATTTTTTTTTTTATTACCTCAAAAAATATTTCCCAAATCACATTATTTTCTCCAAAATTAAATTGGTTTTAATTTTTTTAATAAAATTTTTTTTTTTATTAATTAATTAGATAATTAAATATATTTAATAATTAATAATTAATTAAAATTAATTATAATTAATTAATTAAATAATTAATAATTAATTAATAATAATATAAATAATAAAAAATTAAAATAATTAATAATTTTAAATAATTAAAATAAATTAATAATATAATTAATTAAAATAATATAAATAAAATAAATAATTTAATTACAAATTAAATAATAATTAACAAATTAATAATTATTTTAAAATTAATAAAATAATTTTATATATGAATTTATATATTTTGATTATACATGTATTTGATTTATGCGGTGTTTGGATACTTTTGGCGTTTTCATCGTTTCATTGTATGGTAGGGCCTAGATATTTTTTTTCTTTGGGAGGATCGAGAAGCTCATCTCGTAAACTTTGAAGACCGATAGAACCGTATATCTGGAGGAATAAATGAAGTATAATCATGGTTGATGCTAGAACAAGCTGCAATAGCGTGGGAGCAAGGCACGTGAAATGTTTGAAATTTCCCAGTGTTTATTATGAATCGTCTCCTGTACCACAAAATAGTGTCTTTCACGATCAAAGTTCAACACATTATAAGGAGTCTTCTACTTCTTTCGATCCCTTTCATGCAATTATCTGTACTCCTTCCCCGATGACAACATTTTTGTCGCATTATGTCCTCGCTTCCCAAACAACGTTCCAATCCTGAAGTAGGTTGCTCTAACTATGGTCGTAATAGGTAAATTGCGAGTTTCTTTCAGCACCGAATTCAACGATTCAAGGTTGGTTGTCATGTGTCCCCATCTTGCTCCTCCGTCGTAAGCTCGACCATTTTTTTTGGAAGATTCTCCACCAGTTGAAAGCTTGTATTTGTAGCGGATCTCCTCCCGATAATATGCGTAGGTAGACTCATTCAACGCATAACCTGTGCAAATGTATTTAAAACATCAAAATAAAAGAACTACAACAAACATCATAGTATAATCGTAACTGTAAAAATAGAGAAAAACTTACCCATGTTTACAACTTTCTCGCGGAGGGTTTTATCCTTTATAGCTCGCATAAAATTTTGGGCGATGTGTCTGATGCAATACACATGAGAAGATGGAGGGTTTTGCCAGCCATTTTCGGGGTTATTATAGGCACTCTTGATGGACTCATGGCGGTCAGATATCAAACATATGTTTGGTTGAGGTGTGACGTGTCGCCTCAAGTTTTTCAAAAAAAAGCTCCAAGCCCCTCTTGTCTCACCTTCGACCACTGCATATGCGATAGGGAAAATGTTACCATTCCCATCTTGCGCAACAGCCAAAAGCAAAGTGCCTTTATATCTTCCGTACAGCCATGTTCCATCTACCTGGACAATCGGTTTACAATACGTATAACCCCTAATACAGGGTTGAAAGGCCCAAAATAGGCGATGAAATATTCTTTGGCCATTCATGTGCAATGCTGTAAAACGCAATGTCAAAGAGATAGGGGGATGTGTTTTATTACTTCAAGCTTGGGCTTTTACACGCATGCCTATTATATCTCCAGTTAATCCAATTGTCAAACCATATCCTTATGCAAGAATGTAAGTCTACTTTTAGTAAATATTCTATTTTTTTATATTACAATTTTTATTTTTATTTTACATCTATTACTTTTTAGGTGGTGCATCAAGAATCTTGATTACAAGAATAACCCTCGACATCATCTCCAAGGATATCGTTTTAGAATAGACCACATGCAACCATCACAGGTTTTTATATGTTGCTCAACTAATTAACATTTTTTTATTATATTTTTTTGGGAAGACACTAATAAATCTCTTATTTATTATTATTAGTTCTTGTGGAGGCCGATATTGGTTTGGAACCGGTTAAGATGATAGATCAATTTGGAGTTCAACAACATTTCTAATCTGTTTTATCTTGTTGAAATGCATCAAATGATAGGGTCAAGCTACAATTTGGCATTGCCCAAGATATACCTCAAGTTCCTCGATGCCTCGCGAACACCACAAAATGAACACGAATAAATCACGTAGTTATCCATGGACCCAACTTTACGGAGGAGCAATTATGTTGGATGAATCGCCAATTGTGGACATTGGATGAAGATCGTTATTGAAAATGTTGAAGACCTTCAACATTCAAATGAGTACATGCAATGGTATAAACAATCGCCACATAGATTTGCATCGACGAGCATTTTCCCATTGATCCTCGTCAAAATCCTAATACGAACATTTCCCAACAACCCAACCAACATCAAAATCCCGAGCCAAACTATCCCCAACAACCATACCAACAACAACAAACCCCTCACCCCTCTTCACAACAACAAACCCCTAACCCCCACTATTCCCAACAGCAATCTCCTAACCCCAACTATTCCCAACAACAAACCTCATACTATTTTCAACAACAAACATCAAACACACAAAATACCTCATATCACTCTCAATCAAACTATTCATATGAAAGTCAAACATACAACCGTCCAACCATGCACTTCACACCTATTCATCCACCAAACTTTTACTCCCCATACTCCCAACATAACCCATCAACCTCTAACATCGAACTCCCCATACTCCCAACATAACCCATCAACCTCTAACATCGAACCAACTATGTCATCTTATATTCCTACCATCTGTCACCCACAACCGATCCCAGACACCCAACCAAATCTCAATTTTGGTCTACATCATAATGTTAGTGATTTTGAATTTCTTAGTGATTTTGAATTTCAAGAAATGGTTTTTGCTCAACATCCACATGTGGCTCCAACACAAGATAACGCTCCCACACAAGAAAATTCACCGCCCCCAGATCCAACACAAGAGACTCAACCAACACAACAATATGGTTTTGGTTTTCGTGTTCCAGGGTTCTCGTTTGCATCATCAACACCAACATCAATAATAATTTGTATAATTATTATTATTTATATTATGTTTAATTAAATTTTGTATAATTATTATTATTTATATTATTTTTAATTAAGTTTTGTATAATTATTATTATTTATATTATCATTATTTAAAATTATGTTTAATTAAATTTTAATTAATTATTATTATTTATATTATCATTATTTAAAATTATGTTTAATTAAATTTTAATTAATTATTATTATTTAAAATTATATTTTAATTAATTATTAATTATTAAATAGTATATTAATTACATCTAATTAATTATTTAATAAAAATATATTAAAAAATCATTTAAGTATTTATCAGAGAAAAAAAAACAAAAAAAAAATAATAAAAAACCCTTTCTCCATTTCAAATGGAGAAAAGGTGGGACCCATGTGGCAGTTTGAGAAATATTTTTTGAGGTGTGGCAATTTGGGAAATATGATTTGGGAGTGTGGCAATTGGGGAATAAATTCACAAAGGCAATACAGTAACAAACAAAGGCAAAGGACCTTATTCCAGGAACATCTAATACAGAATACAACGAGACAAAATGAACTCCTACTGAGTTCAACAAATAACAAATCACTGATTATAAGAAAAAATCAAAATCAATTGGCCTCAGCTGAGAATCTTCAGATAAAATTTAATTTGCTGTGCTTGTGAGTTGAGTAATGAGTCAGGAAAAAAAAGTTATAAAAGAGCTAAAATCAACAAGTCTGCTAAAAATCAACAACTCTTACTTGAATTACCGGAGCAGATCCACGCATATAACACGTCATCATAACTCATATTCGATTGATATGGTGTTACTAAAGAACACATAAACACATAATTGATTGATGAGGTTTTTCTAAAGAACAAATGATCTAATTCTAATACTATTAGAGGTTAATAAAATATTAAAATTTGACTTGTAAACAAGGAAATGTTGATTGCTGAATACAATACTTACTAAGTGAGTCAGGTAAATGAACAATCAATATTATCTGAACTAAGCGACTAGATTTCTTATAAAAAAGATACAATCAACAAAATGGTAAGTGAAGCACAGACATAAAATAAAAGTTTAAACAAAACTTAATATGATTAAGGTGTAAAACCAACAATGTATCAAAACAACAAAAACAATTATTGATAGGATCCATCTGACAACAGAAACATACATAAAAACAAAACAACTACGACCGATAGAGAATAGTGCTCTACTTAGATCTCTGTCTCATCTTTCGCCGCTTCCTCTTCAATCTCCTCATACGCTTCTTCTTCCACTGAAAAAACAACAAAAATGATTCCAATCAGAACAAAACATTAAGATAAAATGGCGATTAAGATAAGTTATAAGAAGTTAGTGAGTAATTGGAACAAACAATTCACCTTGGCTCTCATCGTAAACTGTGTTTCGCTTTGACGGAACCCTAGGTGATGGCAGCTGAATGAGAGAGACAAGGTAGCAACCTTTTATAGCAGATATTAGAAACCCTAATAGATAACAAGCACGAATTGGGCTTTAATTCAAAAGCTCAATGGTCTTAGATATTTCTGAACAAGAAGTGGGCCACTAAAATAGACAATTAGAGGAATTATCTTTAAAACGCCATACTTATATTTGGCACCCCCGTATAATCTAAAGTTATCAAATTTTAAAAAGTATAAGTTTTTATCAAAAATTTCATAATTATACCAGAAATTATGAAAACAAATCTGAAATTTTGAAATTTCCGATAAAAAATCATAATTTTCATGAGTTTTAACCAAAAGTTTCACTACTTCACTCATTAACCTGAAGCTTGCATGTATTAACCATGAGTTTTAACCAAAAAAAAATTGATAAGTATCAGACACTGATGAACACGGTATGAATGAAGAGACTGCATCTCGTAAGACGTACCATCCTAGATGATAAGTCTCATGTCTACATTAATGCTAGATATATCTCTATGTTTTTAGAGCATGAACATATGATGCATATTTATACAAGTTTGAAACACAAAATTGCCTGATCAATCACAATTCTGCAAAAGTATCGACAAAATCTCAAATGTTTAAAATTAACACTACCAAGATTTTCAGGGTTATTAGAAAAATCTGG
Organism: Vicia sativa; assembly: GCA_021764765.1. NCBI lineage: Eukaryota > Viridiplantae > Streptophyta > Magnoliopsida > Fabales > Fabaceae > Vicia > Vicia sativa. Next base: position 159,903,103 of record CM038795.1, on the reverse strand, counting down.
TAAGAACAAGAGTTTCTAGAAAAAAAACCCAGTATTGTTAGAAGTTTTTTTTTTGGAAAAATGGTAAATTTACACTACATTATTTTTAAGGTTATGGAAAAAATATGGTAGTGTCTGGTGCTTTTGAAAAGGATAGGTAAATTTGGCCCGAATCAGTTTTTTTGAAAATACCGGTAAAAATGCATACTATATTTTTTAATTGTCGTAATAGAGTTTTTAGCAGGTCTACTATTGTTTCTTTAATTGTTACTCAGGTTATAATCAAGTTCTCGTTGATCCAGCATATAAATAGAAAACCTCTTTTGCATGTCCATTCAAAGTATTCTTTTTGTAACACCCTAATTTTCCCCAAATAATTATAATTAAAAATCACAGTAAATTAAAAACTTCTTACGGTTAGGATGCCACATTCAACAATACAAACATGCTCGTATTATAATAACATGTAACAGATACAACTTATTTAAATTATTAATAATAACCGCAAAAATTTCAATATGTTTACCTTCATCTTATTGCAGCGCAAAAGCATTAACGAAGTATTCAAATACTTATTTCAAATAAAACATGTTATGAAGTAGTCATAAAATTGCAACATAATAGATATCATAAAATCTCTAAAAAAAACAACATAACACTCAAACGTTCGACCGACAGTGTTACATATCAGAGCAGACATTGACATCGACGAAAGCAATAAAGAAGAGCCTTTTCTTCTATTCACATGATCACATCCAATCTTCAATGCAAATCACATGCGCGTTACCCATGTGCAGACAACATTCAAATAGAAGGGATATGATATCACAGTAATATAAAAATATGCATAATAATAAGCGTCAAATTATTTCATGCATAATCACCCATTCAACTAATCACTCTTCCACACAATCCAAGCACGCAAAAACATAACAAGTATGTAATACAATGAGACTTAACATCATGACTCAATGCATGTGATACCAATATGTGAGCTCTCGGGTTCACCGCTCCCGATCCCCACCATAGGATTTGAACACACCAAAAATTGTTACCATCACCATAGGTAACACTTAACTGATTCCTACATGGAATCGGCTACTCACACCTAATCTCCACCATAGGATTGAGCCTCACCAAAATAGACCATCGTCCAAACACCAATGATGCATGTTTCACCAAATAACATACAACTACACAATTATGTACAATGATATTCACCGTGATTAATGTACTCTGCCAATACATGCCACCATGCACCAAACACATGTTATGAACATTCAGTAACAACAATTAACAGTACAGGAAGCAACAACAACACATTCCCACATATTCCAACCACTAACATAATACCGCAACACGCATATAACCCTCATATAGCCCCAACTGTTAGGGACCATTTGGAAGGGCACAACATTGAGGATCCTTAAGACCTATATGGAGAAGGGGAAATAACTCTCATATCCTTAATGGAAATGATCTATAAGTAGAAGCGTGGGGAAGAAGGATCAGAGGATACAGATGTGGTCGCCATCTTTGACAGCGAGCAGACCTCTAGAATAACCCGGTCTTCATTCTCTAAAGAAGAAACCTTAACTCCTGATCGGAAAAAAAAAAGAAAAGGATTTATTCATCATAAGTATAATAAGATCAAATATCTCTGACATTCTTAGACATGAAGGGTGAGGTCGATATTATCCCTTTTGTTCATGAGCAAACAGTAGGACAAAAAGAAATCGCCACCGCTGTCGCAATTGTCAAAAGGTGGAAACTAACCTAGAAAACTAACCTTAGCCCAAACCTCATCTTAAATGTATCTTCGTAAAATCTATTTTCTACATAAAGCAAGCTGAAGGGAAATGTATACCTATAAGAAGGTTGTGAACGAATGAGTAAGAGTGATAAAAATTTGAGTAGTTCAGATGAGCTTGCAAGAGTAGATAGTGAAAAGGAATAAACGAGATGAAGGAAGAAACCTTTTATAATGGAGTGGGAACCATAAAGGATCCTTTGTACTCCCCCATAGTTTTGAAAAAACCAAGCTTGTTTCAAATACATGCCACTAGCGTTTAAGTTCTCGAAAAATATGTCATCATGACTTACAGTATATAGGAGTAAGTGTGACTAGCTGAAGGATTGATTACCATTCTCAACTGACATTTTTTTAGCTAATTAACATACATCTGGCAGGTGACTCACCCGTCAATTGAGGACTTACGTAAATAATCTTCTTCAGTTGAGGGACTCGTTCTTTAAATAAATAGTCACATTTAGTTTAGTGACACGCCTTTTAAATAAATAGTCACCTTCTTCTAAGGTTCTCTCCTCAAGCTAAGGGACTCACCCTTTACATGAAAAATCTCCATCAGGTATGGGACTTGCCAAAGGGAGAGGAACGTCTCTCACAAATGAATGACATTTTGAAAATAATATGCCCTTAACAAAGCCTTCTTGCTTGAGAGACTATGTAGTGTTATATTTGTGAGTGTCCTAAGAAACAAAGTCATCCCCCATAAGTGGTGACACATAGACGATGTCTCAGCAAGGACATAGGGCTTGCCCCTGGCAGGAGTGACGTGTAACATTGTTAGTAAAAGAAGATGAAGTCCACCATTACCTCTTGAAGATTAGGTGGTCAACAAATTCTTTTGATTGTGAGGGAGTTGTTGTTACTCTTAATGGCTACCCAAACCCTAGGCCTGATAGGTCTATATAAATGCTTGTCTCCTGTTCACGTAAAATATGAATCTTAAGTCATACAAATTACACCCCATATACACTTATACCTAAGCACAATACTCAATATGAGAGTTCTCACCTCTAAACCACTGTCACATACCATCTACGAGGCTTCTCGATGTCACAGTTTAGCCTTAACCACCATACAATGTAATATATATACTAAGGCCTTTGAGTGTCCATGTATTTCGTAAGGGAAACACGCACACTTATGCTTTTTGACCAGCACAATAGTGATCTTGACCCATTTTTTAGGGAGACCCAACTGAGAACATTTTAATGTGATTAAATATACATAATGATGATTAAATGTCCACAATAGTGGTTGGGAATCTTCCATGAAGTCCCTTATGGAACGAAGATTGCCCCAGTTGAACAAAATCATTACAATAAAATTGGCCCAATCCAATATTCATGTTGATCTCGCCGAGTTAAGTTTAGATCCCGACCCAACACTCAGAAGGGTGGGATCAATCTTGACCTAAATATTTGGGATGTACACTAGTCCCTCAAGACGAGTCTCGTAAGGGAGAGATTCTTTAGGAAAATGTCTTGGTCTCACCTCTAATAAACCTGAAAGGTATATAACCCCCCAAGTGTGAGACTTGTATGAGCGATATGCTTTAGGAAAAGGTTTCATTCTTACCTCTAGTAAACTTGGAATGTATAGTGGGATTACTATGACATTTTGGTGAATATGAATATCCTAGGAAGAGTGTCACTCGCTAGTCTAGAAACATAGGTCCATATGTCAAAAAATAATGTGAAACGTCTTAATGTTAGGAGTCATATTTAATGCACATGTTTCCTTGATTATTCACGTCGGCTGCCAAACCTATCCACTTCTCTAAACAACGACCTCAGTGTCGGGAACCAAGCTTCGTTCTCTAAAAGGATTTTCACTACCACGCCACGAGAATTCTTAGAGATTATTTTGGGCCGACCAAAGGCCCAATTAGAGAAAGTCCACATCTGATTGAGATCTTAAACATCTCAACCAACCCTCATGTATGAAAGGATTACACGTGAAGACAAATGTATGTGTTAGTGTTTTAAGTTGGCATCAATTTTGGTAAAACTAGGCTTTAGAAATGTCATGATAAATGTCATTGACATTCAGAGATTGAAGATAAATCCTACTGGACAAGGATGGCAAAAGCACAAGAAGCTAAAGTCAGGCTGGAAATTTAAAATCGATGTCATAATGATGTTATGACATTCATGACATTCTGCTCGCAGAATCGCTTTTCCCGAGATTTTCGAAGTTTGTTGAGCATTTTATTTATGCTTTTCTGGTATTAGAAAGCATGCTCACGTGGCTGCTAGGTTAATCTTAATTAAACCTAAATTGGTTGTGAAACAAACCATGTTTTTAGGAGAGAATTAAGTGAACCCTAGCTATCTTTATGGAAGCCCAATACTGAAGATTCAGAATTGCTTCTATATAAAGAATTCAACCCTTATTCTAAAGCAACGCCTCTGGATTCCATTGAAGACATTGAAGGCTTTTGTTTGTGTACTGTTAAGGTTAGTAACAGTTGGTATTGTGTAATTCTAGTTTCTCTTGTGAGCCAAGCAACTATCAATTGATAAGTGCATTGGACTAGGATTTGTTGTAAGGGTAGTTTATCACTCAAAGCTTTAAAGCACGAGTGTTTGTCTCTTGATTGAAGCTTTGAAGCAAGATCAAGATATTTTATTGAAGTGTGTCTTCACAATTCAATTAGTCAATAGGTTGATATCACTACGGTGATTGAGGGGGAGTGAGTAGGAACTCAGATCTAAGTAGGACTTAGGTTGAAGTGTCATTGGGTAGGGATTAAGTGAGGAGTTGTAAAGGCGAGTTTAACTCGAATTGATACTACTAATAGTGAATTTCCTCCCGGCTTGGTAGCCTCCGACGTAGGTTTGTTAGAACCGAACCGGGTGAACAACTTATTGTGTTATTTATCGCTTCTATATTTATGTGAATTGTCAAAGCGTGTCGATCGTGTCATAACATTCTCGTGACATCAAGTATCTGCGCCGAAATTTCAATTGGCATCGGCAGGGCACCTTGCTATTTCGGTGAGATCTAGGGATAATAGTTTCGCATAATGGATAAAGAAGCAGGATTGGAGGTAGACCACCCATTTTGATGGGTCTAATTATGAGTACCGGAAGCCTCGTATGGTTGCCTTCTTAAGATCGTGGATATCAAGGCTGGAGAGTGCCGATAAAGGATGGAAACATCCAACCAAGGTTGAGAAAGATGGGACTCTTGAAACCCGAGGAAGAATGGAGCAAAGAGGAAGAGGAGCTTGCCTGGGAATTCTAAAGCACCGAATGCTTTATTTAATGGTATTGATGTAAACATCTTTGATTGGTTCATCAATGTGAACTAGCCAAGGATGTTTGGGACACCCTCAAAACCACTCATGAGGGAACATCCAAGGTGAAGATGTCAAGACTTCAGATGCTCACTACCAAATTTGAAAATTTGAAGATGAAGGAAGATGAGACTATTCATGAGTTTCACATGAATGTTTTGGAGATTGCCAATGCCTCAGGAGCTCTTGGTGAAAAGATGTCAGAGGAGAAGCTAGTGAGGAAAATTCTCAGATCCTTGCCTAAAAGATTTACAATGAAAGTAACTGCAATAGAGGAGGCACAGGACATCAGCAACCTGAAAGTTGAAGAGCTTATTGGATCTCTTATGACTTTTGAGATGGGAATCAGTGAAACTGTTGACAGGAAGAACAAAAGCATAGCACTTGTATCCAATCAAGAAGGATGCAAGGTGGAAGATGAGGAGAAGATATCCAAGCTATAGCTATGCTTGGAAGACAGTTCAACAAACTCATCAAGAGAATTGATCCAAAGTCAAGGTCAAATGTCAAGGACATTTCATCGACATCAACAGATCTTATGACAGCAGAAGATCCAGTCAAGAAAAGGAAGTCAAAGCAAAGGAGTCCAATGTCATGAATGTGAAGGATATGGACACATTAAAGTCGAATGTCCCACCTTTCTTAAGAAACAAAAGAAAGGAATGGTCATTACTTGGTCCGATTCGAAGTGAATCGAGGAAGAAGCACTAATCTTGTCACCGCATCCGGAAGTTGTAATTCGATAATAACTCTAGTGATGAGGAAGTGACTTTGAAGAACTTCGATACTTACAAGAAACCGTATCGTGGTGAAGTATGTCACCGAATGAAAAAAAAAGCGATTGAGAAGTTGAGGCGTAAAATGTGAAGTCGAAGTCGAAAAGAAGGAGAATACAAACACTATAAGACATCTCAACGGTGAAATTACGTGTTAAATTCCAAGCTTGATCGATGACTAAATCATCAAAATGTCGACCTCGAAAAAAATTGGAAGAAATTCTTCAGCTTGGGCAAAATGCTGGAAACAAGCATGGTCTAGGATATGTAGCTGCAAAGGAACCTGTTAGTGACAAGAAAAAGAAGAGGCCTAGGAAATCAAAGTCAAGGCAGATGTCACAACATTGGAATCAACATCAGGATCAGAGAAACATGAAGAAGAAGTTTCAAAGATGGAGATGTCATCATTGTGGAAGGTTTGGACACATAAAACCCTTCTGTTATAGGCTACATGGATACCCTAATCAGACTCCCTATGTTAAGCCTAAAAACATCAAAGTACCATACACTCAAAAGTGGAAGAAGAGGACTGAAGCAATGATTGCTCACACTTCTCTTAGAGTGTCTGCCAAGGAAGATTGGTACTTTGACAAGGTGCTCTAAGCATATGACCGAATAAAAACCCATGAATAATGTCAAACCTCACCACCACTTTGTTACCTTTGGAGATGGAGCTAAAGGAGAAATCAAAGGTGTTGGAAACTTAGACCGCTCGAGTTCCAAATCTAAGTGGAGTGTCAGGTAAAAGGCTTGACCGCTAACCTCATAAGCATAAGTCACTATGTGATATGGGATTCAAAGTTAACTTCACTAGATCCGAATGTCTTGTAATCAATGATCAAGAAGTAGTTATGAGAGGAATCGATCAAAAGACAATACATGTGGAATCGAGAACACCATCCTCTCATCCGTATGTTCCACGCATAAAGATGAAAAGGAGGTCAAGTTGTGGCACCAAAAACTAGGACATCGCATCTCGGAGGAATGAAAAGATCATCTCAATGGAGGGGAGGGATACCAAGACTTCACATTGATGAAGGAAGGGTGTGTGGTGAGTGCCAGTTGGAAAGCAAACCGTAATGTCACACCCAATGTCTAGACATCGACCACATCTAAAAATCGGAGCTGCACATGGACTTGATGGGGCCTATGCAGTTGAAAGCCTTGGTGGAAAAGATATGCCTATGTTGTTGTGGATGACTTCTCCATTTACCGGATAAACTTCATCAAAGAAAAATCAAGTGTTTGATGTCTTTAAGGAGTTGTGCAAAGACTTGAGAGAGAAGGAAAGTCGTATTGTCGAATAAGAAGTGACCATGGAAAAGAATTTGAGAATAGCAAGTTTGATGAATTCTCCTCGAAGGATCAACCATGAGTTCTCTTCTCCTATAACACCACAACAAAATGGGTTGTGGAAAGAAAGAATAGGACTATACAGAATCGCGAGCAATGATTCATGCTAAGAAACTTCCTATTCATTTTGGGTCAAGCTATGAATACTATGTTCACAACAGGTTACCTTAAGAAAGGAACCTCCACCTGTATGAGCTATGGAAAGGAAGAAAACCAACCGTGAAATACTTTCATGTGTTTGGGAGCAAATGCTATATTCGACGATCGTGATCAAAGGAGAAAATGGATTCTAAGAGTGATAAAGGCATTTTTCGGGATACTCCACAAACAGCAGAGCATATAGGGTATTCAACTCGTAACCCTGGTTATGATGGAGTCTATTAATGTCATTGTTGATGATCATTATCAGGAGCACAATGTTCCATATGATGTTGAGACATGGTTTGAGACATCACCTCAAGTATCTGATAAGGAAAATGTTCCTACTCCTACTTCACCTAAATCTGAACCTGAGGAAGCAAACAAAGATCCCTCAATCAGGATTCAGAAAGATCATCCAAAGGATCTCATCATTGGAGACCCAACCAAAGGTGTTGTTACAAGATCCAGAGAAACTGTTTCAAACTCCTGCTTCGTGTCAAAAATAGAGCCAAAGAGTGTCAAAGAAGCTCTATGTGATGAATTTTGGATGGAGCAATGCAAGAGGAATTGAACCAGCAACATGAAGTATGGGAATTAGTTCCTAGACCGAAGGAACCAACATCATTGGCACTAAGTGGATCTACAAGAACAAGTCCGATGCGAAGGACCGTCACCGAATAAAGCAAGACTTGTTGCTCGGGTTACACTCAAGTGGAGGAATTGACTTTGATGAGACCTTTGCACCGTGGCTAGGAATCAATCAGCTTCTACTAGGAGTTGCCGTTCAAATTCAAATTATTTCGGATGGATGTGAAAAGTGCCTTCCTAAATGGCTACTTAAATGAGGAAGTATATGTAACCTAAAGGATTTGTGGATCCAAGTTTTCCTAAACATGTCTACAGATTAAGGAAAGCCCTATATGGTCTAAAACAAGCCCCTAGGGCCCGGTATGAAAGGTGACCAAGTTTCTTACGCATAAAGGATACGGAAAGGAGGACTGGATAAAACTCTTTGTCAAGAATGAAGGTGGAAAGGTTATGGTGGCTCAAATCTATGTTGATGACATAGTATTTGGAGGAATGTCGAGACAATGGTGAAACAATTTGCCAATCAAATGCAAGCGAGTTTGAAATGAGTCTCATGGGAGAGTTAACTTACTTCCTTGGGTTGCAAGTCACACGATGGAAGATTCAACATTTCTTTCACAAAGCAAGTATGCAAGGAATATTGTCAAGAAGTTTGGAATGGAGAATGCCACCATAAAAGGACTCGCTCCTACACATTTGAAGTTGACCAAGGATGCAAGTGGAGAAAAGGTTGATCAAAGTTTATATAGAAGCATGATAGGAGCTTGTTGTACCTAACAACAGACACATTGCTTATGCGGTATGTGCAAGATATCGTCGAGCCTAAAGTAAGTCACATTAACCAAGTGAAAAGAATCCAAATATGTGTGGAACTTGCAATTATGGTATCCTATATTCCCATGGATGTGAACCAATTTCGTCGGATACCGTGATGCCGACGGAGTCTTGATGAGAAAAGTACCTCGGAGGATGCTTCTTCTTGGGAAACAATCTTGTTTCTTGGTTTAGCAAGAAGCAAAATGTCCCTATCCATTGAATACATAGCACCGGTAGCGCTTGTTCTCAAATGGTCGGATGAAGCATATGGTCGAGTACAATGTCACAGGATGTCATGACATTGTACTGTGACAACTGAGTGCTATTAATATATCAAAGAATCCTATACAACACAAGGACTAAGCACATAGACATCGACATCACTTCATCGAGAACTTGTGGAGGAGAAGGTGATTAAATTGGATCATGTAGTCACGTAACTTCAATGGCCGACATTTTACCAAGGCTCTTGATGCTAGTCAATTTGAAAACTTAAGGAGCAAAGGCATTTGTCAAGATGAGGAATTGTAGCAATTAAGATTGCCTCCAAGAAAGGGAAGAGACCATTTATTAATTATAAGTGGGTTTGATTATTTGCCTCCTATTTTTATAGGTTCAAGAATGTGAAAAGACTCCTCCATATAATAGCATTTTCATTTGAAAGTATCATATCTTCTCCATCCAAGATACTCTCAATCGTTTTGTCACTCTTGGTCTCGATTCTCAACCTTTCCGAGAAATATGTCTTCCTCATCCTCCTCGATTCGACTGCTCATCTCCCACCATGGTGAGATTAGGCATTTGAAGCCATGGATATTGAACCTGAAGGTCTCCCTGTTCAATGGCAACCGATTCTAATCGCATGCATGAAGGATCAAGGTTCATCGCTCTGGTAAGACTCGCCTCTTCTTCCCTTGAGATAAGAAATAGGGAAGGTACCAAGTATGTAGAGGAAGCCATTGCTAGGATAGTCACCGAATCCTAGATGAACATCACTGTTCTCGGAATTTCGGTTCCTTAATCAAAGACCGCTAGCCCTAGTTTAGCGGATGATCCCGATGTCACAAAGAATGTCATGACATCGATGATCACGCCGGCAACTCATGTGAACCCCGATTCTTCCGATTTCCAAAGCAAAGGGAGGTATTCCGGTTCTCAAGTTGAGCAAATAACAAGAACTTCCTCAAAGAAGTATAGAGCAAAATTTGCTGGTTGTTCAAAATGCAAAAGGACACCAATGGTCAAGAAAAGGAAAGCTCCTGAACCTGCAAAGCCTGAACAAGCTTCTGATAAGGCAGATGATGTTGATGCTGCTGACAAAGAAGATGCCTCTTCAGCAGAGGAGAGCAACTAATTAAGTTGTTGTGTTGCCTTCTTTATTTGTTTTGTATTCTATCTATTTCCCTGTTGCTGTTATTTGTAGTCTGTTCTTTTTGTGTCCATTTGTTCTTCCTTTTGGATGACTGTAAACATTGTCCTGAACAATGATGTATCCCTGTTATACTTGCTGGTACTTAACTACTTGCTGGTATATTTCTTTTACTGTTGACTCTCTTTCAATAGTCTGGGGAATTTGTATGGTTTCTTTGGCCCTTTATGGCTAAAAAGGGGGAGAAGAAATACTGTGGGAAGTATTAATTCTTGGGAAACTGTATGGGGGAATTATTTTGCCAGTTTAAAGTTTGGTAAAGTGGTTTGGTAAAGTGTATGTGGGGGCAACTATGGGAAAATTATGGGATTTTGTATGGGTAGAATTTATCTTCTATTAGTTCTAGGTACTTAAAGCTTAGGAAAGCTTAGAGAAATTTAGAACTAGGTAAATAGTCTTCTGCTGCATTTGTACTCTGGTAGGTCTAGTTGTTTTAGCCAAAAATGTGCCAAAGGGGGAGTTTGTTAGTGTTTTAAGTTGGCATCAATTTTGGTAAAACTAGGCTTTAGAAATGTCATGATAAATGTCATTGACATTCAGAGATTGAAGATAAATCCTACTGGACAAGGATGGCAAAAGCATTTCAAGGAAGCTAAAGTCCTGGAAATTGCAAAATAGTCGATGTCATAATGATGTTATGACATTCTGACATTCTGCTGAATCGCTTTTTTCGAGATTTTTCAGGAAGTTTGTTGAGCATTTTATTTATGCTTTTCTGGTATTAGAAAGCATGCTCACGTGGCTGCTAGGTTAATCTTAATTAAACCTAAATTGGTTGTGAAACAAACCATGTTTTTAGGAGAGAATTAAGTGAACCCTAGCTATCTTTATGGAAGCCCAATACTGAAGATTCAGAATTGCTTCTATATAAAGAATTCAACCCTTATTCTAAAGCAACGCCTCTGGATTCCATTGAAGACATTGAAGGCTTTTGTTTGTGTACTATTAAGGTTAGTAACAGTTGGTATTGTATAATTCTAGTTTCTCTTGTGAGCCAAGCAACTATCAATTGATAAGTGCATTGGACTAGGATTTGTTGTAAGGGTAGTTTATCACTCAAAGCTTTAAAGCACGAGTGTTTGTCTCTTGATTGAAGCTTTGAAGCAAGATCAAGATATTTTATTGAAGTGTGTCTTCACAATTCAATTAGTCAATAGGTTGATATCACTGCGGTGATTGAGGGGGAGTGAGTAGGAACTCAGATCTAAGTAGGACTTAGATTGAAGTGTCATTGGGTAGGGATTAAGTGAGGAGTTGTAAACGGGCGAGTTTAACTCTGAATTGATACTACTAATAGTGAATTTCCTCCCTGGCTTGGTAGCCTCCAGACGTAGGTTTGTTAGAACCGAACTGGGTGAACAACTTATTGTGTTATTTACTGCTTTCTATATTTACTGTGTGAATTGTCAAAGCAGTGTCAGATACTGTGTCATAACATTCTCTGTGACATCAAGTATCTGCTGCCAGAAATTTCAGTATGATTAAAATCGACTCTCTCACATATTACTTCTTATTCTCTCCCTAACTTAAATGTTGGAGTGCTAATCTTATAAGTTAATTTCATTTCCACCGTATCGGAAACAAATTCACCATAGCAAGACATTATTTTTTCATTTAATTAATTATTTTTAATTCCTAACTAAACAATATGATTTGTTAGTATTATTTGAGATTATGGTAGAATTGCATTTCTATTTTGTTTATATATAACTCTCATGTATCATGTATGTGAAACCTTTTCATATCATCAAGAAAATATCCAGTCTTTTATGAATTTTATCCGAGACTTTTTTAACACCATAAATTAAAATTAATCTATTATAAATCTATAAAAACAGAAGTACCTGGAAAATACCACTATACCCCAGCTTAAAAAATTCCTATTTAGTCTGTTTATTAAGGGTATAATTGTGAACTCAAAAATTGCTGGCACCACATTGATTTGGGTCTGATGTGGCACTCCCACAATTTTTCACCAATTTTTCATTTATTTTTTTTTTCAATTAATCCCAGCCCATCCCTTAATATTAAATAAACTCTTTTTAAAATTATACTTTTTTAACATAGAAAACAGAAGCGTGATCATCTACTACACATGGGGAATACCAATTCATTATCCCTTGCCATCATGCTATGCCTCTCTTCCTCTTCCCCATGCCAATTTATTTTCTACATCAGAATTCAAAACCCCAAAAGTTTTTCTGTTCCATCTGTGAACTTATGTATATCCTCCTCTGTTTAACACCTTCTAACCTTTTTCATTCACGCGTTCCATTGCTACACACGTTTATTGCCAAACCTGTTTATTGCCCCCATGCCAATTCATTATTCTTCTCTTCATCAAAATTTAAATTCTAATGGAACACCAAAAGTCCTTCTCTCTTCCTTCAATTCTAATAAACCCTAAAGATGGCTTTTTTTTAACTCTGTTGAAGAAGAAGAAAAACAACGCAGAAAGAAACAATGGATTCAAATGGTTCGGGTCGGGTCATACCTGGACCCACCAATCCAATGGTAACACCTCTTCTCACGGAGCACTATCAATTCACAATGGCTTACGCCATCGAAATGGTAAACATCAAGAATGTAAGTCATCATTATTATTATCCAAATAATTCTTCATTATTATTCAATTCTTTTGTTACGTGATAATAATGTTTTCTTTTCGTGTTTGATTTGTATTTTCGTAAGAGTCCGTTTGGAGGAGAGTATACAATCTTCGCTGGTTTGGAAGAATGTGTGAGGTTTATTTCTAATTACAAGATATCTCAAGATCAGATTCATTTTATTAAGAATAATTTGCCTCATTCATGTGAGGTAAATATATAATCATAATCTGAATCAATTGCTTCTGTTTACAAGCTTTATCAAATAAGTGCTTATGTTTTAAGTTATTTCTGTTACAAAAGATTAAATAAGTCGTTATGTTTTGAATGTGGTAATTATATTGATTAAATTTAAATGATAGGATGGTTTCTTTGGCTATCTTAGAGGAATCGACTGTTCCGATGTTGAAGTGTATGCTATTGCCAAGGAACTGTTTTCCTAAGGTGCCATCGATGAGAATTGAAGGTCCATTGTGAGTACTTGCTTCCTACCATTCAATACTCTCTTTTGTTTCTCTCGAAAATTGATGTTTCTATTGTTCAGGTTGTTCAATTGCTGGAAACACCTTTTGTTAATCTAAGAATAATTTGCCTCATTCATGTGAGGTAAATATATAATCATAATCGAATCAATTGCTTTTTACAAGCTTTATCAAATAAGTGCTTATGTTTTAAGTTATTTCATTACAAAGATTAAATAAGTCGTTATGTTTTGAATGTGGTAATTATATTGATTAAATTTAAATGATAGGATGGTTTCTTTGACTATCTTAGAGGAATCGACGTTCGATGTTGAAGTGTATGCTATTGAAGGAACTGTTTTTCCTAAGGTGCCACCGATGAGAATTGAAGGTCCGATTGTGAGTACTTGCTTCCTACAATTCAATACTTTCTTTTTCTCTCGAAAATTGATGTTTCTATTGTTCAGGTTGTTCAATTGCTGGAAACACCTTTTGTTAATCTAAGAATAATTTGCCTCATTCATGTGAGGTAAATATATAATCATAATCTGAATCAATTGCTTCTGTTTACAAGCTTTATCAAATAAGTGCTTATGTTTTAAGTTATTTCTGTTACAAAAGATTAAATAAGTCGTTATGTTTTGAATGTGGTAATTATATTGATTAAATTTAAATGATAGGATGGTTTCTTTGACTATCTTAGAGGAATCGACTGTTCCGATGTTGAAGTGTATGCTATTGCCGAAGGAACTGTTGTTTTTCCTAAGGTGCCACTGATGAGAATTAAAGGTCCAGTTGCAGTGAGTACTTGCTTCCTACAATTCAATACTCTCTTTTGTTTCTCTCGAAAATTGATGTTTCTATTGTTCAGGTTGTTCAATTGCTGGAAACACCTTTTGTTAATCTAAGAATAATTTGCCTCATTCATGTGAGGTAAATATATAATCATAATCTGAATCAATTGCTTCTGTTTACAAGCTTTATCAAATAAGTGCTTATGTTTTAAGTTATTTCTGTTACAAAAGATTAAATAAGTCGTTATGTTTTGAATGTGGTAATTATATTGATTAAATTTAAATGATAGGATGGTTTCTTTGACTATCTTAGAGGAATCGATCGTTCGATGTTGAAGTGTATGCTATTGTCAAGGAACTGTTGTTTTCCTAAGGATGAGAATTGAAGGTCCATTGCAGTGAGTACTTGCTTCCTACCATTCAATACTCTTTTGTTTCTCTCGAAAATTGATGTTTCTATTGTTCGGTTGTTCAATTCTGGAAATACCTTTTGTTAATCTAATTAACTTTGCTTCATTAGTAGCTACTAATGCTGCAAGGCACCGTTTTGTTCGGGAAATCTAAAACTTTGCTCGAGTTTGGACTACGAAGGGCTCAGTTACTAAGTCTTAATGAAATAAATGCCGAATTTGTTTAGGAAGAGATTCCTTTCTTAATATTCATCCAAAGAATGTTACTTTTATGCAGGGCATGATGGTGGAATAAGTGCGTCCAAGTATTGTTATATTTGAGGCTTTGATGCAACAAGGTATTGTCAATTATACTTCAATTCGGTTTGTTTGCATGCATGGTGAAAACATGTTATTAACAAACTCGTTATCAAACTCTCAAAATTTCATTTCTATTAAGTACTATGTATGTTTAGATACTGTTGGTTCGATTGTGTTAATTAAAAATTTCTGCATTTGCCAAAGTTTTATGCTCTTCTCATAGGTAGCCTCTTTTTGTATGTCATCGACACATTTTCTTACATATAGTTTATGAGATGTATTATTGATTTGCAGTTCTAATGGTCATAAGATGCTTCTTACTATTGGAGGATAAAGATGCTAGAAACCTGCTTACGACTTTAGTTGCTAAGAATACGGCAGCAGCAGATATGTCTAAAGTTGTATGGGATTCAAGTTGAACCAGAGATAGAAGTGAAGAAGAAATATGGCTTATTCTCACAGGAGTTTCTAAGTCGCCACGGATGGCATCTTCTTGGTACAACAACCACTTGGTTCATGCTTGATATAGCATTTTATAGCCAAAATCTATTTCAGAAGGATATCTTCAGTGTAGTTGGTTGGATACCTCATGCACAGACCATGAATGCACTTGAAGAGGTTTACAAAATTGCAAGAGCTCAAACACTTATTGCTCTTTGCAGTACGGTTCCAGGTTACTGGTTTACAGTGGCTCTCATTGATAGGATTGGAAGATTTACAATTCAATTGATGGGATTTTTCTTTATGACAGTGTTCATGTTTGCACTGGCTATTCCTTATGAACACGTACTGATTATATACTAATTATATTTTCTGACAGGTACCAAATGCAAATGTCTCATTGCAATGTTTGGAGGAACTGTTTTTGGAAGAGGAACAAGATTTTGATGAACATGAGGATAGTCAAAGGGATGAGACTCTTATTCACCTGAAGTTCTAAAGTAATATGTTTTGAAGGGTTCAAGAGTAGCGGGTGTTGCTGAAGTTCACTACCAATATCTTCTATAGAAGAATGTTTTTAACAATATTTTATTAAAATTATTTATATGTATAATATTATTGATTTCATATTTTGTATGTCATATCAATATCTTCTATAGAAGAATGTTTTTAACAATATTTTATTCAAATTATTTATATGTATATTATTATTGATTTCATATTTTGTATGTCATATCAATGGTTTAGGCATAAATTGTTTTTCTATTGCAAATTATGTTGGTCTATGTTGGTCTATGTTTTAATGTAATCATTTATAATAGAGATTGAACAACATAAATGATAGATATTTGCTCTTGGAAAGAAAAAACCAAAAACCAAAAGAATGATTCAACATCATTTTACTTGAGGCACTTAAAAACAAGAAAAGTCTATCTATTAGAACAAATTTTTACAATTTTTTTTTATAAACGGGGATAAGTTACAATTATTTTCATAAATGAAAAATTAAAATTTGATAAATAATTTTATAAATTGGGATAAATTACAATTATTTTTATAAGTAGAAAATTAAAATTTGATAAACGGTTTTATAAATTGGGATAAATTACAATTATTTTTATAAACAGATTTTATACATTATATATTATGTGAATATTAACAAATTAAAAGATATGAAAAAAATAGAAATTAAATAGTTCCATGTTATATGAATATATAAAGATATGAAAAAAATTAAATCAAAACTTTAAAAATATATCTTTTGAATGAAGGTATTAATATTATTTATTTTTAATATATATAGAAATTATTTTGAATGGTCACATTAATGCGTTTTATTTTTATGCATGATTTGATTTCAAAAAATTTATGATCAATAAATTTTGAATTGAATTATAATTTAACCAATATAATTTTCTACCGACTTCTAAATATATTTGTGTATATTTTTTGAAAGGTTACATTTATATTATATAAAAAATTAATGTAGTTTAAACGATGTATTGTTAATTATAAATATATTGTTAATAAAATTAACAAAAAAGTATATTATAAATATATAAAAGGTAAAGTAAATAAGAACTCTAATGTTTATCTTAAATATTTAATTTATCATTCTGAAAATGTAAGAATAAATATTATTTTGTAATTATTTAGATTCTTATTTGACCTAAAATAAATTATTTCAATTTTTTTAAAAAGGTTAATAAAACAAAACAAAATCAATTGAGATTTGATAATTTTTTTAAGTTTATGAAATAACTAAAATATATCATAATCTTTTCAAATTAACTTTATATTTAATTTTAATTCGATATTTTAACAATATATCTTTTGAATTGAGACATTATTTTCATTTATTTTTATTATACTTATATGGAAATTATTTTGAATGGTGACATAAATATGTTTAATTTTTATGTATGATTTGATTCTATAAAATATTATGATCAATAAAATTTGAATTCTCTTTTAGTATTATAGGTTTGATACTGTTTCATATTGTAGCAATATTATATACATTAGAATATATAAAGATATGAAAAAAATTAAATCAAAACTTTACAATATATTTTGAATGAAGGTATTAATATTATTTAATTTTAATATATATAGAAATTATTTTGAATGGTCACATTAATACATTTTATTTTTATGCATGATTTGATTTCAAAAAATTTATGATTTCGAAAAATTTATGATCAATAAATTTATTATTTAATTTTAATATATATAGAAATTTTTATACATAGTTTATTAATTTTTGACGGGGTACAGTAAAAAATTAATAAACTATGTAAAATTTAAAATTTATAAATATCATCTAATAAGAAGATAATAAACTTGAAATGTAACGAGAAGTTGTGATACATTGTAGGATGTAATATAGTTTTAGAATTAACTCATTTGGATTCAACTGAGTTTGTTAACACATTTACAGGTAGATGTGAATGTATCTATGAGATAGCAGCCGTAGACTGTTCATTTTAATGTTCATATTTTAAAAAATTTATATTGCTATTGTTTTATATAATTGAAGTTAGAAAATCGAATGTACGATTTATTATAAGTACATATCAATGCTTACAAAAATTAACTTATATTTATAATTATAAGAATGTTAACCGATTGGAGAATGAATTCAAACTTTATAAAAGATAATTTGGTAGACATGTAGTGTGAATCACGACTGAAAGTTGTCATACATTTTATATTTGGAAAATATGCTAATATCTAAAATTGTTTTAATAATACATTTTTACAATTAGGGTTTGTTAACTCATCGAGATTCACGGTAAAATGTGAACATATAACAACCAACTATTGATGGTATTTTTTAATTGTTGTCTTATATAATTGAAAATACGTTGTCATACTTAAAAATATAAGGATGTTCTATTACATGACAAGGTTAGTTCCACGTTATATGAAATTGACTCTCATGACAAAGACGGTTATTTACTAGTTAAATAAATAAAAGTTATGACTCATATATCCTCTGTAAAGATTTATCAATAAAATTATTATTTTTTATATATTTAATAATTAATATATGTAATCCATACTACATATATTATATTATATATATATATATATATATATATATATATATATATATATATATATATATATATATATATATATATATATATATATATATATATATGAAGTTAAATTTATTTTTAAATCGTAACAAATAGATAATTGTATAATATAATCATAGAATATATTAAATCCACTATAACTAAATAAATAAAAATTATGACTAATAATTGATAAAAAAAAATTCACATAGAATAATATATAATATATTAAATTGACTTATAGATGGATTATGGGAGTAATCCGTAGTGGGTTACTCGTGATTAACTTTAACAAAGTACAGAATTATAAAGATTGAAACAGAAGTCTTCCAGACATAAAGTTATGGCAATAACATTAGATAAAATAAATTAAAAATTAGAGGAACTCAGCGTCGAGTTTTTGTGTTATCTTATCGCAATTTATTGAAAAGTCTCCCACATTATCTAATACTTGCATGATGCACAAAACATGTTTCAACAGAGCAAGCCATTGCTGACTCATAAGAGCAATACCAACATAATTTACCTTATTAAATAGATAGTGTTAAGGAAAATTATAGAACCTAGCTAAAATATTAAAAAAGAACCCTCCACCTTCTATTTTTTTCTTGTAATATAATGGCTAAAATTTAACTTTCTAAATATGAATCGAATTAAGAGGGGCATACAAGTATATGCGCTCCATTTAAGTCGGTTTTGAAAAAATTCGTGAAAAATTAACATACATAATTGAAAGTAGGATTAATTATCTTGAAAGATGTGCAAGACAAATTATTATAAAGAGATCAGAATTTGTTGCTACAAAATTATTTTGTTTTTGTTAAATTTTTTCTAACGCACAATATTTATACAAATTTGAGATTGTTTTGATTGCAAACTTATAAATCTTACGGATTCTTCAAAATAATAACAAGAGGATAGAACAACATACCGACTTTACATCTTTAAAATAGTCTTGTCAGCAAAATTTTAAAGAAAAAAATGCGTACAAAGAAGATACATTATAAAATTCATAAATAAAATCTAAATTCTCTCTTAAAAATTATCGATAAAAAAGACATTATTTTTATTTTATAAGTAAAATTATATTAAGAAGCGCAATAGGTGCTAATCTAATACAAGAAAAAACACTATGAACCGAACCATTATTTTAGGGTATTACGGTTTTGTTTGGTAAAAATAATGGTTGGATGATAAGTTAGCTTATGGTTGATAGTTTACGACTGATGGTTGATGATTGATAACTTATAGCTAATGACTAATGGCTGGCGACTTAGTTGATAAGTTAAGTGAAATGTTTGACAAAATTACCGGTTCAATTAATTAATAAACTAAAATGACATAGAAGACGTTTAATATATAATTATTTTATTTTAAATTAACATAAATTATAAAGGATAGTAGTGAATTTGAGATAAAATAATAAGGGTAAAAATGGAAGAAAATATGATAAGTTATAAGTTAAATCACTATTTCAAATAACGTCTAAAAAATAAGCTATAAGTCAGTAAAATAACTTATAAGCTCGTGATAAAAATTGTTATCAAATAAATCTTTTATTATCGTATGAACTTATAAATTATAAGCTATAAGATATAAACTCAAAAAATAAATTACCAAACAAAACCTATTTCTTTAGCATAAACTCATTTATTACTGAAACCCAAATATTTGATTTATCTCAAACTTCTTTTGATAACAAAGAAAATTAATCACAATCTAACACTTTAATTAATAACACTTTAATTAATAACAAAGTATCACTACCATTCTACATCTTATTATATTATCGGTAAATCTTAATATCTTTAAATAAAATATGTAAATTTGAATTTGTATTTATATGTACTCGAAAATGATAAACCCTAATCACAACGTATTTTATCTTTATAAATAGAGAAATAATATTTTGACACTGTTTTTTAACACTTACATGATAAGTGTATATATACAAGATACTAATTTCATTTTTTCAATACGTGTATATTTTGATTTTTGTACCAAGCTGTTTCTTTTGTTGTAGGCTATGATGTAAGCTAGGGTGTAGAGAAAATTGGTGTAAAAATAACACACCTCTTATAAATATTTAAGTTGAGTATATATTATTGATAAACTAATGAAAAAAATTGATACATGTATATACAAAAAACAAAACAAAAGAACAATAAGAATAGAAAAAGAAAAATGAAAAAGCACACTAACTTGGACTCTTGTCACATGCAAAGGAATATATAGGGCACCACTTTCCTTTGGCATTATTCAATGAATTATCAAATTATTTAAACTTTAGAGAACATTACTACTATAAGCAACATCACATTTCAAATATAAAACAATAAACCATTTGATTAAAGATCGAATCAAACTTTACGAAGCATCAAGCAGTAATTGTTTATATTTGTTAACTTTCCCTTTTTAAAGAAAAAGTTAATATTTAATCAATTAATATTTTCTCTTTTAGTAATTTAATTATATGTTGTCTTTTATTTCTTTGACATGTTGTCCATGTACAATGTTCTTAACTATTTTTTTTTAGGCTTTACACAATGCTCTGAAATGTTTTTTTAAATGGTAATATACTTCGTTAATTATTAGATAAAATATGAACATACGTGTGATTGCAATTTAGTAAAAGAAAGTTAAAAAGTCATTCAAGACATGATAAAAAATAAAGTTAATATTTTTCGTTAATATTTATTTTTTAGTAATTTATTAATATGTTGTCATTTATTCTTTCTTTGACATGTTGTCTCTATACAAAGCTCCTTTTAAGTCTATGTATAATGTTCTGAATTAATTTTAATATCCAATTTTGTAATTAATTAATTCAAAAAAATTAATTTTATGGTAAGATCAACGTGTATTGATTGTTACAACATAGAGATTATTAGATAAATAAGTATTTCAAGGTAGTAAAAAAGTTAAATAGTTTCAGTCATTATAGACTTTTTAAAAATAAAGTATTAATAAATATTTTCTTTCTTACTAATTTATTTATATGTTGTCTTTTATATCTGTGACATGTTCCTTTACATGGCGATGAATTATTTCCTTTTAAATTATTAAATAAATATGAGCCTACACGATTGCAATTTTAATAAAAAGAAATTATAGTATATATTTACTTTAAACATTAAAGTAAAGTCTTTTTTAAGAAAATGTGTGAGAGTAATTTTTCAAATTATAAATCATTTAAAAATAAAATTATTATAGAATATTATAATTTTAAATTTACAATAACAAATTAAATCTAAGTTTGAATAACGAAATCACGAATTTTAAAATCACGAATAATAATTGATCATGATGTTTTCACCGTCTAAAATCTTTGTATTAGATTAACCTCCTTGATTTTTGGTTTGATTATTTGCAAAACAAATTTTAACTTGAAAAATCAATTTAAAACAAGTTTAAATTGTAGAATATAAAAATAAAAGAGATGGATTTTTTTTTTTATATAGAATTTTTACATTTTTCTTGTGTTAATTTCTTTTTCATATATATATTTAACCATAAACTACTTGATATTGAATTAAATATTTCCAATCCAAAATATTCACTAGTAATAATATCTCTAAAATTGCTTTTCACTACAATTTACATTGCTTGGAACAAATTATTCTCCAAAAACAAGTAAATAATCACTAGTACTACAAATACTAAAACTATTAAAATTACCAACAAAAAAATAAAAATCAGTTTGGATAATTATATATCGGTGGTTCTTGAATCAAAATATTTGGAAAAGATGAATGAGTTATAAGCGAAGCTCTACACAAAGGACAACTCGAACGATTCACGAGCCACGAGTCAACACACTCACAGTGAAAACAGTGATTACATACCGGCAACAGTTTCACCTTCTCGCCGTCTCTAAACGCGCTTAAACAGATACAGCACTCGGTTTCCTCCACCGCGCGGTTGGAGGAATCGGACTGATGTAATACGATAGGAAGCTTCTTGATCGCGTCGGCGTCGAGTCCTTCTGACGGTGAAGAGGAAGAGTGTTGTAATGTATGTAATGGAGTGACGTTTGGTGTAAGAAAAGCGCGGTTGCGGAAGATCCATCGCGCGCAGAGGAAGATGGCGGTGAAGAGGAGGATGATGGAGAAGACTGCGATGAAGAAGAAGATTTTTCGGCCTTTTAGGGGGACGATTTGATCTTCGGTTTCTGGATCGAAGCTCCAGTCGAATGGCTTACCGGTTCCGGACGACGACATGAGAATACGGTGGTTTGGGGAAACTGCGGCGGAGAAATGTGAAGTTGCGGTGTGAAGAAAGTGAATTGAGTTGTGAATCTATGAAATGGTGAATATATAGCAGTATTTATACTCGTTACTTTTGGCGATTACGCGTTAATTAATATATAACGTGAGGGAAATTTTGGTTAATAGAATTTTATTTATTTTAATTTCATTAAAAATATAATATCAGTAAATAGAAAAATTAAAAAAAAAGAAAGTAAATATAAAACAAATATAGTATATTAACAAAATTTGAGAGATATTTTAGAAATAATATAATTAAATAGATATTTATTTTTGTTAAATTCTTATATTTGATATCAGGATAATATAAATGCATTTTGTATTTATATTTGGGTCGTATATAGTTTTTATTTACTTGGCTTTGTCAATTAAAGATTAAGAAAATGAAATATGTATCTTACGTTAAATTATATTATATTAAAAATTTTAAGTTAATAGTATGATATCATCAAATGGTAAATTTTAATTAGATGAGTTTATAAATTATTTAATATTTCTAATGCATATCCGTTACCTGAAAGATTTTAATTAGTTTTAAATATATTAATTAATTATATTAATCTTCAAACTATCAAGTAAACTAATGGGATATGAATGAATAAGATCTGAATTAATTGAGTGAAAAAATAATGAAATATGATAAAAATTGGTTAAATTTGTTTACAGTTTATATTATTGAATATGGATTTTTTTTGTTTAGAATCAAGAGTAAAAAATAGTTATTTTGATACAAAATAAAAATTTAAAGAAAAAATAAGAATTTTAAAATATAAAAATAATAAATAAGTTCTAATATTTTATTATAATGAAATCTGGAGAATTAATTATCTAATTCAAAATATCAAATAAAATGTGATGTGGGAATAATTTGACTATAGACTTTTGGAGATTGATTCCAAAGTCATTTCTATGATAAAAAGAGTAAAATATCTTTTTGTATTTAAATTTTTTATTTAGTTTTAGTAAAATATTTTTTTCCAGTTATTTAGATTTGAGATTAATTTCCCATATTTTTATATTTGTCATTTAAAAACGAATACTAATTAGAATAAAATACTTATAATTATTTAATGATAATAATAGTTAAAGTACTGTGTAAACAATGGTTAGACAAACTATGTTGATTTTTTTAATGATGATGATTAAAATGTATAAACTTTTTTACATGAACATATAATAAAAACTCACTACTAGTGCTTTTTTAATTTTTTAATAAAGCTTCAATTTATTAAAGAAAAGGAAGTACATTAGGACAAAACCCATTCAATTAAGAGCAATAAATCTAAAGAAAGACTAATATAGTCCGTTTCTTAGATCGTGTATAATGGGGGTGTTGATTTTTTTTCAATAGTTAGATATTTGTAATGAGGTGTCTACAAATGGAGACTACAACCCTTATAAATAACTTTAAGATTATATTTTAGTTTTTAATATTCTAATTTAGCTCTTCATCAAATTAGATATTGATTTATGATATCTACACAATAATATTACTTTTCATAATATTTATGCTTTTAGCCACGGACTTATTATTAATTAAACAACTACGATTTTGGCTAATTACATAATGGCCCTAACACATGTAAATAATATTTGTGACCCAAAAACTCTAAGAATCTCCCACTAGTCACATATGTAATCATACACATGAGTTAGACCGTATGAGCTCAAAATTCGCCATTATATTCCTTAAGTATATCTAAATTATTTCGTCCATTAGTCATGCCAACATACATAATCAAGGTGATTTTCGTTATATCATTCATAATTAAACCTATCAATGATAACCAAATAGTGACACAATTAGATGACATAGTTCCATCATGAAATGTGCAGCATAAATATCACATGAAGTTAGTATGTATATGTTGATTTTCAACTAGTCATACTTTATTTTAGTGAGATCATTCAATAACTTTATTGTACAAAATGTAAACTAATGAATATCAAACTTTATTAATTTGGATGAAATCCAAAATTGTAGTATGCATACATAATACCAAAATATAGAACATAAAATTCATAATTGACTAACTCCCACTAAACCAAATGCTCCTCTAACGGTAAAACATCCATGTGAGCAGTGTGCTCATGAAAGATCTTGGGTGAAAGACCTTTTGTAACAAAACCGCAACACTGAATGAACCGTTACAGAAGTTCTGAAAGAAGAAGTGAATAAATTGAAAGAAGGATATCGGAGCACCATACTTGAGTATATTTCTAGTGAAAATATTTTTATTATAGGTAACCCCTTCCATTCTCATCTGTTAAGTACTTGGTTGCTTATTATCCTCTCATTTACTTTCCATGTCTACGCGAGCGTGTTTTCTGTTCATGCATTTTGTTGTTGTTCGGTTATGCTTGTGAATCGGCAAGTGAGAATAGAAAGTGTGTTGAGATAGATGACAATATCATCATTGTTGTTCGGTTTGGAGTGTTCATATAATGATATTGACGCTAGGGATGGCAATGGGAAGTGTATGGACAGGGTACTATAGTACTCGACCCTATACCCGCGATTTGAAAAAATCGACGTACCCGAGCTCAAATGCACGTAGGCACCAATGTTCATACTCGTGCCCATACTCTATATGTACCTAGGGGTGGCAAAATGGGCCCGGCTCGTTGGACATGCCCGTTTTGGCCACACTTTAGTGCAGGACGAGCTAAGAATTTAGGCCTCCATCCTCTAATGTGACTGCTCCGCCCCGCTCTGTTTTATCCACGGGCTTTTGCGGGCATGAGCATTTGCATAAAATTTTGCATTTGTGAGCTTAAAGGTGCAATGCCAGCGGGCTCTTCCCGCCTGCACTCACTTTTTTGCAGGGGCGAACTTTGGTTTTAGGCTCTCATCCTTAACTATGTCGGCCCCCGCTCTGTTTCTTTGAGGGCTTTTGTGGAGCGAACCTAAACGGGGAGGGAATGCCTGTTTGCCACCCTTATATGTACCTCAATACCCATACTCGTACCCGTTACCCATGTTTATAATAAAATTCAATCAATTAATTACAAAATGTCATATAATTTTAAGTTTTTTTAACAATACTAAAAAAATTTATGGATGTTATTGTTGAGTTAAGAAATAAATAAACACTTTTATTAAAATGTGTATTAGTTTAATAGCGATATATTTTTTATTTATTTATAAATGTGCCTTTTTATATACTAAAACAAATGATATTATACAAATATGTACTGTGGGCATATGGGGGTGGGTAGTAAGGTACTCATGCCCATACCCGTTTATTTTAATGGATAATTACTCGTGCCCGTATCCATACCTATTTTGTGGGTTTTTATCCTACCCGTTGTATTGAGTAGTATTGAGGATTTGTTGTTGTTGTGTAGATTTTGGTTTAGAAACAAGAATAAGATAGCAGTTACGCTTTTTTATCGGATGGAAAAACTGAAATTGTGAGAAACCAAGAAGAGGATTCGTGAAAACTAGAAAGTTGTTGTCGCTTTTCACTAACAGAGGAAGCATATGACTTTTGTTTAGTTAATCATTTTTAATTATCTTTCTTAATTCATATTTCTTTACTTGATAAAAATCACACCAAATAAATATTAGCTTTGTTGTTTTGTTTGATTGCTTGGTTAATTCTTGATAACACGTTCCTTAAAAGGTTCCACGAAGCGATTAATTTCTTTTTTAATTGTTTTATGTTGAATTAGACTTTAGAAACAACCTATGCATGGTAACATAATTAGGTTAAAATTTCTCCCATCATAAACTCAACTTTAAGTCAATTTATTGCATGACAGCATTAGGGTTTTAGCCCCCCTTAGACTTTTCTTTTGCATCATTTCTAAATAAAATTAAAATTTCTTTCCTTAGCCAAAATCCAAAAACACTTCATAATTAAGATGTGAGTTATACGTCATTGAGCCTTAAGCAATGGAAGAGCATGATGCGGTGTATTCTTACATTACACTTCTTTTCTATTCATAGACTTTAGTGCAACTCATATCACAAATATCTCTCCTAACTAAAACACAAACCAAAACTAAAACTTTTTGCCACTTGACTTCTATCTCTTTAAACCTTTTCAAAAGGACTTGTTATTTCTGTTCTACCGCGATACAGACCGTGCCTATTGCTAGAACGTGAACGTTAACATCCTCCACTAAAAAACACCAACAAACTAACATTTTTTAGAAGAAGTACGGTGTTATGATTCCTTTCGGGGATACGTAGGTATTGAGTTTCAAAACTCGAACGAACGTAATAATAAAAATATTTTTTCCCTTTTAAATCATTCATGCATTTTCTATAGCAAAGCATAGTTTTAGATAGATACACCCTTATAAACAAACAATCAAAGTGGATCTCGTTGAGTACAAAAGATACGAGGGGTGCTAATACCTTCCCCTTGCATAACCGACTTTCGTACCCTTTCTCTTGGTCGCAAGACCGTCTTATCATTCCTATTGTAGTTTTCTCAATATTTGCATTTTCTACGGTATAAATAAAGTTCAATGGAGGCTCTGTGTTTTTTGCCGACTACTTCACCAACAAAAAGTTGAGGTATGATGTAAAGGCGTGCCATGTTTTATTTGTTTTAAAAATATAAACCACATATTATCCCTCTATTTTTAATATAATCGAGGAAAAAATTTTACGACACACTTTGAATTCCAACTATTGCAGTTTATTAATAATAGACAGATAAAATAAAATGACCCATCCTTTCGGTTTCCTTAATAATAGACAAATAAAATAAACAGATTTTACTATAAAAGCACTCGTTAAATAGATTTTACTCTAAACCTAACATATATGTAGCTTCCCCAAACTCATATGTAACATTCTTTGGGATTAATTGCAAGACATAAAAATATACAATGTTATGTGTTCTCCTATCTAGAACAAAATATCTTTCATGTCCTTACAATCTATCTCACATAATGGTGTTGATGTTGTTGTATTTTAGAATAACATTCTTATGTTGTCAATCAATGAAAACAACATTGTTTTCCTCAATTAAATATATTGAGAAATTTATTCATAAACATGCCATAAATTGCACACAAAAAATGGTTCATGGTAAAAAATGAAATAAAAACATGACATGTTACTTTTAATTCTTCATCATTTACCATTTTTTTACTTCAATCTTATTACCTAGGTTTTTTCTAAAACTGAGGGGTTTACTTTTGTTTTTTTTATATTTAAAAAATAAAATACTTTCCCCCTTGGCTTTTAACAAAACTGAGGAGATATGTTACATAGCTATAACAACAAATCTTTATCATCCATTCATAAAGAAACAATACTCAAGATATTGCCAATACATCAATCCACAACAATCTACGTCCACCACTATATATTTTGTTCTTTTTTTTGTGAAAGCATTTGCTCAAGATAATGAAATATTTGCGTCAAATTAAAAAATGTTGGAAAAGCTCTCTATGATGGATTGCAAGTGCAGGAAATTATTCTTGATTTAAGTTAAGCAAAGAAGAGACTTCAACCTTTGAAAAGATTAGAAGTTGATTCTTGATTCAAGATATGCAACAAAGTCTGGAATAACCACAACAATGATGAATTTTAATATTCCATGTAAACAATATAATGTTTAAAAAAAAGCTTATTCACCCCAATTTTTTATTTAAATCGAGGGGTGAACATATCTTACCTAAGTTTTTGTCAAAATTGAGAGGATAATTTAGTGTGATTATTTAGAATATTGATCACCGTCCTTAAACAAATCTTTTTCGTCTATTTCATAAGTATCAATGCTCAAGAAACTTCCATTAATGAACCACATGAAACCAACAAACATCCATTTTAAAAGCATTATGGATATCAATAATTGTTAATGAAACATATAACATGAAAACTTTAAAGCGTAAAAAATTTAGTAAAGTTCTATACGATGGATTGCAAGAGCAAAAAAAAAAAAAAAGGTTTTGTGTTCAATAATCATATAATCATATATGATAATTATATATTTACTTTATTTAACTAATCCTTTTTTTGTTTGTTTTACATATAAGCAAATGAGTGCAAAAGGCATTTGAAATATATTGCACCCAATATTTTCGCTTCCTCAATATTTCATGAAACGAGGATCCAACATCTGATCTTCACTAACAGTGATGACGATGAGTCGAATTAAAAATTTATTATATATTTTTATAGAAATATTCTATGTAAACAATATAATATTATGGATAAACAATTAATTTATTAATATTTTGTAGTTTGTAACGAGTTTTAAAAAAAATAAATCTTACCCCTCAGTTTTATTAATAAATTGAGAGGTATGATGCGCTAGTTTTAAAAATAATAAAATTGCAGATGTTGGGTGTGATAACTGATTTTTTCAAAATCTTTTATTTAAAACAATGAAGTCGCCACCTAATTTTATTTGTTCATAAAGAACGAGAAAATATAGATAAAATCCACGAAGAAGGATAAGGCGGTCTACGAGATCAAAAGGTATGGATTCAGGAGTCGGTTATGAAGGGGAAGATATTAGCACCCCTCACATTCATCATACTCAATGGGAACCGTTTAGTTCGTGTATGTTTACGTGTGTTTATTGCTTTATAATAATAGAAGAAAAAGGATCTTTATTTATGGATTTTTTTAACTCACCAAAGACATCGCATCTTGTGCCTACGTACTCCCTCGTGCAATGGGAAAGTCAGAGTTCCGTAGTTCCTCTTGAAAATGTTTAATTTGTTTATGTTAATTTTATACGAAAAATCTTGCATTAGACATTTCAAATGCTTGAAACTTGACTTGTTTATTTTATGTGAAAAGCTAAGTCTTCGTTCGTATTTGAAATGGCTATTGCACACTCTTTGTAAGAAAAGAGTTTGATGGTCGCATATGAACGAAAAAAATATTTGAGTGGATTGAGTTGATTTTAAGTGGGTGAAAAGTACCGAACAATAGTACTAGCGTCATACGATTCAAATAATAGAAACCAGAGGAGCTCAATGCTCAACGAGTCGTCTATCATCTCAAAAAAGTTTTCTTATGAAAAAAAGTGAAGTGAAACAAAGTTCGCGTTATTAAGAGTCTTTAAACAATTGGTCTAGCGTCCAACGATTTAAAAAGACTCGGAGTTTAATTGGCACAAGTTTTTAAACAATTGGCCTAGCGACCAATGATTTAAATACTCGAATTTGATTGTGAAAAAAGAATTTTTGAAAAGGCACTCGATGTTGGATCGAGGTTTGTAACTTTTTAATTATGAATGTGTTTTAAGGTTTGGTATATGGACCAAGAGAAAATGAATCGGGTTATGATTAATCAAGTATATAGACTTAATTAATCTCGTGAGGATAGGTGCTCCTATCCCCAACTTTGAAACCCTTGTGCATGGATAATTGGTATGTGGACCAATGTTTATTCGGGTTATGGTTAATCGATGCAAATTAGGGTTTCGACTAACCTTGTGAGAATGGCCATGCACATTCCCAACTATGAGACCCTTGAGGAATTTGACATATGAGTCAAAAGGAGGTAATGCGATCGAATGTATCAAGTGTGTGAAGTGTACAATGGTGAATAATTCATACAAGTATATAAAAGACGAGTAAATAGTTAAGCACATAATACACGTCCAAATCTTTTAAATAATTATTAGAATAACAATTTTATTTTTGATAAAATTAATTAAGAATTTAATCAATAATATCAAATAAAATTATCTTAGACTAATAATTATTTAATACAAAACAAAGTCTATTTGCTTATGTAAAATAAAAGTTATTAAAAAAATAATTGAAAAGAGGTAAGGATTTAGAGATGACATATTTTGAAGCTAGATTTGGGGGTGTAGATAAGAAGGGGAATCACATCGTGTAGGCTTGGGATGTTTGGTAAGGCGTAAATAATCGGCTAAGCTCATTGTATCGGATAAAAGCCGGGTAGAAGTCCCTACACCACACGAGATACAAACAAAACCAACAATGCGGAGAAGCTTACAAAGCTCAAATATTAATTATTGAACATTGCACTTTATTAAATTAAATTTAGAATACATTTATGTAGGAATCGACTCTAAGAAGGAAACTGATATATTTGTGTTCATACGCATTCAAAAGTCAAATTGAATTCCAAGTTCGAAATCACAACACAAGGAGGATCATTACAATATAACTTATTTATTTACAAAAGTATAAAATC
Source organism: Vicia sativa (assembly GCA_021764765.1). NCBI lineage: Eukaryota > Viridiplantae > Streptophyta > Magnoliopsida > Fabales > Fabaceae > Vicia > Vicia sativa. The sequence goes on along the minus strand of CM038795.1, from coordinate 159,872,404 downwards.
AAAAGTAATATGTACATAATTATATACTTACATTACTAAATATAAGAATAAAAATACTAAGTATTTTGTATATTTATAAATACATTACTAAATATTAAATAGAAATAGTAATTTAATATTAAAATGCTAATGAGCAAGTATAGATGTGCTAATTGAAAGTGAATGCTTGAACAATCCTTGAATGTCTTCACAAATAACAAACTTGTTAGTATCATAAGTGTGGGACAAAAATGAAATGACATGACATGAAATTGCAACAAATTAGAACGTGGTTAGTAATCAAGATTATAAAATTGAATGAAATTTGCATCAATGTGACATGAATGAACATCAAATTATCAAACAATTACCATGATTATCGATTTACAAATTAATCAAAAAGTTGGAAATTCATGCCATAATTTAACCCAAAATCGAAACATAGAAAGTTGATTTCGAAACAAATTAAGATCAATAAAATCCGGGCAGCAGCTAGATACAATTATTAACGCCCAAAAACTCAATCTTGAAAGTGTTCAAAACAAATGAAAAATGCAACGATGGGAAACAAACGGCTGCCCCACAATTTCTCGATTAGATTCACGCAAATAAACACGGCATCATCATTAAACCATTATCGAAACTAGAAATCAATCTTTACTCACAATTAAACTCAACAAAGTGATGCTAACATTCGAATGTCGAACACAACTAATGCGGTTCGGACTTCAATCAAGAGTAATAATAAAAGTGGTGTCAACAACCAACATTTTGATTAAGATTCACCCTAAAAAGAAAGGAACACGCATGCCGCCCTCATAGTTTCTCGGTTATATCTTGCGTGGATAAACGTGATGTAGACATCAAATCAGCATCAAAATAGTAGTATAATAACAGTTTAAGTATATTGTGCAAAAACAATATATTTTAATACATTTTATTTAATAAATTTTATTTTTTTAAAAAAATATAAAAAATATGTAGATATAATTATATATAAAAAAGAGTTATTTGAAAAACAAGTAAAATCTATAAGAAAGTTATTATTTTTTAATAGTAAAAACTATTATTTTCAACAATATTATTTTTTAAAATCACTATTATTAAAACAGTATTATTTAAAAAGAAATTGAAAATAGTACAGAAAAAAATATAATAAAAAATAATATAAAAATATTATAAAAATTTATATGTATTAAAGAAAAACAGTATTTAGTTTTATGTTTATGAGTGTTTATAAAAAACAGCATTATGCTTTAAGTGTTTTTAAAATTTTTATAAAACTTTTAAAATATAATAATCTATTTTATAAAAATAGTACTATGCATTATGTATATTTAAAAACAATATTATGTATTATGTATATTTCAAAAACATTACAATAAAATATATTAAAAGCATTTATATTTTGTCCGAGGCCTAACTCTAAACAAATGTTTTGACACACTGTCGTCCTAGTTGAACACCTAGTATATGTTTATGTCTGTGTGTTTCCAACTGTTGAATTATAAATTGCATTTGGAGATGGGATTAGCCTGTGGTAAAATGCCGACGTGTTAAGCCTCTCGCATATAAAATTGTGACCCCATTTTTTGCAAGGGGACCAGTCCCCTCGCAATTTGCATATTTGTAATGGGTTTTTGACATTTGTGAGGGGTTTATCCTCTGGCAAATTTTATTTTTTCTTGTGGTGCCCATACCCGCCACCGCTACTTCTTTCAAACAAGATGCCGAGAATAAATCTGAAAAGTCTCCTTTAGTGGTTTGTCCTCCAACCATTTAGCTTTCCAAAATGGTGTTTTATAACCATTACGAATGATAAACTTACAATTTAAGATAAAATGTTCTAAAGAAAAATATTTTACCTTAATAATTGTTGAAATATTAAATTAGATTTGTTAAAACTATTAGATTAGATTAGATTTGATTTAATATTTAAATATAATCTAAGTTGTGTAGACCCAAGCCCATTTAGGGTTGTATATAAATAGTCCTAGTCTGTATCATTATTTGTACAATTCAATAACACAAATCCTTATTTCCTTTATTATTCTCTCTTTCTCTCCTCACTAAAAGTGCCTCACGCACTAACAAATTAGTATCAAAGTCTGGTTGGCTCAAACTTGTACACGGTCGTGGATAGCGTCCCGCATGCAAGTTTGAGGGGGAGCATTGTGGACTCACACTTGAGGGGGAGTGTTGGAATACAAGAAAAGTGTGAGTAGTAGGGAAAATAGTCTCACATTGAAAGATAATGTGGTGACTTAAAGAGTATATAAGTGGGAGAACCCACTCCCCTATGACCTTAAGGTTTTAGGGACAAAGTGGTGTTTTTCTCACAAATGTTCCTAATCCTACACTATATATCAATGCTCCTAAATCTTCCCCAACAATTGGTATCAAATTCGGGTTGGCTCAAACTTGTACATGGTCGTGGGTAGCGTCCCACATGCAAGTTTGAGGGGGAGCATTATGGACTCACACTTGAGGGGGAGTGTTGGAATACAAGTCAAGTGTGAGTAGTGGGGAAAATAGTCCCACATTGAAATATAATATGGTGACTTAAGGGTATATAAGTGGGAGAACCCATTCCTTATGACCTTAAGGTTTTAGGGACAGAGTAGTGTGTTTCTCACAAATGTTCATAATCCTGCACTATATATCAATGCTCCTAAATCTTCCCCAACAATTGGTATCAATTTGAAACACAATGTTGATGGTTCGATAGCAAGACATAAAGAAAGATTAGTAGCTCGAAAGTTTCTTCAAAGAGAAGGACGTGACTACTCTAAAGTATTTGCTCCAGTAGCAAGATTGGAGACTATCCAACTAGTAGTAGCATTGGCATGCAACCAAGGCTGGTCGAAATTTCATTTACATGTGAAATCAACATTTTTGAATGGTCCTTTAGAAGAAGAGGTTTATGTCACACAACCTCTTGGGTTTGTGATTCAGAAGGAAGCGAGTAAAGTATATAAGTTGCATAAAGCGCTCTATGGTCTCAAGCAGGCACCTAGGGCATGGAACAAGAAGATTAAATCATACTTATTCGGATTGGGATTTGTCAAATGCAAATCACAGTATGGTGTCTATGTTCAGGTTGTAGCACAAGATATAACAATCATCTGCTTATATGTTGATGACTTGCTAGTAATTGGAAATAGTTTGCATAACTTGTCGAAGTTCAAAGAGCTGATGACGAAGGAATTTGAAATGTCGGATCTGAGAAAATTGTCTTATTTCCTAGGCATGGAGTTTCAAATAACGAAGCAAGGTATGGTGCTACATCAAAGGAAGTATGTCAAGGAGATACTCAAGAGATTCAGAATGGATGATTCGAATCCTGCATCCTCACTTGTCGAACCAAATATGAAGTTGGAGAAGAATGGAGAGAAAGACAAAGTTGATGTAACTTTGTTCAAGAAAATTGTGGGATCTCTTAGGTATTTATGCAAAAGTCGACCTGATATAGATTTCGCTGTCGGATTAGTAAGTAGATATATGAGTGAACCAAGAGTGTCACATATGAAGGCTGCAAGAAGAATCTTGAGATATCCGAAGGGTTCGATAAACTGTGGAATACTATTTCGACTAAATTCTGAGGATAAAGAAGCAATAGCTAATTTTTTTTCCAGATGCTGATTGGTGTAGAGATAAGGAAGATCAAAGAAGCACAACTGGATATTTCTTTCAAGTATTTGGTGCTCTAATATCATGGTGTTCTAAAAAGCAACTTGTGGTGGCATTGTCATCTTGTGAAGCTGAATATATAGTAGGATCCTATGCTGCTTGTCAAGCAATTTGGATCAAATAAGTACTTGAAGAAATGACTATCGAAATGAAGAAACCGTTGGTGTTGCAAATCGACAACAAGTTAGCTATAAATCTGGCGAAGAATCCATTTCTGCATGGAAGAAGTAAACATATCGAAGACATGTTTCACTTCTTGAGGGGAAAGGTAAATCAAGGTGAACTTGAAGTTAGACATTGCTCAAGTGAAGCACAATTGGCCGACATCTTTACCAAAGGATTGAAGATTGACAGATTCCTGACTTTGAGAAAGAAATTAGGAATAGTTCAGATTGACTATTTTTGAGGATGTTCGACAACTTGGATTATAGGGGTGTGTTGAAATATTAAATTAGATTTGTTAAAAATTAGATTAGATTAGATTAAATTTAATATTTAAATATAATTCAAGTTGTGTAGACCCAAGCCCATTTAGGGTTGTATATAAATAGTCCTAGTGTGTATCATTATTTGTACAATTCAATAGCACAAATCCTTATTTCCTTTATTATTCTCTCTTTTTCTCCTCACTAAAAGTGCATCATGCACTAACAATAATATCCATCCACCATGTAGAACAAGAAGAAGAATTTCTTTTGAAAGCGTCACCACAAAAAACCTTTATCGACAAGACAAGTCACCATACCGAGCTTTCAACACATTGTATCATAAATTATCTTGACCTTGAAAAATTCTCCACCTCCATTTGTTAGGCTACATTAAACTCCGCCAAATTTGTTATGCCTAAACCTCCCTCACAAAAGATAAGTTAATAACATTCCAACCTACCCAATAAATCTTCCTCTTCTCCTCCACACCCTCAAAGAAGATTGCTTTGAATTCTATTAAATTCTTTAACCAATTTCACCGGCATTTTGTAAAAATACATAGTAAATATAGTGAAAAAACACGTTTGTAAACTTACATTTGTATTTCATATGTTTGCATTTGAGTTTAATTTCTATTTTGGTGTTTGTATATAAATCTATAAATTTTATATTTGTAACAGAATTCTAATTTGAGATTGAAATTTAGTTATAATTTTTTTTCCTTCTATTCTCTTTATTATTTCTTATTCGTCTTGTTTAATTCATGTGCATCAATAGAGATGTAAATTATAAATTTTAATCATTATTTTTTTCAAAACTTCTTTGATGTTTATTAATAAAAAAATGGTCCCATTTCAATTTGCAGCCGGCCGGAATGTTGGAGAATTATCCATTATTCTATTATTATTAATTTAATTAAACACGTTAACACTCACACAAAACCAATGAACAACTATCAAACTCTAATAAAATAGTTACATATATGGTCAAACAAAATCTTCAACGTCATCCAAAACCACGTCCAGTTCAATAATTTGTAGATAAGATTAACATCTTCAATTTTACTGTCTTTTCAGTTTTCACGTTACGCATTTACAGTATCAATGCAATTTCTTACCTTTCACAACTTGTTTATGTTACTGAGAATTAATATTAGGAGCATCGATATAAAATTAAGGAAGTTTTGTGAGAGATACACCACCGTGAGTGTGAGTGAGTTCTATCAGGTGAGTACTGTCCACCTAAAGGTGGGTGTGAGTGGATTGCGAGAGACACACTATTTATTCATTTAAAATTTTAAAGTGATAGTTGAGTAGGTTCTTCTACATATATATATTTAAGTCTTCAAATTTCTATTCAATATAAGACTATTCTCTCACTTACTCACAATTGTTATATATTCCAACAGTTTCAATATTCACCCATTGTAAATAATATATTGGTAAAAGAATTTTATTAATTTTCTAGCAACTAAAGTTGAATGTCTAACCTCTAGAAGACACACGTACACAATACGAGATTTTTAAGATTGTTTTTTTTTAATGTTGTTACCGTACTTGTTTTCGGTCCATTAGAACTTGGTCAAAAAGATTTTATGGCTTATCCATTCTACTAAGATTTTTTTATATGTTTCGTACCAATAGATTTGATGTTACTTCCAACATTCGTCTTTTATGTCTCACAAGCTATTTTGTGTGTGGCAAAACGAATAAAATACAAAGATACTATAGATTAATTTATGTTGCATTAGCTCGTACTAATAAAGAAAAGCTATTGAGTGAGACGTTCTTCGAACATAAAATCTACGAACACCAAAATACAACAGTTGATTTGCTTGACCAAACAAAGAAGTAATGGCTGAAACCATGCTTTAGTGGATAATTTCCGACTGGGATTGTCATATTTTTACTGATTATATTTAATTATAATTTAGATAATTATTGTTAAGATTTTATACAAAATCATTTATAAAACAATTTACTTTCATATAGGACGAATCTAAAAAATAAATAACATGTAAAAAAATTCATCCTTACATAAAAAACTACTATATTAATTGACTTGTTATGTTTTGTTTTCACCTCAAATATAGATATTATGAACATTTATTTTCAAAATTGATTATATTAAAAATTCATTATTTAATATTTAATAATCATTATTACATAAAATTGAAAGTATTAAAATATTAAATAAATTAAATAAAACTATTATATATTTAATATTATAACACATAAATAAATTAAAATTTATTAAATATATACATAATTATATTTAATTTCAATTTATTTTAGTTATTCTAGTTTATTATTAATGAAATTATAAAATATATTTTTCATATTTAATATTTTTATTTTAATCAATAATTTTATGAAAATAGTATCAATACTTTTATTTTAATACTTTTTTTACATACAATAAATATATTTTATTGCATAAACAATATATACTCTATTATCATTTCAAATAAATATTTAAATGTCCATATTTATTTTAATTGTGTCTTTTTAAACTAACAAAATAAATATATTAATTTCAGTTTATTATTAAATATTAAATATTAGTTTTAATTTCTTTCTAACTAAATATCAATTTATTATTATATGTTAAAATTAATTTTAATTTATTTTTAAATATATAATATAGTTTATTTATTCAAATATATACTATGAAAATTAATGAGAATAAATTAAATTAGAAATTAATTTAAAAATATATTAATAAACTGAAAAATTCATATATTAAACTGGAAATAACTATATTAAACTGAAAATAATTATATTAAACTGGAAACTAAAAATTTATTTATTTAAATAACGTTAATAAATTTTTATAATAATAAATTAAAAATAACGTTAAATTTTTTCATAAATTTGAATAAATTTATTCACGCTAATTAATTTTTCAGTTTATTAAAATATGTTAATATATTTATTTTGAGTTTATTAATTTATATTAATTAATTAACAAATAAATTATAAGTAAATTATAAATATATTATTATGTATAGTAAACTGAAATATATTAAATAATTAAATAAATATAATTGAATAATAATAATGTAAAATAGTTAGGTAATATATACATTTGGATGCAACCTTTTAAACAAGAAAATAAAGTAGCCTAGTGGTAAGTGTTAGAGCCTTTTTTTGTTAAAATTTTAGAATTTTAACCATTACAAAAAAGAGTAAAAAAAAATTCAACGTGAAAAAAAAGTAAAATGTTAAATAAAAGAAAAAATATAATAGAAAAAAATTATAAAAAAAATATATAAAAGAAAAAGAAATTAAAAAAAGGAAAATATAAAAGAAAAAAAATATAATTGACAGCCACGTCAGCAAAAAAAAAAGCCAACACAACAGTGCCCATATCACCTATTTTGTTGACCAAATGCAAGGAAGAGGCAAAACAAGAGAATTTACAAATGACAAAGATGAATTCTGTATTTTTTTTTACAGGGTTGCTTTTGGAATTCGCTCTATACGGTAGAGGACAAAATGACTATTAACCCTATAACTTATTTACGTTTAAGTCAAACTGTCAATCTCCATATAATTAAAGTGTTGTTTGGATTGACTTTTAGAAGTCCCGGAATTAATTTTAGAGGTGTAAAATTGATTCTGGATAATTTTGAGGTGTTTGTTTTATCAAAAGTAGAATTGATTCTGCCTGCAGAATTGGTTCTACTTGAAACTAGAATTTGTAGCTTCTATCTCCATAATTGATTCTGGATGATTTTTACACTGAAATTTATTATTCAACTCACCTTTGTATAAATGTATTAAAAAATAAATCAATTCTGCTAAACTCAATTCTATTAAAATTAATTCTATCAGACTCAATTCTGTTAGAATCAATTCTTTCAATCGTCAATCCAAACACACCCTAAATAATTTTATTTTTAAGTTTTTCAATCACAAATAGTTAGTAATATATTCACTTTTCCAATAAATGTAGATTTATTTTTTTAACTTTTAGTTCAAGCAAATTGAATTATCCTCATCTAATAAATATTTTTTTTCATCCGGTTTGATTGTATTTGATGGTGAATACGAAGTTTAAATTTGATTCACCACATCTTTTATATACATTTACTAGAATATATGAAACATTAATTCAACAGAGCAAAAAGATTTTTTTTTATAAATATTTTCTATGTAACATGTTTTTTTTCTCATTTCTTATCTCATTATTCTAAAATTTTATCTCATTATTAATACATTTTTTTAATTATCTATTTAGATCTTCTCTAACTATTTTGGGTGGTAGAAGATTTTCAATTATCTCAAGTTTGGCTTTGTCAACTTCAATTTCTTTTTTCGATTCTATGTGTCTTGACTATACCTTATGTTATCATAAAATGGCATTTTTTTTAGTTTAAAATGATATTGACTTGTATGCATCTCTCTAGGATTTTTCTAAGTTATCAAGACAATTTTTAAAATTTGAACCACTTACCAGAAAACCACCCGTAAATATTTCTACTACCTCGTTAAGGAAGTCAGCGAACATGACCATCATACATCATTAGAAGGTTACAGGGGCATTGCATAGTCAGAATGACATTTCTCGATAGGCAAAAGTTTCATAAGGGCACGTGTAGGTAGTTTTCTCCTAATCATCTGGATGAATAGAAATTTGGCATGGTATTCTCGATTCTACAATGACATGAAGATTATTGACAGTTGTGACAAATTCCCGAATATACCTCTTCTTAATACAATATGAGGTATCAATTACAATTTAATTTTGGTTCGACGTTAGCTTGGGTATACCAATAAACTAAGCAACATTCTTTTGGAAGGATTCTTCATTTAAGAAGGTGTTGATAGCGGGTGTTGATAGCGAGGGGTTGAAGAAGAATATAGTTTATGTCTAACATAATATTCATAGAAAATGAAAGAATGAAATAAGAAAAAAGGATTGTGTTGCCTTGGAGCCTTACGCCTAATAGGTGCAAGCAAGAGCTACTAAGATTAAGATGCCTTATCCTCCTGAAAAATCTATGTTTCGTAAAAACATAGGACCCATACTTGTTCCAATTGTGTTTTGTCTTATTTGTTCTAAATCTTCTCTTATTTATCTTTTAAATACCTTGTTTTTGTCTTACAAATTTCTTTTGTCTTGTTTGTCTTATTGAATGATAACTTTGATTTGTGTTTTTGCACATTTAGTATAATTTTACCACAAACTTGTTTGAGATTTGTTTGGTTATCTTAATAACTTAAAGAGTTGCATTAGGGAGTTCAAAATGGAAGAGTGGATATTATAGTAAAAGTCATCATTGAGTGATATACACGAGTTCTACACAGGGGCGAGCGGATCTAGAGGGGTATATGGTATTATTTGAAATACCCTAAACATAGAGAAATTTGTCCTGATGGTATAAGCTTTGGACTCTTGTATATTATACTGAAAATGGAGAAGATCCCTTTAGATTACAACAATAATAATACTTCAAGGATCTGCCTACCTCACAATGCCATAAGAGATTAGAATGTTTTTTATTTTTGAGTTGTAATTGGAATACTAGTACATTTTTATTAAGTAATATTATCATTTTTTTGTCATTATTTTTTTGTATATTTTTTATATATTTTACTTTCATCATTGGAATATCTTGGATTTTAATCCTGGCTCCGCCCTTCTACATTTGTTGAGTGTAACACATTGTGAGTGGTAAGGTCCTCGTTTTATTATTATTTTATTGTATTAATGTTATATTGTTTTTTTTATTTGATTGATCATTGTGACACTTATTGAATTTTGTATAAAGTGATAGTGAACTAAACTTTATTTCCCATGGAACTGCTTATCTTATGGAACACTTTACAAAAATGTTAAGTACTCAAGTGAATGCCTTGAGATAAGAGCCTGTGAATCAAAGAGATGTGAGACCATATTGTGGAGTATATTCTCAAAATGATGGTGATTTTGAAATTGAGGGTGAAAGGAGACAGAGATATCATGGCGAGAGAAGGAGACAGAGAGATTATGTGAGGCATTCTAATGAATGTGAGAATAACCATGCAATCGAGGGAAGTGGAAGACAGAGAAAATATGTGATAAACCATGAAGCTTATTATGAGAGAAAATATAGTAAGAATCATGAGAGGAACCACATAGACTATCATGAAAAGTGAGAGGAGGAATCAAAGATGTAACGTTATTGTCGTCCTTGATAATTTGGAGGCCTCGTGCCAATTTTTAAAATTATCCCCAATAAACATAAAGGTAAAGAAATTATATTATATTTTAATTTTTTTTAAAAAAATAATACATTTAAATAATAAATATGAGACTCCTATTTTTTGGAGGCCTTGGGACATAGATCTTGTTGGCCGGGCCTAGGGCCGATCCTGATGTTACATATGAAGGTTGAAAAATTAAGTGCCCTTCATTTAATGATAAAAATAATCCTGAAGCATATCTTGATTGGGAGCTCAAAATGGATCAATAGTTTGAAGCTCGTGACATTAAAGAAGAAAAACGATTTTAGTTGGCTACATTGGAGTTTAATGAGCATGCTTTAATTATATGGACCAAAATGTTAAGGAGAAAAGGAGATGTGGCGCTAGGCAACTTAATGATTAGGATAAATAAAAATAAATTTTGAGAAAGTATATATATATATATATATATATATATATATATATATATATATATATATATATATATATATATATATATATATATATATATATATATATATAGTCTCATCATCAAAGACAAGTATATTAAAAACTCCAAAGGTTGAAGCAAAGGTTCCAAGAGTGTGGAGGATATTATAGGGATTTTGAGACTTTGAGAATTTGCTCCAACGTTAAAGAGGAAAACGATACTATAATTGTAAGGTTCTTGGATGGCCTAAGATATGGTATTAAAGATGTAGTGAGTTACAAAACTTTATGGAATTGAGGAGCATGTTCATAAGTTTTTCACCGTTAGACAACAATTAAGTAAAAACGTACTTATAAAAGTATTATGCAAAAAGGACTCATTATATTGGAAGGTGTTGTGTATCTTGTTGTTAATTATGACAAAATTCAATATCAATTTGTGGGGAAAATAATAGTAGCAATCAAAATAACTGGTCTGCAACAATAATAATTCTTACACAAAAAATATAACAGAATAAGGCTAGAAAAATAACGAAGGTTTGTTTACCCAGTTCGATCAAACGATCTACTCTGGGGAAGGAGCAACTCTCCAATTCACTGTACTCAGAAAGATGTTACAATAGATTACACACCTCCAGGTTCCCAAGAACAACCCTAAAGGGGCCCAAGAATTACCTATTTTCTACCCAAGTGTTTCCCAACCCCTTCGACCTTCAATATATGAATAACTCAAACCCAATGTGTAAACCAGTGTTTCCCAATTCCCAATGACCATAGATAATCCCAAAGGTTTCCAAAACATTTGTCTTCTAATGTTTCCCTTGAGAATAGTCGAAACCCTATACAATGCCTTCAAATCCTTATTCTCCCTTTTGGTACTAAGATTGTCACAATTGTAATAACAGAAGAGATACATATTTATAATAGCCAAAATTCATTAAAAAAACCATATCTCCTCAAATATTATAAATATCCTATAATATCTCTTAGACTATTATAGTTATCATGACTTACTTCATATCTTAACCATTAATTTTTTTTCAAACCAATGATTATGAATAATGTGTAATAGTTTTCTCTCTCCACATTTAATTACTCATTATTCATAACCATTGGATTCAAAAGAATTAACGGTCAAGATGTTTAGTAAGTCATGATAACTTACTTTTGGAGTAAGAATATCCCTCCTCATCTTATAATATCTCTCAGACTATTATAAATATTTATCGTATAAAATCTTTTAGAATATTATAAATATTTTATAATATATTTTTATATTTATATGATCTCCAAATTAATATAAAATATTCTAACATTAATTAATGGATCAATAAATCGAACCGACCAAACCCGATACTTTTTGGCTTCCTGATTTTTGGTAATCACGAAACATGTTTTCTTTCTCTTCATCAACAAATATTTTAAGACACATTTACAATAATCTCCACCTTGACTTTAAACCGTGTTGAAACCAATTTAACCATCAACGTTCTCTACCATGTTGAAACTCTAATCAATAACCTTGATCAAATTTAAGCAACCCTTGAATCTTGATCTCGCCACTTGCATCCACTTGTTTCCAATTACCTTTTTCTGTCTAGGTAATTTAACAAGCCTGGAAGTATGATTTTTCAACCACCCTTGACTCCACCTGTTTTCAAATGTCTCCCTGAAGGTTTTTCTTCTTTTATTTTGCAGTCCTTCAGCCACATTAAAAACATAATATTCAAGGCTAGCGTAACCTTTCCTTTGAGATGTTACAATAACTCTCCTTACCTTATCATGGGTCAAATGATAATCAGAAATCTTTGTAACCATTCCCTTGCTACTGCTAGCACACATAGTAGGAAACTCCACCTCAAACTGAGTTTTCTCCGTTATCAAAATTCATTCCTGGTGACTTCTCTTAGAACTTTATCCCCGAGGCACAAGATAATGGAACTCCTAGCCTTATCCATCATCTCGGTCTTTTGTACCTGTGTAAGAGCCGATGACATCAATGCTTCACTCTTCAAAGCATCGATACACTTCTCTTGAATTAAAATTGCTTGCATCTTAATTTTCCACAACCCGAAGTCGTTACTATAAAATTTCTCGATCTCCCATCTGCCCATGGTGCTCAATACCTCTTTGCTTCACGCTCACTGCACCACTTGTTGTGAATCTTGTTATTAATTACGATAAAATTCAATATCAATTTGTGGGACAAAGAATAGTAGCAACCAAAATAAATGGTCTGCATCAATAATAATTCTTACACAGAAAATATAACAGAATAAGGCGAGAAAAATGACGAAGGTTTGTTTACCCAGTTCGATCAAACGATCTACTCTGGGGGAGGCAGCATCTCTCCAATTCACTATACTCAGAAAATTGTTACAAGATATTACAGATGAGTTACAAGAAAATAGCCTTCACCTTCAGGTTCCCAAGAACAATCTTGAAGGTGCCCAAGAAATACCATATTTTCTACCCAAGTGTTTCTCAACCTCTTCAACCTTCAATATATGAATAACTCAAACCCAAGGTGTAAACCAGTGTTTCCCAATTCCCATAGGTAAACCCAAAGGTTTCCAAAATCTTTTCCATCTAAGATTTCCCTTGGGAATAGCCTAAACCCTATACAATGCCTTCAAACCCTTATTCTCCTTGTTGGTACCATCTCTAAGATTGTTTGTAATAATAGAAGAGATGCGTATTTATAATAGCCAAAATTCAACAAATTCATAAAAAATCATATCTGTTCGCGTTAAAAAGTGACGTACTAGAGAATTGAATCAGAATTCAGATTCTCTGGCTCGAAACGTTTTACTCTTTTGATTTGTTTATAAAGATGCCGCGAGCATCAAGCTTTATTATTTTCAACACAAGAAAAGATGATTTAATGATTATGAAAAAGGGGAAAGGTGTTAATATCCTCAATTGATTTTGATATGCTTAACGACTAGCGCAAACTAGACGTAACGCATTGGGGAGATTCTGAGTAAGGGGGTTTGTTATATAAAGGGAATAGATGGAGCACCCTAAATATATATAGTTATCTATAGCTTTATATATGAATATGTTTGATATGTTTGTGTATTTTAATTGCTATTTCTATGATTGGGAAAGTTTCTCCTTTGGATTTTAAGAAACGGTAGATTATGAGGGATCCTAGAGTTTGTTATTATTGTGCTCGCAAAGATCTGTGGATCTTCTGCATACATATCCCCTTGTGGGAATCAGAGCATTTGTAGCTCGGATCTACAGGGATCTATGGTTTATTTGGTCTGAGGGAGATAGAAATTTGCTCGGCAAGGATGAGACCTTGTGCCTATGTATTCTCAAAAGGATGTTGAGAAACTCAGAGCAATCGTAGTTCCCACTTGTGCTAGTGGAAAGCAACGGGAATGTTAGTAAGAGACACAGACGAATGTCATCTTAATGAAAAATGTATCTAATCTATTTCATCACATACATTTTTGAAAATTTGACTGATTAAAATCTTTCATCGTAAGTTACAGGTGTTTTGCTTGAGTGTACAAGCGTTACCACTTACATGTTTAAGAAAGATGTTTGAAAAAAGATGATTAAATCTTTTAACTGTAAACATTGGGTGTTTTGCTTGAGTGTACAAGCGTTACCACTTACGATTAAGAGATGTTTTTGTTTGAAAAGAGTTTGAAAAAGTTTGAAAAGTTTTTGATTGTATGTGATATGATAGATAAGATACTTCTTCCATAGAGATGATAAACGTCTAAATCTCGAGGAGAAATTGATTGGATTAGGGGATGCTTTTAAGAAGCCCGTGGGTCCTTGTATTGTAAGCCCAACAGGAGGCATTCCGAGGGTCATCGAGGGTTCTTGTATGAAGCTGAAGAGGAAGCTATAGGGTATGGCTGGCTTTGGCTTTAAAAGGGATTCACCGGGAAACCATCCTTTTAGAATGAAGAGCAATTTCACCGAGAAATTATACTCTCTGGGTTCTATCCTAACGCGGGTGATTCTTTGTATTGGAAGCCCAATAGGAGGTTGTTAAGAGATTTCTTGGTCTCTTTCATTGTATGATGCCCAAGAGAAGGCTAAACTCAATGAGGAGTTCTTTTGAACAAAGCCCAAGAGGAGGCTGACTCAACAGGGGAGTGATATCTTGTATAAAGCCCAAGAGGAGGCTAAACTCAGATGAATGAGTTTTCTTATATGAAGCCTAAGAGGAGGCTAAACTCAGTTGAAATGAGTTACCTTGTACAAAGCCCAAGAGGAGGCTAACTCTATAGGGAGAGTTATCTTGTATAAAGCCCAAGAGGAGGCTAAACTGTGGGGAACCTATTGGTTAGACTAGTTGTTATGTTATAACTAGACAGTTGTATAAACAAGTGTGTGTGTGTGTGATATGTATTCACAGGAGTTTATGAAGGAAATATAAACAATGCATGATGTTTATTTTACAAGAGTTTATGAAGTATAAACAAGTGTCTGTGAAACGAACGTTTTAAAACGAGCGTAACTTGATTATTTACAAGTTTTGAATTGTGTACAAGGAGGTAAATATGTACACGAACGAGTTTTTATGTACAAGAGAATGTCGATGTACATAGGAGGGTTGGGACTTACACCATAAGGGTGGCCCATTGGTTTAAAAGTAGTTTCACCGGGAATAATGCTCCTTTCAATACCAATGGTATTCAGTGTATATACAAACGAAACGGAAAACAAACGATCGAAGTTTATCTGTGTTTGAGTATTTACAGAAGTATCTGTATTATGTACAAGTAAAATTTTTGTATGTACATGAAAAGAATTTGATATGTACAAGGAAAGTAAGTATGTACATAAAGAATGTTGGTTGGGACTTACATCGTAAGGGAGGCCCATGATCAGTTAAGAAAACGAGAGAAAATGAATTCGATTTTATCGTTTAATCGGATCGATCATGGAAAAAAATGTAAGTTTTGATGAAAAGTTTTGAAGAAATGATTTTGAAAGTGTTTTTGAAATGTGAAGTTTACTTATAAGAAGTTTTGAAAAGAATCGAGATTCGAAAGTTTGAAAAATTCACCTTTTAAAGTGGTTTTGAAAAGTGCTCAAAGTGTCATTTTCGGCTCGATCAAAATATAATCGGATGAAAGTTTTTTCTGAAAATTTTTGCACTATCATAAAATAGATGCATTAATTGACAAGTGTACAAAAAATCACCTCAAAATGAGGAGTTTTGATTGGTTTTAAAAAATGTCAAAGTTTGTAAAAAAAAAATGAAAGAAATCACAAAGTTTGAAAAAAAATGGTCCCAAGGAGGCTTGAACCCGGGACCTGTTAGGCAAGTACGTGGCACAAAGACTTACGAGTGAGCTGGCAACTGCTGGGGGGGAATACATTCGTGTATTGTGTTTAAACTATGAAATTATATTTTAAACTGGATATTTGAATTTGAAAAACGCGCGCAACCTTGTTCTTCTTCCCCGATCCTCCATCAACCATGGAATCCTCATTTCTTGATGAAATTGAATGAAGTAAACATGAAACTTGATAGAAATTTAACAAGGAACATGATGGTAGTGGTTAATTTCATTTATTTTTGGTTTAACATGGTTGAATTTCTGGAAAACCTGAAGAACCCTAAAACAGAAAAATCTAATTGAAATCACGTATGGTTGATGATTTATTCAATTGGTTGAGGGTTAATGATCGTGAATGGTGCAGAAAACAAATGGCCAAGAGTTTTTTCCAATTGAATCAAAGAATCATGGAGTTGAAGTTCGAGCTCTTACCTGTTGAAGCTGGAATCGAATTCGATGAAGGAGTGTTTCCAGTCGTGTTTTGAGGATTGTTTGAGCACCAACGGCTTATGTGGAAGGTGTTTGATCACCCTGCTTGCTCTGGAATGCTTTGGAACTCTCTACCCAAGTCGACCTGCATAAACTCAAAGTTGAACTTCGAATTCTGGGTTAGAGGTGTTACAGCTTGTTGTTTATGATCTGCATCATGTCTATGATGTATATGGATGGTGTTTGGATGATCAGAACTCAATTTACTCAAGCCAAGTTATGAATTCGAATTTTAAGGCAGTTTTGGCAAGCTTATGTGCATGGAATGCAAAATCTGTTTTCCAGCTTGGTTAAGGTTGATTTTATGTTTCAAACAAGTTTCATGTTGGTATTAGAATATGTTAGACACCAATTTATTCAAAGTTTTTCACAAGATTTCAAAATTGCAAGATTTCTCCAATTTGCACTATGTTTCATGAATTTTGAAAAAGAAGAATGAAAGCATGTCTTGGCATTACTTTGGTGTAGTTTGAATGGCAAGCAAGACATCTATTTATAGGCCATGAGTTCTGAAAATAATTGAGAAAGTTTGGCCAGTGGTAAATTTGACTTGCCATAGAGGGCAAGGAAGTCTTTTTTGCATTAAATGCAAAAGGAAACTTCCTTTAACCATGGTTAATTTTTCCAACTTGATCTTATCTTGCTATAATTATCTTTCCTCTGATTTTTATCAGTCCTATCTCAAATGGCAAGGTGGCATGCTTCTAGAAACAAAAAACTCAAAAATGACCTATAATTTTGAACTTTGAACTTTGAAATCCATGGTTATGGAGCCTTATGTTTCAAATTCAAAAGTATAGCTAGACTCCATGGATTTGAGAGTTCTTGGACATTTTGGAAAGCTTGTTTCAAGGGCTACAACTTTCATGTTTTGAGTTTTTTCCAATTCAAAGTGGAACTATGTGAAAAAATGCCATGAAGTTTGGAAAAAGTACAAAATTTTAACACTTGAAAATTTTCGAAGTGTTACAAATTTTGACTTTTTGTTGACTTTTCCAAATTCTTTGATTTTTTATGATCAAGATGGATCATTTGAAGTATTTTGATGATGGAAAAAGTTTTGTTTTGAAAAAGTTGACCAAAAGTCAAAGTTTGACTTTTCTGTGCAGATGAAATTTCATCAGATGTTTCAGAAATTGACTGATGAATTCTGTGAACTTCTGTGATGTTTTGAATCCAGAAATTAGGTCAACATGTTGTATCTAGGATATAATGATCAATCTCCAACCAAAAAAGTCATTCATTGATCAGAAAAACAGAGATTACTCATGCTCGACCAAAACCCTAATTGGTCGATCCTTGATTGATCAATGAGAAAAGTTGGATATCTGAAGATCAGAGGTTGATGGTTTGATCAAGATAGATCAAATGAGGTGAGTAAAACTCAAACCCTAATTGGTTGCCTCTTGAATCAGATGAAAATTTGATGAAACCCTAATTTTGACCTGTGAACTCCACACCCGATTACTTCTGTTCTGGACTGTTAGTAATGCAATGATGCAAATGTGAGGTGGTATATTAGGTCAAAAATTGGGGTATGACAATATCTCCTCAAATATTATAAATATCCTACAATATCTCTTAGACTATTATAAATATATATCTTATAATATCTCTCAGACTATTATTATATTCTACCATTAATTAATGGATCAATAAACCGAACCCGATACTTTTCGTCTTCCTGATTTTTGGTAATCTCGAAACATGTTTTATTTCTCTTCACCAACAAAGGTTTTAACATTTACAACAGAAGGACAAACACAAGAGGGACGAAGCTTCTAAAGAAAAAATATAATTAAAGAAAAAAAATATGGCAGGTAAGAAATTGTGTGGTTTTCAAGCATATAAAGCCAAATCTGTGTACGGTAGCTATGGAAATTTGGAATGTAACCACAGAGGAATCGATTGGCAGACTGAATGCAGAGTTTAGAAGTTCTCCGGCCGTAGCTGTTGCGAATTGTCAAAAGGACTGGGTTATCCAAACTGATTCCGATTGTTTTGATGAGGGAGTTATTTCTTTTAGTTGTGTTATCCGCGACCCTACGTCCAATATCTTCTTAGAAGCTTCAAAAAGAATTTCCAGTATTACGGATCCCACAAATGCTAAAATTATGGCCATTCGATGGTCTCTGCAAGTGGAAAAAGAGTTGGGGCTTAAGGAGTTTGTTATCCAATCAGATGCTTTATCCATTGTGGACTGTATCAATGTTATTGTGACCTATGCAGATCTGAATCCTATTGTTCTTGATTGTAAAACTTTAATCTCTAACTTTAGTAATGTATCTATTATGTTTATAAGTAGGACTGTTAATGTTGATGCACATCAATTAGTTAGCATTGATAGATCCTTAGAATCTAGAACTTGGACGGGGCGTATCCCTAGCCTAGGTCATGATAATTGTAATTCCTTTTTTCTCCTATTTATAAAAAAATACATAAATGCATATTAGAAAAGGAAGTGAAATAATGAAAGAAAGTTAAATAATTAGTTGTAATAGGCGTGAGTAGAGCTGTCAAAATGGGCCAGCTCCATCAGACCGACCCATAAGCCCTACAATTTAGTGCAGGTCGGACCGTAAAATATCTTAAAAAAATACGACCCTATCTTTTTGGAGAATGGTTGTGAGGTGGAGAGCAAATTTGATAAGTATTAGTGATAATATTAAGTTATTATACTTTTATATGAATATTTTTATGTCTGATATATATATATATATATATATATATATATATATATATATATATATATATATATATATATATATATGTGTGTGTGTGTGTGTGTGTGTGTGTGTGTGTGGATGTTGATTTGATGAATATTTTAAACATAATTTAATTAAGTTTATCATGACTCTCTACTTATGTTATATATCTTTTATCTATTATATCTTTTTTTATAAAATTAAAACTATAATATTGAAATATGAGTCAGACAGGCTCGTCGGGCTGGCCCATCGAGCTGTATGGGCCATTGTTAAATGGGTCGGGCTCAAATTATGTAATACATTAAACAATCGGGTTGGACCGGGCCAGCCCATTTAAACATGTTGGCCCATCAGACCGAAAAGTGAAGGGTTACTTGAAAGGTCTAGGCGTGAGGGTTACTTGAAAAGTGAAGGTTAATTTTTTATTTATATGGTTAATTATATATTAATTAATAATAAATAAAAATGTTGGTAAAGGATAATAGGGGTGAATAAATGAGTTAGCGGGGTTGTGGTTGTGGAGAAGTTATAAGGGTCTAAGTTATCAAATTATATTCTTTGGAATAATATTCTAACTTATATGTTTGGATAAAAATAATTTTTTTTAGGAATGTTTATAAATTTATTTAATTTAAAAAGTTATGAAAAAAAAAAAAAAAAAAACTTGTGAGTAGAAGTGAGATGTTAACGGTAGTTAGATTTATTCTCATGTAAATGTTGGATTTCTATTCTTTAATAAAAATAAAAATAGAAAAATCATGTGTAAATAAGATTCCTGAAAATAAAATATACTTTGGAATAATTTTTTTAAACTTAAATTATGGGAATGTTATTTCTTAAAATAATTACAACCTTAACACAAACAATATTAGTAAATGAGTAAATGGGTTCGTGGGGCTATTTATTCATTTAATTAATTGATATGTGAGTAGTGGGTTAGTTTTTTTCGTTAATGAATTAATTTATGTGGTGGATTGGTTTTTTTATTAACTAGTGAATTAATATTAATATATAATTAATTAATTAATTAATAATAACAATAATAATAATTAATAATATAAAATAAAATAATTAAATAAAACAACTAATAAATAAATGAATAATGGATAAGATTACAAAAATAAAATAATTAAATAAAGCAAATAATAAATAAATGAACAATAGATAAGATTACAAAAATATCCTCAATTTTCAGTAAATTATTTAGAAAAATTTAATTTTTATTAAATAATTAAAAAAAACTTATAAAAAGTTAGTGGAAGATGATAGTTAACAGAACAAATAATAATTATAAATTAATAAATAAACAAATGTAATTAAAGTTAATTTTTCAATAAATAGTTAAAATTATTAAATAATTAATTTCAATTTTCAGCAAATTATTAAAAAAAAATTTTTTTTATTAAATATTTAAAAAAAACTTATAAGAAGTTAGTGGGAGAGGAAAGTTAATAGAATAAATAATAATAATAATAATAATAATAATAATAATAATAATAATAATAATAATAAATTATGAATAAATAAACAAATAGCATTAAACTTAATTTTTCAATAAATAGATAAAATTATTAAATAATTAACAAAATGAAAATATAATAAATATCAACAAATTATTTTTAAAAAGTTAGTTTTATTTATATAATTAAAAAACTTATAGGAAGTTAGTGGGAGAGTGTAGTTAATGGAACAAATAATACATAAATAAATAAATAAATAAATAAATAAAATTATAAAAATATGAAATTAATAAATAAATAAACAAATGTAATTAAAGTTATATTTTCAATAAATATTTAAAATTATTAAATAATTAATAAAATAAAAATATAATTAATACCCGCAAATTATTGAAAAAAGGGTTAATTTTATTTATATAATCAAAAAACTTATAAGAAGTGAGTGGGAGGGGTAGTTAATGGAACAAATAATGCATAAATAAATAAATATAATTATAAAAATATAAAATTATAAATACAATTAATAATATGAAATTACAATATCATCCTCAATTTTGGCTCCAAAATTACTAAGGGTGTATTTGTTTGACGGATTAAAATTCTATTCCGGGATATATTATTCTTAGGAATATCATTGCCAGAAACGTTATTCCTATCAATGTATTTGACAAATAAATATAATTTCAACTAATGTTTTTTAGATTTTATTTTAATTAAATTTTAAAAATTAAAATTATATATATATATATATATATATATATATATATATATATATATATATATATATATATATATATATATATATATATATATATATTAAAATAAAAATAATATGAGTATGACAAGTTATGGGTGATTATTTTATATTCCTATGAAAATGTAAGATTTCTATCATTTAACATGAGAATAAAAATAGAGAAGTTTATGAAGAAATTATATTCCAAGGAATAAAAAGTATCCAAAAATTATTTATTGAAACTTGAAACAAACAAATAAATATGTGAGTTTCAGTGTCATAATTCTATGAATAACTTCTGTATTCATGAAACAAACGCACCTTAAGTGACTTAACAACTTTAATATATACTGGCGTTCAGTCGGGCATTTCCGTGCCCGACTGTCTGTTAAAAAAATTAATTTGTCTTATGAATATAAATTTCAAAAATAATATAGACAGATGAAATATAAATGAAATTTTTTACAAAAAGTTAAATAGAATTATCCATTATTTTAAAAATCTTTTAAATTTAAGAAATTTAATCACTAATTAAATTTATTAAATTTAAATAAAATTAAATGATTAGTTAGAGGTACACTACTCAACTTTTAAATATATGTAAAAAAATTGTGACATGTTTTTATTCAAATTTTAAAAATATTATAATTATAATAAAATTGAAAACTGAAAAGTTGAACAACTAATACTCAATATGGTTTTATTATTTTGAAAAAAAAAAGACAGTTATGAAAATAAACCAACTATATATAAATGAAAGTTGAGGGTAATTTTGAAAAGAAAATAGGTCAATAAATATATGTATTTGATATGATTAAATATAAGGTGTGAAACTTTTATAAAAAGTGTATATATATTATATATTTTAGTTATATAATATTAGAGTATTAGTATGTCAATAATAGTTTATGTAAGTCGGAATGTAAAAGTTTAAAATAAATAAATTTGTAATTAAGTTTTACATATTTAAAAATAAAATAAAATTATTATAATAAAGATTATATTTATAATAATATAATTATGAAATTATTTTAATATAATATTGTAAATATTATTTAGGGGTTGTTGGAACCAAAATCTATGATGAAGTTATCAATCTTGATGAATAAGATTGTTATCACCACACATCAGAGTAACTCTCTGTCCACAAACTATAGAAAACTTTATTATTCACTTTGCAACTGCAAAATACTATGAATGACTTTATTACAAAAATAGGGGTTGCTCCCTCTATTTATAGATTTAGGCTAACTAATGCCCAAAACTATAAAAGCCCAAAATACATATTATGGAGCTAAATCAAATCTAATCTATTTTAGATCTAAATCAAATCTATCTAAATTTAAATCAAATATGTATGTAATAAATTGTTTCCACACTCTTAAAACAAATCAAATCAAATCTTTTCGACACAAGGAATTACTTTCAGCAGAGGTTACCTATAGAGAGATACATGAAGATATTTAAAGGATATATGAAGAATCATCATCAATCGGAAGCTTCGATCATTGAAAGATATATCACAAAATTAGTTGTTGAGTTTTGTTCAAACTATTTGTCGGAAACAAAGTCTACTAGAATTCCAAAGTCTCGTCATGTTGACAGATTTGATGATATAAGTACTTGAGGTTTAAATGTTAAGACAATGAGTCAAGATGTAGTTCTTGAAGCACATTTTTGTATATTGAATAATCTTAGTGTAGTTGAAACTTACATAGAAGAGCACAAAACAATTATAAAGAAAAAATATCCTTAATGCTTGAGTTTTGGGTTAGATTGATCGGATGCAATAAAAACAAATGTGCGAAAATATATTTTTAAACATGTATAATTAACATCAACTAAATTCCATAATAATATAGGTCGTGATTGTCACAAATGGTGTTTCATATTCTTTTTCTTGAAGTCGAATCTCTTATACT
Source organism: Vicia sativa (assembly GCA_021764765.1). Taxonomy (NCBI): domain Eukaryota; kingdom Viridiplantae; phylum Streptophyta; class Magnoliopsida; order Fabales; family Fabaceae; genus Vicia; species Vicia sativa. Next base: position 159,849,057 of record CM038795.1, on the reverse strand, counting down.
AAATTCCATAGTAATGATGGTATAAATTATATAAATTAATATGGTTGGTTCGGGTAGACGGGCTCGCGAGTAGATTTTGTGAAATCTGATGTCCGAACCAATTAACATCGGATTTTATTAGTTTGGTTCGATTTATGCCTGAACTAAAAAAATATTTGACCCAAACACATTGATTTGGTTTGGATTTCGGTTTGGTTCAGATTTGCTCGAACCAATGAAGACCCCTATCCACTATTGTGGTTGTTTTGCTCATTAATTGAGAGAGAAAGCGAAAGAACTTTGTAAATATTTAGCCTTTTTGATACTCTTATTTTATTTTTTGCTAAAACAAGTGAGAGAGAAAATGGAAGAATGTGGGTGAAAGGTGGAACCTATGAGAGAGAAAGAAAGGTGTCTATGTTTTGGAACAATAAAACACATAACCAATTGTAATAATTGTAAAACTTACTCAAAATAACCAAATCAACAGCATGCCAAACCCTAAAATGACATGCCCAAATTCAATTGTAAATTTCAAACCCATAAAAGTTTGTAAACCCTAAAATGACATACCCGAAATCACCAAATCAACATCTTACAAAACCAAAATCAACATAGTTAACCATAAACCCCATCTCATGAATTCATCGGTGCCACCTTTGACTTCTCGGCAGCGATGATTTCCATCAAAGACTCCAATTTTATGATTCAAGCTCCATGGATTAGAAAGAGAGAGAAAAATGAGCCTTGTCTTCCTCCCCTGGTTCCTTGAACATTGCAAATTTGAAGCCTTTGGATTTGGAACTTGATTATTATTTTTTAATTCTAAATGATTAGTGACGTAAAAATCACGTGCCAACGTGGTTTTTTAGTGACGTGATTTTCACGTAGCAATATAATGTGGCTGAAGCGCATTATTCTTGTAGTAAGTGTTGTTGGAATTCAAACCCGTGATCCTATTTAACATATTGCTGCTATATTTGTTTTAATAAAATTAATGTCAATCCTAAAAATAGAGAACTAACAGTTGTTGTTGTAATGTTCTAAATCTGGTATCAAGGCGTGTGACGTCATCAGGTTATGAACAAAAACACTAATGGAAGAAAACATTTGGTTACATGTTACAGGTGAAGTTAAGATTCTGGAATTCGTCTTATGCAATCGTCCTTAGAAACATTAGTACAAGAAGTTCTGATCGTGACTTTGTGGTTAAGTTTTAGAGGCCTTTTAAAGCTTTGCTTCTATGTGTTCCAAGTTCTGAAGATTATGAAAACAAGGTTCTGCTGAACAAGTTCTAATAATCTGAAGACAAACAAGTTCTTACAACCAAGTGCTGAAGACTCTAAAGACAAGGTTCTGTTGGAACAGGTTATGAAGACTCCAAGACATAAGTTCTAATACTTAAGAGTAAATCTTCTACAACAAGCTTCAAACATTCAAATTATCTGAAGCCTATGAAGATTGGAAGATGTTCAAAATGGTTAACGCGTGGTGGTGTACAAAAGGTACAAAAGTGCTATGTGACCTCTATCCTATAGGGTGGCGTAAGGACAATCTTTTTGTACTGCATTATCAACCACTCTCATTGTGATCGTTGGGAACAAATAGTTGGATTTCTGATTACCTTTCTACCACTACAATGAATTTCTTTTACAAGTTATAAAAGGAAGACTTTGAAGCTGAAGAAAAATAAGGATCAACATTACAACGAAAAATCTACCAGATTAAATCAAGCTCAAACAAAACTACACCGAAGCGTTGTGCAACTATTTATAGAAATCTTCTTAATAGACAAAGACTTGTTGCTCGTATCTTGATGTAAAACACTTAAGTGTTTTTCTTTGTACTAAAGTGTTTGTGTAACCTGCTTAAAAGAAGCAAACTGTAATACACTAAAAGCATTCAACAATTGTTGATTTCTTGAGAGATTGGGTGAAGGTCTGATCTCAAGAAGACGGTGACTGCAGGTCATTGTGGGAAATCCTCTTAAAGGACCAGCTTAATCAAAACTCTTAAGGGGTCAATAAACGTTATATCCGTCGTGATCACTGAGCATGTCATTGTCTGTTAGTCACCGGCGATTTTCCATGCATCTTTAATCGATTTGGTTATAGTGGATTAAGTCCTTATTGAAGGCAAATCACCTTGAGGGTGAAATGAAGTAGCTTAGTTAACACTAAGAATAAAAATAATTGTGTTCATCTTGATCTTTCATCAACGAAAATATTTAATTTATTTTGATGAAATTCAGTTCAAACCCTCTTTCTTGTCTTTCTTGTTTTTCACAATCGTTATTGTATTTGTTTTACTTGCTAGATGCATATTGTTTTCCTAATCCGTGTATTAACTTTAAAGATCAAAAGTTGGATAATTCACCATTAAAAAAATCTTTCAAAATTTTATTTATGTTATGAATAATTGGATGATTTGTCTCCAAATAACTTCATTCCTTATTTAAATCAATATGTATTTATTTATTATATCGTTTGTATGATATCCTATAAATAAGACCTATTTCATTGTATACGATTACACTGAATGAAATAATACAAAATCATTCTATCTTTCTCTCTTTCCTTTATTCCTTATTTCTATGCATCCCAGAAGGATTGCATGAATAAAGTATCCATTAAGGATTGCAAAACAAATTATTGATATAGTTTATGAAGAACTTATCAAGCTATTCCTGAAGGATAGTCAAATAAATTGTTTATAAAATTCCTGAAGAACTTATCAAGCTTTCCCTGAAGGATAGAAAAATAAATTATTTATATAGTTACTGAAGAACCAATCAAGTTATTCCTGAAGGATAGAAAAATAAATTATTTATTTAGTTTTTGAAAAATCTATCAAGCTAACCAAAAATTAGCAAAATTTAAAAAAGATTCAAAGAATAATATTGAATATCCCAGAAGGATTTCATAAATACTTTTTAAAAAAATAAATGTTTTTCCAGAAGAATGACACAAATTAGATCTATAGTATTAAAGAATTCTAGAAAAATACATCAATTGCATTAAAAATGAGGAGGATCGAAAGAATAATATTGAATAGCTCACGAAGATTTCATATTCTCATAAAATAATTGTTATTCCAGAAGAATGACACAAATAATTTTAACGCATTCCAGAAGAATGATTATATTTTTTTAGATCACTGTTTATAAAAATAATAATTTTAACACATATGGATAATCATTCCAGAAGGATGATTATAATTTTTAGATCATCATTTATTAGCTAATAATACTAGCGCATCCCAGAAGGATGATTATATTTATTTTAGATTATTGTTTATAAATGTTTATATTATTCTAAAAAAAGAACTTCTTTAAAATTTGATATTGCTAACATTTAGTGTTTATTAAGAAAGTTATTATTTTGTTGAATGTAAATATGAAGCATGCTAATGTTAGTAATTTGATGAATGAAGATTTTAAAATGTAGGTTTATCAATTAATATTTTAAAATTAAAATTTTGTTATATTAGAAAGTTCTGTGAGTATAAAATTTATTAATATCTATTTTTAACGTGAGCAGAATATATATTATTATGGGCTATGCATATAATATTTATATTGTGAAAAACTATATATACATATCTATTATTTAAAATATATATTAATATCTATTTTTAGTTAAGTTTTTATATATATATATATATATATATATATATATATATATATATATATATATATATATATATATATATATATATATATATATATATATATATATATATATATATATATATATATATATATATATAATATGATTGAGGTAAACAATTGAAAATGAAATAGAAATTTGGTTATAAATTTAGTATTGATGTATATATTTTTGGGCAATTTATAAAATCATAAAATATTTATGAGATATCATAAATTATTATATATGGTAATTTTAGATTAATCATTATATTAGAATGATATGATAATATTAATGAAATTGATCTTATTATAATATATAGTTATGTGCAATGAATCAGTATACTTGTGATTTAACTGATGTTAATTGGAAGACCGACGTTTAATTTATTTAATAAGTTTTGTAATTTATTTTATGATGATAAAATTAATACAATATTGATAATTAAATATACATTCAATAAAAATAAATAAATATATAAATATATTTATTTATTGTTTATCCAATAAAAGAGGTGAGTGAAAGTCATTTAGAGATTGGTGATTTATTTGCTTATTTAGAAGTTTTTTTTTTTATCACCTTATTGGAGATGGTAGAGTCAAGAAATAGAATTTATGAAAATTTCCTTCTAATTATTACAATAAGATTTTATGGCTGTTTTGAATTTTCTTTTATAACAATAAAGTGTTTTTACTTCTTGTTTATTCACATAATCTATTGTTTGAATAACTTGTATGTTTAAAGTGCACTCATAACTCATTATTATTATTATTATTATTATTCTTAGAAGAATGAATATTGTCACTTGAGCCACTAATAAAGCGATATACTGATCCAATGTGTTGTTATGTGGAGAAACAATATTGCACATTGATAATGCATTATATTTTCACAAGTCTCAAAGAAATTTATTAAGTTTCAAAGATATTCTCCTAAATGAATACCATATTGAAAGAGGAGATGATAAAAGTATTGAATATCTTTGTACTATAAAATTCGGACAGAAAATGTGTAATGTAAAGGCTACCGGCTTTTTTCCTCGGTCTTGTACTACACTTATATTAGTACAATTGAAGCACATATCATTGTAAACCAGAAGTTTACAAATCACACTTAAGTGTGTTGTTGGAAAAATTGATTGGGCCATCTCAAATGTATTATAATGCGAAAACTAGTTTTGAAGAACCAAAAGTTTCTTCAATCAAACAAAATTTGTGTGTTCCTAAATAAAAAACTTGAGAAATTGAGTTTTTATGACATTAATTATTGCATCGACTAAAAGATCATGCATATGTCTACTCACAAGTCACAACCAGAAGTTTGTGAAATTGTTTTCTCAACTAATTAGAGTCAGATCTTATTATCTGAATTTTCTAGAAATTTCTTGATAAATATCACATATATTATTAAAATTGTTATTGAACATCATGTAGCATATGTTCTCATAAAATGGACTTGAAGATCCATTCTTTAGACGTCTAAAGTTAATTGTATGGTTGATACTTGTGAGATCACAAATTCTAAGTTAAATATTTCAAACACACAAAATACGAATATTGAGAAATTTATTCGTATTAAGCCAACAAATTAGTATATGTGCATTCTCCTCTTAACTTACAAATTGTTGTAGGTTAACAATCTAATGCATCTCATCTAACTAAACTTTTGAATGTGTTGAAATTATTCAATTGCTCCAGTATAGTACGCTAAGATGAGTTTAGAAAGAATGTTGAGAAAATTCATTTTATATGAATATCATATTTGAGGTTTATTTTGGTCCGATAATTGGATATATGCTTGAAGCCCAGTAGGCTGATTATCAATTGATAAATCAATTTTCCCAACATTAGCGGAGAGAATAAGCAGCTCGGAGTGTGAACCAGAAGTTCAACAAAACAATTTGAAATAAAATATTATTATATTATTTGATCCTCGAAGTTCAAAATACAATTCATTTGTAAAATCTATGAAACAAAATATCAGCTGCTAATACTCCACTCAAAGTGGATTTTCCTATTGGACAATCTGATATTGCAAATGAGTTGTAGCCGCACCTGAAGCGTGGTAGAAAAGTTGGTTCCAATTTTAAAAGTCTTCTACCAAGAAAAGTAACTATCAAAGTCTATCAAAGATAGTAGACAATGTGACCAAAATGAACAGATCATGAATCAAAGTCTATCAAAGATTGTAGACAAATGGGAGTTGGCCAAAATGAATATATTCAATTGAAAAAGAATTAAACTCACTTTACAAGTGACTTGATTTTGGACCTGTAGTTCAAACGCCTCAAGGTGTAAAACCAATGGGATATAACTGAGTTTTTGTGAAAAAACAAAATATGAATTGTATAAATTTTGATTTGTTGCTCAATGATTTTCACAAAGATCTAAGATTTATTTATATGAAACATATCCACCTGCAATGGATTTAATTAATTTTTTAATATTTGATTAGCCTTGAAGAACATGAAGGGTTTAATATGAATATGATGGATGTTGTGACATCTTATTTATATGGCTCACTTGATAGTGACATTTTCATGAAAATCCCTAAAGAGTTTAATATATCAAGACACATAATTTTGGACATGGAGAAAGCTACTCCATAAAATTGAACAAATCTCTCTATGGGCTAAAACAATCTAGATGCGTGTGGTTTAATCGTCTTAGTGAATATTTGTTTAGAGAGGGGTATACAAATAACTCCAATTGTCCTTGTATTTTTATAAAAAGACCAGGAAAAGAATTTGAAATAATAGTTGTCTATGTTGATGACAAAAATATTATTGGAACTCCTGAAGCGCTTCCAAAAGCTATGAATTGTTTAAAGAAAGAGTTTGAGATGAAGGACCTAGGAAAGACAAAATTATGTCTACGTTTACAAATTGAGCATTTGGACAAAGGAATATTTTTAAATCGCGAAGGCTATATAGAAAAGGTGTTAAAACGCTTTTGTATGGATAAATGTCACCCGTTGTCTACTCTAATGGTTGTTAGATCATTAGATGTAGAGAAAGATCCTTTTAGGCCTCGTGAAAAGGATGCAAAATTTCTTGGTCCTAAAGTACCATATCTTAATGCGATTGGAGCATTGATGTAGGTTGCTAACTATACACGTCCTGATATACCATTTACGGTCAATCTATTAGCAAGATACAATCTCACCTGTACGAAGACATTAGAACAGAGTAAAACATATACTTCGTTATCTTAGAGGTACAATAGACATAAGTCTGTTATATACCAAAGTACCCAAACTCAAATTAGCAGGTTATGCAGATGCAGATTACTTGTCAGATCTTCACAATGGTAGATCACAAACAAGTTATTTGTTTACATGTGGTGGTACAGCTATTTCATGGAGATCAATGAAATAAAAAATAGCAGCAACTTTATCTAATCATGCAAAAAATTTAGCACTACATGAGGAAAGTCGAGAATGCGTTTGGTTGAGATGCTTGTGGGTTATCTTTAGGAAAAATAAATACAACGACCAAGGTTCTTTTTCACTGCATGTATCACTCAATTGAAAGATGATTACATTAAAGGAGATCGAACAAAACATATCTCTCCAAGGTTCTTTTTCACTCATGATCTTCAAAAGAACAAAGTCACTCTAAACTAGAACTTTTAATCAACTAGTACAAAAGATTGGTCTTCATCCTCGAAGAAATAATCGTTTAGCTGAGGGGAAGAAATAAATGTTTTAAAAAGCTAGATTTTTTCCACTGAGTTTTTTCTAATAAGGTTTTAACGAGGCATATCTAAAACAATCATAAGAGGGAGTGTTATGAATAATTTGATGATTTGTCTCCCAATTACTTCATTCCTTATTTAAATCAATATGTATTAATTATATTGTTTTTATGATGTTCTATAACTAAGACCTATTTTATTGTATAGGATTACACCAAATAAAATAATAGAGAAATCTTTCTCTCTTCCCTTTATTCCTTATTTCTCTTATTTTATAAGAGTTTGAACACACTTTCTTAATTGTCTTAATTAAATAACACAAAAGTTATTTATATTTTATAAATTTTTGGATTGAATATCAGTAAGAAAAAATTTTAATTAAAAAACTGTGTTAAAATTCTTTAAAATCTATATCCAATAGACCCCTTGGAATGTATGAAATGACTTACTATCACAACTCTTAACTTTCAAAAACATTATTTAAAAAAAAACTCAATTTTGTTGTTACATCTTCCAGCAACATTTTAATTTGAAACAAACAATACAACTTTCTTAGGTTGGTAATAAATCATCTGTAGTATCTCTCATCTGTCATTTCAGAACACTCAGTTGAAATTTCAAGAAATCAGAAGACCCTATATAATGTTTATTATTATATGAAAATTACCAATAAAAATCAATATTACTAGTACTAATTAATCAACAATGCAATGAAGCTGAACTATGTGTCAATTCTAAAATCTGATGAATAGAAAAAAGGGAAGAAGAAGACTTACCTCTTTTCATTCCTTGCAAAAGAAAGCACCATTACCATCACCAACAGTATCACTAGGGTTTGTTTTTCTTCACATGAACACTTCCACAATAGTTATAAATAAATTCACTTTATATTAATTAATATTAGTATCAAAATCAAACATCAATGAATCTATAATTTTATTAAAATCAACTTTTATTGAGTATACTAAATTCAGTCCAATCAAAACAATACCAAAAAAAATATTTAAAATCAAATAAAGAAACCTGCAATAATTAAAAACAAATAAAAAATTCCCTCAAAAATCAAAGAAGAGAGGATCATTATAATCCCATAAATCACTTGTCAATGGCCACATAGAATTTGGAGAACCAACACAAACACCTTCTGGATCTGGATCCACCACTGTTCCATCAAAACCCGATGACCCCATCAAATTTGAATTGCTCATAATTCCCTCAACCGCATCACAATTCTGAACATTATTATTAGTATTCTTCTGTTGCTGATTCAAAACACCTTCTGCATGTTGTTCTTGATAATTATAAACACCATGAATATTCTGGTACGAGGTAATTGACCTAGCAGAAGTCGAACCGCCACTTGCATGTTGCTCAAAATCTGGAATCTGTTGTTGATTATATTGTTGCTGTTGTTGCTGAAGTTGCACTTGCACCAGTTGTTGTTGATGATGAATAATGTTGTTATTATTATTGAAAACCGGTTGTTGGTGATGATTGAAATTATTGTATACACCAAAAGGTGCGAGATTATTGTAAACAGAAAAACCAGAAAAACCAGAAGGACGAGGTAGTAAAGGACGGAGAGTATTTCCGGAAGTAGAAGAAGAGTTCCTGTTCGAAGAAGATGAATCGTTTTGAGAAGAAGAATTGGAAGAAGAAGCGGAGGTTTGAAGATTCAGTTGAGCCCTAGAACCGTAGAGAATAATAGCAGCACGATCATAAGCTTTAGCAGCATCTTCAGCAGTTGAGAAAGTTCCAAGCCATTTACGAGTACGTTTACGAGGCTCACGAATTTCAGCAACCCATTTACCCCAACTACGTTGTCTAACACCACGGTATCTGAATTTGTTGTTATCAGGTCCACCTTTACCTTTAGATTTACGATTCTTAATAGTGCTGTTGGTGTTGGTGTTGTTGCTACTGTTGCTGTTATCAGTGCTGTTGTTAGATGTTTCGCTTGGAGTGGTGGTAACAACGGTGTTGGCGGTGGGTTTGGTTTCTTGAAGATGATGAAGAGGTTGGTCCATTTGGGTTAGAGAGAGAGAGAGATGACAAGAAGGAAAAGATGAAGGTGACTGCTAGGTTACCTCGTTCAGTGTTATTGTTTGTGTTACTAGTGATAAATTGGAAGTGGTTTGAAGGTTAATGGTTGAATAGGGCGGTGGTGTAGAGAGAGAGATTGCTTTGCTTTTGAAAGTGAATAAATTAAAGGAAGAGATAGCACATTGGTTTTGGAATTTGGAATCATTTATAAATTTGTTGATTTTTTTTAATGTTTTTCTTGACTTTGTTTGTCATCGAGGAAGGTGTTTATTAGGGATAAAGTTAATTCCTAGGTAAAAGTATTTGATTAATGTATGATATTACCCTTAAGGTTCAACATGTTTTACTTATAGTAGAAGACTAGTAATGGTGGTAATGTTTGACTACTAGTGGTGACATGCGCATGCAAGAGCATGTGACATTATGAATAGAGCTGTAAAATGGATTGATACAACTCATTGGACTAACACATGTCAATGGGATATATTGGGTTGATCCAGTTGGTTCTTGTGCTGCTAAAATTGAATTGAATTTAATTTTTTAAATGTGTTATAGGATTTGATGGTGTGTCTCATATTTAAATAGTTTTATTTTAAAATAAGAGATTAAATGGACAATACAAGTACATACAAGTACATAAATTAGCAGTCATGAATTTCACAAGAGAGACTTTGTTTAAGCATAGTAGCCTTCTTGATCTTGATGGGATCTTCATATTTTTTGTTTATGTTTTTCTAAAGTTGACATCTCATATTTTTGTTTTCTATAGGGTCTTGATTAGTGTAACTATGAGAAACAATCTACAGGGGTGAATTAAGATTTGTCTTTTTTCTTTCTTCAATATATCTTAACTTTTTTTAAACAAGTTATATTATTGGAACAAGTAAAGATTTTTTAACTTGTTTACACATAGAAACGAGATCAGACTCTATAAAGAAGATTATAATTCAATTGAAATTGAGATAAATAAAGTAAATGATATTTGTTAGATTCATAAAAATTATAATTAGAATGAGTAATTTTTTCGATGAAAATATCATCTTTAAATCAAGGTATTGATGTTCCAAATGATATCTAAAATGTTCCAAGAAACATTATTAAAAATAATGTTGTTACTTAACAACCATAAGAGCCAACAAATAGCCAACCAGATGCAACATTCCTTTTCACTTTTCACTTTTTTTTGCTTGCAAAACGAACACCACATCAAAAAATTATCCTTGATATTATTGGTATCTATATTCTTTGAAACCCAACCACTCGATCACCTCTTTCTAAATCAACAAAGAAACCCGACACACAAAAATATTATAGGTCAAAGATTCGCTTTAAGATTGACAAAAAAACACAAGATAAATCGCTATTCGGAAAAGAAATACATCTACAAAGAAACGAGTCTTTAGTAGACAACCTATCAATAAAACACCTCCAACCAAAAACTTTAATTTTAGAAGGCACATCCATCTTCCAAACTAAATTCAGAGATTCGTCAAAATTATTGTTTGGACCGAAAAGATTTCTATAAGATTTGGAAATTTTGTAGAAACTTCTAACAGAAGAACTCCCATCTGGATCCGTCGGTCAAGAGACCGTGTCCATGCTGGGCACATTTGGGAAGACGTTACGGAGAAAAAATTACAACTCCATCATCTTAGTGGCTGCGTCACCGCTCCTGATGTCAACAACACCGAAGTGAACCCAAAACTGTATGACATCCCGCCATTCACCCATGCAAGCAACTGATACATCTTTAAGAATAGATAAGTTGAAGAGAAGAGAGAACTTTTCCTTGAGACAAAAATCCTCCAACCATGTTGAGAGCCAAAAAGATGTTATAACCATTAGCGATAAAAAATCTGTAATTAGAAACAAAAATGTTATCCAGATGTCACTAGAGTTATGGAACATCTCTTATTGTAGATGTCACCGGAGTTAACCACCCACAAATTAATATCGTTATACCGAGCCTTCAACACTTTGTACCACATTGCTTTAGATTCGACTAAAATCCTCCACCTCCACTTGTGAAGAAGAACCACATTAAACTAATCAAACCTTTTCAAACCATGCCCTCCCTTATTAATGGGGATACAAACACTCTTCCAACGAACCCAATGAATTTTCCTACGATCCTTCATCCTCCCTCCAAAGAAAATTACTTTGAAGTCTTGTAATTTCTTTGAGTATCTTCACCAGAGCTTTGTAAAAATATAATATAAAAATAGAAAGGCTATATAACATTGATTTCAAAAGAGTTAATCTACTCCCGAAACTCAACAAATGGATTTTCCAACACGCTAACCATTTAATTAATTTGGTTAAAAGACCCGACCACATTGAAATTCTTCTAGAATTGGAAGAAATAGGAATGCCAAGAAAAATAAATTATTTTTCCTCCTTCCTACAAGAAAGAAAAGATGTAGCCACCTCCATGAAATTGGAATTAATGTTTACTCCAATAAACTTACTCTTGTGGAAATTAATCCCTAAGCCCGACACAAGCTAAAAAACCCCTTAACTCTGCCTTAATAGCCCAAATGTGCTTCCAACTCCCATCACCCACCATCAACGTATCATCCGCAAATTGAAGAATATCCACAGAGCATTTACTATTAATATTGAAACCCTCAAAATCTCCATTCTCAACGGACTTAGACACCACCCCCCTTAAACCTTCCGCCACAATTACAAAAAAAGAAGAGAAAGATGGTCTCTTTGTCTCAAACCTCTCTCCACCACAAATTCCTTTGTATGGCTTCCGTTGACCAACACTGACCTTTTGCTTGCGAAAATCAAAGACTTCATCCAATTCATCCAAACATCACCAAATCCCACCTTCCTTAACATGAAACAAAGAAAACCCCAACTAACTTTGTCATAAGTTTTTTCAAAATAAACCTTGAAGAGAAGAGAACTCTTATTTTCCTTAATTGCATAATCCACCAACTCTTTGGGCATCAAACTCCATCAAGCAATTGTCTACCAAGAGCGAAAGCACTTTGACAATTAGAAATAATGGAATCCAACACCATCTTTAATGTAGCTGCCAAGAGTTAAAAGATAGCTTTATAAACACAACCTACAAGATAAATTTGCCTATAATAATCCAAACCCAAAAGATTATATGACTTCAGGATCAAAGTTAAAAAAGAGGAAGTCAGGGATTTAGATAAAATGGCCCAGAAATAGAAAAATTCAAAACATCGAACAAAATCATATTTCAAGAAAAACCAATACTTCTTAATGAAAAGAAAAAAATAGCCATCACGACCCAGACTCATTGCACCCTCACACCCCCACACCTCATCTTTTATCTCGCTTTTTGAAAAAGGAGCTTCAAGTAAAGCCCTATCACAGTTATTAAGATCCTTAAAAAAGAGGCCATCAAGAACCGATCTTACCGAATCTGACTCAAGAAACTTTGAAGAAAAATGGTTCCGAACCTCATCTTTCACATCCTTTACCAAATCAATAATACCCCTCCCTGTGGCTGTGACAATAGAACCGATGTGATTTCTCCTCCTTCTATCTTTCATGACACTATGGAAAAAATTAGGATTACCATCTCCATTATTAAGCCAATTTAATCTCGATTTTTGGATAAACATATTCTCCTTCTGTTGGCTGAAGATTTTGATATTTATGGTTCGAAAAGGGAGCATTGAATTCGAAACGAAACAATAACAGTGTTCACTAGAATGAAGGAAATGTCATGGTTTGGAATGAAGGAATCAGCTCTTCGAATAAGATATTGAAACTTGGGGCTTCGAGTAGAAATTGTGAAGGAGCTTCGAAATGGTGGAAGCATGGTGTTGAGAAGCGAGTTCGAATCGAAAGGCAGTTTAGATATTTGAAATTCAAAATGTGAGCGGGATGAATGGTGGTTCGAATATGCGCGCTGGAAAACGGTTCGAAGACGTGGAGGCTAGAGAGGCATAGTATTCTGCATGTCCGAAACGTGGCAAGCTCTCATAAGTCAGACCGTTATGGTCAGAATAGTATAAATAGAAGTCTTAGTGTTAGGATTTCGTGTGTCATATCTATTGTACTAAATTCAGTATCATTCAAAATACCACATGGATAGGGAAACGAATGCACGAATGATGTACGTATGATTGCACCACTTTTATCTTTCAACAATGTATCTTTATCTTTCCAATTTACCTTTATCTTGCATAAATGTCATTTAAATCTTTTATATTCAAAGTCATTTAATTTTCCATGCATCTAAACGCTTTTCCTTTCGTTTTGAAGCCTTTTACTTTTCAGAAACCTTTACATTCATGCTATTATTTTCCAGAAAACTTCTACATACTTGCTTTTACATTCCTGTCTTTTACACTTCATGTTTTACTTTGAAAATCTTTTACATTCACAAGTCATTTGAACATTCCCGCACTTACGTTTCGCAATTCAAGTCTTTATGCCTTGTATGTTCAAATCATCTTTATATTGCTTTGCTTGATTACGTTATTAATTTATTGAATATCATAATCGAAATACACTTGAGACATATATAAAACATTTAAAAATAAGTCTTGAACGTTAACCAGCAGTTTAAGTTTATGCAAACAACCAATAACCCCATAGGATCAATCTAGTCGATCATGCAAGTTACCAAAGGGATTAAACAACAATCATAACGCTTGTTTGATAGTTTGGAGGACTAGCGGTTGTTTCACCAGAAATCACTGTGAATAAATTGGCACGCCCAGGGGATGTAGATTGTTGCTAATTAAAATTAACGTTTAAAAAACTTAATTATTGTTAAAAGGTTCTTTCTGAGTAAACAGAGTTCATTAGTATATGAACCTTAGGAGTGGTAGAATAACTGACAGTAACCAACCCTTACCCAGAAGAAATCGAAGTAATAGGATGTCAGATCCAAATAACCCACAAGGGAACAAAATGCCCCACATGCAACAGCACTAATGCATTTCGGGACGCCCAGGCGATCCCTTGAACGCACAATCTATTGCATCTTCCACTAATAGTATGGCCACGAATGGAACAAGTGGCATGTCAACAAACAATTCGGTCCTAGGTAGTACAGAACCACGGGTATCTGGGGATTCATCCCACCGTCAGGGGCACAAACCCATTTCGTACCCCACCACCAACTAGACCATTTAGTTTCGACAGTACTAGACCCAGAAATTCCCAGATGGAATGCCAACATCCTTTATGGCGTGTTTACAAACTTGACGTCGAACGCACCACACTTAGGGTCGTCTGGGCTAATCAATTTATGACAAATAACCAAGGGTCAGAGGTTATGGTACGCCCATCTTAACCACGTAAAATCAAATGGCTTTTAGGCGTTAATGGATGATAGTAACCATAACATGATAGGAGTATTAGCACAAACTATGCAAGAAATCTTTGCCCCAATAGTTCAAAACGTTACGGTGACAAACAGAGAAACCGACAATATGAGTCGAATAGCGATTTCTTTGCTCCACCCGAAAGGCGAGGCGTAACCGTGCATTGTTTCGAGCAAACGCACCTATCATAGAAGATTGCGATGACCCACCTTATAGGCCAGCCAGAGGGGTTAACTTGGGGGCAAGAGCACAAAGGGTAGATGTCCCATTCATTCGAGAAGAACCACAAAGGGGATTGATAGAACCACCAGCAAGGGTCGAAAGATTTGAGGTCCCGTGATTCGAGAAGAACCACAAAGGAATTATTGAACCGGGGGTCGATGACTAGAGGCCCTAACGTTTCGAGAAGAACAACCTAGAGGGTTGTCCTTGTAGGTCGAAACCAAGATGCTGATGCATGGTTCATAGGGTTCAAATGACAATATCTTGGCGAAAATAACCTAACCACCATGATAGAAAGGATCATGGCCCAAAACTATTAATATGAATTAGAAGGCCAAATTACGCTTCCCCCATAGCAGATTATGTAATCCATACTGATTTGCCAAGGGGATACAAGATCCCTAAATTTACAAAGTTTGTTGGGGATACCAATGAGTCAACAGTCGAACACATAGCTAGGTATCTAACCGAGGCAGGAGATATAGCAAATAACGAAAACCTTAGGATTAAATATTTCCCAAGTTCCCTTACTAAGAATGCTTTCACATGGTTCACTACTTTGCCCCTGGATCCATAGACACCTGGACCCTCTTAGAAAGGCTGTTCCATGAACAGTTCTATATGGGACAATCCAAGATAAGCCTAAAGGAATTAGCAAGTGTTAAAAGGAAGTTCACTGAACCTATAGATGAATACTTAAATAGGTTCAGGCTTTTGAAATCTAGATGTTTCACAGTAGTCCCTGAGCATGAGTTAGTCGAAATGGCCGCTGGTGGTTTGGACTATTCTATTCGAAAGAAATTAGATACTCAATACTTGAGGGACATGGCCCAGTTAGCAGATAGGGTTCGACAGGTCGAAAGGCTAAAGGCCGAGAAGGCCAGGGCTTCTAAGAGTAATAAGAAGGAAAGAGTTTCCTATGTCGAAACGGAGGAAGGTGAAGACTACCCCGAATTCGAGGAGATCGAAATAGATCTCGCTGAATTGAAACAGGCTCCACCTTACTCTTGTAAACTCCTAGTCCCTACAAAAGGGAAAGAAATTGTTGAAAATGAAAAAAATGATAAGTTTCCGAAGAAGGTGTATACCTTCGATATAACAAAGTGTGATGAAATTTTCGACTTACTAGTCAAAGATGGCCAATTAATTGTGCCACCAAATGTCAAAATGCCTCCGATAGATCAAAGAAAGAAAAGAGGATTTTGTAAATATCATAGTTTCCTAGGCCACAAAACCTCATAGTGTTTTCTTTTCAGGGACTTGATTCAAAATGCAATTAAAGAAGGCAGACTAAAGTTTGCTGATAAACCAAAAATGAAGGTGGATGAAGATCCTCTGGATATTGCAGACACCAACTACGCCGAGCCTTTGAGCATGGGAGATATCAATATGGTGGAAGCAGACCAAGGGGCCACTACCTTGAAAGGGGAAAGCACTGAGAGTGAAAGTTGGGTGTTGGTTGAAGTCAACAATGGAGTCACTGAAGACGTCCATGAACGACAGGAGCCTTCGGTCGAACCAACTCCAGCTGTTGTTTCAGAAGGAATCCAGGCTACTGAGGGTCAGGAAATCCAGAAACAGAAATTGACACAGGCTACTGAAGGCCTGAGGCTCAAACTGGAAAAGGTTCAGATTACAAAACAAGCTTCCCCTCAAAAAGAGACGTGGGATACCTTGGGTGAACCTAGTGGGAAGTTCGACTATCTGGTAAAATATTCTGCTCCAGAGAGTTCGAAAGTTCGAATCGAAGACGTCAAACCATCAAGATGGGGAGATAATGATACAGAAGGGGAAGCTAAGGATAGTAACGTTCCCCAGAAAGAGACTTGGGACACCTTAGGGGAGCCCAGTGGGAAATTTGATTATATGGTAAAATATTCTGCTCCAGAGAGTTCAAAGATTCGGATCGAAGACATCAAACCATCAGGATGGGGAGATATTGGTACGAAAGGGCCAGATGTGGATGTCAATATGGTGGACATGGAGAGACCCTGTTCTGAGATGCCGGAAATGGAAAGATATCTCGAAAAAGAAAAGTACAAAATGGAGGATGGTTATGCTGCACATACCAGCCTAAAACAATATCTCATGCTATGCCATAAGGGGCATGCTGAAATGATGCTTTGTCCAAGATGCAGCATCATATGCAACGAGAGGATCGCTATGGAGTTCGAACGAAAGCAAAGAGCTCGAACTGGAGTAAATTGGCGCCAAGACAACCAACTGTTCAGATGCTACCCTAGAGTTGGGGAAAGTTTGTTGGAATTCTTAGTACGCTGTCACAAAGGGGCAACCAAGTGCTTGATTTACCCAAGATGTTCAGCAGTATACGACCAGAACATGGTTGGAGCTTTCGAAACGATTCCCTTCACCCCATGCTGGAATCACAAGGAAGTTGGTCAAATGAGTCAGCATTTCGATGGTAGTCACAACAAAGCCCGATAGCCCATATCCAAAGGGTGCTCGAAGGGTGACATTTAAAATCCCCGCAAGTACCAACAGATGATGGTCGCAAGTCAAACCAACAAAGGGAAGGATAGATGGGAGGCAATGAGTGAAATGCGCGCATGCCATGGTATACGGAGACAATTCAACACAGAGGGAGGAACCGAGGTGGAAATTATAAAGGTAAGAATCCCATGTCAAGATCCCAATGGCGAAGGCAACAAAATCGAAAGGTCGAGAGGAAGCTTTAGCGACAAAGGAGCGCTTCGACCAACAAAAAGAAAAGCACCAATCAACCAACAACAAACAGTAACTCAAGACAAACCTCCGCTAGTAGGAGGATTTTTTCGAAACAAAACCGATGAATCAAAAGAATACACTCCAAGTCCACAAGAAGATGAGGATATGCTTACGATACCAATCAAGGGAATCCTCACTTAACTCGAACCGCAATGTGGTATCTCAGATACCATCGAATTCGCCAGAGACCAAATTGAAGAACAGAAGAAGAAGACACCATTGATCTAATGAAACATGCATCATCGTTATTATGTAATGGATAATGGCGCGGTCAAGAGCGACGCATTCTTGAACACCCGATCCCACAATGAAGAATCATTTAAAGCCACCGTTAATTCGAGCAAAGGTGGAGCCACGGGTGAACAAGGTCTTAGTAGATGGGGCCAGATCAACCCGATGCCAAAATTTATGCTGAAAAAGTTAGGCATTCAAGACGGTGATGTTAAACCTCATAACATGGTTTTATCCAACTATGAAGGAAAGGTAGGACAAACATTGGGGGTAGTGCAAGTGGAGTTAACTGTTGGATCAAGCTGCAGACCCACTATGTTCATGGTGATCGAAGCCAGAGCAAATTATAACTTGCTCTTGGGAAGAGAGTGGATTCATGGCGTAGGGGCAGTCCCTTCGCCGATGCACTAAAGGTTAGTCCTGGAGAGAGGATGGGATAGTAGAGAACATCGAGCGGACCGAGCTACTTCATGACAATCAATCTAGTTAACAAGAGGAATTATGACAAGTATCCGCCGAATAGCCCTGCACCCCAAGTGACGAATTGAATGAAACAAGAGATGTACGCTACTATATGACCCTTCGCCATGATGGCATGTATTGGGATAGGAAAATAATTAAGGGTGATGTTGGAGGCGAAGGCACTTCGCAAAGACGGCCGCCAGTGGGAGTTCAAGACCCGCCATGATCAATCTTCTTTCTTCGAAAGGATTTCGCCTATATGGTGAGAACGAATTGAAAGCTTCGAGGCTGCAATAGAACACACAGTTGAAGTAAACGAACTCGAAGGGAATGGTCCGAAGGATTCACCCTGTGACGAGAACGAAATAGATCATAGGCTTGACGCCATTTATGATACGGAACCCTTGGGCTTCGAGAAGGATCCAACAAATTCAAGTGCTAAGATGTTGGCACAAGACCCACTCGAAGAAGTAAATTTGGGGGATATCAACACAAAAAGGATCACCTATATAAGCGCGAAGCTCAGCCCAAGCCTTAAACAAGAAGTGATCGAAGTCCTCAAACAAAACAAAGATTGCTTTGCATGGGACTATGATGAAATGCCTGGTTTAAAAAGAGAGTTAGTGGAGCATAGACTTCCAATCAAGGATGGCAAGAAGCCCATCAAGCAGACTCCTGAGGTTCGCGAAGGCTCACGAAGATCAAAAAGAGGTCGAGAGGTTGCTACCGCAAATTCATCGAACCACAAGGTATGTCGAATGGTTAGCAAATATAGTACCTTATTAAGAAAATGGTTCATTGAGAATATGCATGACTTTAGGGATCTCAATATCGCAACCCCAAAGATCAATACTCTGGCGGAAATGTTAATAGATTCCGCGGATTCGAATACCTAAGTATGCTAGATGGATACCGTTATAATCGATTTTTATTGAAGAAGATGTTGCTAAGACAAGATTTCGCTGCCAGAGCCTTAGGCACCTATGAATGGGTAGTGATGCCTTTTGGTTTAAAAACGGGGTAACTTACCAAAGAGCAATGAAGTCCATATTTCATGATTTTATTGAGACGTTTATGCGGTGTACATTGATGATATAGTCATCAAATCTATATCCAAAATCATCTGCATCATTTGAGCCAATCATTCGAAAGGATGAGAAAACATGGCTTGAAAATGAATCCTTAAATGTGCATTTTGTGCAAAGTAAGATTTCCGGCTTTGTGGTTCATAAAAAGGAATTGAAATTAACGAACAAGACCAAAGCCATCATGGAGACTAAAGCCCCACATCGAAAAAGGAGTTACGCTCTACTAGGAAGATTAATTTTCTCGAAGGTTCATTTCGAACTTAAGTGGGAAAACACAGGATTTTTCTCCACTACTTCGTTTAAAGCAAGGCCAAGCCTTCGAATGGAGCGACGCACAGCAGGAGGCCTTCGACAAGATTAAAAGATATCTGTCTCAACCTACTATCTTGTCTCCACCTTCATGGGGAAAACCCATGAGATTGTATATATCTGCGTCTGAACTTACTATAGGTAGTATGTTAGTACAAGAAGACAGTAATGGCATCGAAAGAGCCATATATTACTTAAGTAGGGTGTTGAATGATGCAGAAAATAGATATAGTAATATAGAAAAGTTGTGTCTTTGTTTATACTTTTCTTGTATGAAACTCAAGTATTATATAAAACCTGTTGATGTTTATGTTTCATCTCATTTCGATGTTATTAAACACATGCTTTCCAAGCCAATAATGCATAGTAGAATTGGTAAATGGGCATTGGCTTTGACAGAATATGCTTTGACTTTTATGCCTTTAAGAGCAGTGAAAGGCCAAGTAGTTTCTGATTTCATTGTGGACCATTCATTGGTCGAACAGCCTGTCATGGGTTATGTCGAAATGAAACCTTGGAAGCTATACTTTGATGGTTCGACCCATAGAGAGGGCAGTGGTGTTGGAGTTCTCATAATTTCTCCTGAGGGAATTCCAACAAAATTCAAGTATAAGTTAGATGGCCCTCGTTGCTCGAACAACGAAGCTGAATACGAAGCGCTCATTGTTGGACTTGAAGCTTTGTTGGAATTGGGGGCAACTAGAGTCGAAATCAAGGGTGATTCAGAGTTAGTAGTCAAGCAGATAACTAAGGAATACAAATGCATAAAGGAAAATCTGATGATATATTTCATCATAGTTAATAGGTTACTCAAAAAATTCGAATACATGGACATTCAGCACGTACCAAGAATAGAAAATCAAGAAGCAAATGACCTAGCACAATTAGCTTCAGGTTATAAAGTCTCTGCTAAAAACTTAGAGGATTTGATTGAGATAAGAGGAAGAGTCATGGCTACCAGACTTACACCATCAGATCTAGAGAATATCAAAATAAGTTATGGTGATAAAGATAGGTTCAAAGTATTAGCCATAGACACTTTAACAGATACAGATTGGCGAAATCCATTAATAAGGTATTTAGAAAACCCAACATTGAATGTGGATAGAAAAATAAAATATAGAGCGTTGTCATATGCCCTTATGGGAAATGAATTGTTCAAGAAGACCTAAGAAGGTGTGTTACTAAAATGTTTGGGAGAAAGTGAGGCATATCTAGCACTATCAAAAGTCCACAATAGGGTATGTGGAGCACATCAAGCGGGTCATAAAATGAAATGGTTGCTATTTCGTTATGGTATGTATTGGCCCAGTATGCTCAAAGATTGTATAGATTTTGCTAAAGGATGTGAAGAATGCCAGAAACATGCAGGGATTCAACATGCTCCTGCAAGTGAGTTGCATTCGATCATTAAGCCATGGCCCTTTAGAGGATGGGCATTAGATTTAATAGGAGAAATCAATCCTGCTTCATCTAAAGGTCAGAAATATATCCTGGTAGGAATAGACTATTTTACTAAGTGGATCGAAGCAATACCATTGGTAGCTGTAGATCAGGAGACTATCATCGAATTCGTACAAAAACAGATTATCTATAGGTTTGGGTTGCCAGAGAGCATAACCACAGACCAAGGATCAATGTTTACTGGTAAAAAGATGCAAGAATTTGCCCAAGAAATGGGGTTTAAGTTGCTAACGTCAACACCATATTATGCTCAGGCAAATGGTTAGGTCGAAGCAGCCAACAAAGTAATAATAGGTCTAATCAAAAAACATGTTGGTAAAAAACCAAGAAATTGGCATAAGACTTTAGATCAAATACTATGGGCCTGTAGAACATCCCCTAAAGAAGCTATTAATACTACACCTTTCCAACTAACATTTGGTCATGATGCAGTCTTACCAGTAGAAATTCATCTACAGTCAGTTCGAATTCAAAGGCAAAATGAAATCTCATCTTCTTTATATTGGGAAATGATGATGAATGAGTTGGTCGAGCTAGATGAAGTTAGATTGCGTGCATTAGAAGTCCTGATGAGGCAGAAAGAGAGAGTAGCCAGAGCATATAACAAAACGGTGAAAGGTAAAACATTTAGTGCTAATGACTTAGTTTGGAAAGTTATATTGCCCATGGACAAGAAAAATAAAGCATTAGGTAAATGGTCACCTCATTGGGAAGGACCTTTTCGAGTAGTGAAAACATTTTCAAACAATGCGTATGAAATCGAAGTATTGGCAGATGACAAACGAATCCTAAAGGTTAATGGGAAGTATTTAAAGAAATATAAACCACGCCTGCAGGAGGTTCGAATAGTCGCAACGTAAATCATAAACATATAACTCGAGGCCAAAATGGTGAAATTAGTTGCCAAAATGGCATTGTCAAGTGTTACAAACAAACATTCAACTAAAATACAAGATTGCTTTAGATAAACAAGTTTCAGAAGTGGGTATTGTTCCTTAATCGATCAAAGATATTCTTGAAAGATTCAAGCTTGTGTTGAGTAGTGGCCTCTCGCTAAGATAGCAACTTCGCCTTCAACCGCCTCAAGCCCTTTATTGAAGCTCTTGAATCGATTACCAAAAGTATTGGACTCATATGCAAGTTGTTGCCGGGCTTCTTTAATTTTATCTTTGAAGTTCCGGATCCTCTCCCATTGAAGAATGGATTGAGCTCGAAGATCATAATCAACTTTGACTTTTGGATATGCATGGCATGATCTTCAACCTCCTTAGTGGGCTTGAGGCATGTTCATAAGCGGCGTCCATTGCATTCGTTTTCTTGGACTTTGTTGCCAGCAGATTCATTTTGAAGAAGGCATCCGATTCGTTATCAATCGTGGATTGAAGTTCAAACAAAATGGTGCGACTTCCGGAACATGTGGCGAGATTGACTGATTGATAAGTCCCTTCATCACGGCGGTGTACTATCTTTTCTGAGTATTTCGAATAAATCCACATCAAGTATGGTTTTCCGAATCTTGTGAAGAAGTATGACTCTATCATGAGAAGGTACTGAATTGGAGGTCGAACCAGCATTAGCCTTAGGGAGGGGAGTGTTTCTCTGAGCTAGTTTAGCCTTCATGTACCCAATAGGGTCGCCGCTTCAAGAGGGCTAACTCTTCTATCGGCATTTGGAAGACTCTGGAAGCTCCATACGCAATGGAGTAACATCCATTTCAACGTCCATTGGTTCATTAGTGGAAACATCACCTCCTTCATTATTTGCCTCTTCATCCTCTTCATCATTGATCAAGTCCACTACTTCGATGTTATCATGCTGATTACCATCAGCATCAGATGCTGTCCCTTCGCTCGAACCTTCTTGAGCATCTTCTCCTTCTTCATCCTCAGACCCTTCCTCACTTGAATCTTCACTCTCTTGGGAGGTATTGGTTTTTTCTTCTTCTTCAGTATGAGGTGCCTTTTCACTCTCTTGAGGGACTTTGGGAGGAGATTCTGGGTGAGAAGTCTCTGGAGGTACTTCGGTAGCATCTTCAAGCATTGTTTCGTTGGTCTCCTTGAGAGGAGGCGAAGTGCCTTGATCATCTGGCTGTTCAGAGGTTCCAGTTGGAACTGCCATATTGGACGAACCTTTATTCTGCACCAGATTGCTTGAATCTCCATGAGGAGAAGAATGGATCGGAGCAGTTGTTTGGGGGGGAGTGTTGTACCCCAAAATTTACCCTCCTCTTTCCCGTTTCTTTTCTGGCTTATAATTCCATTGCATAATAATACATGCCATACCATGCATAGCATCCATCATAAGGAATATCAGATTCCAGGTATTCCGAATGGCACCAAAAAGAGTTCATTTCTCAATAAAGTGGATTTTGGGTTTCGGTGCATTTTGGGCACTCCAGAAGGCGTATCTCTCATCTCCTTGGGTATTTTCTGTTGATTTTCGACTGACACTTTCCTTTCATTATTATCCACTACTTTCGTTTGGAAGTCGAGAATGGATTTTGTGAGGAAGGCTCTCAAAGGAGTCATTTCCCCCGGCATATTAAGCTGATTTTTGTGCTGAACCGTGCGTTTTGGCTCACCGAAAAGGCTTTATTTTCTAGCTGGAAGCTCGGAATTGAGCGGGATCAATTTCTAAAATTCCGTATCAAGGTCCTCTACAACTTCTATTTGCAACTCGAGAGCTAATTCCCCACCGATCGGTACCAGAATTTTATTCTCTGAGTTTGATTTTTGAGCTGAACTGAGCAATTTTCATCTGATACGCGAAGTTCGAAAAATCATATCTCACTCGATTTTCATCGAAACGGGACGGGACCGGTGCCAAAAGTTCACAAATCTTGTTAGCTTCAAATGTCCCAGAGATACGCACGTGCAAATTCCGATCAGAAGATCCTCGTCTGAGGCATTTTTCCCACAGAGCGCAAACAAAATTCTGCATGTGTCAGTGGCCCGAAAACAGTGCTGAAACTTTAAAAATTCATATCACCTTGACCATTCATCGGATCAAGTCGGGATTTTGATTCACGCAAGAAAAATCGCGTTCCGGACATTTTTCGTTTACATTCCGACTTCAAATTCCGCACGGATTAGGCTGTTTTGGACTGTGTACGAAAATCATTTTGATAATCGCGATTAGGACTTAATTATGGATCCAAGACACTCCAAAGCCCATTTTTTTCATATTATAAATATATTTTACCACTCACAAAATTGGTAGAGAGAATTATTTGTTAAATTTGACCCAAGAGCTCTCACTTTTCTCTCTCAATTCTCTCTCAACTCAAAGTTGCACAACCACCTCAAACCACCAACAACCACCACCGGAATTCCAAAACCACCGCGCCGGAAAACCTTTTCTTATTTTTATTTTTTTTTCTTCTTCTCTCTTTCTCCGGTACAGCCCCATACTCTTCTATTCCCCTTCAATTCTCAAGGATCAAATTAAGTTTTTCATCAATCAAGAACATTGAAGAGCGTTTATGGTGTCGAAGTGAAGATTTGAAGTTTTCCTCTTCATTAATTCTCCAAGGATTCAAGATTCTCCACACTTATTATCATCAATTCAACTTTGATTTGGTATTTTCTTGGAGAATTACAAGATTTTCCTCATCAATTTCAACTCAAAGCTTCAAGTACAAGTAAGTGCTTATTTACTTAAGTGCTTATTTCAATCGATTTTTCAATTGTTGAATTTCTTGAAATTGAATATTGAGATTGCTTGCAAATTCCATGTGGATTCCGATTATAGCATTTGTTTTGTCGAATTCATTGATATTGATCCATTTTTGGAGCCTTAAAGGTGTCGGTGTCAAACTTTCTACACACTACACACACTTACACTTGTGTTGTGACTTTGCATTGTATTTAGGTACTTGATGTGAGCATTTTGCATCACTAATTATATGATCATGCATCAAGTAATATGTAAATTAGGTGACATGCATTGAATCATTAATTTGAGGCTTATTTTGTGCATTAAAATTATGTTGAAATGTAAGAACTAACACATAGTTTAGGTACACTTGCACTACATCTACACATTGCACACAACTCACACACACACACTTGAATTCATACATTGTGACATAATTTGCATCTTTGCATATCCATACATTTGCATGTAGGATAGTTGAATTAATTTGATATGGTGTTGTTTGACTTTTATGGCATAAAATATCTTGAAAGTTCACTTTTCACAACACTTTGACACTTTGCACATATAATTTCTCTCAACATTCTTACATGTTTGCATAACATTTAGGTAGTATTTGCATTGAGTATGTATCACTTGCACATGATATCACATACACTTGCATTTTTATTCATCTAAAAATCACAAAAAAACACATTGGAAACAAGTTTATTTGTGTTTTGGTGGAAAATGATATGAGACTTTGACAATTGGTAAAGTTGGACATAATATTTGTTTTGGCTCTAACTTTTGATCCGTAATGAGTTTTTTCGACTTATCTTAATGTAAATCATGTTTCTCGAGCCATCTGAAGCTCTCCACGCGAACGGTTTCTGGATTTGGACATGTTTCGGTCAATTCTGGGAGCTGCTGACTTTTGTGCGAAAATTGTATTTTTGAACGAGATTTGACCGAACCGTTCGCATTTTTGAGACCGTGCGTGTGTGCATAGCTTCCTATATTTTTGATGAGTTATTTTGATTGTTTTCATTAGCTTGTGCCTTGTGTTTTGGTTCACTTTTCATATTTATCCTTAATGGTGATTTTTGGACTTGAAAGGTGTCGGAGCAAACCTTTTTGTACACTACGCACACATACACTTGTGGTGTTGATTTTCTTTGTATATAATATCTAATAATTGTTCTAACCCTCAACTAACCTCTTGACTAATATGTTGGCATGTTTAGATAGTTGGCGCTTTGGTTTAGAACCCTTAATTGAGTCATATAATTAGCATCTCATGGTAGAACTAATATAATTGCATTTGAGAACTATTATAATGGACTTAGCTCGATTTGATGTTGTTCATGAGTTGTTTTGCATTATGTGTGTGTTGCGGTTTTCCATTCTTATGTTGCTATACACATTTACATTCCATTTCTTCACCTTTGGATCATATTTTGACATGTGATGTGAATATGCAATTATATTTCCGCTTCCATGTTTGTTGACTTGTGCAAGGTACATTGAGGATATTTTGGTTAGGTACCTAATTGTGGTACACTAACATACCACTTCTCCCATGGTTCTGCTTTGCGTTTTATCGCGTTTTGCTTTGTGTTTCTCTTATTTCAGAAACACATATTACGTTGTTTTGTGCGGGTATGTACCTTTGTGCGGTGTTCGATTGGTATGAGGACTTATTTGCCACGCTTTGTATACCCACGTATACATCTTTGTCTGCTTTTTGGGTCTAACTCCTTCTTGCGGTGTTTTGCATTTGTACACCCACGTGCATTTCTATACTTGTTTTTGGGTCTAACTCTTGCGGTGTTTTATGTTTGTACACCCACGTGTACATCCTTTTGTTTGCTTTTTGGGTCTAACTCCCTTCTTGCGACATTGTTGCTTCACATGCCACGTTGCATACCTTGCTCGATGCCTCGAGCTATTCTCACCGGATTTATATTTATTTCTATTTATTTTAGATATCATGAGAAGGGCTTACTTTTTTTGCCATGAGAAGTAGGAATAGAGATGCATGAAGGGCTTCCGTAGTTGGAGCATGTTCAGAACCCTCCGTTTATTTAAAGACCCGTTTAGGGCAATTCTACTTGTGATTTGTGCATATTTGCTTGTTTGTTTCTTGCGGTTCCTTGGTTAGGTTTGGTTCTCTAGCCTAGACTTTAGGATTCACACCTTTGCATGTTAACATAGGTAGAGATTCCTTGTATCTTCAACTATAGGGCTAAACTTTTGCTTTGCTAGTTTCATTTGCATCCTTGCATGTAATTAAAACTAAAACTTGCTTTTTCTTTCAAACTCAAAACACTTAATAATGGTTTAAACTCCTTTCTCAAGGTAAAAACAACCAACCAACACAAACTCTTTTCGCTTTGCGCTTTCTTTTCTTTTGTGTTTAAAACCTTTTCACAAAAAAACACAAAACACACCAAAACAAGTGAGCCGAACTACGGCGCTCTGACTTTCCCATTGCACGAGGGAATACGTAGGCATCTTGTCACGGGGCTCGACCGAGCAAACTTTGTAAATACTTCCTTCTTTTCCCCGTGGTTTCTTATTTTCTCTTTTCTTTTGCATGCATGACTAGCGATTAAGCATAGATTTAAACACACCCATTAGACGAAAGTAGAAGTGGATACCGAGTACTACGGGCGTGTAGGTGCTAATACCTTCCTTCGCGTAATAGATTCCCTTACCCTATCTCGGTCGCAAGACCGTGCCTTATCCTTTTAGGTTTTCGCGATGCTCACCTTTCTCCTTTGTGCGAGATAAAAACGTTCGATGGCGACTTCATTGATACGTTATCGGATGATGTTCACCGGTTGTTTCATTGGCGACTTCACTGGGATCGGGAGACTGTCTGGTCCGATCGAGTCGATCCTAGCTTTTATTTTCATGTCTATTGGGTGTTTATTTATTTGTTTATCTATTTACCGCTTTATCGCACCATCCTTTGTATGCTTGCATTGCATTCTATGTGGCATATTTACGCTTTCATATGTCATTGCTCACTGTGATCTATTTCGATTTGGGTGGGAGTTACAAGAGGTAAAGGCCAACTACCCCGCCAGTGACATATAGGTTAGATGGATGTCCATGTCGAATCCGCATCCCGTGGTGCGTGTGAGGAGGCATGGAGTACCAATCCACGAGATTCGATTGACGGTGCTCGCCCTACACCTGTGTAGTCAAGTACTCGATAAAGGATCGTCGACTCATATCATTAGGGACATCCTGTTGAGTCTAGAATCACCCGTGAGGCGGGATCATGATTATAACAGTGCAGATGGTGACTATGTTCATTGGTGACTATGTTCATTGGTGACTATGTTCATTGGTGACTTGGTATTTTCTATTGATGATCGATGTTTTCATTGGTGACTATGATATCATTCGGTGGCATTTTCTAGTTACTCTGTCCGATTTTTGGTTTTCTTCAATCGAGCAGAAACAAAGTTTGATCAGTGTTCAAGGAAGTAGTAAACCCATGATCAATGCATAATGTATTTGCATCATAACATGTTTACTTTTAAAAGAAATGTCAGAAAAAGCATATTATTTTATCTAACCCTGCATGCATATCATTTCTAGGACTTCTTGTGGTTTACTATCAACATCAGGATGGATACCAACAATCAAACCAACACCGAGGCCCTAAGGAAGACTTCCTCATACTCTTTCTGTGCATTCGACATCTCTGAAGTAAGAGCCAGAGGTATTCTTGTGAAGGATCTGATTGAAAGAGAGTTCAGAAAAGATCATGGGAACATATTGCCGTTACTAATGGAGGATTATGAGTTCTATGCCATACAATCTCTACTCCAGTTTTATGATAGTGAGCTCAGGTATTTTACCTTTCAAGATTATCAGTTAGCACCTACTCTTGAGGAGTACTCTTTCCTTTTGGGTATCAGTATCACAAGCAGTTTGCCTTTTGTCAAAAGAATGGGTACTCCTGATTTTGAAGCCATTGCTAAAGCCCTTGGTTTGCGCGTTAGTGAAGTAAGGGGCAATTGGGTTCCGAAAGATCACACTTGTGGACTTCCGTTGGGTTTCCTTTTAGTCAAAACTGATGAATTTTCCAAGGTTGGTAGTTGGAAAAGCTTCAATACTATCTTAGCCATCATGATCTATGGTATGGTGATTTTTCCCTCTTTTGAGAAGTTTGTGGATGTTGCTGCGATTTCTGTTTTCATGAATGACAATCCGGTTCCTACCATCTTGGCTGATACATATTATGCTATTCACTCTCGCCATGGTCAAAAGGGGCGTGTTATGGGTTGTATGCCTTTACTTTATCGTTGGCTCAACACACATTTGCCAAAGAGATGGGCATTTGTTGATTATGCTAAAACCATGAAGTGGTCTAGCCGAATCATCGCACTCACTTCATATGGTATAGTTTGGAATACCATGTCGAGCGGTTCTGAGATCATTACTAGTTGTGGAGAGTTTCCAAATGTACCATTAACGGGAACTAAAGGTTGCATCAGTTATAATCCTATATTGGCACGCTGTCAACTAGGATATCCTTTGACTGAAGTACCCACTATTCGTCAGTTGACGGAAACTATCTTCTTTGCAAATGATGAGAACCCGATTTTGCTAAATCAGATTATCGTTGCATGGAGCTCGGTTCACAAAAAGGGCACGGTTTTCTTTGGCCAAAAAGGAAATTATGCGTTTGATTCTTACACAGATTGGTTAAAAGATCGGGTCTCCAAGATTCGGCTTCCATACAAAAGGGAAGCACCTTTGTATTCCCAACCTGGTTCCTTGGTTGAAAGTCTGGTACCTGATTTTGCTACTTCCTATTCTTCATCCGTAATCTCTCCTCCAGGTTTCGTGCGTATTGAGGTTTACAAACAGCTCCAATCGGAGAATTCAACTTTGAAGGAACAGTTACAAGCTCGAGCCATGGACCTAGCATTTGCTCTTCAAGATAAAAAGAGGTTATCTGTTGAGGTCGAGCAGAAAGACCAAGTTTTGAAGGCTTATGGCTTACTTGAAGAAACCAAGAGAGCCAAAGGTGGTAGTTCCTCTTCTTTTGATCAGATGACCAAAGAGTTTGACAGGGTCCAAGAGAAGTTGAAGAATATGCAGATAGCTAATGAGAAATTGAAAGCCAAGCATGGTGAAGAAATCCGGGTTTTAAAGAAGCAACTCCGCAAGGAAGAATCCAATGCTAAAGAGTCCCTTGAGAGAAGGAAAGAACTTGAAGTCGAAGCCCAAAGTCGACAGGAGCAGATGACTATCCTTTCTAAAGAGGTTGAAGATTTGAAGACTAAGTGGCAATATGCTAAAGATGGAGAATATGCAGCATACACCATGTTGAGGGGTCGAGACATTCGTGTGGCTAAGCTAGTAGCCGAGATCCATACGCTCAAGGCGCAAGTGGCCCCTAAATAAGTGGTTGCAAATGTTATTTGATATTATTTGATTCGACGAATCACCTCTAGGCTTGTTGGATGGGGTTCGCTCACTATTGTGTTTGTATTAATACTCTGTGATCGTGGACTCTTGTATGACTCTATTTCACCTATGCACTTGAGCAGTTGATTCTCAATCTGATTGTGTGTCTGGTCTTGATAATTATTGTTGTCAGTATCTTATTATTTGATGTTTGATAACAAATTGCAGGAATGTCCTGGAAGTGATCATTTCATGCATCATGCATTAACCATGCATATACATACATTGTGCATAACAAGCATTTGAACTTGGGATTTCTCTTACTCAAATCTGGTATTTTCTACTCAGAATTGTGAACTTTGCCTCTGTGCCATTCTGCGTTTGAAATCGAGTAATGGAACAACTTCGCGGGGAACTGGATGAGATGAAAGAACAGATGGGATTTCTCATGCTGGACATGCAAGACTTGAGAGAAGAGAACCAACAGTTGAAGACTCAGCTAGGCTTGGTGATGGAAATTTTAGGAACCGTGTTGAGAAAGGGAGATGACCCCAGTTTTCCTACAGCAACAGGAGTCGCTATTCCTCCTTATACTCAGGGTTTTTCTTTGAGCCCTAAAGCTGGGCATGCATCTACTCCATCACCCTGTATTCCGAGGTCTCCTTGTTCGCGTCCAATTCCTATTGTTCAGAAAGGTCTAGAAGATAGAGCTCTTCAACCATGGTCGCCACACTCTGAAAAGCAATTCGATCCTATTCCGATGCCATATGCTCAGTTGCTTCCTCAGCTGCTCAAGTTTCGATTGGTTGAACTCCAAACTCTTGCCATGCCTGAAGGGATTCTATTCGAGTACGATGTGATGGCTAGGTGTGATTTCCATTCTGGAGCACCCTGTCATGATACAGAGGACTGTGTGACCTTGAAAAATGAGGTTCAGGATTTCCTTGACAAAGGGATTATCCGGTTTACTTCCACAGGGTTGAGCATACAAGTCAATTTTGCTCCAGCTGCTGATATGACCGTTATGCCTGCTGCTATACCTCAAAACAGAGTTTGTGCGTCGAAGAGGGATAATCGACCGCTCCACCCACCGGCTCATCAAGCGCTTCATCGAAAGAATCAAAAGAAGCCAGAAAACCATGCTCTTAGAAGATTCGACGTCGTCCCAATGTCTTATGCTGAGATGTTGACACAATTGCTTGAGCTCAAATTGATAGTTCCGAAGGCCATGTTGCCATCTCCTCCTCCTGACAAGCGTCCGAATAACTATGATACTAATGCCGTTTGCGCATTCCATTCTGGTACCGTTGGACACAACATTGAAGATTGCCACGCATTCAAGTGTAAGGTACAAGATCTTATTGAGGCAAAAGCTATCAATTTCACACCAGATGGTCATGTTTGGATCCTACGCTAGCTCAGCAAATGTCAAGGCTTCAAAATGCATCATCAAAAGCAATAAGTCAAGTCTCCTCAACGGCAATCTCAAGATTCATTTGCATTCTCATTTGTAATCTTTCTTGTTTGTTTAGTACATGCTTGTATGCAAAACATTTTCATCTTCTGAATGATTATCATAATGCATTGAATATGTTTGTCTTGAACTAATCCATTTGTATGCACTTTTAATTGTTTTCAAATGTTTTTGATGTCCAACTCTTGTTAATAAAGCAAAACCTCTGTAGGGAGGATGACGAAAATATACCAAGAATTTCAAACGGTATTGCTTTCAAATAAAAACCCTGCTGACGATGTACATGCCTTGTTTCAAATCCCCAAACACCGGAGATATAAGGGAGTTAGACCCTCGTTAACCCCCTTTTGAGCCTTGAAGTAGGAGTTTCTTTTCTGTTCAGAGAAAACCCTCATTTTAAACCCGGGGCAGGGTAGTGTTCAGTTAATCAGATTGAGCATTCAAAACTCACCGAGAGTATACATCAACGGATACAACAATGGCTATCCTTCAAAGGTTGAGAAACTGTAGCAGTCAAGTTTCAATTGACAACAATGTGCATCATGGAAGGACAATACCCCAACGGGAACTCCTTATCTGCAAGGGATCTGGATCTCCACAATCACCTCTAGCAAATAAATAAAAAAACAGTGTGAAGATCAACGATTGGTTCAAAAAAAAAAAAAGCAAAAAAAAAACAAAGAAAAAGCCCGCTAAGTCGAACTTGGAAATAAGTCACTTAGGCAAAATAAAAGGGCAAATGTTAAAAAGCAAATTGGCAAGCCGTAAAGGCGAGGATAATCCAAGAACATCCTCAATGAAGAACAAAGTCGTTGATCAAGCTCTAAGCAAAAAGGGTGAGTGGCTATCGGGTCCAAGAAATCTCGTCCTTAACAAAGTCAAAGTGGCACGACCAAGAAACTGCAATGGTTTCTCAACTTTCAATTTCCTCTTGTGAGAGATGATTGCTCCCATCAAGTTAACTGAACATAGGTTCGGAGAATATCATGAAGGGGGTGGGCACCAAATATTTTGAGCCTAAAAATCTTTCTTTCTGAAAACCGTGAACTGCACCACACAACCCTTAAAAGTCCTAAGCAAGGTTAATTTGAAAGCTGTGATGAGAACGCGGTATCCCGACTCCTAGGAGACTTGCTAATACCTTTGAGTTGGTATCATTCCATTTTTTGTTATCTTCTGCACAAAAATGCGATGTTTCGACATCTTTTCAAAAGCTTTTTGTTTCAAGACAAGCATAGGATTTGCAGTAGAATTATCATTTTAGGATAAAACATTCTTTGCATATGAACAGTGCTCAAACATCCAAGAAGCTTGCATAATGAGCATCGATGAATACCTTGATCGTCCAAGGGCGGTTGTCGAAAATCTATTGAACGGCCTTTCAAAGAATCATCTTAATGGGGCATTCAAAATGGTATTATATCCTTCAGGGCTCATTAAAACTGGGGCAACTTTGTCAAGGTTGGCCAATCCTTTCGGAGACACAGGGGCATGTTGACTATTCATGTTTCACTCGGGGTTCGAAAATGGCGTATGGGTGACAGTTGGCAGATGCCTGATTACTCGTTTGATTGAAATTCCTACATCTTGAAGAATACTCTTCAATGTAGGGTCCTCCCTTTTGAGTCTGTTTCTAAATAGAAATGGTCTTCAGATTGGGTCTTTAGAAATTTGTCAGTTTGATTTGCTCTTCTTGACTCAAGTTTTGACCTGTTATCTTTTTCGCAATGAGTCGCACGCTCTCCGTTTGTGCAAAATCGTCGGTTATCTTACCCGTGTTTGCATTACCTTTCCAGACGTTTGGGTATCCATAATTGGTGTGTGGTAATCCTAATGTTTGATACTCTTGAAGAATTATACCCCGCCTTTGGCCTGAGGGATATTATAGTTCTTGCAGACACTTCCGTCGATGTCATCATCTTGGTAAAGTTCGTCTGAGTTCGTCTTAACTAGACGTTCTCTTCCCCTTTGCAAGTTCATCTTCACACAGATGTCCTTCCCCGCAAGTTCGTCTTAACTAGACGTTCTCTTCCCCTCTGCAAGTTCATCTTCACACAGATGTCCTTCCCTGCAAGTTCGTCTTAACTAGACGTTTTCTTTCCCTTTGCAAGTTCATCTTCTCGCAGATGTTCTTTCCTTGCGAGTTCGTCTACACCCGACGTTCTCTTTTCCTTATTAATTCGTTTTCATATATTTGTCTTGTTCTTTCTTACGCGGGTTCGTCTTCGTCCGACGTCCTCTTCTTCTTTTTCCTACAAGTTCATCCTCACACGGGTGTCCTTTCTCTCGAGTTCGTCCTTGACCGACGATGCTCCCTCTCATGGATTTTTCTTCCATTATCAGGTATCTCACAGCTTGGTGCCC
Organism: Vicia sativa; assembly: GCA_021764765.1. Taxonomy (NCBI): domain Eukaryota; kingdom Viridiplantae; phylum Streptophyta; class Magnoliopsida; order Fabales; family Fabaceae; genus Vicia; species Vicia sativa. The sequence goes on along the minus strand of CM038795.1, from coordinate 159,814,941 downwards.
TCACGCCATCCTCCAATGAAATTCAGTATCTCGTTTTCAGTAAGCATGGACGAGAAAACCCCGAGTGAAACTTCTGCAAAGAATCAGATGTAGTGTTTGTCATCAGCATACTATATTTGGTGAATCTCCCCAGCAGATGTTGTTATCGACAGATCCTTATTGCAAAATATGGTACCAATCCCCGGTACGGGTTGACAATATTTGTCTCAGTGAAAGTCCCTAGTGGATGTTCTCCAAAGTCGCAAGTGGGTTGTATCCTGATATTCCCTATGGAGGTTTTATCTGGATTATTGATCAAGCATTTGATTCCCCAATGAGTCGCATATTATTCACAGATGATCCTCCCCAGAGGGTTCTCATCTCTTGACATCCCCAGCAGTTGACATATCTTTGTCTCCCCAGCTAGAGTTGTAGTGGGTAACGGTGGAAGATCTTCTCCAGGTGTTCCTTTTATTCCCCAACGGATCTCTGTCTAGCTGACAAGCTTCCTATGACATCATCTCCTCAGCAGGATTATATGGTAGATCCCGATCTCTTCAAAAGGCTCCCTTTTGGATTTACCAGCCGGGTCGCATCCTTGGTTGATCTCCATTATTATCTCCCCAGCGGATTATCAGATTGAAGTTGATCATCTTGTGACCTTTTGGTCGCCGTTCACATTTCATCTTTTGAAAACATGCATCATCGCATTTGCATTACCTTTTAGGGAATTCATGCATTTTCATCGAATTATAAGCCAAAAGCAATGAATCTTTAGTCCCCAGTGGTGTTCCAATGTCTCTCTGAAATCCTAGCAAGGATAGCTTTTGGGTGTGGGGCATTTCCTTTGGTGTTGAAGCTGCTAGTATTCTCTGGTGCAACACGTCTTTTGGTGTTGAAACTGCCGGCTCTTACCCCGGTGCAACACGTCTTCAGCAAGCCCTACCCTTGCTTTCTTCTTTTTGCACAAGAGTTGATTCGCTACCAATTCTTGGTCAAGGTCTGAGCATCTCTCTCTTTCCTTACGCATGATGCAAGTTGCTCTGTATTGTGTGTGAAGCCTGGTCAGCATTTCCAGTCTTCGTCTTCGTTGAAACTGCCAGCACATCCCCTGGTGCAACAATTCTTAGGACAGGTCCTACTCCTGTGCCTTTTCGGGAACAAATACCCACTTTTGTCTCCCTTCTCAGAGTGTAGCGTTCTGAGTCAGTAAAGCCTACTCGGCACTTTCTAGCCTTTGCATCACTAACCCGTCCGGTTATTCCCTGGCGTAATGTGGTAGTCTAGTCAGTGTATCAAGTCTTTGCTTCCGCTTACGTGTCAGCTCTCCCCTGACATCGCGGATTGAATTGGGTAGAGGCCAATTCTTCTTAGGTCAGGTTAGCACTTGTACCTGCCTTCACAGAGTTCAGCATTTATTCTGTGCTTTCTTTGGTTGTGGCCCAGTTAAGCTCTGGCGCAACATGCTTCTTTTCTCCAGTGAGGTTCCTTAGAATCTTGGAATGTCCACACCTATTTCTTGATGCAGCTTCTGGGATTCAGAGTGTAAATTTCTGGGTCCGTTTTGGTATTCAATCACCTCATACCTTGTCGCTCGAAAGGCATAAGCCACCTCGCTTCCAAGCTAGAGGATGATTGAATAGGGGCAGCTGTTGTACCCCAAAATTTACCCTCCTCTTTCCCGTTTCTTTTCTGGCTTATAATTCCATTGCATAATAATACATGCCATACCATGCATAGCATCCATCATAAGAAATATCAGATTCCAGGTATTCCGAATGGCACCAAAAAGAGTTCATTTCTCAATAAAGTGGATTTTGGGTTTCGGTGCATTTTGGGCACTCCAGAAGGCGTATCTCTCATCTCCTTGGGTATTTTCTGTTGATTTTCGACTGACACTTTCCTTTCATTATTATCCACTACTTTCGTTTGGAAGTCGAGAATGGATTTTGTGAGGAAGGCTCTCAAAGGAGTCATTTCCCCCGGCATATTAAGCTGATTTTTGTGCTGAACCGTGCGTTTTGGCTCACCGAAAAGGCTTTATTTTCTAGCTGGAAGCTCGGAATTGAGCGGGATCAATTTCTAAAATTCCGTATCAAGGTCCTCTACAACTTCTATTTGCAACTCGAGAGCTAATTCCCCACCGATCGGTACCAGAATTTTATTCTCTGAGTTTGATTTTTGAGCTGAACTGAGCAATTTTCATCTGATACGCGAAGTTCGAAAAATCATATCTCACTCGATTTTCATCGAAACGGGACGGGACCGGTGCCAAAAGTTCACAAATCTTGTTAGCTTCAAATGTCCCAGAGATACGCACGTGCAAATTCCGATCAGAAGATCCTCGTCTGAGGCATTTTTCCCACAGAGCGCAAACAAAATTCTGCATGTGTCAGTGGCCCGAAAACAGTGCTGAAACTTTAAAAATTCATATCACCTTGACCATTCATCGGATCAAGTCGGGATTTTGATTCACGCAAGAAAAATCGCGTTCCAGACATTTTTCGTTTACATTCCGACTTCAAATTCCGCACGGATTAGGCTGTTTTGGACTGTGTACGAAAATCATTTTGATAATCGCGATTAGGACTTAATTATGGATCCAAGACACTCCAAAGCCCATTTTTTTTTCATATTATAAATATATTTTACCACTCACAAAATTGGTAGAGAGAATTATTTGTTAAATTTGACCCAAGAGCTCTCACTTTTCTCTCTCAATTCTCTCTCAACTCAAAGTTGCACAACCACCTCAAACCACCAACAACCACCACCGGAATTCCAAAACCACCGCGCCGGAAAACCTTTTCTTATTTTTATTTTTTTTTCTTCTTCTCTCTTTCTCCGGTACAGCCCCATACTCTTCTATTCCCCTTCAATTCTCAAGGATCAAATTAAGTTTTTCATCAATCAAGAACATTGAAGAGCGTTTATGGTGTCGAAGTGAAGATTTGAAGTTTTCCTCTTCATTAATTCTCCAAGGATTCAAGATTCTCCACACTTATTATCATCAATTCAACTTTGATTTGGTATTTTCTTGGAGAATTACAAGATTTTCCTCATCAATTTCAACTCAAAGCTTCAAGTACAAGTAAGTGCTTATTTACTTAAGTGCTTATTTCAATCGATTTTTCAATTGTTGAATTTCTTGAAATTGAATATTGAGATTGCTTGCAAATTCCATGTGGATTCCGATTATAGCATTTGTTTTGTCGAATTCATTGATATTGATCCATTTTTTGGAGCCTTAAAGGTGTCGGTGTCAAACTTTCTACACACTACACACACTTACACTTGTGTTGTGACTTTGCATTGTATTTAGGTACTTGATGTGAGCATTTTGCATCACTAATTATATGATCATGCATCAAGTAATATGTAAATTAGGTGACATGCATTGAATCATTAATTTGAGGCTTATTTTGTGCATTAAAATTATGTTGAAATGTAAGAACTAACACATAGTTTAGGTACACTTGCACTACATCTACACATTGCACACAACTCACACACACACACTTGAATTCATACATTGTGACATAATTTGCATCTTTGCATATCCATACATTTGCATGTAGGATAGTTGAATTAATTTGATATGGTGTTGTTTGACTTTTATGGCATAAAATATCTTGAAAGTTCACTTTTCACAACACTTTGACACTTTGCACATATAATTTCTCTCAACATTCTTACATGTTTGCATAACATTTAGGTAGTATTTGCATTGAGTATGTATCACTTGCACATGATATCACATACACTTGCATTTTTATTCATCTAAAAATCACAAAAAAACACATTGGAAACAAGTTTATTTGTGTTTTGGTGGAAAATGATATGAGACTTTGACAATTGGTAAAGTTGGACATAATATTTGTTTTGGCTCTAACTTTTGATCCGTAATGAGTTTTTTCGACTTATCTTAATGTAAATCATGTTTCTCGAGCCATCTGAAGCTCTCCACGCGAACGGTTTCTGGATTTGGACATGTTTCGGTCAATTCTGGGAGCTGCTGACTTTTGTGCGAAAATTGTATTTTTGAACGAGATTTGACCGAACCGTTCGCATTTTTGAGACCGTGTGTGTGCATAGCTTCCTATATTTTTGATGAGTTATTTTGATTGTTTTCATTAGCTTGTGCCTTGTGTTTTGGTTCACTTTTCATATTTATCCTTAATGGTGATTTTTGGACTTGAAAGGTGTCGGAGCAAACCTTTTTGTACACTACGCACACATACACTTGTGGTGTTGATTTTCTTTGTATATAATATCTAATAATTGTTCTAACCCTCAACTAACCTCTTGACTAATATGTTGGCATGTTTAGATAGTTGGCGCTTTGGTTTAGAACCCTTAATTGAGTCATATAATTAGCATCTCATGGTAGAACTAATATAATTGCATTTGAGAACTATTATAATGGACTTAGCTCGATTTGATGTTGTTCATGAGTTGTTTTTGCATTATGTGTGTGTTGCTGCCCGGTTTTCCATTCTTATGTTGCTATACACATTTACATTCCATTTCTTCACCTTTGGATCATATTTTGACATGTGATGTGAATATGCAATTATATTTCCGCTTCCTTGTTATTTTTGACATGTTTGTTGACTTGTGCAAGGTACATTGAGGATATTTTGGTTAGGTACCTAATTGTGGTACACTAACATACCACTTCTCCCATGGTTCTGTTTGCGTTTTATACGCGTTTTGCTTTGTGTTTTCTCTTATTTCCGAGAAACACATATTCTGTTGTTTTGTCTGGGTATGTACCTTTGTGCAGGTGTTCTGATTGGTATGAGGACTTATTTGCCACGCGTTTGTATACCCACGTATACATCTGTTTGTCTGTTTTTTGGGTCTAACTCCCTTCTTGCAGGTGTTTTGCATTTGTACACCCACGTGTGCATTTCTATACTTGTTTTTTGGGTCTAACTCCCTTCTTGCAGGTGTTTTATGTTTGTACACCCACGTGTACATCCTTTTGTTTGCTTTTTGGGTCTAACTCCCTTCTTGCAGACATTGTTGCTTCACATGCGCACAAGCGCGCATACTCTTTGCTCTGATGCCTCGAGCTATTCTCACTGGTTTACTCTTATTGCATGGCTGCAGTACTTGAAGTTTTCCGAAGTATTTCTATAGCTTGCGTTGCTCTTCGGATTTAATATCCGTCGGGTATTCATTTCTACACCATTTACCGCATTTTCTTACAGCTTTCCTAGATATCATGAGAAGTAGGGCTTTACAGCTTTCTTTTGCCATGAGAAGTAGGAATAGAGATGCATGAAGGGGCTTCCGTAGTTGGAGCATGTTCAGGAACCCCTCTGGTTTATTTAAAGACCCGTTTAGGGCAATTCTACTTGTGATTTGTGCATATTTGCTTGTTTGTTTCTTGCAGGTTCCCTTGGTTAGGTTTGGTTCTCTAGCCTAGACTTTAGGATTCACAGCCTTTGCATGTTAACATAGGTAGAGATTCCCTTGTATCTTCAACTATAGGGCTAAACTTTTGCTTTGCTAGATTCATTTGCATCCTTGCATGTAATTAAAACTAAAACTTGCTTTTTCTTTCAAACTCAAAACACTTAATAATGGTTTAAACTCCTTTCTCAAGGTAAAAACAACCAACCAACACAAACTCTTTTCGCCTTTGCGCGCTTTCTTTTCTTTTTGTGTTTAAAACCTTTTCACAAATAAAAAACACAAAACACACCAAAACAAGTGAGCCGAACTACGGCGCTCTGACTTTCCCATTGCACGAGGGAATACGTAGGCATCTTGTCACGGGGCTCGACCGAGCAAACTTTGTAAATACTTCCTTCTTTTCCCCGTGGTTTCTTATTTTCTCTTTTCTTTTGCATGCATGACTAGCGATTAAGCATAGATTTAAACACACCCATTAGACAGAAAGTAGAAGTGGATACCGTAGAGTACTACGGGCGTGTAGGGTGCTAATACCTTCCCTTCGCGTAATAGATTCCCTTACCCTATCTCTCGGTCGCAAGACCGTGCCTTATCCCTTTTAGGTTTTCGCGATGCGTTCACCTTTCTCCTTTTGTGCGAGATAAAAAACGTTCGATGGCGACTTCATTGATACAGTTATCGGATGATGTTCAGCCGGTTGTTTCAGGGAGGAGTCGAAGTAGTTGGGTTCGGAGTCGAACCATCCTACACGAAAAAAGATTAGAAACTTATAACTAAGGTACGAATAATTATTGTCAAAAATTCGAAGTGAATTCACCTGTGGATTATCTGCAGATATGTTGCTGTCTATGTGTTCCAACATTACGTTGGAGGTCGAAGGTGGATTTTTGGATTTTTGTGAGGGAGCAACATCCCTGGAATCAAGTCCAGAGACGTTAGTGTCTTTTGGAGCGTCTTTCTTATGCTTCTTTCGTAAGACCGATGGTGAACTTTCCCCAGCCTTGAGAGTCTTTCCACTAGCACCGGGTTTTCTTTGGAGTAGTTGGTGGGAGTTTGCTAGGCTGAAATAATGCGAACATAAGTTAGGCTGCGGTTATAGACTTGAACTTGTTTCGAAATGCCAAAATAAAACTGTTTACCTTTGAGGTTGGGACGGTTGTTGGGATTGGAGCAGGTGTTAGAGTCTGAGTAGTTGTTGGAATCGGAGCATTGGTGTTTGTTGTTGTCGTTGGTGCAAGAGTGATGGTTGGAGTTGCCTTGGGTACATTGTCATCAATTTCGTTAGTTGTTTGGGAACTACTTCCTTCCTTGGTCTTTGATGCAACAGTTTTTATTCTGATAGTTGAAAAGTGAAACACATAAGATAAAATGTTAAAATAAAGTAAATAAGACTTATTTGGGATTTCCCAAGCATTCGCACCTGCGCCTTCATTCGAAAGAATCGACATGGCAGAAAGGTCATAGCGAAGATGCCCTGGGAAATTATGGAGCCAATGTCGAGCTCATGTCACAGTCTCAGATGGCTTTAGTTTCTTTTGAGATTTGTACTTGAACATCTCTTTGCAAGTAAGCCACCAAGGGTATGGGGGAAACCAAGCCAGAGCCAATTCTGAGGTAGGTAGTTTGGGAAACTTAGGTGGATGCATTTCGAGTGCCAACCTATACCTATCCTCAGGTGACAGTCCTGAAGGAAGTCTGAACTTAGAGACTTTTTCTATAAATTTTTCCTTCAAGGTTTGGGATGCTCGATATACCGTGGACTCCAAGCGTGTAGGATCATAAGTTGTTTCGAAGTAAGTTTGAAAAGCTTTAATTTCTTGAGCGTGAGTGAACATACCTTTCTTTCTATATACCTGCACATCGAATGCAGCAGTTAGTTTCTCCTCGATAGTAAGGGTATCAAACATACATGACTGGTAGAATCTACTCCACCAGTCCAGAAAACCTTTGGATGAAAAATAAGTTGGTTCAAAAGAGATCAATTTAAATTGAGCAAAATCTTGGTGTTGTTCTTGCTGAAGTTTGGCTTCTCTAGCCTTGAAAGTTCGACCAGAGGTAATGGAGTCATGAGTCTGAAAGAGTGGTTCGGGAATCAGTTGGCATAGACCAAATTGTCTTGAGACAAAGTTGGGTTGATAGGCAAAAAGGAGAATATGATTTTTAGTGGGAGTGATCCTTGAAGAGATTAGCCTTGGGAGCAGAAAGGCTTTCCAGATATCTTAAATTTCTTTGACCTTAGCAGCCTCCGAAAGGGGCATAGTGAACCATGATGGTCCATAAGTCCTCGAAGCAAAAGGCGCCATAGTCTCTTCGAACCTGTGCTTCTTGGAAAATAGCATGATGTACTGGGAAAAAAGAATCTGGAAATCAGCTTTGTCATCACTTGGAGTTAGTTTCCTTAATCTCGTGCCCTCAATACTTCGATCCATCACTTCTGGATTTTGCTCAACAATGGTGTCAGCAGTAGAAAGTGAAGATTCGAACATGGCGTTAAGCCATAGCTGGAGCAGCCAGAAAGGACCAGCGAGTAGGATATTCTTGGGAGTGTAGGATTTTAAGCTCGAAACAGCTGACCTCAAACTTTCATAAAGGTCAACTAGTAGGAGTTCACTTAAATTAATCCTCCTATTTTCATGTAAATCCCTTGCTAAGGGAATGAACCTGCTAGCCACTTGAAGTGATCTACTACAAAAGACATATCTTGATAGCCAGAGGGGGAGGAAAGCAATGTGTTCAACATCAGAAACACTATCACCTTCATTGTGATAATGACTGATAAATTTGGAGAAGCTAGCTAACTTAATATCAAAGTCAATTATGCTCGAGTGCTCCTCAGAATCAGGAATGTATGTTTCTCCTAGTGGTGATAATCCAGTTATAGCAGCTATATCAAAGAACGTGGGTGTGATCATCCCTCCAGGAAGGTGAAAGATATTGTAAGTACTATCCCAGAAGTACAGGGATGCAAAAAGTAGTGGATGGCTATAGGTAAAGCCCGGTTTTGATAACTTGAGCAGATTGTGAATACCTAGTTCCTCCCACTGATGGGATTTCTTAACCTCTATTTTAGCAAACCAATTCTGGTATGCTACATCAGCAGTAGGACAAGATCGAAATGGTTTGAAATTACTTTTAACATAGTCCAAAATGAAAGGATCCTTTGGGGGAATATCAGGGGTTTCTGTGGTTTTAGAAGCAGAGGGTTCGTTCACATTATCAGTTTCTACTCTAGGGATTTCCAGTTTGTTAAATAACGGTTTAAAATCGTAGCAAACAGGGAATATGGTTCTAGCATCCTTCAAAATCTCAAAAACTGTGAGAGGGCCCATTAGGGCAAACCTCTTTCCAGAGGCGTTAGTTGGGATTAATACCTGTGAAGAATACATGAGTTCTTGTTCCTTTGAGATGCCTTGAGGAATGAGCACCAATTGGCCGTGGTGAGTTTCAACCTTGCTTTCCAGGATCGTTCCAGTGTTCTTGGTCTTCTTCTTAGAGATCTTTTTCTGAGATGTTGTTGTTGAAGACATTGTTGGAAGCTGTTAAGGTTTTAGGGTTTTTCAGCAAAGAGAGAAGAAAAAGGTTCAGAGTGTGGAAAAAGAGTCAAAAGACTGAGTCTGTTGGGTTTTATAGTAAGGAATTTGAAGCAATCATCAACTAAGGCCAAGGTACGTGGAGAACGTGGGTTGGACACAGAGTAAGGTGGCGTAAAGTAAGCATTGGAAGTAAGCATGATTAAAGACAATCATTATCTTTAAATAACCGCACCATACTGTGGTAACTGTTTGAAGCAGTTCGGAAACCCAGGAGCCGTCGTGACTGACGTAATGGAAGTCATGCACAGTGTCATAATTTTTCAAGGTCACATCAAAATCTTGTGGATATATTTAAAATAAGTATTTCTCAGATGGAGATTCGAAATACATATTTTAAAGGGGCATTTTGTTGGCTGAAGATTTTGATATTTATGGTTCGAAAAGGGAGCATTGAATTCGAAACGAAACAATAACAGTGTTCACTAGAATGAAGGAAATGTCATGGTTTGGAATGAAGGAATCAGCTCTTCGAATAAGATATTGAAACTTGGGGCTTCGAGTAGAAATTGTGAAGGAGCTTCGAAATGGTGGAAGCATGGTGTTGAGAAGCGAGTTCGAATCGAAAGGCAGTTTAGATATTTGAAATTCAAAATGTGAGCGGGATGAATGGTGGTTCGAATATGCGCGCTGGAAAACGGTTCGAAGACGTGGAGGCTAGAGAGGCATAGTATTCTGCATGTCCGAAACGTGGCAAGCTCTCATAAGTCAGACCGTTATGGTCAGAATAGTATAAATAGAAGTCTTAGTGTTAGGATTTCGTGTGTCATATCTATTGTACTAAATTCAGTATCATTCAAAATACCACATGGATAGGGAAACGAATGCACGAATGATGTACGTATGATTGCACCACTTTTATCTTTCAACAATGTATCTTTATCTTTCCAATTTACCTTTATCTTGCATAAATGTCATTTAAATCTTTTATATTCAAAGTCATTTAATTTTCCATGCATCTAAACGCTTTTCCTTTCGTTTTGAAGCCTTTTACTTTTCAGAAACCTTTACATTCATGCTATTATTTTCCAGAAAACTTCTACACACTTGCTTTTACATTCCTGTCTTTTACACTTCATGTTTTACTTTGAAAATCTTTTACATTCACAAGTCATTTGAACATTCCTGCACTTACGTACTTTCTGCAATTCGAAGTCTTTATGCCTTGTATGTTCAAATCATCTTTATATTGCTTTGCTTGATTACGTTATTAATTTATTGAATATCATAATCGAAATACACTTGAGACATATATAAAACATTTAAAAATAAGTCTTGAACGTTAACCAGCAGTTTAAGTTTATGCAAACAACCAATAACCCCATAGGATCAATCTAGTCGATCATGCAAGTTACCAAAGGGATTAAACAACAATCATAACGCTTGTTTGATAGTTTGGAGGACTAGCGGTTGTTTCACCAGAAATCACTGTGAACACCTTCATCTTAAGATTCAACCAAAACCTTCTACTAGCCTTCTTTTTATTTTCTAAAAAACCTTCCCTCTCCCTATCACAAACTCCCCGACAAAATTGTCTCCTTCTTTCAAGTCCTGAACCCCCTCCACCATTTAAGTCTACCTTTAAGTAATTGGGATTTCTCTTTAAGAATGAAGCCACTCCTTCCTTGAACGTCCAAAAAATCCATTCTCTTTTAACAAGAGGAATGAAATATTTGTCGGTGAACCACTCATTGTTAACTTTGAACATTTTTGGACCTCAATCCGTCTTGTACACCACTAGCCAAATAAGACAATGGTCTGAAATATCTCTCAAACTTATGAATTGACCCACTACCCCCATCTATAAATAATAGTATTAGCCACAAGAAATCAATCAAGCCGACTCTTTGCCTTTCCGTCTCTGCTATACCAACTAAAAATCTTCCCTTTACACGGAATATCCACCAAATAGCTCTCATCAATAAAATTTGCGAACTCTCTCCTTTCCGCCTCCCTACTCGACACATATCTCAATTTTCTTTCTCTAAAATCCTTAACGACATTAAAATCTCCCTCGAAGATCCATTCGCCATTCGGTTGACTAGATTTTAAATCCAAATTATTTTCCATAAAATGTGTTTCAACTCAATAGAACACGACGAATACATGTTAGCAATATAATAGAGATTATTTTGCCAACTAACCTTAACACCCAAAAAACGAGCACCTCTAAAACGGCATAAAAATTTCACATTGCAAACTTTCCAAATGATTAGAAGACCATTGAACGCGTCATCCGAGTCAGAATACAAATAATCAATCTCTTCATTTACCCAAAAACCTCTATCTACCATGTCAGACATAGCTTAAAATTTAGTCTCCTGAGTTAAAAAATGTCGGCATTTCCCTTATTGATAATCTGAGAAATCATTCTTCTAATGACTTTGCTTTCCCCCCTCTAATATTTAAAGATCCCACAATGATTATAACACAATATTATTCGCCTTCCCTCCTAACTTTCTTATTATATCCTCTCTTTTCAACATATCAATTCTACTTTTATAATCTCTCTTAACATCCCCCTTTTCCACACGTAAATTCGTAATAGCCTTCCATAATTTTTCACCCAAACTCGAATTAAAAGTATACCATAAATGAATGTTGCATCTACCAATACTTGATTCAGTTGACTGTTCACCATAAAAGATGTAACACCTCAAATTCTACCTGGAAATTATAACAAAAATCAGAGTATTTAAAAACCTTCAACATATTCGGGGTATCACATTTCAACATAAAACAAAACCTGTAAGCATTTATCATAGATACATAGCATTCAGATGAACAATTTACAACATACTTTATTCTTATGAAAACATAACAACATTTTTATTAAATACGCAGCAGAATCACAACTTTCAACTTAGGAATCATTTACAACTTTATTTAACTAAAAAAATGTTCAACTTATAATTATTCAACAATTATAGTAGTAACAACAATATAGAATTAAATAACATTCATTTCCCCCCGAGTGCTACGTATCAGAGCAACTAAACCGACTTGGACTAACAGCAACTAATTTTTCATTCTCGAATACCTGTGCGTTACATGTATAAAGGCAACGAAGAAACAAATGAAAGAGTGGGATATCAACCAATATAAACAAGTGTATGATAAAAAATATATTAGATTAGATCATACAAATATCACCACATTATAACAACAATCATGCAACAACCAACAAATAACTTAATAACAACAACAAGACACTTCAATCAATCAACATAACAACTTAAATAAACACAACTTAATAACAACAACAACTTTAATCAACCAACCTATCAACACAAAAACTTATAATATGCAACTTCAAATGCGACACAACTATGCAACTCAACATAATGCATATGCATGTTGTACCATTGGAGCAGAACTCCAAATGTAAAAATTATCAATTTATCGAGGTATCAACAAGGCATAAGCCTTCAACTTTTGACGTGGTGCCATCAAGGCCAAGGCATAAGCCTTCTTCTCTAATTTGCCAATCCAGGCCAACGTGGTGCCAATCTAGGCCAACTTAATAATGCAATGTATGCGACTCAATGAATGCAACAATCACATACAACAACAACAATCATCGCCACCAAGGCATAAGCCCATATCAACACTGTACCAATAAACAGAGGTACTCAACGTCGCTTCAACACTGGACATAGGCCTACAACTTAATGAACACATCAACAACAACTTATAACAACAACAATTCAACAACAACAACAACAACATATTCAACAACAACTTATTCACACCAATAAACAACAACACAATTCCATAAACCGGAACCATTCAACTTAATTCGACTTCACCTGCAAATCAACTTATTCGACATAATTAGACAAAACAAAACAAACCAAAAATACCTACAAATATATACTAACTACCCGACAAATTCGGTCAATTTCGGATAACTAATTTTACCACTTAATTTACTAATTCAGCTAATTTGGTTAATCGGTATCCCTTTCATTAACTCCTATTACTACTAATCCATTATACACAACTTTGGTTAGTTTATTACACTGCTACCACTAATACCTGCCACCAAACAAATCTGTCATCAATATATTTGCTCTGCTAAGATAATACTGAAGGCTTGGAAAAACACTTAGAAGGGGGGGGTTGAATAAGTTTTTCTTCTTTTTAATTCTTTTACCCAAACAACAATACTAAAATACTCAAGGATTTTTATCCTGGTTCGTTTGAAACTCAAACTACTCCAGTCCATCCTTCAAATTGATTTTTCCTCTCTCAACGAGGACTTAATCCACTATAATCAATCGATTACACTATACACCCAACTGTTGTGACTAACTTCCTCTAAGAATCACTAGTCCTAGCCCTCTCAAGAATTCTGACCCAACTAGTCTCTCAAGGAACAACTTTGCACAAGCCAAGTGCAAGTGACTAACACCTCTAAGACTCAACTAGTCCTAGCCCTCTCGAGAATACTGACCCAACTGGTCTCTCAAGGAACAACTATCAAATAAATGATTTCTGACTGACTGTGTACAATATTGCTTCTAAAAAGCTTTTCTTCACAAAGTGAAGTTTACACAAAATATGAAGCTCAAAGTTTTAGTAAACTAATTACAAGAATGACTTTTTATTTTTGCAGCGTAAGTTTACTCAAGATGATTTGTTGTAAATTGTTATTTTTCTCCTTTGAATCTGAATGCCTTATATAGTGCTTCCAGAAAGTTTACGTTACTTGGTAATGTGTCTTGAATATTGGGAAGAGTAATTAAGGAAGCATAATCTTCACGTGATTTTCCTTAACCAATGACTCTTGAAAATTGTGCCACTCAAGTACTTATCCGTTTTTAGCTTAGTAGGAAAACGTTGCTCTTGCAGACTTTGTCTTAGAAGATGACGTTCATATTGATAATGATACTCTGTAAGCCTTATTAGAATATCTTCTTATCAGAACATTCTGTTGGTGCTTTCTATCAGAATTGTGCTTGTTTGCTTCTATCAGAAGTTTTCTCACGGTGCTTCCGTCAGAGGTTTGCGCTTGCTTGCTTCTTATCAAAGGTTGTATTTCAATCTTCACTTAGAAGCTTTCTTTACAGCGTGCGTATTCCAGAAGTTCTTCCTTAGAACTTCTAACTCCATCTTCTGCTCAGCATATTATATATTCCATTTAGCACTTGAGTCAGAACATCTTCTGAAACTAAACATGTACCATTATATATATAGTGTGTGTGTTCTAGAAGTTCTTGCTCCGAACTTCTAACTTCATCTTCTGCTCAGCATGATGTATATGTTCCATTTAGCACTTGAGTCAGAAAATCTTCTAAAACTAACCATAAGCATGTCAGAGTATCATATTCATCAGAGGATCATAACATTTATACAAAATTTATTATACTTGTTATCATCAAAACTTTAATATATTATTAGAAACAAACTTAGTTCTAACAAATACTAGCTCATGCTAAAATTGCTTGCACTGCTATTCTGACAAATCCTACCAATTCCAATGACACTGATATTGATTCCTAACCTGCTACTAGCAAATAAATGTACATATCCCACGATGCAATTCTATTGTCTTCTATCAACACAACTCTCTGCTATAGTTACTAAATTTCCACTCCAACTATAAATATAATTTATGTCACTTACTACTACTATGGATTTCCAACAACTTATTGATACACTATTTCCCTTCTAAATTATCTTATGATATCAACCAATTCTCCACGTTTCTACTTATTCATCCAACCATACGACTACCGATTAATATCCAAATCCATGTGTACTACTACTTCGCCTGGTACGATTCGCTCTGGAACTTGCCACCAGTTAAAATATCTTGTTCGACTATTATCGATTAAGCATTATTTAATAATTCGATTAATTAACATTATTTAATTATAGTCCAATGCTACTTAGGTAATATATTAATCAACCGTTAAAATTAACTTAACCGCATTACTTCATCAATATTATTCTCACAAGTGCAGAAATAAAGACAAAACAAAAACTTATTCCCTGTGCAGAGGGTGTGGGGCTCCCACCCCCTTCTACATGACCCTAAGGCGCCCACCCTTCATCTAAGGTGGCCCCTACCACTTCCATACATCACATGGGTTGCCCAACCTTCACTTGGGTGGCCCCTGCCCCCAAACTTTCCATTCTTCTTTTTTTACGTATTTCTTCTCTGGAACAATACTTTCTTCTACAACCCTTTCTGGTAATCGAAACAACAAATTTATTTCCCAGTTTCGATTAATCCAAAATCAACTCAACCATTAAATGCACAACAATAATTAATCGATCAATGGAACAACAACATCAACTATATTTTCAGCACATCACAGAAAAAACAATATACACAGCAAATAACCAAACAATTCCATGGTATCAATTTATACAACCTAACCCTACATATGGTCTATCATATACCTGGTTATAGAGGTTGAAACCCACTCTTACCTTGGATTGGAGACTGCTCTATAATTCTGGTTGCATCGTAGCTCCTTCCATGGCTTCCAACTTTTGCTCTGCAGTTTTGCCTTGACCAATCCTTGGGACCCTCATTTTTCTTCCTTTGATACTACTCTTGTTTTCTTTTGATAACCCGCTTTCTTTTTCTCCCATACTGTTACTTCCAAAACCCTCGTCTTATTCCACTTAATCCATATAATAATAATAATACTATTATTCTTAATATTACTTTGGGCTCAATACTACACATCCCTTATTACTACTTCTAACTTCAAAATAGGCCCACACCGAATAATAATAATATTATTACTAATATTAATTCTCCGACTAACCGACTAAATAATCTGACTTTAAACTCAACAGTTCCAATCAAAATATTAATCCAATTACACCTCTTAGAATAATACTGATAAATCCCAACTTCGACAATTTCCAATAATTAATTCCTTAATTAATTTAATTAAATAATTTATTTAATTCGGGCATTACAAAAGACACCATTCAAAGAACCAGAAGGAAGAAAAATGGGATTGTTGTTGCTGGCTGACTTTGGCATACACCCGTGAGGACCAGGATCTTGATTTAGCAATCTACCCCCTTTTGCATTTTTATTCTCGGACCTTCTACTTTTAACATTATAAATCCCACCAACTCCCCAAAGTTTTTTAAACGTTAATCTTTTTGGGGATTTTTTCCTCACCACAACGATACTAGGATTTAAAATTGGAGAAAATCCCTCCATGTTCACTTCCTAGGACTCACGCGTATGGATAAGAATGAGGCCCGTAGAAAAACCCACAATAATCCCAAAGGAACTAACTAACAAATTTCTTTCCCTTGAAATTTCTGGAGTATGTGATACTAATATATTTTTAGAATAACTTTAAAGTACGTAAAGTAAAATGGATAAAAGTAAATAACACTAAATAATTACTACTTCATCTCATATTATATACAAATTTTACCTTTTTAAATTTATTCAATAAGTAATATGTTTAGTCTATATATAGACCAGATACATTAATCATTCAATTAATTTAAAAAGGTGAAACTTACTTATAATGTAGAACGTATGAAGTATATTAGTTCCACTTATAATTAAGGGTAAATATAGTCGCTTCCATTTTTTAAAGAATTTTTCATTATTTCACTATTGTTAGAATCTTGTACAAGTCTCTCACCAATATTAAGTGGGGAGGCTTTTGTACCAAAAGGTGATGGATTCGTTGGGGAGGCTTTTGTACCAAGACATTGCCCATTTCTTTAGAGTTGTTGGGAACAATCTGCACTTGATGGCGCCTCTAACGGCTCGGTAGTCGAGCAGAGCGTCAATGTTTTTGATGTGCTCGTCGGGATCATTGTGCCATCATACTATCCGAGCTTCGTGGGTTTCTCCAACCCGGAAGGGATGAGAATATCCATGATCGCCCGACAAAAAGGACCACGATGCTCATGTTCGCCGCTTAGACTTAGAGAGAGAGAGGGAGAATGGTTGTTCTTGATGCGTTAGGGTGGAGAAAGGTCTCGATGTTGCCTGGGTTTTGGAGACGGCGATCGTTCGCATGGAGAGACGCGACTCGCTCTTTGTCTTCTTGTACAAAGGAGATCTCTGATTTTTTCGAGGAAGGGTGTGTCCCCTCTTTTTCAGGAAAGAAAGATCAAGGTGAGCTTCGCTTCGAGCAAGTCTTCTTGGTGAGGGGCTATGGGATAAGGTTGTCTTAGGTCTTTGAGGTGGAGACGAGGGACATTTCTTTTCCAAAGTCTCGATATGTTTACCTTGCTGGAGGAGGAGGCTGTTAGTCTGATTAAGGGCGGACAAGATTGCAGCTAATGCTGGATCGTTGTTGGTCGGAAGTGGTGCCGAGGGATGAGGGATGACGAAATCATCAACCAGGTTTCTGGATTTTTGATTATCCAAGGGAGAATCTTGGTCGCCAGCTTCGTTGGAATCAGGGGAGGCGGTACTGCCATACCTGTTATGCATGAAATCCTCGAGATGAGGAAATGCGTCGTTCCTGTCTGCCTTGCGGACAGGCGAGAGGACGGTCTTTCCCAAAATGAACAGGTCGTTGCATTCAGCCATCTTCTTGGAGGTGTTGAGATATCTTTGGTCTTCTGGATTCTTGATGAGGAATGAAGAAGGGGAAGATAGTTTCCCACAGACGGTGCCACTGATTTGAATAGATGATCAAGATCAGAGACGACCGGAACGGTTGATGATCCTTCGAGCAAGTTGATGTTGAGGAGGGGGTGGTGTACCTGCAAGGCACTCCGATGCTAAAGTAAGCAAATATTCAAGGAATAGGATAGAAAATGTTAGGGCTTTGAGTGTACGAAAGTGATACATTACCATCAAAGATGTGAGGGTTTATATAGGGATCTTAGGAGCACTCTCATTAGTTGCTATATTTAAGCCTAGATATGCTGACCCATGGATATATATATTCGAACTGACCTGGTCAAACCGAGCGAGAGTGCTCGGAACTAGCCGTTATACCGACTAGATGGGGACAGGGCATAACCCTCGATGGGGAGAGTTGGTCTGATATGCTCGACATTCGTCGAGCAGACGGGTTCTGGCCATGTGCAGAGCGGGAAAATGATGCCCTTTGGAGGCCTTCCGGTTTGTTAAACTCTCTACTAGGCTCGAAGAGATGGCTTGCCTGACACCCATTCGGGAAGTCCATAACAGTTGGTCCCATGGAACAACCCACTTTAGTCCCAAAGGAACTAACTGACAAATTTCTTTCCCTTGAAATTTTTGGAGTCTGTGATACTAATATATTCTTAGGATAACTTTAAAGTACATAAATTAAAATGGATAAAAGTAAATAACACTAAATAATTACTACTTCATCTCATATTATATACAAATTTTACCTTTTTAAATTTATTGGATAAGTAATATGTTTAGTCTATATATAGACCATATACATTAATCATTCAATTAATTTAAAAAGGTGAAACTGACTTATAATATAGAACATATGAAGTATATTAGTTCCCCTTATAATCAAGGGTAAATATAGTCGCTTCCATTTTTTGAAGAATTTTTCACTATTTAACCATTGTTAGAATCTTGTACAAGTCTCTCACCAACATTAAGTATCATAACCTAATCTAAATAAAAAAACAATGAACCTAACTTTCTTTAAACAACACAGTAACTTGTCACCAAAAATTTGATGAGTAAGTTATAATACAGTTTAAAAATAATTTGAGTAAGTTTATTCTTGAAACAATGTTCATAATGTTTGAATGAAAATTTTTGAATGGTATAACAGTTATGCACAATATTTCAATGTTAAAGTTTTATGAAAACTTGGTTAAATTGTATAAAATTTTATGTGTGAAAAAGGTAAATTATATTTCTGATGTATGTACCCTTATATACATCCTATGACACCTATTTGAAGTATTGTATGAGTTTTAAACGGAACCATGGAACCTTACACTATTTTACACATTTCTGTAAGATATTGAGAGATATTGAGATCAACCGTGTGATAATAGCATTGCAGAGATTGTGTTATATATAGAGAGATTTACAATTCATTGCATGTTATAGTCAATGTGAAATATATATTCTATCACACTCCCGCAATCGAAGCGGGGGGGTTAAAAATGCTTAGGTTGTCCAAAAATCATCAAAGAGATTTGTATGGAGGCCTTTGGTGAAGATATCAGCAATCTAGTGTTGGGAAGGGGCACAGAGAATGCGGGTTTCACCACGAGTGACCTTCTTCTAAAAAAGGAGAATGTCCATCTCGATGTGTTTTGTGCGCTAATATTGGATAAGATCATCATATATGTAGATAGAACTAACATTGTCACAATACACAATAATAGTATGAGAAATAGGAAAATGAAGCTCCAAGAGAAGGTTGTGGAGCCAACATGATTTTAAAACCGCATTAGCAACACCCTGGTACTCAGCTTCTGCACTAGAATAATAAAACATGGGTTTCGCTTGGAAGACCATGAAATTAGATTGTCACAAATAAAAGACACAATAACCCGAAGTAGATCAAAGAGTGTTCGGACATCCACACCCCGTAGTCGTTGGACTTGTAATCGATTATGTCTAACTGGTAATCGATTTCATATTGCAATGTTTCTAAAAAAATTAATTTCAAAGCATTCATAATCGATTACAAGAAAATGCTAATCAATTGCCATTGCACCGGATTTCAAAAATGTCAAATGTTAAGGCTTGGATTCAATTGTTTTAATACTCTAATTTTAAAAGGGCTTAAATACCTTTTACCCCCTTCCAAATAAGCGTGTTTTGATTTTGCCCCATGAAAAAATGTGTTGTGCAGACCTTTCTAAATAAAGATTCCATCAGTTTACACCCTGAACCATGATTTTACCTAAGACCACATGTTGTTATACTACGTGTCAGTTACATTACTAATTAATGTTAAAAAATTGCCACGTTAGAATGGCAGCACATCTTCCTCCTCATTCCCAAATCCATTGTTCCCAAATAAAATCTCAGAAAACCTAGTGCGGCGCTGTCTTTTTCCACTTCGTTACCAGTTTATCATCCCCTTCATTGTCAACTTGTCAACTGCCCTAGGGTTGCACCATCATCTTTCACTTCGTCATCTGTCAAAGACATGGATCCAAGTAACAGCCATGGAAGCAACAATTCCTTTGATATTTCAAGCGTTCCCCAATGTGGTTGTCGTCGGCCTATGAAGATGTGAGTCACAAATACAATGCAAAACAAAAATAGGAAGTTTTGGAAGTGTCGTAAAGCCGGGGTAAGTAGTTTTGTGAATTGTATGCCATTGAACTATATGTGTTTTATGCCATTGAATTATATGCGTTCATTGTTTGCAGAGTATGAATTAGTGTGACTTGTATTTATGGGATGATGAACTTGCTATAGCCATGAATGAATGCACAAAGAGTGATATTGGTGAATGCAAGAAATGTGATGTGGCATTGGTGAAGTTGTAATTAACAGTAAAAAAGCTAGAAAAAGCCAAGAAGAAGGTTGCCATTATGCAGAAGAAGAATTTTCAGATGAAGTTGGCCTTATGGTTGTGTTAGATTTTGTTGGCAGTGGTGTACGAGTTTATGTAACAAAAGTGTAGAATTAGGATTTTGTTATTTTGTTGTAAAAGTTGTCATGTATTTTGTTAAAAGCTGTCATGAATGCACAATATGTTGTTTACAAGTTATTTCATATGATGTTTTAAGATAGCATGGATTTAGTTATAAGTTATGTAAAATTCAGATAAGTTCATTAATGCAATATGTTGTTTACAAGTTATGCCATATGATGTTTTAAGCTAGCATTGATTTTGTTATAAGCTCTAATGGATTATTTTGTTATAAGCTATCATGGATTTTGTTATACATCTATGTAGTATGATTTTGATAAATGTTGAAATGAAGCCATAAGAATGACAGAAGGCATAATAATGATAGACAAAATAATGCATTACATAACATTGGGCATAAGCTTTTCACAAAATGTAGTAGACATTACATAAGGTAATAAGCCTTACTTTGGCCATAAGCATTACATATTAGCCTTACACTGGCCATAAACAAAATGTAGTAAACAAAAGATTAGACAATACATAAGGTCTGATGATATTTAAAACAGTTAAAAGTCATAAAGTCACAAAAGATTAGACAATAAATAAAGTCATAACATTCTATTTCCTAAGTTTCTTCTTTGCTTTTTGTGAACCTCTTCCCTCTTCTTCATCTGTCAAAGACATAGGCTAGTTACTGTTCAATCCAGGCTCTATGAATGGTTTTGGTTTTTAAAACCAGTTTATCTTGATTCTCTCACTAGACCTCCTTCTCAATGGCTTCACCTATTTCCCTCTTTTTTGTTTTGTTTTGGTAGGTTTGAAAACATCAGCAGCCACATGAGATGTGGTGATGTCTGGTAGGCTTGAAATAATGTCATCAGTTATGCCATCAAAGTAATCAGTCTGAGTTGTAGCATTTGGAATGGCGTCAGTTGGAGGTGCTTCGTTTTGATCAGTAGGAAATGCATCAGTATGAGTTGTATCAATTGGAGTGGCAACATTTTGATCTGCAGCACTTGAGTTGTAACATCTCCACCAGTGTGACTTGTACCAGTTATATGGAAGCACACACATATGTATCATACACTAATGACAAGTAGATAATTATATCACATATATCATACCTTTCTTTTGAGAGCAGTTGGATCCTGACTGGTGCTTTTACATAACTGTGCATTGTGACCAAATTTGTCACATGTTATGCATCTGTAAGATACACCTGGCAACCTTCTTCTTGCACCTTCTTCATCACTCTCTCTAATCCTTATCTTTCTAGGCCTCCTCGAACCTTTTTTAAACATTGGTGGCAACAATTCTCCCGATTCTACCTCAGGCCACATATCCTGACCATTAATGGGACTAACAGCAAAACCATAACACATTTTATACTTTTCTCTAGAATAACACTCATCAACAAAATCCTCAGGGTTTTGTTGTCTAAAACCTAATGTTGCTACAACATGACTACAAGGAATGCCAACCAATTCCCAAAAGTTACAACTACATGACCTTTTGGAAATATCAACTATAAATTCCTGAGTATTGAAAGAATGTGTGACCTGAAATTGTTCACTCATTTCCCAAGTATGCAGACAATGGGCACTCATAACAACCTCATTATCTAGTCTTTTCATAGTAATGGACATCACCTTGTGTGGTGATTTTTCCAGTTTCAATGCAGAAGTTGAGCACCTATTCATTAAATATTTTTTAATCCATTCTGACATGGTCAAAATTGGTTTATCCCTAGCAGCTAATATTATTGCATTGAAAGATTCAGAAATGTTATTCATAAGAACATCACACTTTGGATAAAAACTGAAAGCATGCTTACACCAACTTTTGGGAGAAACTCCCATAAGCCAACTCCATGCCTTTGGGTCAACTTCCTTCAGCTCATTCATCTTGGTCAAACATCCTTAGTAGTATATTGCTTTTGCAGCCCCCATCGTCAAGTATCTAATCAATGCTCCCCCACCAATTTTTTTGTTTTGAAATTTGCATAGAGATGCCTCAAGCATAGCCTATGTTCTACCCTTTCATTCATCTATTCAAAAACAGAAACTAGTCCCTGTAAAAACAAACTCAAATAAGTACATAAATAACATGAAATTTTTACAAACAAATATAGGTAAAACCACTAACCTTATGTTGATCAGATATAAAAACATATCTCTTGTCCAGCCCAATATCTCCCATCAACAAATTAATAAACCATCTTCATGTCTCCTTTGTTTATGTTTCAACTACTCCAAATGCTAAAAGAAAATATTGGTCATTAGGGTCCCTACCCACACTAATTAGCAGCTGACCCCCATATTTCGTTTTCAGATGACAACCATCTACCCCAACAAAGGGTCTGCAAACATTAGTGAAACCCTTTTTGCAATCATCAAAACAAAAATGAAAAGCCCCAAACCTTGGTTGTATGGATGAATTTGGTCTGTTTACAGTAATACTCACAGTATTCCTAGGACTAACTCTATGTAACTCAACTGCATACCTCCTCAAATTAACATACTGCTTGTTTGCATCTCCCTCTAGAATCCTCTTTGCAATGATATTTTCCTTCCATGCCCTAGCCACAGTGATGCCAACAGAAAAATTATGCCTCATGTCTTGAATTATGTTAGTAATCCTAACACTCTCACATATTTGCATCTTTTTAACCACAACTTTAGCCACCCACCTTGAGCTTGCAGATTTGTTATCTAGAACCTAGCACATGTGTGTTTTTCAAATATTGTATTTATAGCAAAAGTGTGCCTGTGGCCCACATTTGAACAGAGTATTAAAAAACCACATTTGACCCTACATTCTACCCTTACCCTGTAGATCTCATTTTTCACAAACTTTATTTCCCTACCATTTAATACCGACCACTCACGTATTGCTTCTCGAAAATCATTAAGATAATTGAATTCCACACCCCACTCAAATTTAAAATTCTTATTGAAATGCTCCTTCTTAAACTTTTTAAACTTTGGTACTTTATCCTCATTTGATATATCAGGGTCTGAGCTATCCAACTCATCACTTACATATATATCATCATCTTCCACTTTTTTCTTTTTTGAACCTCTCATAAAATCAGCCAAGGAAGTTGCTTCATTGATAGGTACAATAACATCAATGCCTTCAAACCCATCAAGCAAGGAAGTGGCACATTCATCCTTACTATCTCCCAACCCTTCTACTTCATCTTCATCACATCTATCCATCTCAACTGTTTCATTCACACATATGGGACTTGCTATTGACACTGAATATCTACTACATCATGCTCCATAAAGATGTCACCCTCAACCTCATTGGCACAAGAAAATGCAGCAAAATCGTAACAATCATCATCTCTCTTAATTTAGAAATAGTTCGGATCAATTTCAATAACCTTAGTCCAAACCCTATATGTCCCTTGATTCAAACCCCACCCATTCAACATCTTCTTAACGCTATCCATAGTAAACTTATCAATGTGAATGTTACTAACTAATATCGTCACACCTCCCCTGTAAATCATAACCCCATAATTCATGCTAACAAATTTCCCTCCATGATGGAAAATAACACTGAATAATTGTTTATTATGAAATTTTTAAAGAAAAAACGGATTAAGCCCTAATCTGCGTATACTATTTGTGACCTGGAAACACAAGAATAAAAAAATCGAACCTTTCGAGCTTCAAAAACTTCTTCTTCTTCATGTATGTCCCGGTTCACTACCTCCGTTTTCTTCGACTAGCTTGACTTCGTCGTTTTCTTTGACTGGCTTGATTGCGTTATTTTCCGTGACTGGCTTGACTGCATCGTCTTCTTCGACTGGCTTGCCTGTGTCGTCCTCTTCGTCTGGCTTGACTGTGTCGTCTTCTTCGTTTTCTTCGCCATTTTCCACTTTCTTTTCTTGTGAGCAAATAAACCCTAGTTTTTCCAGGGGGTCAACTGAAAAATTTTAATTCCAAATTTAGAACCATGCCTTATATAATCAGAGCTACGTGGAATTTTTTTAACATTAATTAGTAATTTAACTAACACGTAGGATAGTAACTTGTGGTCTTAGGTAAAAGTATGGTTCAGGGTGTAAACTATTGGAATCTTTATTTGATAAGCTCTGCGCAACAATTTTTTTCAGGGGGGAAAAACAAAACGCGCTTATATGGCAGGCGGATAAAAGATATTTAACCCTTTTAAAAATAATGTAGATGAAGTTTGTTAAGGATTTCTGAGCTCTAACATGATATAATTGAATTGCAATTGTATCTTAATCATGATCATCCATTTTGATTATTGACTTAATTAAAACGTCATAATTGGCAATCATTCTTCATGTTCAAGCTTTTTCTTTTTTGATAGTCTTCATCAATTTTTGTATTCATCAAAATCATAATATATCATGGGTATCATCTTCACAATCTCTCTCTTTTTGATGATGACAAACACTTGATTTTGCGATATTGATCCTTTTTTAAAATATTCAAAATCTCCCCCATAATAGTTGAGACTTTTAATTTTATGTTCATGCACTTAATTCTCAAAACAAAAAAACACGACAAACCAAATTTCCCCCTCTTTTGAAATCATCAAAAAGAAGAAAAAAAATTATATAGATAGATTACATACATTTTTCTATCATACAATCACATAAATTTCTCCCTCTTTTTCTAACACATTTTGACTGGTTTAAAAAGGGATTTTTGGCATCTTTCTATGGGTTATGCGAATTTTTATGGAAAATGATGAAAAATACTATCGAGGATGCGATTTCGAGAGCATGAGAAGCCATTGGAGTCCAAATCTTCAAGGATTTTCTCATGCGATCTTCATCTTATTACTTGATACTTATTTGTATCAGTATGAGTAGCTAAACACTCATAGGTTAGGTTTTGTATGATGAACTTATTTAAACTTGTTGGGACATATGTTTAGTTTGTCAGAGCATGAGTAATTGAAGTTATATTTCTATTTACTTGCCTTATGTGTTTAATACTTTTTATTTGAGATACTTTGTTAATCTTATTATGGGCGCATATAAAATGCAGACCATTAGTCTATATGTTGGAACTAGGAAAATTATTTTACTTATGTTGGTTGAATAGAAATATGAGACATCTAGCCGGGACACTTGAATTAACGTATTGTTGCATTGCCTAATTTCAATTATGTTGGTTGAATAGGAATATGATACCTCTAGTAGAAATTAGTGAATTGTACACCAAGGGATTGAGTATAGTGGCTTTGCTAATTTTCCATGGAAATATAATGATTTTATCATCCATGTAATGCATTAAACATCAACATGGGAGAAATATGAGATTCTTTGCAAAATCTGACCGCTTTCTCATTATTTTTAGAAAAAAATTTATTTTACAAAGTCAAAATATAAAACCCCCTAATTGTTACTTCTTAAACTTGCATCATTATTGTTTTGTTAAATAACAACTCATATGGATACGGTCTTATTTTATTACTTCGACACTATTGGTTCACTTGCTGAGGAGTCACCAGTATCTATTCACATCTTCTTTTACTGAAAATAGAATACTTTGTCTGAAGCAAATCTTTACTTATATTTGAGTCTCTGATATCAGACGTGTAAATCCTCCTTCATTATTAACTCCTCATAGGATATAAGAGTTAAGCCGAAAAGGTAAGAAGGAATAGGCCGGAAGAAATACAAATTCTACAAGAATAGACACGTCTATCTAGGCTAAGGAGGAACAAAAGGCAAGACGAGCCTCAGGAGTGACAAACTTCACCAACATAAAACTCTCTAGGAAATTACCCTAGTCAGAGAAAAAATGATCGAACCAAGGTACCTAAGGGTGAAGAGAAATCAACCCCTAGTCTCGGGCATTATCCTAAGAAATAAGGGCCACAAAAAAAAGATCGAAAAAGAACCCCAAGGAAGGTATCTAGGATTTGTACTCGACTCACAATGGGAACACCATCATGAAAGCCCAACCTACAGGATAATGCTATAAGGGTACAACTTTTAGATGGTCCATCACGGCCACCTCAAAATTAGTTAACGGCAAGTGTATTCCGAATTTTGTGTAGAGGCATTCATACAGAGGAACTTAACAACGCTCAAAGAGTTGCATATCATCTCCCCGAACCTAAAGAAAAAATTAACCAATATGAGGGATTACCAACCGTAATGTTAGTGTTTGCTACAACCTCAATATTACTTGAGACGAGATGAGTCCAAAATACTTCAGCCACCGTCCAGTGGTACCTATTGGCATTAGTTGACTTAATTGGATAAAGTCCCTTACAGACCAATATGCCAACACTATGGCGATCAACGAAACTGGCCCAAGATATAATATTCAATTTTCCCTAGCATTCTAGATGACACGTGATTTAAAATCTTCTAGGATTCTAACCATATATTCGCCTATATAGTCACACAAATCTATCAACACAATGTCTCCTTAGACAGGTAGCTTCAACTTCTGCCCCTGTCAAGGCAATGGGAGGCATCGCTTTATCAGCGAGATTTTCGCCTCTTTAGAAATTTTCTGAAAATAGGGCCTCCGTAGAATCTTGAAAAAAAGCTTCATAAGAAAGAGATTCTCTAACCTTGCCTTCAATTTATGAATCATCACTTAAAAAATAACTTTTATTTTAAAATTCTCGCTAATAGAATGGAAGGAATGTGATTCAGACTCCATTCCCCTTTTTAAAAGATGAATATGCATTAACCTCCGAGTCACTCCCAGCGGTAATAGGGTTATCATTCTTCATAACTAAATTGCAATAAATGTTTCAATAAAAAGGTTTGGTGAAGAGAAGATACCTTGAAATGTAAGGTCAAAATTATTGAAGCAAAGAGACAGACGAAAAGTTGAGCCTTTGAAGCTTTGTAGTTTTGAATATGTTACAATAGTTACTCGTGAAGAATTTTCTCTTAAAGAAGATAACAAATGAAATACATCGGGAAACTGAGTTTGCAAGATTGCGACAAAGTTTCTCTGCACTCTCTTTATATCCTTATACAGACAAAAGTAATCAAACATATCAGATTGAAAACAAGAAGAATTGGTGAATCAATACACTGGTTTCATCTTGGAAATGCAACAAAACTCAAGTGTACTCAAATACACATGAAGTTGTGTCATGCCACCACACACATTTTTAGGTCAAACATTAAAGAAAAAACAGTGAGACATTTCAATAATAGGACTGCATTTAATTCTCACGTTCACATCACACTTCAACAAAACCAGATCAAGCCATGCTAGACAACACCTAGATAATCTTCCCTAAAGGATGACCAAACTACCAGAGGACTCCCTGATCATCCATAATTCCCGACAAGTCTTGGGGGAAACTATTTCATGTTGGCCAAATTCCTGATGGCACCTTGGTCCATGTCGGCCAAAGGCCCAATAACACTAAACCCTAAATTCCTAAACCATATCAGGCCAAAGAAATAACTATTTTCACAAAGGCTTTTTAGGTACACAATCTCTAATCTCCACTTTCACTACCACAATCTTGAATCCTCAACTAACATGGACATTGGAGTGTTAACTATGCATGTACCCTTCCACATTGATCTTTTGTATTGAAGAGTAACGACGTCGATTCAAGAACAACGTCTCTAATTCAAAAAGCATAGTGATCACAAACTTCTATTCATTGTCCCCCATCATTATAGTGCTCAAGGAACCTCGCTCAAGGACCATCTAGTGAAGTCTAACTCAACTGATAAAACATGTACACTCTAGATACACTAATTGATGGCTCTATTAATACCGATGTTAAGACATTAAGAGTAACACATAATCTTATTGGTAAAAATTATGGAGAGTCTATCCTTTTGTGGTTTTCTCCTTTTATAAATCATGACCCATGGTTCTAGAAGACCAAATTAGTACGATTTAATATAATTGACTAAGTTCTTAATGGTGATTGAAAATCGACATTGATGGAAGAGATCCTCGTATCTAATACAAATAATTAATCACAAATGTGAATTTCAATTGACCCATTTAAGAACCGAGTCAGTACCTCTTATCCAATCCACTAATATATTTAGATTATTCTACGCCATCCGTCTAGCTTGTGCTCCAGACATGTTTTCACGCCATTTCGTCGAACTTATATTCCATACACAAGTTCTACCCCTAAAAAGGGATAAGATCTATCTCATAGTAGATATGCAAGATGTAGAAAATTTGAAATGTATCTAATCCTCTCAAACACGAGGCTAAGTTCTATTCCTAAAAAAGAATAAGATCTATCTCATAATAAATATACAAAATGTATCTAATCCGCTCGAGAGGCGAGATGCTTTAAGCAAAGGTCTCGTCCTATTTCTAAGAAATTCAAGATATACACCAACATTTGAATCCTAAATCTCACAGTTGTGTGAATTTTATAATTATTACTTCATTTCTTATAAATAATACTATCTCCTGTTCTATTTATAAGAAAAAAGTGAATTTCTTCTTATAAATGAGTCTAGTGGGAGTACTACTAATTACTACGTAGTATGATAATAATTATGCTTCATAAAATATTTTCTCCATAAAAGAAAATCAACTGCCTTTCTTTAAATTTTTTCTTAAAGGAAAAGTAATGCAAATGGATCGGTGTCCATGTGTATTTGTCAGTGCTGCAATCTGCAGCTATAAGTGCCCCTATCTTGGATCTCATCTAAAACTAATGTGTGGACGTCCTAAGTGATTCGCTCTGTGAAGTTGGAGCTGTTGCTGTAGCACCTTGCATGTATTAGCATACCATGTGCGCCTCCATCTTTATTTGAATTTATGGAAAGTTGTTCTTGTTAGTATTATAGATTTACATTTTTTATTCGATCGTGTGAAATTTCCATGTTTATTTTGGGCTGGATAGAAAATATGGGAACAGACCTACGCATAATCGTGAAAGTGAATGATCCACGAATGAGCTTGTCAGTGAAAAACATTTACTCTTGGGAACCGTTGGTATACTTCCTGCTTAACGAATTATTTTTTCCGTTGCTTTAATAATTAAAATTTATTTTAAAATAATTATTGTCTTATTTTCATTTTAATAATTATTATTTTTTAATTGCATTTTTCGTTTTTTATACTGGACACTATTTTCAATATATTAATAAAATTAATTTAATAAAAATGTAATATCTTATATAAATACTTTAAATCATTTTTAATTATATTTTTTAATCTGTGTATAAAATTTTTAAACAAAATTATTTTAAAACAGAAAAAATATGAACAAATTTATTTATTTTAAGTATATTTGATAATTAATGTATATAATTATATATGAATTACATACATTAATTGTAAATTGTACTAAAAAATTAAAATTCATTTATAATTCGTTATGGAGGGGAGTACTAAATCCTTCTTTCATCCTAAAATATTTATCTTATTTAATTATTTCATAAATTTTAAAAATTAATATTGTTGTTTAATTTTTACATTAATTATTAATACTTTTTATTGTCATAATATATAAAGTAGAAAATTATAATTTTAAAATGACATTTATAATATTAATTGGAGAAATTAAATACTTCCAACATAACATCTCTATTTGAGATTTGCCTTTTTTATAATCTAATTGACATATATAAGAATTTATTATATTCCACATTTGTAAATAAAAAAAGTAATTAATATTTGTAGAATAACATATAAAATATTAATGAGATTTACATTGATTTATTCAAATTTACTTATTAATATAAATTTTGGAGTACTATTTATTTTGGAGAATTTATGAAAATAGCTTATGACATTTTTTTATAAATTTTTTAAACTTTTTTTAATAAGCTCTTTAAGATAATAAAGTATTTTTTATTTTAATTCAAAATATAAATCTATTATAAACTTATAAAAATCAAAGTAACATTAGATTACACTAATGACCTAATTAACAAATTCAAATTTAGTCTTAAACAAAGGATAATTTAGTCTTTTTCTGACACTATTTGCACCACATTCATTTGACATTTATTACTGCTAATGTGTCACTCATTGTTTTTTGCTGTCATTTTTAATTTTTTTAATTCACACACTATATATAATACAACAACCCTAATAAATACTACAGATTTGATTTTTTTTTTTAATTTTATTTATTATTAAGTTGGAATATGGAAATAATCATGTAATTAGTTGAAATATGAAAATAATCATTCACGCTTTATATCTCTTTACATTGAAAAATGGAAATTCATTTTTCACGTGAACCATCTCTTAGCTCGATGCAGGCAAATGGGTTAACGAAAAGTCACAAAGTTATATGCTCTTTCTCTTTCTCTTCGACCAACACAACCCTCCATCATTACCACTATAAATCACAAGTTCTATCCAACTTCACAAGAATCCAACCTCCGATTTCTCTTCTTTTTTTCCTAGATCATTGATCTCTACGTTGATCTGCAGTTTTCACCGCTCTCCTTCAGGTGTAGTGATTTTGTTTAAGTTCCTCTTCTTCCTATTCACGTCGCCACAACCATCGTCGAAGTTTCACCTCTTTGTTTTTCGATTTCACCAGTCATTTAATAACTCCATTTTTAGATTTCAATCAATTTTGAACTGCTCTATAATAGTTTATCATGTTTGTTTTCCGCAAAATCACTGAATCTAATAGATAATTATTTTCTGATTTCACGTGTTGATACTTTGGAAACTGCAAGTTTGATTCTTATATGTTTTGTTTTTCTGATATGTTCAATGCAAATTCCATCGATTTCCATTGTTTTTGCTTACATCCTTCAATATTATTGTTTTAGATAGAAGTAAAATTCGCCAATGATAATGTATTCAGGTAGTTTAGGGTTACTCACATTGTCTTTAAAAGGAAGTCGAAGACCAAAGATCACAATAATACTACCACTATGATGTGTGCATTGTTCTCACATATATGAATCTCATCACTAGTGAATTTTCTTACTTTCTTTAACTTCATATTGACGCCCTCTCCTATTATATATAATTATTGTTATTATTATTAGAACAAGGAAGCATACAAAAGATTTGTTTGACTTGATTTTAACTACTGTGTATCATTTTCTTGGCTGAGATTTATATATATTTTTTCTGCAATCAATTATGATTCAAACAATTCATTTCAGGTTCCAATCAATGATCAATCTTTTTATTTTCTATGTTTTATGATTGTTTATTTTAATTCATTTGAACTGAGTTTAAGACTACTGAAATTTTTATTTGGATCTGTAGTACAAAGCAATGCAGTTAACATTTGACAGGTAAAAATTGAAGGAATATAGTGATTGTAGGGTTGCCAAACTGATGACGATTTCACAGACTTTGTAGCAAATGTACCTGGGGATTGTAAGATCACAATTGTATCAGATTCTCGCCACAATGATGGATTAATTGAATTAGCAAAGGATCAAGTAGGAGATAGCTCACAGGAAGGAGGGAACCTTAGTTCATCTCTAGACATACCAATGGTTATTTGCCTTGTAAAATCGTCAAAATGTATGAGAGAGCTATCAGTATGTTGAATGTTGAGGTTACTGTATGTTGAATGGCACACGTGTGACTCCAGTAAACCTTATATTGAATGTTATATGCATAACTTATTCGATGACTTACTGAAACTTATGAAAAATGTTATAACAAATATCATGTTGCCAATTAGTCTGCGTTGTTGAGAATACTTATACAAGTTTTCTTCTGTTTGTTTTGTTACTATGGCATATAGTCTGTATTATACTATCATGAAGTCCTTATACATGAAAATTAAGATAACAATTTGATTTTCTTTTAATTTTAAGATAATGATTTGATTGTTATCATGATCAACAAGGCCACTGCAGAGGAATTTCAATATTATTTGGTCTAATAATTGTCAGTATTATCAAATATCAAGTATGTTATGATCAAATAATGGCTTTTTTAACGATATCATTTTGACTCACCATAAGAATTATACTCTGAAACAATTTCTATTTATTGTGTCAACACACAATTATTTATGCAATATTTATTTAATATTCCAATATTGGACGAACGAGAGTTGGGAGGAAGAAAACAAGAAATATACTAAAATATTAAACTTGGATGCAGATTTGGATGGAGAAGTAACAAAATCGCTATGCTTGACAAATTGAAAGAGTTTCTTTAAGCTGCTGAAAATATTCTTGATAATAATTTGTATTTCATAGTGTATTAAGGAAAATTATGATTTGTTCAAATTTTGAATTGTTGATATTGTATTTCATAGTTTAATTAAATTTTAAATTATTATTTAATATTATAATTGATTTTTTTTGATATTCTTAGATTTAATTTTTTATTTGCATACTTATATCTACACTAATAAATATTAAATTAGGCGTCCTTTTAACTTAATGTGATATGTTTATATCCAATTTTGATTTTTTAGGTGTCTAATGTAACATCCCTTCTAATTTCCCCGCGAATTATATAATTAATCAGAGTTTAACATAACGAAAGAGCATCACAATTTAAAAATTTAACTAATAAAACACCATTAAATAACAGTAATCATGCTTTTACACCGCAGAAGTAACATAAAATCCGGAATAAATTCAAATCATAATTATTCCAAACATAAACCACAAGAAAACAGAGTTTAATGATAACTCTAAACCAACCGTTCCCCAGTGTTACAACTACCAGAGCATGACACTGACACGCGGACAAACTAAATACCACAGCTCAAGGCTATCCTCTCCAGCTCCTAAGCGGCTAACCCTTCAATCTGAAATCATCAAAGTAAGGGTGAGAGTTCATCAACAATTAAAATGCATTATACGTTTCTTTAAAACAATAAAAACACCAATACATTATTCCACTCTCATTAGCATAACCAGATTACAATCCACAAATTACATTCCATACAGTTTATTATCCATATAACAACAATCAGTGCAATTATAACACTGAAAATCATCCTAACATGTTATAATTACATATGCAATGCAGACTCAATGCATGTGGTACCAAACGTGAACTAAATTCACACCCTGTTCCGCTTACACCATGGAAACAGAGCTAATCAACGATTCACCCATACACCACTGGGTCAAGAATCCAGCCTCACCACCACTATCCACTGGGTACGGGTATTGGCTCTGCAGGTCCAATTCCACACAATGGAAATTAACCATCACTGGAATGCATATGCATGCACATCAAAAGCATGCAACAATTCAAATACGGAATATGATCACACAACATTATTCCACACATAGCCAACACCAACAACAACACATGATAACAGCAAGTCATGAACATATAACGTTAATTACAACACATGGAATTAACATCCAGCAAGTATGCACAAAGAATAATTCACGAATTACAACAAATTCTTGCCACAGAAGCCATAACAATCCCTCAATATCTCAATTACTGGTTTTAAAGATGTTTTTAACAGATAGTACTCGTTCTAAGCTTTCCAACGATACCAACTATGCCTAAATCGGAGTTACGGTCGAAAAGATATGACCAAATCCGTTTTCAGAAAGTTATGTTCTGTTCCAGCACAGTATGCATCGATGCATAAGCCTATGCATCAATACATAAACAGCATATGTCGACACATGTATCGTATGCGTCGATGCATACAATTAAAATTCTGCATTTTTCAACTTTTGTTCAGTATGCATCGATGCATAACACGTATGTGTCGATGCATACAATTAAAATTTTGCCTTATGAGTCGATGCATGTCTTTCCCACGCCTCTGGTTTTCAAAGATTTTCCTACTTGCATCGACCCATAGTCCCATGTGTCGACCCATACTGCGATTTTTCCACAAAATCAGTTTATTCTTCACTGTTTTCCAATTCCTGTTGATTCCATTCATTACCAAACTTCATAATACACCAGAACAGAATTAATTCATGCGTTTTCACATCCAATTGACCACAAAATTATGTTTTCTAATTAGCCTACAATCATTCTACATAAATTAATCGTTCTTATCAATTCCAATTGAATTATTACGTCGGATCATAACATTAGGGCACAACCTAAAATCCTAATTCGAGATTCCTAACAGATTAAATTATCCTATTGATCATCAAAACCTATAAGGCATAATAATCAGATCAAATCACCCCTTACCTCGCGATGAATCTTCGAACTTCCGACGCCTTGACTTTTCCTCTTTCTCTTCTCTTCTCAAAAGTACGTAGAATGAAAACTCTAATTTCTCTTCTCACTTTCCTTTATTTATTCCTTTAATTATTCCCACTAATAAAAATAACATAATTAGAATAATTAGAGCCTTTTACTCTACACACCTCCCAATTCCACTTCACACCCCCAACACATCCATTTAATTAATTAATTAATTAAATCTATTAATTCAAAAATGCCAATAATTAAACTTTTAAGTAAATTAATAATTAAATTTCTAATTATTTAATAGTTGAATTATTTGGGGTGTCACATCTAATACTACTAATTTGTTTTTTTAATTGTTTGATTTTTTTAATTAAAATTAGAGTTTTATATTTTATAATTATTTATATTTTTTGAAAAAAGTTAATAAAAACAAAACAAAATCAAAAGAGATATTTGTAAATTTTTTTAAACTTATAGATTACTAAAACAGTTAATTTTATAAATTCAAATATTAATATAATTTTTATTATCTTGAATAAGTTAAAATATTTTTAACATGAAAAGTTGTTTTTAATGCAGATACGGGGATTCAATTTTTTTTAGCTTTAAATTTAAAATTTTAATTTTCTTAAATATTAAAGGCAATTAAATAATAATTATAATAATAGACTTTATAAAATTTTATTATCGAGTGAAATCATTATTATTGAATTAAAAATTAAATAATTTTTCACAATTATTATTTATTTCTTAATTTTATTTCAATATCAAAGTTGAGTTTTAATTTTTTTTATATCAATTTAGATCGGTGAAATAAATATTTAATCATTAATGTTAAAAAATCTATAAATGAGAAAGATTCATATTATATTATAAACACAAATGTCTTTTTATTCTAACTAATTTTAACCACATATTGTATTTCAAGATACCATGAATTATAGATATTCATTTTTAATTGTTTTTTTAACGAGAATAAATTACAAATAATATTATAAACCTAATAAATCCAACTATTTATACAATTATTTGTATAAATGAGAATAAGTTATATATATTTTTATAAATGACTTAATGAATATTTTGTATAAGTTATATATATTTTTATAAATGACTTAATGAATATTTTGTATAGTTAGAGTAAGTTACATATTTACATAATTTATTAATTTTTGACGGGGTAGTGTCAAAAAGTAGGTAAAATTTGTAAATATGATATAATAAGAAGGTTTTAAAATTGAAATATAACGAGAAGCTGTCATACATTGTAGCATGTAATTTTTTGGATTCATTTGTTAACTCATTTGGATTCACAGGTAGATGTGAACGTATTTATGATATATAAATTGTATTGAGTTTGTTAACTTATCTGGATTAACAGGTAGATGTGAATGTATCTATGAGATATGAATGTACTGGATTTGTTAACTCATCTGGATTCACGGGTAAATGTGAACGTAATTATGAAATATCAATTGTACTGAGTTTGTTAACTCATCTGGATTCCCGCGTGTTTATGAGATATCAACGGTAGAGTGTTCATTTTAATTTCAATCTTTTAAATTTCTTTTACTGTTATTTTATATAATTGAAGTTAGAGAATCAAATGTACGATTTATTATAAGTACAGATCAATACTTAAAAGTTTGTGTATATTATTAGTTTATATTTATAACTATAAGAATGTTAACCGATTGAAAAATGAATTCAAACTTTACAAATAATGATTTAGTAGACATGTATAAATGAGAATAAGCTACATATATTGGAAGTAATTAATATTTTGTATAGTTAGAATAAATTACATATTTACATAGTTTATTAATTTTTGACGGGGTACTGTAAAAAATTAATAAACTATGTAAAATTTATAACTATGATCTAATAAGAAGGTTTTAAAATTGAAATGTAAGGAGAAGTTGTCATACATGGTAGAATATAACTTTTTTAGAATTAACTCATTTGGATTCAACTGGTTTGTCAATTAATCTGGATTCATGGTTAGATGTGAACATATCTATGAGAAAACAACTGTAGATGGTTCATTTTAATATTCATCTTTTAAAAATTTATGTTGCTATTGTTTTATATAATTGTAGTTAGAGAATCGAATGTACATTATAAGTACAAATCATTGCTTAATTATTTGTGTATATTATTAACTTATATTTATAACTATAAAAATATTAACCGATTGGAGAATGAATTCAAACTTTACAAAAAAATAATTTAGTAGATATATAATGTGAATCACGATTGCACGAGTTTTTTATTAGTATAATACAATAATAATAGTAATAATAAAGTAATTCATATTTATTTAAATAAATCAGATCGAGATCGACATGCTTAGAATAATTTTGTAAAATTTATGCTTTTTCTATTTAAAGAAACGTGGCCTATCTTAAATGTGTGCAAGCTGAATATCAATTCCTGTTAGTTTATCTGATCTATTTTTATCTTATTTATAAGCGTAGTATATTTGGCACTAATAAAATAATTTAATCTAATATGGTGAAAAATATCATCCCTTTTTATGGTAGATAAATGGGTTCACCCGTCAATATTTATGTTTTAAACATATGCTATTAATTAAAAATATTTATAAATAGATAAAAATAAATAAATATATGAAAATTTAAGAAAATAAAGATATATGTTTACATGTCCACTAAAATATATAATTATCACTAAAGGCAGGGAATCCAGTCATCTCATTAATGTCTCATATTGAAACATAAGGCTATTGAAACATATTCTCTAAACCTTAAAATAGAAACCTCTCGCACTTAACCAACCGACTAACTTGATTATCATTGTGTTTGTAGGTACACTACTTCATCTAAGAAGTTTTTATTAGTTTATATTGTGCTTTTCAACATTCATAATCGATATAGGTTCATTTCAAATTATTGGCACCGTTTTCTTAGATAAAAATATACGATTTTACCTTAACTTTACAATCGCAAATATAAATTGGCTCCCGAAAATAATATTCAATAGAGGGAAGTTATGAGCATTGTGGATTTTCTGTCATAGACATTCATTGATAAGTTTAAGCCATCATTGTCATCACTGGTTGATAATATGTTCTTGAAATAGTTGGTTCATCCACCTGCTGAGATTCATCTCCCACTATTCACCGACTTCTAGAAGACCAAACACATACTCTATGACCTAATCAGAACAATTCGTCAACATTTTTACATGAAAGAGAAGCTGGATCAGATGCTCACTTGTGTAAAAAAAACAGCACAAGGTTCTTGTGAGTACCACCATTTATCTTGGCTTGCAACATAAAAGGTGTACTCCATTAAAGAAAACACTTGTTTCCACCCCATTTTTAGTAAGAGATCTCATATCCAAACCACAAGTTTTCTCACTCTTTTTCCTGTCACATTGGTAACTATTGTCATAGAAACAAAAGTAAGTACATCGTCTCCACAAGAGCTGATGTTATTTCAAAATTCATTCAACAATTATATGAGTTAATAACAGTTTGTAGGTGGTGTGTAGCGGCAAAAAACTGCGAGTATAAGTCATTGAATTGATTTAACTCAAAAAAGTAACAAAAAAGTCGTCACCGCGCTTTTATTTTATCCAAAGGATTAGGAAAAAGAGCGAAAAAATCCCAACAAAAAGATCAGAGATCTGGGACCAGGGGTTAGTTATGCAAAGGAAAAGTGTTAGACACCCAAAACATCTACGGTACTCCGCAAGAACCTTTTTGAAAATTTGTATATGTGTGCTAAAAAAAGTATATGTACAAAATGGATGGTGGGAGAGAAAAGAAGTATTTTTTTTTTATAATTTTTGGTTTGATAGAACTTCCAATGAGTTCCAGGCTTAAATAACAAGAATGTGCAATGTTGAAATCAAAACCAAGTAGTTCGGCTAAAAAGGATCAAATTTGTGTGTTGGTTGATTTTAAGAAAATGTTAGTTTAGAAAAGCTATAAAGAGCTCAAAAAATTTGAATGAGGTTAGGTGTTTTTTAGTCTTAACAAAAAAAGTGGTCAAAGTATTATTACATGGATTGGAAGTTTATTAACAAAACAAGTTTGAAAATTCATGGAGCTATGTCCAAGTTTTTTTGAAAGTGGTTCGAGTTTTGAAAACAATAATCCTTTGAAAAAGAGGGAAGATTTTGAAAATTAAAGAATGAGGAGGAGATGAAGAGGCTAACCTAAGTGCATAAAGTAAAAGATAAAGGTAAAGAAAGATCTAACCAGATGAGAAGACTAGTACTTGACATCAAGAGCCAATACCATATCCCCTTATTTGGATTACCACATAAACAACAAATAATCAGACAAAAAACCAAGCTTCGGATAAGTCAATGTCTCGGATGAACTCTCTTGTAAAAAAAAAACAGGCAGAGTAACAGTTGTATTTTGATGAAATCCACTCTTAATTGAGTATAACGGAATAACCTGCATGCAATGATAATAACCAGACAAGAAAGAATAACACCAGTGATACAAAAATCTCCAAGCTGAGGTAGAGGTTCTAATCCTAAGTTCAAAGATCAAGCTCAAAGTACAAGGATAGTAACTGTTCTGGACTTCCCAAATGGTTGTCGGGCAAGTCATCTCTTCGAGCCTAGTAGCGAGTCGAATAGACCGAAAGGCCTCCAAAGGGCATCATCTGCCCGCTCTACGCATGGCCAGAACCCGTCTGCGTGACAGGTGTCGAGTAGATCAGACCAACTCTCCCCATCGAGGGCTATGCCCGTTATGTCCCCATCTGGTCGACATAACAACTAGTTCCGAGCACTCTCGCTCAGTTTGACCATGTCAGTTCGAATAGCTATATCCATGGGTCTACATATCTAGGCTTAAATATAGCAACCAATGAGAGCGCTCCAAAGATCCTATATAAACCCTTACATCTTTGAGGGCAAGGTATCATTTCCTTACACTCAAAACCTTAATATTTTTCTACCCTCTTCCTTGAACATTTTCTTACTTTAGCATCAGAGTGCCTTGCAGGTACACCACCCCCTCCCCAACATCAACTTGCTCGAAGGATCATCAACCATTCTGGTCGTCTCCAATTCTGATCATTTATTCAGATCAATGGCGCTGTCTGTGGGAAACTAACTTCCCCGTCTTCATTCCTCATCAAGAATCCTGAAGATCAAAGATACCTCAACACCTCCAAGAAGATGGCTGAAAGCAACGACCTGTTCGTTTTGGGCAAGACCGTCCTCCCGCCTGTCCGCAAGGCAGAGAAGAACAATGTCTTTCCTTATCCCGAGGATTTCATGCATAACAGGGATGATATGATCGTCTCCCCTGATTCCGATGAAACTGGCGACCAAGATTATCCCTTGGATAATCAAAAATCCAGGAACCTGGTTGACGACCTCGTCATCCCTCAGTCCTCTGCACCACTGTCGACCAACAGTGATCCAACATTAGCTGCAATCATGTCCGCCCTTAATCACATTAACAACCTTCTCCTCCAACAAGGTAAACGTATCGAGGCTCTGGAAAAGAACCATCCCTCGTCTCCACCTCAGAGACCTAAGACGAACATATCTTGCGGCCCCTCACCAAGAAAATCTCCTTCGTACAAGAAGACAAAGAGTCAGCCACGTCTCCCTCGCGAACGATCACCGTCTCCAAAACCCAGGCAACATCGAGACCTTTCTCAACCCCAACGCATCAAGAAAAACCATTCTCCCTCTCTCTCTCTCTAAGTCGAAGCGACGAACACGAGCATCGTGGTTCTCTTTTTCGGGAGATCATGGATATTCCCATCCCTTAGGGGTTGGAGAAACCCCCAAAGCTCAGATAGTATGATGGCACAACTGATCCCGACGAGCACATCAAAAACATTGATGCCCTGCTAGACTACCGAGCCTTTAGGGGCGCCATCAAGTACAAATTATTCCCAACAACTCTGAGGAAAAGGGAAATGTCTTGGTACAAAAGTCTAACCAATGAATCCATCAACTCATGGAAGAAGTTGGGAGATGTTCTCAAGGAACTTCACTGCCTCTCGCCGTCACCCAAAGACAGAGGCCTCGCTAGAAGTGATCATACAAGGAGAAGACGAATCTCTCCGAACATACATCATGAGGTTCAACAAAGAGGCCGTCCAGGTCTCCACGACCGACGAGATGAAGAAGTACTTGCTCGAACAAGGATTACGCTCCCGCAACAATGTTGCCAAAGCAGTTGACATTGAAACACCACCAACAATGGATGCCCTCCTCCTCAAGGTCCATGCATACATTCAATACGAGGAGAATGAGGTAGCCAATTATGCTCGACATTGCA
Organism: Vicia sativa; assembly: GCA_021764765.1. Lineage (NCBI taxonomy): Eukaryota > Viridiplantae > Streptophyta > Magnoliopsida > Fabales > Fabaceae > Vicia > Vicia sativa. The sequence goes on along the minus strand of CM038795.1, from coordinate 159,774,065 downwards.
ACATAAATGACCTCGCCAGCCTCCCCGACGAGCAGGCATAAATAAGTTGTCCCATGCGGACACAACTACCTGGCAGACATATGTTCTCCGCTAACACAACTGTCAGGAAGACATATGTCCCCTGCGAACACAACTGTCTGGCAGACATATATTCCACACGAAAACACATTTTCCTGGCAGACATATGTTCCCCGCGGACACAACTGCCTGACAGACATATGTTTCACGCGAACATAACTTCCTGGCAGACATATGTTCCCCGCGAACACAACTGTGAGGCAGACATATGTTCCCCACGAACACAACTGTTAGATTGACATATGTTCCCCGCAAACACACCAGCCTAGCAGGCATACGTTCCCCGCATCCAAATAAAAATGGAAAGGGGCATACTATCTCAAAAAACCTACATGGGGAAGAACTTGCTCGATCATAAAATGCCGAAAAACTTTAACAATACTATAGTTAAGGCACTAATATTCAACATGCCTCAAAATACCATCCGAGCATCAAGATCTTGACACCAAGCACACACCCTGGTACTAGTGATGCGCCACAAACACGACATTAAGGGATCCTCGCTCCACATATATAATGAGTCAAATCCTCGCCTCGACACGAAGGACTCAAACGAGCCCCGTTGTCAAAGTACCTCGCCCGACAGAACATCCAGCTTGCGATGGAACGTTCACGCCACCGATCTCAGTTCTTTAATCAAGACTTGAGTTTCGGATTAAGCCCAGCAAACAAACTGGCACCCTTCAACTAGTCACAACACACTAGTGAAGACATAAACGAGCAAACCCCCCGAACACTTAGCAAAAATGAACTTGTAAGGTAGCTCAAAACTATCATACAAACGAATAAATAATGTACGAGTACGTCCTCGTAAAAATCACAAAACGTCTCTAGCGCCGATGACAAACGCCATCAAATGCACTTTCCCCCTTAATGACCAGGTTGACTTTAAGTCGTCACTTCAGTGCCTAGAAGAAACGACTTAGGGGGCTACTATTCTGGACTTCCCGAATGGATGTCGGGAAAGCCATCTCTTCGATCCTAGTAGCGAGTCGAACAGATCGAAAGGCGTCCAAAGGGCATCATCTTCCCGCTCTCCACATGGACAGAACCCGTCTGCTCGACGGGTGTCGAGCAGATCAGACCAACTATCCCCATCGAGGGCTATGCCCGTTATGTCCCTATTTGGTCGACATAACGGCTAGTTCTGAGCACTCTCGCTCGGTTTGACCAGGTCAGTTCGAATAGCTATATCCATGGGTCCGCATATCTAGACTTAAATATAGCAACCAATGAGAGCGCTCCTAAGATCCCTATATAAACCCTCACATCTTTGAGGGCAAACTTTCTTAAACTAAAAACCCTAATATTTTTCTACCCTCTTCCTTGAACATTTGCTTTGTTTAGCATTGGAGTGCCTTGCAGGTACACCACCCCCTCCTCAACATCAACTTGCTCGAAGGATCATCAACCGTTCTGGCCGTCTCCGATTCTGATCATTTATTCAGATCAGTAACTAAGTCCAATTAAGAGTTTTTTTTATGTTTAAGTTGAATTAATAGGTACTTTGAAAGAGAGAGAAAATAAAGCTCAAGTGAGCAAATTCAAAATAACAAGAAAATAAAATGCTCAAGTGAGCAAAGGAAAAATGACATAGAAAATAAAATGCTCAAGTGAGTAAAGCAAAAATGACATGAAATGTAAAATGCTAAAAATAAAGTGCATAAAAATAAAGAGTATAAAAGTACATCCGAAAAGTAAAGAGCGGAAAAATAAAAAGCAATTAATAAAGGTTAGCAAGATGACCATCTTGAAACTTGTAAAGTATATCATCGAATTGTTAATTGTTAGTCATCAGCAAGGTGACCATCTTGAAACTTATGCATGAAGACTTTCCAGAAGCTTGACAGAATCAACGCGACAAGTTTCATTTTTTTTGTCAAGTTTATCACCGGTTTTGGAATTATCATCTCACTTGATCAAAGATGATTGAGAATTTCAAATGGACAAGGTTAGTGGAAACTTTCCAGAAGCTTGATTAGAAATCAACGCGACCACACGACAAGCGCCACAAGTGTTGAACCAAGATCAAAGCTCAAGTCATCTTTTGGGGATTATGTTAGAACATTGAAGTTCATGCCACCACTTGATCACTTTCTCCGAATCGGGACAAAAGAAAAATAAGATGAAGAAGAAGAAATGATATTCAATTTTCATTTTTGAATCAGATGAATTTATTCAGTCTAACTTCGTCAAAATCAATCAACTTTCTTGGTGGATTTGGTCAAGAGACCTATCAACACCAAAATCCCATTGATGTTGAGGAAATTTGTGACTCCAAGATAAATTCAAAAGCCAACAAAATATAAATGAAAATAAAATCAAATAAGGTGATTAAAAAATAATTTTGAAATTAGCTTATTAAATTGGATTTTATTGACGAAATACATAAATAGTATTTTTTCATCAAAATAAAATTCCAAGAAAATTACCCAAAGTCAAACAAAGGTCAACAAGGGTTGACAAATTTTTTTGAGAAATTTTTAAAGACAAAAAATCTTTTTAGAAAATAAAATAAAAGGTGTAAAAAACCAAAAATAGAAAAAAAATAGTAAACTCATAAATAAAAAATAAAATGAGGTCACCTGTATTTGTCAAATGACTATTGGATCCTTCCATAATTTTTTTAGAATTTTAAAATGTCAAAAAACATTTTTAAACAATTAAAAACGTCAAATAAAAGAGAAAAATCATTAAAAAAAATCAAATCTGAAAATTAAATTATGAAAAAATAAAATTCAGAAAGATAATATTTCAAAATATTTTTTGTGATTTTTTTCATAATTTTTGGACCATAAATGAATTTTATATGATTTTTGGAAGTTTAAAACATTTAAAATATAAAATTAGAAGATAAAAATAAAAGCCAAAAAATGTGGATCATCTGATAATAGTCAAAACACGTTAGTAATCACATACAATGGACATGTTGTGTTGTGCTTGATATGGACCTCCTTGGTTTTCACACTGGATTACAAATTAAATTAAGTTTTAAAAAATCGAATCAGAAATAATGTCACGCGTTGGATCGAGTCTGACTCACAAAAGTAATCAGATCCAAGGGCTCTAGAGACGCGCGTATGGTAAAACGTTATCACATTATCCAATTCAAAAAATTACACGACACGCTTTCATTGGTTGAAGACGTCCATGTCATCGTCTTCAACCTCTAGCCTCCAAAAATTGGAGTTCCTCAAACTGTAAAATCAATAGCAATGGGTGGTATCCTTGGATTTGTCTCTTCAAGACGATTTGATTCACATGCTCGCAAAAAATTTATTTACACTGAGTGAAGAGAATTTTGGAAAAAACTTAAATAATAGCGAATAGGACTTTGATGAAGTTCTCAGTCAATACTTGATGAAAATGCAAATGGTGAAGATCACAAGGATTAGGGAGATGAGGAGAGTGCAATGATGTTTTATATTGCAAAGTTTGATAGAGATTCCTACCTGAACGAAGTTCACTTTCAGAGGTCTAAAACTGGACTAGGATAACACAATTTAGGAAGCTTCAAGGCAAGATTCTTGTTCTGTTAGCTCCGGTGAGATTCAAGAAAGAAGAATGAATGGTTAATTTCAAACTGGAGAAGTGAACGGTATCAAAAGGAAGGGTGAATGATGTAATTTGGACCGAAATCATGCACACGTGGTCATGAAGAAAGTGTGACTTCATGTACATCAAAACTCAATCATTACTTGTGTTTTGATGTGCTAATTAATCCTAGGGAGTATCTAACCACAATTAGTCATGAAAACAAGGCTTAGTTTGGCTTAGTTTGGCTTAAAAAGAAGTTACACGCGCAAATGCACAAACTGATGGTGAGTGTAAAATAGGTTTTGGCTCAAACTTTGAATAGATGCCAAATCTAATTCCCTCATGCGTATTATGATTTTCCTTGAGCCAAATGAATTATTCAAAGATTATAACACAATTCAAAAAGAACCAAATCAAATGGATGCTTGATTTGAGAGATTGAGCCTTTAGGATTCTTGCAAAATCATTGATTTTTCTGGCCAGGCCTTGGTCAAGCATGCCACTTTCTAAAAATGACCTATAATGTTTCTTCTTCAAACTTACCCTTACACTCAAATTTTGCTCTTGATTTCCAATGATGATATGAAGTAGACCTCTCAAGGAACATTTGGAAAAAAAATCACAAAAAAAATCCAAAAATTGAGGAAGTTATGATCTTGTGAATTTGATGAAAATTTGTGAAGTGACCTATAATCTTTTGACTTCTTCAAGCAACTTCCAAACACTTTCAATCTTCAAAACTCAAATGGAGATAAATTTCACATCTTCAAGATTGTTTTGCAAAAATAATGATCTCAAGATGATAAATGATGATCAAGATATGATCTTTTGAAGTTGATTTGTCCAACAATTGAGAAGTTCATCAAGAACTTGTAATCTTTTGACTTCATAAGCAAGTTTCCATGCATTTTCTCTTCTCAACAATTGAACTAAGTTCTATTAGACATCCTTAGGTTCATTGTGAAAGAAAAATGAGTTCAAGGAAACAAGGGATGACCAAGTTATGATCCTTTGAAGGCATACAAAATTAATGAAGCATCAATCTAGAGAGTGGGCAATCATAGACCTCTAAAACAATCTTTTCGTCAATCAAACTCCTTAGATCCCATCATATTCATATTAGAAGTCCTCTTGAGAATAAAATGACTTTGAAATCATCAACAAACTTCACACAAATGCCAAGATATGATCCTCAGAAATCCAAAACCCTAATTTCAGGATAGATGGCCATAGAAAGAAGAATTCTTTGAATTTGATGATCTCTTTCAAATATGAAGCATACACTCAAGATAAGAGACCATGGTTGATGACAAAAGGAGTCTTCAATGAGAGACAATACTTTTTGGAATCTTGAGAATCGAGGAGAGAATGCATGGAAATAAACACACGAACCTATTGACTCCTTGAATAAGAAACTTATGCACCATTCACCTACAACATTTAGCAAGCAAAGTGTACACATATCATTTTTGTCCAAGTATCAATCATCACACACAAGAAATAAACACATACACAAGGTGTTTGGTGATCTCCTAAGGACCAAGCCAAAGATAGGAGAGAGAGGTAGGTTCAAATTGTGATCTTTATGCCATGCAATGGTATGGAGTATGTGTAACACCCCTTTCTATTTACCCGCATTTTATAGAATTAATATCAGAGTTTCATTCACAATTAAGAGGCGTCACAATTTAAATCATAAAAATTTACCAAACATGTGTCATGCCTTCACTGAGGATTAAATCATTAAATAAATCATACTCAACGTCATGTTAAACAGCGGAAATGTAAACATAACCAAAAATCCTGAATACATCATTCAACAGTTATTCTAGGAGGATAAATCAACATAATTCAAAAACTATTAAGAAGCATCCATTTAAAGGATCAAACAACCGTTTCCCCCAGTGTTACATCTACCAGAGCACGACACTGACACGCGGACTAAATCAAATGACTCAATGCTAGAGCTATTCTCACCAACTCCAATGAAGCTAATCACTTCGGATCTGAAATTGTTGAGTAAGGGTGAGATTCCAATTCAATATAATATGCATTATACGTTTCTAGAATACAACGGAATAAACAGATACGTTAATTTATTAACCAAACACAAGTCATAATCAATGCAACACTGGAATCCATCCTAGCATGTTACAATCCCATATGCAATGCAGACTCTATGCATGTGGTACCAAAATGTGAACCGAGTTCACACACATCGCTCCGTTTACATGTGGATAGACAGTGTAATTCATGATTCGCCCATAGCTATTGGGTCAAGAATCCAGCCTCACTACCTCAACCTCCGGGTAAGTCTATTGGCTCAACCAGTTCACTTCCGCACAATGGGAATGAACCAAATTAACAAATGTATATGCATGCATCATAAAAGCATGCCATCATCATTTCACATATCATGACATTAATACAAATCACATCATGTCAAATCACCAGTGTATCTCATTCAATCAAAATGAATAGCAATTATATAACACTGTAAGCATCAATACCTCATCAGGTAACTCATACCATTCATAATAGTTCTCATTATCCTTAATTACTCATTCTTTTCAAAAATCAGGAGCGCGACCATTTTTAAAATAATTTAGCAAAATAATGTTTTTCTCTTTTCAAAAGGTAGTATTTGAAATTTAGGAAATAACGCCGAAAATGGCACTCGAATCGGAGTTACGGTTTAGAAAATATGAATTTTTGAAGTTTTAGAAAAATTGGAAAAATGCACATGGAACCCGGTTCCTACCTATACAGGAACCGGTTCCTGAAAGTTTTCAAAAAGGCGCTCCCTGGTTTTTGTATGGGAACCTGGTTCCTACCCATACAGGAACCGGTTCCTGAGCCTATTTTTCCCAGTTTTTGCAATTTAACACTGGGAACTCGGTTCCTCCCCACAGGGAACCGGTTCCCACGACCTTTGACAGCATTTTTATTACTTTTTGACAGCATTATGTATCTTTATCACTTCCAAACTTACTAATACGATTTGGTATATTAGGAACACAATTTCATCATCATTTCACACCATTTTAACATCCAACAACATGGTTTATTTGTCCTTATTGTTCATTCAACACACTAGATGATCCTAATCCCAAACACCGACACAAAATAGGGTTTTCAATCTATAACCTATGATCAATTCTCTAACATACGGACTACCCAATTGATTCCCAAAATCCATAAAACATATTAACCGAACGAAATCACCCCTTACCTCGCGATGAATCTTCGATTTCTCTCGGCGTCGGCTTTTCCTCTCTTTTCCTCTTTTCTCCAATTCTACGTGAAAGCAGTTTCTCCAAAAAAACCTATTTTCCTTTTCTTTTCCTTTTTATACTCCTTTTAATATTCCTTTAATTATTCCAAATAAAACAAATAATAATAATTAGTAAAGTAGAGTAATTTACTCCTCATACTCACTAATTATTCTTACACCTCCAATCCTTTCTTTATTAAATAACCCAATTAATCCAACTAAAATTAATACTTAAGACTTCATTTAATTAAATAATTTAATTCTCACTTATTTAATATTTAAATTAAATCGGGGTGTCACAATATGAATGAATCTTAGGGGCAAAAATTGGGGTACAACATGGTGCACCTCCTCGGGGATAGCCACTATAAGGGCATAGATAATGGTGTCCGAAACATCTACCTTGATCTATGTCATAACTCTAGGACGAGGATCTAACCCTTAACTGGGGACAGTCATCTATGATGTAGAGCAGCTCCTCAACTACAATTGTAAAATTATGACCGGATCCCATTATCCCCACTAAGGAAATAAGCACCATGAAGAAAACACTACATAAAATAGTAAAAAATAAGCAAAATATATAAAGTATGGTGATAAACATTCTTTAATACATAAAACAATGAGAAACAACAAATTACAATGAATCATTCATGGGAACAAATTTAAAATAATCATGTAATACTCAAAATTTAAGAACAAGCAACTCCAACAGGTCCACAAAATTCTTGAAGACAATTTCCTTCATACCCTCATCAGCAGATCCAATAGATGTTCGTCAAAGTCGGCCCGCTCCTCATGGAAGGTTTTTAGCTTCTTATAATGAGAGATTTTCTCCTCCTCGGGTTCCATCTCAACTACCAAGGAAATTGAGGATGAGGCGTCCAAAGTAAATCCCACTTCACAAGAATTATTCTTCTCCTCTTCTGGAAAGCCTTCGAGCTCAGCTAGAACTGCAGATGTTTGACATGTGACACCATAAAAATGAGGGGGAGAATTATCGGATTCAGGAAAACTATTATTTTAAAATAATTTGTAATAATTTTTTAGAGTTTAAAACTTTATTGAATTTTTGTTTGGAAATTAGCAACGGAAATTAAAACTCATAAAAAATAAAAGTTAAGGGAAAGAGAAAAGACACTAGAGATTTATATAGGTTCATCCAAGAAGACTTATTCATGTCCCCTTATACAAGTAAAAATGAAGTTTCAAGCTAACTTCTAACCAAACAACGAACTATAGAGAAAATCAGTTAGTCTTCCTTCCAAATAGAAAATTGAAGTGATTAGTCTTCTTAAAAAAAAATTAAAACGATTAATCCCCAATATAAACTAATATTTTCTAGAGATTTATATCTAACCAATGTGAGCTTTTGAACCTGGATGAACTACAAATAGCTTTTAAATCGGGTTGAACAACTAACTATACTAATATTTTGTACTTGGCTAATTTCGAACCAAAGTAAGCTTTTGAACTTGACTTATGTTACGAGCCAAATCGGCGACTTATAAACTAAATCCCCAAACCAAATATTTTAAAGGGTTTAATTTTGAACCCAAGTAAACACTCCCTTATTTATAAATTATTCAACCAGGAGAAAATACTTAGAGAATTTACAACAATTCCCTTTCAAGAATGCAAAAATACCTCACTAAATAAAAGAACTTTCTTGAAGCACTACGACTTAAATTATGTGAGAAATTTGAAAATATTTTACAAAAAGTGGAGAGTGAAATAGGATTCTCACTTTTTTATATGTGTAATTATAAAGGTAAGAGCCTCTATTTATAGGCTAGAGGTTGACACAAAAAAGGAATGATCCATGGGCCAAATTTAATGAGTCAATCGATTTACATCTTGCTCCAATCGATTGGAGGACCTGAAAACAAATGACTATGAAGGTTTAAAAGGAAAGAAAAGATACAGAGATGTTGTCGTTCGTTAATAAAATGTCCCAAATATTTAACGATAATTTTTTCACTAACTCAATCGATAGGGTATAAGTGTCAATCGATTGGATAATACAAATTTTGTCCAAAACTATTTTGACGATTTCTGATTCAACTGGCATGTCTCCAAAGCATTTTAAGGAATATTTTCTTAAGAAACAGAGACTTAAAACTTTTTTAGTGTGTTTTATTTAGTCGTATAACATTATGAAAAAGCTCTTATGTTTTTAGTTTTTACAATACACAACTCACTCAAATGCAATAGAGCAAGCCTTCATACTTCCTCTCTTTCATACTTTGAAGCTTCAAGACTTATTAGGTAACTCAATCATATATACAATTGCTTTAGTTATTCTTAGAGTGGAGTGTCATCATTAGAGGATATTTGTAGTGATCATCAAACCTTAACTTGTATGCTAGCATTTTTAACCACTTGTGATATTTGAATCCTTATATAGGTTTCATTATCAAACATTCCTTTTATATTCCATCATCAAATGCACATTTTCGAGAGCCTTTTTAATTACTTATTTAGTTGACCATCAAAGCGCGGTTCCACATTCTCCCCCCTTTTAATAATGACAACACATCTCTCTAGGAGGTGGTAAAAGAAACAATATATTTGGAGTGGTTAACTATCCCTTAATTAAGTAGAGAGTATACATTGTGAAAATTTAAATATGCAGACATATGCACAATAGCATTTAGGAAAAGGGAAGACAATATTATATTAATTCATATGAAATTATAGAATTAAATTTGGACTGAAAATATTTAGTTCATCTCATCAACATCATTATCATCATCGTTGGTTACTATTGGGGATAAAAGGGTTGAATTTTCCATCTTCTTGATGATGAAGAGATATTGTTGTTTCCTCGTTGTCCTCCTCTTTATTGAGCTCTTAGAGGTACTGTAACTATTTCCCTTCCTTGAATAATCAATATAATTTTACTCAGGATACCTTTTCCTATTTTTATTGCATGATTTCTAATTCCTCTTCTTCCAAGTCAAAGCCTAAATGCATTAAGATTTTTGTGATTAATTCACCATAGGGTAGAATCATGTTCTTCTTTATGCTATCCAACATACTATGGAGCATAACATCTACCTAATTATTCTCAACTCGGTTTTCCAAAAACCAAATCGAAGGAATATCTGATTTTTGAATGGTACTCTAGTAGATTTTCCCAGGGGAAAACATGATTCATTGTATAGTGAATTATCCTATTGTTCAGGAATACAATATCGGTAGTGAATGGAGAGGGAATGACAAAAGATTGATCAAAGATATTGGGCATAGAGGTTAAAGTTAAATTTATTGTCATTTTTATTATAATCTTGATTGATGAAAGGTAGGTTGCAAGTTTGTGCGAGTTCTTCAAGGAATCGAGAGTGAGGGTGTTTCTTAACATCAGAGCTAATGACACCATTTGAGTATTTTAGGTTCGTATCTCTTACCAATTCAAAATACCTTTCTTGTGGTACCACAAAGATGTAGTTTTTGAGGTCGACATAATTGAACGCTTCTATGAAGAGCCAATCTTTGAAAATATCCTCATCTAAGTAGTGAGAGATGTACACTTATCTTTCTTCAACGTATCGATTGAAAATGTTTTCTTGATCTTGTGTGGATAAGTTCTCTGAGAAGTAGGATGGAGATGCTTGAGAGGATCATGTTATTTTTGAGGTGATGATGATAGAATGAGATAGGTTATGGTTTCTAATGCAATGCAAAAAGAGGTAGTATAAAATGAGAGAGGAGAGAAAAATACCTCTACTGATAGGGATTGTCCAATTGATCGGTAAAGTTTCCAATAGAATGAAAGCTTTAAATTTTGAGAGATAGTCTTCGGTAGTATTAATTATATGTATTTCTTAATCACCTAGTTGTTGTTGTGTGCGCCACTTTTCAAATATTTGAATTTTGAGATCATTTAATTGATTAGGGCATGATGCCAATCGATTGGATAAGATATTTTCATTTTTGTGGTTTTTGGGCTTTGTGCTTGATTTTCTTTCTCTTTTTCACCCATATCTAGATTTATTTGCACATCTTTTATATGAAAAACTATGGAACTCGTCTATTTGGTTAGAAAAAATATTTTATTTGATGAGTAAAAACTAAATCCACTATTTTGAAGAATTAATCGGAGTTTTGTGAATATTTTTTTAACTTTAAAATAACATTCCACCTCAAATATCAAGGGGCCTTGATAAACTTCCCTCTTTAAAAGGAACACCACCATACTATGTTGTGTCATTCTCTATGAATTGTTGGATTTAAGAGTGGTTTAAACAACGAGATGGATATGTCCATCACAGACGTATCCACTTAACCTACTATAAGATTGGCCGATCATTAAAGATCAATGAGGTTGAGATCATCCTCAACGAAATACCTTGCTTTGATCACTATCATTGATTTTCACCATCATTGATCAGGCTTGGATAAACGAATTTATATCACTTTACATTTAAGAGTATATTTTTTATTTTCACAATTTCATTTAATATCGGTTAAGGCTTTGAGCTGCAAAGCATCCCTGAAAAATATATTAAGGTTTCAACTTTGTTCCCCAAATTTTATTGGATCTTTGTGCGTTAGTCTTCCATGACGTCTAAGGTTGTTACTTTTAGACCTTTTCAACTTATCAAATCAAAAGAGCTCTATGTGGCCAAGTTTATGGAAAAGTGAGCATTTATAAATGAGACAATTCTTTTTCTTCCTATTTAATCCTCCATTAGGTGCTTTATCTAATTTAAATCCTAGTCCACCTTTATTTAAGGAATACCTTTGAATTGATAAGATCAACTCATGCTTTTCTTTATCCTTAGTAAATTTACTTAGGGGTTCATGCAGATTAATCATTTCCTTTTTCAACAAGACACATGTCTCACAAGTTTCTCTTGAGTTTATAATATTCGTCATTTCCAACTTAAGTATTTTATTGCTTTCTCCAAGAAACTCTTGATACTCCTTAAGTCTAAGTTGTATTTTTTAATCATATCATTTTATTCAATCATCTTAGCGCTAATTTTAAACATTTTTTGTAAGATATTTTAGTTACCTGATAATCCACTTCCTTGTAATATTCTTTCAAGCAAACTGCATCTTCTTTGTTTGAAGAGAAATCTACTATGATTCTCTATGAGGTTGATTCTTCTTCTACAATTCTTTCAAATATTTCACTAAAAAGCTTATTCTTCTTCATATTTTTTCACATATGAGGTTCCTTTATTTGATATTGAATCTTCGAGGATCATTCAACTAATAAGTGTGTTCTTTTTAAGGAGGCCACGAGAGTTGTTTGATACGAGTTTGACAAAGTTGTTGAAGATTCTTCAGTTCTTGAGCTTATGCCTTCACATTTAAATAATTGAACCAGTTTGTTCAAATTTTCTATAATCTCATCCTTCTTTGATTTTTACATGGAATTTGTGAACACTTCCTCTCATCTTTTGAATTAAGGATTGGATTGAGTTTTGAATTCTTAACTCTTAGATATTGTTTAGTAACAAATGTTCCAGTATAAGAGGCTAAATTTCTAGCCGGAGATTGATACCATAGAAGAAGTAGCAGTGTGGTTTAAAATTGAGGGGCAACCAATAGAATACTATGATCCCAGGGCTTTATCTTTCTTTGGTGACCGTATTGGTCATATGGTAAAGGTAGACAAGACTATAATTAAGTAGAAGAGAGGAAATTATGCTCGTATCTATGTAACGGTGAACCTGGAAAAATCATTGGTTGGAGTGCTTAAAATATAGGGCAGTAGCTACATGATAGAGTACGAAGGACTTCATCTCTTATGTCTCGTGTGTGGTCGTTATAGGCATTATAAAGAAAACTGTCTATTAGCAATCAAAGAAAAAACAAGGTGGGGGATAGTAGTAATTGTAGTAAAAGAAAATTAAATGAGGGGTCTAATGGTAGGAGTAGTATGCAAGGAGGTAATGGTGTAGAAGATGGGATGTAGAAAATAGTTCAGAAAATAAAAAGAGGAAGGAAGGCGGTTGAGGGTCAGAGAAACACTACACCAAGGAGTTTTAATAAAAAGATTATCTCAGGAGGATCACGATTTCTAGTTTTGGAAGATGATGATAAATGAGTTAATGGTGAATATTTGGCAATTAATCCTGCAGATTTTCACTTTTAACTCAAAAACTAGAACAATAAAGGGATTGCCTCTCAAAAACTTAAAATTACTCTAATTATGAAAGAATTACTTACTACGTTGGATTGCCTCCCAACAAGCGCTTTGTTTAACGTTGTTCGAGCTCGACGGTTCAACAGTGCTTCAAGGCTCGATGAAAGGAATATCACCAATGTCACACTTTACTCCTCCACCATGGTAAACCTCCATGATTTCCTCCTTGGTAGCATCGATTCGAAAAGTGTCATGATTGTCCTTGGGATGCTTTATGGCTTCAAAAAGATTGAAAGTTACCTCTTCATCTTGCACTCTTACTTTCATAAGCCCATCATCAATATCAATCATCATTAGGGCAGTCTTCATGAATGGTCTTCCAAGAATTAATGGCACATCATGATCCTCCTCCATGTCAACTACCACAAAATCCACCGGAAACAAGAATTTGTCCACCTTTACTACCATGTCTTTAGCAACTCTATATGGTGAAGTGGTAGACTTATCGGATAGTTGCAAAGTCATCCTAGTAGACTCCATATTCACATTTCCCAAATCAATCAAGCCATTGCCATTGTAGGTATCTCCAATGGTTACCGACAAAGTGACTCGCCCCGGATCGAATTCCTTCCTTGGGAGAGTTTTTTTTATTATGGCACTACAATGGGCATCAAGCAAAATTGTCTCTTTATCCTTGTACATCTTCTTCTTTGTGAGCATATCCTTCATGAATTTAGCATATTTTGACATTTGCTCCAATGCTTCGGAAAATGGAATATTTATATGAAGTTGTTTAAATATATCCATAAACCGAGCATATTGTCTTGCCTTCTCCTTCTTTGATGGTGCATGCAGATAAGGTAAATGTTGAATGGGAATTGAGCTTACTTCTTTATTTCCCTTTTTACTCTTCCTTGCATTCTTCTCTTTCTTTTTACTTCCCTCACCATCTTCTTTCTCCTTTTCAACTAAGTCATTTTCCACTATCTCTTCTAACTCATCTTTAGCATCTTCCACCACTACTTTTTATTCATTTTAAACTACAACTTCCACCTCATCCTCCTTTACAATTTCATTACTAATCCAATTCTTCACCTCTTTACCACTTCTAGTGAAAATTTCTTTGCAATACTCCTTCGGGTTGGTATGAGTGTTGGCGGAAAAAGAAGGCCCCGTTTGTTGCTCGGCCAATTGCTTTGCAAGCTGCCCCACTTGATTTTCTAAGTTCTTTATGGCAGCCACAGTTCTCTTTTGATTCTCCATGGAAACTTGCATGAATTGGTTGAGAGTTTCTTCCAGTTTTGAGCTTCCACCTTCAGATTGTTGGCCTTGAGAATTTGAGCTTTGATATGAATTTTTATGTTGATAATGTTGATTGTTGAATCTTGATGGTTGATAGCCTTGGTTGTTCCTTTGATATGAGTTGTTGTGTTGTGGAGGTTGTCTTTGATAGCCTTGACTTTGGTCGTTCACATAATTCACTTCTTCGCCTTCGGGAGGTGGACAATAACCGGTAGGATGATCATCTTGACAAAGTTCACAACATGCCACTTGATGCTTAATTTGAGCTCCTTGCATTTCTTTCATTTGTTGTGGAAGTATGAACATTTGTTGAGTAAGTAACTCCACTTGTTGTGAAAGTAGCTTGTTTTGAGCAAGAATGACATCATTGGTGTTTAATTCAAGAACACCCAGTTTCCTTTGTGAAGAACCAAGATCATGTTGACTTTGAAGATCATTGAGTGCCATCCGGTCAATAATAACTATAGAATCTTCCACATTTTTTGACATTAAAGAACCACCCGCGGTAGCATCTAAAAGTGTTTTATGCACCGGTTGGATTCCATTTCAGAATATATGGATTTGAGTGAGTTCATCAAAACCATGACCTATGCACTTTCTTAACATGGACTTAAATCTTTCCTAAGCCTCATTTAGAGACTCGTTGCCTCCTTGAGTGAATACCGCGATCTCCGTTTTGGCTTCCATGAATCGGGATTATGGAAAATACCTTTCTAAGAACTTTTCTTCTAATAAATTCCAATCCGTCATCACTCTTGGTAATTGATCGAGATACCACTCTTTAGCTTTTCCAATTAAGGAGTGTGGAAATAATCTCTTGAATAATTCCTCCTCACCCGCTTCATCTACCCCCGTTGCACCCGCAATCTCATAAAATTTGGTGAGATGCGTGAAAGGGTCTTCATGGTCCATTCCGGTGAACGGACTTGCATAAAGAAGTTGGAGGATTCCGGTATTCATCTCCTTGTTCCTTCCACCTTGAGCATTATGAGCAAATTGAGCGGTGCTCCTTGGACTATTTGCGGACATTTCGGTAAGAACTTCACCCACCATGTTTCCTTCGAAAGTGTTTACAACTACTTCCTCAATTTGATTTGTTGAAGAAGTAGATGCCTTTTCTCTTAGTCTCCTCTCTTCGGCCAATTTCCTTATTCTTCGTGTTTTGCTATTGAGCCTCCTCTCTTCGGTAGCCTTTTCATGCATACACAAGAATCTACAAAACTAGCAAACCAAGTGAAACACAAGAGATATAATAATAAAGTAACAAAACTTAAAACAATGAACTATTGCAATGCTTGCAATATCAAATTCCAATCCCCGGCAACGACGCCAATTTGTTGAAAAGTATTTTTCTGGCAAGTATTTTTATATTGTATCCACAGAGATTGGGTGATATTACCGCCGTTCTATAGTTACTATTGCTTTAAGTTTACAAATTAAAAAGGTTTGTTTGTGTTGGAAAAATTATCTTTCACTTTTGAAATAAGACTAAAACAATAAAAATGTGGTTTTTATCAATTAAAAATATTTGTCAAGATTGAGGTTCACTATCCCAATTTTCTATGTTTCCTTAGAACAAATATATGAACTCAAGATTATTGAATATATTCTAGTATTCTCTCAATGACATTTATTTCTAAATGGGATTGTTATAATTATTATATTAATCCTTAGACGATTTCTCCATCTAACTATTAATCTAACAATCTTTAATGTTTGATACAAAAGAAAAGTAATGTATAAATCTATTTCTACAATTTATCCACTACTTGAGAGCATACTTTAGGTCAAGATTTGAATAATCTTTCTCAACAATAATCCAAATCTAAATATTCAAAATAGGACAAAAGCATCAATCTATTTCAATAATAAATTGTTCACATACAAGAGCTAAATGAAATACATAGTAAATTAAGGATAGCTACTACCTCCAATCTTGCCAAAGTTGGAATTTAGCTCTTCATCTCCATTGTTGACAGCAAGAGATAGAGCGAAAGTTCCTTTTTTTTCAATTCTCACTTCTTCCCAAAAAAAGTGAATGATATAATTCTCCCAAAAACTCTCTTATCTATAGATTTCCCAAGAAAAACTAATGATAACCACCAAAATTTTCTCTCTAACTTTTTCTAACCAAACAAAAGTATAATGATTATATTGATGTGACATTTTTCATGCAACCATATACTTCCAAAGACTTAAAAAATGGCTGAAAAGTTAACTACACGCTACCCCATAAATGACTCCAAGACAAGACATGTCTAATTATTAAAACCAGGTTGGCTGACTACGCACAGTTCGCGGCGCAAACACGGGACGCGACGTGAACTAAGTTAATCTTGACTTCTTTGAAATTAACACAGTTCGCGGCGCCAACAAGTGGGCGCGACGCGAACTGAGCTAATTTGTGCTCTTTTGCCTTCTCTTTGGTTTTACTTGTAGTTTCCTTAATCTTGCTTGCTTAGCTCTTCCACTTACATATGCATCCAAGTAACTCTTGTTCCTAATTTTCTGCAAAACTAACAAATAAAGTGAAATATCTACTCAAATAAAAATACAAACAAGAATAATTGCATATTTATAAATTGTGTGAATAAAATAATGGAAATTAAATAAAATTTGGTTAAAAGGACCAATAAAAATGTATGAAACTTAGTCCAATTTGGTCCCTAACAATATTACGACTGTGGAAGTTAAGAAGGACTACATGGTTTTCTATGAAGCCTTGGAAAGCTTCAGGACCTGATGGTTTTCCGCCAGGTTTTTACCAAAAATCTTGTGATATAGTTCACACAGATCTGATTAAGTTTGTGAGTGATGTTTGGAATAGTCCTAGTATTATAGTTGACATTAAAGGTTATAAATGTGGGAGTTTAACCTTGAGTCTTACCTAGGTATTGTCAAAGAAGTGTGTCTTCATGTTTATTCAGAATTATTGTCCAATCATTGTCTGCGATTGATGAGGGATTAAGGAGGGCCTCATATCTAGGTGAGTCTTAGATAGAAGTCTAGAAAGCGTAGTGATTAAGTGATTAGGCTGTAAACTGGAGGATTTTTAGGGTCTATGAATTGATACTATTTTAGTGAACTTATACCTGGCTTGGTATGCCTCTAAAGTAAAGGTTTTTCCGAACTGAGTTAACAATTTTGTGTGTTGTTTATTGCTTTTCAGTATCTATTCTTAACTGTTTATGCTTTGCCTTGCTATTTATGTCAAATCAGATGTCTCAACATCCTCTTAGGACATCTGGATTTTGTCATACCAAAATTTCAATTCGCAACGAGAAATCTAGCATCTTGTTCTCTAATAATGTTTCAAGAAGTATAAGAGCAAAGTTGGTGCACATATCAGGATTTTAGGAGACGAATGATTTTGATAAGTATCTGGGTATTCCTCTTAAAGCAAAAGCTCTCACAAAACAAGACTTTCAGTATGTGATAGACCAAATTGCTAATATGTTGGCCAATTGGAAGGCGAGACAACTATCTTTTGCGGGTAGAGTTACCTTAGCCAAAAGTGTCACGGGAGAAATCCCAGTTTATCCTATGATGACAAATATGCTCCCTAAGGCCTACGTTCAGGATATCCAGAAATTGCAGAAAAGTTTCATTTGGGGAGATACAGATGCGAAGAGGAGATACCATGTTGTTGGTTGGGAAACTGTTACCGAAGCAAAATGTGATGTTGGTCTTGGTTCGAGGGACATAAACATTATGAACCAAGCTTGTCTTATAAAATTAGGTTGCAAAATCATTAATGGGGATGATGATTTATGGTGTAACATCATGGGACAAAAATATAATGTTGAGCGTACTGATAACATTTTGCAAATTAAAAAAACAAATTCTAATTTATGGAAGGTTCTTGTTAAAACTTCTGCTAATTTGGTGGATGTCGAGTAGAGGCGGATTTGAGAAGCTAATTATATTAAATCGTGGAAACATACCTGGGTAGAGAAAGACAAGAAATTTGAGGACTTCAATGTGAACATGCCCGTGGAGCTAGAAGATATTAATCCTAACGAGTTGGTTGGTGAGGACAATGAATGGAACTGGAATTTCATGAAATGGATGCTAGATGATATTAAGATTAAGATTTTTGACATTCCCCTTGATGGCAAGTGGTGGCGATGAAAAGCTAGTGGTTGCAATTGACGAAGACGATAATTTCTCTATATATTAGATGTATAAGGAGATGAGTCAAGAAAGTGATATTGAAGTGAATTAGGAGTGGAATAAGATATGGAGCTTACAAGTTCTGGAGCGAGTCAGGAGCTTCATTTGTCTTCTAAAGCATAATCGTCTGCTCACCAATAATCGTATTAGTGTATCAGGTTTTGGAGTTGATGGTTGTACCTTATGTGGAGTTGTTGTTGAATTGTCTCTTCATGCGTTAAGAGGTTGTTCAGTTGTGCAAAGTGTTTGGGAAAGTTTGGTGGCTGCTAACACCTTTAGGGATTTCTCCCGTGTTGATTGGCAGGATTGGTTAATGCTAAATCTTAATAGCAACCTGCATGCTTATCCTGATTAGTGCAATTTATGGGCCATTGGTTGCCATACTTTGTGGTCATGGAGAAATAGAGAAGTGCATGATGCTAATTATGCTCGCCCCACAAATGCTAGAGAAATTATTGAGAATAGAGTCCAGTAATACAAGAAAGCAGTTATGATTAATCATTGTATTATGGATAGAAGTAGATATGAGAAGCTCATTAATTGGTGTTCTCCAATGAGTTCCTTTGTTAAGTTAAATGTGATGGAGCTTGCGATAGTAGCGGGGTGTCAGGGTGTGGAGGTATTGTTAGAGATTATCATGGTTCTTAGCTAGGTGGTTTCTCCAAATGTATTGGGTGTTGTAGTCCATTGATGGATGATATTTGGAGTATTTTTATTAGGCTCAAGTATGTGGAAGACCTTGGTTACATAAAGATGGAAGTGGAGACTGATTCTTGTAAGATTGTTGATATTATCAGGCAGGGAGATAACATGAATATTGTTGCTAAAAACTTGGTGTCCCAAATCAAAAGTTTAATAACTAAGTTTGAAGTTGTTGACATTCATCATAATTTTAGGGAAACCAATAAGTTCGATAATTTGCTTGCTTTAGAAGGGAAGAAGTTAAAGGATGATATCGTGTTCTCCTTGAATTTGCCAATATGAATGGAGCATCTAGTAGATAAAGACAATAGTGTTGATCTTTCTTCTAGATTAATTTATTTGTAGTTTTGTTGTTCATTGGGCTTAGGCCCTTCATATTACTTTTAAAAAAAAAGGTAGATATCTTTTCATTACTAATATCTTGTTGCCTCGTCTCTCATGTTATTAAACTTTCCAACACTGGCTTCCATATTCTCCAACACAATTTCTTAGGTGATTAATAATTAAATAAAAAGTAAAAAATGTTTAAACAAAATATATAATGAAATAAAAAGGTAAAAAGTATTTAAACAAAATATATAAAGAAATAAAAAAGACAATCACAGAAATGGATTTTCTAACTTTCAATTATTTATTTTTCTCTAATTTTATCTCTATCTTTCTCATAATTTATTTTCTCTCACATCTTTTTTCTTTCAAAATAAATACTCCCTTATTTATCTTTTGTCCTTTTTCCCCCATAAAATTACTCTATCTTTCCCTCCATAAAATTAAAGGATCCTTACCCCAAGAATACTTTACATATCATTCAATTTTCTTTCTACATATCCTTAAAATGCATCAAATAAGCTTTGTAATCAATTCTTTAAAACCAATATAATATGAACTAGTATTCCCTATTCTATTCTTATTAAACTGAAAAGCCTAACCAATAAAACCAATCAATCAATAAAGTCAAATTTACGAATGGCTTACAATATGTATGCAAAAAATGCAACACACCAACATGGGGTGTAAGAGATCATTAAATGTATCTATTTGGCAGGTGTTTTACTTTGGGCCATGTGATGTTGTTGGTTTTGAATTGCAAAAGAAACCATTCAAACCTTTTATGGTCTAAATCTAAACATTAGTCTTTGGATTCCCATGACATAGTACAGTTGGTGGGGCTTCTGATTCAAAAAATCACAAATGAGTTTTGCATTCTTCAATAAAACAGTACAGTTACATCCACTTCTTATTCCATTCAGAGAAACTTTTCAAAACATGAGTTAAGATTCAAACTATCAGTGTTTCTGTTTCTGTCTTTTTAGTAAATGGAGTTTATTATTACTTCGGTAGTAGCAATGAATTCTGAATTTGCTCTGATCTATTGTCTACATCAAAATTGAAAGACTTTTCCATTCACAATTGAATTGATCTGTAACAAACATTAATTTTATAGAACTCGAATTCCAGTTATAAACGGAAGGTAAGTACTCCTATCTAGAAAGTTGGTTAGAGTTAGTTAGTTACAACTACATAGCAATGATCTGTAGAAGTTGGTTACAATTCTGTTACAGTTTGTAAGGTAGTTACAATTCTGTTACTGTTTGTTAGATTCAGTTATTGGCTATAACTAATATAACTGTTTGTGATGAAACAAATTTCATTAATTAATTGATTGAAATTGATGGATCATTAAGAATTAGGTTAAAGAGACTCATCAAAACATGTGTTAAAAAGATTAATTTCATGGTTACATATCTAAAGATTCTTAATTGATTCCGCATCTCAATCTTTGAGCTATAAAAAGACGAAATCTTTTGATATTATAATGTATTTGATCTATATATGAAACAGATATATTAATTATTCAATTAATCTAAAAAGTAAAATTTTCTTATAATTCATTACAGACAAATATGATGTAGAAGCTAAAATTGGGGTTGAGGAAGACGAATATTATACAAAAGTGAACTAAATAGACCATGAATATAATAATTTTCTTTCTAATATTATAATAGCATAAAAATCATAAAATTGGAAAACAAATTCATTCATATAGTTTTTATTTATTAGCATATACAAACAGAAGCACATATTTTAATTGATCACACAATTCAGAACAATTACAACAAAAGAGTAAAAAAGGATTTTACAACAACATCAAAATATATAAGGAATTTGGAAGATATCTTCCACCGTTTCGTTTCGACTAAATTGAGACGAAGAACTGTGACTAAAATTATCATTGAAATCACTGCAAGAGAAAAACTCCGGAAAAGGCGGCAAACCAACATTAGAATTCATCAAATCATTCGAAGAAGAACTCAGAGTAGTAGCAGCAGTAGAAGCAGTAGCAGCAACAGCAGCGCAACAAGCGAGGCGATCCTTCGCCACAGCAAGATCATGCTGAAGTTCAACCATCTTCCTTTGCAGAATTGCTATAGCACCTATGCATCCATAAACAGGATCTTTGAGCCTAGCATCAGCTTCATAAGCCAAAGAATTCACAGTCTCTTCCCTTTGTTCCTCAGGAACTTCAATCAGAATCTTGCTCACATTGCTTGCTCCGAAAACTTTGTGGACTTTGGCGAATTTCTTGCACTCGTCGGAGCGAAAGTAGGGTGCAAATATGCAGTTTGGTATGCATCTTCTTTTGAGAAACTTGCAGGCTGCACAAGAGGAACTTGACCTTGGTTCATAACCTTTCATGATATCTTTAGTTTTGGTGATGATGAATGTATGGTTCTCACTGTTGCTATTTTTTTGTGATTTGTTTCTATTTAAAGGCAATTGCATTTATTGGCCTATTAGATCATGTGAAGTCCTGGTTTGGGAATTGCATGGGCCAATGCTGTCTTTTCAATACACTTTTTCTATGTAAACTAATTAGGTCAAATGGGTCCCAACTCCTGAGAGTTTTTATTCCAGTGGGAGAAAATCTTAAGACTTAATAATATTGAGAAAAATTTACTTATTTTAGTTGAGATGTTATAGATTTTTATGATTCTAATCTAAAGACTTTTTGGATTTGAATCGATCACATCCTTAGCACATAAGTGTTATTTGTCTCATATTATTTGTCACGATCGATTATTTCACGCAGATTAAAAAATAATAATAAATAAAAGAAAAAATAATAATATTATCAAATTATTTTAATTAGTTGTTGACGTATTTTAAATTAAGATTAATATTAAATGAGAAAATAATGAATTTAAAATATTTATTAAAGAGTACCATAAAATTGTATTAGAGATATATTTTTTAAAGAAATTTTTTATTGCATACTATAATCTCTTGGATTTAAAGAATTTATCTCTTCAATTGCATATAGGGAATATATTTTTTAAATACTATAGAATTTAGACTTTTAGATTTGTTTAAGTATTTACTAATTGAACCGACTTGCAATTTATCATTTCTATATTTTTTTATCTGTTTCTAATAAAATTAATTAATTAATTAGTATTTCTTTGGCTTTAGTCAAACAATTGTCATTATAGGTCATATTCATTTATATTGAGAGTGCTAAAGTAGGTCCAAAATAATTGATTCATGTGGATAATGGGTGGTATGTGTTGATTGTTTCAAGTTAGACATGATAGTGCATGACTTTTTTGTAAAAAAAAAAGTTATAGAATTAAAAAAGTGTTTTAATAAAAGTATAATTGTTTTCAATAAGAAAGTGTAAAATTATTTAGGCCATTGTTTTCAATAAGTGAAATTATTTAGGCGTGGCAATTGAGTATGTTCGCTCAGTAAAAATTTGAAAATAAAGTGTATGGTTAACATAATTGATTAAGCGAGTCTAAAATCTTAATTTATCATGTTAAAAAGTGAGATTGGGTAGACATGCAATTTTGCACCTTTAAATATTAAAAATCACAATTTTTTAATTAATATACCTATGACATAAACAAAAAAAAAGGACAAACTAACATTCACCATTAAATGCTTAAAGTAATAAATTATGTGAATTTCTTAACCCACGTCATAATTATTTTACGTATCACGTGAATTTTCAAAAATGCTCATTTAAAATCTAAAATATAGTTTTGATTAGTATTATATATTATGAAAATCACGTTGAAAAGGATTAGATGTAAATCGGAAGTATACTTTCAGTTTTAAACTATATGTAATTTTTAAATAAAGCGTGTATGTGAGACCAATTTAAAATAAATTCTTAATATTATATTATTTAGTTTGGAATCGAAAATATATTTCTGATTTCCATCCAAATATTTTAAAATATAGTACGTACCGGAAATATATTTTCAATTTTAATAGCATTTTTGAGTTTTCATGAGATACACCCCACCCTTATGGGTGAGTTAAAAAATCCATTAAACTATTAGTATTCACCCTCTCAAAAACTCATAAAAATGAGTGCACTCGGCCTTACACATCTCTATAAAATGAGTCTGAAGTAGAAAAAAAATATTAATACTTCTATGGATAAAAAATTTATATATTAGAGGATCAATATCTAAAATCTCAACTTATTTATCATAAAATATAAACAAAATGAATATATTCGACCGCCCGAACACAATTTATACATAAGAGGATTTGGGCACAAATACATTAGGAAACCAATAAGATTAAATTGAATAATATTTGTTGGAAATCCACTAAATATCTATGAAAAATTTCTATCAATCTTGATGAATAAGATTGATATTACCACACAATGACAATGAACAATTAAATATAAAAAGAAAAAAAAAATATTTTCTACAGAGTAACTCTCTGTCCATAAACTATGCAAAACTTCTTATTATTTATTTTGCAACTGTAAAATTCTATGAATAATTTGATTACAAACAATAGGAGTTACTCCCTCTATTTATAGATTTAGATAGATTTACTCCGTAAACTAAATCAAATATGTTCTCTTAGATTTAAATTAAATTTATATAAATTTAAAATTAAATTTGTGTGTAATAAACTGTTTTCACACTCCTATTTTAAATAAATCAAATATTTTATGCAAGAAATTAGTTTAAACACTATTTAAGTAGTTGAAAACTTCAATACAACCTATTGGAGCCAAAATTAAAACTATTTAAGATACTTTCTATCATTAAATATTTCATTTGTTTGTATTGTTATTAATATTTTAGTTTTCAAATCTAGTAGCTTTATAACGACCGAAAGTGGAAGTTTAAGGTGAAACAGAATATAAAATAGCATTCGACTTTCCCTTTTATCTCTAAAAGAAACAAAAAATGTAGGTGTTCGGTCAATTTATTTCCATTTTCTAAAATTAACCCACTACACTATTATGCAGCCAAAGCAAGGACACATATAAATAAAATAAAATATATTTCTAAGAAATTAATATATAAACTAAATTAATTAGCCAAATAATATAAAAATTAAATCAACTCTCAAGAATAAAAACCGAGAATTAATTAGAAAATTTAACTCTACAAGTGAATTCATATTGAAGTAAATAAATTAACAATATTTTTTTAATATAAATAATAAATTAATTGTAACAAAATCACGGTTTATTTCTATGTATATTTATCAGGATTAAACTATAATTAAATACAAACTTTACATAATTTATAACAGTTGAACACTGACTAAAATACAAATTTTACAGAAAATTTCTAAAAATTTAAAATAGCCACATGATGTTTCCTAGCACCAAAGTTTACAATGATAATTGAAACATTAAAGTAAAGAGTTGAAAAATGAAGATATGCAAATACTTTCAACTAGGTAGTAAATGTCATGTACAACGACTTTCAATCATTCAGTATATTAGAAAACAATTATGGGAGTGCAAATGTAGAGATCTTCTGTCACATTATAGAATCTTGAGTGATAATCAAGAATTCATTGTTAGGTACTCTGATAGTCCAGTTTGGAGGGACTTGCGTCACCTGTGATTTAAACATCATAGTTAAAAGATTCTTACACTCAATTTTTTAATTTTCAGATTCTTAAATCTCTTTAATTTTTAGATATTTTATCTTATATACCAATGACTCATTCTTTTATCAATATAACTTAGTTTTAAAAAAAATTCAAAATAACCAACACTTCGAAAAAAAAATCTTAATAAACTCACTATACTTAAAAGAAAACAGTGAAACAATGTGTCAGGAGAATTCACACCTATACCTAAAAAATAAAAGGATGTGTTAACTAAATTGCCGTATATATTTGATGTTGCCAACTCAATTGGCGTCTCTGTGTAAAGGATGTGTTAATTAAATTGGCGTATATATTTGATATTGCCAACTTAATTGGCGTCTCTGTGTAATGTTTAAAAGATCGCACCAATTCAATTGTAATCAGGGTCTCTTGTGTTTTTTAGTATAAATAGAGGTGCCTCCTACCATTTCAACTTCACGTCTCTTTTCATATTCTTGTTTTCTTTTTTTTCACTATCTCTATTATGATTGTTAAAAGAGAAAGACATGGCTGCTATTTGGTAACGAAGCCTTCAATAAAAATGCATTTTTGAAATATCCAAAGTTTCAAAAAATTTAAAAGGAGTTTGAAAAGTTGGTTAGACTAAGAGATTAATGATGGGGAAATAATTAGAAGAATCAACAGGCTTGCTTCGTACATCTCGATTGTAAATGGTAGTAATGTTATGCAATGTACGTTGGTGCGCGTTAAAGATGACAATGATGTTTGGGAAATGATGTATGCATCAGATAAAATTATTTTGATTGGTGCCATACGTAGGCATGTTGTTGTGTTTTGTCATATATATATATATATATATATATATATATATATATATATATATATATATATATATATATATATATATATATAGAGAGAGAGAGAGAGAAAGAGAGAAAGAGAGAGAACCACACACACAAACACACCAAGGTTACACCAATAGAAAGACAAAAAATAAATTATGATGTAGAGATTGCTCTGACATTAGGACCATTTTTTCAATAGTGTCCAGGCTGACTACGTATACTTAGGGGTGGCAAACGGGAATGCCCCCCTCCCGTTTAAGCCCACCCCGTAAAATTCCACAAAAAACGAGGAGGGGCGGGCATAGTTAAGGATAAGGGCCTAAAACATAGGCCCGCCCTGCAAAAATGTGAGTGCGGGGCGGAGAAAACCTGCGGGCAGTGCAACTTTTAGGCCTAAAAATGCAAAATTCTATGCTAATGCTCATGCCCGCAAAAGCCCGCGAAGAAACATGTGTTGTGTTTTTTTTTGAAATAGCGAGCATAGGTTACACTCAATTATATAAATAAAAAAGATTGCACAAAGGAAGAGGAGCAAAATCACCCCATCAAAATAAGAGAACTTAAAACAAGACAAACTTAAACAATAGAAAAATAGATAGCTTGAGCTTGTGTAAGGATGAAGAAAAGAAGAAAAACACAAAGAAACTAGAATAGGCGAGGCAAACTTGTTAGCCAGTCAATTAACCTCTTTAAAAATATGTGTGCGTATGACCCTTATATTTGCAGCCAAGAACGCGCAATTTTGCCATAAGTTTTTCAAATGCCAAGGGACTATATGTTTGGGGACTTATGGGCGAGGATGATCAACAAGGAATGTTTTGCAATCCACATATTCAAAAAAAAAATTAGAGTGGGCGTATCAATCTATGCTCAACATTTTGTTATTTTCTTTGTATAGCTCAACATTTTCATAAGATAACAATCTATGATCTTCTAGCTCATTGAGTTACAATATTCTAGCTTGCCCAACAACATGCAAGTTGAAATTCAACTTTTTAACATCTTAAAAGCCTTTATGCTATAACTCAATGGATAGATGGAAAGCCTTACCATAAACTAGTCAACTGGGAGGCATTCCTAAAGGTGTTTTATAAGAAAGTCTATAACACCATAAATCATTATTAAGATGCTTTTACCATTCCTTCATAGAAGTATTAACTATCTTTTCAAGAATTCTCTTTATCTTTCTATTAGACAATTCAACTTTACCATACTATGGGGATGGTAGTTTATAGAAACTGCATGTTTAGCCCCATATTTAGTCATTAAATCCTCAAAGAGTTTATTACAAAATAGACCCCTTCATCACTAATGATTGATCTAGAGTGAAAATTTTGTCACAACCTTAGCATCATTAGTGAGACTTATTATTTCCTCTATTCATTTGGACACATAATCTACAACCACATGTATGTACAAATTTCCAAAGGATTAGGGAAATGGTACCATGAAGTCAATACCCCACACGCCAAATAATTCAATTTCTAAAATATTAGTGAGTGACATTTCTTGACTCGTGAAAATATTTCATGTCCTTTAGCATTTATGACAAGTTTTAACCAAGTCATTAACATATTTGAATAAGGAATGCCTAAAATAACCTGATTGCAGAACCTTACCAGCAATTTTGGTTCCTCTAAAATGTCCCTTATAGGGTGCATTGTAGCACACTTATAACATCGAGATCGCCTTTGGGTAATTCACACATCTTCTTAAAGTTGATCAACACATTTTTGTATAGAACTAGTTATCCCAATAGTAATTCTCCAAGTCGTGAAAGAATTTTTCCTTTGGTGAGAGTTGAATTTTGGAGGGATATATCCATTTAAAAAATAGTTCACAATATATACATACCAGGGTATCACGATAAAAGTCACTAGAAGTAATTATTCATCAAAAAATTCGTTTATGATTCCTTATTTGTATTATCTCTAGACTTCATAAGGAAGTCTTGACAAATGGCGTGAAACACTTTATCATTCCTTTTCCCAAGGATAACTCTAATAGTGAAGTCACTTGCATCACACATGAGTTCCAATGGTTTGGTCCAATCACGTGCCTTCATAATTGGTGAATATATCAAATCTTTTTTCAAATCCTTGAAATCTTGATCACATTCAACACTGAATATATAAGACACTTTATGATGATGGAGTTGGCATGAAGGCTTTATGATCCTTGAATTTTTTTTATATGAATCTCGTATAGAACCCAACATGACCAAGAAATATTCTTATTCCCTTGATGTTTAAGGGTAGAGATAAATTCTCAATTACTTCAATCTTGGCTTGATCTACCTCTAATCCTTCCTTTGGAATTCTATTCTCTAGGACTATTCCTTCTTTAACCATGAAATGACATTTCTCCCAATTCAACATCAAATTGTTCTCCTTGTATCTTGTTAGTACCAACTCCTGATTATCAAAGCATATTTTAAATGACTCTCTAAATACTAAAAACACCCACAAACAATTCCATGGAACATTCAACAAGGTTAGAGAATATAGCTAACATGCATCTTTATAAGGTTATCAGTGCATTGCATAATCCAAATGGCATCCTTATAAAGGCAAAGGTTCCATAAGGACATGTAAAAGTTATTTTCTCTTAGTCTCCAGGGACAATTGTGAAAATCCTTGTTTTGCATGTTATATACTTTTAATTATGACATCGGCTTTTGATGATGAAAATTAAAGGAACACTAACATGACAATTAATGATGAGTTTAGCATAACACTTAAACGATTAAAGATGAAAACCTGGATGTTATGGTTGGATAAACTTGACCGTCATAAGAAAGGAAATAAAGTGAAACCTAAAGTATTATCAAGAAGACAAGTAAAGTGGAAAATATCAAAAGCCTCAAGGGATCTCAAGCAAGTGTCAACACAAATATAATATTTGACAAAAGAATTATATCAAAGGAGTTAATCTCCTGACTCATTAATAGAGTAAACTTATGTAAGCAAAGTGATTTTTCATAAAAGAATAAGGCCATAACCACATACACACACAAAAAAAAATTCAAATATATTTATCAAGATAAAACACTTCCAAAAATGTCTTGGAGTTATGCCAGATGACATAGGAGATGTGGAATAGTTGGAGTGAAAATTGTTGTTCTTCTAATTGATTAGGACTTTGGTCTAATATATTAGTGTGAGTGAAACTTCATTATATGTTTTGCATGATGTCAAAAATTGGAGAGGTTTAAAACAAAGGCCAGTGATAACTCACTAGTTGTAAGAGACTCAAGCCATTAACACTTGACTTTGTCCTGTCTTTAAGCAAGTTTATTAAGTTAAATTAAGTTTATTTTGATGTTTTAAGTAGGTTTGTGAAGAGCACAATATGTGTTATCTTATGTGAGTTTTATGTGTTTGTCACTTATGTAGGATTACTTTCTAGTAAGTTCTGGCATGATAGAATTGGAGAATCACTTTAACCTCATTTTTCAACTAAGTCTTAAATGCAAAGGAGGTTACAAATATTGAAATTTCACGACATTAGGGAATATATGGAAACAATGTGAGGATTGGAGTGAAAATGAGCTGAAAACTTGAATGGATAATATCAACCACTACATGACTAAGTACTACAAAAACTATCTTGCACAAAATGGTGTGCATTGTATTTGTATATGCAGCAAACCTACCACAAGATATGTTTTCCCCCAAATGATGGAACTTGTAATAATTGTAGTTGATTTGAATGAAAGGAGAATAAGTATGTTGTGATTAATGGGCTAAACCAAGAAATACCCACAAGGTCGAAGATCAAATGTTAAGATAAAATCCTAAAAGATTGAGGGTATAAAAGGCACCTCTTGAAAAAAATGGAAAGGGATTTAGAATTTATAAACCCGATAAATTACTCAAAAAAATCATCTTACTAAATAAGAAGAAGAAGAAGAAGTTTGAACTAATAGTGACAGGTTCCTTCCTTTCTCCCTGACAAAACTCGCCTCCTACTGATTGAAATATTGCAAGGAGTAAAATTCCATACTTAGGTTTATATTTTCTTTTCATTTATTTTTAGAAATGTTGAGTGTAAGAACTTGTGTTGATGTATTTCTTCTTCTCATCATGAGCTAAACCTCTTTATATTGAGCAATGTGAAGTTTAATTATAATTAGTATTTTGTGTTAACATGGTGTGATTTGAAGTGAAGAATTTTACTATGTGAAATAATATTATACATATATTTCTTTGCTTGATCACCTTAGAAATATTTAAAATTTGATTAAGTATTTAGAGATTCATTAGCTAACAAACTTAATAAGTAAATATGGTTGAAAACAGTAAGATGTACATATCCACTATATTAGTCACTTTAGAGATAAAGGACTACAATAATAGTGGCAATTCGAAGATGCAAAAATACATGATTTAATATTATTGTGACGCCTTGAGAGTTGTTCCCTTGACTTATTGCATATGTCTTGATATTATAGACATACACCACTAGGTTACCTTCTGCCACATGTATCACGACAAGTATCATCAGATACATATAAAATATGCACTTCATTAGATGGATGTCTCTTGCTATTGATTTAACTTCACCATCACCACTTAATACTTATCATTTATTATATTTCAACCTGAATCTATGACAATTCAATATTATTGTTACCTTTTTGCTCATGGCTATTCATAAGATTCAAATGTGAGAATTAATTTAAGTTATTACAATTTATATGAGATCGATACTCTTAATTTTATATCAGTTACTACTAGTTGGCTATCTATACTAGCACATATCAATATTTCACATAATAGACATGCCCCCATTGAAACAACAATAGCAACCTCCTAAGAAAGGAAAGCAAGTAGATAGGAAAAAATGTCAAGCATATGTGGGAAGAAGGTCATCTCCCTTGAATCATTGTACCCAGAAAGACGGGTCTGTTTGGAGGAACCTTCCTCCCGGGGAGTGTTGATCCTCAACCCAACTCCTCATTGTTAGGAGTAGATAGTATTGTGTCTCTTTCACAGTCAATATGGTTGTAACATTGGCAAGCTGATCAAACTCAAAATTAAAGTAGAAGTAGAAGTAATGGTTGTCAGAGATGGCATCATAGCCTAGATGCCTTAGGCACTAGCAATGTTGAAGAACATTTGCAGATTATTTATGTTATTTGCAAAATAAAATCACATATGTAAAAAAATAGTGTGATTATGTCCTCACCAAAAATATATTCCATACCCTCTTATTAGAAGAAGGCACCTCACTAGCATTAAATCCTTGTTCGTAATCAAGACCTTGAAATTAGTAATACAAGTTTTCCTTCATCGTTCCCGCATCCAGGGAAAGAAGACTTGGTTAAGTGCAGTAGGAAAGGACATCCTGACAGAAATGATAAACAAATAATATTTCAATAATTCATCCTTACATAAGCAAAAAGATTCAGTAAGGAAGTAGAAACATATGAGATGATCCTCTGGCGTCAAGGGATTTACCAGGAAAAAGTGCCTCAGAAAGCCACCCCAGTCCTGGGTGAAGTGGTCGAACCAAGGATCATATAGGTTGAAGCTTATAAGCCCTTGGTTGTAGTAGTCATCCTGGGAAGTGCGCATCAAGTAGAATAAGTTAAAGGATAACCCAAGTGAATGCTTCCAAGACTTATGCTCGGCACACAACTTGAAAACCCTCATGTAAGCCTAAGACCTCTAATGAGGTTGGGATGGATCAACCTTCAAACACTTTTAGACATATACTTCAAATTCTAAGAAAGGCATACACAATCATATCCTTGTGAATAAGAAATCATAGGGTAGGATCGCACAATTTTAAAAAGATATGCACATCCTATTCTCTAGGCACAATAGAAGAATAGAAAAATCTTGAGATCCCCACTCACAATGCTAACAACCTTTATTGTTGTCCCATTATTCAGAACAAATAAGGTACCCACCACCTCGGCTTCCAGACAACTATACTTCACTGAATCGATCGACTCCACTAATTTAACGCTTCTCAATGCTAGATGGTCATTCTTAGAATGTTCGTCAGGCATAATCCAAGACATTACATTCGACCTACCCCAAAGATCTAAATGGGTCTTCACCTCGGTGTCGTTGGGTTCATATTTATTAGTTCTCATGAAAATTTTAACAGAGTATGATTCCTCTCAGTCAAAATGGGATGGGAAATAAGGATCAATGTATGATTACACTATTTTTCATCATCAAAATAAGAGGGATTCAGGCGAGTCGAGTGAATAGTCTCATTCATCAAGGGAGTTCCTAGACACCCTTTGTGAGTCAAAATCGTTAGAATATATAACCTATAGGCCCAAGAAATCACGAGCAAGAGGATAAAGTTAAGAATTAAAGAATACTCACATTATTACAATAGAAGAATCATCTCTATCAGAGTTACTCTCTAGATTGACAGTACTATCACCCTTGACTTGAAAATAAGAAATTCTTAAGGAAAAATTGAGTTTATGATGGTACTTGGGTATGTGATATTGATGAAGCGGAGTGAATGAAGAAAGGCAGAGATTCTGATCAAAGAGTTGTGATCGATATAATTAATGCTCTTAGGGAAGAATAAAGGAAGACATTTACTAATGAAGTGAATATGAATGCCCAGGAACAAAATTCAACACTCAACTCCTCATATTCATAGGCAAAGACTGTTGAGTGATCCAGATTAGTGAAGGAGAAGAATTATGAGATCAACTATTGGACTTCCCCTAGGGAATATATGCCAACTCAAGTACATTATAAGTAGTGCCATACTCTAACTTTTCACATCAACACATATATAGGTAAAAGGCAATGAAACGTTTCAATGATGGAAATGCTTTAAATATGTTTGTTTCCCAATAATTTTTTAAGTGGCTCTAAGTGTTTCAATTCCAACTCGCATCAGACAACATCCTAGAGGCCAACCAAAATGATTGAAGACTTTCTCATCTCTCTCAATGTCTGGAAAAGCCTTAGAGAACACTGTTCTGGCTGACCAAAGGCCCAGATAGATAATACCCAAGTCACCTCAAATCCACTATACTTGACTCAAGGTATAAAAGTCAATTCACAAAAAAAATAATGTACGTTTTCTAATCTCTATTTTTCACTATACTCATCTTGAATCTAGTATTAACTTTGACATTGGAGTGTTAATCTGACAGATCCACCATGTGCCACCGCACTAAAGATCGACACCATCAATTCAAGGTCATCAATTCCTCAACCACGTCCAATTCTAGTTTTAAAAAGTAACACAAGTAAAATCTAACATAAACTTAAGTTACCAATTTTAAAATTAAGAGGAAAAATATTTGAAAGAAAATGTTAAGCAGACCAACCTTAATGATATTTAATTTTCATGTTTTCTAATTATCATAATTTCATTTATAATTTTAAAAATATCACATTATTTCAATTTTATAAATAAATAAATAAAAGCATGTATTCTTACACATCATTTTCATAGTTAATGCTCTTGTTCAAAGAAAAACAAAATTGCAAACATTTTAAAAAAAATTAAGTGAGTTGGTTTATGAGGTCTCGCCAAGATCAAGTTTTATGACTCAAAAAGTTCATGTAAATACTTATGGATTATTTGTAAGTATAAGAGAACTATCATGTTCACAAGTCTACATGCTATTATTGTAATATAAAAGTTGATACCTCGAATGCTTGCTATGACATGTCTTATGGCGACTCAAAGAGATCTAACTTAAGATGACCTAAAGAAAAATGGATATTTATAAAGTACTATTAATTACTTTTTAGGTACTTGAAGAGCATATGCTAGTATTGTTAATTCAAGATTCATCTTTCAAGACTCAAGACCATATGATATGGTAGAATTAAAGTTTCATTGGATCAAATATGATTTGAAAAAGATTGACATCAAATCATATATTGTGAAAAAGGTAACTTCTTTTATGTTTAATGTATCATTTCTCTTGTATTATTACACTCCTTTGAATTTTACTCTTTTTATTTTTAATAATGTCAAAAAGAGAGAAAAGAGAGATGTCTTTTTGTTGTTTTTCAAGATATCAAATACATAATAGAATAAATTGTAAAAGAAACGGGGAGATATACAAGATAGGAAACAAATAAAGTGTTAAGCAAAAACTTTCCATTAATATATTTTCTCATCATAAAAAAAGAGGAGATTGTGAAGAAGATATTAAACATATATCTTAATTTAGTTTTGATGAAGAAAAATATTATCAAATGATACAAAAACTTATTAAATAAGAAATATCAAAGAAGAAAAAGTTTGGAATCAAGAATGCATTATTTTGGAAGTAAAGCAAATTGATATTGATGCTAACATACTCAATTGCAATGCATTATGTTTAAATTTTAAATGTTCACAAAATAATACTCATCTTTATCTCTAAGACTCTCAAATTATCATGCATAAATTTTTTTGAAACAAAACTACAAAAAGTTATTTTTTAAAATGCGGTATGCACTTTTAAGTCGGATTGGTTGCACTTTTAAGTCAGTTATGTTTAATCAATTTAAGAGAATTGTTGTTTGAAATTTGAAAATTATTCCGAACTTTTTAAATCATTTATACATTTAACCGATTTAAGGCGTCTTATACATAATGCATAGTTGTTTCTTTTCGTGAACCATTGTCATTCTAAACTATTACAAACCTTCTTGAAAATATTTCAAATTTTTTAATCATTTATAGGGTTTATTATTATATATTTAAGTAAAAATACATTAATTTTCAAATAACTCTTTCATTTATTAATTTTCACATCAATTAAAACAATTTCAAGTGTTCAAACAAATTTAACATTGAAACTTTGTATATAACTATCATATCATTCAAACTTTTTAAAAATTTAAGATCTATATAATTGAATTGTAATATATAGAAAGGAAATATCCATTTTCATCTTAGAATTACTTCAAGAATTATTCTTAGTCTAATTGTTCAAAGAATACTATGACTTAATCACCAAAATGTGCGGTGATAAATTATGTGAATAATCAGTGATGTACTTTCTATTTTTGTGAGAATCATCATAGTGTTTAATGATTGTGAAAAAGTTATTTAAATTAAATTAATTTAAAGTCCATCATAATTTTTTTGTTTATATTAGAATATTGTAACAGAGATCTTGGTGTGAGATTTGTACGAAAATGTAACATAAAAAAAAAAAATCTCTTATGGTGTGAAAAGATTAAATATACCCTTAATTGATTAGAAGAACTAATATACTTACCTTGTATAATTTTTTTAAAATATTTTATCAGCTTAAGAACATAACATTCAACATCGTATATCATAAGCTCAAAATTGGAGAAAAAAATCAGACGGCCTTAATTCACCCACTTAAGTTGCCTTCTTATACTTATATTATTCATTAAAAATATTTTCATATTAACATTTTGAGTTAACGATTTCTCGCGGTAATAGAGTTAATTAAATCAATCTTTCTTAACTAATTTTTTTATTAAACCTTAAAACTTAACTATATTTTCTATTAACAAATTTCAACACTTTTATATTTTCTATTAAGAGATTTCAACACTTTTACAATTATTAGATAAAAAAAGGAAACACATAATAATAATCAATCATTTATCTAATTTATGAGTGGTAACAAATCCTAGTTGGAAAGAAAAAAAAGGATAAACAAAGGTGACTTTTATGATTATTAACTTTGATTAGGTATGAAAGTGGGGTAGCCTCAAAAGAAGAAGATAAATGTCACTTCAAACTCAAAGTCTATAATGTGGTTGTAGAATGAAGAAAATGATGGGTGATGATAATGCATTGCATGCACCAAAATATCAAATTTCTATGATCCATGAGCCCACTTGTTTAATGTGCGTCGTTTTCCCTCAAAACAAAAAGTGGACAATGGGTTGTGGGGATGAATGGAACTTTAATAACAGCCGTTGGATTGACATCGACGGTGGGTGAAGAACACGCGCGTGAGTGGATCGCGGGATTACGGATGATATTTTCCGCGAAATGGGCCGGCCCAGAAATGATTGGATATGAAGAATGAAAACTTAGACCCACTTTATCTCTATTTATTTTTGTGTTTCGATTAAATTTGTAGGGAATAAAGTGAGTGTCTATGAAATCAGATTTTCGTTTCTTTGATGCTTTGTACTATGCTTTTATGGACCTATAGGTTGACTTGGTCATAAGGTACCTTAATGAGTTCTCTCTTACACTGTTAGAAGTATTATTTTTGCTATTTGGGAAATGAATTTTTTTTTTAAAATAAAATATTTTATTAATTTAAAAATTATCAAATACAAACAAGCCTAATCGAATCAAGTCACTTATCAGACATTCATAGGACAAAAAAATGAAGAAAAAAAAAACTTTTAAAATTTTGTTATCCCTCCTCTATCTTTAGAATAGTTATGAATTTTCTAAGTTTTTTATTATTCCATCCTCGATACATCTATTTATCTTGTTGTTTCTCATCATCCAAAACTCATAAATTGTTTAAGCTGCCGTCATTTTGAGTATAGTCGCTCGAACTCTTTTTCTTAAAAGTATAATACATGTGTCATCTCTTAAAAATACAGTGCATGCGTCATCTCACATGGTTTGAAAGTATTTGTCTACGATATATGAGATGACGTTTAAGGTCGAATTTAAATAGATGTGTCATCTCATTTGCCACTTTCTTGTTAGTCTTTTCTAAAACATGATTATTTGAATTATTTTTTTTTGAAAAATAATTATTTATGTATTTTTTACGATACCTTATTATTTTAACAAAATTCTATTAAATACACTACAAAAGAATTTATTTTAAAAATTAAAAAAGAATGGATATTAAAAAATTAAAAATAAAAAAATAAATTCTCTTCAAAAAAATTTTAAAAAAATAATAATCAATTTGATAATTTAGTAATTAATTTTTAAGGAGATTATTTTTGTTAAACAATGATTCTATAAAGTTGTTTCAGTAAAAAGTTGAAAATAATTTTTTTTGTTTGATTTAAATTTTTAAAAAAGAAATTAATAAAAGTTTTTTTATTATAAATGTTAATGTTAGTTATTACTAATACTAATGAATATGCCGAATTTAATTTTTTTTTTAAAAATACTTTGTCAAAAAAAGAAAAGATAATAAGTATGGCAAAATGCCAAACAGCCACGTTAAATAACTTTTCGTCTTTCAACACCAAATTGAATCAATTATTGAAAAATATAGAGAAAATAAATTTTAAGTATGAAAAATAATTTTAAAAGAAATTCAATAAACCATAATTAAGATAGAAAAAGTCTTTTTGTGTTAAAGTGAGAAGGTGCATAACGTTAATACAATTTTTCATAAAAATAATGAGTGTGTTATAATATCACACGGTTATGAGTTCGGGTATAGAGATTATTTAAAATTACTGGTACTTTTGTTCCGTTTCTACTTATTGTCATCTCTAATTTATCCTAAACTAAGCTAATGAACCAACAAAAAATTTATGTTTTATCTCAATAATCAAAATAAAACTTTTCTTTTGGCAAAACTTAAGAAATCAAATATCAGAGTATTATGATAAGTTAATCTCAAGAATTAAACTCGGTCTTTTAAGAGTATCATACCCTCAAGAATATAAACTATCAGCACAACCACTTATAAATATTCCTTTCTCACAAACAAAACTTCACTTACAAGTATTAAGGCGATATAAAGTGAATTTTTTTTGGATTTCTTAACTCACCCCATGACCTTCTTACCCACCCGTGTCCTCGGGAAACCGGAAATAAACTTCCGGTTAGCACCCTGATCTATGCAATTCAGGTTGGGAGCATGCCAGGAATTTAGTTACGGCATGCTACCGGAAATATATTTTTGAAATATTGATGAACTTATATCGCGCCAACCTTTCCCCTCCCTATAACAGAAACATTTCAAAACTCTCTCAAACCCTTTCTTTCAACCCTTGACACCAAAATCAAATTTTTTCTCAAACAATCAATACAAATCATCAAGCATTAGTTAAATACAACAAGTAACGAAATCAATCAACCAACAACCAACTCTCAATCAATCAAGTGATTTACACATTTTTAGAGTTTATGTAAAATCGATTAAAGCTAGTGAAATAGGGCTTGAAATGTGTTGTTTTTTGTAGTTTACATATTAGGAGTCATTATAATACTATTTGTAAACTCTTATTGATGATCAATCTGTGTAGTTTGAGACATTTGGGATTTTAGGTTGGTGGTGTCCGCTGTTTTATTTCGCAGAGGAAACTGAAAGTTTATTTCTGATTTCAAGGGATGAACAAAATCAGAAATAAATTCCCAAATTCCAGCGAATCGATTAGAGTATGGAGAAATTTATTTCCGGTACACACCATTTTGTGAAAATTTTTAGTGAAACCGGAAATTTAGTTACGGTTTACTACCGGAAATAAACTTCCGGTTTTGTGCATGACAGTTAGAAGGAAAACCTAACTTTACGCAATAGCTTTAGAATTTACATGTGTTATTCAAATTAAATTCATACAATTTTTAAATCAAATTAAAGCCCAAAAATTTTATCCAAAATAAATATCATAATAATAGTATTTATAATCCATATTCGGTACAATACGAAGAGAAAAAAACAAAGTCAAAATACAATCAAAACAAATTATTGCATATGACATAGCCGACCTGTCACCCTCGAGGCGTTCCTCCGCTGTCTCCTATAGACCATGGCACCCTGAGCCTCCACCATGATGGCCTCCAAAACGCCTCTGAAATCGAATTCGTCAGGAAACAACCCTCTGCCGATGTCATCCCTAGCAAGCTCCATGATACGGCGGCACCTAGGCAGTACGTCCTGGGCATGATCCCTCGTCACCTGCTCCTCCTCTAGGATCTCCTGATAAACCGGCCTGGGTGGGTCCCCTGGAGCCTCCAGTATCAGGTATAGATGAGAAATCGTGAAGAACCACAACATGTAACCGTACGCGTAACTCCAGTCTTTTAGAGCCACGATACTCTTGGCCTCCTCAAGGATAAGATGACTCTCAAGATCATCAAAAATCTCATCCATCTCCATTCTCTTCATTGTCGGAGGAGCAGATAAAGTAGGATGTCGAGGAATCGCCTGAGTATACTCGAACTGACGCATCACTCGCTCGGACATATTGTCAGCAGTCTTCCGAGTACCGCAGGCTAACTAACCTGTAAATAGAGAAACCTCATCAAAAACGATCATCTCGCGGTGATCGGTGTAGGCACTGAAGTAGATGTCCTCATGCACAATTTGATCCAGGTAAACCCGATACACAAGTGTCGCTTGGTTGCCTATGAGCGGCTCATATGCACATGCACGAGGCATCTACTCGGTATAACCCTCGGCAAATGACCATCCTGAAATCTGTGGAAAGTGTTGTAGGATCCATCCCTGAAATATCAAAATTATATCAGTTAGTTTCAAAATCAAAATAATTAAAAAAGGAAGCTAAGAGAAAAATTTTATACTGTCAAAAGAGTCATGATGTCGGTGATCTACCTCGTCTTCCACCTAGTTGCCTCCGTCAACTTGGTATACAAGTAAACCAAGCAAGCATCCCCCCCAGTTCCACCCATTGACCTGCTCTAAATCAGCAAAGAATCTGATGTACATGACGTCAGTGTAGGTGGCACTGGTGTCCACAAAAATATGTGTTCCAACAAGATACAAGAGGTATGCTCTCATGGCATACCCCCTTTGATCTTGAGTTATTTTGTTGACGAGTCATAATATACTTTCATTTATTATATTATCATCATTTGATATTGAAATCTTTTGCCAAGTATTCTTGTCATCAATACTTCAGATGGATCATCTGCTGAACTTTTATCTTCATAACCTGGAAGCACGTAGGTACACATTTTCACCATTTTTGATGGTAATAACTCATCACTCAGAGAGGTGGTAAGCATATAAACATATAATTGGATTAATTAAAATTCCCCTTAATTAAGCAGCGAGTATACTTTACTCCCCTTAAGAGTATACTTTCAGACGTAGCTTGCACGTATTTCTAGA
Organism: Vicia sativa; assembly: GCA_021764765.1. Taxonomy (NCBI): domain Eukaryota; kingdom Viridiplantae; phylum Streptophyta; class Magnoliopsida; order Fabales; family Fabaceae; genus Vicia; species Vicia sativa. Next base: position 159,734,187 of record CM038795.1, on the reverse strand, counting down.
AGTAGAGTTTACGGAAAGAGATTTTATCTCGGTTTCACATGCGAGATAATGATGGTGTCTTGAAAACAGTCCACTTTATCCATCGGTTTTTGTTCACCTAGGGGAAAGTTGTAATAGTCATCAGGTCAATCCCCAATAACAAATTTTTTTCCTCAAAACTATAATGTGTGTGTCACATGCCTCTCGATTTCTATAAATACTCAAGGAAAAAAGAAAGTATTTATGTCAGTTTTTTTATAATAATCGAGGGGTATAATATATTTTTTTATTTGTTTTAAATCTCAATTTGAATGTCGGTATTTTTTTTACAATGAAACTACAAATGTTGTGACAGAATCAAAATATTATATTTTGTATAGAACATAACTAAATATATACAAAATACCAAATTATATTGTTTATAAAACTAAATGCACACATATCCAAAATGGCACACCAATAGAAACTATATATATTTGAAAATAGAACCATATAATGCATACCAAATCTATAATGATATTTAGGATAGAAAACTTCTACCAAAAGAACCTATACATATTTGAACATATACATATTTGAACCTATAATGACAAAATCTCTATACAATGCTTACAACAACAACAACAACAAAAAACTAGTGATATTAAGGATCATTAAAAGATAGGAAAACAACGACTAAACGTGATCAAATTCATCTATATCTTCTTGTGGAAATGTGTTTGGTCGCTAAACGCCTATAATTTGAACAAAATTTAAATTATTATAAGTTAACAACAACAACATTAACTTAAAAAATATAAATAAATTATATGTATATGGATAAAGTTAATCTTTTAATTCATGAATTAATAATGCCTTCGAAGATAATATCCTTAATATATTAAGACAAAATACACGTTTAGGCGCCAATTTTAGAGTAAAATTCCGCTTAAACACGTGCATCGCACGGGGTGAAGTACTAGTTAAACATATGTCTCATAACATAGTATCCACACAAATGGTTGTCGGGTTGTTTTCACGACTACAAATAATTTTCATATAGCTACTAACTTATACGCACAAAGCACAAGTAATACATTAAAGAAAATAAACTAATATAAAAAAGAACAAGTAATACTTACTTTTGGGAAAATGAACATTGGCTCGTTACCTCTTACTTTACATTGCACAAAATTGCATCCCTCCATAACTCTACATGTCGGTAAAAATTAAACATGAATAAGGATCACTTATGCGCTCAAAACTTCATGCATTGTTGAATTAAGATCATAATGTAACAAGCATAACATAATTACAATATTTTGCTTCAGACATATAATAACTAGTTGCCAATATGAACTGCATAAACATTCATAATAATTAATAAAATGTATAAATTTGATTTATAAAAGAAAACACAAATTAATATATACTTACACATGGTAAAACAATCTCAAATAACATTCTTTGTTCTTATTAATCAATTTAAATCAAATAGAATTGATTTGGAACACATACTCCCTCAAGCTCCAAGACAATCTCTTGGATTAGTTATCCATTGAACAAGAGAGTAATTGAACCCCCTAATATTAATCTTTCCACAAAGTCATATGTTCCTTATCAATGAAAGATATTTCAGATCTTTCTGTTTGCTTGAAGATTCTAACATTTCGCCTCCTCCACAAACTCCATTTACATGCAAACCAAATCAATGAATGCCTCTCCTTAGCGACTTTTCCCCCATTAGGAATACCTCTGAACCGATATAAATGAATTAATGAATATCTATGCAATGCACTGTTAAAGTTCATCCATATTGGGATCTCATCCCAAGCTACAAACGTTATCGGACATTCAAAGAATAAGTGATATGCACTCTCTTCTTTTCCGCAGCAAAATGGGCAAGGATTTTGAGATACATCCAAGATGCCTCTTTTAATCAAGTTTCCTTTAGTATGAACTTTGTATTTCCATAATCTCCAAACTAAGGTTGCAACTTTTAACGACACTAATTTACACCAAACCTCTACGAGAACCTTGTCTTCATTATTCTTATATCCCAATCCATCCATAATCACCATATAAGCGTCATTCACCAAATACTCACTTCTGGACCACCTCCAACTATCTATTAAATTATCCCTTAAGATAGTTCCTTTTACCTTTTGAATAATTTCCTTCTCCAACTACTTGTTTTCCTAATCCATCTCTCCTAACCAACTATTATTCCAAACTCATTTTCGATCCATCATCCTAAGAGATACCCTTATTGTTATATCCTTATCCATTTCTAGCCTATAAAGGACCGAATATAGATTACTTAATCTTCTATCCCCTACCCAAATATCCTCTCAGAACATGGTTGTTGATCCATCCCTGACTTTTCTAATTAATTTGTCCTCAAATCATTGCATCCTCGGACTCCCGTTCCATACACCTATTGATTGAATACCTATTGATTGAATATCTCTTCCCTACATACTTACAATTCAGAATTTTAGCCTATAACCTATCTTTTGCATTTAGAAGCTTCCATATTTCCCTAATAAGGTCCAATTGAAGGCTTTAAGTTTTTTAATCCTAATCACCCTTCTTCCTTTTTACGATATTTTTTTCCCATTTAACCTAGTTGACTTCATGTTTTCTAAACCACCTCCCTACAAAAAAACTTTTAAAAATTGATTTTATCTTAGTAACGATACTTGTCAGAGTCTTGAAGAAGCAAAAATAATACATCGGTAAAGCATACAAGATTGATTTCAAGAGTATAATACGACCATCCAATGAAAGATGTTTATTATTCCAATTAGATCATCTCTTTCTTATTGTATCCACCACCATTTTCCACTCTCCTTCCCTCCAATGGTTGCTATCAACCGACAGTCCTAAATATTTAAATGCTACTTCTCCCAGCTTATAGTTTAAAACAGTCGCTGCTTCCTCCAACCATGAATTTTCAATATTAACACATATTAGCGAACTCTTATGAACATTCATTTTTAGCCCGGATGCAAATTCAAATAACTGTAGTGTTGCCTTAATTGACCAAATATTCTTCCACCTTCTTTTATCTATTACAATTATATTGTCTGCATATTAGACATGTGAGATGTTTACTTCTCCGTTTCTAAATCGATATCCATCAAATAAGTTCTTTTCGACGCTTTTAGACATCATTAAATTACAAATCCTCTGATGCAATCAAAAATAGAAACGGGGACAATGAGTCATCTTGCCTTAAACCTCTTCCGATCGAGAACTTTTGAGTTGGACTTCCATAAACCTAAACAGAAATGGTCATTGTTTGTAAATTGTGCAATCCAATCCCTTCATTTTTATTGCATCAGAACCTCGTCATCGTATAATCAAGAAACATCCAATCCACCGAATTATATGCTTTTTCAAAATCAACTTTAAATATTATTAATTTTGACAATCCTAAGAACGACATAGAGCATTAATAATCGGTATTGTGTCTTATCGGTTATGTTATCACTTAACAAAAAGTAAGGTGGATAGATAAATATTTGAGATATGAGTGTAAGTGGACAGTAAGATAAATCTTGATTAATCCATTTTAAAGTTTGATACTAATTTTTTATTTAAAAAACTGATATTTTAAATTGAATGTATTTGATGTTGGACATCTTAAATTATTATCGATATTGATACGTAAATTTTTGACTACCCCTTGTAAATTTAGGGGTAATTTATCTCTTATGACATGTATCAATCAAAATTTATTCTATAAAGTAAAATTGTAAAACCACATATTAATCTAAAATCTTATAGAATTAAAATGAAATCAAGAAAATAATATATAACATGATTATTGAGTAGAAAGATGTTGATATGTCAAATTTGAGTAATAATTCTCACATTGGACAAATAGGATATATTGAACTTTTTTTAAAGTGAGAAAATACATAAATCTAATATTTTAATGTTTTAGATTTTAAAAATTAACTTTATATAATAAAATTTTATTATATAGGTCGTAAGGGTATATTACCCAAAATTTTAAGGAGTAGTCTATGCTCACCATGTTGATATCCAGGTGTTTGTGTTGTAACTTAAAAGCAATAGAGAGGAACCAATCAGAGATTAACATTTCATTTAATATTAAAGAAATTAAGATTTCGTTAATATTACGGCATTATGCTTTATAAAAACAATTTTTTTGTTAATCTGACAGTAGATTGATAGTTTGAGAGTTGTTGGGCTAAGTTGTTACTTGCTTCACAAAAAAGTCTATAGTTAATAAGACTTCTAATTTGTTCTTAATATCCAAACCTAAAGACTTCTAATTTGTTCTTAATATCCAAACCTAATATTATTAATCATAATTTTGTGACTTTTGGCGATGCATAGATATTAATGAGAAACTTTGAGTGAGTTAATTGGAGCATAAATGTTGAAACATTCTATTCTATAGATGCTAGTTCATAAACGACAAAGATCAAGTAGTTGAGGGAGGGCACGACGATTTTGAATTAGCCGTTTAAGGATTCAATGAGACATAATCTACATGTAATGCTCAGTTTTCCTCAAACGACAAATCAATAAAATTAAATCTTGTATTTGGTCGTTGGTGCTGTTGTACTCTACATATATCAAATCAAATATTAAACACATTTTTCATAAAAAATAATATGTCCTATAAATTAACATTAACATTGTTAATGAACCCAAAATGGAATAGAAGTTAAAAAATAATTGGACTATAATAATTAATTAATTAATTGAATATTTGTTGGACAAACACTTAAAGCCGAATCAAATGATAAATAAATTGAATTTAAATTTAAAATGAAAAATATTAGAGACAAATTTAAATTTTTTTATTAAAAAAAATATAATAGTTCGGTTCTTCAACCTATTGTCCAAATGAAAAGAATCTGTTATCTAAGATTTTAGTACAATTTTGAATTTTTAATTAGTTTATTTGATTTGATTCGATTTTTTGATTGAACTTTACAATTAAAAAAAGCCCTAATACATAAATTTATGAAATACAGATGAGGACATTCACATTACTATCATATAGTAAAAGAAGCTGTTGAAAATCATGTTCGACAAGGCTCATTAATATATAAAAAATGAATAAAAAATAGCTAAGGAATGTATAGACTAATCTTACAAGGCATGAAAATCCTCCAAATGGCAGCACATCATAAACCCCTAACTCTCCTACAATAATTTTCTTCTTATTATTATCATAACCACACAAATAGAAAGAGTCAAAATACCATACATTAAATTAAAAACCATGCCTCTTTCAAAACTAGTTTATATTATTTTAACACATTAAAAACTCAAAAATTGTCATATAGAAGCTCTTAGAGTAACTCAATTTCTTCCACTAACCACAAAAATGAATGATCATAGATCAAAAATGATGATGATATCTCCAGGTTTATTGCCAACAGAATCATTACTAGATTCATTGGTTTTAATCTCCAATGAAGTTAGTTCAATTGAAAAATTTCCATTAGTACAAATAAAAAATGTATCATCCATGATAAGAAGGATCAAGCTTCTTTCATCATTGTTTGAAGAGATTCAAGAATCTGATGCACCGCTTCCGCCTTCGTCGATTCTTTGTTTCACAGAACTCTTTTCCATGATCACAAGAGTGAAGATTCTGATTCAAGAATGCAAAGATAGAAGCTCTCTTTGGAGTCTAATACAGTTAGAATTCGTTTCGAATCAGTTTTTCGCGCTTGTGAAAGAATTCGGAAGGGCTTTTGATATTCTTCCTTTGAATTTGCTTCATGTGACAAATGATATAAAGGAGCAGGTTGAGCTTTTGCATAGACAAGCTAAGAGAGTTGAAGTTGAGTTGTTTGTTGATCCTAGAGAGGTTCAAAGAAGAGAAAAGCTTTTAGAACTAATGTCGAAGAATTGCTTGCAGAACAAGAAATCTAATAATAAAGGGTTTATTGATTTTGTGAAAGTGGAAGAGATAATGAGTAGCATTGGTTTGAGAACTTTATCTGATTACGTCGAGGAAATATCGAAATTAGAGGTTGAAGCACAAAATCAAGCGGGGACGGGAGGACTAATCGTCGTCTCGAATATAAACAATCTCATTTTGCTCGTTTCGTATACGAAATCAATGGTATTCAGAAACAACGACGGAGAATCTGAAGAGTCTAAGCCGTTATCTATGTTTCTATATAACAAAACTAAAATAAATGATAATGATAGTACTTTTTTGTCTTCATCTTCTTCTCGATCGATGATGTCGTCGATGGTTAGTATTCCGGACGAATTTCGTTGTCCGATTTCGCTAGACCTAATGAGGGATCCTGTGATTGTTTCATCGGGACATACTTATGATCGAATTTCGATTGCGGAATGGATAAACTCTGGTCACCATACTTGTCCCAAAAGTGGACAAAGACTAATTCACACTGCTCTTATACCAAATTATGCATTGAAGAGTCTTGTTCATCAATGGTGCTACGAAAACAATGTCTCGATGAACGAATCGAAGGAAAACAATAACAGTAGTAGCAAAAGGCACAAGAATGAGAATGCAATTGATCACATTTCAGCAAACAAGGCATCAAAAGATGCTGTAAAAATGACCGCAGAGTTTCTTGTTGGAAAATTAGCAACCGGTTCTACTGATATCCAAAGACAATCCGCCTACGAGATTCGCCTGCTCGCGAAAACTGGTATGGACAACCGAAGAATCATAGCCGAGGTAGGCGCGATTCCGTTTCTAGTAACACTTTTAGTATCTAAAGATTCAAGAATTCAAGAACACGTCGTGACAGCGTTGTTCAACCTATCGATCTACGACAATAACAAGATTCTAATCATGGCGGCCGGAGCTATTGACAACATAGTTGAAGTACTCGAGTCGGGGAAAACAATGGAAGCCCGAGAAAATGCTGCAGCAGCTATTTATAGTTTATCAATGATAGATGACTGTAAGGTGCAAATTGGAGCAAGCTCTAAGGCCATACCTGCATTAGTAGGACTATTAAAAGAAGGTACACCAATTGGAAAAAAAGATGCTGCTATTGCATTGTTCAATCTTGCAGTTTATAATCCTAATAAGTTAAGCATTGTTAGAAGTGGAGCAGTTACTTTACTTATTGAGCTGCTGATGGATGATAAAGCTGGTATAACCGACGATTCGTTGGCGGTGCTGGCGGTGTTATTAGGTTGTTCACAAGGGTTGGAAGAGATAAAGAATAGTAAGAGTTTGGTGCCAATTCTTATTGATCTTTTGAGATTTGGATCAGTGAAAGGGAAGGAAAATGCAATAACACTTTTGCTTGGTTTGTGTAAAGAAGAAGGAGAATTGGTTGCAAGGAGATTGTTGGCAAATCCTAGAAGTATTCCTTCACTTCAAAGTTTGGCTGGTGATGGTTCTTTGAGAGCTAGGAGAAAAGCTGATGCATTGCTTAGGTTGCTTAATAGGTGTTGTTCTCAACCTCATCATTCTTTGTGAGGAGATATAGATATGGTGGATGCAAAGATGTATATTTTTGTGAATGTTATACATGAAAAATTTGTGTTCATTTATTGTTGTAGATTCTTTTTAATGTTCAATAGCTTTTGAAGTTCTTTTTTATTTATTGTTGGTATATCTCTATGTTTAATAGAAGTGTGCAAAGTGCAAACAATTGATAGAGAAGAATATTCAAGAACTAGTTTTCAAAAGATGCATGGTCTGGTCTTCTTCTAGATTGTGATGTAAAAAAAAAAGTAATGCTTGTAAAAATCGATCTTGTGCTCAACAAGCAAATTTGGATAATTGATTTTTAGAATGTATAAATTTATTTATAGAAGAACTTTTATAAATTTAAAAAACAAATTTGTATAATCAATTTTTAGGTTAACAGAAATTGATTAATGATGTTAATATATTGAATGATTAATTAAGTTATAAAACCAAACTAATTGATTGGTTAAATTTGATTAGGCCAATTGATATGGATATCGGATACTAAATTCAAATTATGAAATTAGAAATTATGGGTGTGCTAGTTTTATCTTTAAAAAATATTTTTTTATGAATGATTTTTTTTAGGTATAATAAAATTTTATATTCGATTTTTCTAATTTAAAAAATTAATTTTAACATCCTATAACATATACATATATTATTGAAAATCAAAACATAATCGAAATCGCAATTTTTTTAAAATATTATATATCTAAAATGATTTTTATAATAAATTATTTGAAATAGATTCAAAATTAATTAATTTTTATTTGAAATTTTAAAATTTCAAAAAAGTAAAATATTTAAAATAATTATTCAAACCAAATTTTATGTGATGAAAAATTTATATGTAAACTTTTTTTACATAGAATTAAATAACATTAAAAAATCTTTTCTAAAAAAAACTTAAACAAACAGAGTTCTATACATGTAATGGAAATCAATTTTTTAAGACGTGAGAAATGGATTTTTATGAAAAAAGGAAGGGACAGAATTTAGGTATAATTTTTTAGGTTTAATTCTTACTATTTTTTAAAAAAAGTTTTGATAAATATACTTAAATTTAATTTAAAATATAAAAGTATAAATAATTTAAATATGTGTCAAAAGAAATTATACACTTATCATATTTTTATTGAAAAATAATAAGAATCAAATATTTAAATTTTGTCCAACTAATAAATCTTTGTGATTAAATTACAATAAATAATTAAATATAATTAGATATAATTAGATGTATTTACTAGAATTAATCGATAATTAAATAATAAAGGCAGTGCTAGATAATTCTTGTGGATTTTTTATTCCATCTCATAATCTTCTTGTACACGACATGAATTTTCTAAAATGTCTTTAGAAATCAGAAATATATTTCCGGTTTGCACCATATATCATAAAAATCACATTGAACAGGGTTGGGTGTAAACCAGAAGTATATTTCATGATTTTCATGATACATTTTCATGAGGGTGGGGTGTAATTTTTAAATAAAGCGTGTATATGATACTGAATTTGAAATAATTTTTTAATATTTTATTATTTAATTTGAAACCGAAAATATATTTTCAATTTTTATTTAAATATTTTAAAATACAGTGTGTATCGGAAATATACTTTCAATTTTAGAGAGTATTTTAGAAAATGCATGTTTAATTCCATAATTAAGAAATTCACTGATTCTTGGTGACAACTGTTAGGTTAAATGATATTTAATGGTGAGTGCAAGGTTTGAAGGTGAGTGTTTTATGATGTTGTTGACGTTATTTGATAATATGTCCACTTATAGTAATGTTTTTATGTATGTTGATGTTAATTTAAAGGGTTATGACATTTGAGTTGCAATCCGAGGTAGGTATGTTATAGAAGATTGAAGTTCAAGCAAATGAATGATTGGCATGTGGTTGTCAATCGTCATAGTAGCTGGATATTGTCATTACGTTGTTAATAAATTATTTCATGTATGGTTCGAGAGACAATTGAGTTATTAGATGAGAATTTCTTATTCTATTTTATTGAAATGAAAAATATCCTATGCAATTTTAAAAATGTCTTTGAAAAATTAAAAATATAATTTTGATTTACACTCTCATTATTTATAATTTATTTGTTTTGAGATGCATCATTCAAAAGGTAAGAAATGGAATCGAAAATATATTTTCAATACAAATCGAAATACATTTTCGATTTTCAATAAAATTACTTGTATTGAATAATCAAAAATATATTTCTAATTTGTACTGGAAGTGCATTTCTAATTTTTTGTAAATACAATTTTAAAACAATATACACCAGTATATTTCTAATTTTATGAATATTTTTTGACATTGACGTGGTGCCTAAAAATACTGGTGAATTAAAAAATTGCCTATTAGATTTAGTGTACAAGGTGACAAAAAATTTAGAGTTGTTCTCTATTTTGGATTGAATATTTTAGAATTGATTGCGTTTATTCCGTAATAAGGGACTTGTGTGGTTTTCTTTTTTATTCCCAGTCATAGCTCTAATTAATTAGAATTCGGCTGAAAGAAAAATTAATAAAATTTGACCAATAATTATTCTGAAAAAATCAGCAAGGAGCTCCATTCCTTTCTTCTAACTTAAAAATATACAACATTCATATAAATCCATCCCACTTCTCTCAACAAAACATTATGGAGTTTTATACGTACGTGTGGTTGAAGTTCACTAAAAATTATTACATGTTTTTCATATCATTTTTTAACAAGAAAAACGACATGTATTTTTCTGTAATCATCTTTATGCATTACAACTCGCAAAGTTGAGCTTATCACTTTAAAAAGATCAAAACTATATAACCTTTTCATCAAATAAAAAGACAAGGATAAAAAGATAACTTGATTATTCAAATAAAACCTAGTATTATTCTCTTTTTTTTATTATTTCCAATAAATCTAGGCATAGCTTGAAACAAAAACATTTATATAGTAAAACTACATATGCGGCAATTTCCACAGAGATGATATCTAAAACAGTATTAATAGTTATTGGCGCAAAAAAAAAAAAAAAATTTATCCTCTGTGGCTTCAGGGTGTTCTAAAATCACAAAATACAGCACACTAATGCATTATTTTCGGAATTCATCCACCTTTGCCGTGCAATGAGCATCTGCTGATACATTATTGAGATTCCTAAAGGTGTGGTATCACTTCAAAACCAGATTCTTAGGAACCTTTGCCGATGCATCATATAAAACAATGACCTCTCTTGATTGTCAAAATGTAAGTTAAAACAGTAAGAAAATGAAAAAATAGTAATGTCTATGAGTTGGCAAACAAACAAAATTTAATGTTTGAAGAGCTACATAACCAGAAGAAAGAAAAAGGAGAGAGAGAACTCAGCTGCTACATAGGAGCTGAGAAGCTGAACTTGAATCCAGTCTTCCCACGATCATGCTCATCCTTCCTAAGAATGTGCAGGTGGTTAACCTGAAACAACAGATATGCTGATGAATAAATCATAGAAAAATTTAATAGAAAACAAGCAAACACCAAATCAAATGAGAAGCGAAGTGTTTAATTCAATAGATTGTTTCCCCAAAATATGTTACTATATTCAAATACAAGTTGATACAACAGGTAGTTTCAGGAAAAATATACACCATGTGATTTCTAGATTTCCTCATACTTTTTAATGTACAAATATAAAAATAAGATTACCCAAAGTCCTCTATACTAAGCCTGCAACATGGAGTAATGGACATTTTAACTTCAATTTTACCCCCACTGTTTCCCAACTTTTGGTTAGTTTTATTTGCTTCATATATTAAAGAAGAAATTAAAACTGAAGCTAACCTCCAAGCGGAAGAGTCTAGTAGGAATAACAATTCCACATCCGACAGACAGCCGAAAGGAATCTAAGAACTTCCGAGGAGAAAAATGCATGTATTCTCCCTGAGTTAGCTTAGCAGCATTCCCAGTACCAGTAAAAACGTGTGCATGTACTCCTTTCTCTCTCAACCACCTAATAGGAAGATCAAAAGAAAGGTCTGCAAAGGCAGTAACAGCAAGATCTCCTCCAATGAAGTCACGCTTAGATGAATCACCACTGTCATCATTTGATTCATCTCTTCTTTGCCTCCGCAGTTCAGTAGGGCCTACTCCTCTAGTTTTAAATCCCCATAATGTTGTTGGTCCTCCTAGGGTGCAAACTGGAGAGAAGTCACCACCCAAATAAAACCTTTCGGTAAGGGGAGATGGCTTGGTCCTGAACCCTTGCCCCCATGGAAACACAGCTCCAGCAGATATGCCGAGGTTCAGTGCTGTATTATAAAATCCAAAAGGTACAGCAAAGCGAACATCAAACTCCTGCATTACAAGAATTAACAGACTTAATCAAGAGGAAAAAAAAAACTCTAGTAAAGAGCAGAGAGAATAAATTATTGCAGCAAAATTGTCCGACAAAAACACATATATGCTACTGAGACCATGGTCCGTGCCTTAAAGGCTTTCCGTGTCCAACCATTACTGTAATAAAAATCATCCAGAGCAGCTCACCGGGAAAAGTATTATGACCAGATTGTCATTCTTATGACTAATTCCTTAATAGCAAGCACAATTTTATTGGGTTATCTTCCTTTTTAATACTTTCGAGTGAGCTACTAGGGTTGTTCATGGTATAGTTCTTTGAGAGAACCAAACTGTAGTGAATTAAACCATAATAAAAAAAGTATAAGAACCAAACCAAACTGTTTTGATTTGTGTAGAACCGAACTGAACCAAACAATTTGGTTCGGTATACCAGTTTTTAATTGTGAACCATACCGAACCATTAGTAATCATTTATAGGAGAATCAATTATATACTGCTTGTTAACATAACCTGAGATTTTCGTTTATATACTATTTGTCACCAATTTTAAAATCCCAATTAAAACTTAGTTAATTATACTAATCAATTCAATTTAACTAAAGTTTGTGTGCATACTTGCTAGTCACCACTATAGGCATATGTTAATAATACAACAAGCTAACTAAATCATATACATGCAAACTTCTATGCTGCTGAGATATGTGACTCCCCAATATTTCGATTATTAAATAATTAGAATTTTTAATTATTAATTTAATTAGAAATTTAATTATTGGTATTCTTGGATTATTGGAGTTATTTAATTAAAATAAAAGTGAGATTTGTTGGTGGTGTGAAGTGTAAAGTGGGGGTGTGAGGAGTAAAAGGCTCTACTCACACTATTTGTTTTATTATTATTATTTTAGAGTAATAAGAATAAAAGGATTAAAAGAAGGAAAAGAGAAGTCATTTGGAAATATTCATTCTACGTGAAAGTGAGAAGAGCAGAAGGAAGGAGGAAAAGCCAAAAGTGTCAGATTTCGACGAATCCTTAAGGTAAGGGGTGATTTTCTCTGATTGTTATGCCTTATGAGTTTTGAAATCTAGGATTGAATAATATGTTAGGAATCCCGATTTAGGATTTTCTAGGTCGTGTCGTAACAATGTTGTTTGCCGTAAAAACCCCAATTAGAATACATGATAATTGCTATTATGTATATTGATGTTGTGGATTGATTATGAAGAGCAATTCTACTGTTAATTGTATGTAAGAATGCCTAATTTTTACTGCATATGTCGTGCTTTGAATGTTGGAAAAAGATTGGGTTGATTGGAATTACAAACAGTGGAAAAATCTGGTTTTGGGTAAATATACGTAGCCTGAGTCGACACATAAGGTTATGGATCGATACAAGTTGGTCTGTGTTTAAAAACCAGGAGCGTGGAAAAGGCTTGCATCAATACATAAGCCCTTGCATCGACTCATGAGGCATTTTTGGGAGACTTGGATCGACACATACGAGTTATGTATCGACACAAGTCAGCTTCGTATCGATACAAGAGAGTATGTATCGACTCATACTGAAGAAACTTAGAAAAACAGAAAATTGATTTGCGTATGAGTCGACTCATACGTTACTTGAGTCGATACAAGCTATGTATGGGTCGACACATGAGTGTTTGGATCGGCTCAAACTATTTAAAAACAGAAAATAACTTTTGGAAAATTGTTTCAGTCATATTTTTGCGACCGTAACTCCGATTTAGTTGTAGTTGGGACCGTTGAAAAGCTGGAAGTATGAATTATCTTGTAAAAACATTATAAAAACCTAGTAAGTGAATCTTGTTGGATTAATATGACCTTCCGTATGAAGAATTCGTTGTTGTCGTGGTTGTGATGTTGTTTATTCATGATTGTATTGATATCATGTGCTGTTGTCGGTGTTGTTTATTCATGATTGTATCGACATCATGTGCTGTTGTCGGTGTTGTTTATTCATGGTATGTTGTTGATATCATGTTTTGTTGTTGAATATTGCATGCTTTATGATGTGCATGCATATGCATTCTGGTGGAGTTAATTCCCATTGTGTGGAATTTGACTTGTATAGCCAATACCCGTACCCAGTTGATTAGTGGTGGTGAGGCTGGATTCGCGTCCGAATGATGTATGGGCGGATCGAGGATTAACGTTGTGTCCGAGTTGGAATGGAACAGTGTGAACTTAGTTCACTGTCGGTACCACATGCATAGAGTCTGCATCATAATTGTTTGGATTATAACATGTTAGGATGGATTCCAGTGTTATAGTCTGTTGTTTGTGTATGATGTATGTTTATGACTTGTGTATGAAGCAGATCTAATTATGCTGAATAGGGTGGACTGATGTCTTATGATATATTATTGCTTTGATGAACTTATAATGCATTCTAATTGCGATGAAGTCTCACCCTTACTTTGATGATTTCAGATTGAAATCTTAGCTGCTTAGGAGTTGATGAGGATGGCTCTTGAGCTATGCACTTAGTTTGTCCGCGTGTCAGTGTCATGCTCTGGTAGTTGTAACACTGGAGAACGTTTGGTTGCGAGTTATATTTAAAACTCGGTTGTTCTTTTGGTTGATTTGGGAATAATTATTAATTGAATTTATTCCGTTTTTGATGATAATTTCCGCTGTGTAGAACATGTCTTTTGGTTTAATTATCTTAATGAAGTTCTTCAGTGAAGCATGACAATTGTATGGGATTTTCTTTTAAATAAATTGTAATGCCCTTGTTTTTACATGTTAGCTCTGAATTAATTATTAATATTCGCAGGATATTTTAGAAGGGTGTTACAAGATCAACTACTCAGATCAAACAGTAACGTTTAAATATATTTAGAGAAAATGTTAATATGGTTAGTAATTATAAAAAATCAATTTAATAACTTAAGTAACTAACGGTTCAGTTCGGGATTAATTTGAGATTGGTTAATTGCTTAACGGTTTAGTTTTAGAACTATTAATGATGGTTCAATTCGGTTCTCTAACCATTGATAATGGTTCAGTTATTTTAACTCCAATTTAGTTCGGTTTGACAGTTCGGTTCAGTTCAATGGTTTTTTTGAACAGCCCTATGGGCTACCACCTATGAAGCACAGATACTTCAAAAACCCCGTTGTATCGTATCCTACCAATACGCCAATACGGTGTCGATACGTATAGGAGGAGTATCCGGATTTATTTATTTTAAAAAATAATTAAAAAATTCCGATACGACAGAGATACGTCTCCGATACGTCACTGATACGTGACTTTTCAATTGTAACAGTTTTTGTAAAATTTTAATAACTCTATTCTTTTTCAATTTTTTATTGGTCATTCTTTAATACCCTATTTAATTCCTCCCAAAATTTGCCATTTTTTCAAGAATGTTTTAATTTCTCATAATTTGTTATTACCAATTTTCAATATTTTAAATTTAATTCATATTAGTTATAACTTCTTTTTTTTACATTTCATTTCTTTTATTTTTACAAGAAAGTTCTAAATATCTTATAACTTCTTAATACTGTACCTTACAATCTCTTTGTTCCTTTCTTCTTCATAATACCTCACATTTTTTTCACTAAAAAAATCTTAATACCACAGTATAGTTATCACTTTAATATTATGAATTTGGTTTTCCTAGATTATGATTTAACTAAATATATAATTTTAATTTTTATATATGTATCTTAAATGTGTTGTATCAAGTAGTTTCCGATTAGTAATGTACCGCTGTATCGGATACGTATCGTGTCCGTATTTCATTGGCTACCACAGGTGTTAGCTTCACTGCTCCGGACACCAGCTTATCTTGGTTGCATATCCAAACTACTCGTAATAACAAGAACCGTCATACTAGCCAATACCAAATGACTTTTTTCTCTTTGACTTTCCTCAAAGGAGAGCCTTATAGAGTTGATACAGTGTGACTAGGAGGTCACTGATTCAAGTTGTTGAATCAACCTTTCTTGCAAATCCACGGTGTAAGGCTTCCTGCAATAGATCCACATATGGTCCAACCCTTCCCTAGACCCCACCGTGGTGGGATCTTTATAACACAAAGATACCCATTTATTTTGTCATTCTACATGGATTTGCTAAAAAACACATTCAGTTTTAAATCAATATCAATAAGATAGGGGAAAGAAAAGACAAGTTTAAAGCTCAATTTAGTGCAAATGCCTCCACGGAAAACAGATGGCATGAAATATAAAACAGACACTTAATGCTAATTATAGTGATTGCCAGAGTATTCCTGGATAGCAGAGTGCAGCGGCTGATAGGCAGAGATAAATAGGCCGTATGAAAGTTGAATTGCATAGCATCATCCAATAACCTTAAATGGAACTAGGAATCATTTCTACCAAAATGCATTCATCATATGGCTTCTTTTGACATATCATATTTGTTAGAGGTGCATTCATCATATGGGTTGTATGCTAAAACCCATATCCATATCCAAAACAATATTTAAAAATCCAGATTTCTGTAAAAATGGTTTGATAGACCCATTTAAACGGAGTTGGATTATCCGATTTTTCTATGCCCCGTTATAAATTGGATGTCCAAATCCAGCCCATGACCAAAGACTTTCTGACCAACTCGCTAATGCAGAAGGTAATTGCTAGGTGATGGTGTTAGCGCTGGTGGAGCCATGTTCAGCCATCTCAACAGAAGGCACGTGTAACTCCAGTGGATGCTGCTTCGACATGCCAGATGGGAACAGCCGCAACTCGCAGCAGCAACAGGAATTGTGCAGGTTGGTTTGCTGTACAGAGATGGAAATGACAGCAGAGATATAGAAGTTCCACATCCAGATCTAACCTATACAAATCATCTTGTTCTATCACAAGACTGTCGGCGAAATCTCCGCACTGAGGGCAACAGTACCCCCGCACACGGTTGCAGAGGCAGACTACGCAACTGTTGCTAACTGCTTGCTATACATTGTTTGTTCCTATTTTTCTCTTCTCTTCACCACAGTTACAGTATATTTGATTCCTGGTATGGTGATTCTTATTGTTTTTCAGGCTGGTGTTAACAACCAGGTTTTGAAATCTTAACCAGAAAGCAATGAATTTTGATAATATGTTATTTCTGTAACCAATTTTTTGATCATTTGGTTTTTAATCCAATCCATTTTATGTGAAGATGGATTGGATATCAATCAATATATCCAAACCATGAACATCCTTGGTATACTTCCACACATCGACTGAGTTGCAAGTGGTATATCCCTCGGATCGTATTATCTTCTGGAAACAGGCCGCCTGAAGAAAAATTGTTCGACTGTTCCAACATTCACAGAGGTAATACTTCTATAATCTATTACTCATCAAGGATGATGATCGAACCAAGAGTTAAATGGACCAGAGAATGATCCATTAGCCTATAAGCCAATGAAAACATCCATTTGAAATATATATTTTACAAGAAAGCGTGCAGGATAGAAATAAATTCCATCATGACCACTATTTTAGGCTTGCGTGATTTCTCCTAAAATACACATTAAAAGGGTGGTTTAGTTGGGTTGTAGGTCAATGGATCATTGTTTGTCCATTTAAATCTTGATTCTAGTTAGTTTATCTAGGCAAAATAGTTAACCTCATGTGCACCTCTTATGAAGCACGCACATAATTAACAGCCATTGATTAGAAGAAAAAATACCTAGATCAGTTATAAACATTCAATCATTGGAGGGCAGTTGGCATCAACTTCCAGCAAAATTGGTTGTAAGGAAAGTGTTCCTCAAACCTCATGCATGTGAAAGCCCTCCCTAGACAGTTGCACCAAATTGAAATCCTAGCATCTCACTCTCAAAGAAACCAAATAAAGAAACATAAGGCCATAAATGTCTAAATATCCAATCAAGTTTTAGTACTGACACTTTTATGATTATGCACCAAGGCAGAGTATCCAGTATCACTCTTTCTCCATAACCAACAAAACATATGCTGAATGATGTCTGTATTATAACAAATGACAAACAGAACTACATATTCTCTTCTATGGGAACAGGGTCTGAAATTTGCTTCCATGACCAAGGAGATGAGTGCCTACCATACCCAAAACATCTATAGTTTAAAACCTAATTTTCTAGTCTCTGCCACTATTTTTTCCAATAATTTTGAAAACACTGTCACTCGTTAGAAGGAATAACCTCATTCATAATCATAACACATTAAATTGCAGCAAAACAGATAAATTGAAGTCAGTAGAAGGAATTAATCTTACCTGGCGCAGAAACCGCGAGCTCCGGTGATCCGGTGTAAGACCACCAAAGTGAGTGGTGGAAACAAAAGCATATCCTTTTGTAGGCCTAACAGGCGAATCTCTCCTATCAAACTTTATCGTATACTTCAAAGACGAGAGTAACCCATGGCCCAGCTGTCTCCTTACAGATTTTGATGCCAGTTGTAACGGATCAGTTAAGGTACGCCATCCAAGAGTGTATACTAAGTCCTGGTGCTTTGTTGAAATCAAGTCAAGAGACATGCCTAACAACTGCTCTTTATACGAAGAAAACTCCTGCCAATCTTGAGAAAGCATGAACATTCGCGCCACAAGAGGAGTTAAAACCCCTTTGAGGCGAGGGGCATACACCCCTAAGCTCACCTCTGTCGCTTGGCTGCCACCATAGGCTAAAGAAGCATCCCATATATCACCATAACCAAAAATGTTCTTATACTTAACAGTTCCTTCAGAAGTCCATGTATTAACCTACAAAAAACATCACATGATTTCCACATAAAAAAGTAAAAAAAAAAAATACATTAGCATGTTTGGTTTGGCTTTCGAAAGAGCCAAAAGCAAGTAGAATTGATTCTGAAGTGATTTTGTGGTGTTTAGTAGAATTAATTATGTCTCCAAAATTGATTACGCTAGAATTTGTGGCTTTTGAGTTTAAACATAATTTTTTCCACTTTGTAAATTTGTTGTTCGACTTAATTTTACATAAAATATATTCAAACATAAAACAATTTTGCTAAACTCAATTCTCATAAAATCAATTCTATCAAACTCAATTATGTCAAAATCAATTTTGTCCAGAGCCAATCCAAACACACATAATCACATAATTGAAAAACTATTGAAATAAACACACATTATGAAAAAGAGAGAATACAAAAGTACCGAGGGTTTCATGTAAACCCCGAATCCACCGGAAAGTTTGCTATCGGTCTCGACAACATCGACGATAACATTAGCAGTGCCAGGCAATTCTTGAGGTCCAGCTTCGAGTTTAACATTGCAAGAATCAAATATTTCAAGCCCTTGAAGCCTCGAAATAGCGATTTGCGAAGCTTGCATGAGTTCCTGCATTGTAGTGGCTTTCTCGATTCCATTGAGTTCGGCTTCGATTATCCAATCCTTCGTCTTGGTGTTTCCGTTTATTATCACGTCGTGGACTCGGATTGGGACTAGCTCCGTTGTTAATCGACGGGAAAAGGCTTGTACTTTGAAACGCTGCTCGCGTAGTTTTGATTCTGCTGATTGAGGAATTTGTTGATTCGGTTCGTCGTCGTCGTTTTCGTCGTATTCTTCTTCTTCTTCGTCTTCATCTTCTTCGTCGTCGATGTGGTTGGTGTTGGAAGGAGAGGATTGTTGTTGTGGAGTTTCCATTAGATTTATGAGAGGAAGGTTCAAAGTGTGAGTGTGTGAGTAAAAGCGGGTCACAGTTCGACGGTGTCACGGCGGCGAAGAGAATGGGGAGAGTAAAAGCGGGTCGTACTGGCTTGTTAGGCCCATTTCATAGTTTTAGAAAGGAAAAAAAAAATCGCTTTAAATAATTCATAAAAATAATTCGGAAATTAAGGTATTCAAATTAATTTCTCATAATAATTTTAAGTCACATACGGAGTATTGTCACTAGTTTATCATGAAGATCGTGTTTATGTTAATGGAGAGTCCATCATGTCAAGAGTAGTATTGAAGGTTAAAATGCAATTGTATTTGATTTTGTATGGGATCACAAAAAAATTTGTTGATAAATCGTTTGGATATCTCTTCATTTTTCGAAGGTGGCTTAAGCTTTACAAAACTCCAGAGTTTGTGTATTGTTGAAAGCATGTAAGTTAGAACGTAGAGCATGTGTCAGGTATAAAGCTTCATCTAGCTCAAATTTAACTTTTCAAAGAGTTTGATGTATAGAATATTGTATGAACTTCCTTTATTAATGAGAATTATTGAAATGTCTAAGTTGTTGTTGGTTTCGGTTAATTTTAGGAGGAAAATCTCTTTGGAAATTCCAGATACCTTATTGTTGTTTCTAAACCATTGGATGAGTATCTCTAGGTAGTGTTTATGGTAGTCTACTCGACAATCTTCCTTTTTACTGCCTTCATCAACGGTGTCTTTGGAAGGGGAATTCTCTAGTGATAGATGTGACGAAGTTATAACCCCATGTCACAGAAGTTATGAATTGTCGTTTTCCTCTTTGAGTTTCTTCCTCATCGTCACTAATATCCTTGTCCTTCTTAGTTTTCTTAATGACCTCAATCGTTTTTTAGATGATTTGTCTCGGCGGGGGTCGTTTCTTGCATGGTGAGTCTCCTCGCGTCTTGGATTCTCTAATGGAACTCTTTCGCCTTTCACGATCATTTTTTCTTATGTATTCTTGCGCATACCAGCATAATCATACTTTCTTAATCGACACTTCAATAACCTCTTTGAGATGGGCACACTCATTTGTGTTATGTTTGTGGCTCTTTTGGAAGCAACCAAATCTTGACATGTTTGTCTTGGCCAACTCCTTAGTAAGGTGGGGTATCTAATTCGGACCTCTTTGAATTCGGTGTTGGGGAACTTTCATAAAATCTTTTCTCCCGAGGTCTTAAGGGGATGGGAGAAGAGAACCAGGCTTGTGGTCCCAATTGTGAGTCTTTGTCCCTGTTATTGCGATATCAATTATCCCTTAATCAATCATTTGATGGGTTTCCCTGACCCTTTATTTCTCTTCACATCTTCGGCCAAAAAAATTTCTTCATAATTAATTATGGTTGAGCTATAGTGAGGAAATCGTCTAGACTTTCTGCGCCTTTTAACCCTAATTTCTCACAGAACATGCAGTTTGTCCTCAATCTTGTATTGAATATCCAACATATCAGTCTATCACTAGATCCACCTACTTCTACTGTCAATTTTATGTATTTGTTAATATACACTCAGAGTTCTTTTGGTGAATCCCTCTGAGGACAATTGTTGTTTCTACGTTGTGAACTGTGTTATGAACTCATCACACAACTTCTTCGAAAAATAAATAAAGTTGTCTTGTAGAGTTTTAAAACACGTCATGGAAAACCCTTTTGAAGTTAGCACAAATGATTTTCATTTCACCTCACTCCTCGCATGGTGGTAGTCGAGTATGGTATCAACATGTTCAATGTGCTTTTCCAGATCCCATGTCCCTTCGTAGTTGTCCAGCTTTGGTGGTTTTCTTGAAAGGCCTGGGAATCATGTATGGTTCCTCCAATTGTGAGAGATGTTCTGGTCCTTGGCATTTTTCTCGTCTCTTTTTCGGAAATGGTGTGCCGGAGATCTCCTACTGAGGCGTTTCTCAGGAGGTTTGGGCTACCATCCCCACCTCCTAAACCATTAGGGGGAGAGTGACGGGCTCAAAGACAACGATGTTCTGCCTTGTCCCTTATCTTTTACTTTATTGTTCTTTATCTTTCAAATGTAATTCTCTTTTTTTATCCTTATCTAACTGCGAGGAGTTCTGAAAGAAACCTCATTTTCCGAAAGCATAAGTCTCAAAGAGTCTAGGGACCTAAAGGATTTAGTAGTTCGGGGAGAAACATATGTTAGATACAAAAAGAAACTCTACATCATAGAGGAGGTGAGAATAAAACAGAAAGAGAAGTCCAATTTGACCTTCGTCGGAGTAAATACTTAAAAAACACCAAGAAGTTAGACCTCTGAAGGAATGCAAAGGACCAGTGATTCAACGATTAATACACTACCTTTTGCATCTTCCAAGAAATATATAATAAATGGTGCATGTTTACTGATTATATTGATCTTAATAGGACATATCTCGAAGACATGTATCCTTTTCTTAACATTGACAAACTAGTTGATAACTTTTGAGAGCTTAAATGGATGTGTACTCGAGATACAACCAAATCCACGTAGTCAAGTCGGATTGGGTAAAACATAGTCGTTACTACTACAACATAATTCCTCTTGAACTCAAGAATGCATGTACAGCATACTAAAGGATAATGAAAAAAAGTCTTAAAAGAACCAAATTAGAGATGTGTTGGAAGTTTATATGAACAACGTAATTCCTCGATTTGTAGTGGCGACACATAGAGGAATTGAAGCAAATTCAGATAAATGTAAAGCTTTCATTGATATGTTGTTACCAAATTCAAATAAATCAATCTAGACACTCAATAACGTGCTAACTGCTCTTTCCTGTCTTGTTGCAAAGTCATCCAAACACATTATTCCCTTCTACAAACTGCTAAGAAATATAAAGCTACCTTCGAATGGTCAAAAAAATGTGAGACAACTCTAACCTGACTTAAACAGATCTTATCCTAGCCACCAAATGGATCTCAATGCTTCGAGGAATTAGTCTCGAACTCGGGCCTTTCTTCCAGAAAAAAAAAACTAAGCACCTCAAAAGAACTTTACTATACATTTTTTGATCTCATTGTTATAAAACGTTTTCTGAGATCAAACCATCCTATAATAGACCATACAACAAGTAACAACTTTTTTTGCACCTTAAACAAACTAAAACTCATGAAAATGCTAAAACCTCTCATACTTAATTACAAACTACAGTCTCATTCATTCATTTCAATTTCAACATGCTTATGCAGAAGAAATCTCAAGCTCAGCCCACCAAAGTGGAGAAAGCTTAGGAACAACAAACTCAGGCGACATTTTCGTTATCTCTCTCAATCTCTCACTCACTTCATTCATTCTCGGTCTCTTCTCCGGATCAGGATCCACACAATCTTTTATCAACTCCGCAACTTGTTCCACCTGATTCTCTTGGTAAGATGCTAGAGTTGCATCCACCATTTCCTTCATAGGTTTGTCCCATTTTAGATAATGTGCTGCCCAGTTTTCAGCAGAGCTATTATTGAGCGAATAAGGAATCCGACCGGTTACTATCTCGAATAACATAACACCAAAGTTATAAACATTACTTTCTGGACTTGTTGATTCCATCTTAACAATATCAATGTCTTTTCTACCATCAGGTTTCTTTTCAGATGAATCTGTTTCGTGCGAGAAGCTCAAGTCCGAGACTTTTGCTGCATGATCATCGGTTAGATGGACAGTTGAAGAACTCAGGTTTGTAAGGGCCACAGGAGGGTCCAATCCATGCATGTATTGTAGGCAGTAAGCCATTCCTGTCGCAATTCTAAGTCTCGGCCCCCAGTTCAAGTGCTCAGCTTCTTTTACTGCAATTTCAAACATGATCAAATAAATCAAACATGTTTGCCTAAACAGAAACAGCTTAATCAAGCGATACTAACGAGTACTCACCGTGTAAATGCTCGAATAGTGTTCCATTTGGTGCATATTCAAAAACCAACATTCTAGTGAAAGGTTCTTCTTCTTCACAATATCCAATAAGATTGACAAAATTCCTATGGTTCACTTTCGATAATGTGTCTATCTGAAAACCGAAAAGAATTGCTTCTATAGTTAAGTTACAATTGAAATATGCTTAAACTGCAGCTAAACAAAATCATGTTGATTACCTTCTTCCTAAACTGAGCTTCTGAATTCTTTGTCCAGGTCTTGGATAATGTCATAGAAACAGAAGCTACAGCAATTTCAACTCCGCTAGATAAAGTTCCTTTGTACAATGTACCGATCGGTGAATTTCCGATTACGTTACTAAAATCTTCACATGCTGCTTCAAGATCTATTCTTTTTAGCTTTGGCACACCTGCCACAAGTGCTTTTTGAAGCTGTCCACTTATTCCAGTAGTCCAAGGTTTAACAATAGATACTTTGTTGGTTTTACAAAGATATATACCAATGGTTGAAATAACAAGAAACACAACACTTCCAATAATAACTCCAGCGAAAATAGGCACTTGATTCTTCTTTGATGGTCTTTGAGGAGGAGAATCAGAAGCGTTTTGATCCGGAGAATCAGAAGCATTTTGATCAGGAGAATCTGAGGCATTTTGATTTGAAGAAGCAGGAGCATTTTGATCAGGAGGATTTGGACTAGGGACCGGTGGTGCTGCTGTGACCGATGGTGAAAGTGAAGGAGAAGATCTATAAAGAGGCGAAGTATGATTACGATGGTAGTGATAAGGACGATGATGTAGTTTGCGATATTCCAGCAGTCTCCTAGGACCTTCATTTTCGTGAACACGCCTTCAAAAGAAAATAGAAAGTTCTAGTTTTTGAATTGAATAACCGAGGTTAACTTTTAATAGCATAAAATCGACACAAAAGAACTTTTTTCGACAAGTACTAAGCGAACCATTTGATGGATCTTTCTGAACAGGATGGCATGTTAGCTGCATTGATTAACTGGTTTTCGTCTACTTGAAACTCAGAAAGCATTTTCAGTTCATTGATTTTCGGAGAGAAACCAGCAAGGTGCTCATTGTTGTCTAGCAAACTGTAACGAGAAGAAAACGAGTATATGCTAAAACGACAGTTATTTTAAAACGAGTCAAGTAATAAAAATCAAACTAGTAAGAATATCATCTTACAGAATTGCTAGTGATGAGATATTATGTCCAAAATTAGCATCAAGATGTCCACTGAAGTTGTTATATCCCAAATCCAAAATCTCCAATTCTTTTAAGCCTACAATTTCTTCAGGTATGGTCCCATAGAAAGAGTTGTTCCTTAAAATACTGCACAGCAAAATTTCAAGGTAAAAAAATTGAGGAACTTCTTAAGACAGTGCAAATCAAGTACTCAACAGAAAAAAAGTGCTTACATAGATTTTATGTGAACAAGGTTCATAAGCTGTGGTGCTAGAGTTCCTTCAAGACAAAGGTCTTTCAAATTCCTGAGAAAAAAAACTAATTCATCAGCAACAAATTTTGAGGACTCCATAAAGGTTTGACCGTGTTGGCAAAGGTTTGAGCAGCCGCAACCACAATTTAAAATAATAGTTGGTATTGTAATAAAACACTTGAAAGTCTCAAACAGGAAAGTGAACATAAGGTTTAGCCATATAAAGAAACAAGAAAAAATATGCATATTCCTCTTGTTCTTTTTCTTGTTCTACACTCTACACACAAAGGGGTCAACCAAGGTTTTAAAAAAGTTTCCACGGCCGCAAAAACAGCAGCGACAAAACGGTATCGGCAAACACCGATCCCGATACTGTTATTCACCGTTTTTATGTTAAAGAATATATTATATTAACTCAGACCTCGACAACAGTGAGTTGAAACACATGTACCAACCGAATTCGTGAAAGCATTTACGCGACCGCGACCGATATTTAAAACCTCGGTCAACAGATAGAAAAAGGAATCAGTAGTACTTACAAGACAACAACTTCTCTATCTGAGCATTCAACTCCAAACCAATGACAAGGGTCAAGAGAAGCTTCATCATCAACCCAATTTGACAAAGCATCAAAAGGGTCACTAGTTATTCTCTTCTTCAGCTTCAAAAGAGTATTACCTGCACAGTACACATACAAATTACAACATTATCTCAGAATCTAACCAAAAAGGTGAACAAAATAATTAACAAGACTCAAAAAAAGATTAAACTCTCTCCACTAACCTTCTTCATTCAAAGAATAGCAACACAAACTCAAGTTAAGAAACAAGAACCACACAACTACATGCCAAAAAGCTGCAGAAAGATTCATGTTCTTGATCATTTCTTTATTTTTTATTTTCTTTGTTGCAAGAAACAAGCTAAGTCAGAATGAAACAAGACTAAAAACTTGTGGAAGGAATAAAAGGGAAAAGGAAAATGAAGTGGAAGTTGAAGTACAAGAAGACAAAAATGGTGATAACTAAATTCTAAACCTTACTTTGACAGTTTTTTCTTAGTTATTGGTTGCATGTGAATTTGGTGTATTGACCTTCAAAGACTTTAATAAACGCGTTTATTATTAATTGTTATATTTTGTGTTTCATTTTTTTTATTTATATATTTTATATATATAAAAACATAGTAGTAGTGTGCAATAAATTTTTGTAAGGAGTATTGAAGAAATGGATGGTTGTGTTTTTGAAGTATCTAGATAAGATGAGGTGAGAATGAGGTGATTCTCGTGACTTGACTTTTCTATGTGAGAATCATCATAATGGTACATCAAATGTCATTGTCTTTGTCTCTTTCTCTTTAACTAATTTTCAGACCTAGTAGGAGACGCCTTTATGATAACGTTAACTTAGTAACACAGTTGAGACATACCATGAAAAAGCACCCTAATGTTATTTTTTCAAAGGCTTCCTCCACAACTTCATTTGGTGTATTGTTGAGTGCAATCTCCACAGTTCCGTTCAGAATTTGCTCCTATGCTCCTATGATTCATGAACATTATGTCTAAATTTCAGGATGATCTGACAGTTGAATTTTCGCAAGCTCCGATTTTTTGGGAGTGACTTGTGCAGAATGGGGGCTACTGGAATAGAGTTTTCTCTTTAGTTTATCTTATTGTTTTACTCACACAATGAATGAATAACCTAATTCTCTTTGTTGGATAATAATAAAGGCATAAACACACACGGACCACTAACTCACATCCATTTGGGCCTCTCCAAATAGGAGAGATAGCCCAACAAACTCCCCGACCGACTAGTTGGAGGGCAACACCAATCCAGCTATTGTGCGAGAAACTCAAACTTTCCTTTAGGCAACAACACCTTCGTCAACATATTCGAACCATTGTCATCGTTGTGAATCTTCTCAAGCTTCGTCAACTTGGAATCTAATGCATCATGAATCCAATGATAAAGAACATCAATATGCTTCGACCTCGAGTGATAGGAGGAATTCTTCGATAAGTGAATGGCACTTTGATTATCACAAAATAAGACATACTTTTCTTGTTTCTCACCAAGTGCTATTGCAATTTTTCTCAACCATAACAACTCTTTTGAAGCATACACATCTGCTATAAACTCGACTTCGATTGTAGAGAGTGCAACACACTTTTGAAACTTTGATTGTCAAGCCACGGCTTCCCCGGCAAAAGTCACCATATATCCCGAAGTGGATTTTCGATCATCTAAGCTTCCGGTCAAATATGAATTTGTATACCCAACCAACATAGGATTCTTACATCCCAAAGTTAGTCTCAAATTTGAAGTGTCATGCAAGTATCTCATCACCCATTTCACGGTCTCCTAATGATATTTCTCGGATTTGAGATATAACGACTCACCATTCCCATGGCATGAGCAATATCAGGTCTTGTACAAATCATAGCAAAAATTAAACTACCAACGGCTGACGAGTACAAAATGTTATTCATACTTAACTTGAGATGGACATAGTTTATGACTAAACTTGAAATGAGAAACAGGTGGAATGTTCATTATTCCTAGTTTTGATCAATTTCTTTCATTTTCTTTGTATCTTTCATCTTTGTTCACTCCATTTCTTATTTTGATTTTTCATTGGCAGTTTTGCTTATGTGCGTCGACTGTCGTTGTGTTTTCTTTCCACTCGCCATTCTCTACCCGAGGATTAACTTATTTCATTTGCTTTGTATCTTCCATATTTGTTCACTCTATCTCTTATTTTTGTCTTCCATTTTGCTTATGCACCTCATGTGGTGTTGTGTCTTCCACTCGTTGTTACATCTGTTGTATTTTTCTTTGCAGTGTCTCCTTATTTCACAAATTTTTCCTTTTTAATTTTTTTTTGAAATATGAAATATAATATTGTTATTGTTAGAATATATAATTCTTGTTCAGTCGAAATAGCTAAGTGTGCGTGTTATTCAAACTGGCTTTGTGTGTTCTGTTGAATAAAGTGTTAGTCGAATATTGCATGTTGTTGCAGCGTGTCGAAGGCTTGGGCCTTAGCATGTTTGGACCTTAGCCTAGTTTTTGTTTTGGGACTGAGCATTGTATGCCTATAAAAGGGCAGTTCTTTGTAATCATAAAATGGCAATCAATATAGAATTTTCATACAGTTTTCTAGATAATCATTTTCTCTCTCTCTTTCTCGGTTCTCTTATTCTTCTTTTTCACAAAACTATCTTTCTTGAAAATCCTTTGTTCCAACAAATTGGTATCAAGGAGCTCGATTGCGATTCAGAGAGAATCTAATGGCAAACGGAACAACAATATCATCGCAGATTTCAGCGAATCTACCAGTTTTCAAAGGTGGAAACTATCAATGGTGGGTTGCACAAATGAAGGTTATCTTCAGATTTCAAGATGTTGTGGAAATATTGAATGATGGAGTATTGAATCTAGAAGAAAATGTGACAGATGCTCAGAAAGCTGCGCACAAAGATCAGAGGAAGAAAGATTGTAAAACGTTATTCTTGATTCATCAGTGTGTGGACTCTGATGTATTTGAGAAGATAATTGAAGAAGAATCAACGAAAGATGTGTGGGATAAGTTAAAGAACTTGTATGGCGGAGGCGAGAAATTGAATAAGGTAAAGTTGCAGACGTTAAGGAAGCAATATGAGATGATTCAGATGAAAGATGATGAATCAATCTCTACATACTTCTCAAGGATTGTGACGCTGACGAACTAGATGAAGGCATGTGGTGAAACAGTCATTGACTTGCAGAAAATAGTAAAGGTACTGAGGTCTCTAACTGTAGATTTTAACTACATAGTAGTGACAATTGAAGAAGCCAAGACTCTATCTGATATGAAGTTAGAGGAACTTCAAGCTTCATTGGAGGATCATGAGATGAGGTTGAAGCAGGGAAACTCAGAAAGAGAAAAGGTGGTTGAACAAGCATTGCAATCAAGATTCAGCAAGAAAGTTGAGAAATCGAAGCAGCGAAAGCATCTTGTAGATGATGAGAAGTCAATCAAAAGTGTTGATTCGAGCAAGAAAGGTGTGGGCAACAAGTACTATGGAAAGAAAGTTGACACGAAAGAGGTGCAATGTTACAATTGTCAAGGCTTTGGTCACTACGCTCGAGACTGTCGAAGAAAGAAAGCAGCAAGAGAGAAAGAAAATGATGAAGCCTAATATGCACGAGTAGGAGATAGTGACTCAGATGATGTGCTGATGATGGTAAACACTTGGTCGAATGCAAAGAAAACCAACATGTGGTATCTGGATTCAGGATGTAGCAACCATATGACTCGCAATAAAGATTGGCTCACCAAGTTAGATGAGTCAGTGAAAAAGATGATAAAGTTTACTGATGGAAGACACATCCACTCTGGAGGAAAATGAGACATCTCAATTGTCAGGAAGTATGGTGGAAAGGCTACTATCACTGAAGTGTTGTATGTACCATCTATGACAAGTAATTTTATAAGTGTAGGTCAATTACTTGCAAAAGGCTTCAAAATAAGGCTTGAAAGGAACCAGATGAAAGTTTATAGAGATGATGGAAGGCTAATAATGAAAGAACCATTGGCAGAAAATAAAATGTTCAAAGTCGAACATAACACATCAGATCACAAGTGTCTTGCTTCGACTATAGAAGAAGACAAGAACTGGCTATGGCATCACAGGTATGGACATCTAAACTTTAGAAGTTTAGGCATGCTCAACCAGAAGAAGACGATGTTTGGTTTGCTTTATGTGAAGGAACCAAATCAAGTATGTGAGGAATGTTGTAAATCTAATCAGGCGAGAAAGGCATTCAAACTTGATTTGCCCCTGAAATCCAAACGAAAGTTGGAACTAGTTCACTCTGATGTGTGTGGACCATTTGAAGTGAAGTCAAATGGAGGCAACATGTATTTCCTTACTTTTGTTGATGAATTCACCAAACATATATGGATTTATATCATTGAAAGGACGAGTGGAGTAATCACACAGTTCAAGAAATTCCAGTTGCATGCTGAAAAACAAAGTGGCTGCAAATTGAAGAAGTTAAGAACTGGTGGTGGTGGTGAATATACGTCTACTAAATTTGCTAAATTTTGTAATGAGGAAGGTATAGAGCATGATATTATTTTACCCTATACACCTTAGCACAATAGCATAACTGAAAGGAAAAATATAAGTATATTGAACATGACGAGAAGTATGTTGAAAGCTAAAGATATGCCTAAGAGATTTTGGGCTGAAGCGACTTCAACAGCAGTATACAGTCTAAACAGGTGTCTAACAAAGAAGATAATAGGAAGAACACCTTATGATGCTTGGACACGATTGAAGCCAAGTGTGAGTCATCTTAGAGTTTTTGGATCAATGTGTTTCAGGCATGTACCTGAACAATTAAGAAGAAAACTGGATGATAGAAGTGAAGTAATGGTTCTCATAGGCTATCATTCGACTGGGGCATACAAATTGTATTAGCCAATCGAAGATAAACTGGTAATCAGCAGAGATGTTCGTGTCGACGAAAGCAAAGGATGGGACTGAAGTCAAGGTTCAGCCCGACGGGAATCAGCCACAGTTATAACTGTGTTTGAAGAAGACCAATAGGATCAGTCGTCAACTAGTCGAAGTGAACAAGGAAACACTTCAACTAGTCAAAATGAAGAACCACCTAAACATTATGAAAGGAGGTCGACAAGAATAAGAACTGAATCAACAAGGCTAGTTGGGTATGAAAAATTTCCAAATCAAGCAATTGATGTTGATGGTGACTTAGTCAAAGAAGCCATGATGATGGCTGAAGCAGAACCAATCGATTTGAATGAAGCCATGATTAATTCGAATTGGTGTGAAGCCATGAAAAATAAACTCAGAGCCATTGATAAGAACAAGACCTAGGAGCTTGTCGAAAGAACGAATAAGAAGCCAATTGATGGAAAGTGGATATACAAGGTGAAACGAAGGCCAAATGACGATATTGCGAAGTACAAGGCAAGATTGGTGGCTAGAGGCTTCCTACAAAATCCAGGAATAGACTTCGACAAAGTATATGCACCGGTTACAAGGCTAGAAACAATTTGAATTGTGTGTCGACTACAGCATATAGGGGATGGAAGATGCATCAGTTGGATGTAAAATCAGCATTCATGAATTGACTGTTAGAAGAATAAGTCTGTTACTCAACCACCAGGATTCGATGTCAAAGGGCAGGAGTCGAAGGTGTACAGATTAAGGAAGGCTCTCTATGGTTTGAAGCAAGGTCATCGAGCTTGGAATAAGAGAATAGATAGCTTCCAGATTGAAGCAGGTTTCACAAAGTATGTCTCTGAACATATAGCGTATGTAAATGATGTCAACAGTGTCATTCGGATCATTTTATGCCTCTATGTATATTACTTACTCATTACTGGAGCAGACGAAGTTGAGATAATGAAAGTCAAGTCGAAGCTAATGCAAGAATTTGAAATGTCTGACTTAGGGAATCTCTCATATTTCCTAGGGATGAAATTCAAAAATACTGAAGAAGGAGTATTCTTGCATCTGACTAAGTATGCTCAAGATATCTTGAAAAGATTAAACATGAGCAACTACAATGAAGCAGTCATATCGTTAGAAACTAGAGCAAAGTTGAAGAAGGAAACAAATGATGAGTTTGTAAATTCGACCTTATACAAACAAATCATTTGATCCTTAAGATATATTTGTAATACAAGACCGGATATCTGCCAAAGTGTAGAATTATTGAGCAGATTTATGGAGAAACCTCAAGAATGTCATCTCATCATAGTAAAGAGGGTGCTGAGATACATCAAAGGGACTATCGACCACGACGTGTTGTTTCCTAGGAAGTTGAAGAACAACACAAATGTCGAAATCCATGGATACACTAATTCAAATTTTAGTGGAGATCAAAACGAAAAGAAAAGCAATGCAGGCTACATTTTCATGATCGTATATGCTCCAATCTCCTGGAGTTCGAAGAAACAAATCATTATGGCGTTGTTATGTTGCGAAGCAGAATACGTAGCTGCATCATATGTTGCATGCCAAGTAGCATGGATCGAAATGTTACTTGAAGAACTCAAGATAACGGAGCCTAAGAAAATAAATCTATTTGTCAACAACAAATCAGCCATTAACCTGGTGAATCACCCTGTGTGTCACGGTCGAAGTAAACACATAGAAAGAAGATATCATTTTCTGAGAGATCAAGTCAACAAATGGAAGGTCGAAATAAAGCACTGCAAGACTGAAGTTCAACTAGCTGTCATATTTACCAAACCTCTGAAGAAAGTCAGATTCGAAGAGATAAAGAGAAGCATCGGGATGAGAAGTCTCGAGAACATGAATTAAGGGGGGTGTTAGAATATATAATTCTTGTTCAGTTGAAATAGCTAATTGTGCGTGTTAGTCGAACTGGCTTTGTGTGTTCTGTCGAATAAAGTGTTAGGCAAATACTGCAAGTTGTTGCAGCGTGTCGAAGGCTTGGGCCTTAGCATGTTTGGGCCTTAGCCTAGTTTATGTTTTGGGCCTGGGCATTGTATGCCTATAAAAGGGAAATTGTTTATAATTATAAAATGGAAATCAATATAGAATTTTCATACATTTTTCTAGATAATCATTTTCTCTCTCTTTCTCAATTCTCTTATTCTTCTTCTTCACAAAACTATATTTCTTGAAAACCCTTTGTTCCAACAGTTATTGATGATTAAGGATTTCAATTAAATATTTTTTATTGAAATTGAAGATTGTCATTAAAGATTAAAGATTCAAAATGAAGATTATTTAGTTGTAATCGATTTTAGGATTTATGACTTTCAAATTGACCAAGTATAGTGAAGTTGTGAGGACTGAAGCTCTTCCACGTGCATTGTTGACCTAGCATCCCTGTTCTCTAGTTCAATGGCCTTATCACCAATCATCAACCTCTTCCCTGAAAAATGGAATCATCCTCGAATCTTTTCAAGAATCCAGGAACCACAACCACTTGGGAGGACACAAGTTTGATACATGTACTTCTAAGACCCCATTAAAAGTTTCAAAATCATTTGTAGAAGTTGTGGAAAATTTATATGACATACCAAATGGATAAGATC
Source organism: Vicia sativa (assembly GCA_021764765.1). Lineage (NCBI taxonomy): Eukaryota > Viridiplantae > Streptophyta > Magnoliopsida > Fabales > Fabaceae > Vicia > Vicia sativa. The sequence continues at coordinate 159,701,390 of CM038795.1, read as the reverse complement.
AATTCTTTATTCTGCTTCCCTTTATGTGTCCATTAATGTTACTCTAAATGGCTACTTTAATTGCACTAGGGGTGTGAGATAAGGTGACTCCTTTCCCCCTTTACTTTTCTACTAGAAACATAAACATTTAATTTAATGTTTTATATGTTGATATATACATTCATCTTCAGTACAAGTCGCACAACCAACATACACTCTTCAACCAACCTTTTCACTATATACTCAAGTTCTATTTCAATGAGAATACTTGATTTCTTAACTAGTTTGATAGGTTTCTCCAAAGACATTTTGCCTTGGAGTGCCCTTTTTCAAAGGCAGTGCCAAGTCCATCTATCTGTAACCTGTAGCAGATAAAAAAAATTCAAACTTATAGCTAGCTAGGGATCCCTTTTATCAATTGCTGGTAGGGTTGTGTTTGTCAAGTTTGTGATCCAAAGGATGATCAATCACACAATCACCATATACTCATGGCATGTCTCTCTTCTCAAAAGTGTAGAAAAGGCTTCTAGAATTTTCATTTGGAGTGGCAATATCAGTAATAGAAAGATGATCATGCAAGCCTGGAAGAAAGTATGCTCCCCTCTCTTAGATGGATGCCTTGGTCTGATGTCCCCCAACATCCTCAATGAGGCTAGCAACCTAAATCAAGTTGGGATAGGCTAGCTAGCATAGAGCCTCGGGCTAGAATCTTAAGAGTCAGAACTTTGAGACCTTGTGGAATTATCAATCATCGCCTCTTCTCCTTCATATGGCAAGGGAATGAAATCAAGATTCTCAATAGTAATTCATGTTGGCTTTTGGGCAATGGAAATGAATCCACTTTTGACCATATGCTTAGTGTGGCCAACCTCTTCACATGGAACATACTTTACTTTATTGCTTCTCAAGGCGTCATTAACTCAACCAAAGTCTTAGAGTTATTTTATGAAGGTTACTAGAACTTGCTAGAATCTTAAACATCTTTATTTCCTTTCCTGCATAGTAAACTGCCAGCCATTATCTTGTCCAACCTTGATGATGATCATTAAATAATTTGGTCTCACTCCTCTACTGGTTCACTTAGCCTTAATGAAGCCTATATTTTCAAATCCAAACCTCTAAGTCTAGGGGTGTGCATGGTTCTTAAACCAACCCGAATTGAACCAAATAAATGGTTCGGTTTGGTTCCTCAAGCTGTTTTTGTAAAATCAGTTTATTTTTACGAAATCAATTTATATTTGGATTGGTTCAGTTTAAAATCGGTTCCTACTAACAATCTATTTTTTAACATTTTAGTAAATTGGATCAGAAATAAGAACCAGATTTCAATAAATGGGATACAATGTTATTGGTTTTTCTTTAAATGGAATGGGTTAGTTAATAGCAAAAATGGTTTGGACTATTTTTATCTGGAAACCAATTTTATGGTTATGGATTGGATGAACCGGTTAAAATGCACACCCCTGAAGTGAAATGTGTTAATCAAAAATGGCTGGGAGCTGTGTTTTGTGTGCTACATAAATTTTTGTTCGTTTCATATTTTATCATAGGGCAGAATTAGCTTGAGTTGTAAGTGTGATTCTGTATGTCGTCATTTCTTTTAAAACTTTTTTATATTCTTTTTAGCCATTTTCCGTCTTGTGCTATTTAACCTGGAAATTACTTGTTTATTGGTTTGGGTCAAAACCCGATTCAATCAGTGAAGAACCGACTTAGTCAATACTCAAGGAGGAAATAACTACTCTTTTTAATAAAAATGCAAATGGAAAGTAAAATAAAAATAAATGAATAAGGTTGCAAAATCCAACTCAAATCAAAGAATTTGAGAATGAAAATTCAAAAAAATCGGAATCCACACGGAATTTGAAAGCAATTTCAGTATTCAACTTCCAGAAAAGCTAAAAGTTAATAATAGCTTAAAATAAGTGTTTAATTGAACTAAACACTTACTTGAAGTTTGAATCAAATTGAAGAGGAATTCCTTGTGCTCTTCAAAGAAAATACCAAATCAACGTTGAATTGATGATAATACACAAAATCAAGCTTGAATCCTTGAAGATCTTGAAAGCTCCAATGGAGAATTGAAGAAGATGAAGAGAAATTGCTTAATTCTTGAAAATTGAAGAGAAATCAAGAGGAAATGGCTCCTTCTAGGTCAAATTTGAGCAGAAGAAGGAGAAGAGGAGCAAGATCCTATAGAGAGAGAACTTTAATTAGAAGATGCAGTTCTGGAAGATGCGCAGGGCGCGCTTAGCATGGTGAGGCGCGCTTAGCGCGGTCTGCGATGGTGATCGGTGTTGGAAGGAGGGCCATTGGCGGCCTGTGGTGGTGGTTGCTTGGAGGGAAAGTTGAATGTTGAAATTTGGTTTTTGTTCTTGAGCTTTTGCTTTGGTTTTGAGAGAATTAGAGTGTGATTTGTGGTGAAAATTAAGCAAATGATTGTGTTGTTATGATTTATGAAGGCAAAAATATATTTATAGCTTTGAGAATTGGGCCTAAGAGTGCCTTAGATCCATAATCAAACCCAAATTGTGATTATCCGAAAAATTTTGTAATTAATCAAAAACAGCCAAATACGTGCGGAATATGAAGTCGGAATACAAACGAAAAATGTCCAGAATGCGATTTTGCTTGCGAGAATCAAAATTTTGACTTGATCGGATGAACGGTCAAGGAAATATGAATTTTTTAAATTTCAACACAGTTTTCAGGCAACTGACACATGCAAAATTTTCAATGCGCTCTTCGGAGAAAATGCCTCGAATGAGGGCCTTCTGATCAAAATTTGCAAATGAGTATTTATGAGACAATTGAAGCTAACAAAATTTTTGAACTTTTGGCACTGGTTCCACCTCGTTTCGATAAAAATCGAGCAAAATATGATTTTTCAAACTTCGCGTATCAGATGAAAATTGCCCGGTTCATCTCAAAATCAACTCCAAAGAATAAAATCCTGGTATTGATTGGTGAAGAATCAGCTCTTGAGTTGCAAATGAAAGTCGAAGATAATTTTGATACGAATTTTTAGAAGTCGGCCCCGCTCAGTTTCGAGTTTCCATCTAGGAGGTATGAAGTTTTTTAGTGCGTAGAACACACGGTTCATCACTAAAATTCAGTTTAATCCACTGGAGAAATCAATTCCTCTGGGGACCTTCCTCACATAATTTGCTTCTGGATTTCAAACGAAAGTTGTAGATAATAATAGGAGGGACTTGTTAGTCAAAAGTCATCAGAAAATACTCGACGGGCTGAGAGATACGCCTTCTAGAGAGCTCGAAACGCACTGAAAACCAAAAATTCACTTTATTGAGAAAATGAGCGAATAAATTCTTTTTCTTTGACGAAACAGTCTCCGATCTGAACAGATAAACTGTAGAACAAATTGAAACGATCCCAGAGCTTATGGAATCAAACCAAATTAGATTTCTAACCAGGATACGTCGTATTGAGCACGCGAATTGAAGAATATCGATACCGGACTAAAAGCGATATGAGATAATCGAAACGCGCCATTTCTTTCACCACTTGGGTTACTGAAGCAACTCGATTTTCAAAAATCATTTAAATTTCGAAAACTAGTGAAATCGCCACCTAATTTTATTTGTTCCAAAAGGAACGGGAAAATATAGATAAAACCCCACAGATACGGATAAGGCTGTCTACGACCAAAAATATGGAATCGGGAGTCGGTTATGTAAGAGGAAGGTATTAGCACCTCTTACATTCATCGTATTTGATGGGACCCATTCAGTTCTACGTGTTTGTGTGTGTATTTATTGCTAAGTTATGAATACCAAAAGAAGAAAAAAGAATTTGTTTATTATTATTTTGAGTTTGGCACAGTTTCGGAACCGTGTGCCTACGTATTCCCTTGTGCAATGGAAAAGTCAAAACTCTGTAGTTCCTCTTAAAAAGGTTTGAATTAGTTGTGTTTATTTTATAAGAAAAATCGTGCATTAGACATTTCAAACGCTTGAACTTGGACTTGTTTAGTTTGTTTGAAAAGCTTTAAGTCCACGTTCGTGTTTGAAATGGCCATTGCACACTCTTTGTCGGAAAAGAGTTTGATGATCGCATATGAGCGAGAAAAGGGTTTTGAGTGAGTTGAATTGTTTTTAAGTGAGTGAAAAAGTACCGAACAATAGGACTAACGTCTTACGATTCAAATACTAGAAACTCGAGGAGCTAATGCTCAGACGAGTCGTCTATCACCCAAAAAGGTTTTCTTGAGAAAAAAGTGAGGTGAAACGAGTTTCACGTTATTTAGAAGTCTTTAAGCAATTGGTCTAGCGTCCAACGACTTAAAAACTAAGAGTTCATTTGGGACAAGTTTTTAAACAATTGGCCTAGCGTCCAACGACTTAAAAACTTGGATTTTATTATGAAAAAGGTTTTGAAAATGCACTCGACGTTGGATCGAGGTTTGTAGATTAATTATGAAAGTGTTTTGAGATACGTGTTGAGATGAAATATGGAATCGGGTTATGATTAATCAAGTATATGGACTTAATTAACCTCGTGAGGATAGGTGCTCCTATCCCCAACCATGAGACCCTGGTGCATGGAAGATTGGTATATAGACCAATGTTATTTTCGGATTATGATTAATTAAAGCAACAAGGGCTTTAATTAATCTCGTGAGGATGGCCATGCCCATCCCCAACCATGAGACCCTTCAAGAAATCGGCATATGAGCCAATCAAAGGAAAATCGGATTAATTTTAATGTTGGTTGTGTGCGAAGTGTACAATGGTGAATAAATACTGAATGAGCGAATAAATAGACAATTATCACACAATACAATCGGAAATTTAAATAATTATTAGAAATGATTTTTTCTGTTTGATGAAAAATCAACTAATAGTTTAATCGATAAATCATCAAATAAAAACTATCATAACTAATTGTTATTTAGTACATCGCACAAAAATTAAATCATTTATATGAAAATAAAATAATTCAAAGGATGAGAGTTTAGAAATGGGTCTGATATTGCAGTGATTCTAGGGGGTGTTGAAAGCAAGAAGAGCCCAAGTCCATGAAGAAACTCATCTGATCTTGCATGGCTGGTCAGATGAATGTGAGATAAGGGTCCCTACATTGCATGATATACAGACAAAATATATGCGGGTAAAGTTGAAATGGCTATCGCACACCCTTTGTAAGAAAAGAGTTTTGATAGTCGCATATGAGCGAAAAAGGAATTGAGTGAAAAAGGAATTAAGTGAAAAAGTACCGAACAATAGGACTAACGTCTTACGATTCAAATACTAGAAACCCGAGGAGCTAATGCTCAGACGAGACGTCTATCACCCAAAAGGTTTTCTTAGGAAAAAGTGAGGTGAAATAAGTTTCACATTTTTAGAAGTCTTTAAGTAATTGGTCTAGTGTCCAACGACTTAAAGACTAAGAGTTTATTTGAGACAAGTTTTTAAACAATTGGCCTAGCGTCCAACGACTTAAAAACTTGGATTGAAATGCTTAAGTATCAAATACTGTATCTTATTAGATTAATTAGAATAGGTTTATGTAAAAATAAATTCTAAGAAGACAATCAATATATTACATTATAATTTATTTACAAATGAATATGATAAAAATATAAGAATAAAAGTATTATATATAATAATATTTACAATACTAACTATAAGTATACTATGTAACGATATTTACAACATGAAATAGAAATATTATGTATAATTATATATACAATATCAAATAAGAAATAAAAATAATACTAAGTATAATTATATTCACAATGTCAAATATAAGATGAAAATGTTACTAAGTATTATTATATACATTACTAAATATTACTACCTCTGTTCCTATATATAAGAGACAATTCATTTTTTATATTCATTGAATAATCAATGTATTTGGTCAATTTATAGACTAGGTACATTGATTATTCAATGAATCTAAAAATTGAATTGTCTCTTATATATAGGAACGGAGGTAGTACTAAATAAAAGTAGTAATTCAACATTAATTTGCTAATTGAGTATGAATGCTTGAATAATCCTTGAATATCTTCACAAATAAACAAACTCGTTAGTAGCTTGAGTGAGACAAAATATAGAAATAAAATAGCAATAAATTAAGACATGGTTAGTAAACAAAGAATTAAAAAATCAAATGAAATTTGTATGAGGAATAAATCAAGAAACAAGCACAGAACTAAAGCTCCCTTTCAAATCACATACGAAAATGGAAGAATCAAATTCAAAATAAGTTATAATTGAATGAATCCAAAATAGGGCACCAAGTTTGGCACAAACAATACCATACGGGTTTCATCTTTCAAGTCTAACATTCCAACTTACAAACACAAACCAAAAATCAACTTCACAATTGAAAAAAACTCAAATCAATTTCACCTTAAAACTCACAAACTTATTAGAAGCAACCATAATATCCAGTTTTACTAAAAACAATCTCAAGCATGTTAACTTGAGTTTGATAATCTCAGCAAATAAATTTCAACAACTTTAGCAACCTTATATCCATCTGAAACAGCCCTAAACACATGAACTGCTACTTAAAATTTTACAGCGACAACATCTTTCCATTTTTTTATTCAAACTATACAAGTAATCAACATTTCAACCTATAAAATGAATGGATAGAGATGTCTTGTCTTACCGGGTTGTGCTGAGCGTAGGTTAGATTGCAACAGAAGAGTATACAGAAATCAACAATGTTATTAATTGACATCATTACAAGAAAACAGTTCTATTTCCATGGACTTGGGTGCTGAGCATCTCTATAAATAGAAGTACCTCCAGATGCGGCTGGAGAAGGGGATGACGCGATGTAACTAGTTCCTGACACAGACGCGGAAGGTAGGTTTGGTGGATTCCAACTTCTGTCCTGAGTGAGCAAAGCATGATGGAATAGCAGCAGATATGAAAGTTGCCCGAGCAGGGTTTGAAACCATGTTCTGTTGTACACTAGGAGTCCTCCTAAGAGGGGATTCTGATGAAGGGGACATCCTACGGGTTCCAAGAACAAGTTGAGAATGCTGAATATTATGATTATTAAAATCATCCGCTTCAACACCATCCAGGTCACCAAGATTTCCCTCAGAACCCAACCTGAGAGCCAAATACCTGATAACTGAACCGGTATCATTGGTCCCATCAGGTTTAGGCAGAACAGACAGGCCTCGGAGCATAACCCCTTTGCTGTTGCGAACTATTTCGTCTCTTTAAACCCTCCTCTGCATTTAAGATCTGCTAATTGATGCAGCCAAACTGCTTCAAAACTAACACCAGACTATGTTTCTTGGCATTCAAAACTTGTAATTTGTCTTCAACCTCCTTTTTCCCTTTGTCTCTATCATTTCACAGATCCACATTCCCAACAACAGGGTGGGTATGTTCGGATGATGGTTGTGGGGTGGTTTAAGATGAAGTACAACAGTGGTATTTCGGTGGTGTTGGGAGGTTGAGATGATGGCAGCGACAGTATGGAGAGAGTTCCGGTGATGAGAAGTTTTGGCGGATGTAGGGTCGAAGAAGGTTGGGTGTTGCGTTACGCGGTGAAGATGATGGTTGAGGAATGTGAAGGTGAGTTGAGGTTCAGATGAAGGGAATGGCGGAACAGAGAGGAAGACGGACGTTGGGAGTATGTAGGGTAGTCTGTCGGGGTTTGTTGGAGGTGAAACAAGGGGGTTACGGCGGAGAGTATGGAAGAAGATGGTGGATGGAGTATTGAGATAAACAGAAGGAGTATTGAATGGAGGAGATGAAAATGACTGAGAGTTAAGGGTTGTTGGTAGAGGAAACAGAAGGAGTGTGTGAGGAAACCGAAGGGGTTTTTGGAGAATGGATGCAGAGGGAGTTTTCTTTTACTGTTTCCAGATTTCTTTCCTCTGCCTCCCTTGCCTCACTACGTGGCTACCTCCCTCTGTAAACAGTGATTCATAGCATATATATATATATATATATATATATATATATATATATATATATATATATATATATATATATATATATATATATATATATATATATATATATATATACCCAAATAATTAGGTTAATGTAATTTTTCATAATACCAAAAATGCCCTTCTAATTAAATGGGCTACTAAGTCCAATAGGATAAAAATTAATCTATTTCAAATTATTTTTGTTTTGATTTTTGAAGATAAAAAATAGACACTTAAAATTGTCAAAAACGATAAAAGTTTAGACAATAAAATATCCGAAAAATTAAAATGAGCATATTAAAATAAACTACGGGTCTCATAAATTAAAGAAAAATTATCAAAATGGTCAAAATCGAAATAAAATGATAATAGAGAATACCCGGTTGCAAAACACTTACGGTAAAAAACGAGACTTTGAAATGTACCGCAAAATTAGAGAGATCACATTTTCATGATCTACGCGACACATAGATTCATAAAGCAGTGAGTTAGGGGCGAAAACTTGAAATATTTTCCCTGTTAATTTTCCGCACATTGTTGAATCGCTTTTAACGATCTGTCTATAAAACCAAAATATCGATATCATCGACATATGAATAACTTAACATGGTGCAATAAACAGGTAAGGAGATAAAAATGCATGAAGTGCAAAATATCAGGTATTTTACAACTACAAAACGATGCAAATGTTGATTTAAGTTGACTTTTGGTCAACTTAAATATGACGAATGATGCAGATGCAGATGCATATGCAGGTGAATGTGAAACCTGAGTCAGATAAATTGAAGTTAGAAGGGTAAATTTTGGGGTGTGACAGTTACCTTGAACCTGGTAATCCCATGATCAATGTTATGTATACAGCTACATGTTTGCTTATGAAATCGAATTATAAGCCAAAAATTCGAGAAAGAAGAGGGTAAATTTTGGGGTATAACATCATATCCAAGAAGATGAGTGGTGATAGCCCGATACGTACGGAGAAGGTCTCTAGTCATTGAAAGAGACTTAGTTTTGACGATGACATGAAAATGAAAAGCGATAAGTCAAATATCTCCATCTTTACCGAATGGAAAGCGATATAAGCAAGAATTTTGAAAGTCGATGACACCACCAAACTCCACATCAAAGAAAAGTTGAGGAAGATTGCGTGTTTGGAGACCACAGATTTGAAACCACCCTCCCAACCAGTAAAAACTAAAGGTGCACCAAAGAAGTTAAAATTGATATCGGGCAACAATTCTACTTCGAGGAGTCCTTCATATTTTGAACACGTTGACAAGGTTTTTCCCGATTCATCAACATCGAAATTTCAAAAAAGTGCTTTCAAAGGTGCTCGTTTTAGCAAACCACCGCCTACACCGACTCCACCAAAAGTACCTTTCAATGATCACATGCCATTTTTATGCACACGTACATTGAACGGATCGTCAATGTCCGTGGTGGCGGTAATTGTGGTTTTCGAGTTGTTTCTGGTTTTCTTTGTAGACGTGAAGAGTATTACAATATTGTGCGAGATACCCTGATCACAGAGTCGACTAAAAATAGAGAATTATACACTCATGTGCTAGGGAGTAAATAGAAGGTTGAGGAAATATATCACACACTAGTACTTGTTGAGGTTGGATTTGCACCAGAGGATAAACGGATGCAATTCTCTGAAAATGGGTCATCTCGTAGCAAGTGTGTATGAGAGGGTGTGTATTAATATGACAAGATACAGTTTTTTGGATACTTATTTTCCTCTGCGCACTGCTCCTACACCAAATCCTAGTGATTGTATCATATGTGTTGGGTGGATTTCAAATTCACGATATTTTGTTCAAGTCTATTTGAAACCGGGATGCCCTATACCACCTACATCACCATAGTGGGCGCTTCATTTCAGAGACATGGCCGGACGAATTCATGGAAAGGATGCAAAAATACAACAAGTTGAACCAAATAAAAATATAAAAAAATACAGAAAAGTCAAAAGGGGTGCCACCGATAGATTTATCCGGCGACACTTTTTTCGGCTCTTTCAAGTAGTTAGGTAGCATTTTAATGTTACTTCATTTTGTTCACGTATTATGATGTGAAAATATAATCATTTTTGTAGTTTGACCAAATGCACAATATTTGAATACATGAGATTTTTTATTCGAGTTGTTGTTTTTGTTTTATTTCTGGTTTTTCAATCCCAGGCCATTTACCAGAAGTTTACTTTCGGTTTTGGTTAAGTTAATAACCGAAATTTAACTTCCAGTTTTATCTCTGACACAAGGATAAGATTTCTATGGTCCATTTTTACATCCAACTACTATAAAAATAGCTCTCCTCTTATATTTTTCCCTACCACAACACAAAAAACCAGATATGCACATGAAATTGAACATTATATGGGTTGTTAGAGTTGTCCATTTTCACGGCGTCATACCGTCTCGCAAATTCAAGATCACTGTGTACACCCCTATTGAAGATGTGCGTGAAAGATTGCATGAACTTGTACTTTTTGGCGACGGTCGAAAGGTAGAAAAGTTTGAGTACCGCTTGCCATCGATTGACAATGAAGGGAATCTCCAGTTCATGAACCGTGAACTGAAGAACAGTGCTGATTTACGGGCTATGTGGTCTACTTATGAAAGTTTTCGAGAGAAAGTTCCAATCGAGCTAGATGCGACCTTATAAAGAATTGTCGATGATATTATGAGGATGTTGCAACGTCCACACGAATATTTATTTGTAATGTTTGATTTATGTTTAACTACTAAATGTATTTGCTAAGTTTATGTTATGAATCATATGTATGTCTATGTTAAACCAATGCAATGAAGTTTCTGAATTCTGTTATGATTAAAATCGGAATTCCAATTCTAGTACAGAACCGCAAGTAAAATTCCGATACAGAACCGCAAGTAAAATTCCGACTTTGATGTATATTTTATCAGATGGTGGTACGCACCAGAAATATGAATTCTGTTATTATTAAAATTGGAATTCCAGTTTCGGTACAGAACTGAAAGTAAAGTTCCGATTTTAATATATACTTTATCAGATGGTGGTACGCACCAAAAATATACTTTTAATTTTAAAAAAACATTTAAAAAAATTTGTATGGTGCGAAGAATATCGGATAGGTTAAGAAATTCTCATTCATTAGTGGCAGTCCAAATTTCGTCCAACTCCTCTTTAAAATAAATATTTGAATATTGTTTGCAAATGTGTATTCTTTTCTTTTACGCATTTATAGATAGTTCCACATTTATAGATAGAGAATGCCAGGAGAGACGGAAAAGAAAGCATATCTTTAGATTTGAAGAGGTTTGGCTCAGCGACCCAAATTGCGAGCAGCTGGTGTGTAAAATATGGAACAAAAATCCTGGCTTCTGCCATCAGCGGATCCAACGCATGAAAGAACTGGACGAACATTTCAAGGATTATAGAACAGGGGTTGTTGCAAAGGAGATAGCAAGAATAGAGAGAAAACTGAACTCGTCAGCAGATTGGGCAGCAGATGTAGCAGGGTTAAATAAGCACAGAAACCTGGAAAAGCAGAGGCAAAAAATGCTCCAGATGGAGGAGGTGATCTGGAGGCAAAAGAGCAGAGCTTTGTGGCTTCAGAAAGGGGATCGTAACACAAAATTTTTCCACGCCAAAACCGAAGAGCGCAGGAAAACAAATGCCATAAAAAAGCTTCGAGATGAGTAAGGAACCTGGTGGAAAGGTAGTGAAAATTGTGAAAGGATTCTCCTAAACTACTTTTCGGAACTTTTCTCTTCCTCGGAACCTTCAAACATTCAGGAAACATGCGAAGTGGTTCGAGGTAAAATCTCCCAAGATCAGATTCAGTGGTGTGAGGCAACTTTTGAAGCTGAAGAGATTAAAGAGGCATTGTTTCAAATGCATCCTTTAAAAGCCCCAGGACCAGACGGGCTGCCAGCGCTTTTTTATCAGAAATTCTGGAACGTGGTGGGATCCGATGTTACTACCATGGCTCTGGAAATTTTGAACAATGGAAAAGATCCAACAACCTTAAACAAAACTTACATAGCTTTGATTCCCAAGTGCAAGAATCCTGCAACTCCAAAAGAATTCAGACCCATCAGCCTGTGCAACGTGATTATGAAAGTCGTTACTAAGACCATCGCAAACAGGATCAAAAGGATTTTGCCAGAGATTGTGGATGAAGAGCAAAGCACCTTTGTCCAAGGTAGGCAGATAACGGATAACGCTTTGGTGGCTATGGAGTGTTTCCATTGACTTAAGAAGAAGACGAAAGGAAAGAAAGGAATGATGGCTCTCAAGTTAGATATGTCGAAGGCGTATGACCGGCTGGAATGGGATTTTGTTAGAGTAGCTCTGACGACTATGGGTTTTCCTTCAAATTTGGTGAACCTCATTTACTCTTGCATCTCCACGGTGTCGTACCAACTGCTGATAAATGGCCAACCTAGCAAAAGTTTCATCCCAGAGAGGGGCCTCCGACAGGGGGACCCTCTGTCTCCCTACCTTTTCATTCTATGTGCTGATGTTCTTTCAGGTCTATTGAAGAAGGAAGCCAGAGAAAGGAATATCCACGGTATTCGGGTGGCTCGTAAATCTCCGGAAATTTCCCATCTGTTTTTTGCTGACGACAGCCTATTATTTGCAAGAGCGAACCAGGTGGAAGGAAATCGTATTTTGGAAGTTCTTCAGAGATATCGCAGAGCTTCAGGCCAAACTGTTAATCTAGACAAATCGGAAGTCTCTTTCAGCAGGAACGTTGCGCCCGAAGTGAAAGATTCAATCTGTGTTAGCATGGGAGTCCGAGCTGTTTCGGGGCACAAGAAGTATCTGGGGCTTCCTATGTTGTTAGGCAGGTCAAAGAAAGAGATATTTTCATTGGTAGTAGAGAAGGTGTGGAAGAAGATCAAAGGATGGAAAGAGAGATTCCTGTCAAGAGCTGGGAAGGAAACTCTCATCAAGGCGATTGCTCAAGCGATCCCTTGTTATGTCATGAGTTGTTATAAACTGCCAGAGAGTGTGTGTAAGGAAATAGAGAACATGACAGCTCGATTCTGGTGGGGATCCAAAGGAGGAAAAAGAAAAATACACTGGCTGAGTTGGGAAAAGCTCGGTAAAGCAAAAGGAGACGGTGGTTTGGGTTTCAGAGGCATCAGTGAATTTAATACAAGTCTTTTGGGGAAACAATATTGGAGGCTCCTATCAAACGAGAATACGCTGGCTGCAAAAAATTTCAAGGCTAGATACTTTCCAAACTCAAGTTTCAATGACGCCTCCTTGGGTCACCAACCAAGCTTCGCCTGGAGAAGTATTATGAGTGCTAAAGATTTGGTTCTGTCCAGAAGTCGATGGAGGGTCGGAAATGGAGAAAGTATCAGAATTTGGGAGGATGGATGGTTGCCAAACAACCCGAATTTCAAAGCCTTTTCGCATAACAAAATTACTTCCAACGAAATAAAAGTTTCAGAATTGATTGATTTTGAAATGGGAAATTGGAATGTAAGCAAAGTCAGAAATCTTTTTTGTCACTCTGATGCAACCCAAATTCTCAGCATCCCTCTTTCCTTTCGTCAACCTGTGGATAAGATCATCTGGCATTTTGAAAAAAACGGCGAATACTCAGTCAGAAGCGCTTATCACTCTCAAAAAAAGATTGCTGACGCTCGGAGACCAGGCCCCTCATATTCTGTTCTGAAAAACTTGTGGAAACAGATATGGAATTTTCCGACTCAGCCGCATATTCGAAATTTCTTATGGCGTCTGGCGAAGGATATACTTCCTACAAGAGCAAACCTTCTGAAAAAAGGAATTCCAGTGTATACTTGCTGCCCATTTTGTCAATCTGGCGTTGAAACGGTACATCACCTATTTATGCAGTGTCATTTTGCAAAAGCTACCTAGTTTTCCTCTCCTCTCGACTATCGGGTACCTGTCGACACTGCCATCTTAGACTGGCTGAAGGTCATTATCAAGGACGCTGGAAGCATGCACAGCCAGGCTATTTGTTCTGCAATGTGGAGAATCTGGAAAGCTAGGAATGATCTGTGTTTTAACTCTAAACGGGTAGACCCAGCCTTGATCGCGGCAGCCGCCTGGGAGTCAGTTCTGGAGTTTCAGCAGACCAGTTTTGTCACAGCAGTTCCGGAGATTCAGAACACGGTTCAAACTGCTGCTAGCAAGGATCATGTCGCTACTGTTTTACAGGTGGATGCAGGGTCCGGTGATGAATGTATCAGCTTCGGTTGCGTGATCAAAAACCATAAAAACGTTATAATGATGGTTGCGTCGAAAAAAGAGACAGTGGTCACTAGCCCGTTGGTAGCAGAAATTCTGGCAATCCGGTGGAGCCTTCAACTTGCAAATAGGGATGTCAATGGGGCGGGGCGGGGCCGGGGGGACACTTCCCCATCTTTTTCCCCGCCATCAAATTCATTCCCCGTCCCCGATCTCCGTCACGGGGGAATTTCTATCCCCATCCCCGTTCCCCGCGGATCCCCGTTCCCCGCGGGGATCCCCATAGATCCTACATTTATTCATTAATATTTTATTTTTTTAAAATGTTTATATTTTCTATAAAAATAAAAAGCACAAAGAATTCACATATTTATTATGTTATTAAAAAATACTAGTATTTGACATTTATTATTTTTTTATTAAAAATACTAATGGAACACAAAATAATAATATTTTTTTTATAAATTTCTATAAAATGCTATAAAATTCAACAAAATGAACTATAATACTTTTTAAAGTAACAATATGCCTAAACAACTAAAAAAATCCAACAACATAATTATGCTTAAAAAACTATACTTCATCAAAACTAATAAGGGATAATTATAAAATTTAGCATCATGAGTATGCTTGAAAAGCTAAAAAATACTTCATAATAAGTCAACTAAAAGCAAAAGTCTATTTTTTCCTATAAATAATTACATGAACAAATTTATGAAAATCAAACCTTATTGATGAAATTGTAAGAGCTGTGAATAATGGAAGCACACCAAATAGAGAAGATGGAATTGGAAGAGGAAGATGAATGGAGAAGAAAAAAAGGAGTCTAACGTGTGAGACTCTAAATGTCTGGCAGAAGAAAATGAAACGCTTCAACTTTTTTAGGGTCTAATATTTACATTTCTCTCTCTTAATAAATACATGAATATTTATTTATTTATTTTTATAAATAAACATAAAGGAAATGACTAAAAAACCTAATCTAAAATATATATATTAAATTAACTATATTAAAATAATAGGCGGGGCGGGGTCCCCGCGGGGCGGGGGGTGTATTCCCCGTCCCCGTCCCCGAAATGCTCTCGGGAGAATTTTTCTCCCCATCCCCGCCCCCACGGGGGAAAATTCCCCATCTTTGGGAAATTCCCCATCTTTGGGGCCCCGAACGGGGCGTTCCCCGCGGGGATCCCCATTAACAGGTCCAAACTGACATCCCTACTTGCAAACCATCTGCATATTAACAATATCCTGGTGCAGACAGATTCCTCTATTGCTGTGGATTCCATTCATGGCGTTGAAGTCTTAGCAGAAATTGAACACCTCGCTTTAGATTGCTATAATCTCTTAGATAGTTTTAAGCAAGCTTCTGTAATGTATTTGGGTAGAAATGAGACTTTAGATGCTCATAAAATGGCTGGCATAGGGAAAAAGTGGGTAATAGGTGCTGGTTCGGGAATGTTTCAATCGAAAAATTGTATCACAACCTTGTTATTTCTTCTGCTTCTTAATGAAATTGCATCAGTTAAGTCAAAAAAAAAAAATAGATAGAGAAATCACTATGCAAGATTTTTTTAATTTGTAAGGAATATTATAAGTTCAACCCTTTTTAATGAGTTTGGGTATAATCCCCACTTTTTTTTATAACTACTTTTTCTTTGTGCTATATTACTTCATTAAAAAAATTGCTTTTTTTTATAACTACTTTTTCTTTTTGCTATATTACTTCATTAAAAAAATTAGGAATATAAACTTATGAATTTGTTGTAGTTTATGTTGATAAACTTGTAACATAGCCAATACTTTGATATAATTTTTGAAATATTATAATGGTTGTTACAATAAAAAGAGTTTGTCATTTATACTACCAAGAGAGTATACATGTTTCTGAAAATTTGATTACAACCACATGGTTTTCAATTTCAAAAACTTAAAATCCCTAAAATTTCAGAAAATGGGAGAATTCAAAGTTCAAACTTTGACTATACAAAATATTAAAACCTAAGTTACTCTATAAAATAAATAAAAAAAACTAGTTTTTTTTTTCTTTTTATTTTTTTAGTTATTTGATTTGATTTTATTAGCTGAGTTGTTTATGAGCTGTAACTAACTGAAAAACTAGGCATACAATTTGGTGTGACGCGGCAGCACGAAGAAACATGCAGGGCACCTGATCAAGCCGTTAGAATTGCAAGACGAACAGCTTCTAAAGCCACTTTTCTCCGTAAACACTTTATGACTTCCGTTACACTCATCACACATAACGAATCTGAACCCTCCACAGCAATCACAACCAATCTGATTACTCTTCGGTAACCGTTCGATCAAACGGTTAAGTTTACCGTTTTCGAGCATTTCTTTAACCTCATCAACGCCGCCGATGTAAACGCCGCCGATGAAAACCCTAGGGAGAGTCACATTTTTCCGACCTAGAGTCTCGTGGAGCTCGTCGCGGAACCGATCATCGAGGGAAACGTCGCGCTCGTCGATCGCGGCGCGGAAGCATCGGAGAATCGATCTGACGGCGCGGCAGTCGTCGAATGTGCGGCGGACGATGCGGAGGCTTGTGTAGTAGACGACTATACGCTGATCGAGGCATGGAGGTGGAGATGGATTGAGTTTGGGAGACGGTGGAGGAGCGGTGTGAGAGGCGGCCATGGCGCGGAGGACGGAGGTGGAGATTCGGATTCGACGGAATAACGAAGGAGATTTCGGACTGTTTGGGTCTAGATCGGGATTGTCTTTGAGAATGGTGTGAATGTCTTTGAAAGACACGGCGCGAGATAGAGAATGTGAACGTGACAGTGGCGGCGGATCGCGGCGGTGACGCCGTGAAGTTATCCATTCTGGCCACATTAAGAAAAGGAAGGGAATTGGGTGGGAAATATTGGAGTGAAAAATGAAGAGAGGATAGAATTGAGAGAGAAAAGGGGGAGAATATATATAAATAGAAAAATGTTATTGAGTCTTAATCCAAGATTCGGTTCCCAATGATAACTTACCTACTATACCATGTGCGTTGTTGTTTCTTTTTTTAACTGGAAAATAATTTCCAGGAAAGGAATTTTAATCTTCATTTCTTTCAACATTGAAAGCAATACCAGTGTGCTTTTTGGTAACAACAGAGAATACCAGTGTGCTCAATATGTATCTGGTTTTACTAATTTCATTTATTTCTTTATAAAAAATATATTATTTTATGTATTATTAGTTCATTTATTATTTCAGTATCCAAAAAATATTACTAGAATTTGAAGAATTATATAACTAATTTCTTCCCCAAAAAAATTATATAACTAATAAATTATAACAATGAATATTTTTTGACTTTAATTGTAATTATTTTTTTAATCTTTAGTTATAAAAAACATTTTTTAAATATATTAATAATTAATGTATCTTGATCATTTGATATATTTAAAAAACATAGTTTTATTTTATAATAAAAATTAGGTAGCATTATTTTTATGGGATTGATATTTCTGTATAACTATCAATCGAATTAAATTGAATTCATATTTAATTGCCATAAATATGATAAAACAAATTACTATAAAATAGGTTTTAAATATTTATGGGTATAATGTTTGAGAATGTTATTTATATTTTTTATTTTCACAAAAAGAAAGAATCTTCTAGCATTTTTTTAATAGAAATAAAATAAATGTATTGGATATATAAGTTGACGATTAATGTTTTATTTAATAATTAAATTTTATTTAATTAATGAAAAATGTTTTAAAATTTATTAATTATTCTTGAGAACAAATAATAATTAGGATATATATATATATATATATATATATATATATATATATATATATATATATATATATATATATATATATATATATATATATATATATATATATATATATATATATATATATATATATGAGATCAATTACTCCAAGAGTAATTATTTTAATGTACTCTATGATCTTAGCATTTAAATTAGATTTAATTTAATGGTTAAAATTTTAATTAACATTAATCATTTGATAATTTAAAAGTAAAGATTGTGGAGTAAGTTAAAAAGTTACTCTTGGAGAAAGTTGATCAATATATATATATATATATATATATATATATATATATATATATATATATATATATATATATATATATATATATATAAATAATATCATAATCATAAAGTTTAAATTAATTTGTGTTCCTACCAAGAACATTATTTAAATGATCTCTCATGTGAGACCATAAATGTATTGAATTTATGGAGCTTTTTAAGAGAAGGATGAAGGATCACAATCGTTGGCGATTTCAAGGGTTTTACGTATATTTGTCTCTCTCAATGTTATTCTTTAGTCCATCTCTTTATAGGTTAGTCATGCTTAATGGATATTACAAATTTAACGGATTCATCTTAATTAGTTGTAACCGTCAAACTAATAAGTAATTTTGTAACGGATTCTGCCACTGGTATTTTATAATTGATTCGACCATTCGATTGCTCATAACGACTTTGTTTTAGACAACCTTTTGGAAATCCAGCAAATTGAGTCAAGAATTTATCGTCCGACCTTATAAAAATTAAAAGATGAAGTGTTTATTAATTTATCTCGGATAACGCGAACTTACCATAATCAAATAAACTCCCCATGAACTCATGGCTTCCATGAGGGACTCATTCCTGCAAAATTCAAAATGGTATTTGGGAGATTTTACATTTCTAATGAAGTCGAAAGCAGACCCATTGGTGGATTCGCGATATATAAGATTCTAAGAGCCTTAATTGGACTTTGACCTGGGGGCGTCGTAGAACCCGATTGGTTCTCGACATAGAGAGGTCGGAGAGCCCTAATGGGATCTGGACCCGGGGTATCGCAGAACCCGGTTTGTTTTAGTGATAGAAAGTTTGGAGAACCCTAGTGGAATCTCGACTGGTGTGTTGTAGAAACTAGTTGGTTCTAAACATAACGACGTCGGAGAGCCCCAGTGGGATCTCGACCCGAGGGTGTCGTAGAACTTGGTTTGTTCTAGAATGGAGAAGTCAGATAGTCTGATCCTAGTGGGATCTCAACTCGGGGGTGTCGTAGAACCTGGTTGTTTCTAGACATAGAGAAGTTGCAGAGCCTAAGTGGGATCTCGACCTGGGGTATCGTAGAACTAGTTTGATTCTAGACATAGAGAAGTCGGAGAGTCCTAGTGGGGTCTCAACCTATTTGCGTCATAGAACGAGGTATGTTCTAAACATAGAGAAGTCAAATATCACTAGTAAGATCTCGTCCCGGGGATGTCGTATAACCTAGTTGGTTCTAGATATAGAAACGTCTGAGAGCCCTTGTAAAATCTCGACTTGGGGGTGTCGTAGAACTTGGTGATGTGGCAGAAAAAATTCTATAAAGTCGTCGCCTTTATTTATTTATCCTAAGAACGGGAAAGATAAAAAAATTAAACATATGGATAAAACGGTCGTCACAACCAAATTAAAATTTTGAAAATCAATTAACCGGAAGAAAGGTGTTAAAAACAACAAGAAATACAAGTGTAACAACAGAGAATACCAATGTGCTCAATATGTATGTGGTTTTACTAATTTCATTTATTTCTTTATCCAAAAAATATAATTTTATATATTATTAGTTCTTTTATTTCTTTATCTAAAATATATTATTAGTATTTGAAAAATTATAAAAACTAATTGATTAAAACAATGATTTTTTTTACTTTAACTGTAACTATTTTTTTGAAAAATTAAATATATTAAAGAATTATATATTTAATTCTTATAAAGTTAAAATGCATAATTATTTAATACATTAAAAAATCAATTTGATCTTATAATAAGAACAAGGGAGTATTTTTTTGTATGTGATTGATAAATGAGCTAAGATATTTTAATTTTTTTAATAAAAATTGAATTCATATTTTTTTTCTCGATCAACTAGTCTTAATTATTGAAATTTTACATTTTTTAAGTGAAGAATTGAGTTGTTGCATATTTTAACTCATATCTCTGCAATTGATGTCTCGATACACAATAAATTGAGTTGGCTTAATATGAAAAATTAAATTTATATTTAACTGCAAGAAACATTGTAAAAAAAATTATTTTAAATATTTATGGGTATATTGTTTGAGAATGTTATTTATATTTTTTATTTTCACAAAAAGAAAGAACGTTCTAGGATTTTTTAATAAAAATAAAATAAATGTATTGGATAATACAAGTTGACAATTAATGTTTTATTTAATAATTATTTTTTATTTAAACGAAAATGTTTAAATGTAAATAAAATTAATATTTTTATTAATCATCCATGAAAACAAATCGATGTGTAATTAATAAATAACTTTTTTCATAAGATATAAATTAGCTTATAAGTGGATATTGATAGTTCGTAAATTTATTAGGGATATACAAATTATATATGTTAATGTATTCATAAATAATTTTTTTCTTTTATGTTTCTTAATTAAAAAAATAAATTGTAAAATTATGTTTAAATATATTATGAAACATTTATCATACACTTACATAAAATTAGATAGGAGAGAGCACATATTAAAAATATAATAGAATCTAAATAGCAATTGTTTATGTATAGAGTATTTTGCTATGCAAAATATTAAACTTTTTTTAGAGAATATAAAATGATGATGACTTCTATGGTGCAGTCTGCAAATTGACTTCTTTTAAAAATTCATTTTAATTGGTCAAATAAGAAAAGACTTCAAAATCCTAAAATATCACATTATTATCATATAGGCGTTCAACCAGTCTTTTTTTTTTTTTAAACTGTTATTTATTACAAATTAATCCTTCATCAATTTAATAAAAATTTATCAATTAAAAAATTATTTAACTAAAACCGATCGATTTAGTGACTAGAATTTGTATTTTAAATTGAAGTTGATAAATTCTTTTTACCCAGAAACAATTGATTTCAGGATTATAATATATATTTTTAGTTGAAACATTATTTCAAATTCATACCCGAAACAATTGATACAATGATTAGTTTTGTATATAAATTTGAATTTGATTTTACTTCTTACGCATGATTTAAGAAATTGGAGATTAGTGCTTGTATTTTATCCAATTCTTACCAATATTTATGGAATTGGGGATTAGGGTTTTAATATAGGGTTTCAATTGAATTGTTAGTGTTTATGTTGCATTAACAAGAATATATATTGTGATATTATTCAAATTTAAGTTGTGTGTTATATTATGTTGATGATTTATTCCTCAAATATTCGACAGTTAAGTAATGGGTGCAAACAATTTACTCTTAAAGAGTTTGAAGTCGAAACCGAAGAAGGGTTGCATAAGTAAACCAACCATAGTTAATGTGCGGTATAAACAAGCACAAGTGTGGTCTCTATGTGGGATGCAAGGACATAGCATGATAAATAGATGCTTATAAATTTAAGATAATATCTTGTACATTAAATGTTAGAACTATATTGTATGGTCAAGATCTGTATCTGAGTTAAAATAATGTCAATTTTTTAGACCCAACTGAAGTTTGTTCTTTATGAATATAATTTATCCAATATAATGATAAACATGTAAATTTTTGTCATCAAAAAGTACTGAATTTGTTGCAATATGAAGTTTAAACTGAGTCTAATATATTCAATATTTTTGTATCATAGCAAAATGATAATTTTTTTGTTACAACGACGATCATTTAGTATTGGAGTTCAATATCAATTTCAAAAATAATACTAAATTATCACATTAAGCGTTTTATTTGAAATTGATATTACTTAAGTTTTGTTGCATCTTGAAACAGCGTAGATGAGTATGCACCATGTTGATTAGAGATCAAGTCAACTTGTGAAGAAGGAAATGTGGATATAAGAGAGCTCAAGTCGGATGTTAGCTCAATTCAATTTTACATATCCCGATCACAGAGGTATATTAAATCTAGACGTAACATGTCATTATTTTAGTGTTATTTGAAGAAAAACGGTTATGTGTATTTGGTGTGTAATTATCATATAGTAATTGGTAGAGAATTTTATCAAAAAGGTCAAAACACATAATAAACAATATGATTATATAAATACAACCCAATTATTAAAAAAAATGGAAAATCGAAAAATTTGATAATCATAAGATAACATAATATAATCACACTTGATGATTCATGGAGTCCAAACAGTGTACACGCGTACCAGTACCGGTACTTTGCCTTAAACCAAATTATAAATAAAATAAATCATACATTACACAAAGAAAACAAAATTATACATAAACTTGATCATACAATTTGATTCATACTAGGTATTTTCCATAAAACTTGATCATACAATTTGATTCATAGTAGATCATACCATTTGATTCATAGTAGATATTTTCCATAGAACTTGATCATACCATTTAATTCATAGTAGATCATACTATTTGATTCATAATAGATCATTTCCATAGAACTTGATCATATCATTTGATTCATAATAGATCATTTCTATATAACTTGATTATACAATTTGATTCATAGTATATCCTTTTCATAGAACTTGATCATACCATTTGATTTATAGCAGATCATACAATTTGATTCATAGTAGATCTTTTCCATAGAACTTGATCATACGATTTAATTCATAGTATATATTTTTCATAGAACTTGATCATACCATTTGATTCATAGTAGATCCTTTGCATAGAACGTGATCATACCATTTGATTCATAGTAGATCCTATACGCAAAAATGAAAAAATATATAATTTTATATTATTATAGAACTTGATCATACAATTTGATTCATAGTAGATATTGTTATAGAAAGCTAATTTTCTAATCCCAAACTCTTTATATAAGTGTGGTTTCATTACTATCTAGGTCACACTCCTTTTACTTCCATTTAACTCTTCTCATATAATAAAATATGAGCAAATCATTTGTGAATTCTAAGAGGGACTTCTTCAAGGAAGTAAGCAAGGCCATTGAAGGTGCAAGAACACAAACTGATAGGATCAATTCCTCTGAAGGTGCAAGAATACAAGCTGGGACATCTGCAAAAGCATCTGTGGTAGAAAGGACTTTAGTATAAAAGATGAAGAATCTCAAGAAAAAGAAGGATCAAAATGTTGCAAGTGGATCAATATTGAAACACTTTTAAAGGGACAATATTTTCTTTATCTTATCCACAAGTATTGGATGATACTACTGTCGTTCCATCATCGAAATTGTTTTAAGCAAGGGTTCACAAAATATTTTGGTATCCGAAAGTTTTGATTGCATGAAAATTAGTTAACAACGGTAAAAAGTTTTGGTTTTAATGGATTAAAAAGCATTTCAAGATTAGGGTTCATTAATCTATTTCATATGTATCCTAAATGATTTAGCATATGAACTTGTCGATGATCAACATAATCATGTATTCTCACAAATCTTTGTGTAGAGTTTGTTCATTGATAGATGATAATCTTAGGTCAAGGTTTGAAAAAAATCTTTCAATAGAGATTCAAATCAAAGAGACAACAATAAAAGCAAAGATTAACATCTATATTAATCATAAATGTGTTCACATACAAAGGATAAAAACGAATACATACTACATAAATTAAATACCTCTAATCTTGACACAAGAGAAGATTTAGCTACCCATAAACATGGTAGTTTGATCAACAAGGAATGAACAAATCTTTAGGATCATCAAACTTGAAAGATGAAAGATTTAAGCTTTAAAGCTTTGGATTTTAGTTACAAATGAAAAAGATGACGTTTTTTTTCTCTCAAGTGAGTTTTTAGGTTATAAAAGTATCAAAAGATGGATTATGATCCAAAAATATCTATAAAGTAGCTAAATACACATGTTCTTCCCATAGACCATCGTCAGGCACCAAAAAGTATCGTCTAGCGAAAGCCATTAAACCTCCCACGTGACAGCGCGTGGCAACCAAACTTCAGGAAAATATCTAGCATCCCTCGACGCTCCGAATGTTTCGTCGGGAGACCCATGTGCCACTTCACTGCTTTCATACCACCTGGCTAGACCATTCAAAATTTAAGTCAGTAGCTTCTGGAAAAATTTCAATTTGTCTCGCCTCTTCATCGTCGGGCGAGACTTTGCTTCATCGCGTTCTCACTACCCAGGCGACGCAAGCTAAACACAAAATTCCAAATTCTTCCTTTCTTCTTCTTGAACCTCTTCCTAAGCTGTATGATTTGGTCCTAAAATTCATCAAAACTAACAAAACATATTACAAATATCATATGTATATACATTGATGCAAGAATCAATAAAACATAAGAAACTTCATTATCAAAAGCATAGAAAAGAGCTTAAAAGTGCCCACAAAATGGAATGGAAAATAAGCTATAATTGACACTTATCAAAATCTCCCCAACTTGCATCTTTGTTTGTCCCTAATCAAAGGTAAATTTCCAAAGACAACAAGAAAAGACTCAAAAGCACAATATCAACAAGAAAAAAATGGATGGTTCAAACTCGAGGATTGCACATACAAGTCAAACTTAATCACTTTACAAAAATCAAAACATGATAATGACTTAAGCTCTAAACACAAACATCAAATAATGAAAACTCTAGTAACAACATGCTCATATTTAAATCACTTACCTTCTCACATCATTCAAAACAAGAAGAACTATGTACAACTATTTACAAATCCAACTGGTTGTACAACATAAACTTCTTCGTCTAAGAGGCCATTTAAGAATTCACATTTCACATCCTTCCGACACATGTGCCAATTTTTCACGTTTGTCAGACCAACAACTAACCTAATGGTTTCGATCCTAGCAACAGGTTCAAGGACTTCCTCGAAGTCGATTCATTCTTTCTAAATAAATCCTTTCTCCACAAGTTTATACTTGTGTCGAGTTACTTCCCTTTTGGAATTCAAGTTCACCTTGTATACCCACTTGACATAAATTGACTTCTTTCCTTGAGGCAATTCGACAAGTGATTAAATGTTGTTGACTTCAATGGACTTCATTTCCTCATTTATTGCTTTCATCCACTTTTAATCCTTCAATTGCATTGACCGGTTCAACATCCGCATAGAAAGCATAATATACCGGTTCACCTTCATTATCAACCGTATCATCTAATGTAATCACACATTTTTGCAACCTTGTAGGCGTGGATCTCATTCTTTCAGGCCTGCTTGGGTCTACTTCACCTTTCACTTATTCTTGTTGAAATTTTTCTCTTTTGACTTTAGTGCCTGGTTTTTCACAAAAGATTCTCACTGAATCATTGTTTACATTTTCTGTCCAATCACATTTCTTAAGTTCATCTATGATTATGTCTCTACTGATCACTACTTACTCGTTCATTGGGTCAAATAACTTGTATCCTCTAGTCAAATGATATACTAGTAGAATTATTTGGCTCGACTTATCATCAATTTTTCTTCTCAACTAATATGGCACATGTTTATGTGCTACAAATCCAAACTCTTTTAGATGACTCAAGCTAGGATTGACACCAGACCAACATTCTTCTAGCGTGATTCCTTCCAACTTCTTTATCGAACATCTGTTTAAAATAAATGTTACACTTGACATAACTTCACTCAATACTCTTTAGATAAATGCTTGTTTTTCAACATACTTCTCACCATATTCATGATGGTTTGATTCTTCCTTTCACCAGTTCAATTTTGTTATGGAGTGTAAGGTGACACCACCGCATGCATAATCTCTTATTTCTCACATAACATGTCAAAGTCTTTTGACACATATTCGCCACCACCGTCAGTCCTCAGAATCTTGAGTTTTGGACCACTTTGTCTTTTGACCATAGACTTAAACTTGGCAAATACCTCGATCACTTCACTTTTCTTCTTGATCAGGTAAGTTCAATGTTTTTGACTAAAATCATCTATGAATGTAAAAAAGTAATTGTTACCTCCAATAGAATCCACATGGATAAGACTGCATACATCAGAGTATATGATTTTGAGAATTGCCTTCGACTTGTTTCATGCATCCTTGGTGAAGTTGTTCTTGTGTTGCTTTTTCTGCACACATTCCTCACACACCTCGTTTGGAATTTCGATTTCAAGAAACCCTGAAACCATAATTCTTCTTTTCAAATCTCTTATGTCTTTGAAGTTGAGATCGCCTAATCGATGGTGACATATCCATTCATCCTTTCTAGTTGCGGTCTCAAGGCACTTGTGCTCCATCACATTAAGTTAAATCTTGTAGGTTCTAATCAGAGACATCGAAGCCTTCAAGATTAACCTTTCTCTTGGGTCGAGAACTCTCATCAACTTGTCTTTGATCAACACCTTGTAGTTCTTTTCGACAAATTTCCCTAAGCTTATCATATTACTTTTCATGCTTGGTATATACAATACATTGGAAAACATTAAACTTTTGTCATATTTCCTCATAATCAAAATATCACAAATACCTTCACCTGCTAGAGTATTGTCATTTAAAAATTTCACTATATTCTTCATTGAGGGCTTTATATGGACAAGCCAGTCTTTCCTTCCAGGCATGTGTGATGAGCATCCTGAGTTCAAGTACCGTTGGTCCTTTAATCTCTCTTCATCTCTTGTTGCGACCATCAACATCAACCTTTCTTATTCTTCATGTTTTGAAAACTTTGCACCATTTTTTTATTCTTTGTTTTTCTGGACAATCACTAGAATAATGAACATTGAATGTGACTTTTGTCAGGATTTCGACCACCACCTCTTTGGTAACTTTGGTATAGTGATCTTCTTTCGTTCGACACATTTCCATCTTTCTAGTTTAGACCAGTCGAATTGTTGTAGCCTCCTCTAACTTTGTTGTCGAACCATTTTCCTTTTCCTTTATTTTCTCTTACTGATTGAGCCTACAAATTCACACCACTCTTCGACTTGCCTACAGCTCTTTCATCCATTCTTTGTTCATGATATTCCAGTGTTCGTTGAAGCTTTTCCTTTATCAATGTTGAAAAATATTTCGACTCTTCTATGGAAACCACCATGTGGTCGAAATTTGGATCCAAAGATCTCAAGATATTTGTGACAACTGATCTCGATGTCAACGCTTCTCCACATACCTTGGTTTGATTCACAGGTTTCATAACCCTAGTGAAGAAATCAGTTATGCTTTCAGTTTCTTTTATCTGAAGCAATTCATACGTTCTTTGTGAGTTTGTAACCGCACATCTTTCACCTATTCAACGCCTCCAAACGATTTATCCAAAATTTCCCATGCTTCTTTTGTTGATTCAACATCATCCAACTTCTCAAAATTGTCTAAATCAACACATTGATGAATTGGTGTGTGTGTGTGTGTGTGTGGTCTAGTGGTGAAGACTTAGGTCTTGAGAGTGTGTTCTTCTCAAGGTATCATATTCGAATCCCGCTAGCTATAATTTAGCTTCTTAAAAAAAAAGACACGATGAATTATAAAGATCTCTATAATCTTTCTTTTTCAATTCTTTGTGTGCACCTTTTTCTTCATCTGTTGCTTTTTCTGCAAGTGATGATACACCTTCCTTTACAAGATTCCAAAGATCTTCTTGATAACATAAAAGCACATTCATCTGCTTGTACCAATTCTCATAATTCTGACTCTTCTGAAGTAGAAGACTCATCGAAAAATGCATGTTTGGATGATTCACTGCTATCACTATTGCTCGCCTCAAATCACTCAGCCAGAGCTCTAGATACCAGATGTTGGGAATTACACCAAATCTATGGAGAATTCCAAATCAATCGTGATTAACATGATTCAATCAACTCGGTCGAAATCCATTGTTCTTCACTCTTCACTTGAGTGAACCAACCGACCTGGTAGCAAGATGATTATGCGCAGTAATTTAACAATGGAGAAGAAAAGAAAAGATTATTGAAGAAGAAGAAGAAGTTAGGGTTTAAACAAAAGAAGAAGAGTTTGTGAATTCTGCTGAGTAAACTTTCTACTCTTTATTATGCAAAGTGCAACATTATTCACTGTACTACAAAATAGGGGTCATTCTTTTTGTTTATAAATTTAGATTAGCTTTCTCTCTAAACCAAAGTCCAAAATACAAATGTCTAAAATACTAATTTTGATCTAAGTCGAAAACTTGTGTCAAATAACCTGTTTCGACACTCACGGTGAATGAAGACAGGGCACCCTACTGAAAACCAACTGATCAGTCCTAAATTAGGATGAAGTTAGTAGTGTGGTGAAAGTCTATAATCATACTTGGGTCACACTCATAATATCAATATCCAGGCCATATTAGTACTGTGATTTGTTTGCCCCTCTATTACCAGGTTGTAATAATACACTACTTTTATGCAGGAGTGGTCTCTTTAGCACTCTAGTTGTACCTTTTGGAGCATGACCTTATGACCTTAGAGAATGTTTACAACCTAATTGTCGAATCAACAAAAATGAATTTTACATCATATTGTTCTGCAACCCCATCAAGTAGAGGAAACAAATCACAGATCTTGGTAAAATGTAAATTTGCCTCAAAATATTAAACATCCAAGCCAATTATGCCCTTAATACTTACAGAAATTTCGCTTGCCATAAGTATAAAACAATATTCCAAATTGTTTTGTCAAAATAATACAATAATTAAAAATGTCTATAATAATAACAAATAAAATAATACACTTTATCACTCCTCCAAGCAGCAACACAAACCTTTAATAAATTTAGTGATCATATATTCATGAAATGAGCAAAGGTAGTATACTATGGCCACTACACTCAACCAATCAAGCTTTTTAATCATTGAAAATTCTTTTAAGTTGCAGCTACATTATTATTTAATGTATAAAATTAAAAACCCATGCAACCTGCATTTGTATTTTCAATGTCCTTTTCCTTAACCTTTATAATAAAAATATATTCACTGGTAGGTTGATTAATCAACCCATCTCCCTTCAAACTTCAAGTGATTTTATCCTATTACAGCAGACATTCTATTCCGGTTTTAAACACTTATACTACAATCATAAAACCCTGTAAACTATAAGACTGTGGATGAAAATACCAAAATTCATATTCTTTGTTCTCATAGGTTTTTCCATGAACATCAGAACATCAAGAATTTACAACAAAAAACATAACACATTTATATCCATTCATCCATGTTTACAACAAACACTTACCATTGTAAATCATAAACAATAAAAACTTCACATAACCATTGATAGTCATTTAATACTAAACCGACACTTGAACCCGGATCAACA
The DNA here is from genome assembly GCA_021764765.1 of Vicia sativa. Taxonomy (NCBI): domain Eukaryota; kingdom Viridiplantae; phylum Streptophyta; class Magnoliopsida; order Fabales; family Fabaceae; genus Vicia; species Vicia sativa. Next base: position 159,672,111 of record CM038795.1, on the reverse strand, counting down.
TCAGTCAAAACAAACTAAACCAAACAATAGATACCCTGGACTTAACTGCTCTAACCCTTAAACTACCAAAAGTTACACTGACGACATTGTTTTAAACTGTTAGTCAGATTTACATAAGAACAAAACACTCAAAAAACCACACTGAAATTCAAAAACATCCAATGATACATTCTGCTAACAACTTCACCAATTTATTGATTCAGATGCGTCATAGTGATTTGTCTGATGGGAGGATACCTCAAACTAAAACCCAATACATCCCCCTTTCTAAGCCTCATGTCTTTAGCTACTTCATACCAACCTTCACATAATTTTTTTCCACACCATTCTGATTTGATTTTGTGTGGAGCTTACACATACTAGAATCCCCTGTTCCAGAATCCACAAATTCAATATCCTGTACTCCTAATAACCCATATTTGCCTATGACCCACTATGGAATTTCCTGCATATTTAAATAACAACGATCAACAAATAAAACAAACAAACTTGCTATATAAACCAAATCCAACCCACATGTTTAACACGGTATTAATAACACACTTACAAGTACATTTATGCGTAAATTTTTCGGATTATCGACTACCAACGTCCACAGGAACCATGTTGGGTTAAGATCAACTGGCCCGCCTTCTTCATGGTACACATCGACTCCTTCATCATTGTTGTCGATAGAACAATGACATAAATATGAACACCCAACGAATAAAAAATATATAACATCTTTAAAACCATAAAACATAAACAGCTACATCAAACTCTGGGAACATCACATATCGCAATAGCAAACGAAATCATACCAACAACCGCACATATCTATTTTCCATACCATACATTTATAGCATAAACAATTATAAAATGCAAAATTTCAAACTAACCTTGAACTATCGGAATATGACGACATCACTGTGTCAGACCCATTTCCAATTGTACCAACAATCGCATGCATGTTGTCGACACCTCTGATGTTATCATCCGCTACACAATCCTTCACAATAGTTTCCAGATTCTCCTTCACAACACCATTCATCTCATCCACCTCATTAAATCTGCATCAAAGAATGCTAAATCCTGAATACATAGAAAATCAACTTAACAATGAAACTCAGGAAATAGATCGTTTACCTTCCTACTACAGTTGAACTACTCATCTTCTGCAATGGAACGATCGGAGATATTGTGAACTCAGTTCCGATGAAGATATTACTTGGAAAAAACCTTTCTAAATCCACAAAACCTTGAAAACTTGTGTTTACCACATAACATGTATATTTGTATTTAATAATTTAAATATAATAAAAAAACACTGCTAAACAGTTGCCACCATTAGATCTGTTTCTTTTCCAATACGTTTTTAACTCCACATCTTCTATGCAATGATGACTTTATGGCTCTTAGTACACAAACTAACACCACTATGAAACTTTATGTTATACTGCAAATTTAATAGTTTATTATTATATATGACTCAACAATATATTATTATTATTATTATTATATATTAATTTCTCATCTATTCTCAATATAACAAAAAGTAATATCCAATATTTATTATCATTAATGTCTACAAGTTTTATCCCTTTATCTCTCATATTCAGCTAAGCCCAAATAAAACTAATAAAACCATTCAATTAAAATTATCAAACTCTAAAAGATTCATATAAAGATTCAGTATCATATTTGTTCCATATTCTAACATACAACCAAATCAAACAAACTACCAAAACAAACAAATTACTTGAAAGGGTGACATAACCACAACATTAACTTAAAACCCATATGTCGTAAACAATACAACTAAATATGAATGCTTCATCATTTCTCACCATCAGAGCAACAGTTTGAACTGCAGAATCTACACTATTTGATGAATGTTCAGTGTATATTATATTAATTAAATATTGACGTATTTTTTTAATTCTTACTAAATTTATCTACATTATCGATCTTTCTTAATAATATTATATTTTGCATAACATCAATATTGAACAAAATGCTCAAACACCAACAGGTACCCGTGCGGACGCACGGGTATCACACTAGTTAGTATTGTGATTTGTTTGCCCCTCCATTACCAGGTTGTAATAATACGCAGCTTTTATGCAGGAATGGTCTCTTTAGCACTCTAGTTGTTCCTTTTGGAGCATGACCTTATGACCTTAGAGCATGTTTACAACCTAATTGTCTAATCAACAAAAATGTCTTTTACATCATATTGTTCTGCAAGCCCATCAAGCAGAGGAAACAAATCACAGTTCTTGGTAAAATGTAAATCTGCCTCAAAATATTAAACATCCAAGCCAATTATGCCCATAATACTTACAGAAATTTCACTTGCCATAAGTATAAAACAATATTCCAAACTGTTTTGTAAAATAATATAATAATTCATAATGTCTATAATGATAACAAATAAAATACTATAAAATTTTAAATCTTAGTGATTGCTATATGGGTAATCCAGCCGTGTGATGTACTATGTGGTATTAATGATTGCTTATAGAGGAGTCACTGTTGTTTCCTAATTTAAACATGATCATCCACCTGCTATTAAAGATAACAATTCATTAGTAATGCTCTGCAGGTTCAATAATTCAATGAAGAGAATAGAAATTGTAAGAAACTTATGATTTGGGAGGAAACCAAACCTTCATCAAATTTGTGATCCTTTAGAGATAAGAATCGGTCCATAAGCCTCCTTTTGCTCAACTCTAAGGACATCCCGGGTAGCAAGAACTATGCAAGACAAAATTAAAACATTTATTGAAGCATGGTGATGATGTTCAGATAATTTTATTAATCACTAGTGGAATATTACTAATGTAACTTGTAAGTATACCACAGGTGTGATAGAAAAGCTGTGCGGCTGCCTTTTTGGTCATTCCAGCAGCTAGGACATCTAGGGATTCAGAGTCAGTACCAGTGCTAAAATGTGCTTTCAGGTGACTGTAACATTCAAAATCAATGTAAACAAAAAGCTTTATTATTACCAAAAGTGTTCTTTATAATGCAGGTGAATAAATTATTCATACGCGTGGACAGATTCGGTTATCTTGTCATTAGGAAGATTGGTGTTTCCTTGAGTTTGTGTGGGTCCTGTCTCCACAAGAAGTTCTGAAAACAAATTTACAAGGGTCAGATATGTGTTAAGTGGATAAAGAATATCAAACTAAAAAGAGCCTTAACAAGTAATGTACCTTGATCAGGTGTTGGGCCAATGTCAGACAACCTAGGTAACTTGAAATTAGCAGCCTTAAGATTTTCATTTTCAGCTACTGTCGGAAGCCCTCCGCTGCTCTTTCCAGATGAATGCACTCTCTTTCTGAATCTGTTAATAGTTTTCAAGAATCAATCATTTGACAAACTTCTTTAGCAGATCACAATTTTGATAAGTAGGATATGAAAAGATGGAAATTTATCTGGGTTTGTTAATGGAAATTTCAAATTTTGTGTTACCTTCCTCTTTCCAAGTCTGATTGTGAGGAATAACCATGTTCAGATGCTGTACTTGGAATGGAAAGTGCACTGTTTCCTCCTGGGAATCCGTCTGAAGAACAATTGCATTGCAATTGTTAGTTATTACAGGCATACACTTACAATGAATGATCAAATGATCAAATCACTAAACTAAGATGAAACACACCAGATTTCCTTGAAGAGGCATGGAGAGTAGATTCAGGGACTCTCAAATCATTCTCAAGGATCTGCGTCCGCACCTTCTCTGCGGTAGCATTAAATAGGTTGTCTAGGTTACCATCAAATTCCTCAAAACCCTTCACATTTGGGTTACCATCAAATTCCTCAAAACCCTTCACATTTGGAGATTTTATCATGAATGAAGTTATTATACTTCTAAAATATGAAAGAAAAAACCAAAAGTTGGATGTAGGAGACTAACATATCCTGCGAAATCGTTGTTGTGTACTCCTGGAGGTGATATTGATGATGGTTCTGGAGGATGATGTGATGTCACCCTAGCTGCATAAGATAATGATGTTTGTTACTTTCTGCTTAACCCTTTCAACTTTAAGGTAGAGCAGTTTCACAAAAACATAATAGAGACTCTATTCAGACCTGAAGGTGAATCATGGGGTGGTTGAGTGGCCTTAATCCATAAGTCAAGGAGAGGTGTTGGATAATATATATCCTTCTTTATACTTGAAAATAAGCCTTCATTCAGCGCAACAAGTGGCACCTCCATGAGGTTAGCTATCTTAGTTGAAGACATGATACCATGTCGCTGCTGCAACTGAGAGAAGGAATATTACACTGTTTAAGCATATAGATGTCTAAATCTTAGGAAAAGGATGTCTAGATGGAAATGAATATTAATTGAAAACCTTTTTCATTCCTCCTCTTTTTGAGACCAAATCATAAGTGTTTTGAAGCCAGTTTTGGTATCTAGGAGCAGGGATTGTGGTTTGCTCCTCGTCCATTTCTATTGGTTTTCCTCTTTTCCTTTTATTTGGTGCTCGCCTTGGAGGTTCCTGTTGCATTGCACTTATGCAGTTGGTCATTTTGTTTTCGCAACATCATAATGTTCTTTGATTAGATAAATGATATAGTACCTCTCTAGCATTCATGTTTTCATCATCTTGCTGAATGATCGGGGGCTCAGGATGTTTGTCTTCAGTTACCTCATCTGCAGAATAGTTATTTCAGTGACAGAACAAAAAGATAAGCATGGGAAGAATATTTAGAGCACTATGTTCCATGGACTTGCTTCTAAAAACATGTGGATGGCTTAGTTCATCTAGAAAGGGAGTCCTCTGCTAAGAATATGGAAACAAAAGCAGTTTTAACAAAAAGTATTACCATTTTAACAAAACAAAAAATCAAAAATACAAAAGACCAAAACTCTACTTTGAAATGTAAAAGACAAGAGAATAAATGCATTTTAAAATTAAAACTTAACAGACCAACAATAGTTGAACTTATACTTTTGACAGCTGATAGCCTATGTAGCAGCTAGCAAGATATTGTGGTTTCCTTTGGAGCCATTGTATTTAGTCAGTACATGTCATACTGTATTTATATAACACAATGTAAGGCATAAAATGTGGCCAAACTGGGTTACAATGATTAAAATGAAAATGAATCAACTGAAAGGATTCAAACTTTTAGCAGGGTTCCTGAAAATTTTGATGCTTTTTAACTCAAGATAATAGTTCAAGTAGATTTGTTTTCCATTGCCAAACATATTACTTAACCATTTCATAGAGTTATAGAGAACAAATGGAAGGAAGAGACAGCATAATAAGCAAATCCAGCAATGTTGATAAATTCTAAATGGGTGGAAAATAATTCATACTTATTGATTCTAAAGGAAGTTCTGTTCTAGTTCCACTACTTTCAAAAATACTAGTATGAACAACATTGGGTAGAGTACACAATATTGAAAATATGGCTTAAAAACTGTAATGCAATTAAGGTGAAGGAATTACTTGTTCTAACAATTTCTAATCAACTCAATATGAATAAAACAATCTGATTTATTGAAAATTTGTTCACCTCTCTTTTGGTCATCTGGAGGAGGTGGGGAGGGTATAAGCACGGGTTCAAATTCAACATAATCCCCTGAAATTACATTTAGTTGTGTTTCGTCATCTCCTTCGATGTCAAACCTGTCCCAGCATTCACAAAACAAACAGTTAAATGATGATAATAATAAATCACTTCTGCAGGATTTAAGAATGAGCTTAATTGATGGTTCGTTGATTTAGGAGACATGGAAATATTTACAACTACATCTCAATTCTGACATATACAGCACAAAGCTTAAAACTAAAATGAAATAAGAAGTCAATTACACACAAAAGAAGATAGTGGCAGCCACAAACCTCTCAAATCGATTATGTGGCTCCACATAAGTTTGGAAAGAGTCAATTAAGGTAATATTCTCCGGAGCAGCTGAGAATGTCAAAGAGTTAGCATGTAAACAATTAAACAAAATGCAGGCATGTAAATGTTGAACAAATTCAAAGATGAAAACCTTGATGGAGATGAATCATTGGATCTTCATCCTCTCTACCAATGTTAGGTTCATCCAAAGAATCAAGTCTCTGCAACAATAGAAAAGCGTTGATAAGCCCAACCACACATTTTTCTGTAAAATACATTACACAGTACACACCATAGAAAAAAAAGATGTCTGCTGGAACCCCATTGTAGGGGCGGCATTTGACCGAAGGGACTGTTCAATTTCTCCCCGAGTCATCTGTTCTTCATCTCCAGTAATTGCCGATTTCCTGTCAAAGGGAAATCGAATTAAACGAAAGAAAAATGCAAGAGAAACAACTTGTCATTCTGTTCTGCTTATTAAATAATCAGTGCAAATATGACTAACTTGGCTTTAGATTTTCCTTTTGGAAGCATTGTAGGATTGGCATTCTTTACCTTCCATGCTTCATTAATCTCAACCTTCCACAATCAAATCAAATATAAACCTATGGAAAAATAAAAACATGATAAGAGAAAATGTGGAAGTTGAATTTTATACCAAAAGTCGAGAAACATCATCTGCACAAAAGAAAATTAAAATTAAAATCAAAGCCAAACAGATAATTCAATAATGTTGCTCAGAATTTTTGAGTATTCAAAGAAATTTACCATAAAGTAGCTTCACTTTTCTTTCATAAACAATCACAACTCCTCCTAACAAAACCGAAAATCGATTAAATAGATTCACAGAGAATAATTAATTAAAGTATCGAATCGACAGAGTGTGAGATTATACCCATGAGAATTCCAGAGAGTCTGAGAGCCATCGGAATCGATGGATTCAGAATTTCTTCACTGTGAACAAGCAAAAATCAAAAAACGATTTCAGTTAAGTTAAAGAAGAAGAAGCATATAAATAATCGATTATTTACAAACGTTACCAGATTTTGGCGATATTGATCTTATTCAGCTTTCTTCTGTTGATCTTCGCATGCATAGTCGCAGCCATCCTTCGTTAAAAACAAAAAAAAAACGCAAAAGTTGAAGAACGATTTCCCATACTATTTTTGAATCATAAGTTCAACGTTTAAACAATGAACATGCAAATTGAAATGCAGTTGAAACGTGAAATCGGAAAATGGAAGTACCAGATTTGGCCGAGTGGTGCTTTTCGAGCAAGAAGCTGGTGAGAGTAAAACATTTTCTAGCTATGGAGACGAAGTTGCAGAGAGTAGCGTTAATGAATTTTTGCAGAGAGTGAAAAAAATGGGTAATGATGAAAATTTGTGAAATGTGAAATCTGTTATTATACCCGCCAAATGCAATGTTGCAGCAAGCGAGAAACGCACCGTGAGTGTGAGGGACGTAGTAGTAGTAGTGAGCATTGATAGAGTTACCAGAGAATTGATCAATGCTAGTGAGCGAGATTTATCCACGTGTACTGATCAACGGCTTTAGTTTGAAGAGGTGAGGTGTGGCATGGGGAGAGTATTGTTTCACGTATTTTTGGCTGTTAGAGTGGGCCCATGTGAATCAACAACTTTTTCACTCCTCTAGTAGCCAAGCGAATTCGTTATGAAAAGTTTAATTTTGTAATAATTTTAAAATTTTCACACCAGTTTTTGTCTTTTAGTGTTTAAGGGTGCGTTTGGTGCTCTATTTAAGCTTGAGTGCATTTCTTAATCCATCCCATATAGATGGGACCCCATTAAAAATTCAATAATGCTCTTCACAAAATTGAAAGATTATTTTCGATTCGTACCACTTTCTAAAATATTTGAGTGAAAATCTAAAGTATATCTTTGGTTCCTTACCGGAAGTATACATCTGGTTCTAGGCATGACAGTTAGCAGAAAAATATAACTATAAACAATTAATTTAGTATTACATTTATAATTCAAATTAAAGACCTGCAATTTTTAAATCGAATAAAAGCTCAAAAATGTTATCCAAAATGCATTTCATAATAATAGTATTCAAAATATAGATTCGGTACAATACGAAATAAGAAAACTAAGTCAAAATACAATCAAAATAAACTATTGCGTGTGGAGGAGGCGACCTATCACCCTCGAGGCGTCCCTCCGCTTCTTCCTATAGACCAGGACACCCTGAGCCTCCTCCATGATGGCCTCCAAAACGCCTCTGACATCGGATCCATCAGGAAATAGCCCTCTATCGATGTCATCCCTAGCAAGCTCCATGATACAGCGACACCTAGGCAGCTCGTCTTGGGCTTGATCCCTCCTCGCCTGCTCCTCCTCCAAGATCTCCTGATGAGCTGGCCTGGATGGCTCCCCTGGAGCCTCATGTATCATGTATAGATGAGAAATCTTGAAGAACTATAACATGTAACCGTACGCATAACTCCAGTCGTCTGGAGTCACGGTACTCATGGCCTCCTTAGGTACGAGATGATTCTCAAAATCATCAAAAATCACATTCATCTCCCTTCTCTTCACTCTCGGAGGGCATATAAAGCAGGGATGCCGAGAAATCGTCTGAGTATATCCGAACTGACGCATCACTCGCTCGGGCATATAAGCAGCAGTCTTCCGAGTACTGCAGGCCAACCAAAATGTAAATAGATAAACCTCATAAAAAGTTATCGTCTCACGGTGGTCAACATAGGCACTGAAGTGAATGTCCTCATGTACTATCTGGTTCAGGTAAACCTGGTACGGTAGTGTCTCCTGGTTGCCTCTGAGCGGCTCGTATGGACATGCACGAGGCATCTGCTCAATATAACCCTCAACAAATGACCATCCAGAGATGCGAGAAAGTGTTGTAGGATCCATCCTTGAAATATCAAAATTAAACCAGTTAGTTTCAAAATCAAAATAATTAAAAAAAGGAAGCTAAGAGAAATATTTTATACTGTCACAAGAGACATACTGTCGGTTATCTGCCTCATCTTCCACTTAGTCGCCTCAGTCAACTTGGTATACAAGTAAACCAAGAAGGCAGTCCCCCAGTTCCACCCACTGACCTGCTCTAAATCAACAAAAAACCTAAGGTCCATGATGTAAGTGTAAGTGGCACTGGTGTCCATAAAGATCTGGGTGCCAACAAGATACAAGAGGTATGCTCTCATGGCATATCCCCTATGAAGGGTAACCTACTCATGATCACCACCAGTAGCAGTAACACGCGCAACCTACTGATCAAAAACCTTCTTCAACCATCTATATCTCACGTGGCAACCACATGTCTTATCAACCTTGTTCAGCGCCTTCTCCACGGTAACTCCCAGCCTCTCAACTAACAGATCAATCGCCTCCTCTTTCTCCAACTTCAGGTGATCCAGAAACCTCCCTCTGATCGGCACGTGATGCAGATAAGCGATGTCGTCCAGTGTAATTGTCATCTCTCTGTGTGGTAGATGAAACAAAGACTTCTCCTTCTGCCACCTCTCTACAAAAGTGTTGATCATCCCCTAGTTAACCATGCTATATGCACAGAAGGTCAAGTCTCTCAACCCTGGAATGTGTAATAGATCATCAAACCATGGCTCAAGAGAGAAGGAGTTAGCTTGCTAATCTTCCTCCCATGGTTGATGACCTTCAGTGTATCGTGATGCTGCAAGAAAAAATTCATTGTTAGAATTCATAATATTATTCATAACATAATTAATAACTGTAATATAAATGTAAATTTCATACCTCTTTATCCCATAAATGTATAGCCACATGGGTGGGATAAAGAGAGAGCACAAATAAGTCACAAGGTCCCCCTCTAAAGACCTGAGGGACCTTTGGTGCCGTCGGTGCCTCCTCTACTGTCGGTGCCTCAACTGGCACTAGTGGTGCCCCTGGTGCCACCAGTACCTCGGGTGGCACTAGTACCTCAGATATTGGGAGTGTAAGATCAAGTCTCAACTTAGAAGGCCCCGTCTGTGAAGTAGATGAGGTGCCCGTCTCAAAAACCCGCAGTAGTGAGGATGTGCGTCTGCGATAGGACGAAGGCGGGGAGGGATGGACTAAAGACTTTTGTCTGCTATGGGAAGAAGAAGTAAAAGGTATAGAATCAGAATCAACATAATGTGTCTCGGACATAGCCTGTTTGGATATCGAAACAGACTGTGCGACCTCACTCCTCTCTTTCCGCACAAAAGAATATTGTGAAACTCGACCATGCCTCAAACATGACGGTCTCTCAAACATATCTCATGTTGAAGTAAGAACGAAACATTAGCATATGGCTCACAAAGAAAAAAAATGAAGAAAAAAACAATGCAGAAAGAAACCGGAAATAAACTTCTGGTTTTGTTACAGAGGGAAAAATGAAGAAAAAAAAAACGACGCAGACAGACACCGAAAATAAACTTTCGGTTTTGTTCATGCCATGAAATCGGAAATAAACTTATGGTTTCTTCTACAAAACAGAGCTTCGTACAGTCTCACCCCAACATCCCAAATGTGGCAAAAAAACACGAATTGATCGTTAAAACAGTTTATAAACACTTATATAATGACTCCTAATGATATTTATCGCAAAAAAACAATACATTTAAAACCCTATTTCACTAATTTCAATAGAAATTCCATAAACTCTAAAAATGTGTTAAATCACTTACTTGATTGATTGAAGATGGTTGTTGCTTGCTTGATTCCCTTGTTGTATTTAAGCAATGGTTGATGGTTTGTGTTGATTGTTTGAGGAAAAATTGAATTTTGAAAGAAAGGGCACAAGAGAGTGATTAAGAGGGTTTGAGTTTGATTTTTAAAAAGTTTCTGTTTTGGGGAGGGGAAAGGTTCTGACGCCCTTTAAGTGCATCTAGGAACCAGAAATATACTTATGGTTGCAAACCGTAAGTAAAATTTTTGATTTACACCTAACCATTTTCAACCTGATTTGCATGGTATAGGATACAAACCGAAAGTTTATTTTCTATTTTCAGCAACAATAATAGAATTTCATGTAGTGTATTAAAAGAATATGAGATGAGTTAAGAAATCCACTAAATTAATTTAGCAGAAAAAATTATGTTTTCAAATTAATGTAATATAACTATATAAGTAACTAAAACTATTTTCTTCAATTTGTATTATGTCATCTTTCTTTAACAATTTCCAACATTTTTTCTTGGGTTTATCAAATAAAATTAGTAATCAAAACTTATTTCATACGTATCTATTCACTACAATAATTACAATTAATAAAATTTAATAAATAATTGACATACTAATTATTTTGTATTGGATTTATCAAATAAAATTAGTAATCACAAGTTCACAACTTACTTCATATGGTATCTATCACTTCTATAAATAAATAAATAATTAATTAATTGACATACTAATTATACTTATCTAAGTTATGAAATGCAATCATCATTGATCTCCCTTCTAAATTATTAAATATTTATTTATCAAATTTATTAATTAACTGCTTTCTTTAAACTCAAATATAAATTAAACACATCACGTATTTAAAACAATAAAAATATATATATATATATATATATATATATATATATATATATATATATATATATATATATATATATATATATATATATATATATATATATATATATATATATATATATATATATATATATATATATATATATATATATATATATATATATATATATATATATATATATATATATATATATATATATATATATATATATATATATATATATATATATATATATATATATATATATATATATATATATATAAAATATGATTGAAAATAAATTTTTATGACAATTTAAATTTTATTATCGTTTCTTAACCCTTAAATCAAGTCAATTGTATAAGAATGACAACATGGGTCAGATTAATCCATTATTTTTAACGGCTAACTAAGGTTTTTAATTCCTCCTTTTACCTGAGCTCTTCGTCCTGCTTTTGGCGACTTTAGCGAACACGGGTGGTGGAGATGATAGTTTGACACTTTTAGGTAGGAGTGATAAAACTGACCATACTCGCCTGTTTAGCACACCATTTTTTAGGGTAGAGCCAAAATTTTCAATTAGCCCTCTCTATTTTATTCGTCTTTGACATGCATATTGATCTTACCGGTGATCAGAATCTGTAATGGACCGATGACTCTGTCTACAATGCTGGCAATGAGGAGGAAGGGTTGTCCCTGCAAGGCACTTCGACGCTCAAGTAAGAAAGAGTGAAAGGAGATACAAGATAGAAAGTATATGGTTTTAGAAGTCACTGCTATAGAAAAAGCTTTTACCAACGGTTGGGAAAGATATATAATAGCTCAGGCACAAGTGTTGTTATGTAGCGTGTAGTTGAATATATGATACTTACAATCACGACCCATAAGTCATTGTAATAAACTGGAAAGCGCACTCCTTATCACAACGGTTTTCCGAAAAACTGTTGTGATAAATTTAATGGTCCTGAGTTCAATTCCCAAGTGTGCCGTTTTGATATTTATTTTTTCTAGAAAACGTGCAAGATATTATAACAGTTACGATAATAATCGTTTATATATATTATGCATAATTAACATATATTATCCAACTTTTTTAATTAATCTCATTTTATTAACCTGTATTATTGTTCATCATATCACAACAAAAAATAAAACTCACATTTGTGATAAAGTTATCTAAATAATATTAATTGTATCATATTCATAATATCACATAATTCTATCATACTCAATTGTGTTAGAGGAAGTTATTAATAGGAGTATTGATATAAAGTTGAGAACAAACACCCTTGTGAGAGACACGTCACTTGTCCACCTAAAACCTTAAGGTGATAGGTGAGTAGGTTCTCCCACTTATATATGCTTAAGTCTCCATATTCCGATCCAATGTGGGACTATTTCCTCACTTACTCACACTTGCAATATTATTCCAACACCCCCCTCAAGTGTGAGTCCATAATGTTCCCCCACTTTTTACCTCCGTTGACACCTTGCAACGGTCGATACTAAGCCGGTCCCTTTCTCAAACCAAAGGCTTTGATACCATGTTAGAGGGAGTTAATAATAGGAGCATTGATATAAAGTTGAGGAACAAACACCCTTGTGAGAGACACCACTTGTCTACCTAAAACCTAAAGGTGATAGATGACTGGGTTCTCCCACTTATATATGCTTAAGTCTCCACATTCCTATTCAATGTGAGACTATTTCCTCACTTACTCATACTTGCTATATTATTCCAACACTCCCCCTCAAGTGTGAATCCACAATGTTCCCCCACTTTTTACTGCCGTTGACACCTTGCAATGGTCGATACTAAGTTGTTCCCTTTCTCGAACCAAAGGCTTTGATACCATGTTAGAGGGAGTTAATAGTAAGAGCATTAATATTATTCACAATTTCATTGGAAGATAAACTCTTGAGCAAAACAAAACAAAATGTCGGTCAAAATTTGAAAAAATTCGGGAGAATTTCTACTTGTGGACTTACACAGAAATTAACATCCATCTAAAAAGTAAATAAACAAAAACAAAAAGCAATAAAACCTCCCTCAAACTTGAACTAAACAATGACTTAAATGTTTCAGATCAAGCTCAAGAGAGGTGACTCACAAAGGGTAATGCAGCACACTATGTTGCTGCCTCCTAGCTTTCAGCAGTAGGATCCCTTTTCATAACCTGCAAACAAAACAGACAGAAACTAAGTTATTAAAAGCGTGGGTTGCCTCCCACGAAGCGCTTCGTTTAACGTCGCATGGCTCGATGGGTCATCCCCTTATGAGGGGGTACTTTATCCTCCACACCTTATTGCTTGTACTTTCTATGACCCAAAACTTATCTATATCAAAAGAACTAGCCACTGCGTGATTCTCGTTATTTCCAACTTCCATCTTCTCAGTTTTGTATACCTTCTTCTTTCTCTTCTTGACCTCAATTTGAGTGAACTTGGGTATTTTTATGGATGCAACTTGAGAGATTATGCTTAAGACTTCTTCTAGGAGAATTTTGCCATTTTGTTCTCTCCTTCTACTTTGATCATGCCAACTGAAGATTTATTCCTTCCACTTGTACCTTGCTTCTTGATTTCCAACGCATTCAAGGTTATCTCTTCATCAAAAAAATTTAACGTCAGATGACCTGTCTCGATATCAAAATTACACCGGCTAGTCAACAAAAAAGGTCGACCAAGAATGATAGGAGTCTCTTCATCTTCAATTTCTACCAACACATCTTCAGATATCCCATATGACTTCTTGATTGTGTGATCAACAAATTTTAATTTTGTTCTACTCCCACTTATCTTTTCAATACCGAGCTTCTTGAAGATTGACAATGGCATTAAACTCACACTAGAGCCATAATCAATTAGAACCCTTTTGAAAGTTTTATCTTTTATGGTACACGGGATTTCCACTGATTTAGGATCCTTCTGATTGACAGGTATCTCTCGGTTGTGACTGCACACAAATTCTCATCAACTGGTACTTGTTCATCATATGTTGGCCTCTTTTTTGATAGAACCTCCTTCATAAATTTCTAGTACAAAGGCATTTTCTCGAGTGCTTCAAAGAAAGGTATGTTGATCTCCAGCTTTTTGAAAATTTTTACAAATTGATCAAACTCTTTCTCATTTGTGTCCTTCTTTTCCACTCGAGAGGGATATGGCAGCCCAATCTCAGGTTTAATCTTCTCTTCAGCTGGCTTCACAGGTAACACCACTTCTTCATGCTTTTTCTTGTTCTTTCTCACTTCTAAATCCACTTCTATAATATTATCATCAAATTTTACCTCTTCTTCTCTTTCTTTAGCAACTTTTTCACTCCTTGTTGTGACAACATTCACATTCTCATGGTTCTTCTGATTGCCTTGTGCTTGTTATGCAATCTGCCCCACTTGAACCTCCGGATTTTTAATTACTGTTGTTGTGTTCTTGTGATTACTTCTTCTTTCTTCTTGGAATTGGGAAGTGTGGGCAACCATCTTTTCAATAGCTACCTCCCATTATGCCTTTTGAGAAGTTTGTTGCTGCTGATCTTTCCAGGCAAAATTCGGATGATTCTTCCACCCAGGATTATAGGTGTTAGAATAAGGATTATTCTTCTTTAAGAATTTTATCTCCTCAAATTATTTAGGAGTTGCAAGACATTGCACAGTAATGTGTGGTCCACTATAAATGTCACAAACAACATTTTTAACCTGAGCTACCTATTGAGTACCCATGTTCATAGCTTTGAGCTTCTTTCCACTTCTACAGAAATTGATTCTTCAATTTTAAGTTGTATGTTCACTTCCAACTTCAAATCAATCACTCCCTCTGGTTTGATTGTAACCCTGTCATACACTTCCAGATGCTCATTCGCAGCAATGGCTTCAATGATCTTCTTAATACCAGTGGTTGTTGTAAAGTTGGATGAGCCACCGGGAACTATGTCAATAAGTTGTTTTGTCTATTTTGAGGCCATTCATAAACATATGCATTTGTTCAATTTGGTCCATATTGTGAGTAGGACAAGCTACCAACAATCTCTTGAACCTCTTGCAGGCATCACCAAGTGACTCTCCCTCTTTTTGCTTAAAATTCAGAATGTCATGTCTTCTGCGAATATAAACAGAAGTAGGAAAATACTCATTTAGAAAAAATTTCTCCATCTCTTCCCAAGTAGTAATACTTCCAGCCGGTAGTGAGTAAAACCACTCTTCCGCATCTTTCGATGAGGTAAACGGAAAAAACACCAATTTCTTTGCCTCATTAGTATGCTCATCAATCTTCAATGTGCTACTCATGGTCAGAAACCTCTGCAAGTGTTTATTGGTATCTTTCTTGATCTTTCCGATGAAATATCTTCTCTCAAGCTGAGCAATTATGCTTGGATGCAGTTGAAACTTAGTCACATTCACCGATTGGTTTATAATTGTCAACCTACCACCCGGTGTAGTCGTCCCACCATAATCACCAAAAAGCCTCTCTAGTGGATCTTCAACCATGATTTCTTCCTTTTCGGACTCTGAACCCAAATGATCTGACGAACCTTCCTCTTCTGACTCTGACTTTGTATGAACTGAATGTTCTTCGTCAGAATCCAGTCTGGCTAATCGAACTTGTCTGCACCTTGTGTGAAAAGTCCTTTCAATTACTACGTCAAAAACAAATTTAGCTGAGAGTTTTCCTCGCATACAAAGATTAGACACAAATCAGCCAGAATAAACAAAATTATAAAAACAACAGAAAATAAATAAAAAAATCAATTGTGGAGAAACAAAATTTTAATTGAACAAAAATTAAACTCTATACGTTTGCAGTCCCCGACAACGGCGCCAAAAACTTGATATGTAAAATAGCAAGTGTACTATTTTTCTTTGCAGTATGGACAAGGAAGTTTCCCCAGATATCTATCTCGAGGATTGTGTGTAGTATTGATTTTAGTGCATGGTTCAATTAAACAAAAACTAAACTTTGGGGTTTGGTTTTGGTTTTAACATTAACAATAATAAAAACTATGCAGAATGTAAATTATGACTTTTTTATTTGATGAGTACTATGCTAGGGGTGAGTGTGTGAATTGCCCCTGTAATATCTTCCTTCTTGATTTCTTCAACAAGTTCATATCATTCAATTACCATCCCTTTGGATTATTTTTCCGTAAGTCCTCAGTGGGAAAACCTTTGAACATTCAATCCTAATTCCTAAGTCCTTAGAGAATTATGATGAAATCAAGCCTTTGTTTTATCAAGGGTTAACCGGTAACTATAAGATATCCCTAGTCCTAGGTGATATCTACTATAGTTTAACCGTACACAAACCTTAACAATTGCGGTCCAACTAATCTTTAATCGTAAATCAATCCTAATTTTCCTGATCAGGGAAGCATAAGAACCTTGCACGATTAAATTGAATAATAAAAACATGAAATTGATCACTCAGGAATTCAAGTCATTACAGATTCAAATCAGGGACATCCCCTAGCATTGGGGGTTTAGCTACTCTTACTATTGTTCAAAATAATATCAACAACAATAAAGATAAACATTACAAATTGTAGGCGAACGTTAATCTTTAATTGCTTCCGCTCATGAAAAGTCTTCATTTCCCCAAACTTGCATAGACTCAATCTCTCTTCGTCTATGGATTCTTCCTCTGGCAAAAAGTCCTTTTTTCCATCGTGGAAACTCCTTTAAATAGAAAAACTCATTTAGGTCGGTTGGAAATGTTCAGAATGCCCATTTGGGTCCCAAATAGTGAAAACCCACAAAAACAACTAAAATCAACATCACTGGCTAACACGGCCGCCCGTGTCAACTTCTGGAATTTAATTATTCTCTTTTCTAGCTTCAGGCAGACTGACACGGCCGCCTGTGTCAGCTTATGCAATTCCACACTGGTCATAGCTTCCCCCTGACACGGTCACCCGTGTCAAGGCTCCTGTAACACTTTCCCCGAAACTCTGAATTATGCATTTTTTGCCCTGATTTGTCCTATTTTATTCCTATGAACCTGAAAACACTAAAACAAAAAACTAAAGAATAAAATGCGATAAAATGAAATGAAATGCTTGACACTGGCAATAAACTCTAACTAAAATAATTGAAAATAACTGTGTAAATACCACCGATCAACTAGTCAGACTATCAAAGTCCAAATGGCACAAAAAAGGATGACGTTCTAACTTTATTTTGTGTTAGTAAACATGTTTTGTGTGTAAATAATTAATTATGTTGTCCTATGAATGTATTTATTTCTACCAGGGGAGGCCTAATGATCTATGAAAAGTAGCATAACTCAGACAAAACAAAGGGTAAAAATGTTCAAATAAAGAAAACAGATGGAATCAACTACCGAGCCAAATGTCAACGATGAACCAACTGTCAATGAGGAGCCAATAAAAGCTCTAAGTTTGGACAAGTTCTAGGAGTTGTATGTTGAGACTTTAGCAACATTTCCAAGTTACGAAGATGTTTTGGACATTCAATCTTTAAGTATTGACACATCACCTATCAAGCCAAGTGCATCAAAGTCAAACGGTGTCAAGATTTTCTTTGGTTAAAAATAAAAAGTTTGTAAAAACAAGGCTTTCAAGCCACCAAGAATTTCTTCATAGAGACCAAGTTGCATTGATCCTATGAGTGTATATACATTTTTATGCATATTCCTTGTTTATTGATCTTTCTTATGCATATTCATTTTTATGTCAGGTCAAGAGAACGATACCAATGAAAAGAGTGAATAATAATGCTAATGTGGCGTGTGCAAACAGAAAAAGTGATTGACTAGGACCCTAAAAATAAGGAACATATTTGGCCATAGTAAAAATTCTGATGATCCATTGATGATCATTAAAGAGGAACCAACAAAAGTTGTCATTGGTGGTGGTAGAGTATCAAAAAGTTGGGAACAAATTAGCAAGGTGATAACTCAATGGAGAATATTTGAAGATCCATTTGAAGATGTTTATGTTTTGTTTTGAAGACACGTTTGAAGATGTTTATGTTTAGTTTATGCATTGTTACCATGTTGTGAAGATATTTATGCTGATATTTATGTTTGTATTTTGAAGACATATTTATTATAATGTAATGACCACCATGTTGTGGAGTCATGTGTATTGTAATTTAATGACCAACTTATTTTGAAGACATATTTAAGATGATATTTGAATGGTTATGATACTTGTGTTTTAACAGTTTGTTTTACACACCAAATAACAGACCATACTATGTACAAATATGTCATAATAATGCCAAATTATAGGTTATACTCTATCCAAATTATAAGTTATACTAAGGTCAACATATAGGTTACCTTTATACCTAAAATATAGACTAAACAATGTCAAAATAACATAAACAATTGAATTTAACAAAACTACATAAGTGAACATCGTTTCAATGTGCACTCTCCTCACCCTCTAGGGTTTGACGACTATTCCCCATCTCTATGATGGTTTCTCATGCTCACCGCCAAGGTTGTCTCCTCCTCTCCTCTATGGAGAGTATCACCTCCTCTCATTTGTTAACCCCATCCATCACTTTTCCCCTTTCACTATTTTGAATCACTGCCAAATCCCTCTTTCTTCTGAAGCGACCGCCACCGGAGCCACCACCAATGGTTGTTTCCACACCTTTAAAGCTGTCAACTGATGGCCCATTCCCAAAGCTCATCCTGCTCATGCAGATGCCATCAATGCCACCATCGGCCTCTCCCACAACTCTGACGGTTTTCATCGTTCGCTCAACTCCAAAGCCACCATGGTCAACATGCGGTTTACATTTTCTCCCTCATTTCCATTTAACTAATTTTAGTTTTGTGGTTCCTGTTTTGTGTTGTTGTCTTTTGGAACCCTTGTTTGTTCTTTTTGGTGTCTTGCATCACTACTGTGTGTTTTGCTTTAGTTTAACCTATTCTCAGTGGACCTTCAAGGTGTTTGATATTTTGCTCCAAAGAGGTTTGGTTGGTGATAATGGGTTTTGGAGTAATAATCTAAGGGTGATTTCTAACCAATTTATTTTTTCCTTCCAACAAAGACTCCTTTTAGAGAGGGTGAGTTTTTTCAAGAAAGATAACCGGTATAATCGAACTACGCGTGATAAAGCCAAAAAAATTATCCTTAACTAGATAGATTCAAAGACTGTGGTTCTCAAACTCATTCATATTTTATGGAAGGTTGTTGTTTGGTTGCTAGGTTTAAGAGCTTGGATTTGTATTACTCTTTTAGGTTCTGTTCTATCACAGAACTCTTTGTACGTTTAACTATTAATGTTGATTTTAGCTTGAGGATGGAAAATGTCATCACTCAATGGTTATCATCTTGCTTGTACTTTTTCTCTCTCTTTTGAATGAAATTGTTTTTCTGTAAAAAAAAAAAACATCTTTTCATAAATAATTGAACAATATTACAAAGATTATTGAAGATTAGAGTTTGTTTAGATTATCGATTGACATAATTGATTCTTATAGAATTGAGTTTGTCATAATTAATTTTAATAGAATTGAATTTAGCATAATTGATTTATGTTTGAATTTATTTATGTAAAAATGAGTTGAATAATAAATTATAATGTAAAAACTATTCAGAATCAATTCTCAAGAAAAAAAACTACAAATCTTAACTTTTAGTAGAATCAATTTGAGGAACATAATCCATTCTATCTTAGAAGAACCAAACACCTATAAATCACTTGAAAATTAATTTTATATCTCTAAAATTGCTTTCGACTATTATCACGTGAACTCCAATATTCTCTTCTTTCCGCATAAAAACACAACCCAAAGGAAGAAAAACAAAACTTACTCTTGATTTTGAATCTCTATTCCGATCCTAAAGATCCACACCGAAACACAGGCTTGAAGATGGAGAAGCTAGTAGAAGTATGCGAACCAGCTGAGGTTAGGATAGAATTCACACTGAACACCAAATGCCGAGCCACAGTACATCTCAAATCACTCCACCCAACCACTCCAATAGCTTTCAAAATCCAAACCTCATCCCCCAACAAATTCTTGGTTAACCCACCGAGTGGACTCATTCCGCCTCTCTCCATCTCCACCTTCCAAGTAATCCTCAAACCTCAACCCAATCTCCCTCCCTCTTACCCTCGTTCACCCTCCGACCGTTTCCTCATCAAAACCGCTGAGTTTACATCCAAATCGTCCGATTCAACTCACCCCGACTCCATCAACTCATGGTTTGCTTCGCGACCTTACGGGTTCTCAATTTACAATATCAAACTCAAAGTGGCTTTCGTCGGTTCGTTTCTTCTATGCGACGCCGTTTCTCGCGGTGATTTGGAAACTGTTAGAAATTTGATTAAACGGCAGCGTTCTGTCTTGTCTGGTTTGTCTTGTGATGAGTCTAACTCGCTTCTCCGAGTTGCTTCCGAGTTAGCTAATCCAGATGATATGGTTCATCTTCTCCTTGAAGCTGGATTGAGAATTCATGAAACCGTTAGATCTAGTAATAGTTTCAACCGTCCTGATGATGTACACGTGGCGGATGCAAACATTGTACAATAATTTACTTTAATAGTGTTGAGAGGATGTAGTTGATAATTTTGATTATTTGATAACTATTGACTATTTTTTGTATTAGGTGGAGGATGTGGAGCATGGAGAATTGGTGTTAGAGGCATCAAGGAATGGAAATGTGAGGGAACTTGAGACACTATTAAAAAGAGGTGTGAATTTCAACTACCGTGATGATTATGGTTTAACAGCGGTTCATGTTGCGGCATTTAAAGGGCACAAGGATTTGGCGTTAATGCTTTGTAAGGCAGGGTTTGATTTGGAATGTGAGGATGATGAAGGTCATGTGCCTTTGCATATGGCGGTGGAGAGTGGTGATTTAGAGACTGTTAGGGTTTTTGTTGATAAGGGTGTGAATGTTAATGCTATGAATAAGAAGGGTGTTACACCTTTGTATTTGGCTACAGTTTGGGGACATGAGGATGTATGTGAGTTGCTTGTAGGAAGAGGAGCGTTTTCTACTCTTTCTCTTGCTTTAGCTTAGAACTCTATTTCTCCTTCTCTACTTGCTTCAACCATTTTCTTCTTCTTTTTAGTTCATTTAAATTTAAAGTTTGGATAAATTTACAGGTTATCGGTTTCAATTTTTGATAGATTTAGATAAATCTATCATGACTCTCACGTTTTGATAGATTAAGAATTCTATATAATTTTATCGTAACAATGGTATTCTTATTCAATAAAAACTTGAAAATAGAATAATCAAACCATTGTTTCCATATACATATACATAAACTTTTTAATTAGGTTTAAACGCAGTTTTGATTCATCTATTTTCAAGTCTTTTAAGTTTTAGTTTCTCATTTTAAAAGTTAATTTTTTAATCCCTGAATGTTATTTTGTTCGGGATGTAATTAGTTCATCTCTAGTTTTGCATATGTGACGCCTTTACTAATAACATCACACTACTACAGTAACTTCATGCTAGATGAACACATACTGTAGGGAGTAATTGTAACAATGTCATGTAATTAATATGGGTGCCACATTTTTTTATACAAAACTATAGAGGAACCAACAAAATTCTGAGTGTGGTAAAGTTTAAGGACAAAAAAATTGAATTTTAAAATGAGAGGACTAAAAATTGAGCTCTGGGTATCAAGCATGCACTACAATCCATAAATCTCTAGGAGGATTAAACTCGGAGAGGCGAGTGTCATGTGCTTCGAGCTATAAATCGATATTAAAAGTCTGGCCCGAGACAAAGATTCACGCTTCCATTAAATCGACCATAAGGCTTCAAGTCTAGAAGTCATATGCTCGGGGGGCTTATGATTGTGCATAAAATCTACTGTCCGTGTTAGGAGCGATAAATAGAGACCGAGATGGGTCTACTAGCCGATAAACGGGAAACACCTCGGCGAGATCTCAAGATCAGAGTCGGGATCGGAAGCCGAACACGGTAGTCATACGTCTGCGTCCTGACAGCGTTGGCCGGGTAGTACCAAACCGGGTTGGTTTCTGTTACGGAATCTATTAGGGAATAGTTATGAACGCTAGAATACTTATGGGTCGGCTACGAACATTACACGTTATTAAGTAATCGGTTACAAACATTATGACATTGCATTAAAACCCATTAGATCAAGGACTTGCCTATATAAGGAGTCCTTGGGGTTCGTAAAAGGGATCTCATCCAAGACTCTCTCTAATTCCCTCAAGACCCCTCTTTCTGCTACACAGGAGAGGCACCATACCTATTATCTAAGGGCTCTCGATTGCGAGATAAGCTAGACCTGAAGCTTGGAGCTCAATACTTGAGCCTCTGAATCCCTAAACATATTCATAAAGTTTTTCTAGCAAGAACAATGTTGTTTCTATATTGCTTCCAATTATATACTTTTGGATAATGATGTGAATTCTCACCCTTCTGTTGTGATGTTGCCTCTATGTGGGTAACGTGCAAGTTCCGAGGATAGCGGTGCTTCACACGAGACTAGTTGAGGAGTTTATCTATTTATTCCTTATACTAGGTAGTGAGTCATTGCTCTGGTCATGTAACACGGGGATTATCTGGACTTTTGCTTTTATGAGATATTTGTTATGTATTCTCATCTATGTTGGATTTGTATGTTGAGATACTATGTTGATGTGGCTTTGATGCCAATATATGAATTCTTATGATTTGATTTATGTTATGAATTCATCTTTATTTCATCCAATGGTTATAGTATGGGATGTAATCATTGATAGTATCTGAGATATTAAATACTCCGCTGTGAAATGCATGATTTGGTTTTAAAGCATAAGATTCAAATAGGTGTTATGATTATGACCAGTGTATGTATTGTTTCAATTTGAAAGTAAATAAATATGTGACGCCCTCTTGATATGCATTCTATTTTACTTTGATTGTGCAATATAATTATATGGGGAATTATAAGGTGTTACACGACCAACTGAAGGCTTGCTCGACTTAGGATTGTTTGATATTTGAGATTGAGAGGTGTTACTTTTCCGAGCATTGAAGGAACAAATGATTATTATTCTCCTCCTCTTTCCCACAAACACGGCAATAGAGGGACATTCAACACCTTTTTCTTTAAATTGAACTCTAGTTGGAACACAACTCTTACAAAGATGCCACAAAAAGTTTTTAACCCTTTGCTGGGTCTTTATATTCCAAATAAAGTCTCATTTCTCGTCAATTCTGAGATGTGTGAGGTATCAATATCTTCATTTATGCAATAATGATAAGCACTATGCACAAAATAATTTCCATTCTTTTTAAACTTACACATTATCTTATCCACCTAGACCGCCTCAAATAACTGACTATTGAAGACTTTATCTGCTGCTCCACCCCCAACTAGAGAGTAGATCAAGTTAGAGTTCCATTGTTTACCATTAGATCTCACCAAGTCCGAAACTTTTAGATTATCCATAATCGAAATATTCGACCACAGGTCAATCAACGAGGTGTTATCATGTAATTATGACCCCAAACCAGAATACTCTCTCCCGGTCCAATACCTCATTTATACCCTCATCAAACCACAAATTTTGAACTCCAAATGCTCTTCCATACATAATTAAGGTTGTGCCTTATAGTTGAATCCACAAAGTCACATTTGGGAAAATATTTATCCTTATACAATCCGATGACTAAATTATCTAGCTTCGTCATGAAACTCCAAACTTGTTTACCTAGCATTCCATGATTGAAAGCACTAAGGTTTTTTAAACCTATACCTCCGACCTTCTTCGACAAAGACAATCAATCCCAAGATAGCCAATGCATTTCTTTGGCCCGATCTTGATTTTGTCCCCACTAAAATGAGTTTATTTGTTAAGTTTTCAAATCTCTTTCAAATATTTTGATGTTAAATGTTAACTTTTATACTTGATATTATACTTGATAGTGAACTTATTTCATGATGCAATGAAAATCATGTAACTATTTTGTATGGATCAAAGCAACTTGTAGTTTATTTGGGGAAAAAACAAAGCATAAATAAATTACATGACATATTATTTTAATAAATAATACATAAAATACATCAGAATAACACGATAGTGAATAATACACTGATGAATATAATATTTGAAAAAATATTATAAACCGATCAATCAAATGAAACCAAACCAAATCAAATCGAACCAAACCGATTAGTTTGATTTGGTTTCATTTTTGAAAAATGTTAAAACCAAACCAAAGCAAATCGATAGAAATATCATTGGATCGGACTTTCTTTGATAAAAAATAGATCGAGACCGATCCAATTACACCCTCACATATTATTTTGAAATTAAGTATAATCAAACATTACTTTTATTTGTATTTATTTAATTCAAATAATTCCTGTAACACAAATAAAAATAATATTTAACTATAATTGAGAAATAACATTCCTTCACCAAAATTTTACACTATACTGCATTTTACTACTCAGAAATACAGTGAACAGTGAAATATTATAATAAAGTATATTTTAAAAAATAATTTTTTTATATTTTTAATAATTTATATATATTAAAATATTTATTAACAATTTTTTATATTTTATTAATCAATTTTATTTTATTATTAAAGTTTATTTCAAATATTTTAACGTTTATTAACCAACCTTATAATTTTATTAACTAATTTATTATATTTTATTATTCAATTTTATTTTACTATTAAAAATTATTTTTAATATCTAAATATTTATTAATTAAGTCTATCATTTCATTAACTAATTTATTATATTTTGTTAATTAATTTTATTTTATTCATGCGCTATTTTAGACATATTGTTCATGTATATGACAATGTTCATTGGCATTGCTTATGACACTATTGATATTATTGTTTACTATTCATTGTATTTGTGAACTCATTGTACTTGTGAATAGTATATAAAGAAGTGTATAATAACATTACTTATTATAATTATTACAAAAATAATATTTTGACACTACATTCAACACACTACACCGTATTTTAATAATTTATTTAAAAAGGGGTTAATAATCTTCTATTTCTGTTATATGAGCGTCTTTTAATTTTTATTTATTTGAAAAAAATTGTTTCTAGATCTTACAAATAAAGATTCCAGTTTCCAAGATCTGATGCATTTTTTTAGCAAAGATTCTATTATTTTGCCTATGTAGCAATCCACGTGATTTTTTTATTATTTTTGAATTATTTTTTAAATTCAAGTGACATTTTATTAATTCTAATTTATTTAATTTTTTAAAACATTATTATTATTTTTTTATAATATTTTTTTTATGTTTTATTAAATTAATTTGATTAATTATTAATATTTTTTATTATAAATTTACCAAAATTATATAATAGGACTTATACCCAAAACTGAATTGGGCATGGTAAAACCGTGATTAGAAGAATAAAAAGAAATAGGATAATAAGGCATTCTTTTCGGAACAAACTAGTAACAAACCCGTGCGATTTCGCACGAGTTTCGGTACAGGACGCGTATTTATATTTTAATAGAAAAATATTTGATTACTCGTAAAAAAAACAATTGAATTTATAATTAATAAAAAAAATATTTTGATCAGCAACTTCATCTTTCTGTTAATAATTAATATTTTAATAAATAATTTCATGTTCCCGTGCACAAATATTATTTTTGCTTAGGTATCGTTATCAAAAACATTTGGATCAAAAATAAGTTTTCGTATATTATAAATATATTTAAATCAATAATATATTTTTTCCCGTATACAAATATTATTTTAAATAGAAGATTAAAATAGAAAGAAAAAATATTTAGATCAATAATATATTTTTTCGTATATAAAAATTATTTAGATCAATAATAGATTTTTTCTCATATACCATTTTTGAATTATAAATAATTTGGTCATAAATACCATTTTCTTAAATAAAAATAATTAGATCAATAATAGATTTTCCCTTGATATAAACATTATTTTTCTTTTAAGTATCGTTTATAAAAATATGTGGATCAATAATAAATTTTCGTATATAAAAATATATAGATCAATAATCAATTATTTACCGTATACCATTTTTGAAAAAAAATATTTGAATCCTAAATACTGTTTTTAGTATATAAAAATATTTATACCAATAATATATTTTTAGGGTCTATAAATATTATTTTTCTTTAGGTATGATTTACAAAAATATATTGATCAATAGTAAATTATCTTATAAAAAGATATTTAGATTATTAATATATTTTTCAGGTACATCAGTTTTGAATAAAAAATATTTGAATCATAAATACAATTTTTGTATATAAAAATATTTAGACCAATAATAGATTTTATCCCCCCACAAATATTATTTTTATTTGTTTATGTATCTTTTACAAAAATATATGGATCAATAGTAAATTTTTTGATTTAAAAATATTGAGATCAATAATATATTTTTCTCGTATATCGTATTTGAATAAAAAATATTTGAATCATAAATATTGTTATCGTATATAAAACTATTTAGATCAATATTAAATTTTTCCCATATATAAATATTATTTTTGTTTAGATATTGTTTAATAAAATATGTAGATCAATAGTAAATTTTTGTATATAAAAATATTTAGATTAATAATATATTTTTTCTCAAATATCATTTTTGAATAAAAAATATTTAGATCATAAATACAATTTTTGTATATAAAAATATTTACACCAATAATAAAATTTTATCCCCGTAAACAAATATTATTTTTTTTTATGTATCTTTTACAAAAATATTTTGATCAACAATAAATTTTCTTATATAAAGATATTTAGATCAATAATACATTTTTTAAATGAAAAATATAATTGTTTCATAAGTATAATTTTTTTATATAAAATATTTAAACCAACAATAAATTTTATCTAGTACTAATAAATGCAGTTTACAATTTTGTTGTTAGCTTAAAAATACTTGTACATTACATAGAGTAATGATGGTTTAATATGAACGTGACAAAAATATCATCATAATTTGCGAACATGAGCAAGCAAAAACAAAACATACTCACTATAATTTTCGTATAAAAAAACATTTTAATTAATAATAAATTTTTTTCTTATTTGAAATTATTTTTGTTTGTTATTATTTATAAAAATATTTGAATCAATAATAAATTTATTTTTATTTATGAGCATTATAATTGATTTATATTGTTAAATACAAATTAACCATAATTTATTTGTTTTTTTCTAAAAAATATATTTTTATTCGGTGTTTATAAAAAAATAAGTGATGTTATGATAAGTGATAGTTTCGTGAAAACAGGTAAAGTGATAAGTTGAAAAGTAATCATATTTTGTATGAAAAATAGACTTGTTTGTGGAAAAGAGATAGTTTAGTTATGAAAAAAAGATTTTTGATTGAAACGAAAAAGATTTTTGATGTTTGAAAAACATAGTTTCTTGCAATTATAAAAAAATTATGAGAAATAATAATAGTTTGAATAGATGGAGAGAAATTAAAGAAAGAAAAATCAAAATTGAAAAATAAAGTCAAAATTAAAAGGGAAAAAGTGTGCATGAAACACAACAAATTCTCTTATTTTACATTTAAGATCAAACACATCGGTGGGGTCCACCAACTTTTCAATTTGAAAGAAGAAATATTTTTTAAACATAAAATACCCCTACATTAATGAGGTGGAGGACAAAGAGAAAAGGTTATTTTGATTTTTTCCAGAACATCTACTTTTCTTAGATTATAGATTATAAATGTAAGTTAAATAGTTACCTGTGATAGATAATGAATAATGAAAACAACATGATACAGTCCAGTTCCCAAAGGTCTCAACTCACTGTCAGAAATGGTATGTGCATTACATGCAAACTAAAGGACAAAATTCGATTAAGTTTTGAAGCATAAAATCTTGGAAAAAATTTCTGCAATCTTTGTGTCTGAAAGAATAATTGATGGAATTTATCAACTAATTGAAGTTTTAAAGCATGAAACCTTGGAAAAAATTTCTGCAATCTCTTTGATATTAATTTTAAACTATTGTAATATCAAGTGTACAAGATTGTTAAACTATTGTAAAATACAACACCAGATGCTCCTCTGCAATGTCAGACATGTTGGGCAAAATTCTAGAAGAGTGTTAAAATTCATGGAAGATATGTAATGGGTACACATTGACCGGTGCATTTAACTGAATGTAAAACTTAGAGTCCCACATCGATTATGATAGAGAGTATTAATGATTATATAAAAATTTCTTTATGGTTTCGTAAATTAAATATTGACTAACGCTAAATAAGCCCAAATATTTTGTTTAATCTAAAAAGTAAACAAAAATTATTAATTTTTTAAGCTTATATGACGATAAAAGACATATTTGGTAACAGTTTTTTCATTATGAACTTATAGCTTATTTTACTGATTTATAATTTATTTTTCAGACACTATTTTAGATAGCGTTTTAGCTTATAGTTTATCGTTTTTTAATTTATTTTTACCCTTATTATTTTATATAAAATTCGTTACTATCCTATATAATTTATTTGAATTTAAAATAAAATAATTATATATTAAATGTCTTTTATGTGATTTTAATTTATCAACTAATTTTATCAAACACTTCAATTAGCTTATTAGCCATAAGTCACGAGTCATCCGCTATAAGTTATCAGCCATCAGTCATAAACTATAAACTAACTTATCACCCAACCGTTATTTTTACCAAACAGAGTCTATATTCAGAAAATTATCTGGCATTAAAAAAATTAACGGTTACAAAATATAATCTATAATTAAAAAATAAAAATAAAAAAAATAACTTAAAATTAAAATAAAATAAATTCCATGTGAATTTTAATTAATAAATATAAAATTAAAAATAAAATTTAATACACAGTCATCAATATTTTGGGCATCACATAAGAAAATTTCTTACACAGTCACCATAATAGTAACATCAGGGTCTTTGGAGATAGAATCTTAATATTATAAAGGATGTCGTAATTTTTTTAAGGAGGACAAATCAAAACTCGCTCATATGCCAGGAGATAAAAGGTATTTAACCCTTTAAAAAATATTTATTTTTATTTTTAAATTAAAGGATACTAATATAAAATTGTGTGACCAATTTCACCTTTAACACATGTTTTACATTTTATTAATCCATTTTATTTTTCTATTAAAATTTACTTTTCATGCGTAAGTGTTTATTAACCAATTTTATTTTATTAATTTTTCATAAACCAATTTACTTGAGCGTTCATTAACCAATTTTTTTAATTTTATTAATAAATTTTATTTTATTATTAAAAATAATTTATAATATACAAATGTATTAATCAACTTCATCACTTCATCAAAATTATTTTTAATATTTGAAGATTTATTAATCAGTGTCATCATTTTATTAATCAATTATTTTATATTTCACTAATCAATTTTATTTTTATAAAAAAAAAATACTCCTTCCGTCACAAAATAAGTGTCGAAAATTTATTTTTCCAAAATACTTGTCATTTAGATTACCAGTGCAATTTTATATTTAATCTTCTAATTATACCGTCTAATAAATATTCTTGAATTATTATTTTTCACTTAACATTAATGATAATTTAAATAAACTAATAATTAAATATGATAATTTAATAAATTTATCATTCTATCATTATATATATATATATATATATATATATATATATATATATATATATATATATATATATATATATATATATATATATATATATATATATATATATATATATATATATATATATATATATATATATGTGACTGAGAGAATATTGTTAATATATTATTCACGGTTATTTCATAATTACTATATTATTGTTCATTATTTATGATATTCATCCTATTTGTAAATAGTAGTACTCAGGATGTAACTGGAAAGTATGGTGTACAAATAATTGTTACTCTCTCCCAAAATAATTACATATTTAGTAAAAAAATTCCAAAAAATTTATCATTTTAGATTATCAATGTACTTTTATATCTAATCTTTCAAATGCACAATCTAATAAATACTTTTAATTTATTTATTTTTTAATATAATTTGATAAAGTCACTATTTTTTTTAATTATAATTTTGTTTTATTTTTGGAAATTTTGGTATCGTCCAAGAGCATGAGTCCGTTTAAAGCTAGAACAAAATTTTGTATGGACTAATCCATAGAATTGAAATTCAAGACATTGAGAAGAACACATTCTCAAGATCCAAGCCACCACCGTTAGGCCAACTCTTTATTTCTTAATTTATTTGAAATGTGAATTGTGACCAATAGTTTCTCGGTCAGTTAGCTAAAAATCAGTTTAAGAAAAGAAAGAAAAAAACAAAGTTAATAGTATATGTAATTTCATAAACCTAAGTTATCATGTTGCAGTATGGTAACTGCTGCATAGAATTGTATTTGCTTTGTATTTGTGGTATTTTTCTTGGTACAGCTTGTGCGAAGAATTATTTAATAAATTTGCCTTTAAAAAAAAAAATAGTATACTATATGCAATTAAGAGAAAATAGTAAACCGTGCACCGTCACTCAAGCGACAAAGTAAAGTCAGTAAACGCGTCTAGATCCTAGGATTGACTTGAAACTGTGTTCACTTCTTAACACCAAAGTACTTCTTTCTAACTA
This sequence comes from Vicia sativa, assembly GCA_021764765.1. NCBI lineage: Eukaryota > Viridiplantae > Streptophyta > Magnoliopsida > Fabales > Fabaceae > Vicia > Vicia sativa. Next base: position 159,641,194 of record CM038795.1, on the reverse strand, counting down.
CACATTCCTCTAACTCAAACCCAGATTTCTCACACACAAAAACCAAAAATGGCAACTCCAGTTGAACACTTCTTCAAGCAAAAGAAATACCCATTCATTATATCTCTCTCCATCTTACTCATCTCCGTCACACTCTTCCTCATATCCACCGACATCACCACCACTTTCAACCCTTTTGTTATCTACTCCGATCTGGAACACCAACCTCAACCACCACCACTCAACCCTACAGAGTCAGATTCCACTACAGTTTCAAAACAAGAAAAACCACCCTCAAAGAAAGAAGAGGAGCCTCTTCATAGTGATAATAGTAATACTGATAATAATGTGAGTATTGATTGGAAGCTTTGTAAGGAAACTGTGACGGTTGATTATATACCTTGTTTGGATAACTATAAAGCGATTAAGGATTTGAAGTCCAGGAGACACATGGAACATAGAGAAAGACATTGTCCTGAAACTAGTCTCAACTGTTTGCTGCCGATTCCCAAAGGTTATAGAAAACCAGTTCATTGGCCTAAGAGCAGGGACATGGTGAGCTTGTTGGTTTGGTAAGAATTTGTGTGTTTTTGTTTTTGGTCTAGATCTTTGTTTCTTGAACTTGTTTTTTTTTCTTTCTCTTCTCATTTGATCTATAATAGTATCAGGCTTTTGTTCTTACTTCTTGTTGTTGTAGTCTTAGCTCAATTTTACCATGAAATGCTACCTTATTAGGTTCAATTACTTCCCTTTTATGTTCTTAGTTGTTTGCAACAATTGAATTTTATATTTCGGTTTAAACAGATTTGGTATGATAATGTTCCGTATCCAAAGCTAGTTGAGTACAAGAAAGACCAACACTGGGTAGTGAAATCGGGTGAATATCTCAAATTTCCTGGAGGTGGTACTCAATTCAAAGACGGTGTTGATCATTATATTGACTTCATACAGAAGGTATAATTTTGTGCTCGTACACAAAAATTTCTTTTATTATGATATAGGACTAGTTTTTGAATGCTTACTAGCTAACGACTACGTTTGTTTTGTGATTTGCTGATTTGTTGTGTTGTGCCATAGACATTAGCGAAAATTCAATGGGGGAAGCATGTTAGGACTGTTCTTGATGTTGGTTGCGGTGTTGCTAGCTTTGGTGGTTATCTGCTAGACAAAAATGTTATTACCATGTCATTTGCCCCGAAAGATGAACATGAAGCTCAGATACAATTTGCCTTGGAGCGGGGAATTCCCGCAACTCTTTCGGTTATTGGAACACAAAAGTTGACTTTTCCTGACAACGGTTTCGATTTGATCCATTGTGCACGATGCAGAGTTCATTGGGATGCAGATGGTAATTTTCTTTCTTCTAGAACTTCCTTCTATATTCAGTTAATATCAATATCTGAAACTCTGGTTCACAACTTTAGGTGGTAAACCGTTGTACGAACTCAATAGGATTCTTAGACCCGGCGGTTACTTTGCATGGTCTGCAACACCAGTTTATCGCGATGATGATCGAGATCAGAAAGTATGGAAAGGTTTGTCTCTTTCTCTATGCTATATCTTAGGAGATCAATCGTTATAACTTCTTATCCTTTGTGCTTAAGAAAAATAAAATAAATGTCATAAAATTTTATTTTCCAAACTGCAGCCATGGTGGCTATAACAAAAGCTATGTGCTGGAAGGTTGTGGCTAAGGCCGACGATTCATCTGGAATCGGACTTGTTATATACCAGAAGCCTACTTCATCTTCTTGCTATAAAAAACGTAAAGAGAACAATCCACCTATATGTGAAAATGTAGATGGGAAAAATAGCTCATGGTATGTGATTGAAAAATTTATTTACACCATCGCAAATCAAATCACTATATCATTGCTTCCTTTTGCTTACTTTTTTTGTATTCTTATTTCCGATGCATTATTACATTTTAGGTATTCCCCACTCAATAGCTGCCTTACGCCTCTTCCGGTTGATGGTAAGGGTAAACCGCAGAGCTGGCCCATGCCTTGGCCTCAGAGGCTTACCAGTAAGCCCCCTAGCCTACATCACGATTCAGATGCCATTGATGAGTTCAACAAGGATAGCAAGCACTGGTCTCAACTAGTGTCAGATGTTTATGACAATAGTCTTTCGATAAGCTGGTCAAGTGTTCGAAATGTAATGGACATGAATGCTGGTTATGCAGGGTAAAGTATAAATTCAGTACAAGATTAATTTTCTTTCTTCAGCTTTGTATGCTTTATTGACACCGGTCTTATCTAACACTCACATTTTATATGTTATTGCATTAATACGAGTTGGCTAGTTTCCTTAAAGATTCTTTCAAACTGATACCGAGTATGTTATTTTCAGATTTGCGGCAGCACTCGTTGATCGCCCCATCTGGGTGATGAATGTAGTGCCCATTGATGTGCCGGATACACTTTCTATTATATTGGACCGAGGATTAATAGGAATGTATCATGATTGGTGCGAGTCCTTTAATACCTATCCGCGCACATATGACCTCCTTCATGCTAGCTTTCTTTTCAAACATCTTGGCCAAAGGTATACTTAATGTAAAAGCGGATTCTACCCTAGTAGACCAGCTCGAAGTCCTCGTCAATGTCGTCATCCTTATGTAGCATTGTCATGTATTGATTTGATTTGAGACATGTTTCTGACTTATTTCTTACTTTGACAGATGTGATCTTGTAGATGTGGTTGTGGAGATAGATCGCATATTGAGACCAGATGGATATCTTGTGATTCATGATTCCATGGAAATGCTTAGCAAACTTGATCCGATCTTGCGCTCACTTCACTGGTCTGTAACGTTGCATCAAAATCAGTTTATTGTCGGCAGGAAAAGTTTTTGGCGTCCCACAAGTTTATGAAGCTAGATGCACACAGGTTGACGAAACAAGTTTATGAAGCTAGATGCACACAGGTTGACGAAACGTGGTGTTGTATTCTTTTCATTTTCCATATTTCAATGTATTCTATCAAAATTACTAGCAAGATTTTGGATTTTCAGGAAGATTAATTTATTCTTCTGGTAATCTTGTATGAGTGTGAAATCAGTTGGCCAAACATGTTTTTATAGAAAATATAGAGAATATCATGAGTTTGATTGCTCTCTTACATACATAGCAGTGTAAAACTACCATTCCAAGTATATTCTGAATACGAACAATTAGTCACATTCTTAAATTTTCAGGAACAACTTCTAATAAGTTGAAACAATTGTGTCTTGAACTTTAAGAGTCCAAGTGAATGTTTGGTTCTTTGGTGACAAAAATTGATTATAAATAAATTGGTTTTGTAAATGTCATTATGGTTAAAAGTAGGTTGAAGTTATAGTAGTTACATTCAAACATCAATAAATTTCTGTATAAATCACGTTTAGACTTAAAAATTACAAATCATAAGTAGTAGAATTAATTTTAAAGGTCGGGATCAATTTTACTTTTGATGGATCAAATAAGACAATTAATTCTTCATATCTAAATTGTTTTGGTATTCAAACTCCATAAACTTAGGATTCTATTCTACTTAAACTTAGGATTCTGTTCTAGTTACAAGCAACAAGTACTGTTTAACAGTGACATTTTTGGTTGCATGTTTGTCTAATATCTGTCGTATTCAGCACCTGTGCTTTACAGGTAGAAAAATCCATATAGACAAGATATTCTTTTTATCATTATCTTACAATCATTAAGGTATCTTTTATTTCCGTTTATGTCTAGATCAAGAAACAGTGGCACAAATGAGACTAACAGAAACATACAGATTAAGAATGTACTAGTACTACACAAAAATCCTATGCAGGAAACTACACAACTAGGTACACTTGCTGCAAGAGAAACTACAAGGAATTTTCACAAATAAAATTCGATTTGTCAGCAACAATCCTGCCATTATCAGCTGCAACATTCCGATTATAACAATTCGACTTATCAACATGACTATAATTTTGCGTCGTGCTCGCATGACCATGTAGAACAGAATGACCCTTGACATTAATCCACCCATTCGAATCCTGAACATTACTAATCGAATTCATGATTCCCTTACCTTCATATCGCTCAATAAAACCATGAGAAAAATTACTAACAAGCTTATACCTATCACCCAAACCAGGTTCTGTCACAGTAATAACTCGCAGAGGATACTTGCGCTTAACTCTTAACTTCGAAATCATCTCACCTCTATTATCGCTCACTTTAACAAGCTTCTTCGCTTTGAATGTCTGCTTAACTATCTTATAAGTTCCATTGCTTTTAAACTTTATAAAATTACTAAAACTGAACCCCTTCGATACAACAGTGGTAACATTACCGAAACTCGATAAAACCCAACCTGTCACTAATGTGTTCTTCACTGCTGCCACATGAAACTCACCATCAAGTCCTCTAAACTCCTCTTGCCGTTGAACATCCGTTTTCGGCCCATGACGAATAACTCGATTAGCTTGAACTACAGAAGATTCATGATCTAACCAAAGATGCAAATTGGCATTCACAAGCCAAAATGATAACCCTTTACTCACCCCAATTCCAAAAACATGCCTTCTCCCATCAAGAACCTTACCCAAAAAAGGTGTCAATTCTATATCATAAGAAGGAAGATTAAAAGCACCAATAGCAACAATTGGTTCCCAAAACAACGGATTAATTCCTCCGGTGAAAACAACCGGAAACGGAATCTCCGATCCCACAACCTCTCCATCAATCGTGACATACACTTCCCTATAAGCACCGTTCCCTCTCCCGGTAGTTAAACCGTTGGTTTTGATATACGAATTCGGAGGGTTCGAATACCAAAACTCATCATTTCCATGAAAAGAAACATACAATTCAAGAACAGCTTTATAAGTATTCCTCGGAATTCGAATTCTTCTTACTCTCAAATCCCTTTCTTTCTCTAACCTAAACCAAAACCCTCGTTTTCCATCTTCAGATACCGGAATTACCAAATCAGCTGGTAGTTCCTTCAAAACCTTAGAATCCGGTACTTTTACTTCTTCCACAACAGACCTTGATCTAGATCTTGAGTTTGAAACGGAACTCTGATTAAACGGAGTTCTGACGGTGTTATCGTAATAGTATAAGAGAGTAACGGTAACTTGATAAACGCCGCTGAATTCGGCGTTAACGTAATTCTCAAGCATCATGGTGAGGTTGAGATTTGATTCAACGAGTAAGGAGGTGTATTTAGTAATATCTTTGTGAATGTTCCAGAAGATTTTGGAGTTGGAAGGCTCGGCGGTGCTGGTACGGAGAAGCTCGACGCCGTTGAGCCAGATGGCGGCGATGCGGTCGTACTGTTCGCCTTTGGTTTTGGCGTGGAAGTGGAGGAGGACGCGGGTCCATGGAGGAGGGCAGTCGAAGGGAGGGAGGTAGGGTGTGGAGTAAGGGGGGGTGTCGATGGTGTTGGCGAAGGAGTGGTGGAGGATTTGTTGGGAGCAGGAGGGGGTTGGTTGGTGGGTGAAGGGAGGGTTGGTTACTTCTATGGATTCTTGGTGGGGGGTGTTAAGGGGAGGGGGGTGTTTAGAGAGTGTGAAATGGTGGGGTTGAGAGTGGGAGTGAAGTGAAAGGGTGGAGAAGAGAATGAGAGAATATAAGAATGTATTGAGTTGCATTTTGGGAGAAAGGAATTGATGAATTGTAGAAAAATGAGGAAATTTTTAGTTCATGTTTTGTGGGGATTGGTTGATTTATAAGTAAAGCATAAAATGGATTTTGTGTGTGTAGTAAGAGAAGGAAATTTCTCAGTTTGAAGAGAATACTATGAAGAAGTGAACGTTATTTTTGGAACAAGTTTATAATATGTGTAAAACGATGGCGTTTTGGAAAATGTTTGAGGGTAAAAATATATCGCCCACCATGGGGCTCGAACCCATGACCACAAGGTTAAGAGCCTTGCGCTCTACCAACTGAGCTAGACGGGCTTTGTTGATAGGGTTTTAGTCCTTTTGACTATGATACCAGTATTAGGATAATAGCTTATTTACATATACTTCACGTGTTACTGTACTTTATTTCGTGAATACAATTTTACTTATTTTGATTTGGGATGAAAGGGAAAATAATGGGAAATTAGTGGCAAAAATATTTTTTTAATTTGAATTTGAATTGTAATAAATCATATCTTATTGTTGAGAGATTTATGGAATAAATAATATTTAATAAATTCTACATTATTTTTGAATGAATTCATATCAAATATTTGAAGAGAAAAATCCATAATTATTATACTGTAGAAGTAGCTCAAAACCTATATTGAAAGAGAAGCATTCGTATTGAGGATTTTAGAGTGTTAAATTTATAAGAGTCCTTGTTATTTAATGTACATCACACTATGTTTTAGTTACTTTGCATAGTTGTAAGTTTGTCTAATTGAGTTGTAAATTCAACATCACTCGTCTTATTGATTGAAGTTGATCACTAGGTTTTAGTGATTTAAACACAAATATTCAAATATTAGAGTTCAGTGTTTAAGAGAGAAGAAAGTGAGAAGGTGCCTCATATTTAGGATGAGTCCTAACTAGAAATTCGTTGGGTAGTGTTAGGAAGAGGCATTAAAAAACATATGATTTGTTGTTGCTTGTAAGACTAAGTGTACTAAACTACTAATAGTTAGTTTCCTTTCCTGGATTAGAAACCAACCCTCTAGACGTAGGTGTAGGTTGCATCTAACTGTGTTACCAATTGGTTGTGTTATTTATTAGTTTTCAGCTTCATCATCTTGTACGAATAGTGATGATTCTTGTTTAACTTGGCGAACTAGTTGCCAAGATATCGTGTTCGACATTTGTCCCTTGAGGAACAAAATTTTTATTGGCATCAATTTCCTCATTCTCACTTCTTCCTAAGTATTTGTTGATAATGGTAGGTGAGAATTCAACACACTTTCCTCTAACAAAGACTTTCTGAAATTCCTTGCTTATTTTGTAAGCACAATCCTCAGGGATGTTAACAATGAATTCCTTGACCAGAATCTCATAACATTTTGGCAGCTTGGTCACAATCTTTATCAACCCAGCATCAGCGATTAATTTGATGATTTCCTTGTATACTAAGGCATCTTTTCCCAGTTCCCTTTCTAAGGCTATTCTCCTCTGATAGATATACTTCCATCTTGAAACAAAGTTGATGGAGTGAAAAGATATGTTGTCTGTTGGAGCATCTGATACATCACCAGTAGACCTCTGAATTATGGACTTCTTCACAAGTGTGATGTCTGGGACATCATTCTCAACATCATAGTCTAAGTCAGTTTCAGACCTGATTTTCCTCTTACTTGAAGATGGAACAACTTTGCTCCATGCCTTTGGTGGTCCATACATAACTTTCTTCCTGACAGTCTTGGATGGAGTGCTTGAAATAGCTGTCTTGCCTTTTCTTGTCTTTAACCTTTTTGCAATTCTAGGGTTCACATTGATAATTAGCTCATTGTCAAACAAGTCATCTACATCTACAACTTTTTCAGCCACATTATTCTCAGTCCTTTTTGGGTTTGAATCAGCCTTTTTGTTTGGAGATGCTCTTGATGGACTCATATCAGCATTCTTGATAGAAGGAACTTCTTTCACAAGTGATGTTTCAACATCAGAAGTGACTTTTTCAAGATTAGTCTTGGTTTCCTTTCCAAGACTCCCTTCAGTATTTTCTTCTTCCATTACAAAAGAGTCAACAGGCCCTTCAGAGGCAGCCTCACAATTGGGAAAGAGGGATAGTAATCCCTTGAATAGGCATGCCCACATTTAGGGTCTTGGTGATTAATCTCCTTATGGCCCTATCAACGTCTATGGCATCTTGATCTGATTCATTATCAGTAGGATTAGAAGTATTACATACTACAGGGACTGATGTATCTCTTGGACGTCTTGCATGGCGAATGCGAAGCTTTTTATGTCTTGCATTCGGGCATGGAATCATGGAGAGAGGAGCTACGTCTAGGGCTTCATTAGTTGATATGTTCTCGTTGATATTGCTTGGTGCAGATTCATTTTGTTGAGATATCTTAAAGATGGAGGATTGAACCTTGTTTTTCTAGAGACAGAAGATGAAGATACTATAGTTCTCAGAGTTTGTGTAGTGTGGGGAATTTGAAATGTTTGAGCTTGGTATGGGCTTTTTATATGTTGAATGTCATGTTTCAACAAATTTAAGTGATATGTTGAAAATTCAATCCCTTTAATGTCATTCCCACATGCTTTTAATTGCTATAATTTCCTTAGCAAACAGACTCCTTGCCCGCTTCTTGAAATTCCATATATATTCCATCCTCTTGAATAACAATTGACCAATTTCATTTTAGTAAATTTCTGGTTCAAGTCCATAATTTTTCTTTCAGTAGACTGATCATTAATTTTTGCAGAGTTATATGATGTCATGACATCCTGTGGAACATTGAGATCAGTCTTCTTCCTCTGGGAACTTTTTCCTTCAACTTGTTTGAGCTTAACACATGTGGGATATCTTGTATCTTGGGGATAGATAATAGTTGTCCTTGGTCCTCATACCTCTCATAGTAGCTTCACCTTTCTTATTTATAATGATACATTCAATTTTTGTGAAGTTTACTTTGAATCGTTGATCACATAGTTGACTTATGCTAATCAGGTTGGATGTTAATCCTTTGGCAAGAAATACATCTTTAATGTTAGGAATTTCATAGCAGTTTGTCTTACCTACTCCTTTGATTTCTCCCTTCATTCCATCTCCAAAGTTAACATAACCAGTTGGATGATCTTGAATATTAACCAACAAATTGTTGTCTCCAGTCATATGCCTTGAGCATCAACTATCAAAATAGCAGTCTTCTTTGGTTCTCACTGTTGGTGACGCGTGTGCTAAGAAACATGAGATGTTAGCTTTGGGAATCCATTGTTTCTTCTCAATTGGGCTAGCCTGAGTCATATTTGGTTGAGGTATAGGGTTGGGGTAACCATACAACTTGAAACATAATGGCTTTATGTGACCATGTCTTCCACAATAATGGCATCTTCAGCGCTGAGGTCTTCTGTTTGGCTGCCTGTAGTTGCTTCTTCTATGATGTTGAAGCATTTTATTCATCATCTCTGGTTTGGCCTGGATTTGAATAGGTTTTGTAGAAGACTCATTTGTTACATCGTATCCTAGACCACTCATGTCTCCTGCTGCTCTTCCTGATTGAAGTATTTTAACTAGTGTTTCAGATCCATTGTATAACATCTTGACAGATTTGGACATTTTGTCAAGATTAGACTTCAGCATAGGTACTTCACTTTCCAGCTTATAAATAGTCTCTAGATGCTCCTTCTTTTTGTCTTGTAGTTGAATTATGAACTTCTTCGGTTTCTCATTTTTCAAGCATAGCTCAACACTTATAACACATAATTCCTTGCATGTAGCAGCTAGCTCTTCAAATGTTAACTCTTCATCACTTGAATCTCCATCAGAAATGTATGTACTAGTCAGAGCTATTACATATTTGGCTGATTCTTCTTCCACTTCATTTTTAGAACCCTCATCTGACCAGGATACATTCATTACTTTACTTTGTCTCTTAAGGAAAGTTGGGCATTCAGCTTTAATGTGACCAAAACCTTCACATTCATAACATCTTGCTCCTCTGCCTTGAGTAGGTCTTTCCTCAGCTTGTGCTTTCTTCTCATAATTGTTTGTTCTGCTGATGTCATATAGGATGTTCCAGACATTAGGTCTTGAGCTTCCCTCCATCCTCTTCAACATTTTATTAAATTGTCTTCCAAGAAAGACTATAGTGGTGTCCAGGTCATATTCCTCGTCTCTTTCTTCAGTGTTTGACTTAAAAGTTATACTCTCCTGCTTCTTGTCAAATCTCTCATTAACGCCTAGCTCAAATGTTTGGAGAGAACCAACAAGTTCATCCACTTTCATGTTGTTGATTTCTTGAGATTCTTATATGGCTGTCACTTTCATGTCAAATCTCTTAGGTAGAGACATGAGAATCTTCCTAACCAGCTTCTCCTCTGGTATCTTCTCACCCAAGGCACTGCATGCATTAGCTACCTCAAGAATATTCATGTGAAATTCTTGAATTCTCTCCTCTTCTTTCATCCTTAGATTCTCAAATTTAGTGGTGAGTAGCTGCAACCTTGACATCTTAATTTTGGAAGTTCCTTCACGAGTAGTTCTGAGTATTTCCCAAGCATCCTTAAACACTTCACATGTATTAATCAACCTGAAGACGTTTCTGTCAACTCCATTGAATATAGAATTCAAGGCTTTTGAATTTCCAAGAGCCATTTCATCATCTTCCTCTGACCAGTTTTCTTTAGGCTTCAACTCATCAGTAGGTTAATCATCTTCCCCAACAATAACAGGATATGTCCATCCTTTTAAACTAGCTTTCGAAGCCTTGCTGTCCAAGGACTTTATGAATGCTGCTATACGAGGCTCCTATAGGTCATAGTTAGTAACATCCAAAATGGGTGGTCTGTTCACAAATACTCATTCCTTGTCCATAGTACCAGAAAGTATCTTCCATAGATCTCACCCAGAGACAGAGCATGATGCCTGCTCTGATACCAATTGAAATTCTGGTATCATATGAGATGTCGAAGATGATGTCACGATACTAATATTTGTTATATGAATAACTAACACTGCAGGATTTTAAAAACAGAAAGCTAAATAACACAGTGAGTTGTTTACCTAGTTTGATGCTACACACCTACGTCTGAGGGCTACCAAGCAATGGATGAACTCCACCATTAGCAATATTAATTCAGAGTTAAACTTCCCTGTTTACACTTCTCACTTAATCACTACCCAATGACTCTTCTACCTAAAAACTTATCCTAGATATGAGAACCTCTGCTCACTCCCCACGGTCACTCGTGCTGACAATTAACAAAGACAAATATTGAAGACACTCTTCAAAGACACATAATCATCTTTGTTTCAAAACTTATGATGGTTAATAAATTACAACTCTACTAATGTCCTACTCAAGTATCAAATAATACTAGAGAGGCTCACAATGAACAACCTACAAAATTAACAACCAACAATTTAGAATACTAAGTTTAAGTTCTTCTAGAATAGCCAACTCTGAAAAACATGGTCAACAACCTATTTATAGAGTAACAGCAGCTAAGGTTGCTTCACTCTTTAGCCTTCAGTGATTCCTGATCTTTCTCCATGAAACTAGGACAAAAGCTCTCCAATTATATTGTTGAAGATCATTCCAATGTTTGCTTAATCGAAGCATACAATTAAAATCAAACTAACTCCTAAAATATTTGAACTCAAAAACCAGTTCTGTTCATTTTCACATGCGAGGACATCTACTATGACATCTTCATAAAATTATTGTTTCAGTATACTTCATGGAATTTTTCTGAGCATGTGTTTTACCAAAATTGTTGTCAATTAACAAAACTTACAAAATGGAAGAAGAGGTTGGGCATCGTTACCATCAATTTTTTCAATGGAATTACACAGTTACATTACGAGTTTTTTTTTGAAATAACTACACAAAGTAAGTGATAAAATAGAGAAAAAACAGGCCAAACCAAAAACATGTATCTTCTTTATATATAATTATAGATATAATAACAAACAAAAAGGGAGAAGCAATTGAATTTTGTTTTTACCTTATAATGATGACAACCCCAAAATTGTTTCTCAAAGTTCGTAACACTTGAAGACCTGTGAAGAACAACCATATCTCCTAAGATTCCATCGCAAATTGGCATCCAAACGACAAAACTAGTGTTTTAAAAACCGAACCGGATCGGTCGAATCGGGAACCAGCCAGGTAACCGGTTTGGTTCAATTGCTAGATCGGGTATGTCACTGAACCGATGTGAACCGGTAAAAACCAGAAAAATCGGAAAAAACAGTTGTTTTTTAAAATCGGTGGTTCAATTGCATTTTTAAATTTTTTAATCATTTTTATAAAAAAAATCAGTAGTTTATTTTTTTATTCGTTTTGATTATTTTATTAAAATATTATATTAAAATAAAAATAAAAAATAAAAATATTATTATTTAATTATATTATTGACAGAGAAAATGTTGCAGATGCGGTTGATTTTGTTACATATAATTTTGATATTAAAGAATGATGTCTCAATACAAACAATCTTTATTCCTTGAAACTAAATTGAATAGAGAATTGAGTTATTTTGTTATAAATTATTCAATTGTATTATGTTGCAATTAAACTTTGTAATTATGTACTAATTTTATTATATATGATACCTATATTTAAAATTTAAATTTCAAATTTCAAATTATGATACGATATTTTCAAAATGTTTAAAATTTAAATTTAAATTATTAAATTGTAAATTTATTTATGATATGATATTTTTTGAAAATTTAAGTCCTATTATATTTTGTAGATATTGAGTCATCCGGTTCGACAAGTTTTATACCTATATAGTTTTGTTATAAAGATTGGTCTATTCAACCGAGTTATTCGATTTAATTCGGTTTAGTCCTGCGGTTCGACCAGTGACCTAGTAGTTCGACCAATAAACCAATGATCTAGTACCTTCACCGGTTTGATGTCCGATCCGATTTTTAAAACACTGACCAAAACTCTTCACATTGAATTCATATGTACATTGCCCAAAGTTCGTTGACGATGATAAGTTCATTTTCCACAAGCAATTTCAGTGTTAAACTCTCTAAAATTGAAGAACCCTACATCAATTTTGGGGAAATCTGGGTTGCAGAACTTGGAAGAGGAGATGGAACGAAGAAGATGATTCATGTAATCCACATTACCTGTCACGTAAACCAAAATAAACGTCTGTTTCAGCAAAATTGACGGTAGGGATCACTATGGACCTTTTTGAACAATTAAAGGATCAATTTGAAACTTTTTAAAACTAAGAGACCAAAATGGATCCCGAGGTAAACTTGAGAGATAGAAAAATGTATTTTTCCAAATAGTTAGGAATTTATGGTCACTCTCTCATGTTGATGCTACACTAATATTAGTTATTCATATATTTTTTCTGCTTTTTTAAAAATTATTTTAATTTCTCACAATTAAATTATAAAAACTGAGAGGTAAGATAACCGAACACAAAGATATGATAGAATCTATTTCAACTCGAAAGACGTTATACATGTTCCAGTGATTTAACTTAGTTATTTTTAAAATTATTTTTTAGGTATTAAATTAAAAAACTACATAATAGATGAATTTATTGATAAAGAAAGGTTTAAAATGCATTAAACTTTTCTTTATAAAAGAATTCATCTACGTAGTTTCTTAACTTAATACCTAAAAAAAAATTTTAAGTTGGCAATTTTGTCAAAGAAAGATACTCAAAATAAATTCATTCATTTAAAATTTAATAAAAAATGATAAAGATCAATTGGGCTGCAAGTCAAGAGTATGTTGACGATTCATTGGAAAATGCTTATGCCTTTGATCTTCATCTCCAATTCTCTCATGTTGTAATTTACGGTGACAACCTAATTTCATTAACCAAATGAACTATATAACACCCTGTTTACATGGTTGGAAAGGCTAGGCTCGATAAGCGCACCGCCCAAGCTCACTCAGTGTGCCTATTTTCTTCTAAGTTAGGTAATGTAAGATCATTCTACCACTTGCCTTGTCACATGTGCTCGCTAAGTGCACCATCCACACCGCTTAGTCACCAAATCCTTCGTTCACTTTAAAGTCACCTTTACCTTGAAGTCTTTAAATCATCTTTGCTCGCTAAGTGCACTTTTGTTTTTTGGCTTAATGAGGTTGCATCTTTTCTCGTTAAACGCATATGTATTCTTGCCTTAGCGAACATTATTTTGTTGGCAATTGTCCAAACATATGTTTTTTTATATAATTTTTCATTGATAAATTAGAGGTTCTTCATTTGATTACTTGTAAAACAAGTTAATAAGTGTCTTCGTATTTAACATATTTTTTACAGTCATCATTGGTCCAAAAGGTAAAAGTTCAATCGTCAGTCCTAACTACTTCACTAAAGTAGTAATGTACATTGTAACCTTGCTCCAATGCTCTACATTGGATCCACGCCAGGGGCTATTGTGTACCGATAAATTTCATCGAACTATCTCCCATATTCAATGTTGTAACATAAAGGAACATCCATAACTACCATTCGTATATAAGATATCTCATGTGAGACTTAATGTATTTTTCTCTCTAACTCATAACTTATTTTAATCCTCATTCTCTTACTAACTTTGGTTTAGAGTGTTATCCTTGCATATCCACCCACATAGTCACATTAGAGATCCACATCGCCACATCAAAAATTTGCTTCACCATTTTCGCAAGCATTTTCAATTCTCCGGTGGAACTAATTCAAAACTTATTTTTCCCATATTAATTATAATTATAAAAAATGTTTTAAGAAAATTATGACAAACATATCTATAAACTACTTCAAAATATTTAAGTTCTTATGATCATTCTTCGATGTTGATGCTACACTAATCTTAATTATTCTTTCTTTTTTTCTTTTTTCTTTTTTTTTTTTAAAATTATTTTAATTTATCTACAACTAAAATATAAAGGAAATTTCTTCATCCACCTAGTGGGTTTCTTCCCCACCCTTGGTGAAAAATAAAAAATACCCCCAAGTTTCGTAAGTTCACTTACGAATTTCCAAAATAAGGTGAATTTGTAAATTCACTTATAAAATAATCCAAGATTTTCAAAAAATAAGGTGAATTCGTAAGTGCACTTACGGATTCACCTTATTTTTTAAAAATAAGGTGAATTCACAAGTTCACTTATGAATTCACCTTATTTTAGGAATTCGTAAGTGAACTTACGAAGTCTGCGTGTTGTTTTACAAAACACACTGACGAACCCCCAATACCATTCATTTAAAAATACCCCAATTTCAACCTCTCTACTCCAAACCTTTGCAATTTCTACCACTTCAAAGTCACTCAATCCAAGTTCAACTCATTCCAATTCCTCCAAAATCAACTACAACCTCCATTTTGTGTAAGTTTTCTTAACTTATTTCTATTCAAATTCTGAATTTTTATTAGATTATAAGGTTAGGTTATAGAAATTTAATAGTATATGAAGTAATAGTAGGTAAATGTAGTAGGAAAAATAGGATTTTGGAAGTTTTGAGACTGAGTTTATGGTTTTGAAAAATTATGGACGAAGGGGGTTTCGCAAGTTAACTTGCGAAGTAAACCAGGAGAGACTTCACAACTGAACTTACGAATTTACCCAGGATGGGTGAATTCGCAAGTTAACTTGAGAATTGTTGTCTGATTTGTTTTTAAATTAGTATGCTAACAATTGTAATGGTTTATTTCAGGAAAATGGCAGAGAATGACAACCAGATGTCACGTTTGAGACATGGCAGGCAAAGCCATAAAGCATCGGCTCGGCGAGAGTGAGAGCTAAGGGCAAGGGTACAAAGGGAACAACTTGATATAGCATCACCTTCCGCATCGTCGTAGAGGATTCGTCTCCACGAGGCGTCTACCTCTCGTGCACATGAGGAGGAGGTACCAAAGGTAGAGGTACTAGAGGTAGAGGTACCGGCGGAGGAGGCCCAGGATGCCGAAAATGCTGAGGTCTCCGACAACTATGTTGAGGAACCTGCAGAGGCGGATGATGATGGCTATCTAGGAGGGCCATATGACAGACCCCTCCTGATTTATTATCAGGACCATACTGCCTGTTATGTCTAGGGTAGAGAGGTATTATAATTTTTATCGTTACATTTCGTATTATTTATTTTCGCTTACTGCGCGTTCTTTTTTATTTATTTCGTATAGTGCCTGTTCGTATTATTCATTTGTCTTCGTTTAATTTCGTATACTGCCCGTTCTTTTTTATTTATTTTCTTTTGATTCTTATGTTTTAGGAAAGGAAACCCTTAAAGCATGTCAACCACTCCCACAAAATCTTTGATCTATATGTTCCAAAGACTCAGTGGTTCCACAATGCTATCATTGGATCCGCTCTTTGTTTACGGTGATTTCTCGCAAACAACCGCCAGTCTTCAAAATTACTGGTTTTGGTTACTTGCAGGATCGACTAGATTGATCCTAGGACATGTGTTATAATTATGTCTGAGTTAAGTTCTATGTTCATGTTTATTATTTTATAGATTTGCGTCTTTAAAGTATAATGCAAGAGTCTTAAAGTAATTATATGGGTTTATATAGTAACAATCTTTTATATAACGAAATATACTGACAAGGTAATGTTTAAACTAAAACTTGACTTTGATTTGAGAAAAGACTTGGAAAGTTAAACGTAAGACTTTGTAAAGTAAAGTGGATAAAAAGTATAAAAGGCTTTGACAAGAAAGTAAAATTTATAAAAGGCTTTGACAAGAAAGTAAAATTTCTGGAAAAGTAAGTGTTCGATTGAAATGTAAAGAAAACTAGAAGACTTAAAAGAGTAAAAAAAATATAAATACAAGATGAATGTAACTAAATTGAATTTAAACATCAAAAAGCATAATGATGGTGTTCTATACGTACATGATATCTGCAACTCTTTTTCCTGAATCAATCGGTAGTTTGAGTATATAAGATTTTCTAGTACAAAATGGACACACCAAATTCTAACATTAGAACACATATTTATACTACTTCGACCCTAACAGTCCTACTCTAAAATCATGCCACGTTCGAAGCATGCATGCCTCTTACAATCAGTGGCTTCCACACGTCTTCTAAGAATGACACACTTTTATTTAAATTTCGAATTCTTGGAACTGACTCAGTAAATTCATGTCATTCGATTTAAATTCAAAACTCCCTTTGCTGGACCGCTTCAGCCTTTTAAATCGAATCTTTATAATAACAAGATATTCAAAATCGAAGTCCTTGTTAGCTAAATTCCATTCGAAATCGAAATGCCTCCAAAGTAACAATTTTAACCCTTCAACCAATTGTCTCTTATTTCGAAACTTGCTGCTGATCAGCCAAATTATTCATCTTTGTACCACATTCCAATGAACATCTATCTAATCATTAAGAACTTCTTTAGCAAAGTAGTCTCATCGAAATTACCAGCTAGCAGTCTTGCCGGATTATTCAGTGTTGGTTACGGTACCATTAACACCGACATGCATAGTGCTTTTGCTGAGAGATGACATAAGGAGACATCGTCTTTCCACTTTCCAGTTGGGGAGTTGACGATCACCGTCGACGATGTTGCCTGCTTGCTCCAACTACCTATCAGAGGTAGGTTACTCAGCCATGCCAAGATAACCAGAGTTGAGGCGGTTAAGTTGATGGTTGAGTATTTGGGAGCTGATCTGTGCCAGGCTGTTGAGGACTGTAACTCCACAAATGGGGCGCACATGAGGTTCTCCTACCTAAAGGATTTATATGAGGAGCACCTCTATCAAGTAGCTCTTGCAAAAAGAACTGCACAAGCAGTTCGGGAGCTTGTGGAGGTGGATATATTTGTTCAGTTTCACTGTGGCGGTATCATCCGGTGTTTTCTGATGTACTTGGTAGATACGTCCGTCTTTATGGATACGAGTGACCACTACACCGACGTGGCCTACCTGAGATATTTTACGGATCTGTCTACAATTCATGACTGGAACTGGGGTGACGCTGTTCTGACCTACCTCTCTACCAGGAGCTAAATGAAGCTTGTAGATGGAGGGCGAGGGCGCTCACCAGCTCGTGCACACTCTTCACGGTGTGTTTTTATTTTAACAATAAATTTTAATTAGTTTTAATTTATTTGTACTTACACATTATATTTTTGTTGATGCAGAACTGAATTATATCATACTTTCACCGCATCCATGGTTACATCGTAGATGCCGACTATCAGGACTTCATGCCAAGGGATGACAAGTTTATTCTAAACATTGGCAATAATAATGTGCTTCCTTATCGGGTGTTCCTTGATCACACCAACCATGATGACATCAACTAGACCCCACTTAAGGACTACATGGAGGTTGTTACATTCGATACCATCTCGTTATACTCTGGGTGGCTAGTGTGTGGGGCTAACATGATGGTCAGGTATCTGCCCGAGCGATGTATGTGCCAGTTTGGCTTTGTGCAAATGATACCCCGATCTCTTTTCCAAGCTTCTCCCGACACCATGACACAGATCGCTCTAGATGACGTCTTCCAGGATTGGGAGAATCATCTCGTGCCACAGGAGTATCGGTTGATGCAGGCATCCCGTATGTGGCACTGTGTGGAGGGGTACGCAACATGGTTATTTAGAGTGTCACACCCTTACATGACATCGGAGGATGGAGGATGTCCGTCGAGGTCAGCACATGAGGCAGTGTTTTAAAAACCGGACCAGACCGGTCGGGCGGATCGATCGAACCGAGAACCGGTCAGGTAACCGCCCTGGTTCAATAGTTGGATCGGGAATGTCGTTGAACCGGTAAGAACCGGTAAGAACCGGTGAAAACCGGAAAAACCGGCGGTTTTCTAAAACCGGTGGTTCAACTGTATTTTTTAATTTTTTTATTCAAAATTTTTAAATTTTTTTTAAAATATGCAATTTAAATTTTTTATTTATTTGGATTATTTTATTAAAATATTATATTTAAATAAAAAATAAAATTAATTAATTATATTATTGACAAATAAAATGTTGTTGATGCGGTTGATTTTGTAGATAATTTTGATATTGAAGAAGGATATCTTAATATTAAAATAATCTTTACTCCTTGAAACTGAAACTAAATAGTAGATAATAAAATTATTTTGTTATAAATTATTCAATTATACTATGTTGCAATTATACTTTGTAATTTTGTACTATTTTATTATATATGATACTTATATTTAAAATTTAAATTTAAATTATCAAATTGTAAATTTATTTATGATATGATATTTTTAAAATATTTAAAATATTTAAAATTTAAATTTAAATTATCAAATTGTGAATTTATTTATGAAATGATATTTAAAAAAAATTAGTTCTAATTATATTTTGTAGAGATTGAGTCATCTGGTTCGACAAGTTTTATACCTATATCGTTTTGTTATAAAAGCCGGTTTAATCAACTGAGTTATCCGGTTTAATCCGGTTTAGTCATGCGGTTAGACCAGTGACCTAGTGGTTCAACCAATAAACTAGTGACCCAGTACCTTCACCGGTTTGATCTCCGGTCCGGTTTTTAAAACACTAACATGAGGAGCTCTTGGAGAATAAGCAGGTCGGGGATGATCATGTCATTGATCTTGTGCCCATCTGTCAGCGTATCAGGCAGATTGGACAAGAGGCATTGAATGACGGCGTTGTGCACGAGGGCGGACCTGATGCAGTTACCGTGGTGGAGAGGATGGTCGCTGAGGTAGAGTGTGCATCACATTACCACAGGCAGAGGAAGGCGCGGGGGTCAGGGTTTAACATACACAGTAGCCTTTATGTTTTGTTATTTGATTTTGTTTGATCGCATTATTTTTCTGAACAACTAATGTACTTTGATATTTTTGACAGTTTTTCTCCTTAATATTTATAATATATTAATACTTACATGGTTTGCGTTTATAGATGCTCCTTAATTGAATTTTTGAAAACAGAAACATAATTCGAGTTATTGTGAAAAATTATAGTAGTTTCAAACATGGTTTAACACATTCAGTAAAGGTTTCGTAAGTGCACTTACAAATTGACCTTTCAGGGTGAATTCGTAAGTGCACTTATAAATTTTTTACTGAATGTGTTAAACTATGTTTAAAATAATAAAACGTACAAAAATAAGGTGAATTCGTAAGTGCACTTACCAATTCACCCAGAAAAATTAATTCGTAAGTGCACTTACCAATTCACCCTGCAAGATGAATTCGTAAGTGCACTTACGAAGAATATTTTTGATTTTTCAAGAGTGTTGGAAAAACTCACTAGATAAATAAATAATTTTCCAATATAAAAATAAGAGGTAAGATACCTGAACCCATATAAGTGTTATAACATGAAAGAGATTTGAATTACTTACCACTAGAATTATATTAATTAACTAATATTAATTGTAGGTTAAAAATGCATTAACTTTTCTTTATCAAAAAAATCATCTCTGCAGTTTCTTAACTTAATACCTACAAAATAGTTTTAAGTTGACAATTTTGTCAAAGAAAAATACTGAAAATAAATTCATTCATGTATAATAAAAAAATGATAAAGATGAATTGGGCTGCATGTCAAGAGTATGGGCCAGCCCAGATTGTATCCTTTCGATTAGGGTTACCTTATTAATACAAGCAGCCCACGTCGTCACTTCAGTCTCCACTCTCCTCATTTTTGCGCCGATAGGTTCCGGCTGCTCAATTCCCAAGTCACAACATGGTTCGTATTCTCTCCCTTCTCTAAATCCCATTCCATGCAATTTATCTATGTAATTTATCAGTGTTTATCGATTCACTTGGTTGTTATTTTCACATATTTGAACTTGATCTGTGTGTTTATGTGACAGGCGAGAGGTTTGAAGAAGCATTTGAAGAGGCTCAATGCCCCCAAGCATTGGATGCTTGACAAGCTGGGCGGTGCTTTTGTAAGTGTTTTTTTTTTCATCTTCAATTCGTTTTCAAAGGTGTTTTTCATAGACTGATACAGTTTTTGTTGTTTTTGTTGTGAATTATAGGCTCCTAAACCCTCATCTGGACCCCACAAGTCGAGGGAGTGTTTGCCTCTCATTCTCATTTTGCGAAACAGGCTGAAGTATGCTTTGACATACCGTGAGGTGATCGCTATTCTCATGCAACGTCATGTCCTTGTTGATGGCAAGGTCAGGACTGACAAGACCTATCCAGCTGGATTCATGGGTATGTCATCTGACACTTCAATTTTCTGAATTAATACTAAATTCATTTTGACAAGTCGGAATAGTTAATCAGTAATTTGGATTGAATGTATTGTGGTTTTGAGGTTTAGTAATTCTAGAACTTTTCGTGCTAGATCATTTTGGATGTGTTGTGGTTTTGGTATATTGGTGCTTTAGGATTGAATGATACTTGATGTTTTATGATGAATTGTATCATGATAAATGGTTTATGATGTATCATAGTTTGGTTATTTGGTGCTTGAATAGTGAATGAAGCTAAATGATTTCTGATGTATCGTTTGTCAATTGGTGTTTTAATAATGAATGGAAGACTGTTCAATATTTGTGCTAGTATGTAAATATTGGTGCTTGGAAGACTGTTGTTTCTTAGACTGTTTAGTATGTAATTTGTGTGCTAGTGTTTATATGATTAAACCATTTGTTTAATTTTCTATTCCCTGTCTAGAAATCTGCAATTTTTTTTAAAATTTTACTGGGTGATTTAGTTTTATAAAAATTTGTTCCTCTACAGATGTTGTCTCTATTCCTAAAACAAATGAGAGCTTTCGTCTGCTTTATGACACCAAAGGCCGCTTCAGACTTCACTCAGTTAGGGATGATGAGGCAAAGGTATGCTCAGTTTCTTCACTCTTTTATTTTTTATTTTCTTGCATTAATATAATAAACCTGTTTTGATGAGTGTGGTTTTTTGTTGTCTATTTCTAGTTTTACATGTTTTTGTTGTATTTTTTACTCTAGTTTTACATGTTTTTCTATAATTTTGACCCTAGCTTTACTTGTTTTTGACGTATGTGGTTACATTTCAGTTCAAGCTTTGCAAGGTTAGATCAGTTCAATTTGGTCAGAAAGGAATTCCATACCTGAACACCTATGATGGTCGCACCATCCGTTACCCAGACCCAGTCATCAGGGCTAATGACACCATCAAGCTTGATCTAGAGGAAAACAAGATCGTCGATTTCATCAAGTTTGATGTTGGGAATGTTGTTATGGTTACTGGTGGAAGAAACAGAGGCCGTGTTGGTGTGATCAAGAACAGGGAGAAGCATAAGGGAACTTTTGAGACTATTCACGTCCAGGATGCTACCGGTCATGAGTTTGCTACCCGTTTGGGCAATGTGTTCACTATCGGTAAGGGTACAAAGCCATGGGTATCTCTTCCCAAGGGTAAGGGTATTAAGCTAACTGTTATCGAGGAAGCTAGGAAAAGGGCTGCTGCTGCTCAACAAGCAGTCGCCGCTTAAATCTCTTCTATGAATTTATATTAGACTTGAGTGTTTGTAGTTTTATTGATGCTTTTGGTTTCTTATGCATTTTGTCTGAGATTTTATCTATTGAATTTTGACTTGTTGCTCTATGCAACTCTTGTTGTTATTGCTGCTATATTTATTTGTGAAGGTTTTTGTTCTGGAGTTTTGAATCATTTTTTGAGAGTATACGTTGCCAATTTGCTAGTGCAAACCCGATATATACTTGTGATATTGAATGATTATGGCAATTTTTTGTGTATTGTAGTAAAATGATAATGTTTGATTTTAACGAATTTGTGTAAATAACCAATGTTTTTGAGAAAAAAGTGAACTGCACAAATATTGAATTGAAGATGAATGGTCGTGATTGCGTTGGACGTAAAGTAATGCAAGCAAACATTGATGATGAACTTGATTTCGTTACTGAAAACATAGTCTTCGATGAAGATTTAGAGTTTGAAGAAGTTGAATACGTTGATGAAGATGTAGATGAAGATGGTGAAAATGACAGAGGTAAATACGACGATGAAGATGCGGATGAAGATTTTGGAATTGGTGGAGGTGAATACGATGATGAAGACGCATACGAAGATACCGAACTTAATGGAGGTGAATACGATGATGCGAGCCGTTCTGGTGATGTTGGTGGACACGAATATTGGAATACAGATGGAAGTGACGGGGAAGGACATGGATGAAGTTTGGATCAAAATCCTGAGGAAACCATTAATGTTGACGATCTTGACGACATTGCAAAGATGGACATGTTTAACTTGCAAAATGAAGATGTGTTGAAGCTGCAATTTGGAAGTCTGAAAATGGCGTACAAGTTTTACTATTGGTTTGCAAAGATGAACGGTTTCGAAGTACACAAAGGTCAAGTTGTTAAAAATAAGAATGGAAATGTTGTTCAACAAACATTTTTGTGTAACCTCGAAGGATTTAGACAAGACAGAGTAGAGCATCGCAAGCGTGGTCCGAAGCACGAAACAAGGTGTGGGTGTGGACCAAAATTTCGGGTTCATATTGATATAATTTCACATCGTTGGTATGTCACATTATTTTCCTATAAGCACAATCATGAATTGTTAAAGGAGAAACACTATATGTTGTTGGCAGGTAATAGGAAGCTTAGTAAGTCAGATAAGATACAAATTAAGAATTTTGGAAATGCAGGAACCAAAGTAACCCAAATGATTGGTTCTTTCGCAAATGCTGCCAGGGGGTATGATAAGGTAGGATTTTTGAAGAAGGACGCACATAGGCCACCATCATATATTACATCCTTGACATGGTAGACCATCATCTATTACATCCTTGATATTGTCGACCATCATATATTACATCCCTGACATAGCGGACCATCATTTGTTACATCCATGACATGGTAGACCATCATCTGTTACATCCCTGATATGTTAGACCATCATCTTTACATCCCTGATATGGTCGACCATCATATATTACATCCCTGACATAGTGGACCATCATCCGTTACATCCCTGACATAGTTGACCATCATCTGTTACATCCCTGACATAATTGACCATCATCTGTTACATCCCTGATATAGTTCGCACATAGTTGACCATCATCTGTTACATCCCTGACATAGTTGATCGTTGTCTGTTACATCTTTGATATGGTTCGCACATAGTTGACCATCATATGTTACATCTCTGATATGGTCGACCATCATCTGTTGCATCCCTAATATGGTTCGCACATAGTTGACCATCATTTGTTACATCCTTGATATGGTCGACCATCATCTGCTACATCCTTGATATGGTTCGCACATAGTTGACCATCATTTGTTACATCCCTGATATGGTCGTCAATCATCTGTTACGTCCCTGATATGGTTCACACATAGTTGACCATCATCTATTACATCCCTTTTATGGTCGACCATAATCTGTTACATCCCAGATATAGTTCGCACATAGTTGACCTTCATCCGTAATATCCCTAACATAGTTGACCATCATCAGTTACATCCCTGACAAAGTCGACCATCATCTGCTACATCCCTGATATGGTTCGCACATAGTTGACCATCATCTGTTAAATCCCTGATATGGTCGACCATCATCTATTACATCCCTAACATAGTTAACAACGTCTGTTACATCCCTGATAGGGTTAACCATCATCTATTACATCCCTAACATAGTCGACGTCATCTGTTACATCCCTGACATAGTGGACCATTATTTCTTACATACCTAACATGTTCGACCATGATCTGTTACATCCCTGACATAGTATACCATCAACCGTTACATCCCTGACATGGTAGACCATCATCTGTTACATCCCTTACATGGTTTCCACATAGTCTACCATCATCTGTTACGTCCCTAACATAGTTGACCATCATATATTACATCCCTGGCATAGTCCACCATCATATGTTACATCCCTGCCATGGTAGACCATCACATGTTACATCCCTAACATAGTCAACCATCATCTGTTACATCCCTGACATAGTGGACCATCATCTGTTAAATCCCTGACATGGTAGGCCATCATCTGTTACATCCCTGATACGGTTCGCACATAGTCCACCATCATCTATGACATCCCTAACATGGTAGACCATCATCTGTTACATCCCTGACATAGTCGACCATTATCTGTTACATCCCTGATATGGTTCGCACATAGTTGACCATCATCTGTTACATCTGTAATATGGTCGAACATCATTTGTTACATCCTTGATATGGTTCGCACATAGTTGACCATAATTTGTTACATCCGTGATATGGTCGACCTTTTATGTGTTACATCCCTGATATGGTTCGCACATAGTTGACCATCATCTGTTACATCCCTGATATGGTCAACCATCATCTGTTACATCCATGATATGGTCAACCATCATCTGTTACATCCATGATATGGTTCGTATCTAGTTGACCATCATCTGTTACATCCCTAATATGGTCGACCATCATCTGTTAGATCCCTGATATGGTTCGCACATAGTTGACCATCATCCATTACATCCCTGACATAGTTGACCATCATATCTTACATCCCTGACTTAGTTGACCATCATCTGTTATATCCCTAATATGGTTGATCATCATGTGTTACATCCCTGACATATTGGACCATCATCTATTACATCCCTGACATAGTGGACCATCATCTGTTACGTCCATGACATGTTACATTTGTTACATCCCTGACATGGTAAACCATCATCTTTTACATCTCTGACATGGTTCCCACACAGTCTACCATCATCTGTTACATTCCTGTCATAGTAGACCATCATATATTACATCCCTGTCATAGTAGACCATCATATATTACATCCCTGACATGGTAGACAATCATCTGTTACATCTCTGACATAGTTGACCATCATCTGTTACATCCCTAACATAGTGGACCATCATATGTTACAACCCTGACATGGTAGACAATCATTTGTTAAATCTCTGATATAGTTCACACATAGTCCACCATCATATATTACATCCCTGAAATGGTAGACCATCCTTTGTTACATCCCTGACATAGTCGACCATCATATGTTACATCCCTGACATAGTCGACCATCATTTGTTACATCCATGACATAATGGACCATCATATGTTATATCTATGACATAGTGGACCATCATTTGTTACATCCCTGACATGGTAGACCATTATCTATTACATTTCTAATATGGTTCGCACATAGTTGACCATCATCTGTTACATCCCTGACATCCTAGACCATCATATGTTACATCCCTGGTATGGTTCGCACATAGTCCACCATCATATATTACATCCCTGACTTGGTAGACCATCATCTATTACATCCCTGACATGGTCGACCATCATCTGTTACATCCCTGACATAGTCGACAATCATCTGTTACATCTCTGACATAGTGGACCATCATCTGTTACACCCATGACATTGTAGACCATCATCTATTACATCCCTGATATGGTTCGCACATAGTGGACCGTCATCTGTTACATCCCTGACATGGTAGACCATCATTTGTTACATCCCTAATGTGGTTCGCACATAGTTTACAATCATCTATTACATCCTTGACATGGTAAACCATCATCTGTTACATCCTTGATATGGTCCGCACATAGTCCACCATGATATATTACATCCCTGGCATGGTAGACCATCATTTGTTACATCCCTGACATAGTCGACCGTCATCTCTTACATCCCTGACATAGTCAACCGTCATCTCTTACATCCCTGACATAGTCGATCATCATCTGTTACATCCCTAACATAGTGGACCATCATCTGTTACATCCCTGACATGGTAGACCATCATCTGTTACATCCCTGATATGGTTCGCACATAGTCCACCATCATATATTACATCCCTAACATGGTAGACCATCGTCTGTTACATACCTAACATGGTCGACCATCATTTGTTACATCCCTAACATAGACGACCATTATTTGTTACATCCCTGACATAGTGGACCATCATCGAATACATCCCTGACATGGTCGACCACCATCTGTTACATCCCTAACATAGTGGACCATCATCTATTACATCCCTGACATGGTAGACCATCATTTGTTACATCCCTGATATTGTTCGCACATAGTCCACCATCATATATTACATCCCTGACATGGAAGACCTTCATCTGTTACATCCCTGACATAGTCGACCATCATCTGTTACATCCCTGATATAGTGGACCATTATCTATTACATCCCTTACATGGTACACCATCATTTGTTACATCCTTGATATGGTTCTCACATAGTCTACCATCATATATTACATCCCTAACATGGAAGACCATCATCTGTTACATCCCTAACATAGTCGACCATTATCTGTTACATCATTGACATAGTCGACCTTCATGTGTTACATCCCTGATATGGTGGACCATCTACATCCCTGACATGGTAGACCATCATCTGTTACATTCCTGATATGGTTCGCACATAGTGGACCATCATCTGTTATATCCCTAACATGGTAGACCATCATTTATTACATCCCTGATATGGTTTGCACATAGTTGACCATCATCTGTTACATCCTTGACATAGTAGACCATCATTTGTTACATCCCTGATATGGTTCGCACATAGTCCACCATCATATATTATATCCTTGACATGGTATACCATCATTTGTTACATCCCTGACATGGTTAACCATCATCTGTTACATCCCTGACATAGTCGACCATCAACTGTTACATCCTTGACATAGTAAACCATCATCTGTTACATTCCTGACATGGTAGACCAACATCTATTGCATCCATGATATGGTTTATACATAGTCCATCATCATATATTACATCTCTAACATCGTAGACCATCATCTATTACATCCCTGGCATAGTGGACCATCATCTGTTACATCCTTGACATAGTGGACCATCATCTGTTACATCCCTGACATGGTAGACCATCATCTGTTACATCCTTGATATGGTTCGCACATAGTTGACCATCATCTGTTACATCCCTGATATGGTCAACCATCATCTGTTACATCCCTGATATGGTTCGCACATAGTTGAGCATCATATGTTACATCCCTGATATGGTCGACCATCATCTGTTACATCCCTGATATGGTTCGCACATAGTTGACCATCATCTGTTACATCCCTGATATGGTCAACCATCATCTGTTACATCCTTGATATGGTTCGCACACATTGGACCATCATTTGTTACATCCCTAGCATGATCGACCATCATCTGTTACATCCCTGACATAGTGGACCATCATCTGTTACATCCCTGACACGGTTTCCACACAGTCTACCATCATTTGTTACATCCCTGACATAGTATATCATTATCTGTTATATCCCTGACATAGTCTACCATCATCTGT
This sequence comes from Vicia sativa, assembly GCA_021764765.1. Lineage (NCBI taxonomy): Eukaryota > Viridiplantae > Streptophyta > Magnoliopsida > Fabales > Fabaceae > Vicia > Vicia sativa. The sequence goes on along the minus strand of CM038795.1, from coordinate 159,613,323 downwards.
CACATCCCTAACAAAGTCGACCATCATCTGTTACATCCCTGACATGGTTGACCATCATCTGTCACATGGTTGACCGTCATTTGTTAGAAAATTTACTTTGTTAGAAAAATATGAAAGAGAAAAGTGTTAAAAAATGAATGCCCTCCAGGGTGTTGAACTCGTGTCCAAAACATGTAGGTCACATGTCAAAATCTAGAAAAATAATAAATTTTTGCCAAAGACATGGGTTGAACCCACGCCTTGAAGGAAAGAAGACTAAGTGCACACATTCTATCGCTGGGGCGACTATACATCCATTAAATGTCATTCATCAAATATATATGCAAAATTATTTAAAGATTTTAATATTAAAATTAAATATATTTCTTTAACAATTTATATTTTTAACGTTTAATTTAATATTTTTAACATTATTTGTTAATTTAAATATTATTTATTTCTTACTTATAAAAACAAATTTAAATTGATAAAATTTAAAATTTCCACTTAACATTTAATTTTTTTAATATAAATATTTTAACATCTCCCATATTTCTTTATCAGGTTTTTTAAAATAAAATAATATTAATTATAATATTATATGTTCATATATTCATAGTGTATTTAAATTTGAAAATATAATTTTTTTTTTTAAAATATCGTGATGTATTTTATTTTAAATATTATTTATTCCTTATTCTTAAAAAAATGTCAATTCAAAATTTTTAAATATAGTTAAATCAGAAATGACAATACTTGTGAAATTTTAATAATTTTGTAAAAAAAATTATTTTTTTAATAATTAATAAACGTTACATTTTAAATTTAAATTTAAAACTTTATTTTTAAAATTTTAAAAATTTAAATCAGTTATTATTTACTTTTTAATATTAAAAAAATGTCAATTTAAAAAATTTTAAATTTATGTTTAACGTTAATTTTTTAAATTATTATTAAATAAATATGAATTTTTTTAAAATAAAACATTATTAATTATAATATTATATGTTCATATATTTATAGAGTGCAAAAGTAATTTCATGGTGCAAATATACTTCATAGTGTGCAATTTTTCCCAGAATTTGCTGTATTGAAGCACCATCCTTGAAGGAATAAGCATAGTGATAGTGCAAGAATCGCGGTGTAATAATTAAAGTGTGAGTGCAAGACTTGCAATTGTGGCTAAAGTACTTTCTCCATGCTAAAGGTGCCACGTATTGTGCATGCAGAGTATAGTGATGCGTTTGAAAAAGCAGCAGTGAAGGAGTTTGTGTTGTGTGCGCGCTGGAGTAGTGGAGGTGTACAATATCATCAAGCAACCTAACGGCTCGTATTGATTTGAGACCAACAAAAAACAGGTCGCGCACGGTAGGAGACCTATTAAGGTCGCACCGTAGCCTACGCCGTCTATTTCTACTAGTTTGGTTTTCACAAATTCACAAATAACCTTAAGAATGATTGTGTGCTTATATGTAGATGATGAAATCTTATTTAGAGAGTTTAAACAATCCATGGTAAAGGAATTTGAGATGACAAATTTAGGAAGGATGAAATACTTTATTGGCATATAAGTGGCTCAATTTGTAGGTGATATTTTCATTTGTCAAAAGAAATATGCTCAAGAGGAAATGTAAAGATTTAACTTGGATGATTGCAATTCAGTTCAAATCTCTATGGTTCTTGGAACTAAACTTGAGTTTGAGGCATATGATAGTTCAAATCTCTATGGTTCTTGGAACTAAACTTGAGTTTGAGGCATATGATAGTTACTCGGCCAAACTTAATGTATGTTGTCAGTCTCATTAGTAGAGTTATCGAATGACAAACTGAACTCCATCAAGTAATAAGAAAATACTTTACTATTGAAAGACATTGTTAACCATGGTTTGCTCTTTAAGAGGACTTAAAGGAATGAGCTAGTTGATTATGTTGGAGATTTGGATGAGAGCAAAAGTATATTTGGATATGTCTTTCTCATGAGTAGAGTGGCAGTTTCCTGATGTTCAAAAAAACAACATATTGTCACTTTATCCACAACCAAAGCAGAATCTTTAACTGCTACATCACCTGCTTGTCAAGATATTTGGCTTAGAAGAATTTTGGAAGAAGCTAATACATTGATTTGAAATTTCATTTTCTTTGTAATCTAACTAAAGAGGAAGTGGTTTCTTTGTAATCTAACTAAAGAGGAAGTGGTGAAACTATATTACTGCAAAAGCAATGAATAGGTTGTAGACATCTTAACAAAACGTCTGAAAGTTGATTCTCTAATGAAGTTAAGAGCATTACTTGACATGTGTTCTATTGAAGAAACAAATTGCCCCATCCGTAATGATTTATAAGCAAAATTAAATTATTTTTTTTGGTAGATTTGACTATCAGAGTATATGTCTATATATGGTATTAAATTATGGTTAAAAGAAATAAAGAAATAGTAAGTGATTTTGCACATGATTTTGGGACATGGTTTTCTTTGCCCATGATATTTGTTCATGGTTTTGCCTTGAAGTTTGGTTATAAATACTCATGTATTATGTCATTCTAAGATACACCAAAAAAATTCATTGAGTTCTCTTTGAGAGAGTCTTGAGTGAGAGTAAAATTAAGTGTAATTGGGTTTTGGGTAGTGAGTGAAATACTGAGTGAATTTGTAAAATCTCTTTGAATAGTAGAATCTTTTTGTTGCTCTCTAGCCGTAAAGTAGGCAAATTGCCGAACCACGTTAAATTTTCGGTGTCATTATTTTTTCTCCATTGTTATTTTATTCTCAAATGGGACTTCCGCTTCTACGTATGGATTACATACATTAGTTATCAAATGTATTAAAAAAGTCAATTTTACTTATAAATCGTTAGCGAGAAAGTAATTACTTATGAGCATTTGCTTAAGGGAGGGTGTTGAGTTTAGTTGGTATTTATTTTATTTGTTTTTTTAATGGATGTTAATTTGATTTAGTTTTTAAGATATCCCTTCTTTGTAAGCATATTTAGTTAGTACCTTCAAACGATTTTGTTGATTGACATAATTAGGCTGAAAGGAGGTGGTGTTATTTATGATGCCATTACGAGTTCAAACTCATAGCATAAAACAACATAGGTGGGAAGAGTCCTAACTGTACACCATTGAACATGAAATAATAAAGGTAGGAAGAGTTCCAACTAAAAATACATTGTGCAAAGAGCAAAAATGAAACAAAATTTAACAATGCACAATGCAAAGAGAAAAAAAAAAAATGCACTTTCTCAACCAATCACTTCCATGTATTCTGCAAGATCACCTAAGATATCTTTAAGTTAGTTGTGTGACAATGGATGATTGATAAATCTCCATTTAATGATGGTGTAAAACAATATTACATTGTCAATGCACTACCTTTATTCTCTAGTACAAAAGACAAAAGTATCTTAAAATGAGAAAAAAAATTGCAATATAAAACTAATTCCAAACTCTTTTTCCATACACTTAGAAACTTATCCACAAAATTACACAAGATAGCGAAAATTGCACGAATTAACATATTCGAGTTCTTATTTCCATGCGAAGTTTGTGGATTCTGTAATATCAAGTGAAAACAATCTTATCAGACATTTGATCAATTCAACAATGTTTCATAACTTCAAACAGGAAAAAAGTTTTAAGAAGAAAAACGAACCACCATAACAAAGTGAAAAATCATCAATGACCGAAAACAATAAACATATATTTAGCGATGGTTCAGTTCTAATTTCTAGTTATAGAAAAAAGACTTGAAATTAGTCATCTATATGAACAAATGCAAATGATGAAAAAAGGAGAAAAATGTAATCATCAAGCTGCAGCTTCACCCTTTTTGAGCAAAATCTGATCAAAGTGCTAACATGACAAAAAAGGGAGAAAAATGTAATCATCAAGCTGCAGCTGCTTCCTCTTTGAGCAACATCTGATCAAAGTGCCAAACACCTGAAGGACCATCAAGATAGTCACAAAATTAATCACAGAATATCTTTGAAAAAGGACATGAAAGAAAACTATGAAAGGAAAATAAGATAGATGCATGAAGAAAATGAAATTCTCACCATGTCCTTTGCCAACTCTTCTAAGCTGAGCAACATACTCAGATATTTTTTTAATGGCTTCAACCTATGAAAGGAAAAATAATAGTTAAAGAGTGGAATTTGGATGGATTAAGCTTCCTTGTAGTCATTTTCCAAATGCAATGACACACAATTGTGTACAATCCATTACACTGAAAAAATAAGTATGGTAAGTTGCAAAAGAGAACTTATGCATACCTGTTCACCCAAAAACTGACTTTCCACAAAGTCTGCCAACTGCACATCGCCATTTTTTGAGGCAACCTGATGAAAAAATGTACATAAAGTTAAAAGAGAAGAATTTATTTTATCAATAAGAATGTCAAATGAATGGGAGAATCATACAAAGCTCAACCCGTAAACCAGAAACGGAAATTTTAACCAAACAAACATGTCTTACACTGTGCAGGTTAAGGAGTTTTTCATTTGTTAACTTCTCCAATGACAGTGCTAGTTCCATTGCTGCAATAAAGAAAAACATTTCAATTCGAAGAAATTGAGAATCTACGTGAGTAACAATTGTACAAATTTAACCTCCACATCTTGTGTTACTCATTAGAAAATAACCCTTCATATTTATAGTATTTATCATTGTGGATGCGAATATTAATTGTTAATCAAAACTAGTATACTGAGTGGCATAAAAAAGCATAAATGTATTCTGAAATCAGGATTCAATTTATTTTACAAAATATTTCAGAGGCCAAGGCTACCCTCTTAATGATTACAATAACAAAATCGGAGCTGATATTGAATTCCAAACTGAGATCCTCTTCCTTTGGTCTCCATAATTGTTATCGGTGAAATCATGAAAATGATTGTTGAAATTACAAGGATTCTGGAACGTTGAATTTCACAATAAACTCTATAAGATTGATTTTGCCTCCAATAAAGTGTGATATATATCCAGGTAGTTTTTTGTGTCACACATGACACCATTGGCATTGGCAAGCTCAACTTGACGAAAAGATGATTATGTAATGTGGAGAAAATTGTCTATTTTTATATCATGCTTTGTGAATAAAATCATTCAAACACAAATCATTTAACTTCAGTTCAAACTCAATTATAATCTAATACGAGTAATAGTTCCATCAAACCAACTCTATTCGAAATCATGTTTCTGTAACACTCATCCAAAACAACAATTCACTCATTATCTTCAAAACTCAAGACTAAAACAAATAAGTCTTGATCCATAAACTCTACACATGTCACACAATTCAGACTCAATTAAATGTATGAATTTACAAAAGAAAGAAAGAAACCATTAAAACCAAAAAAAAGAAGAAGAAACTAACCATACAACGCATCACCCTTATCAGCATGATCAAACTCAGACAACGGCATCACTATAGATTGCAACTTCACTTTCCCACCCCTCTTGTTCTAAAATCAAAACAAAATAGACAATCAAAACTAAAAGGCTTAAAATAAAAACATAAAAGATCAGTAAACATAAATCATATTTAATTGAAAAGCAAATATGGACAACAAAACTCAACAGCTTCTTAATTAGTTAATTAATTTATTAATTAGTTAACACATTTTGTCCACACTGTTAACACAATTACCAGCACCATATATATCTATTAATCAATTCTAACACTTCATTAACCGTTTCAATTTCAAGTATAGCTTCTAATAAGTAAAAATAGAAAAACCTGATATTCCATCAATTTCTCAGCATGCTCTCTTTCCTCTTCACTCGATTCCTTAAAAAACCTAAAAACAAAATGTTAAGAAACTGATATCAGCATGAATGAAGAGAGAAAAAGAAAGAAAAGAGAAGATGCTTGAAACCACAAAATGTATCAATGAACTTGAATTTGTGACTTTACATGACCCATCCTTATATAGCTAACTCTAACTAACTAGTTTCCTTAAATGGAAACTTTGTAACTAACTTTTGAAAATCAGTTACTAAAAATAGTAAGTTTGTTACAAGATGAAAAAGCTCAAAAACACTATCACATAAATGCTACTTTGCTTCATACTTTCAAGTTTCAACTCAAAAAAACCTTCATTAACACTTAACAATCATTTCTAATAAGAAAATTTTAAACAAAATCAAATTAATTAGTTATAATCACTTACTTAGCGAGACCTCTCAGGGCAACATTATCTCTATCAAAATACGCATACATCGCATGGTAAACATACGAAACATTATACTCCACACTGTACAACAAAAATAAATCAAATTAATAAAAATAAATTAAATCAGAAAATGAGAGAAGATCGAAAACGAAGACGAAGACGAAAACGAACTTGATTTGTTCGTTAACAGAAGCTTCGGATTCGGCATGGAATTTATGGCGAGCAATAGAATCTTGCGGAACAATAGGAACAAGATCGAGTTCCTTTTTCACCTCCTCAAAAGGTTCAAACAATACACCGGTTAGAACACGGTCATTGCTAGAGCTAGAGCCTTTTGTTGCAGAAACAGAGAAATGGTTCGATTTGCTTCCTCTGTGAAGAAACGGAAGCAAACGCGAGATTTGTGAGTTGGAGAGAGGAATTGAGGAGGAGGAAGAAGCGGTTACGGCGGTTTTGAGAAGCATGATTGGGGAATTTGTGCGGAATGGAAATGGAAAGAAAGAAATGAGAGAGAAATTGATGAAGGAGAAGAAGAAGGTGTTTTTATTTGAGGATGAGGAGTGTGGCGAATGTGTGTGTGAGAGTGATTTGAGATAAGGGTGAGATATTTTAAGATGATCGGAGATGTGGTGACCGTTGGATTTAGAGGTATGTGGAGGGTTTAGATGTGAGGGCGTGTGGCTTGCTCGTGTCGTGACTCGTGATTTGACCCGCCAAATATCTAAATTCTTTATGATCAAATCCATTTTCAATTGTAGTTATATTAAAATAGTGAGATTCATTCATTACAATATTTTTATTAATTATAATTAATTTAATTTTTAATTATATTAAAACATAAAAAGATAAAAAAATATAATTTTACTAATAAAAAAGTACAGGTGTGCATGTTTTTTTCAAAGGTCTTTGTAGATATATATCATGTTTAGGTAATGAGAATTTGTTCACGACATCGAGAAGTCATGTGCTATAGTTTGAGGTTGTTTAAAGGGCTAGTTCAGATGAGATAAAAGACATTGTTAGGTTACAAATGGATGGAAATTGTGTTAAGGTTACATGGAACACAATGCTCTTTGATACGTGAGAATGTATATGACTTAGAGTGTGCATTTTTCTCTCGAGAGGGAATGTATTTATAAGAGTTTCCAACACCTAGAATTTTCACTTCCTTGACGTGGTTTTAACCGCTCGCCTCTTACTAGGAAAGATTATTGACCATCAATCTTCTAAAAATTAATAACTCTTTCTTAGTTGACTCTAACGTTCGAGGAACCTTTCAAGTGAATCTCTTATATTTCATCTGAAGAACCTAATTGTTGGGCGAGAGCGCCCCAAGTCTAAGATTTTTTCAAATATACCACTATAATTTAAAATTATTTAATAGTTATGATTACAAATATTCGATGTATATAAATTGAATCTAAAATATAATGTCAAATTATTAATCTAATTGTTAGGGGTGTAATCAATTTGATTTGGACCGATTTTTTATTAAAAAAAAGTCTGAATCGATATATCTTTATTTGTTTTTTAGTATTTTTTAAAAATGGAATCAAACTAAACTAACCAGTTTTGTTTGGTTCATTTGATCGATTTACAATGTTTTTTTCCAAACATTATGTTCATCAATGTATTCTCCACTATCATATTTTTTGATGTTTTTTATGCTATTATTTATTTAAATAATATGTTTCAAATAATTTATTTCATACAATATTATTTCAAATAAATTACAAGTTGTTTTTAATCTATACGAAACAGTAACATGATTTTCATTGCATCATGAAATAAGTTCACTAAATATAAAAGTTGACACTTAGTATCAGAAGATTGGGAATGAATTTGAAAGCTTAACTAATAAAATTCAACAATAACAACAAAAAATTTCAATACACACAAATTACCATGTTTCACATCTCAAACACATCTAAACTACTTTGTAACAAGACTAGAAGAAATTGTGTTGAAGAACGTGAAACAAAAAAACTTAAAAAAAATGAAAATTAAAGAAAGAGAAATTGAACACAAAGAAAGAGATCATAACATATCAGAAGGACACTAGTGAGATCAACAATGGTGAAGGACGATGAGAGCATCAGTTCGGCGAAAGCAAATTTTTGTGACATATAGTTTTTACTTTTTATGATTCAAAGTTTGGGTTTAATGATGGCTGAAATTAAAGATTTAGAGCGTAATTATACCATTAAATCAGTTTATCGGTTCCTAAAAACTAAAACTGAGAAACGAAACAAACTACATCAGTTTTCATTAGTTTGATTCGATTTTGAAAGCGAGCGAAAAATAATCATTTTTTTCAATTTGAATTGATTTTTTCTTATCCTCTTACACACTTAATAATTGTGGAGATAAACAAATTTGTTTTGAAGAAGCTTTAATCTAATAAAAAAATCTTTTATTTTTTAAATTAATAAATAATTAATAAATTTTTAAAGCTAATAAGAAATTGAATTAAATATAAATGATTTAAACTATTTTATTAACTAGTTAAAAGTTCAATTTTGAGATATGCATAAGGAGAAAATCAACACATGAACAAACATAGGTTGTGAATGAACATGTTTGATCATTTAAATATATTCCTCGTAAGTCTGTCAAAAAATTAGGTGAATTAGACAAAGTAGAGTGATTGAGTTGGATCTTGGTCCTGTCCACCAAAAATGGCAGTTAAGTGGGTGGATCCAATCTATTTTACCACATTTAAACCTTAAAAGATACAAACAATCATGCTCCATTTATTTAGGTTCGTGTCCGCCAAAATTAAGGCGAGGGAGAGGCAAAAAGAGTATAGGAAAAATGATTGAAACATTGGTTCGATTCCTTAAAAATGGCAAACTAAACGTGCAAATCTAACCCAATCTACCACTCGTCTATATAAGAACAATTGAATGTGTCATAATTTGAAAAATATAAATTCATAAAGGTTGATATTTCACCATTGTTTAATGAATACAACATTGTTTAATATATATATATATATATATATATATATATATATATATATATATATATATATATATATATATATATATATATATATGGTAACATGGGCCACCATTGATTAAGGTGCCAAATACTCGAGTAAGACAAGTCTAAATAACGAGGCATGCGACATAATATTCAATCAAACAACATTGAGACACAACCAGAGTAGGGATCGAAATGGTTTGAGTCCAGCACTCATATCAGGTTAGTGATATTCCCCAAAAATTAACACCAACATGGAATAGTTAGAGCATTGAAATAATGACATGGATCGTAGGCCCAAGAAATCCAATAAAAATAAGTTATAGAGGACAATTTCGTGACCCTATGAATGTTGGAATAATATAGCAAGTGTGAGTAAGTGGAGAAATAATCTCATATTGGATTAAAATATGGAGACTTAAGCATATATAAGTGGGAGAACCCACTCATCTATCACCTTAAGGTTTAAGGTGGACAAATGGTGTGTCTCTCACAAGAGTGTTTGTTCCTTAACTTTATATCAATGCTCTACTATTAACTCCCCCTAACATGGTATCAACATTGTAGACTCACACTTGAGGGGGAGTGTTGTGATAATATAGCAAAAAGTTTTAGGTGGACAAGATTAAAATTCAAATGACAATCGTTGGACATGAAGAGTTCTTTCAATGCAAGCTCCTTTCATTAACTTAGAAGATAATTGTGCTCTAATGATACACAAACTTTCGATGCCACTTAACTATCACCTTTTTCCAAAAAGTTATTTCACTAGTTCGAGATGATCAAACATCGACGGGTGTCAGCAATAAGCCTATTCAACATCAGTCATGGTCATACAAAGACCTTGAGAGACTACTTTACACATTTTAACAAGCCACAATAAAGGTACTCAATCTCAGTCATGAAATGTTCAATGCTACATTTCAAAACGGTCTAAAGGCCAAACATTTTTCAATGAGTCCCTAACACTTAAGATGACCACTAACATACATAAAACCATAAAACACGTGGAGTGTTACATCAAAGGAGAAAAGAGTAATTTGAAGAAAAAATAGTCTAGATGCCAAAGAAGAAGAAAAAGGAAGGAAAATTATTATCTGAAGTGGTGTGATTCTCCCTAGCGTAATAGCTATTATCTGAAGTGGTGTGATTCTCCCTAGCGTAATAGCTCTAGGTACCACCCAGATAGGAAACCATATTGTTTCCCAACCATCTAGATGAACGCCAAGTGAAGGCATGTTGTGAAGGAAAAATTGTATACTAGGTTATTGGGAAACTAAATGATCTCCTTTTAGGGTTGTGGTTAGAACCGTCACATTGAGGAGCATTACAATGTTTTGCATAATAGTTTTACTTCCTTTCCGGTGCTTTTTCGTTGGTCTATACTCATTTTTCCTATGTTACTAATTTTTCATTTGATGCAATATTATGTGTGTCTCATGATTTCTTGCATGTTGGTGGTTATCTTCTACACAAAAGACTTGTAGAAATGTCTGACCTTCAAAATATTTTGAAGTATACCAATAAACATTTCAGGATTCATATTGATTACCCTTATCATGGTTGCGTTAAAACATTCCAACTAGTTGTTCAAGGTTGCAGTATAACCTTAACAAAAGTTGAACAAGCTCGTCGCTAACACTTGATAATTTTTGTCATCAAGAACTAGTGAATTAGATTTACAGAAAAGTTGAGGTAGTTGATGATTGAGTATCATGGAAGATTTATGTACACGAAAGTGAAGTGTTCTTCAAAATTTCCGAGAAAAACTTGCTCTTTAAAGATTCTATATTTCCAATAATTGTCATCTTAAGGTTGAAAGTTCCGAAGGTTTCTCTTTTTGTTAGATTGCTTGGACTTGAGTCATCAAGTTTTCATTTTAGTACTTTCGTTTTTTCATGCCAAGTAAATTTCTTAGAGAGCCTTATTATACTCATGAGTATTGGACTCACCATTTTAGCTTAACCTAATGGATTTGGTCAGAGAATTGTCTTTTCTGCCTCCCAATGACTGAGTCTAGAATGTTCACGCTAAGTATATGATGGACATTGCTAGCAATATGTTATGAAAATTACAGTATGATATTTAAGTATGTACTAGAGAGTGAAAGCCTAAGGTTTTGCGTCGAACCCATAATATATAGAGGAGAGGTTCACATGATCATTCATATCGTAACCCTAATCATGGCTCAGAACAATTGCTATACCCACCTCTCCTTGCCTCAATTGAGGTTTCATGATAGAATAAGACCACTTATGACCGTGTAATATTGTTTGGCAGAAAATAAACTCATATGCTCCGCTATATAGACTTGTTTTACTCGAGTTTTATGAACTAGCTGGGACAGGGTATCGAGAAACTTATGACGATCAATATATTTCCATAGTTCATGATAATAAAAACATTGATATGTTGGAGGGCTTAAGTGAAAAATTCAATGGCTTGACGCAACGTGTAGCCTGAATTCATGCTATTTGTGCAACTCTCCTACCTTATAGGGACCCCAACACCTTACGTTCACGGAGTGTAACACAGTTATATGAAAAAAATAAATGGCAGTCAAACAAATTTGAGATGGAGAACCGATTCTAAACTCTATTTGTATTTCCATAGATGTTAATAATTTAAAAATTAATAACATAAGTCATAAACTTACGTTGTGATGCAAATTAAATGTCATGTGAAGACAATCTTCATCAGTGTTCGCTAAATTAAAATGAAAGAAAGCTTTAAGTAGAAAAAACCCAACATAAATCAACTACTAAAGACTGAAATATACCTAATAAAAAGCAATCCACATTCATTTTATTCGGACGTAGTTCAGTTCCAACTTCTAGTTCTAATAGTTCAGTTCAAAAACTTTAGTTCTAGCAAAAAGACTTGAATATGAACATATACAAAGGACTAATGTAATCATCAAACTGCAGCTGCTTCCTCACTAAGCAAGAACCTGATCAAAATGCCAGACACCTGAAAGCACATCAAGGAAGTCACATGAGTTAACAGTTTGGAAAAGATCAGAAGAAAACTAAATCAAAGCAAGAAAAATAAGATGCACGAATGAAGCAGAAATAGAAATTCTCACCGTGTCCTTTGCCAACTCTTCGGAGCTGAGCAACATACTCGGATATTTTTTTGATGGATTCCACCTATGAAAAGAAAAATAATGAGTAAAAAGCATAATTTGGATGGAGTAGGCTTCTTTGTAGTTTTTTGCCTAATGCAATGTCACACAATTGTGTACACTGAAAAAATAAATATTGTAAAATGCAACAGAGATTTCATGCATACCTGTTCACCCAAAAACTCACTTTCCACAAAGTCGGCCAAGTTCACATCACCATTCTTTGAGGCAACCTGTAGAAACAGAAATGAAATTACATTTTATCAATTCCAATGTCAAGATGAACAAGACAATACAAGCACAACTAGTAAACTAGAAACTAAAACTAAAACTAAAACCCAACAAAAATGACTTACACTGTGCAGGTTAAGGAGTTTTTCATTGGTTAGCTTCTCCAATGAAAGTGCAAGTTCCATTGCTGCAATATAGGAACAGAAAATGTTTGATTATGATATATAGAGAACCCATACTGTTAACAATAGTACAAAGGTGAAATTAACATCTTGTGTATTCAATACCCAATAACCCTTATCAGCATCTCAAAACAAAACAAAACTAAAAAAACTACCAATCACAAAACAAAAGATCAAAACCAAATAAAAGAAACTAACCATATAGCGCATCACCCTTGTCAGCATGATCAAACTCAGACAGCGGGGTCACTATAGATTGCAACTTCACTCTTCCACCCCTTTTGTTCTAAAATCAAAACAAAAAATACAATCAAAATTAAATTAAAAAAAAGTATAGCAGCAAAAAAAAACACCATTTCTGATAAGTAAAAGTAAAAAAACCTGATATTCCATCAATTTTTCAGCATGCCCTCTTTCTTCTTCACTCGATTCCTTAAAAAATCTATAAACAAAACAAAATTCATAACATAACAATAATCAACAACAATTTCTAGCCAAAAAATCAAACAAAAATAAAAAATCATGATCACTTACTTAGCAAGACCTTTCAGCGCAACATTATCTCTATCAAAATACGCGTACATCGCATGGTAAACATACGAAACATTATACTCCACACTGTATAAAACAAAAATAAATAAAATTAGTTAAAAGAAAATAAATAAAATTGCTCAAAGAGAATGAAACGAAAACGAACTTGATTTGTTCGTTAATAGCAGCTTCCGATTCAGCGTGAAATTTATGGCGAGCAAGGGACTCTTGAGGAGAAACAGGAACAAGATCAAGTTCCTTTTTAACCTCAACAAAAGGCTCAAACAACACTCCCGTCAAAACACGGTTATTGCTAGAGCCTTTCGTAGCACAAACCGCTAACCGGTCCGGTTTACGAAGAGACGGAACCAGACGCGAGTTTTCGGAATTGAAGAGGGAAATTGAGGGAGATGAAGAAGCGGTTACGGCGGTTTTGAGAAGCATGGTTATGATTTAGGGTTTTTCTGCAGAACGGAAATGAAGAAAGTTTCAGAGAGGAGTGTGGTTTAAGTGTGTGTGAGAATGATTGAGATAAGTGTGGGGTTTTATTGGGGGATTGGAGATGTGGTGACCGTTGGATTTGAATTTACGTGGAGGGTTGAGATTGGAGGGCGCGTGGTTTGCTCGTGGTCGTGGTATAGTAGTTGGTTAGCTGTCATTTTTGTCCCACGAAATATCTAGATTCTTTTTTGGTTATATAATTAAATTGTTTTATTTATTAATGTGTTTTCTGTCGGTATGATAAGATCAAAAGAGAAAATATTGTAAAATAAATGGATGAGTGTCATTTTGTTTTTTTTAATAATAAATGTGGGAATATATTGGATGATTAGAGATGGATGACATTAATCGTTGGGGTGGGAGTCTATAAAAGTATATAGAATTTTAATTTAATGCGTTTCTCTTATTTAGTATATACTAATAAAAAAATTAATATAACATTAAATATAATTTTTTGGAGTATTGTTACTAAAAAATTTAATATAACATTAAATATAAGTTTTTATTATTTATTAAACAGAAAAAAAGATAACATAGAACAATAAATAATTATAGATATTATTAAAATAAAAAATTTATATATAAAAGGTTAAAAATGATATGTAAAACAGAACATAAGAACCTAGTCAATATTTGGCATTTGGGTCGTAAGTAGTTTGGTTGATTGGGAATGGATAAACCATTGATGTATTGAATGATTGTCGGATAGAGTATGGAATTCTCCTGAAGAGCCACCTGATAAATAACTTGAATGAGCTGAATATTTGATGGAGATTTTATTACCTCACAAGATGCTTGGTCAAATCAAGGATCAGACACATTAATACTTTATAAGTACTAACATGATAAACAAAAGCTCCATGAAGACAAAGCATGAGATTTATATCAAACGACAACCACCTGAGCAAGACTGGATGACCGTTAATACAAATGGATCAGTGCAGCATAGCATGAAAGCAGGTTGTGGAGGAGTCTTAAGGGACAACAATGAAAGATGGATCTCTTAGAAAATTAATTCAAGATAAATGGATTGAGGCTAGAATTGTGAACGAAATCACTCTCTTTATAAGTATTTCAAGCACTCTCTTTATTGTTTTAGAGTTGGAACGCAAAAATATCCAAGATAATTCAGCTTTTGAATCGAGTCTACACAAGACTGATGAAGAACTCGAATGTGAGGAAGAGTGTCTGAAATATCAAAGAGGATTGATAATTTTTTTAGTGTTTTATTTTTGAATTCAGAATCATGTATTTATAGGTTATGCACATGTTGTTTCACAAGTTTGCAACTCTTGATGAAACAATACCTTTTCAGCACAAGATTGCAATGGTTCGCCTATAGTTACATTATGCACCACTTCATGAAGTGTTGTATATTTTGAATTCTGAAATTCAAACTTTCAGTAGCTTGAGACAAATTTAACTGCACTTTCACTGGTGGATGTTAGTGCAAAAACTGACCAAAATTTTGTTCAAACGGTTTTAACACTAAACATCCACTGGTGGATGTTAGTGTAAAAACTGACCAAAATTTCCTTCAGACAAATTTGAAGGCAATTTCCACTTTTGTCTATGGGGCACTTTTATCAAAATTTCCTTAGTGAGGATAACGCAGAGGTTAATCGGAATATTAGGTAGCAATGCTTTTAAACCATTAATCCATTTGATTAGATCGGCGTTACCTAACACGCACTCTTTAAATGTTCTTCCTCTACATATCTCGCTTAGCACTTATTTATGGCCATATGCTATCATGTTTCATGAATTTTTCATGAGAGAAACTCAAACTCTCACTTTGAGACGGAACCATCTCGAAATTCACATAGGTGAAGTTCATGTTGTATCCTTTTCCATGAGATACTTTTCCTCGGTTATGAACTTCATTAAGAATTTGAAAATCAAACTCAACCCTCGTTTTAAGGTCAACATTATCATGAAATGTTCGAAAAATATCCAAATCAACCACTTGTTATTACCTATTGAATCTTGAGGTTAATATTCTATTAACGTAAGATTGGGTTGTCGCCGTTGTCGAAACTCTTACTCAAGGAGTTTTAACCTCATACCTCTCGAGGTTATTTTTACTAATTCTATGGCTAGTGGCTTAGTAAATGGATCGGTATATATATATATATATATATATATATATATATATATATATATATATATATATATATATATATATATATATATATATATGTGTGTGTGTGTGTGTGTGTGTGTGTGTGTGTGTAACTTAAATGATTACATCTTTAATCTATTTTCTCACGAAATAATGTCTAAGGTCTTGGTGCCTAAACTTTCCATTATACACTTTGCTGAATGCACTAACTAAATTGGTTTGACTATCGCAACATATCAACACTTTTGAAACATTGTGTTTTGCCAATGGAACTTCCAATAGAAGATCCCTCAACCATTCAACTTCTTGACCTATGGAGATGAGAGCCACAAACTCTGATTTCATGGTTGAAAAAGTAATGCATGTTTGTTTCTTGCTCTTCCAAGAAATTATACCTCAGCTAGTGCAAATATCCACCCTATTTTGTAGATTTATTATCTACGACACTTAATATCCTTTTATCGATATATCCTTTTAGTATGACGGGAAACCTACCATAATGAAGGTCAAATATTTTGTTTTTAAAAGATAACCAAAATTCTCATGATGGCCTTCCAATACTCACTATTTGAATTGCTAATAAATATAATCATTTACTAACTACAAATGTTATGTCAGTTCCAGTACATTACATTAAAGAATCAATTGCACTTGCATATTATATTATAGCCACAACTCTTCCATCATCAGTTTGACACTAAGATCAAATTGAATATTCACTTTCTTAAAATGTGAAAGTTTGAACTTATTAAGAACTTTCTCAGCAACGTGTGCTTGACTAAGTTCATAACCCCCACTATTTCGTATTACTTTGATCCCCAAAAGAGTGTCAACTGGTCCAAGATCTTTCATCTTGAATGTGCAAGTTTTCTCAATATAGTATATTTGACTATGTTTTTTAACCCCCACTCTTTCGCTTTACTTTGATCAAAAAGAGCGTCCACTGTAACACCCCTTCTAAATTATCCCGCGAATTGACATTTAAATCAGAGTTAACATAAATGAAAGGGCATTACAATTTATTAAAATATAAAAATATCATAACAGTAGTCATGTTTCACTGAGGACTTTATTAAAATATAATTCAAAAACCAATAATTATGTCTACACAGCGGAAAATAGCAACCAAAACAGAATAAACTTCAATTCATAAGTATTCCCAAAAATAATCAAAGAACAATGATTACAAAACAAAATTCTCAGCCAAACGTTCCCCAGTGTTACAACTATCAGAGCATGACACTGACACGCGGGTAACTAACTAACACAACTCTATAAGTCATCCTCACCAATTCCTGAGCTTCTAACTTTAATCTGAAATCATTAAAGTAAGGGTGAGATTTCATCAACAATTAAAATGCATTATACGTTTCTAAAACAATAAAACAGTTTAATACATTATTTCACCTTCATTAGCATAATCAGATCACAGTACAAAATTACAATTCACACAGATCAATATGCACAATAACAACAATAATGAAATTATAACACTGGAAACCATCCTATCATGTTATAACTCCATATGCAATGCAGACTCAATGCATGTGGTACCAAACGTGGATTCAATTCACACATTGTTTCGTTTACACCTCGGAAACAGCGTTAATCAACAATTCGCCCATACACCACTGGGACACGAATCTAGCCTCACCACCACTAAACCACTGGGTATGGGTATTGGCTATGCAGGTCCAATTCCATCCAATGGGAATTAACCACCACCAGAATGCATATGCATGCGCAACATAAAACATGCAACATTCATATAAGGAATATGATATCACAACATCATTCCATACACGGTTAACACCATCAAACATCACAGCATAATCATACATATACAATGTTAATCACAACACATGGTATTTACACCTATCAAGTAATCACAATATCAACGACGAACAACCACAAATAACAACGAATCCCTTATACGGAAAGTCATATTAACCCAACAAGATTCAATTACTAGGTGTTAAGAATGTTTTTACAGGAAATTACATGCTTCCAGCTTTCCAACGGTACCAACTACGACTAAATCAGAGTTACGATCGCAAAGATATGACCAAAACAGTTTTCAAAAGTATCTGTCAATTTCCTGCCAGCTTGGGTCGATACAAAACCTCATGTGTCAATACAAAACCAGCTTGTGTCGACACAAGCTTCGTATGAGTCGACTCATACGTTCTGCAAAATCCCATTTTCTATTTTTCTTCAGTATGAGTCGACACAAGCTTCTCTTGTGTCGATACAAAAGCATCTTGGGTCGATACATAACTCTTTTGTGTCGATACAAACCTTCCAAAAACGCCACATGAGTCGATGCAAGGCTCTATGCATCGATACAAGCCTTTCTCGTGCCTCTGGTTTTCAAATGTTTGTTACTTGTATCGATACATAACATCTTGTGTCGATCCATACTGCGTTTTTTCACCAAAAACCAGTTCTGTTCCCACTGTTTGCAATCCCAATCAACCAGAAACTTTCCCACATACAAGGTACGTCATATGCAGTAAAAATTATGCATTCTTACATCCAATTAACAGTAGAATTACATCCCTAATCAATCTACAACATAACTCCACATATAGTAACAATCATCACGTATTCCAATTGGGGTTTTTGCGTCGGATCATAACGTTAGGGCATAATCTAAAAAATCCTAATTCGAGATTCCTAACGTAATATTCCATCCTATTGATTATCAAAACCTATAAGGCATATTAACCAGACAAAATCACCCCTTACCTTGCGATGATTCTTTGAATTCTGACGATTTGGCTTTTTCTCCTCTTTCTCTTCTCTTCTCCAATGTACGTAGAATGAAAAGCCTCTAATTCTCTTTTTCTCTTTTTCTATTTTTCCTTTATTTATTCCTTTTATTACTCCAAATAATAAAAATAAAATAATTAGAGTAATTAGAGTGTTTTACTCCACACACCCTCCAATTCAACTTCACACCCCCAACACTTCCATTCCATTTAATTAATTAATTAATTAAATCCAATACTTCAAAAATACTAATAATTAAACTTCTAATTAAATTAATAATTATAATTATAATTATTTAATAATTGAATTATTTGGGGTGTCACATCCACTACTTCAAGATCTTTGCATCTTGAATGTTGAATCTAGAAACCTCTTTGTTTCTAAGATTCCATGCATCTTGTTGCTAATGATAAACATATAATGCACATAGTGACAAAGAGATATCACAATCTTCTCACACAACTTTATGTACAAACACGTAGTTACAAGAATTAGATGAAGAAGATTTTTAGATAATCATGCATGATGATGCAAGAAGATTTTTAGATGAACTGAGAGATGAAAAGATGATTAATTTAAATTAGTATAATATAAATTATAATGAGTACCTTGTTTATATCCACTTCTCTCAAATATTCACTTGGATTTCCATGTTCAACCTTCTTCGTCAACTTCATCATTCATATGCATGACACTTTTGATTCTTTTCATCTTTGATAATATTTGTCTTCATCCTAATTGAACTAGATATACGATGTAATCTTCACAATCTCCCCATTTCGATGATGAAAAAATCTTTGAATTCTTGTTTTGATAATGATTGAAAAGTATCCTCCTAAGTCGTGTGTCTCCCTTTTATTTGTGAATCCTACAATGACGAAATCAAACTTTTGATGTAATTGTTTTATCGCTTATTTTAACTCATACAATAATTTGACAAGATTGCACGCCTTTTGTTCATTACCAAGAAGCACACAACCTTCTGGTTTCTCCATGTAAATCTCCTCATCGAGATATTCGTTTCGACATCCATTTGATGAACTATAAGGTCATGCAAATAAGCTAAAGCAAATGAAACTCTAATTTCCTTTTTGCTTGCTACTAGCGCATATGTGTCAAAATAATCAACACCTTCTTTTTGTCTAAAAACCCTTGCCTACTAATCTAGCCTTTTAGGTGTTTATTTTACCATCAATATGATGATTCGTTTTAGACGCCTACTTGCAACTACCGGATATTGAACCTTTAGGTAGATTGACAAGTTCCCAAATGTGGTTTGACATTATTGAATTCATTTCGTCTTGGATAAAATCATTCCAAGATAAGTTCCTTGAAGTTACTTCTTCATTGTAAATCTTAGGATCATCTTCCACTTGAAGAATAATAGGAATCGTACGAACAATTTTTTCACTATTTTCTTCTACTGGTTAAAAGAAATATGTAAACAATTGATTTTGTTTGCTCCTAGATCCTTAGCCTTTCGGATTCTCTTATTTAACCTAAGTTCGAATTGTGTTTCAACAATCCATAAAAAAATTCAGTTTAATTTATTTTTCGATAATCGGTGAAGAATCTTCCTCACGAGATTCCTTATTTGTGTGAATCTTAAATTCCATATCCTCCACGATAATGTTCTCAAATTCAACATCTCGGAATTTTAATAGTTACATTAAACTCTAAATTAAGAGGTTTATGTAAATCATGATTCATTTTAGATGATCTTTGTATGCCTTATTACGAAGATTTCATTAAACACATAAAATTCACATATAATATATAAATCATTGCATAATTTAAAATTATAAACTTTTATGATTTCACGTTTCACTAAACCAAACAATCATGGTATTATTACGACATTTGTAAATTTAATTTCAAAAAGAAAATATTCTTCAAATCACTACCAACATATATTGCAACGTTAACATGTTTTGGTTGTGTGACACATATTGTTGTATGCATGTGCATGGATGTGTAAATGTGAATGCATATGTAAATAAATCAAGTTGAATGCATATACTACGTTAATGTAAATGCTTATGCCAAACTAATATTCAGTATATTAATCAAAGTGAATGAATATGTTTCTTTTCACACAATATATTAAATATATTCTGGATCATTTCACCAATATAAATATTGATCAAAGAGAATGCACAGTAAAACAATTCTGTTAGAATTTAAGTGTAGAGTTTACAACACAACCAATTACATATTGTTTGATCGTAAAAATCATAATATTGAATAAACATGCCATGATATAAAGCGTTAGAAAAAATTTATTCAGGATATTGATAGCATGTTTTTTAAGGTGCTCTTATTTTTAATAAAATAATATTAAGAACATACCCGGATTCACATGATGACGATTATTATATTTGGTTATTGATATGTAAGCCTCGATATCCATTATTTGACATACTTATAAGATTATTAGAAAATTAATTCAAGACAAATAGATCGAGGCTAGAATCGTGAACGAAATCACTTTCCTTATAAGTATTTCAAGCGCTCTCTTTATTGTCTTTGAGTTGGAACGCATGAATACCCAGGATAATTCAGCCTTTGAATCGAGTCGGCACAAGACTGGTGAAGAACTCGAATGTAAGGAAGAGTATCAAATATCGAAGAGGATTTATAATTTTTTGAGTGTTTTATTTTCGAATTCAAAATCATGTATTTATAGGTTATGCATGTGTTGTTTCACAAGTTTGCAACTCTTGATGAAACAACACCTTTTTAGCATAAGATTGTAATGGTTCGCCTATAGTTATATTATGCACCACTTCATGAAGTGTTGTATATTTTGAATTCTGAAATTCAAACTTTCAGTAGTCTGAGACAAATTTAACTACACTTCCACTGGTGGATGTTAGTGCAAAAACTGACCAAAATTTCCTTCAGACAAATTTGAAGGCAATTTTCACTTTTGCCTATGAGGCAATTTTATCCTCTTTAACTTTGTCATATTTGAACACACCCATGGAAATTATTAGATAACAAAATTATAAACTAATTAGGTTATTGGGCTTTATTAGACCCTATTTGTATCTAGGCCTATTAGCCCTTTATATATTCCTTTGTATCCTATGTTTCTCAACTCAATGAATGAAAGTTTTCTTCTCCATTTCAAATTTTCTTTTCCCACCATTGGAAATTTCTCCATTACTGCATATGTTGAAGCCACATTATGACTGTAATATGGTATCAGTAGTATAAAATCCATCCCTTTCTTTGTTTCCTCATCATCATATTCTTAACCATTACCTATATCCTCTTCCATGGATGCCTCCGACGATGACTCACAAGAAAATCCCAAAACCCCAAGAAATTCACCCAAGAAAGAACCAATCGATCCCAGTCAAAACCCTAGAAACCCTTATTATCTCCACCCTGGCGAAAACCCTGGCGCCACCATCATCGCGCCACCTTTAGACGACAATAACTACCACAATTGGAGCAAATCTATGAGAAGAACATTGACCTTCAAAAACAAACTCGCATTCATCAATGGCAGCCTCCTAAAACCAGAAACTTCTGACTCCAACTTCGAGCTATGGGATCGAGCAAGCAGCATGGTACTTTCATGGATGAATCACACTCTCTCACCATACATCGCTCAAAGCACGGTTTGTTTTTATTTCGCCTTCGATCTTTGGGAAGATCTTCGAGAAAGATTCACCAAAGGTAACCACTTTCGCTTCTCTGATTTCCTCCGTGATCTACATTCCATTCAACAGGGTGATCGATCCTTATCCACATACTTCACAAACCTCAAAATTCTATGGGATGAATTAGAGGATCTGCGTCTCATGCCTTCTTGCACCTGTAATCCACGTTGTTGTTGTGATTTATCCAAAGTTGTGCATAATTTCAAACATATGGAATATGTCACATGTTTCCTCAAAGGCTTGAATGATAACTATTATAACATACACACTCAAATTCTTCTTTTTGACCCTCTCCCCAACATTAGCCGTGTATACTCCTTTATCGCTCAACAACAGATTGTCAATCCAACCACATCCAACTCTACCATCCTCTATGCTAACCAACACAAAAATTCTCGCAACAAAGGCAAAACCAACTCAAAGACCTCCATGTTATGCATAAATTGCATCAAAACAAACCACACTATGGAAAACTGTTATTTTAAACATGGATTTCCACCTGGATATCGCAGCAAAAACTCTAAAATTTCCTCTGACTCGAAGCCTCACAATCCCCAGGACAAAGACAATGTGATCACAAAGGAAGAATATCAACAACTCATGCTTCTTCTTGAATAATCTCGCAAGGATCCATAACCAAACAAGCATGACAAGTCATCAATTCCATACACTGGTGTCATTTCAGGTACGTTCAGCTCAGGTATTTCTATTCATCATACTCATATATGGATATTAGATTCAGGAGCATCCCACCATGTATGCCCCATATCACTAATTTCGTTGATATCTCTATAATCCCACCTCTGCAAATATATCTCCCAAATGGTATTGCTTTGACTGCATATTACTCTGGCACAATTTTCTTTAATCAACAATTTCAATTACACAATGTCATTTACATGCATCAATTTAAATTCAATCTAATTTCTATTTCAAAACTTTGCCATGATTCTAACTTTAACATATCATTCTTACGACAATCCTGATTTATTCAGGATGCATCTACCAAATGGATGATTAGTCAAGTGACTCAACATAACAACTTGTGTATTCTTCATAAACACAATGAGCACAATGAAAATTCTAATGCCACTTGTAATTCTGTTAACACAAATAATTGTAACTCTGATGATAATAACATTTCTATATGGCACCTTAGACTAGGGCACCCCTCTATTGAGGTTTTGTATCACATGTCCAAACAACTTACTGCTATTAAACATTCTAAAACTTTTCCTTGTAATATATGTCATCTTGCTAAACAATGTAAACTTCCATTTCCTAACAGTGATTCTACTACATAAAAATGCTTTGATTTGGTTTACATGGATATATAGGGCCATATTTCTACTGCTTCAATAAATGGTTTTCAGTATTTCTTAACTATTGTTGATGACCATTCCAGATACACCTGGACATTCCTTATGGATAATAAAACTGATACTAGGATGCACATTAATAATTTCATCACCTATTGTCAAACACAATTTTATGCAAAAATCAAAATCATAAGAAGTGACAATGGTGCTGAATTCCTCATGCATTCTTACTATGCCTCCCTTGGCATAATTCATCAAAGGAGTTGTGTTGAGACACCTCAAAAAAACTCCACTGTTGAAAGAAAGCATATACACTTGCTTAATGTAACTAGATCACTTTTATTCCATCCCAAACTCCCAAAATGTTTTTGGTCCTTCTCCTTATGCCATACCACCTTCCTTATCAATAGACTATGTAGCCCTACCATAAACAACAATAGTCCTTATGAACTTCTTTTCCACACACCACTCATATATGACAACCTCAAAACTTTTGGTTGTCTTGCATATGCTTCCACCTTAAATAGACAAAGAGACAAACTTGACCCTAGAAGCACAAAATGCCTATTCCTAAGATTCCCCAATGGAATCAAAGGATACCTTCTTTTCAATCTCCATACTAGATCCCTCATTATCAGTAGAAACTATTTCTTCTATGAATACATTTTTCCATACACACCTCATCCCCCATCACAATCAAACCACTCTCCCACTGATAATAGAGAAACTGATTCACAACCCTTCCTCTTTGAACTTATTAGCACTCAGGGTCAACATAGTATCAATATAGAGGCTCCCACAAACACTATCCCTTCCCCTGATCCTACAACTACTCCCACAACTAACACTGAAACCAATAACAACACTTCACCTAAAACCCCATAAAACATACAAACTGAATAATCCAATGACTCTTCTGACAGTAGTCATGAAGACAATCACATAGATATCACTCACACTGGAAAATCCACTAGACTAAAAATTGCACTTGCATATTTACAAGATTTTGTTTGGAATAATTCTGTTAATTCTGCTGCATATGACATATCTAAGTTCATAAATTACAATCATTTGTCTCCTGAACATTAATCCTTTATTTTTGCTATCACTCTTACTTGTGACCCTCATTCTTATAAACAAGCTTCTACTGATCCCAATTGGATCAAGGCTATGGAAAATGAATTACCTGCTCTCAAAAACAATAACACATGGTGCTTAACCACTCCTCCTGGCAAGAAAGCTATTGGATGCAAGTGGGTTTATAAAACAAAATTTAACTCTGATGGCAACATCAAAAGACACAAAGCTAGACTTGTAGCACAAGGTTTTAAGCAAATCCAAGGTATTGATTTCTTTTCTAATTTCTCTCTTGTTGCTAAACTCACCTCTGTAAGATTAATTCTTGCTCTTGCTTCTTCAATGAAATTATATTTACACCAACTTGATGTGCATAACACAGTTCTACATGGTAATTTGGATGAGGAGGTTTATATGACCAAAAGGAATTCCAAACACTCAACCAAATCAGGTTTGCAAACTTCTCAAATCCATCTATGGACTCAAACAGTCTAGTAGACAATGGTTTGAGAATCTATCTACATTTCTTCTCACTAATAATTTCCAAAAATGCTCATCTGATCACTATATCTTCACTCAGCATAACACTAAATACTTCACCATCATTCTAATATATGTTGATGATTTGCTAATTACAGGTAATAATCTGCAACATATAGAAGACACCAAAGTAATGCTACAACATCACTTCAAAATCAAGGACTTAGGCAATCTGAAATATTTTCTAGGATTGGAAATAGCAAGAAACACTACAGGCACCAACATCTGCCAACAAAAATATACTTTGGATCTCCTACACAACGCAGGTCTGCTAGGCTGCAATCTAGTATCCATACCAATGGCCAGAGATACTCGCCTTCAAACTAATAATGGCCCTCTGATGAACGATCCCACAAAATATCGAAGACTCGTAGGATAACTCATATACCTCCTCAACACAAGACCAGACATTTCATATTCTTTCCAATAATTAAGTCAACACATGAGCAAACCAACAGAAACACACTACAACGCTGCCCTTCGTGTTTTACGCTATCTCAAGTCATCACCTGGACAAGGTATTTTCTTCCCAAGCAAGTCAACCTTTCAATTAAAAGCCTTCTCAGATTCAAACTAGGCCGCATGCCCTGAAACTAGAAAATCCATCACAAGATTTTGCATTTATCTTGGAAACTCTCTTATATCCTGGAAATCCAAGAAGCAATCAACCGTATCACGAAGTTCCACTAAAGTTGAATACAGATCCATGGCATCTACTGTTTGTGAATTACAATGGCTCACCATCATCCTCAAAGA
Source organism: Vicia sativa (assembly GCA_021764765.1). Classification (NCBI taxonomy): domain Eukaryota; kingdom Viridiplantae; phylum Streptophyta; class Magnoliopsida; order Fabales; family Fabaceae; genus Vicia; species Vicia sativa. Next base: position 159,587,360 of record CM038795.1, on the reverse strand, counting down.
ACTCAACATTCCCTTTCAACAACCAGCTTTTCTTTATTGCGACAACGCTTCCGCAAGACATATTGTCGGCAACTCCTCCTTCCACGAAAGAACCAAACACATAGACCTGGACTGTCACATCGTCCGTGAGAAAATTCAACAACAACTATTTCATCTTCTACCGATTACATCCTCACAACAACTTGCAGACTCATTCACAAAACCATTGAACCCAACACCCTTCCATTCCTATTTGGTTAAGCTTGGACTTCATTCCATTACCCCCAAGCTTATGGGGGTATTAGATAACAAAACTATAAACTAATTAGGTTAGTGGGCTTTATTAGACCTTGTTTGTATCGAGGACCTTTAGCCCTATATATATATATTCCTTTGTATCCTCTATTTCTCAACTCAATGAATGAGAGCTTTCTTCTCCATTTCAAATTTTCTTTTCCCTCCATTGGCAATTTATCCATTACTGCATATGTCGAAGCCACATTATGGTTGTAATAGAAATTAATTGTCCTTTAATTTCCAACAGGATCACATGATATGCCAAATACTTAAGATATTGCAATTATATGAATACTTAGTTATGTGGAGTGTTGGAAGACTTATAATTGATTCAGAACAGAGGAAACATGAAGCTGAATATTCTAATGGATTGCAAGAATGATTACGATACAATCACTAAAGATAACTTTAATGTTGGACTAGGGAAGAGCTTTGTTCGACAAATGACAAATCCAAAAGGAGTTGTGTAACTTTAAGGATTCACATATAAAGCATATTCTGAGGGAGTCTAATTTCTGCGTTGCTGAATTGGCAAAGTTAGGAGCTATACAAAAATGTAACAATTCACTTGTATGATTCTTGTCTAAGGAAATTCCTTAAGGTGTATATAGCAGATGTGGAGGGTGCCTCCATGAAAAGAATAGTGTATGTGTAGTTGTTTTGGGTCTTGGGCCTCTTCATAAAAAAACTTGTAAAATTATAATAAATTTTGTTGGCAGAAGATAATAGTTGAATAACTTTTATGATTATAATTTGGGTCATGCTAAGGGCACATGTTAAGGATACTATTATTAAAAAAATTTAAATATAATTAAAAATAATAAAATCATATTTAAAATTTCAAAACATTGAATACACATATTATAAGAAAATATTTCTACAAATATCACTTTAACATGTGCCCCAAAAGCACATGTTAACTTTTTTTCCTTATAATTTAGTGTGTTCGTGCAATACAATGTCAATGGATAAAAATCGCTTTGCTCTTGTGCAATTTAGTAGTACTATAATTGAATGATAGTTACATTTATTAATTTGACTTTGATAGAGGTAAAATGTGCATTTACATTATTGGATAAATATAATTTTGTTTCCAAAAAATTAAAAAAAAAAGATAATTTTTTTTTACTTTTCAAAGAACAGTATCCAAAAATTATAGAAAAAATGATTTGAAAATATTTAATCATAACTTTTTTTAATGACAAAATAATTAACTAAAAAAAAGAAATTTTTCTATTAACAAAAAGTGTGTAAATAAAAAATTCAAGCTAGGTCAAAAAAATACAAATAGATCAAAACGCACGTTGATGAAGAAAAATAATTCAGCATCTATTGATATGATCAATAATTTACCTGTAGAGATTTTGTGTGATACTCTCTTTTCGGGTAGAGATTAACTACCTTTCAAAGGTAACAATAATAACAATAGTAAAGATAACAATAATAAAGTTAGCTTATCCTGAGCCATCTCTTAGCTTTCGCTACCACCATTCTCTCCAAAAGATAGACCTCATATTACAAAGTACAAACTACTCACAGAGTCACCACTCACGCATCTCCATTTTGATGACGAATTGATTTGCGAGAAAATACTTTCCATTACTCATAAATGGAATTTACTTGCGCATTTTCATGCAAAAAATAATACGCAGTTATATCTGCAGATTTTCCTGCAACATTAATAAATAAATTAAATTTTTCTGTCGGAATATATTTTTGCAGAAAATTCTGAGAAATACCTATAAATTTTACTGTGGAATTTATATTATTAATAAAAGTTTATAGGAAAGTTTTTTGTGGATTTTGCTGGGAATTTATATTTTTGAATAAAGCCAAACAACATTGCATAATCCGTAGATAATTTCGCAGGTAATATATCTGCGGATTTTGCTTCGAATGTTTTTTATAATTATATTTTTGAAATTTCTTTAAATTAAAAAATGATGTAAAATAATTTTTTTTTAAATAAAATATTTTTTGCCAATTTTTTTAAATAGATTTTAATATCTTCTAAAATAATAGCATTTTTTTAACATAACTTTGTTTAGGTTAATTGAAAATTTGTTAACTTGTGAAATTCCTAATCTATTCTTTCATTTTTTTATATGTCCGTCCGTAAACAATTTTTACCACTTTTATATAATTGTTGTTTTTGTTGAATTATAGAGACTTCCAATGAATAGATTATGTTTTAGCAATATCAGAATGTATATAGTAATTGAAATCTAATAAGACAAACTTAATACTTCAAAGTTCCATCTTATATCATTGATTTTTGAATAATAGACTGACTAACAGTAAAAATTAGTTTCTAATTAACCAAAACCAAGAATTAACCATGATTAATTTTTAATTAAAGAATCTAAAAAACCTAAATAAATGAATTAGAAAAAACCTAAGAGGGCCATCTGATTGTGATCAAATGGCTATGATTGCGTGTGACCATGGTAAGGTAATGGGATAAGCTACACTAGATTGGTTCTTATAATTTAAACTAACAGCCAATTCAAAACATATACTGTATTTGAAGTTGGTTTTTCACTTCATATTTTATGAGAAATACATTTCAGGCTACACATTACTACAAATGAGAGACTTATACTACTCAGGCTAACCCAACTTCTGCCTAAGGGACTTAATGTCTTTTCAAACAAGATAAGACTCAAGAATCACACCTAAGAGACGCGACCAATATTCAACCCGAGAGGCTGAATCACAATTATTTTTTGGGGGCTTGATAGAAGTCCTTCCCGAGAGGTCAAAAGCTTCACATGAAGAACTTAGTGTTTCATCAGACGAGCTTATATTACTGTTCCTGAGGGACTTAGTATCATCAGGCTAACATAACTATCACCTGAGGGAATTAGTGTATCCTCGGGCGGGATGTGATTTAAGAATCATCCCTAAAAGGCACAACCAATATCTAGCCTGAAATTCTGGCACAACAAGACAAACATCGTATACGATGTCAGACAACAAGATGTTGAAAGCTAAGTCAAGACATCGTACCAACACAGTAAAATAATGAACAATTTAAACAACTAGTTGGAAGTAAATAACACATGTCAATTATTAATCCAATTCGGTTTAATGTTACCTACACATGGGGGAATCTAAGCCATGAAGGAAATCCACTATAGCAGTATTAGTTTGAAGTTCTAAGCAACTTCTGGTTTTACAAACTTCTCACGCATTCACTACCCATATTATTTCTATCTAAGACATTCCTAGATATGAGACTACTCTCGCTTCTTTTTAATCACACAACAGTGATAAACCGCAAAATAATCAAGAAGGAGACACACTCCAATAAACAGAATCAACTACTACTTAAAAGCATATGATTGATTCACAATTATAATTCAAAACTCAGTCCAACTAAAGCATAAAAACGATACAAGAGTGGCTCACAATCAACAAAGAACAATGAACAAACTAAGCCCTAATTGACAGTCTCACACATGTGTCTTCTCTCTGTATGCATATTAGGTTTAGAGTCTTCCTTTAAATAGCCTGAATCCACTAGGGCTTGATGGACCAATCCGACTAAAACAATCAGTAGATATGATACAATCTTCTACACGCAATCAGGAAAATAATACAGTATTTTCTTAAATGTTTTGCCATCCATTCTTGTCAAACAAGGAAAATCATATCAGATATTTGATGCCTTTAGAAATACACGCTTACATAACCACAAATTGCGCAAATCATATCTCCATCAAATCTTTAGTTATCTTGCGCTAGAAAACAAATATTGCGCTACAATGTCGTACCAACATATCAAGACATATTTTCCAACATCTTGCTAAACTACATGTTTTAACAAATGAAGCCAATCACACCTCAGTCAACCTAACAATCTCCCCTGTTGGCTAATTTTGGCTAAAACAATCTCCCCCCGCTGGCTAATCTTGCTAAACTAGATGTTTTAACAAATGAAGCCAATCATAACTTGCATATATAAACACAACTTCAGCAAGACATACTTCGAAAGTAAAGCACGGTAAGCAACCAACTTGAAAATACACCAAGACACATCAAAGGCATATATAGCAGAAAGGGATAAACACCTAGCCTCACATAACACAACATCAGAGAGAAATTAACTCTCATAGAGAAAAATAAATTCTCAAGACATTTCAAGACATCAAGTATGACTTCTCAAGCATCCATACATCAAACACAAATAAAATGTCATCATCAGGATAGTAAAGAATTCCCACCAAATGGAATACCTACATTAGGCTTTAAATAATACTACTCACACTCAAGGAGACAACATAACTATAGATCTACCAAGAAAATTTACAACCCAATACTACTTCACTACTCCCCTTTTTTAGCCACAATATTGACAAAACTTGCATAATATTGAAGGAGACAAATAACATAAGCACATAGTATGAAGTCATAGGTTACAAACCAAATACACCCAAGGTGAAAAAATATCCAGGGTATAGTTCATAAAGGAAAAATACATAATAAAACAAAGAAAATGTCAGAACAACATCTTCAGTTGTCATGCCTACCAGTTGTTTCCATAACTATATCACCATATGCATAAACATCTTCTTCATACTCCTTATGTATTTCCTTTTCATCCTCATATGAGTTCTCAGGAGGATCCTCTTTAGATAAAGCTTTGATTAGACTTTCAAGTCTAATTTTCTTTCAGTGCACGTCTTGATGGTCTCATCCAATGCTTTGCAAGTGTTCTTCAATTAAGAAATAATACCTATCATGGAAGTAGAGATGGTAGCTTCCTTACAATATGTCATGGCAATGTGATCAGGTGTCGTACACGGGTCAAAATCAAGCTTATAAGAGTAGTATATGGAAGCGACACTCGAGTCGCATCGCAGGGACTCTAAGTTATTTGAACCAAAAGAAAGAAGCGAAAAGGGGTTTAGGTTTTTAGACAATTAAAAATAAAGAAAATGATTACAAATATGATTAAAAAATTAATCTACTGGTTCAGTAATTTCAGACATATCATCGATTATTAGGATGACAACAAATTTTGTACCCGCAGATAAAATTCGTCACGGATACGGAGTGGATAGCTTAATAAATATCCACAGATAAAATAAATGGATATTTAAATACCTGTTTAGTAATGGATATAGATACAGATTTATTGATACCATGTCCGAGGATATCCGTATTTGTTAATAAATTATAAGAATTACATAAATAGTAGTTTATTATACTATATTTTATCATCTTATAAAATAATTAGTTTTCTTTTTTCTATACAAATCATATTGCTATTTCATATTTAAGTTTTTTCTTTAGTCCATATCACATGTCAACAACGCTATCTTCCAACCAACCATTTTCTCTGTCCAATTGGTGCCTTTCGTTTTACATTGTAGGGGTGGCAACCCGGTCCGTTGGGCATGCTCGTTTTGCCCGTACTTTAGTGCGGAGCAGGCCAAGAATTTAAGCCCTCATCCTATAACGTGACCGTCTTGTCCTGCCCTATTTTCTTTGCGGGCTTTTGCGGGAATGAGGGTTAACATAAAATTTTGCATTTTTAGGCCTAAAAGGTGCAGTGCCTGCAGGCTTCCCCTACCCCGCACTCACTTTTTACGGGGCAGGCCTAAGTTTTAGCCCCTCATTCTTAACTACGTCTGCCCTGCCCCGTTTTTTGCGGGCTTTTGTGGAGCGGGCCTAAACGGGGCGGACATGATCATTTTCCACCCCTACTTTATTGTTTGTTCTTTCACCATAACTCACAATCACACTGTGTTACATTTTTTAAAATAAAATGTATGGATATTATGTTTTGGTGAAAATGAAGAAAATTAATGTGATAATTTTTTTGGTTAAAATAAGAGAGATTCATATGGATGTTATGTGATAGTAATTTATTGTGTCTTTAAAATAAGTTGAAAATATATTTTTCAATTTTTTTAATAAAAATTATCCATTAATATTTAATATTTGTGAATATCTGCAGATATCTAAAAACCCGTGGATTATTCATTTAGCGGATACCCGCACAGATATATGGCGGATATGGATATCATATTTATCTAACAGGGCGGACACAGATATCATACTATCCGTCTACATGGATATCCATTTACATCCATATCGATTTTTATATCAATTCACAAGCGTGATCAACATTATATGAATTATATTTCAATTTACCGCATTAAGCATGATGATTGAAGATAACGAATAAGCTAAGTTAACACACAAAGTTAAGAAACACACGTCGATCAAATTTAATCAACACTATTATGTGCAACTCCAATTAAGCAAACAAGAATACGCAAAATATGATTGAAATTCTGAAACAGTAGATTAATCTTAGAGTTTAGTCAGCCATGTACTTCTAATGCTCTCTCTAATTCCTAAAAATTGCCTCCTTTCCCCAATTCTTACTTTAGATTAAATAATAAATAAAATTGGACTTTAATAGCACGTACCCGAAAACCAAAACTGACCTAGAACTAACTAATTTCTTTTTATTAAGTTTGGAACTAAACAAATTATTCTACCCTTTTGAACTCCAAATCAACTTTTGCCTTCAACATGAAACTTGTAGCCTATCTTCTCATCTCTCCAATGCATATTAGAATGCGTCAATCTAATTTCGGTAGCTCAAGTTATGGTTTGTACAGTAAAAAAGTATTAATTAACCGTTTAAGTTAAAAATAAAGTACGAAATTAAAATAGTTAAATATACAATACCCTCCGTTATATTAGCGAGTTTCACATTAGGCCACTCTAAATTTTATTAAAACAAACCTCCCAATTTTTAGATTATCTTTAATTGTCTACGTGGTAGTCCACATGATATTTTTTTATTTATAATTTTAAATATTCTTTTATACTAGATACTGGACTTGTGGCCTATTTACTTTAAGCTTGTTTTCAAATCATTAACCCATACATGGTTTTCTTTGTATACACTTAAGTTCTTTGCTTAAAAGCCGATGTGGGACTATATATATATATATGTTTTTGCTTTGTTTACTTCTTAATGCTCTTCATGGAGTGCTTACAGAAGCTTGTTTTAACCTATTCACAGTCCGAGTTCAACTTGTTTCAGCTTGCACATGTTTAATGGAAATATCGACTTTTTACTTTTTTTTTACAAAAAATCGATTTGTTTTTAAAAAAGTCGATTTTTTATATTTTTAAAAAGTTGATTTTTTATATTTTTGAAAAAAATCGATTTGTTTTTGAAAACATCGACTTTTAATATTTTCGACAAAAATTCTATTTTTTTGAAAAAATCTAAAATTTTATTTTAAAAAAAAAACGACTTTTTTTATTTTCAAAAAAGTGCATCTTTTTATATTTTCAGACAAAAAAAACTATTATTCTTTTTTTCAACAAAAAAAAAGTTAATTTTTTTACAGAAAAGTCGACTTTCTATATTTTCAGAATAATCGATTCTTTTAATTTTTTTTTAAAAAATAAAGTGAATTTTTAATTTTTTTAAAAAATATTTTTTACTTTTTAAAATAAAATTAATTTTCAAACGATTTAGTTTCTAACAAATTATAATTTAAATTTCTTACTTAGAGTCCCATAAAACACAAAAATATAAGGGGTTTAAAAAATTGAACTCTAAAAAATTTTCTTTTAATAAGAGACCTAAAAAAAAATCATATAAAAATTTAATTATTAAGTCTTTATAATTTAGGATTTTTTTTAACTCCTCCACACATTCACATACAGACAATATGTCACAACGACAATGCACGCAATTCCAATTGGAACGTAATTACCCTCCATTAAGAACAGTTAAGTGTAACCATATCTCATTCACTAAACTACAAATGCATAAACTTTATTGGGATAAGCATACCTCCAAAAAATTAGAAGTGGCGTTTTTCTTTTCGATATTCTGAGGATATGCTTGTAATCATTCATTCTTGGATTAAATTTCAGAAAATTGTATCGTATACCCTACAGTTATCCCTCCACCCCTATATTTTTTAAGATATTTCAATTCTACCCTTTTCACTTATTAAATAATGTTTTGATAAACAATTTCTCTACACCAAATAACTTGCATTCAAATTATCTAGTGAGTAATTTTTCTTCCCCAAATAACTTACAAGCAAGTTATCTGGTATGTAATTTTTCTACACCAAATAACTTGCATTCAAGTTATCCGGTGTGTAATTTTTCTACACCAGATAACTTGCACTCAAGTTATCCGGTGTGTAATTTTTCTTCACCAAATAACTTGCACTCAAGTTATACGATGTGTAATTTTTCTACACCAAATAACTTGCACTCAAGTTATCCGGTGTGTAATTTTTCTACACCGAATAACTTGCATTCAAGTTATCCGGTGTGTAATTTTTTTTCACCAAATAACTTGCAAGCAAGTTATCGGTGTGTAATTTTTCTTCACCAAATAACTTACACTCAAGTTTTCCGGTATGTAATTTTTTTCACAAAATAATTTGCAATCAAGTTTTTCTGAATGTAATTTTTATTCACCGTATAACTTGCAACGTATGAAAATTTGTATATACCACGCATGAAAAACCGCTGCCTAGTACTTTAGGAAACAATTTTATTTAATTTAGGCCACATTTTTTCCTTGCTGCCTAAACTAATTTCTTTGTGGATAACTTGTTTATTAGTTATCTGCTAGGAAACGACTTCCTTTATTTTAGGCCACGATTATTTATGTAAGAACAAGATTTAGTTATGCATTTGACATTTAGTTTTAATGATAACAATACAGTGTTCCTAAGAGAACAAATTTGTACCCTAATAGTTTTGTCTAGTGTGTAGTTTTGCTAATAAGTCTGACTCTGATAGAATGGCGTGTAACGTCATCGGTTTATGGAATCAACACACTTTGATTCTAGAGGGATACAAGTAAGTGTTACAGAGATCAAGTTAAATTCTAGAATGTTTCTAAACAACGGTTCTCAAGAACGTTTGTCTAAAGCTTCTGATTGTGACTCTGATGTGAATAGCTTTTAAATACTTGTCAAGCTTTGATGTTTCTGCACTTCCAAGATTAAATGTTTCAATTACTCTGAGTTTGTGGCGCAAGGAATGTTCTTCATAATTCTTTTAAACAACGGTTCCGAAGAACAGTCTTTTGCCACAAAATCAGAGTAGTTGAAACATTTGAACTTGGAAGCAGAAACATCAGACCTTGGGAAGTCTTTAGAAACTCTTCACATCAAGGTTACAATCATACTAAATTTCTTGAGAACCGTTATTTAGAAGCATTCTTGAACTTGACTTGATCTTTGTAATTCATGCTGGTATCTCTCTAGAGTCATAACGTATGGATTCAAGAAACTGACGATATCACACACCATTCTATCAGAGGCAACTTGTTAGCAAAAACTACACACTAGATAAAATCATTAAGGTACAAATTTGTTCCCTAAAAAACACTATTGTTATTATTAAATTAAAGGTCAAATGCATAACTAAATCTTGTTCTTACATAAATAATTGTGGCTTAAAATTAAGAAAGTTGTTTCATAGCAGATCACTAATAAGCAAGTTATCCAAAAAAAATTAGTTTAAGCAACAAGGAAAAAATGTGGCATAAACTAAATAAAATTGTTTCCTAATGTACTATGCATGGTATATACAAATTTTCATATGTTGCAAGTTATCCGATGAACAAAAATTACATTCAAGAAAACTTGATTGCAAATTGTTTGATGAAAAAATTACATACCGAAAAACTTGATTGTAAGTTATTTGGTGAAGAAAAATTACACACCGGATAACTTGATAACTTGAGTACATGTTATTTGGTGTAGAAAAATTACACACCGGATAACTTGAGTACAAGTTATTTGGTGTAGAAAAATTATACACCGGATAATTTGAGTGCAAGTTATTTGGTGAAGAAAAATTACACACCGGATAACTTGAGTGCAAGTTATTTAGTGTAGAAAAATTACATATCGGATAACTTGCTTACAAGTTATTTGGTGAAGAAAAATTACACATCGGATAACTTGAGTACAAGTTATTTGGTGAAGAAACTTTACAAACTAAAAAATTATTTAATAAGTAAAAAGAGTAGAATTGGAATACTTAAAAAAATGTAGGGGTGGAGAGATAATTGTAGGGGTATAGGGTAAAATTTTCTAAATTTCATTAACCTACGGTATCAAGCATGCACGTATACATTGCTAAAAAATGAAAATGCATACACTGTCAACGAGATTAGAAAATTAGTTGTCTTGGTTTTGTGTTGCAAAGAGTTTCAACATTAGAGTCCCACATTGATTTTTGTAGAAACAAAATTAGTGTTTATAAAGAAAACAATCAGTTAGTATATTTATATTGAAAGAAGGCGTAGATTAAATAAGCCCAACATAGTTCATAATAATATTTTGTAAAAATAGTTTGAAGGCAGAGTAAATAAGCCCAACAAAGTTCATAATATTTTTTTTTTAAAATAATTTCTTAATTGAAAAAAACAAAAAAAATTTATTAATTAATTTATATTATATAAAAAATAAAAAATGATGTGGATTTAAAAAAAATACCACGTGGACTGCTACATTTGCAGTTAGAGAGAATCTTTACTGTAATGTGGCAATCAGATCTGAGGGAATCTGTAAATTGCGTGGGGGTTTTGAAATTTTTTTTTTATCAGGAGCTAAAAATTAATATTGCTAATATTACAGGAGGTGTTGTATATTTAACCCAAATTAAAATAAAGGCAAAGATAAACTTAAATATAAAAACACACTAAAATAGTAAAAATACTAAAATAAACTATAGAATTGCCTAAGTAAAATAGTAGAAGAATGTGCATTAAAATGCACTGATCAAATTCCCCCACACTTGAACTTTTACATTCCAAGCAAAATTATAAATTCAAAAGAAAAACAAGAACTAAACGAAATATGTAATATCAAAGGTTTTCAGGATACAAAGTACAAACAAAATTCTAATTATAAACTTCAAGAATATGACATTAGTGAATAACTTTTTGTGATAGTCAAAGTAGATAAGAGGACACTTTACCAAAGAGTACATCATAAGCAACAAGTTCCTCACATGATAAAGTTCACTCAACTCTCAAATGTTTATGTTTATTGTTTACACTCAAAGCACAACATGAAAGTTAATACTACTATAAGCTTGAAAAGACTCTAACATCCACAATTGAAATACATGCACACAAAGATCGAAAGGACTCTTATTCGGGTTGTAACTTGGCCAAGGTCAGGATGAGATACATTCTAAGGGGAACTAGGGGAAGATTCAAAGAGACAAAAACTTGAAAAAAATTGCATGAGTTGAGTTACAATAGACCTTATTCACTTTCAACAACAACTCTGTAAAACAGTTTTCTCTTCTCTTTTCTCTTATTATTCTTTTTTTTTCTCTTCTTTTTCTTGGAAAGAATATGTATTGTCATCCTTCCTTTCCTTTCCCATTTTTTTCTTTTTCCTTTTATATTTTTTTCTTGCCAACTTCTTGAATCAAATATCTCAACTAAATTTTTCAACCCCACACAACTCCAAACAAGGTCTTTTCAACCCTTTGAATAAGGATATAATATTGTTTTTCACTTTCAGGCTTGTAATGAATTTTAAACAAAAAATGAGATAAATAGGCTCAAGAAGTTTCCAAACAAAGGATGATATTATTCAGGGTTGGTTTTTTGGCGAACTGGCTAAAAAATAAAACAAAAACAACTTTCATTTATCATATCAGTGTACACAAGTAATAACAAGTTTCAAAAAGAGTAAGATCAAAGGGTTGTGGGGATGTCCAATTGCTGTTGCTCCATCTTCAAGTAAGATTCCATGCATACATATGGGCGAACTAATATCACAAATGTCATCCAAGGTCTATTCAGTTTTTTTCTTATGTTCCTTCAATATCTGTAACAACTTTTGTTTCTGTTCAGATTCAAGTTTAGATGAAATTATCACAAACAAATTTTCATTAAATTCTAAACACGCATGGAGTGACTTTAACTCTAAATAAGCTGGTTGTTCAATGAATTGCAAAATTTTAGCAGCAAAAACTACATTTACATTTGCAACATCAAATTTATCAATAGAAATTTGATAAGAAATATCACCCTATGAAGCAACTTTAATTTCAGTAAAACCTTAACATAAGTGAGTATCAATACAATCATCATAAGTATAGGTGTCATCAAAATCAGACAAGGAAGGGAAATCAACAAAAAGTGAATCAGGTGCAACAAGTTATTTTAAGATTTTATTTTGATCATCCATGATATGGTTATCAATTCAAATCGGAATCAAATTAATACAAAATAAAATAAAATCACTAACCAACTCAAAATCAAAATTAAATCAACATAGAATCACTAACAAATATGACAAATAAAATCTAACAAAAAAATTATTAACATAAAATCTATTTTTTTTAATACGACTAAAAAAAGAATAAAATAAAATAACGAATCTACAAATTCTTTTGGATTTTAAAAAAATGAAAATAGAAATACAATCAAACAAAATAGAAAGAAAAAAAAGAGGAATTTGCGAGTTTGAGGGTCAAAATATTTTAGAATACTATTCTAAAGGAATATTGTTCGTTAATTTTTCTTCTTCTGAATTTCTATAAAACATTCGGAGCAAATCGAATCATTAGCTTTCAAACTTACCTAATAGACTGGAATACCTACCTTTGTATTACAACTCTAAAAATCAACAAACACAACAAAAAAACAAGAAATATACTGACAAGACTCAAAACTAGGATCCTAAACTTGGTTAATATTATCAAAGAGTCCCCGACAATAGAGCCAATTTGATTTGTTGTTGCACACGGGTCAAAAACGAGCTTATAAGAGTAGTATATGGAAGCGACACTCCAGTTGTATTGCAAGGACTCTGAGTTATTTTAACCAAAAAAAAGAAACGAAATGGGGTCTAGGTTTTTCAGATAATTAAAAATAAAGAAAACAATTACAATTATGATTAGCAGATTAATCTACTAGTTCAGTAATTGCAGACCTATCATCGATTATTATATTACCAATTCTCTAAGCAAATTCAATTCCTATTTAATTATAGTATCAATTAACAAGCGTGATCAACACTATATGAATTATATTCCTATTTACCGCATTAAGCATAACAGTTAAAGATCGGGTGAAGTTAACGAATAAGCTAAGTTAACACACGACGTTACGGAACATGCATCAATCAAATTTAATTAATAATATTATATGCAACTCAAATTAAGCAAACAAGAATACACAAACTAGGATTGAAAGAAATTGAATAAAAACCGATCATTTAATAACCTCAAAGTCTTGATGAAATTCCAAAATAGTAGATTAACCTTAGAGTTTAGCCAACCATGTAATCCTAATGCTCTCTGTAATTACTAAAAATTGTCTCTTTTCCCTAATGGTTACTTTAGATTAAATAATAAATAAAATTGGACTTTAAGAGCACCGGCTTGAAAACCATAAGCTGACATAAAACTAACTAATTTATTTTTATTAAGTCTGGAACTAAAACGAATTATTTCAACCTTCTGTGCTCCAAATCAACTTTTGGCTTCAACGTGAAACTTGTAGCTTATCTTCTCAAATTTCCAACTCTTATTAGAATGCATCAATCTGATTCTAGTAGCCCAAGTTATGATCTGCATAGTAAGAAGATATCAATTCACCGTTTAAGCTGAAAATAAAGTACTAAATTAAATTAAAGACAAGAGTGAACTCAAATTTAAAAACACACTAAAATAGTAAAAATACTAAAATAAACTATAGAATTGCCTAACTACAATAGTATAAGAATGTTCATTAAAATGCATTGATCATAATGTTTGGGACATGTTTCCTTGTAAATGACTTATAATGCAAAGAAAGAGCATATTCTCTCTTGCAGGCAACACCTGAACTGATTAAAATACTAGGGTACTGATTCATATTCACACCAAAAATTAAGGAGGGAAATTATATAAGCATCTTTACAGCAAAAGAGGTAGCATGCTTCATGGTTTGGTAAAAAACATAGGACCCAAAGTTAAACATGGTTTTGGTCACTATAATGTAAATGAACTTACCAAACCCTGTAGCACTGTTGGAAGTATGATTCGGTGGAACTCAATTAGCATCTCTTATTCTATGAAGTACTGCATACTTCATACTCAAGAAACCAATTGACAACTTTCATTTTCTTGGTCATTCCTTTAAATGTATTGCAGTGTTTTCCTTGCAAATGAAATTATCAAATACCTCTACTTCAACTTGTTCCTCTTCACTTTTGCCCATGAACCTGTTAATGATTTATGGAAAAAATTCCACACGTTTTCCTCTCACATACACCATTCAGAACTCACTACTCCTCTTGTTATCACCATTTTCAAAAATATTCACAAACACATCATCATCAAACTCTTCTTTCTCACCATCTACTGGGTCCTCTACAACCTCATCCTCTTGAGGTTTTGCATGAGACTTAATAGGAACAAAATCTTTGTCAAACTCGCTATGGGATTTTCTTGAGTGGTTTCAACAAGGTAACCGAGTTAAGACAAGGACGTTGTGATATTCAACACAACATTAGACTCAGTTGTAATACCCAAAATATTAGAGATTAACACATGAATAATTTTATCAACAAAGTCTTTATCAGCAACATTCATACTAGATTGACCTAAGGACTTATCAAATCAAGGGTTATTAACATTTTTAGGAGTATCAATTTCGCCCACAAAAGTGCAGATTCCTAACTCGCCCCTTAATTTTTCAAACTCATTTGCATCCAAAATTTTAGTAAATATATCTGCCATTGGATTCTCATTGACTACATGCTCAAGAGTAACAGTTTTGTCCTCAACAAGATCCTAATTAAAATGATGATGAATGTTAATATGGTTTGTCCTGCTATGTTGTATGGGATTCTTAGATATATTGATTGCACTCATATTGTCACAGTACAATGTCATGACATCATGTTTGACATTGTATTCCTTTAGAATTTGCTTGATCCAGATCAATTGAGAGAAACTACTTCCCGCAATAATATACTCAACCTCAGTTGTAGACAAAGACACACAATTTTACTTATTACTGAAAGAAGAGATAAGATTGTTTCCCAAGAAGAAACATCCTCAAGAAGTACTTTTTATATCATCAACACCACCTTCCTAGTCTGCACCACAGTACCCTACGAGCATGGAATTTGTACAATGAGAATACAACATGCCATACTCACTAGTACCATTAATGTATTTAAAGATCCTCTTCACTTGAGTAATGTGACTAATTTTAGGCTCAGGCTAATATCTTTTACAAACTCCTACAATAAAAGTGATGTAAGGTCTGCTAGTTGTGAGATACAAAAGAATACCAATCATGCTCTTGCACTAACTTTTATTCATATTAACACCTTTTTCATCCTTAGTTAACTTTAAGTGTGTTCTTCCAAGTGTCCTTTTTGTGAGTAGAATTTTCAAGACAAAACTTCTTCACTATGTTCTTAGCATACTTGCTTTGAGAAATGAAGATAGCATAATCCACCTGTTTGACTTGAAGACCAAGAAAATATGTTAATTCACCAACAAGACTCGTGTCAAATTTAGATTGAACTTGCTTGAAAAACGTTGGACCATCTAAATCGACATCCCTCCAAACATTATGTCATCAACATATATTTGAGTTTCATGAGTTCACAATGTTCTTCTTTAACAAACAAGGTCTTGTCTCTTCCCCCTTTCTTGTAGCCATTGTTGACAAGAAACTCAATTAACCTTTCATGCCAAGATTTAGGTGCTTGCTTCAATCCATAGAGATTGTTCCTTTGTTTGTAAATATGACATGGAAAACTAGGATCTATGAACCCTTTGGGTTGTTCAATATACACTTCATCATTCAAGTATCCAATCAAGAAGGAACTTTTCACATCCATCTAGAATATATTGAATTTTAGCATGCACGTCACTCTTAAGAGCAATCTTATGGATTCAAGATAGGAAACATGAGAAAAGGTCTCATCAAAATTAACCCCTTGAATTTGAGTGTATCCTTGAGCAACAAGCCTAGCCATGGTTCTGGTCACAATTCCATTTTCATTAGATATGTTCTTATAAATCAATTTATTGCCTTTAACATTCATCCATTCAGACCTAGGTACTAGGTCCCACACTTCATTCCTTTAGAACTGTCCTAGTTCTTCTTGCATAACATCGATTCATAATTCACTAATCAAGGTCGCCTTCACATTTTTAGGTTCAAACTTTGAGACAAAACAAGCATTGTATATCACATATCTGGATCTAGTGGTGAAGCCTTCTTCATTAAGATTTTCAATAATAAGTTTCTTTAGATGATATTTCTGAATTCTGATAGACGGGCCTTTGTTGTCTTGAGGGTTATCAAATTCAGTTCTTGTTGGCTCAATATTGGACTTAATGTCTTCAAAATTTTCTAAAGCACCAGTCTGTTGAGATGATGTTCCAACACATTCAACGACACTAGTTCTTTTCACAATAATTGAATCATCAACCACAATATTAATGGATTTCATCATGACCTTGGTTTTTGAGTTAAATACGCTGTAAATTCTGTTGTTTGTAGAGTAACCAAGAAATATCCCTTCATTACTTTTGAGATCTATCTTTCTTCTCTATTCACGGTCAACCAGAATGTAGCATTTACTCCCAAACACATGAAAATATTTAACACTAGGTTTTCTTCCTTTCCATAATTCATAAATGGTAGATGATATACCAGCTCTCAGAATGATGTGATTATGGATATAACAAGCAATGTTCATTGCTTCAGCTCAAAAATGATAAGAAATATTTTTTACATGAAGCATGACTCTAGTTGATTCTTGTAATGTTTTGTTCTTGCGTTCTACAACTTTATTTTACTGAGGAGTGGTGGGAGATGAAAACTCGTGAATAATATCTTCAGAATAACAAAATAAAATGACTATCTCTCTTTGTTACTTGCACACATGTTGAGACACTTTTTCTTGATTTTCATGTAACCCCTCTTGCTCTCTTTTTTTACTACCGTCACTTTTTCTTTTATACACCTCTCTCACACATTTGTCTCATGGGCCAAGCCCATCACAAACACTTTTTTTTTTGCTTTATTTTGAATTTATGTGGACTCATACATGAGAAGAGATCCACCAAATACGAAGTCGCTAATGTCCTTGTTAATTATAAACTTAATTTAGATATGTTTTTGGTGTGTTGTTTTGGATTTTCTCTTGCATTCTATTTTGAGCGAGTATGTTGGAATTTTTTATTAGATCTTCTTCCATGTTTTGAGCCGTTGGCTCCCTTATCTTAAACAATATCAAATACCTTTTTGTTTATATATATTTTTTATAAAGTGTTTATATAGTTTTATAATATACAAATAATATATTAGTTCTAATATATAACTCAATACGTTTATTGGGCTCTCTTTGTCGAATAATGCCTTCGGCAAAATAGGAAGATTTAAGTTGCCACCCATTCTTTTATAAACGTTAATATCTTTACGCAAAAATATAATTTATTGAAAATTTTGAAATTTCTGAAAAAATTGTTAAAAAATTCAAAAATTCAAAATTTTTTATATAACATCAATAAATATTTTTTCCATTAGTTCTTCTCTCACGACCCATAATTAATATATCTTTTCTCTCTGAAATTCTATTAATAGAATCAGAACAAACAATGACAACAACAATACCATGTTATTTACCAGTAGCTTGTGCCCATGCTAAAATTTTAGATCGAGACTTAAATATCTATCAATTAGAACATATAAAGAGTAAATTATCAATATCATAGAGACATGAAACATTTAAAAATTTCATATATTACATAGAAAGCATACAACATTAGTGGTGAATAACTGAGTAAAATCTGTACATGTAGAAGAAGCTGTCGGTTCTGGGTCAAACAAGTAAAACATTTTTCTTCAGAAGATTTCAAATATAAATAAAATTTCTGATTTATCAAAAATTTCAAAATTGTCAGAAGATTTTGTTATTAATCAAATATTTTGTAAATTTTCTGTATGTTTCTTTGTTTTTTTTGAATAACACCGAAATTTTTAAAATTTTCAATAAGTTACCTCTCTAAATTTTGTAATTTGTGTAGAA
Source organism: Vicia sativa (assembly GCA_021764765.1). NCBI lineage: Eukaryota > Viridiplantae > Streptophyta > Magnoliopsida > Fabales > Fabaceae > Vicia > Vicia sativa. Next base: position 159,569,001 of record CM038795.1, on the reverse strand, counting down.
CTTCCTTTGAGAACTTAAATTTAAATACTGAAAATTTCAAATAAGATACAAGAAATTTCTTTTTTACTGCATGTCTATAATGATTTTTTTAACGAATTTTAAAATTGTTCAAGATAAATAATAATAAGTATTTTTGTCCATTAAAAAAAAATGGAAGATATTAAGTATAATTTGGGGTGGCAAGTTAATCGTTGCTAAATACGGACTTTTTTTTTTAAAAAAAGAACATTGAGAAATGAGTAATAACAAACATAACTTTGATAAAGACACCAACCACCAAGAAGCAAATAGTATATGATTGTAAGAAGAATTTAGGTAGTTTTTATTGTTAAGTCCTTGACCTTGGATCAATGAGACAAAAGTGTTGTTGGAAAAACAAATTTTAGTTTCCAAGCTATGGGGGTGAGACTAAAAGATTATCAAGCTTGCACTTTGGGCTCTTGTTTTCCTTTTGAGCCTTTTATCTTCAATTAGGATTCATTTTTAAAGGTAAGGAAATTTATGAGAATTTAATCTATCCATCTCATAATTTAACTTAACACCCCATATTAGTAGTGTTTTTACTCCTTTGTAAATTTTATGTTTTTTGAAAAAAATTTGTATTTACTGTTTTTTTTAAACTTCTAAGATTTTATTGAATTACTAATAACAAGGAGCACATGTATATCTATTAAATTGTTGAACAAATTATAATAAATTGAAAACAATGAAAAATAGGATGAATGTTTGATTATAGAGTAGATAGACAGATAGATTTGTTTTGATATTTATAATATTGAATTATAAATATAATTATATTAAAAATTAATGATATTCATTATATAAAAAATTAATGATATTCATGAATTTGTATAAATTAAAATAATTTTGTCTAGTAAATTTTTATTCAAATGCATATTGAAAGTAATATTTATCAAAAATAATTTGGCGTGAATTTAACTGGTTGTGTCCCGTTATAAATTTATTTAATACGATATAGATTTTATCTAAATATACATGTACATTTGAAATGAGTTATTTAATCATAAAATGAATAATAATAATTTAAATTTAATTTAAATATTTGAAAAAAAAGTAGATTTTGTGTCTCAAATAAAAAAAATATTAATTAAAAAAAAATAATACTGCCCCGTGAGAAAAATAAAAAAATTTGAATTTTGTGTCTCAAATAAGTATAATGTTAACTAAAATTTGAAGAGGAGTTAGAAATTGCAACGTCTGAAGAGGAGTTAGAAGTTGAGACTCCTGAAGAGGAGTCGGATGTTGCAACTTCTAAAGAGGAGTCAGAAGTTGGGACTTCTGGAGAGGAGTCAGAAGTTGAGACTTCTAAAGAGGAGTAAGAAGTTGAGACTTCTAAAGAGGAGTCAAAAGTTGCAACGTCTGAAGAGGAGTCAAAGTTGCAACTTCTGAAGAGGAGTCAGAAGTTGCAACGTTTGAAGGGAAGAGGAAATATTTGAAAAATAGAGGCACACGTGTCTTTTGATTGTGGAATGAGTGAATAAAATGTTAGTTTATGAATTGACAAAACCACCCTTATTAGCATGTAAAATTCAAAAAGGTGAAGGGAAAATTCGGGAAGGTGGTGGACCTTTCCTTTAAATGCTATATAGTAGCTAAAATTGTAGCTAAAATGGTCCCTCTTCAGAAGTTGCGACTTCTGAAGAGGAGTCAGAAGTTGTGACTTCTGAAGAGGAGTCAGAAGTTGAGACTTCTGAAGAGGAGTCAGAAGTTGAGACTTCTGAAGAGGAGTCAGAAGTTGGGACTTCTGGAGAGGAGTCAGAAGTTGAGACTTTTGAAGAGGAGTCAGAAGTTGCAACGTCTAAAGAGGAGTCAGAAACTGCAACTTCTGAAGAGGAGTCAGAAGTTGCAACGTCTGAAGGGAAGAGGAAATATTTAAAAAATAGAGGCACACGTGTCTTTTGATTGTGGAAGGAGTGAATAAAATGTTAGTGAAGTGTGTGTTTGTATAGAGAGCATGATAATGAAAAGTGAGGGACACGTGTGTTGTTTTGAATTGCTAAGAAGTGAAAATAATACGTGGCTTTATGAATAGACAAATTAACCCTTTTTGACATGTAATTTTCAAAATAGAAAAATGTATTTTTGATGTAATGGTGATATCTTTCTATGATGGCTAGATAGTAGATTAGATAATTACATGAGTTTTTATTGGATTTTTCTTTTGAGATTTTATAAGTTTTCACTATATTATTTCTAAGATTTTATTGAATTATTAGAGAATTACATGGATTTTTATTGAGAATTTATAAGTTTTCACTGTATTTTTGAAAAACATTATAAAAAACATATCAGATTTTGGTCAATCAAATATTAACGATCGAATTTTGCAAAAAAATTTAAAAAATTACAAAACATACCAAATTTATAAAAAATCACGTATTATTAATTATTTTTTTAAACGGATAAAAATGCATATCAGACTTTTTAAATACGTTTATGAATTTCTTAGTTAATACCACTTTCTAAATTTGTACTATCATATTATTGGTGCGCACTTATTTGTTAAAAATTTGACAAGAATAATTTAGGTATTATAGAAAATCGTAGAGGTGCTAGGTAAAATTTATGGGGTGACAAATAGAATTCCCAGAATCTAGTTAGCACCCCTATACTTAGCCACCAAAATTAGTATTAATCTTTTTAAAATCTATCATTAAGTATTTTTAAGAATTTTTTAAATATGTTGTTGTTTTATTCTTGAAACCTCTCAAAACATTCGAAAATCTAGAATACACTACAAAAATGTAGTAGAATTAATTAGTGGTCAAAATCAAGAAACAAAGAATATACGTTTGTAAAATATTTTTATACAGTTAATAGATAAATAATATATATTAGGTTAAATTCCATTTTTATTTTTAAAATATTAACATGACATAATTGATAAAATTCTATTAAACTATGATATAAAATTATTTTACACCATCAATACTTTAATATCCAAAATCAATTGAAATTTCATCTTTGCATATTTCATGTAAAACTAAGGTACGTATTTATTTATTTTGTTTTGTTTTTAAATGTAGTATATATGGCATTTGTTAAATATGCTGTATACCTAATTTGTGATATATGTGGTATACTACCTTTTCTCCCTAACCCCTGAAAAAGCGGTATTTATAAATAGTAGCAGAATCATAAATTTTAGATAATTTGAATAAAAATTTTAATCACATATGTTTTAGTTTTCACATCATATTTTTATTAATTTTAGTCTTGATTTAATTTTGTCTATGATTTTGTCTAAAAACCGGCTATTAAATTGAAAAAAATATAAAAAAATAGAGATTGAATTCGGATGTATGTCCGGACTCGCTGGACTATAGACCCGCTTTGTTTATAATATGAACTTTTATTTATTGGAATTATAGAAAAAGATGGAATAGAAATCTTTGAAACTTTTGGTGACATTACAGAGTGTTGTTCACCATTACATATGTATGTTTAACTATTTGATACGTTTATCATTTGAATTTTATGCACTTATTCGTTAAAATGAATTTTTATATATTTCTCTGTAGTTATTTCTAACTCAGAAAATAAATACTATTATGGGCTCAAAGTATTTGACGATAATATGAGATTATTATAGTTACTATGTATTTTGATACATATTTCAAATAAGTATGCATGAGTGACAAGCTAGTACTTGGTTGTGAAAATGATAATATATAGTAAAAACAATGGAAGTTCATCTCTCATATATAGTAATAGGGTCAAATGTATTTTTTCAATCGAGACTAGTGCCTAATACTACTGATGTCGAATAGATTTTTTAATATGATACAATATTCACCATCATGATCTAGCAACGACATTAGAAGGTCATGACATCCTCGACTGCTTAAAAGTCGTGGATAAATAGTTTACGAACAATATTAAGAAGTACCGTATGGTACCGATGTTCATATAGAAGTACTAAGAGAAAGAAATCTTAACAAATTAACAAGTGACACAAAAGTATACAGAGTAGCACAAGTTACATAACATTCATACATAAAAAATGAAACACTTGAAGAATTTAATTCAAAATAAAAGTTATGTGTATTAATCAAGAAATATGGATGAATATGATGTTATAGGTGATATATAATGGAGACATCCTAATTGAATGAAGCTTATCAACATGTGTCATTTGATATTGATGTTCGAAACCACATACAAAATTATCATATATTGGCTTTTATTATTGTGATTGTTGGTGTAATGTAAACGGAATTGACCCTTTCTATTGGATTCATTTACTTGAAACATGAACAACATGTGTCATTTGGTATTGATGTTCAAAAACATATATCTCTAGGAAGACTTATCACAATCTTTCTATTTAATTTTCACCTGGTGGATTTTCTTTCTCATCAAAATTTGCAAGATCTTTTGTTTCTATGTTTTGGAAGATCGCTTGATGGACGTAGTTTGAAGTCTATGCATCTTATATTTTCTGTAATCAATCCTCCAGAAGATTATTTTCAAGATCTACATCCTATTATGTACATGGTATAAAATATGCATACATTTCCACTACTCTGATCCTTCAAATGCTACTCTAAGTTATTTGGAAGAATGTCTTTTGAAGAATGAACCATTCAACGACTCTCCTGAAGCTATTGTGAAGCTCATTCTCGACCCTCTAGGAGTTATTCCTCATCATGTTCTCAGATGTAAATATGATAATGTTGAGATTAGTGGTTATACTGATAAACTTCCTGATGCATATGAAGTCCCTCTTATCATCAAAAGGAAACGAGCATCCTTCCTTCAGGAATATGATGAGAGTTCTTCAAGCACAAAGTGTACCATTGCATCTTGTCAAAACGATATAAATTCATCTTTTCCCTCACCCTCTGTTTCTTTTTCTAAACATGTTCCTCTTTATACAATCATTCCCTCCACTTACAAATCCACTATTTCCTTCATAAACCTAGCTGTTGAGTTTGTGAAACAACTTGAAGCTGAAACCTCTTATAGTTCAGATAAAGTTCTCATGATCTCATCCAATTCTAAAGAAGGCCATGCCTCAAACCATCACTTTGAGTTATATGATTCAGATGTTCCCTTACAAGAATCATAAGATTTTGATTTTGATGCTGCCATATACTCTTCATGCACCCCTCATATCCAAAATTCCTTCTATTCAACTTATTCCTTCACCATACCAGATAGACCCTCAGAACCATATTCTACACCCTCTAATTCTTTTTTACTTCAAACTGATGATATAAAAAAAAACCTTTATGAGTTATTATATCGTTTTGAACATCGTGTTATGGATTATTTTTGGTATGTTATTGAAAGCATACATGACAGCACAAATCTTGAACATACAACTTCTACATGGTCAAGTTTCAAAAGATGGATGAATGTTAATGCAAATATCATTGAAGTCTTCTCTACCCAGCAAGAAAGGAAGAAGCATAAGGCTATGCTTGATACTCATGCACCTCCTCATATTCCTCCCTGGTTGCATGCTTCGAAAGTAGAAGATTTCACTTCTGCCATGGATGTTCAACCTTGAGATGGTGTTGCTTCTAATAAGTATTATGCTGAAGATGGTACCCTTTCCAGGGTTTTGAACATTATTTCTGCTGAAGAGATCCCTTTTGGACTGAAGAAGGCCAATGTTATCATTTAAGCATGCCTGGACAAGCAAGATGAAAGATCTGAGGAGCATAGTGCTTCTATATGTTCTCTTACCAACATGCTGAAAGGCTTCATAGATAGGATGCCTCCTCCTCCTCCTCCTCCACCTAAATCTTAGACCTTTGGTTTATCTTTATTTTTAGAACTCTAAATGTTTTCTGTGTTTCTAAAACACTTTGTAATTTGGTCTTTGGTGAATGAAAATTTGTTTCTTTGTCTCTTTAAATCATTTTTATTTCTGAAAAAGGAAGAGAAAGTAATGATTTTGATATATCTATTCTTATAACCTTGTTCCCAAATATGTTGCGATGTTTTTTCCACTAACGATGTTTGACTCAGGAACTTTGAGAAAGTTCATTGAATTTTTCTTAACAGGAAAACAAAGAAGTTCTGAAGGAGATTTAGAATCTAGAGAATCAAAAGTCATATGTTATTTATCCTTTCTTAAAAGGAATTTCAACCAGACTCTGACGGTATGACAAGTACAACTAGACTCTAATACACCATCGTGTTCTGACAGCAAGCCAGAATCTGAGATGAATATTTCTACAATACTAGTCAGACTCTTTGGATATATCAAGTCAGACACCTCACCAAGTTCTAATAGTAAGCCAAAATATGAGAATCAGATTCATGCATCGCTAGTCAGACTCTTGATGGTTATTCAATAAGGGAAATATCTCTTCATACTAATTGATTCATGTTATTTCTCAAAACTTCTTTAAGTCTTGAACTCAGAGGGAGACTCTAAACAAGATTAAACAAGTTCCGAGAGTATAAAACTCAAGGGGAGCTTCTTATCTTACTCTAAATAGTTTTATGTGATTACACCTAGTATAAATTGTTTATCAAAATACATGGTTTTGTCATCACCAACATGGGGAGATTGTAAGAACAAGATTTGGTTCTACATCTGGCCTTGAGTTTTGATGATAATATTACATGGGTGATTAGATAACAATTTAGTACCCTGATAGTTTATTTAGTGTGTAGATTTTGCTAACAGGTTCAGACTCTGAAGATTTGACGTGTGATGTAATTAGATTTTGGACTCAACACACTAAGAGATATAAGTGTGTGTGTCATTGCTTAGAATTCTTCTAAAATAACAACTTTGATGAACGTTGGATTTAAAGCTTTTGACTATGACTCTGATAGTAGAGATTCTAAAGGGTTCTCAAGCTCTGGATATTCCAAGATCTCTTGCTCCAAGGTTCTGAAGACCAAGTTCTGAAAACTCTAAAGACAAGGTTCTATTGAACAAGCTCTGAAGATTCTAAAGACAAATTTTGAAGACAGTTGTTCTGATGACCAACATATTGAAGACTCTGAAGACCAAGGTTCCGAAGACTCATTTTGATCCTTCAAAATATGCTTTAACTCATACAGAATTTGAAGCCTTTGGAGATTATAATAAAAGATCAAAGGGTTTACGTGAGAAATAGTACAAGATCAAATTATTCCATTGCTATGATTTTGTGGCACAAGCATTGTACTATTGGTACAATATTGTCTACCACTCACACTAACTGTTATGCAAGAAGATAGTTAGAAATCTGTTTTTTCCATTCTACCATCCAACATATTTCTTTTTGGCTATAAAACAAAGACTTGGATGAATTGTAAAACAAAGAATTTACGCTGATTCATTTTGCGAAAACGCTGCTGAAATATCATTGTAAATATTTTATAAGGTTTTGTGAAGCAATTTACTTTTGTTTGTAAACTTGCTAGCAAAGAACTATTTTCGCTAACTTGCTGTTTACAATTTTGTACATACACAAACTTGTATTCAACAGTAAGTTGATTGTCCTTGAGAGACTAAGGCTTTAATTAGAATTCTCAAAAGACATTGACACGTAGTCTTTGTGGTTGTAAACATTGATAAATAGTCTTTGTTTGTCTATGTAATCAACTTGGTTAAAATGGATTAATACCTTATTAAGAAAAGCAAATCACCCATGTGTGTGGACTAGATTAACTTAGTTAACAGTGAACCAGGATAAAAATCATTGTGTTAATTTTTTTTCTTGTGTTAACTTCAAGTGATTGGTTTCAAAAATATTTTATTTCTAGAAACCAAATTCAAACCCCTTATTCTTGTGTTTCTTGTACCTTCTCTACTTATCTCCCCAAGACTTGATCTTGAGAGTTTTCAATAATACTTGAGAGCTTTTAGTAGGAAAGACTCACGACCCTCTTATACAAGGAAATAATGTTTGTCATATAACCATAATAATACAAGACGATAGATATGATTGTTTGCGTCTTTTCCAACAAATTGTTGAGATTGAATTGGCTAGGCTCCCTTCCCGACTATAGATTGAAGCGATTAGTCTTCTCTCCACTAACACAGACATTGTAGTGGTTAGTCTTCAACTTCTAAAATATATTTGGGCTAAATTGGTTTAATAGGATAACCACTGAATCTCTTGAGATTTTAACCAGACTAATCTCAAAATCTATCATGGTTTTAACATGACTAACCACAGACCAATGATAAGACCTTCAAATCTAGATGATCACACAATCCTCAACCATAAGCTTTTAACGAGTTTAGCTTCAAACCACATATATGATCCCTAAATGGACAATAATCATCCAAGGTGCATAAACAACATCATTGGTGAACTTATACAGTGTTATCCTTGCAAAATTACAATGAACACCTCACTCACAAATGGAACTTTCCTCACAAAAGCATTTGGCTATGAGAACTAGTGAGAGAAATGAAAATAAAATTTAGAGAGAGGGGGGGAGAGAGAGAGAGAGAGTCAATACACAAATCAAGTTCAGGATGATTTGAAATGAGAAATAAGGTATCTATTTATAGGCAGGAAGAATGCCCAAAAAAGAAATCTCATTTAATGATTTTGATTGTTGTCTAATAGATTAGATTTTTATCCTAATCGATTAGATCTTAAGAATATAGTTGTTGATGGTCTTCTAAAAAGAAATAAGATATTACTAGAATGTGTACATCATTATGGTGTTGTCTAAATAATTTAGGCTTATATTTAAGCTGTCATAATCGATTAGAATAATAATCTAACCGATTAAATTCATTGAATATTTCCCTTTAGCTATTTACACTGCTCCTAAGTCATCTGGCACAACTTAAAAACACTTTTAAAAATATTTTCTCCTGATTAAGGTATTTGAAAAAAGGTTTTAGTGTGTGTGCGTTTATTAGTAGTTTAATTCCTTCAACAAGCTTTTTGTCATATATCATTTTCCGTGTCAATATTGCTCGAGATCTTTTGAGGTTTTAGATAATTTCTCTTGGTTTGCCTTCTTCTTTAAATAGTCAAGTTCATCAAACATTTACGTTCATGGCTTGCATCTTTAACCGCTTTAGTGCTATTTGACTTATCCTTTTGTTGTACTCTTATCATGATGAAAGTCTCCTTAGTATTTTACTTTGTAGTTGTCATCATAAAAATAAAGACGATTACCTGCAAAACAAGGTTCTACATCTCTAACATCTTCAGAATCAGGTTCTGGTTCAAATTCGAAAGAAGATAATGTATTTTCTAAAGTTTCTCGTTTTGATTTAATTACATTAATTCAAAATCTTATGGAACGTTCTCAAGAGAAAGTCAGACACACGAAAATTTCGAAAAATTATTTAAAAATAATAATTAAAATCTCTTCAAAATCAATATGATCAATTTAGAAAAAGGTCAAAATGAAATGATATTTGATAAACTTTCAGATGAGCATGAACTTGCTCTTTAGGAATTTATCACAAGTGATTGTTTTTTTCCTTTTCAATTTTGTATCCCACGTTATTTCTTTTGTCTTTGATTTATAACTTAAATCAAATTATTTAGAGGTTAATAGATTATATAATAATTTACAGTTTTGCTTCGTGACTTATTTTTACCTACAAATTATATATTTTTATTGGTAATAGACCCTACAAGTTAAAATAAAATTTGATCACGATTTAGAAAATAGATCTTTTAATTTGGATTTCGATTTGATAATACGAACTTTTGCAACTGAGAGAGACACTGAAAAAGTTTGAATTTGGTTGTTTAAATATCAAACCCTAAATATTAATGCAATACTAGTAACCTATTACAATTAAAACAAAAAAATAATACAAAACTAGTGTAGAAAATGTATAGTATTGAGCATCGGTAGAAAATTCAACAACATGCATCTCGAAAATGAATCTTCATGACATCGATGCTCATTAAATTTTCTCACGTTGAATTGCTCATGTTTTTTCTTCCAACATGGTGAGATGTCTGTTCTTCAACCATATTTTATTACCTTCAAAATTTGTGATTTTTGAAAAACCAAACGACAAATTAATTTGAAAGTTGAAGGAAAATTAGAAAAACAAAGATACTATTCCTACGGTCAAAGCATGAAAGGAGAGTTGTTTTATTTTGAAAGAGATGAAAGGGAAGGTTTGAATTTGAATCATGTGAGGTAGTTAATGCAAAGATAGGTTACCCTAGAGTGTTTCATTATCGAAATCAGTTTCATTTATAATAATCCCTACAACTTAAATGCATGTCAGGAATCTCATTAATGCATTGCCTTGGTGGAAACTTCTGTAATTTCTTTGTTTTTCTAATTCACAGTATTATAAAGTCTTGTTTAATGTTTGCTTAGTCTCTCACAGTAATTCACATAGTATTATATTATAAGGTTGTGTGTCTTTTTAATTATGAAAAATATTAATTCATGTGTTAAAGACAAGAATTAGAAAACTTAATATGTAGAATTTGTGTAGGAAATTTTGTATTGTTTTATTTTTTTATATATTTCAGAATCTATTTTTATAATTTAATAGATATATTTAAATTTTTAACATATTTTTAGAATAGAAATTTAAATCACCATTTAATTAATACTATTTTTGGATTTTTAAATGTAAAAATAACAAATAAATTGTGTTATTTTAAATACTCTTATTAATTTATTTTTATAATATTCTTAATTATGTATTATTTATTATTTTTTCTACTTTTTCTATATAACAAATAATTAGAGATATTATAAAAATATAAATATAAATATTATAATTTTTTGAAAAGATAAATATTTATATTATAAAAATAAAAGGTAGAAAACTGAGGTTTAGACCTAACTCAAAACAAAAAATAAAAAAATAAAGAATTTAACAAATTATTTAAATTTAATATCATTTGACTGGATGTTACGCAATAGAAACTCATTAACATATCTTTTTATGTTAAAATTGAAATGATGAAATTCATTTATTTAAACTTTTTAAAATAAAATAAAAAACAATTTTCTTGCTATTCTTTAATAGTATATCTTTTAGAAAATTTATCATGAATTTTATGTATTATAATTTTGAATAACTTTTGTAAAATAATTTTTAATAATAAATTATATTATACTATCAGTGAAATCTTGTCTATTTTGTCTATTATATTATTTATTATTATATATTAGTCAGTTGTTTTTAAATTCTATTAACATTTTTTTATAACATTTGAACATAAACATCTTTTTCTTCAACTTATTCCATCCAGAGTTAGTTTCTATGAAAATAAAAAATAGTATTTATATTAATTTAAATAAATTGATCTGATAGAATTATGGTATCTAGCTGGTATAACATTTTTAACTATATACATTTATAAAAATATAGATTTTTTCCTATTTAAAAAACTCGGTCTGATCTAAGCTAATGTAGGATAGGTCGTAAGATTTTATTAATTTGTTTACATAATTTATTTTTATCTCTAGTTGTATTCCAAAGCACCTCTTAGCTAACAGTCGCTGCCTAAAAGGTCTAACCTCGACAACAACTACTCGTCTCATTAATATTGTTTCTTGTAAGAGTTTGAAATACCAACAATGCATTACATTGATAACATAGATTTTTAATCCAAATGATGTCGCCAACATAATCAATTATTTATCTGTGTGTTATCAAATTCGCGGGAGTGAAATTATTACATCAGACCGCATCAAATATATGTTGTAGGATTAGTCAATATAGGTGGAAAATTTCTCAAAAGTGTTAAATCAAATAATTCACAATGGTCTATGTATTCAAGCTACTGAGCTGAAAACCTGTCCTCTAGTGTGAGACATGTTGATCGCCTACATATTATTTCCTTAAGTCAATACTCACAACATACTAATTTGTATGACTTTCACGCCATACGTACCCGTCTAAATTGAAGATTATCTTGATGGTAAGCATCATTTTCCATTTGGTTCCCTCGAGGTTAGCCTTTATAAAAATATTTGGCCATAATTACAAAGAGTAAAAGGTATTTGTTGTACAAGAATCAACTAAATCTCGGAAGGCCCTATCATTGCATTGATATGCATCTTTTAAATGGTAATGCATGTCCGACATTGATTCCCTTGAACCTTTTATATGGCGGACATGAAGAATTGTAACCTAAATTGACTCATTTTCTCTCCACCTCATTGACTTGTTAGACTTTATTATGAAACACGTGTCTTACAATAACAAGTTGTTCACAGAGATGATACATGATATTGTGTATCCTTATGTTCAACTATTTTTTAATAGGAGGTGATGTCAATACCACATATTTTTTGATGGGTCAATCGACAGTCTTCAAGGTCTTCACACGAAATGTAGATGTATATGAAGATCATTGGTCAATTGATTCTCATCAACTTCATTAATGAATGTCTTTATGACTGGACTTGAGGAAGATCTCAAGTATCTTTGACACTTTTAATATAGTTGGAAACATCTGACATATATTATGTTGAAAAAAATTAGCTCTAGAATCTTTCCCATACTTTAAGGGTTATATCAAAAGCCATGCAGCGGAATACACAAACTTCTCACCAGTAAGCATAAGCATGGTAACTTAGGATTGAAAATAAATCAACCTTACATACAGTAGCTTCTCACCAAGATATAGGCTTAAAGGTAGCAGAAACAATACAATAACCAGGAAGATGCTTTATCACAAATAAGCTTAAGAGTTAACTTATCAATATCTTCACTCCCGCACAAAGGTTTTGACAATTTTGCTCTTTTGCTAAATATATGTTGAACAATGATCTTTATATAAATCCAAGGTCTTCACTCCCACATGAAGGATTTGATATTAACATTCTTCTGTTCTAGCTTCATCTTCTTCTTTCATCAAGAAGTTACAAGAGTTCTGGTCAGGTTTGTCATCAGTACACACCAGTCTTCTATGGATAGATCCATCCTCCACTTCAAGGGACCATAGAAATACAATATGAACCAAACTTATTCAAACAATTCATCAGTACAAACCTTCTACCTTGTACAAAACCAAAAAGTATCCCACTAGATCTCATCCAGAAATAGACAGGATGCTTGCTCTGATACCAATTGAAATTCTGGTGCATCAGTCCCAGATGTCTTATAAGGATGTCGAGACATCTGGTCTGACATTAAACAAACATACAAGGTAAAATTAACAATGCAGGAAAAACTTAAAGAACACATAGAATTGTTCACCCAGTTTGGTGCTACACACCTACATCTGGAGGCTTCCAAGCCATGGATGAAATTCACTATCAGCAGTATTAATTCATAGCTAAACAACCTCGTTTACAACTCCTCACTTAATCACTACCCAATTCAATTTCTACCTAAGAACCCCTTAGATATGATAACCCCTCTCACTCCCCCTCAACCATACTCGGTGATTATAACAATAACAAATACTTGAAGACACCCTTCAAACACAAATGATCAGAAGCTACACTTTTTTCACAAACTATCTAAGACTTAAAGCAAATTTCTTATAACTTAGAACACACCTTGGAGTTGTTTCACAGCTTCTTCCAAGAACACTAAATCGACTCATTACTTCACAGCTTCTGAGTGAGAACAACTTTCCTCTTGCCTACAAGCTTTGAGGTAAAACTCAGTGACCATTCCACGGTCCGGGTGGTTCACACACAGCTAACCCTAATGACTACATCATTACTAAATTGGCTAGATTTCTAAACTAGGTTACAAACTCCTTATTTATAACCTGATCCCAAACTGGACTTGGGCCTTCAAACAACAGCATATCAGCTGTAACGAACTGCAGAAAACTTCTGCTACAAGCAAGGTCTTCAATCTTTGATTTCCTAATTTTTCTCCTTAATTTCTGATTGAATCTTTTGGACCTTCATATATGCCTTCAAGAATACGCGACATAGAATGCATAATATTCCCTGAATATTCTGCATAACTTCAAACAAAATTATAACTAATTTATCAGTTTAGTAGGTGTGATGTTAGATGTCTGATGTCACAACATCTTCTTCGACATATTATTCCAGTTGTTGATTTCGTTCAACACAACATGTTCAGAAATTTCAATAGGATTACATGTTGTATATGTTCAAGTTATACATCCTATTGTACATTACATTGTTGCTCCTATTATTTGTTTTACTAAAATTAATGACAATCCTTAAAAACAAGGAACTTACATTTGTATGTGAGTTGATGAAGTGGTGATAAAAACTGATGTACTGATCTTTTGTAGGTATTTGTACATGAGTTGATGAAGTGGTGATGAAAACTGATGGAAGGGTAAACCGATTTTATTGGTCTATAATGGTGAACCAATTTTATTGGTCTATAATGGTGAACTTCAAAAATTACCATTGATTTAATAAAAAAATAATTTTAATGGCTATGATTGATTATGTGTGACCTATTATACAACTCATATGTAACAAATAAATATTTATATTATACCCTAACAAATATTTCTAAGTAGACCCCAATATTTATCTCAAGCCACAAACTAGACCATAAAATACCGTAACGTTTAAAGTATTTAGCCAACAACATTCACGTGTTCGCACACACAAAAATATATCAAAGATGGAATTATACAAATTTACAATAATGCATCGTGGCATACAAAACTAAAAATTACATATTTAATATTAATTTCATTCAACTAATTAAGAGATTACATTAAAGTTATGCAAGAGAAAATAAAAATAAAACTATTCTTAACTTAATAAGAAAACACATATTAAAAGAGAAAATAGGAATAAAATTATTCTTAATTTAAATAACAAAATGCATATATTAAATAAGAGCTTCAAACATAAAATAGTACACAGATAGAAAAGATATAATTTTTCATGAAATATTCATAGTTTCTAACATATCGAAATATTCTTAATTTAAATACTTACATATCAAATAAGAGCTCTAACTATAAAATAATAACCTAGGTAACAAGCATATGTAATATTTAGAACGCCTATAGAAATAAACATAGCACTCACAACAATGTGAGAAGACCCAGTTCCGCATGAAAGCACTCCTAGTCGAATTTGCATAATATCCACGAAAGAGAGCATTAAAATATCATGCCTAAAATAAATAAAACAAAAAATAATAAACATAACATGAACGTTTTGAAATATTCTTTCGAAACGATCAAATCACCTAGCACTAAAATAAGCAATTGTGCTATAAGTGCAGAGTAAATAAGAAAATGAAATGAAAATACTTCATATACCAGAAGCTGCTTTACAATTTCATCCCCAGGATCACAGTGCGTGCGTGTCTTCAAAGTTCTTTGACCTGGACTGACCAAGAAGAGGTCAGTCAAATCCCTAACAATGACAAGAGAATTTGTCTTAAATATACTATCCAAGCATTCCATGTTCTAAGTTGAAATTTTGGTAGTATCTTCAGGATAACCATGAAATTGTACACTTTCGATATCGCAGAGATTTGAAGTTCTTGATTGTGTAAATTGTTGGAGTTCTATGTCATTCCTCATCATGAAAGAAAACCTATCATAAAAATAAAATTTCCAACATTATTGATGAGCAAGACAAAAACAAATATATTTAGCTTTTATATTATGATAAAAAAATTCAAGATATTATATAATCTACACATAAAATAATAAAGATACCGTAGCATACACAATGCCACGTAAAAATCACTCAACCAGATGGTGGGCTTGATCGGGTGAACCGGGTCAAAGAAGACCTGAGTTTCTTTTAATATGAGAATTGTTTCACAAAAGAATTCTAGTTCCCTTTCACGCTAACTGAGCAATCTTCCTCTTCTCTTTACCTCTTATTTCTCTCGTGATCAATTCCTTCTCAAAGTGAATCACCCAACCAAAAAAACATGCAAGAACCCAAAACAAATGGTTACGGCAAGCGAAAAACACACATCAAACATAAATTTTAACATCTTAAGGCGAAAAACACACATCACACAGAAATTTCAACATCTTAGGATGAAAAACACACATCAAACACAAATTTCAACATATTAACGCAAACGTAAATTTAGATGGTAGGTTCCAAATATTGAATCAAGCATGAATACAAATATTAAGACACATAAAAGTGATAGAAATATACCTACGACGAAGAGGTTTTCGATGAAATAAAGCACTCGAACCTTTCTTCTACTTGTGTCTACTTGTTCGAATCTTCTGAAATCTATCTTCTTCTACTATTGTGTGTAATTTTGCGTATGTGTTGATATGTCTGGTTGAGTGAGGCTTCGCGTCTATGTTGAGGTGTCTGTTTGGGTGAGGCTGCGTGAAATGATATGAAGGTTAAGGGAAGTATGAGTGCAAATTCAGATGGTGAGTTGAAGGTTTAATCTGTTGAAGGTGAGTATAGAGAATAGGGGAATGTGTGAAGGTTTTGTTTATGCATTGAGAATTTTGAGAGATAAATTTTACAGGGAGGGTTTTAGTTAATTTTGTGAGGTTGATTCTCTACAAAATTGATATTGTTGAGCAAAGATTTTATGTGTATTTTCAGGTGATTATTTTGTGTCCCGATTTATACAAGTATTAAGAGGTAGTATGGAGAATTTGTTGAGAGAATTTGGACAAGGATGAGCATTTGGTTTGCTGCATTTAGAGGGAAAAACATGGGATGAGGATGAGCATTTGGTCTTTGCTGAATTTGGAGGGAAATACGTGTGAGTGAATTGAGTTGTGAGGAGTTTGTTATGTTAACCTGTTAGTTCTTGTCTTTTTTGAATTTCTAGAAGAGATTTGGTATATATTTTCTAATTTTCCATTTACTTATCTTTTGCAGGTATTTGTACATGAGTTGATGAAGTGGTGATGAAAACTGATGTACTGATCTTTTGTAGGTATTTGTACATGAGTTGATGAAGTGGTGATGAAAACTGATGTACTAATCTTTTGTAGGTATTTGTACATGAGTTGATGAAGTGGTGATGAAAACTGATGGAAGGGTAAACCGAAAAATGTGGAGGTTATAATGGTGAATCAAATTTATTGGTCTATAATGGTGAACTTCAAAAGTTACCATTGATTAAATAAATAAAAAAATTTAATGGCTATGATTGATTATGTGTGACCTATTATACAACTCATATGTAACAAATAAATATTTATATTATACCCTAACATATATTTCTAAGTAGACCACAATATTTATCTCAAGTCACAAACTAGACCATAAAATACCATAACGCTTAAAGTATTTAGCCAACAACATTCACACGTTCATACACACATAAATATATCAAAGATGGAATTATACAAATTTACAATAATGCATCGTGGCATACAAAACTAAAAATTGCATATTTAATATTAATTTCATTCAACTAATTAAGAGATTACATTAAAGTTATACAAGAGAAAATAAAAATAAAACTATTCTTAACTTAATAAGAAAATACATATTAAAAGAGAAAATAGAAATAAATCTATTCTTAATTTAAATAACAAAATGCATATATTAAATAAGAGCTTCAAACATAAAATAGTACACAAATGGAAAAGATATAATTTTTTCATGAAATATTCATACTTTCTAACATATCAAAATATTCTTAATTTAAATACTTACATATCAAATAAGAGCTCTAACTATAAAATAATAATCTAGGTAACAAACATATGTAATATTTAGAACGCCTATAAAAATAAACATAACACTCAAAACAACGTGAGAAGACCCAGTTCCACATGAAAACACTCCTAGTTGAATTTGCATAATATCCATGAAGGAGAGCATTAAAATATCACGCCTAAAATAAATGAAACTAAAGAAAGTAAGGTGACACATCGAAACATGAACGATCTAAAAGGTGTTTTGAAAGTTTCTTCGAAACGATAAAATCACCTAGCACTAAAATAAGCAATTGTGCTATAAGTGCAGAGCAAATAAGAAAAGAAAATTAAAATACTTCATATACCAGAAGCTGCTTTACAATTTCATCCCCAGGATCGCAGTGCATGTGTGTCTTCAAACTTCTTTGACTTGGACTGACCAAGAAGAGGTTAATCAAATCCCTAACAATGACAAGAGAGTTTGTCTTAAATATACTATCCAAGCATTCCATGTTCTCAGTTGAAGTTTTGGTAGTATCTTCAGGATAACCATGAAATCGTACACTTTCGATATCGCAGAGATTTGAAGTTCTTGATTGTGTAACTTGTTGGAGTTCTATTTCATTTCTCATCATGAAAGAAAACCTATCATAAAAGTAAAATTTCCAACATTATTGATGAGCAAGACAAAAACAAATATATTTAGCTTTTATATTATGATAAAAAAATTTAAGATAATATATATTCTACACATAAAAATAATATAGATATCGTAGCATACACAATGCCACGAAGAATCACTTAACTAGATGGTGGGCTTGATCGGGTGAACCGGGTCAAAGAAGACCCGAGTTTCTTTTAACATGAGAATTATTTGAGAAAAGAATTCTAGTTCCCTTTCACGCTAACTGAGCATTCTTCCTCTTGTCTCTACCTCTCATTTCTCTCGTGATTAATTCCTTCTCAAAGTGAATCAATCAACCATAAAAAGCATGCAAGAACCCAAAACAAATTATTACGGCAAGCGAAAAACACACATCAAAGAAAAATTTTAACATATTAAGGCGAAAAACACACATCAAACAGAAATTTCAAAATCTTAGGGTGAAAAACACACACCAAACAGAAATTTCAACATATTAAGGCAAATGTAAATCCAGATGGTAGGTTCCAAATATTGAATTGAGCATGGATACAAATATTAAGACACATAAAAGTGATAGAAATATACCTACGATGAGAGGTTTTCGACGAAATAAAAGTACTCGAACCTTTCTTCTACTTGTGTCTACTTGTTCGAATCTTCTGAAATCTACCTTCTACTACTACTATGTGTAATTTCACATCTGTGTTGATATGTCTGGTTGAGTGAGGCTTCGCGTATGTGTTGAGGTTTCTGGTTGGGTGAGGCTGCGTGAAACGATATGAAGGTTAAGGGAAGTATGAGGTGCAAATTCAGATGGCGAGTTGAATGTTTAATCTATTGAAGTTGAGTATGAAGAATAGGGGAATGTGTGAAGGTTTTGTTTATGCATTGAGAAGTTTGAGAGATAAATTTTGCAGGGAGGTTTTGAGTGAATTTTGTGAGGTTGATTCTCTACAAAATTGATATTGTTGAGCAGAGATTTTGTGTGTGTTTTCAGGTGATTATTGTGTGTCCTGATTTATACAAGTATTAAGAGGGTAGTATGGAGAATTTGTTGAGAGAATTGGGACAAATATGAGCATCTGGTTTGCTAAATTTAGAGGAAAAAATGTGGGATGAGGATGAGCATTTGGTTTTTGCTGAATTTGGAGGGCAAAACGCGCGAGTGAAGTGAGTTTTGAGGAGTTTGTTATGTTGAGCTGTTAGTTCTTGTCTTATTTGAATATCTAGAAGAGCTTTGGTATGTATTTCTAATTTTCCATCTATTGATCTTTTGCAGGTATTTGTACATGAGTTGATGAAGTGGTGATGAAAACCGAGGTACTGATCTTTTCCAAATATTTGTACATGAGTTGATGAAGTGGTGATGAAAACTAATGAAAGGGTAAACCAATAAAGATGGAGGTTAACATGGTGAACCGATGAACTTCAAAAGTTACCATTAATTTAATTAAAAATAATAATTTTGATGGCTATGATTAATTATGTCTGACCTATTATACAATTCATATGTAACAAATAAATATTTATATTATACCCTAACATCTATTTTTAAGTATATATACTCTAATATTTATCTTAAATTACAAACTAGACCATAATATACCATAAGATTTAAAATATTTAGCCATAATTAATCATAGCCAATAAAATTAATTTTTATTAAATCAATGATAATTTTTGAAATTCATCATATAGAACAATAAATTTAGTTCACCATATTATTAATACCTTATTACCTAGTTTTATTTTTCCATAACTAGTGTCAATGTCGTGCTAATCAATTAATTGTGAAGCGATACTAGTCAGTAATCACTTGTGCATTCACATGCATGTTTTTTTCTTCCTTCTATTTTAATTTGTGTCTATTGCAATTTGCAAACAATATTAATTCATGTTGACTCCAATAGCATGCAACTAATTAAACAACGTTAATCATACTTAATTAATTACTATATCCAAACAACGTGTAAGCCATACTTGAAAACTTGCCTGTCATAGTCTATCACATGTAGTGACGATTCTGTTTTAATAAAAAAAATTAAGAAACATTTTTAGTTTTGTGTTTATTGATGATATATTACTATGTTTTAAAAATTGGATCAGATCGGTTGATCGGTCCAGTCGAATTAGAAACCGATTTGATAATCGGTCTGGTTCAATTATTCGATCGGGTATATTGTTGAATCGACATGAATCAGTAAGAATTGGTAAAAATCGAAAAAATCAGAAAAAACGTCGATTTTTTAAAATGGTGGTTCAATTGCATTTTTTATTCATTTTTAAAAAAAAATTTAAAAGCAGTTTATTTTTTATTCATTTTGATTATTTTATTAAAATATTACATTTAAATAAAATAAAAAAATAAAAAAATAAAATTAATTAATCATATTATTGACGGAGAAAATGTTGCATATACATTTGATTTTGTTGAAGATAGTTTTGATATTGAAGAAGAATATCTCAATATTGAATAATCTTTACTCTTTAAAACTAAATTTAATAGACAATGGAGTTATTTTGTTATAAATTATTCAATTGTATTATGTAGTAATTAGGCTTTGTAATTATGTATTATTTTATTATGTATGATACCTATATTTAAAATTTAAATTTAAATTATCAAACTATGATATGATATTTTCAAAATGTTTAAAATTTAATTTTAAATTATCAAATTATGATATGATATTTTTAAAATATTTAAAATTTAAATTTAAATTATCAAAATGTAAATTTATTTATGATACGATATTTTTGAAAAATTTAAGTTCTAGTTATATTTTGTAGAGATTTAGTCATCCGGTTCGATATATTGTATACCTATATAATTTTGTTATAAAAATCAATCTATTCAACTGAGTTATCTGGTTTAATTCGATTTAGTCATGCAGTTTGACCAATATTCCAGTAGTTCGACCAATAACTAATAATCCAGTACATTTACCGGTTTGATCTCCAGTCAAATTTTTAAAATACTGCTAATGGAATATATTAAAAAGTAAAGTATTATAAAAGTGTTGCGGAATTAAGAAGAGAAAAAAAAAGTAGAATACTTTTTCAATTTGTTTTTTAATTGGCAAGTCAAACGCTATCCAATTTATGGCCTATGCTGCTTTTGTTGAAGAGAAATATGATCAATCATGCTTTACTTATTATACAGATTAAGATAAATTATAAAAATGTTTTAGAATGATGAAAAAATTGCTGTTGATTATTTAATAATATATGACACGTGATAAATTAAAATATAAAATAAATACTAACTGAAGTTCTTAAGGTGTTGGTTGAGGAATTTTATTTTAGCAATTTAGAGAAAAATATTATTATTTTTTATTAATTTAGCGAAAAATTATTATATAAAAGTTGTAAATTTTACCTCATATGGGGTTGGATCTATGACACAAAACTTACAAGGATAAAACCTATGTCAATAAGCTGCAAATTTCTTTTTGTCATTCATCTTTAATCATATCTATCTGTTATAACATTTTAATTAAGGGTCAAATAAATTTTTAGTCCTTATAAATATTACGTTTTTCGTTTTTAGTCTCTCTAAAATTTTCCTTCAAATAATGGGTCCTTCAAAGTTTTCCGTCCATATGTTTGCTCTTCCATATGTAAGTCTTCACTAACGGAGACTTACGTGGCTTTTAAGATGTGACATTTTTTTATAAAAAGAAATTCCAACGTGGCTTGGGATACAAAACGTTGTTACACTAAGTTTTCAAGTCAAAACGCTTAAAACGAAAGAACAAACACTCTCAATCTTCATCTTCGTTCTCAACGATGCCCTAATTCCTAAATCACAACCGTGGTCCCCTTTCATCTTGTTTCTTTAATCGATGGTCTCATTGTGTTTGTGATTCTCTGATTCTACACTGATTCTACAGGCGAAAAGTTGTTTCTTTAATCGGTGGTCCCCTTTCATCTTCATCTACCTCGTGCATCTCATTCACAGGTTTGTTCCTTTCTTACTTTGTTTATTAAAAGGTTGTGGTCCCATGGTTGTCTCGTATTTCGTAGTGTAAAATTATAATGCTGTCGTATTTGACCATATTTCCCTTTGCCCTAATTTTGAATTTTTTTTTCATTATTTGTTACTGTACAGACAATGGGTAATTTTAAAGTTGTTTTTTTCACAAAGGATTCATTTGTAAAAGACCCCAACTTAAGATATGAGGGTGGAGAAATGTTTGCATTTAGTGGTCAAGATCTATATTACAGGTCATATTTTGAAGCATGTGATTTAATTAAAGAGATTGATACTGAGTTCGATGCTAGTACAATGAAAATGTGGTGGAAACATGATGGTGGCAGCTTTGAAGAAGATTTGAAACCCTTTAAGGATGATGGAGTGCTTGTGAGCTAGGTGTATTTGCATATGTGAATAATATTGATGTTGAGTATTGAGAAAAAATCAGTTACAGGAGAGGCAACTTTTATGGACAAGGTTAGAGAAAAAGGCAAGGGGACTAAGCGTCAAGAAGAGGTTGAGAAATGAGTTGAATATGAATCTAGTGATGAATCATTGAAGGATGTGCACTTTGATGATAGTGAGGAGGAAATGATGAATGAATCTGATGAAGGTGGTCTTGAAGAAAGTGTTGATGAAGGTGTTGAACCAGGTTTGAAACAAAGAGTTGATGTTGGACATAGTGATGGTGTTGATGCTGATGTTGAATCAAGTGAACAACCAAATGACACTCTTATCACAAATGAGATGAGTTAAAAGCATGTCATTGATGAAGAATACATGACTGATGAACTAGATAGTGGGGAATATGATGATAGTTGTGATGATAGACCCAACACAATTAGGTTCAAAGAAGATGATGGTCTAAGTAAGAATTTTAAATTCAAGGTTGGGATGGAATTTTCTTCACTGAAACAGTTTAAGAATGTTAATGAAGTCTATAGGAAGGCAGATGACCCTATAAAACATGTTAATGAAGTCTATCACAAGAGCACTTATGAGAGATGTTATAATGAGGCCATCACACCCTTGAATGGTCAAAACAAATGGCCTAGGACCTCTGATCCAGTTATTGCCACCCATGTACAAGCGTGGCCCAGGCAGGCCCAAGAAACTTCGTAGGAGGGAACCTGATGAGAAACCAACATAAATGGAAAAGAATAAATACCAGTCATAGGTGCAAAATGTGACACCCCAAATAATTTAATTATTAAATAATTGAAATTTTTAATTATTAATTTAATTAGAAATTTAATTATTGGTATTTTTGGATTATTGGAATTAATTAAATTATAATGGAAGTGGAATTATTGGTGGTGTGAAGTGTAAAGTGAGGGTGTGAGGAGTAAAAGGCTTTACTCACACTATTTATTTTATTTTTATTATTTTAGAATAATAAAAGGAATAAAAGAAGGAAAAGAGGAAAAAGAGTCACATTTTGGAAATATTCATCATACGTGCAATTGAGAAGAGGAAAAGGAAGGAGGAAAAGCCAAAAGTGTCGGAATTCGAAGAACCCACAAGGTAAGGGGTGATTTTGATTAATTAACACGTATTATCGGTTTTGAATTCAATAGTATTGATCGTAGTATGTTAAGAATTTCAATTTAGAAATTCTAGGTTTCCGTAGAATTGTCCCAATTTGTGTCGGATTGTGTAGAATCAAGTGGTTTGTGTGTTATAGGGTTGATAGGAATGAATAAAGTATGTTATATTGCATGTTAATGATGTTGGTTGAGTGATTCTACTGCATCGGAATGTATGGGTACGATTGGAAAGGATGGTCAACATGGTTTTGGAAATGTACTACTGTAAAACTGATGTTTTTGGCTCTGTGAGTCGTGGGAACCGGTTCCCCAGTGGGAGAACCCGAGTTCCAGTGTGTAAATTAGTAAAACTGGGCATTTTTGAACTCAGGAACCGATTACTCCTGGGGAGGAACCGGGTTCCACGTTATATTTTTCCAAAGAAAAATGATTTTCTTCTGGGAACCGATTTCCTACCTGGAGGAACCGAGTTCCCCATACATTTTTCCAGGGGGCGTGTTTTTGAACTTTGTGGGAACCGGTTACTCCCTGGGAGGAACCGGGTTCCACTGTTAATTTTTGAAAAATTCCAAACTTTAAAAATTCATAACTTTCAAACCGTAAGTCCGTTTTGAGCGCCGTTTTGGACGTTGTTTCTTAAATTTAATGCTCTATTTTATAAAATGAAGGGATTTCCTGTAACTTGAAATTATTTTGAAAATGTGTCGGATTTCGAATTAAGTGTTTATTAATTGATACATACTTGGTGTATGTGTAGTATTGTACCAGTGGCATTTAGTTGTATCAGAATTTTCTAAATAGAATGCATGTTTATGCTGCTGATTATGTGCATGATCATTGAGGACATCATGTTTTGGTTTTGAATTCAGTTATGATGATTTGGTGTATTCATAGATTGATTGAATGTTGCATGCTAGTGTTGTGCATGCATATGCATTCTGGTGAAGTTAATTCCCATTGTGTGGAATTTGACTTGTATTGCCAATAACCGTTCCCGGATGATGATGGGTGGTTAGGCTGGATTCGTGTCCGGGTGATTGTGGACGAATTGATGATGACTGTATCCGGGTGATGATGGAACAGTGTGTGTGACTTGGTCACGTGTTGGTACCACATGCATTGTGTCTGCATTTGTGTTTGCATAGAATTGTAACATGTTAGGATGTTTTCCAGTGTTACAATTCTCTTGTCGTTATTATTGTGCATAATGAATTGTATGGTTGTAATTGTGTGTTGGAATCTGAATTGTGCTGGAATGGGTGAATTAATATGCTTGTGATATATGTTGATTGAGGAACTTATAATGCATGTTAATTATGAGAAATCTCACCCTTACTTTAATGATTTCAAATTAAAGTTAGTAGCTCAGGAGTTGGTGAGGATGGCTCTAGAGCTATGTTATGTTGTGTCCGCGTGTCAGTGTCATGCTCTGATAGGTTGTAACACTGGGGGAAACGCTTGGATGATTGAGTTTTGTTTTATGCTCCATTTGTTTTAATTTATGTTGGGAATACTTACGAGTTGAAGTTATTCCGGTTTTGTGATACTTTCCGCTGCGTAGGACATGATATTGATTTGAATAATCTATTCTAATAATTTCCTTCAGTTAAGCATGATCACTTTTAAAGTTTGAGAGATTTGTATTTTGTTTTTAATTGTGACATCCCTTGATTTCGTGTTAACTCTGATATAATTAATATAATCGCGGGGTATTTTAGAAGGGGTGTTACAATAGTGGTATCAGAGCATAGTCGGTCGTGTCTTAGTGTCGTTATCCCTTTTGTATGCGACTAGTGCAAGGTAACACTGTCGATACTTGTGTGCTGATGAGATTGTTTTGTAATGTTACAGAACAATGGCTGGAAGAGGTAACGGAAGAGACGATGCTGCTATTGAAGCCTTGGGAATGCTGGCTGGTGTGCTCGGAGGGAATCAGCCGGGAGCTGGTATTGGTGCTGACAGACAATTGGAGAATTTTCAGAGGAATAATCCTCTATTGTTCAAGCGCGCACATGATCCCGAAGGTGCTCAGAAGTGGTTGAAGGAGATCGAGAGGATCTTCAGAGTAATTGATTGTGCTGAGGAGCTGAAGGTGAGGTATGGTACTCACATGTTAGCAGAGGAAGCTGATGACTGGTGGGTTGCTACCTGTCAAACCCCAAAATTTTCCCTCCTACTTCTCAAGACATTTCACATATCCATACTCAAGGATTCCTCAAGGGTTGATCAGACAAACCCTCTCCTAGACAATCAACCCAAACTAGGGTTTGGCAATTCTCAGATCAAAATGGACTTCCAACATCTCCAATGGTCATCATGCCTCCTCATATGCTTCAAAGAATCTCCATGTCAAGTTTCAAGCCTTACAAGTCAAATTTCCTCAGACAATTGCTTAGATGGTTGAAAATTAGTTGTATTGAACAAAAGGTCAACTGTGATCAACATACAGTCAAACTTCATGATTTTTGGTCAATATCCATATTTTGAAGTAACATTCATCATTTTATCAAGGGTTGATCATGATTCATCAAGAAAACTCAAGATTTGATCAGAAGTCAAACTTTCCAAATTAGGGTTTTCTAGAGAAAAGTCAAATGAACTTTGACTGAGCATAACTTTCCCATACTTTATCAGAAATTTTTCCACCACCTCTCATTTTGAAGAGAATTCAATTCTCTACAACTTCATGTCTCACAAGCATGGTCAAAAAATGCTTCATTTTGAAGATATGGATCAAAACATTACAGGTCCTTTTAAAAGTCAACAAAAAGTCAACTTTTTGTAAAGAAGTGTTATTGAGCATGGAAACTCCAATTAAGATGAAACCAAATAGGGTGTTTATAGGACATCTAGAGATTTCTAAAAAGTCCAAGAACACTCAAAAATGTTAAAAATTGAGCAAAATACACCTTGCACAAGTTGGACATTTTTGAAGAATTGCACAAAGAGAGATATCTGACAAAATCCAATTTTTTCCAAATGGGCCTATAATTTTAAGATCCAAACTTGATCATAATATTATTTGTGACCTCTTGATGCCTTGCCACAACCACCTTCTATTTTTTTGATTTATTTTTGAATTTAAAAGCATTTAATTCAAATTTAAATTAAATAAAATATGAAAACAAGGTATAATTTAAGTTGGGTTGGATTTTTATCAAGCTTGAGGACCAAGAAAGCCCACAAGACATGCCAAATTCGTGCTAGCTCATGCAAGGAAGGAAAAATCAAATTTTGAAAAGATTTGATTTGAATTTGAAAGAGAAAATATTTTGCATTCAAGAGCATATCTTTTTTCATTCTTTTTGCTTCCAACTCTTGCCTTATAAATACACAAGACATTCACAAGGCCAAAGGACGAAACCCTAGCCTCTTGAAGCAACCCTAAAATTCCAAAATTTTTCACAAAGTTGGCAATTTCAATTTTGGATTTTCAGCAGGTTTCAAGTTGTTTCAAGCACTCATTCGTGTTCCTGGACATCCCAACAGTTGATCCATACCCTCATACAAAGCCAAGGCTGCCCAGAACACGATATACACATAGCTCCGATTTGGTATTTCTCTTGATTTCGATTTCTATAATCCATGTGTTATTAACTGTTTTCTTTTGATTGTATGCACTCAGGACATTCATTAGATTATGATTGATGCATAACATGTGAAGTTTTACGCGTGAACCATGAATCACCATTGTTAGGGGAGTTTGAGTTGCCAGCTTCGAACCGGTCGATACAAGCGTTTTCAGGCCAAAACGATGACACCATTAAGTTCGCAAGGGTCGAATTAGGGGGGGTAGGATATCTGTGACACCCCGATTTAATTCGAATATTAAATAAATGGGAATTTAATTATTTATTTAATTAAAGTCTTAAGTATTTATATTATTGGATTAATTGGATCGATTTAATGAAGAAAGGATTGGAGGTGTGCAGAGTAAATAGTGGGTGTGAGAGTAAATCACTCTACTAATTACTAAGTATTGATTATTTATTTTATTTGGAATATTAATAGGAAATATATAAAAAAAAGAAGGGAAAAAGAAGCCTTTTTGGAGAAAAGTCATAATACGTAGAATTGGAGAAGAGAAGAGAAAAGAGGAAAGCCGACGCCGAGAGAAATCGAAGATCATCGCGAGGTAAGTGGTGATTTCTTTCGATTAATATGTCTTATGGGTTTTGGGAATCAACTGGGTAATTGGGTATGTTAGGAAATTGAATTGTAGGTTTATAGGAGGAAACCCTATTTTGTGTCGGTGTATGGAAATTTGATCATTAGTGTGTCAGATAACTAATAGGAATGAGTAAACTATGTTGTTTGATGTTATAATGGTGTAAAATGGTTTTAGATTGGTGTTCCTAATGTCACATTTCGTGTTGGAAAGTTTGGAAATGATTAAGGATGCATAAAGCTGTCAAAAATAGCAGATTTTACTGTTACAGGTCGTGGGAACCGGTTCCCTGTGGTGAGGAACCGGGTTCCAAGTGTTAAAATTATAATCGGCATTTTGACGTGGGAACCGGTTCTGGGAGGAAACGGGTTCCCATACAAAATCCATAGAGACTCATTTTCAAACGTGCGAACCGGTTCCTGGGGAGGAACCGTTCCCATGCAAATTTCAGAACGTATTTTTCAAATTGTGGGACCCGGGTTCTCCCAGTGAGGAACCGGTTACCACTGTGTATTTTTTCAAAACTTCTAAAACTTCAA
The DNA here is from genome assembly GCA_021764765.1 of Vicia sativa. Taxonomy (NCBI): domain Eukaryota; kingdom Viridiplantae; phylum Streptophyta; class Magnoliopsida; order Fabales; family Fabaceae; genus Vicia; species Vicia sativa. Next base: position 159,540,639 of record CM038795.1, on the reverse strand, counting down.
AAATTCATATTTTCTAAACCGTAACTCCGATTCGAGTGCCGTTTTCGGCGTTATTTCTTAAATTTCAAATACTATCTCTTGGAAAGGAAAAATATTATTTTCTCAAAATTATTTTTAAAAAGAGTCGAGCTCCCGATTTTGAAAAGTATGGATCAATTAAGGATGATGGATAATTAATACGAATGGTCTGAGTTACCGGATGAGAGCTAATGCATACCATGCTATATTTGATATTCATTATGATTTGAATGTGATATATTGGTGAATTGGCATTATGTGGATTGTATTGATATTATGATCTGTGAAGTGATGTTGCATGCTTTTATGATGCATGCATGAACATTGTTAAATTGGTTCATTCCCATTGTGCGGAAGTGAGCTTGCAGAGCCAATAGACTTACCTGGTTGGAGGTGGTAAGGCTAGATTCTTGACCCAATGGTTGTGGGCGAATCATGGATTACACTGTCTTTCCACTTGTAAACGGAGCAGTGGGTGAACTCGGTTCATGTTTTGGTACCACATGCGTAGAGTCTGCATTGCATATGGGGTTGTAACATGTTAGGATGATTTCCAGTGTTGCAATTTCCATTGTTTGATATATACATGATCATTGTGTGAACTGTTTTGTGAATTGATTCTGACTTTGTGTTTGGTTAATGGATTAATGTAACCGATTATTCTGTTGTATTTAAAAACGTATAATACATGTTATATTGAATTGAAATCTCACTCTTACTTTAACGATTTCAGATCCGAAGTGATTAGCTGCTTGGAGTTGGTGAGGATAGCTCTAGAGTCGAGTCAGTTAATTAGTCCGCGTGTCAGTGTCGTGCTCTGGTAGATGTAACACTGGGGAAACGGTTGTTTGAAATCCTTTAATGGATGTTTTAATAGTTTTGAATTGTGTCTTGATTTTATATCCTGGATTAACTATTGAATGATGTATTCGGGATTTTGGTTATGTTTCATTTCCGCTGTTAAACATAACTTTAAGTATGATTTATTTAATGATTATTCTTCAGTGAAAGCATGACAACTGTTTGGTCAATTTTATGATTTTAAATTGTGACGCCTCTTAATTGTGGTTAGAACTCTGATTATAAATTCTATAAAACGCGGGTAATTAGAAGGGGTGTTACAATATCCCTTTGCTTTTTATTTTGGTTAAATTTGCAGGTTTCAGGTTGAAGGTCGCCGGAGAAGACGACCGGAGCTAGGGCTCCGGCGTCGTGGACCAGTTGACTCAGGCGAGGGAATGCGTGGCGTAACGGAGCATTCTGATTCGTCCATCCATACAACCTGGGCCCCACGCGTGTTGACTGTTTTGAATTCAAAACATGACACGTTTACGCTTATAACCATTCGTTTGCAGATTCAAAACACCAAGGCAACCTAGCTCAGTTGGCAACGTGTTGAGTAATTTCCCAGGAAGGCGTGAGTTCGATCCTTGGCCCTGACAATTCTTTTTTAACACTTTTCCTAACACTTTTTCTATTTCTTATTTTTCTTAATATTTTTCATTCAATTCAATTTATCTTTAAACAATTTTCTCATGCATTTAAAAATCACCAAAAATATTTTCCTTTTGCATTTTAATCAGAAAAATGTTTATTTAATTTTTGACATTAAAATTAATATTTTTGCATGCATATTTTAATTAATTGCTAATTAACCATTAAATTGACTTTTAATTGCTTTTAATTATCGAAATTGATTCAGAAAATTACAAAAAAAATTATCTGATCATCTAATTGTCATTACTAGTCTAAAATATTTTTCTTCATTCAAAAGTCATATTTTTACTAACATTTTTCCTCTTATGCATTTTTTCTCGTATTTTCCGATTATGTATCTGCTTACAGGTTGTAACGTTTCGGACGATTTTTCTTGCTTTTCTTTTCAATATTATGTAACTGCCTATGGGATGTAATAGATTAATTAGGACTTTTACTTTCCGCACTCTTATTATGTAACTTCCCCAAAGCCATGTAATAGCGTAGGACTTTATTTTTCCGCACTTTACTTTCCGCAATTTATTTTCTGCACCCTATAAACTGCTAGTAATTAGGCGTGTATGGAAAGATAAAATACGAACATAGATCACTTCTAATTTACAAAATAAAATATCTGAATTTGACACACTCTTTTCACACATGCACCCCTAAGGGTATTTCTCTCTCGTTGCCTTACGAATACAAATGGTCAAGTCCCTCGAACGTAGAGGTATCCTAGCACCGTTGCCTACAAACATATCATCATAGTCCCTTCGAATCAAAGATCATGAGTCCCTCGACGTGGCCTACGAAAACATGATCTCGTCCCTCGATTGTTGCCTACGAAAAGTGATGATCGTCCCTTCGAATGTGCTAGGATACTTCCTACAAGTTGCCTTCTATGACCATCCGATGTCCCTTCGAATGTCCCTTCTACATCCAACGAATAGGGTTGCCTACCAACTAATGGTATGGATAGCGTTATTCTAAAGGAACGTAAAATAACACGAAAACGACCATTCTTGGTAGGTAATAAGACTTTTAGTTGCTTGCTCTATCAAAATACTTTTCACACCACACACTTTTGTCAAAGTTCAAACTCTTTTCAAAAACAAAACATTTCCGAACACTTTGTATACATTCCTACATGAATCATTACAAAGTCAAAGCGAAATGCCTTTTTCAAAACATTTTTGTCAAACACTCAGAAAGCACTTTTTGAAAATGATCTAAGAGCAACTAAGAGCCCGAGGATAACTACGGATGGAAAGGGGTGCTAATACCTTCCCTTTTCATAACCTTCTCCCTTACTCAGAGAATCTAACGAAGGTCTTTTCCTGTTCTTTTCACCTTCCCTTAATTGGATAAAAGAAAAGTCGGCGGCGACTCTTGCTATCCGCAACATTTGCGATAAAAAGCAAAACAATTCTCAAAGTCCGTTCACCGTATTACACTACCAGGACGAAATTGGAACAAGATGGCATTGCACTGAATTGGGCTGTGTTCAGGAGGGCATTTCTGAGGAGGTATTTTCCTGAAGACATTCGGGGTAAGAAGGAGATTGAGTTTCTGGAGCTCAAGCAGGGCAACAAGACTGTAAGTGAGTATGCTTCGAAGTTTACTGAGTTGGCGAAGTATTATACTCATTACACTAACGATGCAGATGTTGAATTTTCTAAATGTATCAAGTTTGAGAATGGTCTTCGTGATGAGATCAAGCAGGGCATCAGGTATCAGCGTATCCGAAGGTTTTCTGATTTAGTAGACTGTAATAGGATTTTAGAAGAAGATCTTGCTAGTACTAAGACGAATGCTCGAGGGTATGTTGATTGGAAGGGTAAGAAACAGATGGATCGTGGTAAGGCTTATGATAGGAATAATCAGAGATCCGGTGGTTGGAAGAAGCCTAGTGGGGGAGATTCTGGTTCTTCCATTAAGTGCTACAAGTGTGGTGAGATAGGACATCGTATGGTGGACTGCAAGAGTAATGATAGGAAGTGTTTCAAGTGTGGGAAACTCGGTCATATGGCTAATGATTCCAGAGTAAGAGCGGTGACTTGTTACAACTATGGTGAAGAAGGTCATACTCGTCCTCAGTGCACAAAACCCAAAAAGGAGCAAGCCGGTGGTAAAGTGTTCGCCTTGTCTGGATCAGAGACTAAGCCAGATGATCGATTGATTAAAGGTACATGTTTTATTAATGACATACCTTTGATTGCGATTATTGATACTGGAGCAACACATTATTTTATTGCTTTGGATTGTGCTAAAAGATTGAATTTGGATATTTCTAGTATGGATGGAAGTATGGTTATTGACACTCCTGCGTCGGGTTCAGTGACTACTTCATATGTTTGTAGGAATTGTCCTATTGTGATTTTTGGTAGGGGTTTCGGGATGGATTTAGTGTGCCTACCGTTAGAACAACTTGATATCATCCTTGGAATGAACTGGTTGGAATTCAACCAGGTTCATATCAACTGTTTTGCGAAGACAGTTATTTTTCCTGAAGAGGTTAGTGTAGAAGATGTGACTATGTCGGTTAAACAGATGAACCTAGCTGTAAAAGATGGTGTTGTGGTGTTTATGTTGTATTCTGCAATAAAAGCGGAGGGAAAGGAAAAGAGTGACGGATTTCCAGAAGTGTTTCCGGAAGACGTTAGTGAATTGCCACCTGAGAGAGAAGTGAATTTACTATAGATTTGATTCCTGGAACTAGTCCGGTGTCGATGGCGCCTTATCGTATGTCGGCATCTGAATTAGCTGAGTTAAAGAAGCAGTTAGAGGAATTGCTTGAGAAGAAGTTTATTCTTCCTAGTGTTTCGCCGTGGGGTGCTCCGGTGTTGTTGGTTAAGAAGAAAGAGGGCTCAATGAGATTATGTGTTGATTACAGGCAGTTGAACAAAGTTACAATCAAGAATCGGTATCCTTTGCCGAGGATTGATGATTTGATGGATCAATTAGTTGGAGCTTGTGTATTCAGTAAGATTGATCTGAGATCTGGGTATCATCAGATTCGGGTGAAGACGGGAGATATTCAGAAAACTGCATTTAGAACGAGGTATGGACATTACGAGTATTCTGTTATGCCGTTTGGAGTTACTAATGCACCTGGTGTTTTCATGGAGTATATGAACAGGATATTTCATCCGTATCTTGATAAGTTTGTGGTGGTATTTATTGATGACATTTTAATCTATTCAAAGAGTGATGAAGAGCATGCAGAACATCTCAGAGTTATTTTGGGATTGTTGAAAGAGAAGAAGCTTTATGCGAAGTTGTCTAAATGTGAATTCTGGTTAAGTGAAGTGAGTTTTCTTGGCCATGTAATTTCCAAGAATGGAATTGTTGTTGATCCTACGAAGGTAGAAGCGGTGTCTCAGTGGGAAGCACCGAAGAATACTTCTGAGATCCGTAGTTTTCTTGGCCTTGCAGGTTATTACAGGAAGTTTATTGAAGGATTTTCCAAATTAGCGTTGCATTGACTAAGCTGACCAGAAAGGGGCAGGTGTTTGTTTGGGATGCTGAATGTGAGAAAGGATTCCAAGAGCTGGAGAAGAGATTGACTAGTGCTTCGATCTTGATTTTGCCGAATCCGGCAAAGTCTTTTGTTGTGTATTGTGATGCATCATTGATGGGATTAGGTAGTGTGTTGATGCAGGATAAGCAGGTTGTGGCTTATGCTTCAAGACAATTGAAGGTTCATGAAAGGAATTATCCGACTCATGATTTAGAGTTGGCAACTGTTGTGTTTGTTTTGAAATTATGGAGGCATTATTTATATGGTTCTCGATTTGAAGTATTCAGCGATCACAAGAGTCTGAAGTATCTCTTTGATCAGAAAGAGCTCAACATGAGACAGAGAAGGTGGTTGGAATTTCTAAAGGATTACGATTTCGGTTTGAATTACCATCCTGGAAAGGCAAACGTTGTCGCAGATGCTTTGAGTAGGAAGTCCTTGCATATGTCTATGTTAATGGTTCGTAAATTGGAGTTAGTTGAACAATTCAGAGATTTGAGCTTGGTGTGTGAGACTACTTCTAATAGTGTGAAATTGGGAATGTTGAAGCTAACTAGTGGTATTCTGGAAGAGATTCGAAATGAGCAGAAATCTGATGTTGGTTTAGTTGATAAATTGACATTGATCAACCAGGGTCAAGGAGGTGAATTCCGAATTGATGAGAATGGCGTTATGAGATTTGGTGATAGGGTGTGTACTCCGGATGTTGCCGAGATTAGGAAGAGTATTTTAGAGGAAGGACATCGTAGTGGGTTGAGTATTCATCCTGATGCTACTAAAATGTATCATGACTTGAAGAAGTTATTTTGGTGGCCTGGAATGAAAAAGGAAATTGCTGAGTTTGTGTATGCTTGTTTGGTTTGTCAGAAGTCGAAAATTGAACATCAGAAACCGTCAGGATTGATGGAACCGTTGTTTGTTCCGGAGTGGAAATGGGATGGCATCTCTATGGATTTTGTGCCTGGTTTGCCACGGACGGCGAAGAATTGTGATTCTATTTGGGTTATTGTTGACCGATTGAGAAAATCTGCTCACTTTATTCCGATAAGAATGGATTATCCAATGGAGAGGTAGGCAGAATTGTATGTCGAGAAGATCGTAAGTTTGCACGGTATTCCTTCTAGTATTGTGTCGGATAGAGATCCGAGGTTTACATATAAGTTCTGGACGGGATTGCAGGAAGCTTTGGGTACTAAGTTGCGATTGAGTTCTGCTTATCATCCACAGATAGATGGTCAGACAGAGAGAACGATTCAGCCGTTAGAGGATTTGTTAAGAGCTTGTGTGTTAGAGAAATATGGAGCTTGGGATAGTTATCTACCATTGATTGAGTTTACCTACAACAATAGCTTTCATTCGAGTATTGGTATGGATCCGTTTGAGGCATTGTATGGTAGGAGGTGTCGGACACGGTTGTGTTGGTACGAATCTGGACAGAGTTCTGTGATTGGACCGGAAATTGTCCAACAGACTTCAGAAAAGATTAAAATGATTCAGGAGAAGATGAGAGCTTCCCAGAGTCGTCAGAAGAGTTATCACGATAAGAGGAGGAAAGATCTTGAGTTTAGTGAGAGAGAACATGTGTTTATGCGAGTTACTCCGATGACTGGTATTGGTCGAGCCTTGAAGTCAAAGAAGTTGACTCCACGCTTTATTGGTCCGTTTCAGATTACCAAGAGAGTTGGGAAGGTGGCGTATCAGATTGCTTTATCGCCGTCACTTGCAAATTTGCATGATGTTTTCCATGTATCAGCTGAGGAAGTACATTACGGATCCGTCTCATGAGATTCAGGTAGATGATATTGTCATACCCCAAAATTTGCCCTCCATCTTCTCAAAAGATTTCATACATCCAAACTCAAGGATTCCTCAAGAGTTGATCAGACAAACTCTCTCCTAGACAATCAACCCAAACTAGGGTTTGGTATCTCCCAAGTCAAGATGGATTTCCAACATCTCCAATGGTCTTCATGCTTCCTCATATGTTTCAAAGATTCTCCATGTCAAGTTTCAAGCCTCACAAGTCAAGTTTCCTCAGGCAATTGCTCAGATGGTTGAAAATCGGGTGTATTGGACAAAAAGTCAACTGTGGTCAACATACAGTCAAAACTTCTGATTTTTGGTCAACATCCTCATTTTGAAGTTACATTCATCATTTGATCAAGGGTTGATCATGATTCATCAAGAAAACTCAAGATTTGCTCAAAAGTCAAACTTTCTAAATTAGGGTTTCTAGGTGAAAAGTCAACTGAACTTTGACTGATCATAACTTTCTCATACTTTCTCAGAAATTTTTCCACCACCTCTTGTTTTGAAGGAAATTCAATTCTCTACAACTTCATGTCTCACAAGAATGTCCAAAAATGCTTCATTTGAGAGGTATAGCTCAAAACATTACAGGTCATTTTCAAAGTCAACAAAAGTCAACTTTTTGTTTTGAAGATATATTGAGCATGGTAACTCCAATTGAGATGAGACCAAAGACATTGGTTAGAGGACTCTTAGAGCTTTCCAAAAAGTCCAAGAACACTATAAAATGTGGAAAATTGAGCAAGATACACCATTCAGAAGTTGGGAAATTTTGGACAATTGCACAAAAGGACATTTTGGTCAAAATGCAAAATTTTCCAAATGGGCCTATAATCTTTTGATCCAAACTTGTTCATGATGTTATTTTTGACCCATAAAAGCTTGGCATTGGTGATTTTCTATTTTCATGGTTTATATTTGAATTTTATAACATTTAATTCAAAAATAACTTATGTAAAATATGAAAATTAAGTTTCTTTTTCAAATAAGTTGGATTTATATCTTTCTTAATGTCCAAGAAAGCCCAATACACTTACCAAATTCGTGCAAGCCATGGCATTGATGAGAAAATCATATTTTCTTCAAAATTTGATTTGTTTTTATTGGAAAATATTTGCACAATCAATAAGCAATCTTTTTTCACTCCTTTTGCCATCCAATTTTCCTCTATAAATACTCGATTAAGACAAAGGACGAAACCCTAACCTAAAAACAAACCCAAACTCTTGCAAAATTTTTCAAGAAATTTGGAAAATCGAATTTCAAAAAGCAGCCACTTTCAGTCCAAACCAACCATCCCATTGTCTTCAGGAGGTAAGTTTGAGTAAGTATACACTCATGCCATGGTTTAAAACCCGCTGGATCGAGGCATATACATACATACATATTCAAAACTTTTGATTTTGCATTTGATTATCTGCTTGTTTTAATCGATTCTAACGTTTTAATGTACTCATGAGACACAAGGGATTGATGGGCAATCGCCATCGAGTTTGAACGTCAAAACGAGATACCATTCTTAGGGCTTCCGAACTGGAAAGCTTGAACCGGCTTATCCGGGCGATTGAGGAGGACCTCACCATCGTGTTCGCACCCTCGATTTAGGGATAGGGTCCTCCTTTTCCATTTATCCGTCGTATTTTTCGTGTTTCGTTTTGTCATGGAGAAGGCGGCCGAGCTAGAACTCCGTCGTTGACTCCACTTGGACCGGCGAAGGATGGCGTGGCGTGATGGACTCCTCGATTCGCTCTCTTCCACATGGACCCCCGCGTCTTGACTTGGTTTGGGACATTCCGGGACACGTATTCACTCAAATTCCATTAATTCCGACCTTTAAAACACCAAAGACACGTTGTCCGAGACTTGGCTTTTGGAAAGATGCTCTAGCAGTCGGGTTCGATCCATCCAGGCACCGGTTTTGGTTTCTTTTTCCCAAACTTCAACTTTGCAATATTTTTCATATTTTCTAACATTTTTTTTAATATTTGCATCATTTTAATTTATTTTCATATTTTTATTTCAGCATTAAAAAATTACCAAAATATAATTTTCTTTTTGCATTTATTTTCAGAAAACCTTTATTTAATTTAATAAATTAAAAAATCTCTTTTTGCATGCATATTTATTTTTATTTTTATTTTAGCATTTAAATCATTATAAATTCATTTTAAATTATTATTTATGCATTAAAAAATCCCAAAAAATTATTTTAGCATATTTATCTTATTTCCAGCATATAATAATTTTCTCATATTAAAATTTGCATTTTTTCTAACATTTTCTCTTATTTCGATTTCATCATATTTTCCGATTTCTCGTTTGTTTCACAGGTTCATCCGATTCAGACGATTCTTCCGTTTTTTATTTTATTTTTCAATAATGTAATTGCATATGGGTTGTAATAGTTTTAATTAGGATCTTATTTTCCGCATTTCAAATTATGTATCTGCCCCAAAGCCATGTAATAGCGTAGGACCTTTACACTTCCGCACTTTACATTCCGCATTTTTACTTTCCGCACCCTTATCAATTGCTAGTAATTAGGCGTGTATGGCAAGACTAAAATTGAACATAGCCCACTAATTTTCAAGATAAAATATTCTGAAATCAACACACTTCTTTCACACACGCACCCCCCTTAGGGTAATTCTCTCTCGATGCCTTTCGATTTCAAATGGTCATGTCCCTCGAACGTAGAGGTATTCTAGCACCGTTGCCTTCAAAACAAATCATCATAGTCCCTTCGATACAAAGATCATAAGACCCACGATGTCGCCTCCGAATACATGATCTTGACCCTCGATTGTCGCCTATGAAAAATGATGATAGTCCCTTCGAATGTGCTAGGATACTTCCTACAAGTTGCCTTCGATGACCATCCGATGTCCCTTCGAATGTCCCGCTTACATCCAACGAATGGAGCTACCTACTAACTAATGGCATGGCTAGCGCTATTCTAAAGGAATGTAGAAGTACAACAAAACGACCAATTCTGAGTGGGTAATAAGACTTTTAGTTGCTTGCTCTATCAAAATGCTTTTCACACCTCACACTTTTTTCAAAGTTCAAACTCTTTTCAAAACATAAACATTTCCGAACACTTTGTATACACTCCTACATGAATCATTACAAAGTCAAAGTGAAATGCCTTTTTTCAAAACATCTTTGTCAAACACACAGAAAGCAATTTAAAAAAGTTATCTAAGAGCAACTAAGAGCCCGTAGAATAAACTGCGGATGGAAAGGGGTGCTAATACCTTCCCTTTTCATAACCATTCTCCCGAACTCAGAATCTAACGAAGGTCTTTTTCTGTTACTTTTACCTTCCCTTAATTGGATAAAAATAAAAGTCGGTGGCGACTCTTGCTATCCGCACATTTGGATACAAAAAATCCTACAAAGTCAGTTCACCGTATTACAGATATACAGGTACAAGAGAATTTGACTGTTGAAGCAGTGCCTGCGAGAGAATTGAGGATCGAAAGTTGAAACAGTTGCGAGGTAAGGAAATATCGTTGGTGGGAGTAGCTTGGGGAGGACCAGCAGATGGAAATGTCACTTGGGAGCTGGAGAGTCAGATGAGGGACTCGTATCCCGAACTTTTCGTCTAAGGTATGTTTTCGAGGAGGAAAACTCTTTTTAGTAGGGGAGAGTTGTGACACCCCAAATAATTTGATTATTAAATAATTGGAATTTTTAATTATTAATTTAATTAGAAATTTAATTATTGGTATTTTTGGATTATTGGAATTAATTAAATTATAATGGAAGTGGAATTGTTGGTGGTGTGAAGTGTAAAGTGAGAGTGTGAGGAGTAAAAGGCTTTACTCACACTATTTATTTTATTTTTATTATTTTAGAATAATAAAAGGAATAAAAGAAGGAAAAGAGGAAAAAGAGTCACATTTGAGAAATATTCATCATACGTGCAATTGAGAAGAGGAAAAGGAAGGAGGAAAAGCCAAAAGTGTCGAAATTCGAAGAGCCCACAAGGTAAGGGGTGATTTCGATTAATTAACACGTATTATCGGTTTTGAATTCAATAGTATTGATCGTAGTATGTTAAGAATCTCAATTTAGAAACTCTAGGTTTCCGTAGAATTGTCCCAATTTGTGTCGGATTGTGTAGAATCAAGTGGTTTGTGTGTTATAGGGTTGATAGGAATGAATAAAGTATGTTATATTGCATGTTAATGATGTTGGTTGAGTGATTCTACTGCATTGGAATGTTTGGGTACGATTGGAAAGGATGGTCAACATGGTTTTGGAAATGTAACTGCTGTAAAACTGATGTTTTTGGCTCTGTGAGTCGTGGGAACCGGTTCCCCAGTGGGAGAACCCGGGTTCCAGTGTGTAAATTAGTAAAACTGGGCATTTTTGAACTCAGGAACCGATTACTCCTGGGGAGGAACCGGGTTCCACGTTATATTTTTCCAAAGAAAAATGATTTTCTTCTGGGAACCGATTTCCTACCTGGAGGAACCGAGTTCCCCATACATTTTTCCAGGGGGCGTGTTTTTGAACTTTGTGGGAACCGGTTACTCCCTGGGAGGAACCGGGTTCCACTGTTAATTTTTGAAAAATTCCAAACTTTAAAAATTCATAACTTTCAAACCGTAAGTCCGTTTTGAGCGCCGTTTTGGACGTTGTTTCTTAAATTTAATGCTCTATTTTATAAAATGAAGGGATTTCCTGTAACTTGAAATTATTTTGAAAATGTGTCGGATTTCGAATTAAGTGTTTATTAATTGATACATACTTGGTGTATGTGTAGTATTGTACCTGTGGCATTTGGTTGTATTAGAATTTTGTGAATGGAATGCATGTTTATGCTGCTGATTGTGTGCATGATCATTGAGGACATCATGTTTTGGTTTTGAATTCAGTTATGATGATTTGGTGTATTCATAGATTGATTGAATGTTGCATGCTGGTGTTGTGCATGCATATGCATTCTGGTGAAGTTAATTCCCATTGTGTGGAATTTGACTTGTATTGCCAATAACCGTTCCCGGGTGATGATGGGTGGTTAGGCTGGATTCGTGTCCGGGTGATTGTGGACGAATCGATGATGAATATATCCGGGTGATGATGGAACAGTGTGTGTGACTTGGTCACGTGTTGGTACCACATGCATTGTGTCTGCATTTGTGTTTGCATAGAATTGTAACATGTTAGGATGTTTTCCAGTGTTACAATTCTCTTGTCGTTATTATTGTGCATAATGAATTGTATGGTTGTAATTGTGTGTTGAAATCTGAATTTTGCTGGAATGGGTGAATTAATATGCTTGTGATATATGTTGATTGAGGAACTTATAATGCATGTTAATTATGAGAAATCTCACCCTTACTTTAATGATTTCAGATTAAAGTTAGTAGCTCAGGAGTTGGTGAGGATGGCTCTAGAGCTATGTTATGTTGTGTCCGCGTGTCAGTGTCATGCTCTGATAGGTTGTAACACTGGGGGAAACGCTTGGATGATTGAGTTTTGTTTTATGCTCCATTTGTTTTAATTTATGTTGGGAATACTTACGAGTTGAAGTTATTCCGGTTTTGTGATACTTTCCGCTGCGTAGGACATGATATTGATTTGAATAATCTATTCTAATAATTTCCTTCAGTTAAGCATGATCACTGTTAAAGTTTGAGAGATTTGTATTTTCTTTTTAATTGTGACATCCCTTGATTTCGTGTTAACTCTGATATAATTAATATAATCGCGGGGTATTTTAGAAGGGGTGTTACACAAAAAAGTGTCTTGAACTTGGTCATAATGCTAGGACTTGCAAGAAAAATAAGCAAATTGTGCTTGTTCCACCTGAGAATGTAAGGCATGAAGTGCCTACCTAAGCCAGTCAGACTGCTGCATCTAATGTGGCACCAAAAAAAAGGGTATTCTTCTTACTCTATCTATGTCAAATAACTTTGTTTAAATTAAAGTGAATTTCTATAACTGAAGTATGTTTTGTATCAGAGGAGTCCTAAGGGCTCTGTCAATGCAAGCATAAGTAAGACTACCACACAGAAAAAGCAACAAAAACCTCAAAAAAAGAAGAACAAAATTGTACAGGAAAACGTTGTTGAACAACCTGGTGTTGAAAAAAGTTCTGCTAGTGTATTTGACAAGTACTGTGATTGAGATTCTGATACTTTGGAAGCAATTCTGAGTTGTGAAGGTGTCTTAGACATTCAACCACTGAGTATTAATAACTCACCTATGAAACCAACTGAGTCAAAGGCCAGCCTAGAAAAAATAACTCAGTCAAAGGTAAGCCCAAGCAACACAACTCAGTCAAAGGAAATTCCAAGAAAACAACTCATTCTATGGAAATCCCATCAAAGCCAAGGATATTCTTTGGTAAACAACCAAAAGTATCCAGCTTTTGTACCAGTGCCAAGTAAAAGTGATCTTGTGAGCATATCAAACTTATTTTATTCATTAGGTCAATTTTTAAATTTCATGTATAACTTATTCTATTACTTGATGTCTTAGGTTAATGGCTTGATTCCAACTAAAAAGTCAAAGAAAAAGAATGAGTTGGCATCCCAAGTAGCAAAGAGAAAGAGTGACAGACTCAGGACCCTCAAATCAAGAGACATAGATGGCCACGGTAAAGAACTTGAAAATCTATTGGTCATTAATGAAGATGATGGTGAGACCACAGTTGATGTCATTGGTGGTGTAAAGATTTCAAAAAATTAGGAAGATATTTGCAAGGGCTTCACACAGTGAATGTGGAACTAGGATGTCATCTGTTTATGTTTTGATTCATGTTTTGGTTAATGTAATGTGTAAACTTCTGTAATGTAATGGTATTCTGATGTGTAAACTACTATTATCAACTGATGTAATGTGTCAACTTTTGTTAATCAACAACTGATATAATGTGTCAACTTTTGTTAATCAACCACTGATGTAATGTGTTAACTTTTGTTAACCAACAACTGATGCATCCATGTATGTGATATGTTCATACTACATTACAGGTAATTGAAACAACATTAGAAGTCTTTATAACAACATTAAAACACCAATACATGTCTTTATAACAACATTAAAACCAATAGATCCTTAAAAACATTACAATAGTACACTGTGAACATACATTTGAGTACCAACTGCATAATAATTGGAGAACATGAAAGAAAAATTTAACAAAAAAGCATAAACATTACAGATATTTAAACAACAACTATTGATCAACATTTACATTTCACTATTAAGTAAATATTGATCATCACTGACACTATAAGGGATATTAACTTCAATTTTCCAGAAAAAGCCTCAGCCTTCATCTCATTATTCAATTTCTTGTTCTTCTTCAATGAAGATTCATAAAGCTCTTTCAACATTGCTTGCATCTCCTTCAATGTGCTCACATCCTCATGAACGGATTCATGAACATCCTCTTCTATTGCTAGGTCTTCATCCCGTATGAACAAATTGTAAGTTTCCTCGCTTTGCCAGAATGGGCATCTCGAGAAGATCTTTCCTTTGTTAGGTCCATGCTTGCAATGGTACGATATCATACGAACATTACAAGCACACTTTCTCCCTTGAACGAGGTTTCTCCCTATTGTGTAATGAGATGAACTTGATTTGCTACGCCTAGAGGAAGATGCCATGAGCAGAAGAAGAAGAAGAAGAAGAACGCTGAAACGAAGGAAAAGATTGCAAAAACACAGGCGACGAGGGAAAGGAAGAAGACGGAGGAAACAAATGTTTGGATTGGGATCTAGGGTTATCGTATTTCGTTTATTTAAATTAACGAAAGTCCTATGTGTCTGCCCACGTGTCCAAAAAAATTGACCTTTGACCAGTCACGTATCGACGAAAAACTTTGCAGGGACCATTGTTTAAAGGAAAATTTTAGAGGGACTAAAAACGAAAAGTGAAATATTTATAAGGACGTCTAACATATTTAACCCTTTAATTAATATTATATATGTTAGTAAAAAATTTGTTACATAATTATATATGCTTGAATCAACTCAATTTATATATGTTTGTCTTTTTTAATATTATATAATTTTTAAATTATTTATTATATATTATTTATTTATTTAAATTAATATATTTAAATTATTTTAATTAATTATATACTTCATATAAATAACAAGTTTTATATGTTTAATATTATTAATATTAAATATTTATTATTTGAATTGTTTAATATATATTTAATAATTACATAATATTTCATTATAAATAGATTAATGTTATAGTACAGTGCTAAAAAATTTGTAATGTTTTAACGTTATAATACAGTAATAAGATTCAAATAAATTAATACAGTATTTATAGTTAATACATAAAACTATAAAAATACTATATTTAGTAAAATAGTATATTTATAAATTTATAAAAACAACAATATAAGATTAATTGATATTCAAATTATATTCAAATAGATTAATTTGTAAGAACAATATGATTTATAATGTTATGATGCATAAATAAATTCTATTTTAATTTATGGTATTTTCAATTTTTTATATATTATATAAGAACAATATATTTTTATGTAATTATATTAAAATTATTTATTTATGAAAAATATTTTATTATAATTATTTATTTATTTCGGTTAATATATTAAAATTATTTCAATTAGTTATATATTTCAAATAAAAAGCATACTTACATGTTTAATATTATTAATATATAATAAATATATTTAATATTATTATTGACTTATTTAATATAAAAGTTATTATTAAATATATTGTTTGTATAGTTTTATATAGACAAAATACATTTTTCGTCTTTAAAATCTAAGTTCTTTCAATTCAATTTTTTCAAACGAAATTTAATTTTGCATACATAACATCTAAAGTGGCGTTTGTTTATATATATATATATATATATATATATATATATATATATATATATAGGGTTAAACATGATTTTGTCTTTCAAATTTCTCATAAATTTTTCATTCATAATTTTGGTTTCTGCTATTAACTCTTACTAAGGGAGGCTGATGTGGCCCACCTGGAAGATGGTTTAGATAATTTTTGAAAAATGATTTAAATTGAGGGGGTTAAAACCCTCCTCTAAACAAGTCCATAATATTTTATTCTAACAAGATAAAGTTCTTAGAAGAATTTTATCAAACACCTTAATTGCACCATTCAAAATTTATATTGTTGGACAAACTTGATTTTTAGGTCAGATTTAAATTTCTCAATTTCCCAATGTATCTGATTGTTTATTTTAGAATATTCTCATTAGATGGCTTTGTGAGAACGAAGAGACCCATAGTGCATATTCAGCTCTTGTGGTTGGCAACTATAGATTGAGAAAGTATGATAAAGCAATGGAACTATTTCGTCAAGTTTCTGCAGGATGTTAGAGTTTAGATATTTTCTCTTATTCTGAACTTGTAGATGGCCTATGAGAGATCAACCATTCTCAACACGCCATTGAAGTGTTTTACTATATGTGGACAAATCAATGTTCTCTTCATTCCTTCTCCTTCAAAAAGTCAACGTAGCTGTAAAACTATGTCAATTAGCTTATTATCGTGGTATTTCTTGTTGTAATATCACATAAACTACTCTCTTATTGTGGTATTTCATGTTTAATTACTTTACACTAATTTTTAGTCTTTGCAATGTGGCAACTTCAAAGGATTTAGATTGTTCTGTATAACACATAAAACTTACACGCACATGCACACAATAAAAGCATATTTTTTCCTTGTTGCTTTGTTGATTTGCAGGAAGTAATCTTGTTGGTTTATATTTTGCAGATGACTTTCATTCTTCTATATTCATAATAACCTTACAATGCTACTAACTGGTGGGTTTAGCTCCAGTTTAGACCAGATCAAGGAAGGAGAAGGGTGATGATTACCAAATTTATGCAAATAGGCTGCTGCCAGGTTATATGTGTTTGTTCCCTTTGTTTCTTCCTATAATGATGATTTGAACATGTTTCTATCTATTACAATGATGCAGGTTACTAGGTAAGTAAATATTAAAATATGAAAGGCCTCTTAGAACTTTGTCTAATTAAAATAAATTTTGGGCTTGTTTAGAGGAGGTTTCTAACCCCCGCAATCCAAAGCATTTTTCTAAAATTTTCCAAGTCGTCTTCCACATCGCGTGCCACCTCAACCTTCGATAGTGAGAGTTGACGGGAGGGACTAAAACTGTGGATGAAAAAATTTATGAGGACTATTATTTGAAGGAAAATTTATAGAGACATATATATATATATATATATATATATATATATATATATATATATATATATATATATATATATATATATATATATATATATATATATATATGGGTTTCGAACTAAGAAGAGGTGCAGTGACAGATCCATGACCCAGCGAGCCCGGACTCAACTCCTATTTTCTTTGTATTTCTTCCAAATTAATAGTCGATTTTTAAATAAAATTAGGGGTAAAATTAATAAAATCAGAGACAAAATTAGTAAAAATAGGGAAAAATTATTATTATGCAAGATAAGTAATACTGAACCGGATATTAAACTGGAATAGACATGAGCTCAAGATTTAAAGATCTAACCAGAGTTAAATCGAAGTCGGGCCGTTATTTCTATATATACATATTTTTAGTTTTATTTTTAATAAAATATATCAATAGTAAATGAAATATATTTTAATAATCATAATCTATACTATTATAAAATTAGTAATTTTTTACAATTTGAATAATGAAAAAATTGTATGTAAATTAAATTAGAATAAAAATATTATTAAAATAAAATTGTTGAGACAAGTGAGAATAATAAACAAAGAGATTTAGAATATTTTACTTATTTTATAAATTCTTAAGAGAAATTATTATTATTATTATTATTATTATTATTATTATTATTATTATTATTATATTAATATTAATATTAATAATATTATTATTAATATCATTATTAATGAAAATAGTAGATTAACTTCAAAAATTAAAATTATATTTTTATCAGTGAGTATTTGAGTAGTTTTATTTATTCAAGGTTTTTCTATTTATCTATTTATGTATATTTGTTTTATTACTTTATATCTCATTGTGTGATTGAAATTGGAAGAGACTTTTTTTATAAGAATTTGAAGAGATTACAAACACATTATTTGTTTCTTTCATTTTGAATGTGAAATAGTAGTAAAATAAAACAAGTGACTTCTTTTATGCAGTTTGATTTTCATATACTTCCACATCTGTAAGTTTAAGCTTTGAGTTTAAATTTATCTTATAGAATAAAGTGTGGAGAAAATGTAACTCACTCTTCCTTGCTTTAGGTTGTACAAGATCTAATTATCCCATGAGTTAAAAAAATAAATTTATATGTATTTTTTTAATAAAAGAATAAGAGAATACATAAAATATTGGTTCACTTTGAGAACCGTAAAACTGGACAAAGGTGTTGTTTCCTATTTGAATTCGTTACTTTAATATTATATCCATGTAATTTGCGGTTTAAATTTATATCTAGACTGTCTAAAATTTCTAATGTGCCTGATCATATTCTTTGAAAAAAAATAAATTATACTGAGAAAAAGAAACAAATTAAATCCAATATTTTTAAAATTAGTAAATGAAAACATTTTATTATATGATTGATTTAAACAAATTAAATCCAATATTTTTAAAATTAGTAAATGAAAATATTTTATTATATGATTGATGTAAAATATGGCTTAAATAGTCTTTGGTCGCTGTAAGTTAGCGTGTTTTTGATTTTCGTCAGTGTAATTTATTTTTCTTAGAAATGATTCGTGAATGTTAAAATTTTTTGGTTGTAGTCCTTAAAATCAAAATCTGCATGTTTTATGTGAATTTTTCTTTAAATTTTTCTGCGAATTTTAATTTTAAAGATTAAAATAAAAAAATTTTAATAATCCAAAATCATTTTCAAAATAAATAAATTATAAGGACGAAAATCTAAAACACGCTAATTTACGACACCAAAAGATTGTTTACACCTTAAAATATTTATGGCTTACATTCTCACATCGACTAACCATTATAAATACACCTCACTCCCACTCTTAGTCTCATTATGCTCTACTCTTTTGTTTTGTCTTCTAATAATAACTTCCTCTCTTTGAAAAAGAAAATGGGTGGAAATTCACCATGTGCTTCATGCAAGCTTCTGAGACGCAGATGCGCAAAAGATTGCACCTTTGCTCCTTATTTCCCTTCTCATGAACCACAAAAATTTGCCATAGTTCACAAGGTTTTTGGAGCTAGCAACGTTAGCAAAATGTTACAGGTACCTCGTACTCTGTTTTTTTTTGTTCTATTCACTTTCTTTGATTATTAAAGGCTTGCAAAAACAACCTTAATCAATCATGTGCATAATCAAATAACCCAAGATTAGTTTTTTTTTGTTATTCTCTTTTTGTAAGTTGAATCGTTTGTGAACCAAATGTTTGACCTTAAGAAACAAAAACAAGAGTGTAAAGATTTTGTATGACATATTCTTTGTACTTGTTCTAAAACTTCCAAAATTGTAAAACTTAGTATTGTGTCCTAAATTCAAACTCAGAACCTCTTGCCGTTGTTTGACACTGACACTTGACACGAACACGAACAAGCCAGAGTATTCATCTCCGTATCAATTTTTTCTAATATTGTTTCCTCATGCAATGAATTACAGGAGCTTCCGGTTCAACAAAGAGCAGATGCAGTGAGCAGTTTAGTCTACGAAGCAAATGCAAGAGTGAGAGATCCAGTTTACGGTTGCGTTGGAGCAATATCCTATTTACAAAACCAAGTTTCTGAGCTTCAAATGCAGCTAGCAGTTGCACAAGCAGAGATACTGTGCATCCAGATGCAAAATGAACAAGTGATTATTCCAAATCCAGAAATTAATCAAGATCAGAAAACAACTTACTTTACTCAAGATGAACTTACTCAGTTTCTTAACTATGGTTCTTCTTCTAGTAATAATAATGTTTATGATTCTCTTAAGAGAGATAGTAACATTTATGGACATGATATGGTTTCTTGAATTTAATTTGGTCACGTGGTTTGGGTTTTTTAATTTGAGTATTGTTATCTTTTAGGTTTTTTAATGGTTATGCTAATTCTGTTTCTATTGTTAATTATTATGTATGAAAAGTTTCTATGCTGTTTTTTTATTATTTGTGAAGTGTTTGATGTGTGAAGGTATTTTTAGGGTCAACTCTAGCATGTGATTTAGTTTCACTAAAATAATATTGTGTTTTCTTAATTGGTACCCTATGATTATAAATAAATAATAATAAGGGGTTTACTATGGTATGGCATGAGTTTAAGGGTGTATTGTATCAGATCTTAAAGTCTGTGTATAGTCATGATATAATCTCTCAATTTGCATGCTCTAATTTGGATCATATTTAATATTTTCGAGAATTTCTTTACTCATCTAGTGTTCTTCTAAACTCCTAATAAAAAATTTATTATATATTAGACGAATTCGTAAGTACACTTACGAAACACTCATTTTTATTTTACTCAGTATTATTTATAGGATCTTGAGAGAAGCACACTCTCAAGACCCAAGTCTTCACCGCTAGACCAACTACACTAGTCTTTACTTATTTAACCACTATGACAATTAATAATTACCAACAATTAATAAGTAATATATAAATTTATTCAAAACTTCATCTTTTTTTAATCTATATAAAACAATCTTAATCATCACTTATTTTATTTAGAATGAAAGGACTGTATATTTAAATTGGCTGATTCATTATCTCAAAAAAGTGTCTTCATTAATTTCTTATCTTTATTTTAAATGTATTTTTATATTTTTCATTTTTTAAATAAATAAATAAATATATAAAAACTTGTATATTGTGAAAATTAACTTTGCTGATGATTTCTTAATTTTCTCCGGAGAAGATGTTAAGTCTCTGAAGACTATGTTAAAAGTTTTTGATAAATTTCTTAAGTCTATTGGACTTTTTGTCAATCCAACTAAATGCAATGTGTATTTTGGTAGTGTGGTTGACAATGTTAAGCAGGAAATCATAGCATTCTAAAATGAGCTTTTCTGAAGCTATTTATGAAATGTGGAGATATAGAAACTCTGTCTGTTTTGAATCTAACGCAATGACTAATAGTGATAACATTGGTGCCAACATCGTGGATTGTATTGTTATAGGTGTTAGACTCACCCTAAGCTAATGAAGCATGTAGGAAAACTTCTGATGCCTTAGTTTGTAATGTGTCCTTTGGATGTCTTGTTCTTGTGTTTGTTGGATCGTTTGTGGATAGCTTGAGCCGTATTGTTTTTTAAATCTATTAATATAGTTTACTTTTGATTTAAAAAATAAATAAATAAATATAATGTTGCAATTTAAATTTGTAATAGTGCAATAAATTGTGTGATTTAATAGAACAAGAGTTTGATTTTAGTTTTATGAATGGAGATATTTTATATATTGAATATAAACTTAATCTATTTCAAACGGACAATAAACAAGGCCGCTATTTTTTTCGAAATAAAAAATTAATATTTTTAAAAATTATGTTTATAAATTTTAGAGACATTATATTATTATTTTATATATTAAAAATTAAGACATTGTTTATAGAGTGTTTATTTTATTTCTTTTCAGCACCAATATCCATATTTAATATTATATGGTATTGAAATGCGCGGTTGAAAATAGCTTCTTCAAGTAACACAACTATTATTGTTTATATGCAGCAACTAACGCAAACATTCCTAGAAAAAGAATCACAATAGTCTTGGAAGACAAATTTCAAAGTGGTGGTAAAAGAGACGGAAAAATAGAAAGTTTTTTAAAAAATAAATAATGTAAGTTCTGTTTAGAATGGCTGAAAATAAAATTGAGTTGATATATATATATATATATATATATATATATATATATATATATATATATATATATATATATATATATATATAATTGAACAAAAAATAATAATCTCTCGTATCGCACGAATTTTAATTTAAACAGTGATACATTTGTATGAATATTGATACGTTACACATATATGTTTCTAAAATTTAATAAGAATAAAAACTATAAAGATAAAATTATTTAACAAAGAAAACTTGTTATGTTTAAAATAAAAACATATTTATTTTAATATTAAATTTGTTTTGACATTTTTTATCAAAATAGTTTCATACATTATTTAAAATATATTTAATTTTTTTTAATTGTACAAAAAATAGTAATTGTTATATTATAACTCATTTAATATATATAAAATTTAAATTTAGATTTCACTCATGCTCTAATATTTTTCAACAGGACGATCTAATAATGAGTAGTACCGATAATTGCAATAGAATATATTCATACAACAAAAAACTTAAGGACAAAACGTTGACAATAAATATTTATTTATTTCTGAATAAAATTCAATATCAATTATTTTTTATAAACAAAATTTAATGTTATTAATTTACGCAATTTACTTTCTTAATTTTATAAGTGGAAAAACAATAAAACTATCCATTAAATTCACAATAAACATTAAACTAGCATACCAAATAGTATTTATTTTTCTTGTAAAATAATAGTATTTATTTTTAGATACAAAGTTATATATTATCCAGTTTATCCAGTTTATTATATTTTTATAAAGCACCACACAAAATTAAAATTAGAACTAATAATTATCGGAAAAGGTCTGCTCTGATGACTCTTATCCAAATTCACTCTGATAACTAAGCGTCACGTCGATATTTATCTCCCATACACCTCTGAGTTCTATGTGATATTACTATAAGAAATACTTATTTGGACACAACCCCGAATAAATATTGTATACGCGCACACACGATATAAATAAATTTAAATAAAAATAATTAAAATATAATAATAAATTATTCGATAAAAGTGTATGAGTGTCCAAATCACTTAAATTTGTGATGGTGCCTAAGTAAGTGTTACTTACTCATGCACGCACCCCTCATAAACCTGCATCTTTACGTAATTTAAATTTTAGAGAATTTTTCTTTCCATCTTCAAAATTAAATTTGTTGATTTACATATATATATATATATATATATATATATATATATATATATATATATATATATATATATATATATATATATATATATATATATATATATTTTGTTGATTTTCACATTTAAAAAAATAAATAAATATGTTTTTAGCCTTCCATAATATCTCAAATTTCGTTTTTAATCTTTAAATTATCTACTTTAAAGAATGACCTTCCTTAAAAATTTCATCTATATTTTTGGTCTCTAATACTAAAATTATCACTAATTCAGAAATTCTGAACAACTCAAAATAACTCTATAACAATTTTACCAACACTAACATGACGAATCTGACTCTTAAATTTATCAAAAGGTAACGAAAATGCACCATTCTCAAAATTTCTCAAAACTCTCTGAACTGGATACCAAACCCGAAACAACAACCCATCGCCTACCGCGACTTGAAATACTAATCAATAGCCCTCACCGCACGCCTCCGCGCATCGCCGATGACTGTTATTGTAATCACCACGTCTGACCCATTATTAGCGAGGACTCATGTTTGTGCTGTTGTAGTTTCGCGCCCCACACGCTCTGGCGCATCTACGGCCTCAGGCTGTGCGGACCCATAACCCCCATGCGTGCTCCATCTCCTAGTCGTGACACCCGTGCTTCGCCACCACCGTACGACGTGGCCTCACGCACCTTTTTCCTACTATATGATGTGGCACCGTCGTCGTCGGCGCGCCCCCTCCCCTCTTACTCGACCGATTTCTTTTTTTTTTCCGTCCATTATGAATTTTCCAACTTTTTTTGAGTTTTACGATTTATCTAATTTCTTGTACAATCGAACTCAACAGTCCCCAAAACACATATCCACATCCACAAATAGTTATATATCATAATTTAATTATTAAAATTATCACCAAGGACAAATTCTCATATTATCATACGACAACAAGGAATCAACATGGATTAAATAATAACAATAAAATAATACTCAAGAACTCAATTTAGAAGGGTTTGAGGCAAAATCTTTAGCCATAAATATACAATCACAAATACAAAAGGAGAAGAAGAAGATAAAAGGGTAAGGATCCCTCATTTTTTGACTGCCTAAACACCCATAAGTGAATAGTTTTTCCTTTACCTCGAAAAAAACACATCCAAGAAAACTTTATGCCTTGTGGAGACTTTTCCTCGCTCTCCTAAGTTTCTTCCTTAGCTCTGTCTTTTCCCCCCTTTTTCTCAATTTTGTACGTGCTGACAAAACTCTCCCTTAAATGATCTATTTATTCTAACATATTATCCAATTAATTCTATCACCCCTAACTCTCCCCTCACCCTCACATAATCTCTATTTTTATATTTTATTTTTGTTATCTAATTTTAATTCAAACAATTCTCTAATTTAATTAAAACAGCATAATTATCTAATTACTCTAATAAACTCAAATATCTCAAATAAATTAATAACTCTATTATTTCTAATATTAACTAAATATAATTAAATAACAATAATCATAATAAAACATATATATATATATATATATCACTCAAATAAATAAAATAAGTTAATATAAGTTTAATTAAAAATAAACAATATGACTCTGATACCATTTATAATGCCGAAAACTGCTATAAGGATTACTAATTGATCCCATAAATTAACATGGGTCTTTTATGCATGCTTTGTCCTCCCCCCACACGCTTTTCAAAAAAAATATTCAAAAGGTCACTTATCCAAATACTACTCCAAGTCAAACACATTTAACTATGAAGTTCTTATTTGTCAAACTACCGAAAAAAAGATGCATCTTGTTGGTATAGGTAGTATCAATCAATCCTTATAAGCCTTCCTCCAATCATGCAGTCTCATACTAACACAACCTCAAGATCCCTCTTATATCGATGTGAATTCGGATTTTTCCTAGAAGCTTCCAAGAGCCTTTCATTTTCAAGCCTCATGCACCTACAACCGCTCCATGCCCTTGTCTACCTCGAATGTTACAAAAAGAGTCCCAAAATTGTGATGTGAACTTCAAATCTAGATCATATCCAATGCTTATAAATAAGCCATGTAGCTTCACAATTTCTTCAATGAATAGCCTGGATATTTAAGGTACCTTATAAGTGGTATTAACTATTAGAAAATGAGCTGACTTGATCAACCTGTCTATTATCACCCAAACTGAGTCGAACCCATCATGTCTACAGGGTAACCCAAAAATGAAATTCATGAAGATGTTTTTCTAATTCCACCCTAGTATTTCCAACGCTTCTAGCATATTGTATTAGTCTTATATGTTTTTTTCCACCTATTAGAATACTAGGAATTGTGATACAAATTATGATATCGTTGCTTTCATGTCTAGCCACAAATAATTCTTTTTCAAGTCATGGTGCATCTCGATCGAGTCTTAGTATATGGTGAAGTTACTCTTGTTGGCTTCTTCCAAAATCTTTATTTTCAAATACGAGTCGTTCGAACACACATTCTTCCTTCACACAAAATGATTTCATATGTGGCTTTAGTGAAACCCAGTTTACCCAGTCTAGTTCATAGATTCTCATCCATAAATTAGGCTTGGATAATTTGTTCATTTATATCATATACTCAATTGACTCAAAAAAATACATTTGATTCATGCCCACAAAATATCCGAAGAAGGTTTAGATAGGGCCTTTGGGTTACCAAGTAACAAAGATAGGTACATTACTTTCTGAATAAGAGAAGAGTGAACTAGTCAACCAACTTAGAAGGAAAGTTGACTTGTTCTCCAAGGCCCTCTCCAACATGCCAAGCATAGATACCATAGTGGTTTGAAATCGCCTCGTTGTCGACCCCACTGAGGTGTCTCTAAAAAAGTGAAAGGTTGGAAGGGAGAAGAGATACGTCATCAACGATGAGGTGAATATATTAGCAAGCACTGGATCCATCGCCAAAGTAAAGTACCCAACATGATTGGCCAACATTGTCCTAGTGAAAAAAGCATCAAACAAGTAGCACATGTGTGCATACTTCACCAACCTCAATACAGTTTGTCCTAAGGATCCTTATCCTCTGCCAAATATTGATTGTCTAATCAATGGGTCCTCGGCCTACCAAAATTTGAGCTTTATGGATGCCTAATTTAGAGCACAACCAAATTAATATGGATTCCTTGGATGAGCCCAAGGAGTTGATATCAAACCATGATAACTATTATTATAACGTCATGATTTTTAGCCTGGAGAATGCAGATGCCAACTACCAATGACTCATGGATTCATTATTCTCCCAATATGTAGGAAAAACTCATATGTGTTTAGATAACATGGTAGTAAAAACCTCAAAAGACCATAGTCATGCAGAGGACTTGGAAGACGTACTTGGATCAATTAGAAATTATAACATGCACCAAAAATCCAACAAGTGCTTCTTTAGGGTGCAAGTAAAAAAGTTACTTGGCTTCATGTTAACCACGAGGGGAATTTAAGAAAACCCAAGTAAGTTTCAACCCATCATCGACATTGGAAGCCCCGCCAAAGTTACATAGGTCAAGTAGTTAACAGGATATCTCTCTGCTTTATCTCATCTTCTTTCATGTGTGGGCAAAAAGGATTTTCTTTTCTACGTTGTTCTAAAGAAGAAGGAGAAGTTTGAGTGGACAGGGGAATGCGAGGAGGCATTTTAAAGAATAAAAACCTTCCTCACATTATCGTTTATCCTCACTCACCCCAGAGTAGGGTCGCCCCTGCTCCTCTACCTTCCAATCACAGATTGAAGATGATTGCAGTACTCATCGAAGAGGTCGACATAGAAAAGTAACTCATGTATTTCATAATAAAAGTGTTTAAAGGCATTGTGAAGCCCGCTATCAAAAGATCGAAAACTTCCTTTGGACGTTGTGACTATGACGAGGAATCTTCGACCCTATTTCTAAGGCCATAAAGTATTCGTAAAAACCAACTACATAATTCGATAAGTCCTCAAGAATCCAGAACTAGCAAGATGAATCGTATCTTGGGTGGTAGAACTATAAAAGTATGTCATCCAATATGTTCCAAGAGGAATATCAAATCTCAATTTGTAGAAGATTTTTTTTGCCAAAATTTAGCTCGCCAGTGGATGAGGAGGTGATCCTTGTAATGATGTTATCGGTGGATAGCTCCCATACATCAAAGGGAGCGACATCGAGATATTATTATTAGGACGAGGAAACATATTAATCAAACTACCGTTACAATTTAAATTATGGGCCAACAACTGCTAGTCTAAATATAAAGCCTTCATAGTTGGTATGGTTCTCAACTTAGAAATGAGTGTGTCAAAACTAACAAAGAATATAGATTCTCAATTAATATTCTATTAAGTTGATAAGGAGTATAAAGCAAAGGAACCCCAACTAATTAAGTATCTTTATAAAGTGCAGGAATTAGCAACATGCTTTGAATCTTGTTGCGCACGTCATATACCTTTCGGTTTTATTTATAATTCGAGCTAATAAGGTATTCATTTACCTCGATTTTATGTAATAACTGAGGAGTTTAAAATGAAGATTTTTGGTTACATTTATCAATTTCACCGGCCTATATCATTTTTTTTTTGCATTTATATCATTTTTACCTGCCTGTATCATATCATTATAAATCTATTAACATGCCTGTATAATTTTTTACACATAAACTACAAATATCGCCAGTTTTGTAACACGGTGGAAGAACTGACTTAGTTGTTTTACGTTTTATCGCAAATGTTGCAGTTAGCAAGAGTCGCCACCGACTTTTCTTTTATCCAATAAAGGAAAGGAAAAAAGAACAAGAAATACCTTTTATCAATTATGAGTACAGAAGGTAGTTATGAAAAGGGAATGTGTTAACACCCTTTCCATCCGTAGTTATCTACGGGCTCTTAATTGCTTTAGCTCACTTTTGAAAATTACTTTTTGTGTGTATGTGTGATTTGTCTGAAAAATGTTTTGAATTTGACTTTGTAATGATTCTTGTATCAGTCCTCAAGAATGTATATGAAGTGTTTGAAAATATTTGTTTGAAAAAATGTGAGGTGTAAAAATGATTTGTTTGAGCAAGCAACTAAGAGTAACTACCCACTCGAAAGGTCGTTCTTTATTCTTTTCCTTCTCCTTTAGGACAATGTTATCCATACCATTAGTTAGTAGGTAGCGATATCCATTGGATGTGAAGGAACATACGTAGGCTCCTCGTATGGTCATTGAAGGCAACATGTTAGGATACCTTAGCAAATTCGTAAGGACGATCATCATTTATTCATAGGCAACATCGAGGGACAAGATCATATATTCATAGGCAACATCGAGGGTCATCTAGGGACTATGATCTTTATGATAATTTTTAAATCGAGAGACTTTTACTAATGGTATCCCTACGTTCGAGGGACATGATCATTTTTATCCGAAGGCAACAAGAGAGGATACCCTAAGGGTGTGAGTGTGCACAATGTGTTATTTTTAGATATTTGTCTTAATTTAGGGTTATCTAAGATTAATTTTAGTCTTTCCATACAAACCCTAATTAGCATACATCTAAGCAGTTAAATATTTGCGGAAAAGAAAAGCTACGAAAAATAAATATCCTACGCTATTACAGGGCTTTGGGGCACATACATAATAAGGAGGTGCGAAAAAGTAAATTACCTAAGCTATTACATTTCGTGAGCAGATACATAATAATGAGAAAAAATTGCGAGGAAATTAAATCTACGCTATTACAAAAAACCTTGCAACCTATACATCGATTTCTAGAATTTAAATAAGAAAAGCAACAAATAAATAATATAAAAATGTTTTAATGAATATATAAGTGTTCTAAACCCTAATTTAATAGGAAAGTATTTTTGGTATTTTTTTGAAATCGATTTTAATTAAGAAAACCTAATTCTAAGTTAATTAGCAATTAATTAAGAAAAATAATTTTAATGATGAGAAAATTAAAATTAAATTGTATCAAAAGTTAAATAAAGATTTTATTAACCTAAAACTAAAAAAAATATTTTTAAAGGTTTTAGAAAATAGTTAAAATAATTTTTAAAAGGAAATTAAAATAAGTTAAAAATTGAATATAAGTTAGAAAAATGTGAAAGGGAAAGGAGTTAAAAAATAGGGATGGCACCCCAGGGTGTTGAACTCGAGAGCCTGGGGTTGCTGAGCCAAAATATGACCATTGCACCACTTGCATGTGTTGCAAGTATCACGACTCCAATTGTTTATGTATGATAACCTGTAAAAATCAGAAAATATGAAAAAAATTGACAAAAGGCAGGTTCGAACCAGCGACCTGATAAGGGTAAGGGGACTACGAGCGCATGTCTTGCCACTGGAGTGGCTATACATCCATTTATTTTACCAACTTCATAAATATATATGTGATAATAATATCAGAAAATCAATTTAATTAAAAACGCGCGCATGTGGGTCCCTTGATTTCAAAGGGACCACTAGATCCTTGCCACGCCTGCCCTGCCTTGGTCCTCGCCGATCAACCACCCTGGTATGGTGGTTCTGGTCACCATCTTCGGTCATTCAAACATCAAAACCTACAAAAATCATTCAAAACAAAAACG
Organism: Vicia sativa; assembly: GCA_021764765.1. NCBI lineage: Eukaryota > Viridiplantae > Streptophyta > Magnoliopsida > Fabales > Fabaceae > Vicia > Vicia sativa. Next base: position 159,511,275 of record CM038795.1, on the reverse strand, counting down.
AAAACGAAAACAACCCAAATCCACTAAATAAGGTGTTGTGAATCTAATGGTGGCATTGGTTTGATCTAAAACAGCCTGGAACTAGGGTTTCGACGAAGCAAAAGCTTCATGCCCTAGCAATGGCAACTCTTAATCCATGCACGACGGTTCAACTGGTGCAACTTTGTAGGGACGGTTCTGGGCACGATTTTGCTTGCTTAAGGACTTGGATCAATTGCTGGAAGGCTCAGGAGGATTAATGGGTGGTTAGTTTCGATTGTAACAAGTTAGAGAATTGCTTTTGATCTTGTCCTACAACTTTGAAATTTTGAAAGCTTAGGGTTTGTGTAAGAGAGCAGCAATCTGTGTCTTCTTGGTTTGTGTCTTGTAGTATATATAGAAGTGAAGAGCTAAGTCAGAAATTTGAGAGAAAATATATTGCATTCATTGAAAAATACTTGATTGAAAAATCAAATGTAAAACTTCCAAATTTGCACAATCTCATGTCAATCTCTTCTTGCACGATTTTGCCACCTATCACGGGTTTCCTTGGTCCTCAAGACACTTAAGTCCAAGGCCTTGCACGCATGTTCCTTGTTTTTGTATTTTATTTTAATTAAAATTGAATTTTAATTAATTAATTCAAAAATAAATAAAATAAATGACAATGTGGCGTGTGGCTGGGCTTAGAGGTCATGGATAATGTTAGAAACAAATTTGGATCAGGAAAACATAGGCCCCTTTGGAAAATTCTCAAGATAAATCAATATTTCTTTCATGCACTTCTTCAAAACCTTCAAACTTGCACAAACCATATCTTGCTCAATTTTTATCATTTGAGAGTGATCTTGGAATTTTTAGAAATATTAAGATGTCCTTTAAAATGTATCTTTAGTTTCATCTTCATTGAAGCTTCCATGTTCATGTACACTTCTTTGGAAAAAGATGATTTTTTGTTGACTTTTGAAAGGACCTATAATGTCTTGACCCATATCTCTCAAATGGAGCATTTTTGGGCAAACCTTGTGAGAGACAAAGTTGTAGAGAATTGAATTACATTTAAAATGAGCTTTGGTGGAAAATTTTCTGATGAAATATGTGAAAGTTATGCTTGGTCAAAGTTTTGTTGACTTTCCCTTAAGAAACCCTAATTTAGAAACTTTGGACTTTTGATCATTTCTTGAATTTTCTTGATGAATCATGACCAACCTTTGATCAAATGATGAATGTGACCTCAAAAGATGTTTACCAAAAATGATGAAGTGTTACTGTATGTTGACCACATTTGACTTTTGTCCAATACAACTGATTTTCAACCATCTGAGCAATTGACTGAGTAAACTTGGGCTATGAGGCTTAAAACTTGATATGGTGATACTTTGAAGAATATGAGGATACATGATATTTACTTGATCCATTAGAAACCATCTATATCTTGATAGAAGTAAAACCCTAGTTGTGAGTTGATTGCTTAGGAGAGGGCTTGTTTGATCAACCCTAGAGTAATTCTTGAGTATGGAGATTTATCTTGATCTAAAAAATAGGAGGGCAAATTTTGGGGTATAACACATAACATAATATCCACAAGATTGATTGTCGATTTGTTTTTGCCGCTACAAATAATTTTTATTTATTTATGTCACACTAATACACATAAATAATATAATGTCAAAAAGTATAAGTAATATACTTACTCTTGGGTAAACATAGATTGAATTTTTACCAATAAGATTTATTTTCTGCGCATTAAATTCCTTCATTGTTGTACACATGTCAGTTTAAATTAAACATGAATAAAAACTATTCAACTCTAAAGTTAAATTTGAGTATTATAAATATTACCACTTACCATTCAAAGTGGTAACCACAACATCAAGCAGTGTCGAGTACATCGAGTAAAACACAACTATAGTATTTTTCTTGGGGTATATAATAAGTAGTTGTCAATGTCGGCTGCATAAACATTCAGTATAATTAATAATATGAATAAAATATATTTGTAAATGAAAACACAAATTAATATATACTTACTTGCGGTAAAATGGGGCCACATAAAAATCTTTGATGTTCCCTTTCTCCATCAACTTCTCTTGTAAGTAATTTTTGATTCCGTGCCTTGGAGATTTGTGAATAAGAGCAATCCTCGCATCATCTAAAATACAATACTTGTTTAGAAGCTTCCTTTCAACACATACCTCATGGATGTACCTGCAAGGTCAAATCTTTATGTTAAAGTACAAGAACATATGAATATAAATAGTAATCAACATAAAACTATACTTACGAACTCCAAATTTACAATATGGAATTGTATAGTTCTGCATCTCCGTTCAAAAATCCATGTATAGAAATCTTGTTAAGTATAAAGTACTGTCGTGGATCATAACTTAATTTAATACCAATGGATGAGTTTTCAATACTCGACATCATCATCTCTATTCTCTGAAAGCTATCTGGATTTGGTGGTGAGGACTCAACACTATCCTAATTGACAGAAAAACTACGTGCCCCGCTTGTACTGCAACGAGCTTCTCCTTATATAGCACCTACGAGGTGAATTCATAAGTACACTTGCGAAATCTAAAGGTATTTTGAGTTTTTCACCAGAGATCTAGAAGTCCACTGTATGAGAAAAGAAATTCACGATATTTTATTGTGTAATTATGCTTCTTATTTGTTTTGTTTTTAATTCAACGAATCTTTATTTTTAATTTTCTTTGAACACACTTTGTACATGAGTAATATCTCATATAAACTTAAGAAATATGAATAATAATTGGTTAGAAAAATGACAAATAAGAAATTCTGCCTTTTTGTGGCGACAAGAAAATTATAGTAGGAACTCATTTTTCTTTTGAGGGCTCGAGGACAATACTTCCAAAATAATGTTCTGTTTTGGAATTTAGATTCCATTCCCTAACCCACCATCTTCAGTTCTTTTCCCTTTGACTTTATATTTGTCTGTGATTTATTCAAGTCAAAATTATACTTTCAACTACTTTACTTCAACACCAAACGGAGTCTTTTGAACTTGAAGCTATGCTAAAATATATAGCTCGCCGCCATGTATATACAGATTTTGAGCATTGAACCTTTACATAGAAAATCATTGTTAATTCAGTCCCGGATTTTAGAAGTGAGGGCTATATAAGACAAAGTTTAGAGTTGAAGGATAGTAGTATTTTTCATCTCAAAAAGTGAAAATAGGCTTCTAACTTTTTAAATAAATGGTTGTTTATTTGAATGTTTATTTGAATATTTATTTGAAGTATGTGTAAAGTCATTAAAAAAAGAGAATTTCTTTCTCCATTTAGAGGTGTTCTTCTTTATTTCTGGTAAAAAATTAAAAATATTTTCCAATTTTGTGAATTAATTTATGAATTTCTCAAATAAGGTGAATTCGTAAGTTAACTTACGAAATAATCCACGATATTTAAAAAATAAGGTGAATTCGCAAGTTAACTTACGAATTCACATTATTTTTTTAAAAATAAGATGAATTCGCAAATTAACTTGCGAATTCACCTTATTTGGGGAATTCGCAAGTTAACTTGCGAAGTCTGCGTATTGTTTTAGTAAACACATAGGCACACTCCCAATACTCATTCATTTCAAAATATTTAAAATTTTCCTCTCTACTCCAAACTCTTGCAATTTCTACCAAATCTTTGCAATTTTTACCACTTCAAAGACACTCATTCCAAGTTTAACTCATCATTTCAACTCATTCCAACTCCTCCAACATCAACTACAACCTCCATTTTGTGTAAGTTTTCTTAATCAATTTCTATTTAAATTTCTGAATTTTTATTAGATTATTAGGTTAAGGTTGTAGAAACTTAATAGTATATGATGTTATAATAGGATAATATAGTAGGAAAAATAGGATTTTGGTAGTTATGAGACTGAATTTCTAGGTTTTGGAATTTCTGGACAAAGGGGGTTTCACAAGTTAAATTGTGAAGTGTACCAGAAGAGACTTCGCAAGTTAACTTGCGAATTTTGTCTGAATGGGTAAATTCGCAAGTTAACTTGCGAATTTTTGTCTGATTTTTTTTTGAATTAGTATGCTAACAATGTAATAGTTTATTTCAGGTAAATGGTCAATCATTATAACCAGATGAAACGTTTAAGACAGGGCAGACAAAGCCAGACAACGTCGGCTCGTCGAGAGCGCGAGCAAATGGCAAGGGTACAAAGGGAACAAATAGGACAACTTGCTATAGCATCACCTTCCGTACCGCGACGGAGGAGTCGTCTCTATGAGGCGTCTTCCCCTCGTGCACATGAGGAGGAGGTACTAGAGATGGGGGTACTGGAGCTCGAGTCGTCGGCGGAGGAGGCCCAGGACGCCGAGAATGTTGACGTCCCCGACGAAGATGTTGAGGAGCATGCAAAGGCGGAGGATGATGGCTATCTAGGAGGGCCATATGGCAAATCCCTCATGATTTATTATGTGGTTCCTTGATCGCACCAACCACGACGACATCAACTGGACCCCGTTTGAGGACTACAGGGGGGTTGTAGCCTTCGATACCATTTCGTTATACTCCAAGTGGATAGCCTATGGGGCTAACATGATGTTCTGGTATTTTCCCGAGCGGTGTATGCACCAGTTTGGCTATGTGTAGACCATACTCCGATCTCCTTTCCAGGCTGCTCCCGAAACCATGGCACAGAGGGCTCTAGATGATGTCTTCCAGGATTGGGAGAATCATCTCGATCCAGATGAGTTTCGGTTGTTGCGAGCATCCCGTATGTGGCACTCTGTGGAGGATTACGCGACATGGTTCTTTACAGTGTCGCACTCTTACATGACATCAGAGGCTGAAGGACGTCCGCCAAGGCCAGCACATGAGGAGCTCTTGAAAAATGAGCATGCTGAGGATGCTTATGCCATTGATCTACTGCCTATCTGTTAGAGTATCCGCCAGATTGGACATGAGGTGTTGGATGACAGGATTATCGATGGGGCGGACTTGATGTGATTGCCGTGGTGGAGAGGATGGTCGTTGAGGCAGAGCGTGCAGCACGTTACCACAGACAGATGAGGGCGCGGGGGGTCAGGATTAGGCATACCCAATAGCCTTTATGGTTTTTAGTTGATTTTGTATGATCACATTTTTTTTAGAACAATTTATGTAATATGATATTTTTGACATTTTTCTCTTTAATATTTATAACATATTATTATTTACATGGTTTGCGTATATAGATATTGCGTATATTAATATTTTCTTACAATTTTTCTCTTTAATTGAATTTCTAAAAACAGAAACATAATCCAAATAAATATGGAAAAACATAGTAGTTTTAAACATGTTTTTACACATTCAGAAAATGTTTCATAAGTTAACTTACGAATTCACCTTATTTGGGGAATTCGTAAGTTAACTTAAGAAACATTTCCTGAATATGTAAAACGTACAAAAGTAAGGTTAATTCGCAAGTTAACTTGCGAATTCACCCAAAAAATTTAGTTCGCAAGTTAACTTACGAATTCACATTGTTGGGTGAATTCGTAAGTTAACTTGCGAAAAATATTTTTGATTTTTCAGGGGTGTGGGAGAAACCCACTAAATGAGTGAAGAAATATAATTAATTTACTATATGCTCATTTTTTTGAGCTGATTTCATAAGTTCCCGTGATAACTTACAAATATTGTGTATACAAAATATACGCGGAGTTTAATTATTATTATTTTTTGCTTGCAAGGAAATGATCTTTTAGAAATTCAAATAATGAAATTATAATTATTAAATTATTATGCCAAGAAACCTAAATGCATTTAAGGTATTTATCTCCTTAAAAACAATTAGGGTTAAATATATTTTTATCCTTATAAATATTTTAATTTTTATTTATAGTCTCTATTAAAAAGTAATATATTTTAGTCCCTCAATTTTTTATTTTTAATCTCTATTAAAAAATAATATATTCTAGTTCCTACAAATTTTTTATGCATGCGATTTGAGTCCTTATTACTTTCTAAAATTTTGAAAACTATTTAATTATTTTTAAACTTTTAAATATTCAATAACTTTTTATATACATGTTTAGAATATTTTAAAATATTTTTTTATTAAATTTTAGAATTTTTTAAAATGAAAAGAATGAAATATGAAATTTTTAAATTTCAAAAAATAATGATAAAAATAATAAAAATTTTGACTTAGAAATTATATTTGGAATTCTATTTTTTGAAGAACTTTTTACAATGTTCTAAAGATATCTGCAAAATAATCATTTAAAAATACACATTAGTTTAACATGAGACAAAAATTATGTGCATAATAATTTTATAGAGATTAAAATATATTATTTTTTAAGAAAAGTTAAATATTTACTCCAAAAAAAATTAGTAAAAATTCAACGAGATAAAATTTTAATGAATAAGATTGCAAGACAACAAAAAAATCGAGTCCTTGCAAAATAAAAAAAATAAAAAAAAAGTTAAGCATTTTCAGAAACAATATTTAGCAAGTCCTAATGTATTTCAATTAAATAAATTCGAAACATGCTTCTGCCTGGACCGACAAACTAGACTGATGGTCCAATGAAACCACTAGCCCATAACGAAAAGGCTCAAAATACATTTTTGAGCGCATGATCCATCTGACCAAGAAGAAAAAGACCAATAGAGACATAAGGAATTGCTTAACACGCTTTTAAGATTGTTTTCCCACTTCATTAAAAGATCAAAATTTTTAGTGGTGTTTATTGGTTCGGAATTTAAATATGAACTAAGTCAGAATTTAAATCTAACTATGGTATTTAGTTTAGACATTTTTTAATTCGGAAAAAAATTATATTTAACTAAAAAATTCGATGTTAATTAGTTTTATTGAAGTATGTCTTAAAATTTTTATTGATGAAGAGAAAAAAATATGTTTCGAGTTTGCCAAAAAGTAGGAAGCCAAAAAATAGCAAAAATGTTCAATTTGGACGGTATGCGGATTTTGAGTTTGACCGATTTGCGTTATTTAATGTTAGAATATTTAATATATATTAATTTAAAAATAGTCTGAATTAATATAAAATACTCCCTCTATTTTTTATTATAAGTCACTTTAGAAAATAATTTTGTACCACAATATAAGTCACTTTACGATACCAATTAATAATTAATGCTATTTTTCCTAATTTATCCTTAAATATTTATTATTCTCTCTCATTTTAATTATGTAAATGTATCTTCCCTATGCCACTAATGAAAGACAATTTTGTAAAAAACTTTATGATTTCTCTTTTTCATATAACAATCATTATTTTTCTTAATACGTGTGAAAATTCCAAAACGACTTATAATTAAAAATAGAGGTAGTATATTATATGTAATCTCTTATAAAAACTTTAAAATTGGAGAGTTGCTCTCTCTCTCTCTCTCTCTCTCTCTCTCTCTCTCTCTCTCTCTCTCTCTCCCAGAGTAGATCTTTTGTCGAACTGGGTAAACAAATCCTTTGTCTTTTCTCGCCTTATTCTATTATATATTTTATTTATTATTTATCAATGCTTAAGGCCATTTATTTGGGTTGCTGTTGTTTCTAGCATCACATATTGAAATTGACCCTTGTCGTTATTCACAACAAGTAGTGCCCACTGTGGGGCAAATGAGTATTGTTTACAAGTGAGCACAATGACTAAATGGGAGAACGCGAAATTTTCCAGAGACAACGATTTTGAATTGTGGAAAATGAAGACGCAGGCACTTTTAATTTAAGAGAAGTTTATTGATTCTTTGAAGAGAGATACATTGATGCATGCAATGCTTACACAAGCACATAAATTTGAGATGGGGGATAAAGCTAGAAGTGCCATTATCTTGTGGCTCAAAGATAAAGTTCTAAGAGAAGTCGCCAGTGAGAAAACCGCGATTGCTATGTGGATAAAACTTGAATCATTATATATGGCCAAATCTTAGGCTCACAAGTTATGTCTAAAATAACAATTATATTCATTCTGAATGATAAAGAACAACTCCATAGTTGAGCAATTTATAGAATTTCATAAGATTTTATTGATGATCTTGAGAATATTAAAGTGAAGATTAATGATGAGGACAAGGTTTTATTATAGTTAATTTCATTACCTAAATCCTTTGAGCACTCTAAGGACGTTCTTCTTTATAGTAAGAAGGTACTATCACTTTGGATGAAGTCCAGACGATGGTAAAGTCCTAAGAATTTTCAAAAGCAAAAAATTTAAATATTGAAGATAATGATGAAGGCTTGAGTGTCTCTAGAGGAGGAACTGATCGTAGAGGGATGTCCAAATCAACAAAGTTTGACAAGTCAAATGTAAAATGTTTTAATTGTCAGAAAACCAATCTCTTTAAGAAAGATTGTCATGAAAGAAAGGTCAATGATGATTATGTTCAATTTGCGGTTAGCTTAGATGAGGAAGGTTATGAGGATGTTGATGCACTATTGGTATCGAGCTTGGAAACTTAAGATAATTGGGTCATTGACCCGAGTTGCTATTATCACGTGTGTCCAAGAAAAGAATACTTTGAGACTTTGAAGCTGGTGCAAGATGGAGTAGTTTGCCTTGGTGATAATAAGGCTTGCAAAGTTCATAGTATTGGTATGGTCAAACTTAAATTTTTTGATGATCGTAAGTTTCTTATTCACAACATGAGGTATGTTTGAACACTCAAGTGAAATTTGCTATCTATAAGTATGTTTGTTGATCTAGGCTATTGTGCTAGAGTTAAACATGAAGTGTTAAAATTTTGCGCGATGAAGTGATTATTGCTAAAGGGTCTAAAATACGTGGTCTATATATTTTAGAAGGTTCAAATATTGTTATTCATTCATCATTAACTAGTGGTGGGTTTTGTGACAAGAAAGAACTATGGGATTTTAGGTCAAGGCGTTATGAATGCCTTCAGGCTGTTTCAGAAGTGTGTAATGAATTTTAAAGAAAACAAGGGATAAAAATACATTTTATCGTTGAGTGTTTATTGACTTTTTGGGGAAAGGCTGATGTTAAGGCAACTTACTTGGTTGGTAGAGAGAGAACTATTTTAGAGGAAGAATAGTAAAAACCAAGGGTCAGACATGTTAGAAACTATAATGCATAAAACATAATATGAGATAGAGTTTCCTACTATAGATACTAGTAATAGTGAGTGAATGGTTACATAGATCTCTGATTACCACTTAACTCGTGATAAGATAAGAATGATGAATTGTAGCATCTCAAAGAGACAATTATGTTAGCCTTGCGTGTTATGTTTTGAAAGTGGATGAAGGGTGGCAAAATAAAAAGGGAAGAAACTTCAGGGAGGCATTTGAAAGCAGGTGGAGTCAAAAATGGTTTCAAAACCATGCTTGTGAGCTTGTTAGATTACCTAAGCATAAAAGGATGATTGAAAACAAATGGATGCAAGTGACGAGATCAATATTCAAGGGTGCCTTGAATTTGATCAAGGTTACTAATTAGAGTTTCAATATGGTAGAGAGCAGCAAGGTGGTTGATAGTTTAATTGACATCAACACTGTTTAAAGTTATCCAATTGTATTTTAGGCATAAAGTTCCCCAGTTAAGAAGCATCTATGTATTCACTTTCTGAAGTGTAATTTGTTGCCCGAGGAGAAACTTGAGGATTAACAACAACAAGATCAATAGTCTTAATAACTTTAACATTTCCTTGGGGAGAATCACTTGGTTCTACTACCAAAGGATCTGTAATGTGATTTTGGATTTTTGTGTCAACGACAATATTCTCATGCGGATCTGGGTTGAATTTATTATTTTCCTCTTCCGTGAATTTATTGCCTGTAGGAACATAAAATCCTTTATTGGGTTTCCGTATTGCTTCTTTCCCCATGCCAAGGACATGTTCCTTTCTTTTGCAACTAGTAATAAATTGACAAAACTCGTAGACTTTTTCATACTCAATATCCACAAAGAAGGAAAAACCCATTATCGCCACCAAAATCTTGTAACTGGAATCTTTGGTGATATCCAGATCTACCAAGACCTAGACGAACTGCCCGAAAGGTTTCTCAAATGCGGACTTTTTGAAGCAGAGTCTATGCAAATCAGGGTTCCGACCCTACTGAAAACAGAAAAAAGGATTTTGGGCCTCCAATGCTCTTAAGATAGTCCATAAATTCTAATCCTAATTTGGGTCGAAGTTTGCTTCAAAGGTAGACGGAACAAAGTCCTTGGTCCACGAGAAAAGCTTGAGAACACCATGAGAAAAGGTCCAATCATTAATATATCGAACTCTTAATGAAGGTCCTCTAAAGAAGAAAAAGAAAATTCAAAGAATCTCTTTCCTAATGAAGTGACCCCCCATTGTCCAATCGAGGGCCATAACTCCAAAAGTTTGTTTCTCAGATTCATCACCATAAGCGGCAGTGAACCTTTTGACCATACGACTTTGTCATGAAGGTGATGTTTACAAGCCTTAACCCCCAAATTGTATTCATCTTCTGATATTGTGATAGCCAGACGATCTCCTTTGAAACATAGAATAAGACGTTGACTCAACGGAATATCACATACATTGTTGGAAATCACAGAAGTAAAAGATTTCTCTTATGAATGATAGATATTTTCTTAATAATGTTGTGCTCGCTAAAGGACCTTGAATGTGTATTTGAGAATATCAAAGTAGAAAGTGAAGAAAAGCGAAATTTAACTAAAAAAAAAGAAGAAAAAAAAACTAATCGTTACTGATCATCGCTCTCATCCTTTGATGACATTAACGACAAAGTTGTTTATCAAAATTTTTAGAAAAGGTCATCATTGATGGCATCAAAGATCAAAAACGTATTTTGGATCCGTTTTCCATCTTGAGCTCAAGCATTTAGTATCTCATTACTTAAGTTAGTGAGCTCAAACATTGATTACTTAATTTCCAAACAAAATACTACCGAATGAATTGAAATGGAAGCACTACTCACAAAATCTATAATTAATTTGCAAAAGAACAAAGGATTAGGAACATACTCTTGTTAATTGTTTATTTCTTTTTAGTTGATATGTCGTTCTAAACAAAATTTTATGTCCAAATAATGTGTGCTTGTGTCAGAAATGTCTTAGCTTTGGCGAGAAAGTACGTAACGACACAAGTAAGTTACAAATGATAGCTAAATGTTACCTAATACCTAATCACCCTCTCCACCTAATTTCCAAGACCAAATTAAATAAATAAAAAATCAATATATTTATTTTGTTATTCGTAGTACAATCATTTAAGTAAAAATTCGTAGTACAATCATTTAAGTAAAAAAAGGGAAAGTAAAGTGATTGTGATTATCAATCTTCCATGCACCCTTGTCTTTGAAGCAAAGCAACATCTATACCACCCACCATATATATTCTAGTTGGAGTGTATATGCTTTTATATTTTTCACGTTGTTGGTATGAAAACACAATTATCATGTTAAGGCACAAAATGTCTATACTTGTTTAGAGCATTTAAGAATAATATAGAGTTTCTCTCAAATTATAATAACATATCATAAATAAAATTTAGATTATAAAAATGTAATGGACAAAACTATATGTGCTTGGTTGATTTGAGTGGAGGGATTTTGAATTTTTGTTTGGATCTGATAAAATTAGCAATTGAAAAATATATTAATATAAAATGATAGAAAAATATTTATTTAATTAATAATTAATTTTTTAATTAAGATATGAATAATAATTTTGAGTAAAAAATTAATTATAAATTTTAAGATATAATTTATAAACTATAAACTTGTGAGAATTATAAATAATTTGAATCTCATTGTATTAACTAAGAAATAAAAATGGTAAAAAAAATAAAAATCTACAAATCCATACACTATCTTAATTAATAGCTAAAAAATATTTAAAGCGGTAATTTTTTTATTACCAAACACATTTATTTTAACACTACAAGTTTATAAGCTAATTTAAATTCAATACAAAATAATAAGTATTATCCTAAAGCATGAGACGATAAAAGATCTTTTAATTTAGAGAATATGAATGATGCATTGATAATGTAAGTGTGTGTTTTTTTAAACTCTTGGATTTGAATCTCATTAGGTGCAAACAACTTATGTTAGATTAGTCTATATATAGTTTTGCATGATGGTGAAATTCATCCTCTTGAATTAGTCTATCGCAGGACCGAAAATTAAAATTTTCAAAAAAAATTACAAATTCAATCAATCACGATTAAAATCGGTACACATCATCTTTTTATTTTAAATTTTTTTGATTTACTATTGGATAACAATGTAAAATTAGTTTCAATAATTGTTAAAGTTGGTATAGTCCAGTTCGAAAGTCAATTCTGACATCAGTTCTGAATCGTGATACTTCTTATCGAATTCAGCATCAATCACCACTGAATTAACTAACAACGCATATAAAAAGTTTAATTTTTTACTATCATTGATTATATATCTAAATTATATAATATCCCACGTAATTATTCAATAAATTTTAAAATTAAATATATTTTTATTCATTTAAATATTTTATATTTTTTTAAATCTTCTAATTTTTTTCTAAAGAATGATCTTTTAAAAATGTTTTAATTTTAACTACGATATTAATAATAATTTTTTATTTAACAGCGATTTTAACATGAGAATAAAAAATTAAAATTAAAATTTATAGGAGTACTATTATTTAAAGGAATTTTGGTAGAGTAAAACTTAATATAAAATATTTAGAAGGATGGAAAATATATTTAACCAAATTATAATGGTTTAATTTTTCTTATAGGACAAAAGAGTATAAGATAAATTATTATAGTTATTAATTCCATTAGATATTGACTGGTATTATTTTTCTTAGTTTAAATGACAATTGATTAATTAGACATTTCTCTTCTACTTTTCCTTATTGTGAAAGCTAACTTGACTTCATAATTTCTCACAAGTAAAATCGTTTCTCGACCTTCCACTTTCTCTTACATATTAATACTACATTCTATAAATTTATTTTATTTTCCTCATCCAATTAGTCTTTTGAAATAAATTTAGATCAGATTCCTTACTAGTATAGTTTTCTATATTAACGTAAATAACATTGAGATGTGTTGAGGTTTGGCGAATGCATGCAAATAATGAAGCCACCATTCTCACCTTCTTCCTCCATCATTCGAACCAAAGGTCGTTTCTCCACATACCTTTTCACCCTTCTAGCTTTCGTCATCTTTGTTACTATCATCTATGGTGAAGATTTCATGTGCATCTTTGGTCAACAACTCCAAAACTACTCTAACCAAGACAAAATCTACTCCACACCTCGTAAGTCCATTCATTGCTTCAAAAAATGTTACAACTATTTTCATTTCATGTTTTTTTGTATTGAATTGTGTTGTGTTGTATTTTGTGGGGTGAATTATGAAAGAGAGGGTGAAGAAGCATGTTAAGGTGCCATTTGCGGTGGGGAAAACAGAAGAAGGGTGTGATATATTCAGTGGAAGATGGGTTTGGGATGAGGTGAGCCGACCGTTGTACGAGGAATCAGAGTGTCCGTACATTCAACCTCAGTTGACTTGTCAGGAACATGGGAGGCCCGACAAAGATTACCAACATTGGAGGTGGCAACCGCACGGTTGCGATCTTCCTAAGTAAGTGTCTTTATTTATCGCCCTTCACTTTTGTTTTCTTTTACTTCGTATTCAAGTTTGAAGCAACAAAACGTTGCAGATGGAGATTCGGGTAAATATTAACTGAGTTTATATTGTTTTATTAAAAAATTGAGTAAATACTCGTTCTGATTTAAAATTATTGTTGTTTTATTAAATAAAATGTGTTTTAAAATGACTGATATTTTTAAGAATTTTTTTTTTTTAATTGTGTCTCCTTTACACTTCTTTTAACATATTAATAATATAAACTTAATAAAAGTAAAATAATTTATGGCAGTGCATTTCTTATTCAATATGTAAAAATTTTAAATAATAATTATTTTTAAATGGATGGAGTATTAATTAAGATAATTAAGTATTCCTATTACATGTAAATATGGATGGTATAACAAATCCAACTTTGTCTGACATGTTGTTTTATATATATATATATATTTTTTTAAACTTATGGATGAAGATTTTGTAACTGCTCCCTCAACAATAAACTTTTTTTTAATTACAAGACTAAATAAACAGAATGGACATTTATTCTAGAGCAGAATAAATAGAATTGTTCGATTTGTCAGACTCAAAAAGTTATAGGATTTGAACCTTTGAATTAGAGTCTATATTTTAGATTTTTTTCATTCTAAAAAATTCGTTATCCGTTAGAGTTAACTCGTATAGACGTGGATAGCCCATTAAGTCTATAAAACTATACTTTTTAAAAAATATATAATTTTTACATTACGTTACTCTAAAATAATATATTAATTTTTTCACTTCATTATATTTTGTCTCTATTCTATTCAATATTTCTCTTTTAAATATTATATATTAATATAATCAATATTCTTTACTCGTGTTATATTAGTTTTTCTTAAGTTAAATATTTGAGTATTATTTTCTATATTTTAGAAATATATTATTTTTTAAAACATATTAAAATATTTATAAGAGATAGTATATTATTTTAAAATATATTATGTTCAAAATAATATAAATTTTTTATTATAATAAATATTATAAAAAATTTTATTTTAAATTTTTTATTAAATTTTTTTTGCTTAGAGCCATATAGTCTGAAATTCATCTAAGATCAAGTTCAGATAATAATTTTGAAATTCATATTACAATATAATTATTTTGACACAACTCTAAACAGCTCTAATTTATTCTAAGAGACTTTTTTATATGCTAGTTTGAATACTTTCACCTCTCTTATTCTCTTTAAGATTAGAATTAGAGTATTAGACGAAAATTAATAAGTTCTATCGAAGGATTGAGATTTTGAAACATATTTCTTTTTACATGCACACATTAAAGACTTTTAGGCAAGGGAGTTATAGAATCAAGCATCTACCCAACATTTATGACACTAAGTTATAGGATTCTTTAAAATCGGTCCTAGCCTTTATTCTTGGGTGCTAAGAACCTCTCAAAATCAAAGTTGTGCCGAAAACTCTAACTTTTTCACCTAATTCAATGTTATTTCAAAATAAAAATATATTACTGTTTAAATGTACCCAAAACTTATCATATTTATTCAATAAAAATATTTTTTCTTTCTAAATCAAATATTCGTTTTTCTTTCTAAATTTAGAAATTTTTCCATACAAATTTTGAGAAATGAAAATTTTCTCATCATTTAAAAAAAAAATCATATTTTCATTTTTCTAAATCAATTTTGTCAACTCTTATTGTCACATTAAAAATCTCCAAAATATAATACTTTTAATAAAATCAAATTGAATTATATTAAAGAATATGTTAGAATAGCTAATTGTGGTCATCGGTTTAACCTACATAGATCCAATTCAAATCAATTTCTTTAAAATATAAAAGATTTCAATTTTTTTTCAAAGCCATTTAATTGAATAAGTTATGTCATATGTCATAAAAATATTTTAAATTTATTAGACGGACTCATTTAAATAAAAATAATTTTAATATTTATTTTAAATTAAAATATAAAATAAAAATTAGTTATTTTGAATTTATGAAAATAAAGTGAAAAAACTTTATGAGTTTTTTTGTGAATAATATAATGCATAATTTTTTTTATAATATACTCAAGAATAGATAGTTTCATAAAACTTATAATATTATGTAAACTCAGTTAAATCAATATAAATAAATATTTTGTTTTGTTGTTATTTAAATTTGTTAGTGTATTAAAATATTAAATGTTTAAATAGATTAGTAAACTAACCAAGACTTCAAAAATGAGACTATAAACTAATTAAATAAGTTTTTGTAAGTTACCGGTCTAACTTATGCTTTAAAGTCTTTAGTAAACCAAATTAAAATGTGACAAAGATAATCTCAATTCTGTTTATTCTTACTCTTATTGAAGAGAAATAAAGCTTTGAGCAGTCTAACTAAGAGTGAGAATTAATTAATCAAACCACCTAATAGAGACATGCGATCTAACATATACAAGATCAAGTCAAACCATATTTTTTTAATTAGAAAAAAATTAAATTTTTTTTATAAGACTATTTAGTTAAAAGTAATTTTGATCTCTCTATTATGAAAATTTTAATATCTTATTTTATTTTAATGTCATTTTTTATAACCTAGCAAATGAATTGATGGTGCGGTATGATTTTTGTATCATAAGTTAATTTCTATAATATTTATAAATAATTTTATTCTAATAATAATATAAATTATTATATTTAAAAAAATAAAAAATCTTAATAAAATTATTATGATTTTAGAAATTATTTATTAAATAGAGTTATAATAATTTTAGAAATTTTGAAGAATTAATTAAATATATTTTACAAAGTTCAATAAACATTAACTTTTCTTGTACTCTTGCGCATTAGTTCAGTGTACAAAATTACAAGTATAATTAACATATTTTATGTGCAAACAATGCAGATTTAATGCAAGCTTGATGCTTGAAACCCTTCGTGGAAAAAGAATGATGTTTGTTGGAGACTCTCTAAACCGTGGTCAATATGTTTCTTTTGTATGCCTTCTCCATCAACTCATTCCTGAAGATGCCAAATCCATGGAAACCTTTGATTCACTCACTGTATTCACAGCAAAAGTAAATCACATGTACCTTCTAATTCAAGCTACTATCTATGTCCCTTTTTTTTCTTCTTTTTTCATATTCATTGTTTTATTTAATTAGGAATACAATGCAACAATTGAGTTCTATTGGGCACCATTTCTTCTAGAATCAAACTCAGACAATGCTGTAACTCATAGGATATCTGATAGAGTTGTAAGAAAAGGTTCAATCAATAAGCATGGTAGAAATTGGAAAGGTGTTGATATTTTAGTATTCAACACTTATCTTTGGTGGATGACTGGCTTGAAGATGAAGATCTTGTATGTTACATCTTTAACTCTTCATTTATATATATTTTTTGAAAACTAATATATAAAGTAATAATTTCCTTTTCCTATAATTTTCAGACTTGGATCATTTGATGATGAAGTGCAAGAGATAGTAACAACTTCAACAGAAGATGCTTATCGTATGGCTATGAAAAGTATGCTTAGATGGGTGAGATTGAATATGGATCCAAAGAAAACTAGAGTCTTCTTCACTAGCATGTCACCTTCCCATGGAAAGTGAGTATATTATTTCTTTTTTACGGTCTTTAAAGGAATGCTACGCACGAAATTTAAAAAATTTATTACAGTTAAATCCTTCTTAAATACGACTTTTTAAAATATTGTCATTACGGTTAATTAAATAAATTATTTATTTATTATGAATCGATTAGTTTACACAAAGTCTCTAAAATTAAGACTCTTTTATTTACTCTATTTCATAACATCTAATATTTCAATAAAATATATGGCAGGAGTATAGATTGGGGAGGTGAACCAGGAGGAAACTGTTACAATGAAACAAAAATGATTAGTAATTCAACATATTGGGGTTCTGATTGTAGAAAGAGTATAATGCAAGTAATTGGTGAAGTTTTGAGCAAAACAAAAGTTCCAATTACATTTCTCAACATCACACAACTCTCAAGTTATAGAAGAGATGCACACACTTCAATATACAAGAAGCAATGGAACCCTTTAACTCAAGAGCAATTAGATAATCCTGTAAGCTATGCTGATTGTGTCCATTGGTGTTTGCCTGGTCTTCAAGATAATTGGAATGAACTTTTGTTTGCTAAGTTGTTTTATCCTTGAAAATGGAAGTGTTTCAAATGTATAAAAGATTCTTTATTGTTCTCAATTGGGTCATGGATTATTGGGTGTGACATTACATGGGGAAAAAAATAGCATATGGTGATTAATCTTTGTTTGCAATGTGATGATAACAAGGAAGAATCAAAGAAACGGTTCAATGTTACTAATTGTTCAAAGAAAGAAAAAAATATATATAAATGAGAAAATTTGGTTGATCGAAATACCATATTGCAAAGTTTTAGTTCCAAAGTTTGATGTATACCTTTTTTTATACATTGAATTACTTATTGTTGTTATTGTTAATTAGTGACATGAACGAGAAGCTCTCACATGACCGCGTAAACATCATTTCACTATGTTGGGCTGAACTTACTTGTCTCATCAACGAAATGGGCCGCCAAAGGCTTAAGATAGTTTTCAGAAAATTTTACCCTATACCCCTACTCTTATTCCGATACCCCTACACATTTTTTAATATTCCAATTTTATCCTTTTTACTTTTTTTTATTTTTATATGGATTTTTTATTTATTTTCACTTTTTAGGCGTCGGAAAAGCCAAAGGGAACATAAATTTAACAAACGGATAACCCAAAATGGCTACATCCGTACATATTTTTCAGAACGGATAACATGGGGTATCTACATCCGAATGCATTTTCTCGGAAAACCCCATAAGTTATCCGGTTAACAATATTAACAAACCGGATAACCTTGATATGTGTATTCGGTTTGTATTATATTGCCAACCGGATAACATGTTGTGCGATTATCCGTTCGTTTTTAATTTTTTTAATTTTTTTAAGTGTTATTCCTCGGATATACAATAAAAATCGGACATGCGTAGATACCATCGATCTGAGCGGAGATTGGTTGTGATAAAGGTGGAAGAAATGATAAAATAAATAATTAAAAGCTTGATAAAAAACATTCAAATAAAATGCACTATAATATTTAGTAAACCCAACCAAAATGTATAAAAATATTTTACTTGAAATGACTAGCATTATTCTGTAACTTATATTTAAATTTGATGTTTGACAGTTCATAAAGCTTAATAAACTTTTTGATGATTTTTATCACATTTAATTTATAGTAATTTTATCATTTAATTTAGCAAAATTAAAGATATTACTTATAAATATAATATTTTTTCTTCCTTTTATACTTTGTAATCATTATAATTCCCTAACTTGAAATTAGTTTACTATCTCGGTTATAACATTTTATTAATAAAATATAAAAAAATTATCACTTCTATAATAATTAATTCAATCTATTAAGTATGATTTCTCTTTGATAATTGAATATTATATATTTTAATAAAATGATATTTATGTTGGACAGAAGAATATATGATATTGTGGCATGATACAACAAAAAATAAAATTGATTTGAAAAAATATTACCTTGTTTATGAAATAAAATGTTAACATTTATACTAAAAATTTGATATAAAAATTTGTGATTATTAAAAATCATGAGACAATTATGATTGATGGATACACAAATTTCTTATGAAAACATTAATTTGTTATTGTTTTATATTATATATATATATTTTAATCATCACTATATATTATAAACAAATTTAAATATAAGTTACAATAACAATGCTAGTCATTTCAGTAAAATATTTTTATACATTTTGGTTGGGTTTACTAAATATTATAGTGCATTTTATTTGAATGTTCTTTTTTTATCAACCTTTTAATTATTTATTTTTATCACTTCTTCCACCTTTATCACAACCAATCTCCGTTCTGCAGATCAGTGGTATCTACGCATGTCTGATTTTTATTATATATCCGATTTAATAACACCGTTAAAAATTTAAAAAACGAACCGGATAACTGCACAACATGTTATCCGGTTGGCAATATAATACAAACCGGAATACACAGATCAAGGTTATCCGGTTTGTTAATATTGTTAACCGGATAACTTATGGCTGGGTTTTCCGGAGAAAAATGCATTCCGGATGTAGATACCCCATGTTATCCGGTTCCTGAAAAAATATGTACCGGATGTAGCTATTTTGGGTTATCCGGTTTGTTAAATTTATGTTCCCTTTGGCTTTTCCGTACGCTCTCAGAAAAAAGTGAAAATAAATAAAAAATCCATATAAAAAAAAAGTAAAAAGGATAAAATTGGAATATTAAAAAATGTGTAGGGGTATCGGAATAAGAGTAGGGGTATAGGGTAAAATTTTCTAGTTTTCAAAAAGTTCAAAATGTTAGTAGGTTTTATTATGGGAATTGCTAATCCCACATTTTAAGTGGTAGAAAAATACTCCATGAAAATTAGAATTTGCCCATTTAATTTCGAAGATATATTTTTGGATGATCCCCGCGCTGCACTCAATTACGTTCCAACTGAGTCTCACTCTATTTTTTCTAAAATTTATTTCGGAGATACATCTTTTGAACAACTTCAAATACGTGTGGGAAGTGTTGGAGGGTCCAAACATAAAAATAGAACACATGAATTATTATTAACGGCGTTGCAAAAATGTTATGAAAATGACAAACAAACACTACAAAAAAATTGGCAAATTGCGACGGTTAGTTTTTCCAGGTTACAGAGGTTTAAACCGTCGTAAATGGCAAGGTATGACGGTTGCACTTGTAGGAGAAATGTGTCGTCGTGGTGTATTAAGATGGCTATTGAAACTGTTATTCTAACTGTCGTTATCAATCACGACATGTAGAGATGTCAAAATGGGACGAAGCCCATGGGCCGACCCATCAGGCCCGAAAAAAATTAGGGCCTGGACCTTATTATTTTAGCTCATTTTCTTTCGAGCCTTTTTTAGTCCGGTCCGAAAAAACTCTAAAAAATATGGGTAGCCCGCTAGTCCGAAAAAAATTAATATTTTTTTAATATAATTAGACATTATCCTTTCCTAATTCATAAAAAAAAACTTAAACAAAATAAAAAAAAATTGAAATTGAGTATGTATGAAATTCTAGATATGGTGTTTGTGAAGAAAAGTATAAATAATTTGCATAAACAATTTATACCTTATTTTTTTAGGCCGTGTAGTATAAATGGTCAATTGATATAAATGGACAATTTCGATGTCCAAAGTGATAAAATTCTAGATATGCTATAAATAATTTGTGTATTATGTATTTTAATTATTTTTTTGGTATTATAAAGGTATAAATATCAAACAAAAGTTGATGGTTTGACTTAATTTAAAATTAAAAGGTTTCATCCTAATATAATTATGTAGATAGTATAGAAAAGACACCACGATGTATTCTAATTAAAAATAAAATTGAAATGAGGTTTTAAAAGCTCTGATGTCATTTTTATAGGAGGATAGAGTTAGTACAAATAAGCTATATAACAATTTGTTATAAAATTATATCTCATCAATCTAATTATAATTATTATAAATTATAGTTGTTATAAAATTTTATAACAGTTTGTTTTTATAATTGTTAGAAAAATTTAATTGTCATGAATATTTATAACTTAAAACTGGTTGGAACAACATATTTAATTTTATGTGCTATATTGGGTAATTTGTGATGGATTTTGGATAGTTTGAATTAAGTTTAATATGTTGTTTTACATTTTAACTGTCAATTTATATGGATTATTTAGAAATCCTAATTTTGGATATGAAATTTAATATATATATATATATATATATATATATATATATATATATATATATATATATATATATATATATATATATATATATATATTGCATGCAATTGTATGATTATTTAAAAAATATATTGGAGAAAATTATAATTTTTTAGAAATGGTCCATTTTGGGTCGGGGCCTATTTAGGGTCGGATAGTCCACAGCTCAGAAGAGGCTGAGCCTGGTACTTAAAATATAGTCCATTTAAATATGGATTTTTTAGATCCAGCCTTGAAAATCTCGAGACCCGGATGGGTCGGGTAGCCATTTTGATAGCTCTAGCAATAAGTAGCAATTTGTCGTTAACTTTAGGTGACGACAATTAAAAACCGTCATGATTTCAATTTTAATTTTTTTCCAGATCTGGTTACAACAGTTTCAAAACGCCGTGAGTTTAAAATCCTGTCGGTTCAACCTAACGTAATATGATTTACAATATTGTATTTTTTATTTAAATATTTTTATAATCTTAAATTTAATAAATTTTTTATAATAGTACCTTTTCTTTAAATTATTATTTATTCTTCTAATATCAAATAAACAAAATTATGTCAAAAAAGTAATTGAACTTAACTTTTATCAGTATAAAAAATAAAAATTCTTCTCTCACACCTCTAAAAAATCAAAATTGTCATTCGTAAGTACACTTACGAATTGACTTTTCTGGGTGAATTCGTAAATGCACTTACGAATTCACCTTATTTTGTACGTTTTATTCATTTAAAAATGGTTTAACACATTTAGGAAAGGTTTCGAAGTGCACTTACGAATTCACCCAGAAAGGTAAATTCGTAATTGCACTTACGAAACCTTTCCTGAATGTGTAAAACCATGTTTGAAATTATAAGTCCGATGAGGATTACATTTCCGTTTTCAGAAATTCACTATAAGTCGGATTACATTTCCTTTTTCAAAAACTCAATTAAGGAGCATTTTATATACGCAAACCATGTAAATATTACTATGTGATAAATATTAACTGGAAAAATTGTCAGAAATTTTAAATTACATAAATTGTTCCAAAAAAATGCGATCAAACAAAATCAAATAAAAAAAAATAAAGGCTATTGTGTATGCCTAATCCTGACCCCCTGTGTCCTACTCTACCTGCGGTAATGCAATGCATTCTCTGCCTCAACAACCATCCTCTCCACGCCGACAACTACATCGGGTCCTCCCTCATGCACAACGTCGTCATCCAACGCCTCTCGTCCAAGCTGGATGATACGCTGATAGATAGGCACTAGATCATTGGCATGATCATCCTCGGCCTGCTCGTTCTCCAAGAGTTCCTCATGTGCTGGCCTCGGTGGACGTCCTTCACCCTCCGGTGTCATGTAAGGATGTGACACTCTAAAGAATCATGTCGTGTATCCCTCCACACAGTGCCACATATGGGATGCCCGCATCAATCGATACTCCTGTGACACGAGATGATTCTCCCAATCTTAGAAGATGTCATCTAGAGTCCTTCGTGTCATGGTGTCGGGAGCAGCCTGTAAAGTAGATCGGGGTATCATCTACACAAAGCCAAATTGGCGCATACACCGCTCAGGCAGATACTTGACCATAATGTTTGCCCCACAGGCTAGCCACCTAGAGTATAACGAGATGATATCGATTGCAATAACCTCCTTGTAGTCATCAAACGGGGTCCAATTGATGTCACCATGGATGGTGCGATCAAGGAACACCTGGTAAGGACGCACATTATGGTTGCTCCTATTGAGAATAAACCTGGCAGCCCTTGGCATAAAATCCTGATAGTCGGGATCTACGGTGCAACCATGGATGTAGTGAAAGTATGATATAATCCAGCTTTGCATCAACAAAATTATGTGTAAGTACAAATAAATTAAAACTAATTAAAATTTATCGTTAAAATAAAAACGTACTATGAGGAGTGTGAACGAGTCGGTGAGCACCCTCGCCCTCCATTTGCAAGCTTCATTTAGCTTCTAGTAGAGGTAGGTCAGAACAGCGACACCCAAGTTCCAGTCAAGAACTGTAGACAGGTCTGTAAAATATCTCAAGTAGGCCATATCAGTGTAGTGGTCACTCATGTCCACAAAGACGGACGTGCCTACCAGTTACATCAGAAAACACCGGATGACATAGCCATAGTGAAACTGAACAAAAATATCTGCCTCCACAGGATCCCCAGTTACCTGTGCAATTCTTTTGGCAAGAGCTGCTTGACGGAGGTGCTCCTCATATAACTCCTTTAGGTAAGAGAACCTCATGTGCACCCCATTTATGGATTCGCGGTCCTGAGCAGCCTGGTATGGACCAACTCCCAAATACTCAACCATCAACTCAACCGCCTCAACTCTGGTTATCTTGGCATGGTTGAGTAACCTACCTCTGATAGGTAGTTGGATCAAGCAGGCAACATCTTTGAGGGTGCTCGTCAACTCCCCAAATGGAAAGTGGAAAGATGACGTCTCTTTATTCCATCTCTCAACAAAAGCACTCTGCATGTCGGTGCTAATGGTACCGTAACCAATACTGAATAATCCGGCTAGACCGGATGCGATGATAGCACTGTGGTACCACTAATCTTTGGAACATATATATCAAAGATTTTATGGGAGTGGTTGAAATGTTTCATGGCCTTCCTTTCCTTAAACATAAGAATCAAACAAAAATAAATAAAAAGAACCGTATTTTTGAATAAAAATTATAATACAAAATATAACGATAAAAATTATAATACTTCTCCACCCCAGACATAACAAGCAACATGGCCCTGATAATAAATCACGAGGGATCTGTCATATGTCCCTCCTATATAGCCATCATCCTCCGGCTCTGCAGGTTCCTCAACATCGACGTCAAGGACCTCGGCGGTTTCGGCATCCTGGGTATCCTGGGCCTCCTCCTCTGGTACCTCTACCTCTGGTACCTCCTCCTCATGTGCACCAGAGGAAGACTCCTCATGGAGACGACTCCTCCGTGATGGTACAGAAGGTGATGCTATATCAAGTTGTGCTCTTTGTGCCATTTCCCTTAGCTCCCGCTCTCGATGAGTCGATGTTGTCTAGCGTTGCCTGTCATGTCTCAAACGTGTCATCTAGTTGTCGTTCTCTGCCATTTTCCTGAAATAAACCATTACAATTATTACCTTACTAATTTAAAACAAATCAGGCAACAATTCATAGGTTAACTTGCAAATTCACCCATCCTAGGTTAATTTGCAAGTTAACTTACGAAGTCTCTCCTGGGTCACTTCACAAGTTAACTTGCGAAACCCCATTCGTCCAAAATTTTAACAAAACCAGATACTCAGTCCCAAAACACCCAAAATCCAATTTTTCCTACTACATTTACCTACTATTACTTCATATACTATTAAATTTCTACAACCTAACCTAATAATCTAATAAAAATTCAGAATTTGAATAGAAATAAGTGAAGAAAGCTTACACAAATTTGAGCTTGGAGTTGATTTTTGAGGAGTTCAAATGAGTTGGAATGAGTTGAAATGATGAGTTCTACTTGAATTGAGTGACTTTGTAGTGGTAGAAATTGCAAGGATTGGAGTAGAGAGGTTGAAATTGGGGTATTTTAAAATGAATGGTATTGGAGGTTATTCTGTGTGTCTTCTAAAACAACACGCAGACTTTGTAAGTTCACTTACGAATCAAACAAAAATAAATAAAAAAGAACCGTATTTTTGAATAAAAATTATAATACAAAATATAATGATAAAAATTATAATACTTCTCCACCCCAGACATAACAAGCAGCATGGTCCTGATGATAAATCATGAGGGATTTGTCATATGGCACTCCTATATAGCCATTATCCTCTGCCTTTGCAGGTTCCTCAACATCGATGTCAAGGACCTCGGCATTTTCGGCATGTTGGGCATCCTGGGCCTCCTCCTCCGGTACCTCTACCTCTGGTACCTCCTCCTCGTGTGCACCAGAGGAAGACTCCTCATGGAGACGACTCATCCGGGATGGTACGGAAGGTGATGCTATATCAAGTTGTGCTCTTTGTGCCCTTTCCCTTAGACCTCTCTCTCTCTCTCTCTCTCTCTCTCTCTCTCGATGAGTCGATGTTGTCTAGCGTTTCCTGTCATGTCTCAAACGTGTCATCTGGTTGTCGTTCTCTTCCATTTTCCTGAAATAAACCATTATAATTATTATCTTACTAATTTAAAACAAATCAGGAAATAATTCGCAGGTTAACTTGCAAATTCACCCATCCTAGGTAAATTTGCAAGTTAACTTACGAAGTCTCTCCTGGGTCACTTCACAAGTTAACTTGCGAAACCCCATTCGTCCAAAATTTTAACAAAACCAGATACTCAGTCCCAAAACACCCAAAATCCAATTTTTCCTACTACATTTACCTACTACTACTTCATATACTATTAAATTTCTACAACCTAACCTAATAATCTAATAAAAATTCAGAATTTGAATAGAAATAAGTGAAGAAAACTTACACAAATTTGAGTTTGGAGTTGATTTTTGAGGAGTTCAAATGAGTTGGAATGAGTTGAAATGATGAGTTCTACTTGAATTGAGTGACTTTTTAGTGGTAGAAATTGCAAGAATTTGGAGTAGAGAGGTTGAAATTGGAGTATTTGAAATGAATGGTATTGGAGGTTATTCTGTGTGTCTTCTAAAACAACACACAGACTTCGTAAGTTCACTTACGAATTCCCAAAATAAGGTGAATTCGTAAGTGCACTTGCGAATTCATCTTATTTTCAAAAAATAAAGTGAAATCGTAAGTGCACTTACGAATTCACCTTATTTTTTGAAAATCTTGGATCATTTCGTAAATGCATTTACGAATTCACTTTATTTTGGGAATTCGTAAGTGCACTTACGAAATTTTGAGATATTTTAACTTTTAATCAAGGGTGACGAAGAAACCTACTAGATAGGTGAAGAAATTTAAAAAAAAAAAAATGACACCTTTCTTTAAAATGAACATAATGTAGATTGAACTACAATACAATATGATTTTCATATATTCGGTTACACATTTCTATCTCACACTCATTACATCACGATACCATGAAAACTACCTTCTTAATTTAAGATCATAATTATTGTCAAAGGCTCTCTCCACTCATAGACTTTATTTCATGTAGAATTTCTTGAGCAAAAGATTTTATTGAAAGCTCCACATCTGCAGTTCACCGAGGAAGGAGATTATTTCCGCTAATAATACTAAATATTCTTAATGTTTAATAATTCTCAGGCCCAATATTCTAGTTTGTGTCTTGTCGCTAAGTGTGTGCATCAAAACCCGCCAAAAGATCAATAATAAAATGATTTTGAGTTAGAAAAACA
This sequence comes from Vicia sativa, assembly GCA_021764765.1. NCBI lineage: Eukaryota > Viridiplantae > Streptophyta > Magnoliopsida > Fabales > Fabaceae > Vicia > Vicia sativa. Next base: position 159,484,574 of record CM038795.1, on the reverse strand, counting down.
TGAACTCATTTCATAGTAGCACAATCAAATAATACTCATGTTATAACAATACTTATGTTATAGCAAGCCTTACTTGAATATTCAATTTCTCTTCATTTCCATATTCATGCTTTCACCATCTTGATCTTCATCATCAAAGCTTTACTTGAATATATGATTCATTAGGACAATCTCTTAATGATTGTTAACAAACATGTATCAAAACCTTCCATTTGTGGCCTTAATAATCTATTGTTTATGTTGTCTAATCAATTAGCCTAATCTATTAGAGCATTCAATTTGTCCATGAATTATTTCCAAGTTTATACCATGCCCCAACCTATAAATAAATAGAGAGTTTTTCTATCACTTTCAACATCAAGAAAATGTGAAAAATCCTCACTTTTATTTATCTCAATACCTCTCAAAATCTCATATTTTCTCATATATTTTAGCCATAGTACTTCTGGAGTATTTTTGGGTTAAGTGAGGATATTTATTTTGAGTAAGGGGAAAATTGTAAATTTACCAAGGGTGAATTTTTCTCTTGTGTAAATAATTCTTCCATAGGAAGTTGTTATTCTGATTGTGAGCTAAACTAGTTAAAAGCTCTTGTATTTTTTAGGGTATTATTTTAGGAAGTGTCTATTTTGCGTGTGAGATATCGTTAGATAAAAATATCTAAGCAAGTCTTGATTCATGAAGATTAGCCACTTAAAATTTCTATTACAGTTCTTGAGCTCAGCCCGATTAAAAGCTTTATTATATTGAGATAAGCCCGATGAAAAACTCTCTTATTTATTAAGTTTAGACTGGTGTAAAATATGTAGGTTTGAGATCAACAAGGTAAAAATCTCGTTTTGGTTCATGGTTAGCCAATATAAAACCCCAATTTAGTTTGGAGGATAGCCAACTCAAAATTTTGTCTTGGTTTGATATCCGCCTGTACAAAATGTCTTGAAAACTTCATTTATTTTTATAAGGGGACTGATGTATAACCTTATAAAAGCTCTTAAGTCTAGTGGGTACTTTTAATAATAATTCTTGGAGATGTGATTAGATCTTCTTGTCCTAACACGTATAATTCTCCGATGTTATCTATATTCCCTTACCTCTTTTATTTTCTAGTAGTTTTCTTTACTTTGGTTTTTCCGCTGCATATTCACTCAAAATGTTTTTAAAATCTCATTTTACAAATTATTTTGTTTTAAACCAAAGTTTTTCAAACCTACACAGTTTATCCCCCACAATTCCCTAATTTCCATTTAAATACTAATCGTCTCAAGAGGAAGATGAGCTCCAACACTTCTTTCAACAAAATTACTTTGCTAAACACATCTCCACCGTTTAGTGATGATAGGTTTGAATTATGGAAATCTGGATTTAATATGTTCATTCAAAATTTTAATTTTGAATCGTGGTAAACAATAACCAATGGTATGTTTATGTCTACTCACTATGTTAATGGTGAAGTAGTAGACAAACCTAATTTCCTTTGAATCGTAAAAGACAAGAGAAAGTTCAAAAATAATTTCAAAACTAAAAACCTTTTAGCTATGTCTTAAATGAAAATAAATTTATTTACGTCTTTAATTGTAATTCTGACAAGGAAATGTGGAACACTCTTGAAATGATTTATGGAGTATCTCAAAGTTTCAAACAAGAGATAATGAACACATGAGGCGAAGAAGTTGAAACACTGGATGAATATGAAGGCTACTTTAACATATGGTGTTCAAAATTTTCAAAACTTTGAAGCCATTTTAGAACTCTTGTACCTAACAAATATCTAAGAGTTAAGAATTTGAATAAAAAACCTAATCCAATCATTAGTATCGAAAGATGAGAATGTTTATAAGTTTCAAGAAAAAATCAAGAAGGAAGAAATAATTGAGAGACTAAATAAGTTGATTCAACTGTTAAAATATGGAGATGAGTCCAAACCTAGAATGAATATCTAAAAACTTCATCAAATAACTCTTTTGAATAAGAATAAGACAAATAAACTCCATTAGGCTTGTTTGAAAAAACTATCTCGAAGAAAGAACGACCCTCGTAATATTTAACATCCAATGGAGAAACTTCATCAAGAAGAGAAATATGGAGAAGAAAAAGTCTCATCCAGTGGAATATTCCAAAGAAATTTTTTGAAAGAACCCTCAATGATCTATATCTTTAGAGATTCAACAACAAGGACAAATCTCTAATAATCAACCTCTGGTAGATCTTCAAAGAATCTTCTTCCGTCGAAGAAGATGAACAAGTTTGCTGGAAAGTTTCTCACAAAGAAGATGATTATGAGGTAGTTAAGTCTCCAAAACATGATCAGATAATGCAGAGCCATAATTAGGCTTATGCAAGATGACATTAAGGCAATTTTGGGACAAAATTTGTACGACCATGTTGTTTTCCCGCCAAAATCATTTCGTTGGACATTTCTAATGACTTGGTCAACATATTGATTCATATGCATTAAAACCAACTCTTGGTTATTTCGACCTCTATGACCCCTAATTACTCTAGGTGGGGACACTTCGACCTATTGGGGCTTAACCTAATGTTTCCCTTGATTATTAGTTATGTCTATATTATTTGGGACTTATAAAGTTTGATCAGGCCTAAGATTTTGAACTAGGGGGTATTTGTCAAAATATCGCTTTGGGAGCGCCAAATAAATCTGTAATTTGTCCCATTTGTTAGGCTAATTGCTAATAAATATGGTTAGTGTTTTGAATCAAGGGATTAAACACAATTCCAATTCCATGTACTTATATAAAAAAAATCATTTTCCTTTACATTGTTCCATTCACTTACTAATTTAAGATATTTTCTCTAAGCCTCTATCGATTGTAATCTTTTTGCATTGACCTTGCTTGAGATCTCTTAAGACTTTTGATAGAATCCAGTTTATTTATTTGCCTTTATCTTATAGTCATGTTTATCAAGCCTTTATACTCATAGCTTGCATCTTTAATCTCTTAAATGCATTGTTTAATTTATCATTGGTCGAATCTTTATGAAATAGGATTCCCTGCTATCACCATTTCCATGCAGTTACACAGTCAGGGTATTGTAGACAATTTTATTTTCATCTATTGGCTCAAACTAATGTATATTTGATATTTTCTATATAACTAAAAGTTATGAGATTAAATTTAAATCATTGGATCTAAATCAAATGGGTATTATCTTCAGCAACAGTGAATCATGGTTCATCTTTATCATGATGGATGTCTCTGTACTTTTATTTATAGTTGTAATCATCAAAATGTGTTGTCTTAATTAAAAGTTTATTACTTGCAAAACAAGGTACAACACATACATCGATGCAGTGGCGTGTAGGGCTGCCACCTCCAATTTCTAGTGTTCCAACTACCCCAGGTTTACATGGAATTTAGGATACAACATGCCTTATTCGATGCAGTGTCGATAGAATGGCAAGTTGATTTGCTAGTGGACATTATAGGCCTTGTTTATTCTAACCTTTTGTTTTAGACTTGGCAAATAAGAAGGGAAGTTTCTCATGGCGAGTCTTAAAATTCCTTTCTTTTTACCGATTCGTCAGTTTTCATAGAAGAAAAGATAGGACTAAATTTAATATTTTATTGGATGACTGAAAATCACTACTAAAGGGTTACATCAGTTCTAATATACTGTTGGAAGATTGCGAGATTATAGGAAACTACGATAAACTAAATGATCCATGAGTAGTATGATGTGTGATCTAGAAAAGATACAACTATTTCACAAATAAGAAAATTGTAATCTCAACTGAAAAAATGCTAAAAAATGAAGTGTCAAGAAGTCTCGACTGAAAATTGACGTATCAACATCATTGACTGAGTAGTTTGACTAGTGAGGTAAGCATTATTTGGAAGAATCTCAAGAATAAATCTACAAGATTAGAATCACTCTCTTCAAAATATGTTCAACATCTCGAAAAAGGTTACATAAGGCAAACCTTCGACATGCTGTCAAAGTCGGTGCGTTTATCAGATATTAAGGACTTAGAATATTCTTATACCCAAAAAAAATTTGATACGGAGATGTCTTAGCACTATGAGGTTTGGTCAAAGACTCTCGACAAAGGCAGTTGAGAAGTTCAAAGTAGATATCAACATGATATTGAGTTTTTTCAGCAGTTATATTTTTGAAGATGTCCAATTTATAGTCTAATTTTTTCCACACGTCTTCAAAAATATAACTGCTGAAAAAACTCAATATCATGTTGATATCTACTTTGAACTTCTCAACTGCCTTTGTCGAGAGTCTTTGACCAAACCTCATAGTGCTAAGACATCTCCGTATCAATTTTTTTTTGGGTATAAGAATATTCTAAGTCCTTAATATCTGATAAACGCACCGACTTTGACAGCATGTCGAAGGTTTGCCTTATGTAACCTTTTTCGAGATGTTGAACATATTTTGAAGAGAGTGATTCTAATCTTGTAGATTTATTCTTGAGATTCTTCCAAATAATGCTTACCTCACTAGTCAAACTACTTAGTCAGTGATGTTGATACGTCAATTTTCAGTCGAGACTTCTTGACACTTCATTTTTTAGCATTTTTTTAGTTGAGATTACAATTTTCTTATTTGTGAAATAGTTGTATCTTTTCTAGATCACACATCATACTACTCATGAATCATTTAGTTTATCGTAGTTTCCTATACTCTCGCAATCTTCCAACAGTATATTAGAATTGATATAACCCTTTAGTAGTGATTTTCAGTAATCCAATAAAATATTAAATTTAGTCTTATCTTTTCTTCTATGAAAACCGACGAATCGGTAAAAAGAAAGAAATTTTAAGACTCTGCCATGAGAAACTTCCCTTCTTATTTGCCAAGTCTAAAACAAAAGGTTAGAATAAACAAGGCCTATAATGTCCACTAGCAAATCAACTTGCCATTCTATCGACCTCTAATCTCTGCAGTCTAAAGGCTAATATTTGTATCGTTGTATAAATGAATATAATAAATTAAACAGGACAAAAACATAGGGAAAATATATATAGGACTGAAGAGGCAAAGATTAATGCCAACTTGGTAGTATTTTTTTTTACGTCTCAAGTTGAGATTATGCAACGCAAGTTGTAATTTGGTGGTTGTTTGGTTCATATCCACCACAGATAAATTTAACGTCATGTCGTAATCCCTTATTTAAATAATCGAGTAATTTCCACGGTATATTTTCTTGACTAATATGGATTCTTGTATTATGACTTATGTCCACAAAACTTTGACAGAAGCTTCGTAGAAATTTGTGGTAATTACTAATGGGCTAATGGCCCCTCGTGTCTCCAACTCTCACATTAAGTATGAGCAAATAAAAATAAGCAAATAAATTCAAAGTATATCATATCAAATGATAATAATTATTGAATTTATGTTTAATAGTTCACATTAAAAGATTTTTTTTAAATTTGATTAATAATATTTCTTTTTATTAATGATATATATATATATATATATATATATATATATATATATATATATATATATATATATATATATATATATATATATATATATATATATATATATATATATATATATATATATATATATATAATTAATTAATCATAATTATTAATTATTAATGTATTAAAATTAATGAATTATAGTAATTTCTCTTTACATGGTACTCTTCAATAGATATTAATATTTTTCAAATTTATATTAGCTATATTAACGGTTGGAAAAATATATTTATTATTTTTTTAAATGCAAAAAATATGTTTTCTATTATTATTAAAATGCAACAAATATTTTTTCTAATATATTATTATTACTTATATACATTTTATAACATAAATTAATTTTATCAATGATTTTTGTTAGCTTATAATTTAAATATAATTATTTATTATAATTGTATAAAAAAATTAACACCTTAATAAAAACCATTAATATGACTATATATTTAGTCAAAAAATATTTTCTACCACTATATATCCTTGGATTCAAAAAAAGTATTTTTATATAAATAAAAATATTTATTATAACTATATAATAATAAAAAAATTAATATAACTATATAATAGTCAAAATCTTTAATATAATATATATTATTATTACTATATATTTATATTAAAATGTTTTATTGATATGCAGTTATATTAATTTATTAATTTTTTTAATACAACGATAATATATAATAGGTTAGTAGCAAATATTTATCATATTAATGTATAATTATATTGAAGGTTTAAATTAATAGATTAATTAGTTTTTTATACAATAGTTATAATATTTTTATATTAAATAAAAATAGAAAACACCTTTGATAAAAATATTATAATGCATCAAATTAATTTATAGGTTACAATGAAAGAGACTATAGAATAGAAAATTAATGGTTATAGTTCTATTTTTTACAATAATCAAGTGTAAATATATAGTAATTAATAATAATTAATTATTATAGGTTGGGGCATGGTAAAAAAAATATGCATGTGAATGTTATTTTTTAAATTTTAAAAATACAAAACACTTTGTAAAGTGTCTATAAGATATTTTATATTATGAATTCGAAATTAGGCAATACTTCGTGAGGGTTGCATAATGCAATCAGAATAGACAACACTTCTAAACTATTATTGTAAGCAAATTATTGTAATATTTGATAAACATGCTATTCAAAGTGTGAGTTTCATCAAGGGTCACAATCTTGTGAAACAATACTAATTTGACCTATAAATTAGTCATTTCGGATTCATAAGAATATATAAAATGATGGATGATATGATGGTAGAGGTTTAAATATTATGACATTTGATTGACATGTAGTTCTTCAAGCACATTTGTATTTATTGAATAACGTTAGTGAAATTCAATCTTACTTGACCATTCACAAAAGTCTTATTAAAGAAAAATTTATTGGGGTTTGTTGAAATTATACATGTGGAAAAAGTCTCACATCAGTTAGTTTTGTGAAGTAAGAGGGAGTCCAAGGTTATATATATATATATATATATATATATATATATATATATATAGGATTAAAGTTCTTCTAAGTCCCACGTCACTTAGTTTAGTGATGGAAGAGAGAATTCACGGCTATATATAGGATTCAAGTTTTTCTTTACAAGATTCAATAGTCAAAAGTGAAGGCGTGAAAAACACAAGAAAATGGATGTTTGAATTGGGATTTATACTTTGAAATTTTTTCTCTTAAAAACAATCCCCTTGAATATGCTTTGCATTGATGAAAATTGAAAGATATGAAATCAATAAATAACACAGTATTTTTATCCTAGTTCACTTGAAACATTAAGCTACTCTAGTCCACCCTTCCGAGGGATTTGCCTCTCTCCACTGAGGACTTAATCCACTATAACCAAACTAATTACACTTGCACGAGCAACCGCCAGTGACTAACACATGCACACACCAACTGTGTGTTACTAAAAACCTATAAGACTAATTGTCCTAGACTTCTTGAGAAGCTGACCCAACTGGTCTCTCAAGGAATAATTAAACAATAGTTTGATAACAAGTTTGTTTACAAATAAATATGCTTTTACACAAGCTGATTATGTAAACAGATTTTTAGTACAAAGTAAATTGAATTAATTTACAGCTTTTTCAAAGAATAAAGAATTTATGCGCAGAGATTTTCCTCGTGATTTAGCATTTGTTTCTTCTAGTCTTCAAGCTCTTATATAGTGTCATGCATGATGTAACCCTTGGAGGGTACATTTAGAATATGAAACTTGTGGCAGCTTGAAAGAACATGGGGGACAAGATCGTACGCAGCGTCCGTACTTCATGGTAGTGGAATAAAACATTTTATTTGTACCATGTGCTGTTGTACCACGTTAACGTTATCTTCTTTCCTTCTGCACTTCAGGGGCTTCTGGGAGCATGAGTTTAGAAGTGGAGAATCTAACTTCTTGTTGATCAAAACTTCAAGTCTTCAGATCTTCCTCTTCAGAGACTTCAGCACTTAGTTTTGAAGAACCTTGTATCGTAATCAAAGGATGAAAGAACTTCAAGTCTTGGAATCTTCAAAATCACATTCTTCAAAGTCTTCAGCACTTGGTCTTTTAACCTTATATCTTATCCTAAGTTCAAAAGAACTTCAAGTCTTAGAATCTTCAGAATCACATTCTTCAGAGTCTTCAACACTTGGTCTTCAGAACCCTTTGTATCGTAGTCAAAGTTCAGAAGAACTTCAAGTCTTTCGAATCTTCAGAGTATTTAAGCACTTGGTCTTCAAAACCCTTTGTCTTATGAAACTCTATTGTTCAGCATCTTAACATAAGTCACACTTTTGTCTTTAGATCTTCTAACTGGTTTCTTCAGACAAACGTATCAGAGTAACTAAACATCAGAGCCTTCTGAAGCTTTCCTCGCTACTTTGTTCATCAGAAGCTTTGTAGCTTAGAAGCGGAACATCTTCTCTTCTAATGTCTTGGCCACAACATTCATCAGAATGAGAACCTGTTTGTTTATCTTAAAAATACAACAAACATTAGAGTAACAAAAATTGTTCACTTAAATATACTATTTGTTATCATCAAAACTCAAAGACATAATTGCAGAACCAAATCTTGTTCTAAAAAAAAGCACTTTAAACTTGTATTTGACTTTCTTTATTCTCGTATACTCTTGTTTTGTAGGGTGTGGGTACTGGGGGGCTGGGGTAATTAAGAGTATATTATGTGTTGTAAAATTTTTTACATAGTATTATTTTCTGGTTGTAGTTAAATATTTGTTTTGGAGGGCGTGGGTACTGGGGATTCGGGGTAGTTGAGATTATATTATGGTTGTAACAATTTTTACATAATGTTATATTCTAGTTCTAATTTAACAAAGATCGTGATTTTTTCTTAAGTTTTGAAGTTTTCACGTTAATCTCTTGTGGTTTATTTTTTCCAACAGAACTCCAACGAATGAGTGGAAAAATGTTGTTGACAAGCATAAAAAAAACTTTCATTACTTGGTGAAATTTTGGCAACAGATACTTAATGTCAAAGTGAATGTTATGACACTGGTATCTGACAAACTATTTAACAATCTAAATAATAAATCAAAAGCAGTAAAGAAGACAATCAATTGTTAACCCAGTTCAGTGTGTAACTACACCTACATCTGAGGGCTACCAAGCCAGGGAGGAAATCCACTATAAGAGGTATTAATTCCGAAATAAACCAACAGTTTATCTCCTTCACTTAAGACCTACCCAATGCAACTTCAATCTAAGTCCTACTTAGACCTGAGAACCTACTCACTCCCCCTCAATCACAACAGTGATACTAATCTAATACTTAATAGAATTGTGAAGACATTCTTCAATACACATGCTTGATTTTGCTTCAAAGCTTTAATCAAGAGACACAACACTCGTGCTTCAAAGCTTTGAGTGATAAAGCTACCCTTACAGACAAATCCTACTCCAAGACACTTATCAAGAGATAATTGCTTGGCTCGCAAGAATTACTAATAACCACAGTTACAACCTGCCTTCTTCTTCTTCTAAAAAGCTCAGCACTCATAATTAGGGTTAGTGAGATAATATAGAAGCAGTAGAGACTTCATCTTGGGCTTCCACAAAGATAGCTAGGGTTAACCAAAGTTAACCTAAGGACTTGGTCTTTGCAATATAACAAATTAGGGTTAAATAAGGTTAACCTAATGTCCACGTGAGCATATGATCTAAACATAATAATTCAGCTCAGAACAGTCCAACAGAATCCTGAAAACTCTCAAGAAATAAAAATCTGCACAATGACTTATTCAGTACAAGATGTCTTAACATTGGTCATGACATCATACATCCTGCTTACTGATCTTGCAGAATCCAGTACATTTGATCGTAACATAAGCATTGTGTTATGCAAACATATTGAGCTGTACCTGTAAAACACTCCTGCAAAATTTGTCTTCAACCCAGAATGTCATGACATCAGTCAGGACATTGTCATATCAATCTGGTTTTACCAAAAATTACAACCAACACAAAAACACTTACACTTGGTTTAATGAAAGGGTTTCTAAAGATAGTAGTAGTGCATCAGAGACAATTAAATAGATATCATGTATGCCTAAGTTTAATGTAATAACTTAGAGTGCATACGAAATCACTAAATATTCATTCTATACAAAATCAAAGGATGATCATAGTCCAATGCAAAATAATGGAATTATGATTGAAGTTGAATCCATGTACTTCTCTAGTTCGAAAGATAAAAATATTGTACTAGCAACTAGAGCGTATTTTAGGATCATTGAGGAGATTATGGAGATTTATTATGTTACTTTTAAAGTGTCAATATTTAAGTGCAAGTGGATTGATAGTAACACTGATGTAGAAACTAATGAGTTAGAACTCATATGGGTTGATCTTCAAAATGTGACTTATATGAACGAACCATTCATCATTACATCTCAAGCAAAACAATTTTTTTGTGTTATTGATCCTTCTAACATAAGATGGTCAATTATTCTACAAGAAAAATATATTCCTAATAATGATGAAAATTAAGATTTAAACTATGATACCCTCTCTTTTGCAACGCATGTACGACTGAAGAAAATGATTATGGTGATGATGTGCATGTTATTCGTCAAAATCATCAAGAAGGGATATGAAAAACTAGTATGTAAATGTTTTATATCACTTAGTAATATATATATATATATATATATATATATATATATATATATATATATATATATATATATATATATATATATATATATATATTACTTATTTATTTTTATATTATTTTTACTAAAGATTTAATGTTGTTGGTGATCTTAATTGGTTTTAAATATAACTTAAATTATAGATATTTAACGATCGATGACAAATAACAGAAGAGAACTTTTGGACCGCCTACAAGATTTTGCATTTTAGTTATTGTTTTTTTGGTTAATAATTTTTTTAGTTTTAGCTAGGGTTATGTTGAGGGCTCATTGTGTCGGGTGTGAGCACGACGGAAATGAGTCCAAAAACCAAATATAAATTATTGTAGTGTTCAGGCCTTTTGTGTTCTGGTTTTCTAAAAAAAAAAAAAGTTTTAATTTGTTGTATAATTATAAGGTGTTCATGTGTCTTTTTGTAAAATATTTCTATTTCAGAAATTGACAAAATATAATTTTGTAATACATGTTTAAACCAAAATATAGAAAAATAAAAATAATTAAATAGTAATGTTTTTCCTTGATTATTATTATGGTTAACAATGTTTTGGTCCTTATAAATTATTAAATTTTATTTTTGGTCCTTATAAAAAAATTGGTATGTTTTAATCTTTACAAAATTATTATGTATGTAATTTTAATCTCTAATATTAAATCAATGTGTACTTTGTAGTGATTATTTTGCATACATGTTTAGAACGTTATAAAAAGTTTTTTAAAAAATTTAAAATTTAATTTTTAAATTAAGATTTCATTATTTTTATCAATATTTTTAAAATTTTAAATTTAATTTTTTCTCATTTAAAAAAGTTTAAAAATTTAATAAATAAATATTTTATAGTATTTTAAACTCTTTCATATTTTATATTTTATACTAACCCTTTATATAAGAGACAATTTATTTTTTAGATTTATTGAATAATTAATTTATTTGGACAAAATATAGATTAGATATAATAATTATTAAATAAATTTAAAAAATAATTTATTTAAATGGGGTAGTAATAATTAATAATATTTTATAATTAATTATTATTAATCCAATAGTACATGGATATGACCGTGCATACTCTACTAAATCTCCTACGCCTCATTCAAGATGTAATTTATGGGTTACAATAGAAATTTTGTAAATGTAGAAATAATCTCTGGGTTTTTCCTATGAAGTCTAGTGGTAGAAAATGTTCCACATAGACGATTACATAACTAAAGGAAAAACATGTGGTTAAGAAGTTCTAAACGTGATTTTCACATGCTAAATGAATGGTGTATTACTAGAGACTAGAGTAGGGAGTATATAATTAATATTAGAGACAAATTTATACAAAACTTGCTTTTAAAACTTTTAGGCGTATTGGGATTCCCTTCGGTCAAAATTAATTGTAGGGTTAATCTTGACTATTCATAAAATTCAATGACTCTGTATTGATGTATTGTAAGCCATTACATTTTTTTCAAACGGTTTAGATTTAGTCGTGAAAATTCAACTGCGGACGATTGTGGTCCCTTTTAGGCGGACATGCGGCTTGAATGAATGGCTTCCATTGAATAAATCTCCCCACTTCATTCATTGGAGAAAACAATATGGTTGCTTTATGTCAATCAGTTTTTATATTTTTATTGGGTTAAATACACTTTACCCCCTGTAATGTTAGCGAGTTTAGGGTTACTTCCTGGTAAAGTTATTTTTTCAATACCCCTTTATGTTATGTAGATTCCTTCATAGAACCCCCTAATATCCAGGTGGCATGGAATCTTGGTTTTTTATTTCAGACGTGGCTTTTTAATTTTTTTATTTTCACATGTGAATCTTCATTAGGTCTCCAGCATGGCATAAACTAGAAATTAGGGTTCCAAATCCATTCCCCTCTCTCTTCGTGAAATCCATCCCTATCCCAAATCCATCCCTCTCTCTTCGTGAAATTCATCCCTACCCCAAATCCATCCCTCTCTTCATCTTCGTCCGTGTCCCTTCATCCGGTTATGGCGTGAAGGCATCTTCCACGAGTGAAGTTGGAAACGACTTACCAAGATGTGGATGCAATGAAACCATGAAGTTGTGGGTCTCAAGTCAATTGAAACCCGCAAATTTTGGAAATGCAGGAATTATATGGTGAGCAATTTTGAAGCATTTTATTATTTTGAGTTTGATTTGAAATTAATTGTTGGTGGTGTTTGTCTCAAATTGCAGAATGGGTGCGGTTTATTTTGTGGGATGATTTGGTCATGAGTTTGCGATGAAAGAAACCAATCCGTCCGGATGCCGCCAATGTGAAGTCAACAAGGCTTATTTGATTGAATTTGCTAAAGAGATTGTTGAGGAGATAGATTGCAGTCGGAAAGCTTAACAAGTTAGAAAATCAAGAAAAAGATTGCAATGGAAAAGAGGAAAATTTATGGTTAATGTTTGTAATTGGTCCGTCATGGATGTTGATAGCGACTATGGTTAAGTTAGTCTAATGAGTCTCATGTAATTGTTATGTCATTAGTGTTTTCAAGAATGTAATGTTGAACTTGTAATGTGTTCATCAATGAAATGTAATTTGTTCATCAATCTTAAACTGTCGGCAAAGATCATTATTTGATTAAACTTTCAGATTCAATCTACCAATAATGAAAAAGTTATATCATAATGAAAGAGCAAAATTGCAAAATCATCGAAAACTACGAACAATTTTATAGTCGTAATTCTAAAGAAAATATGACATAGTAAACATATAAATAAATTGAAATATATTAATGTAGTCTATCTCTTAAACTTTTTGGTAATTCAAGGTGAATGTAATTAAATACTTTGGCTTTTTCTTTAGGTCTGAATTCATGGTTTTGTTGTAAGATTAGTGCAGACTAGCCATGGCTCTCAGAATTCATGGTTTATGAAAACAAGAAAAAATGTGACAGACTAGCCATTGTGTTTTATAGACAATACACACCAATAATGTTAAACGATACATTAGAATTGATCATCACAAGTGCATATGTTTGTTACAAAAGGATTACAAAATACATGTCTTCAAAGATCAGTTGGCATTACAAAAGAGTTTTCCAAAAGGATTACAAAATACATAGCAGAAACATAATAATCAGTCCCTCATTTTGAAGTGGGTATGTCTTCATTTTCTGGTTGGGTAATTGGTTTGTCACTAGATATTCCTTCACCTGTTATGGGTCTTTTAAACCAACTCAACTTGATCCTCTCACTTTGCCTTCTTTTGATGATAGGTTTTTTTTCAACCCTTTTTCTGGATTGTTTTGTGATTAAGGCAGCCACACTAGATCCTGTTTGACTCATAATAGTTGGAACAGTATATCATTGGAGGTGTGGATCGATTGAACAGCACACTTGTTGGAACATCATATCGATTGCGGTTGGGAAGGCATATAAGATGCAGTTGGCACATCATTTGCAGTTGGCATATCATTGCGATTAGGCGGCACATCCGTTATAGTAAGTGCATCACTTGGAGCAGCCATATCAGTTGGCACATGTCCTTTTTTAGGTTTTCTCTACAATGTAAGACACAATGTATGGTTGTCATCACAATGCATATCACAATGAAGAATGTAAGACAGAATGTAGAATGTAAGACAAAATGTATATCACAATGAATTACCTTTCTTTTAAGTGCATTGGGATCCTGAGTGGTAGCCTTACAAGTCATAGCATTGTGACCAAAATTATCACATTTGGTGCACTTATATGCAACACCAGATCTTCTCTTCCTTGCACCATCCTCTCCACTTTCTCTTATCCTAATCTTCTTAGGTCTACCAGGACCATTTTTATATGCAGGTGGTAGAGGTGGTTCCATCTCAACTTCTGGCCACATATCTTGACCATTGATTGGACTTACTGAAAATCCATAACATAGTGCAAACTTTTCTCTTGTGTAACAAGCATCAACAAATTCATCAGGGTTTTGCTTTCTATAACTCAGAGCAGCTACAGCATGCCTACATGGAATTCCTACTAATTCCCAAAAATTACAACTACATGACCTTTTAGCAATGTCAACAATAAATTCATGTGTGTTGTAACTATGTGTAACCTGAAAAGTCTCAGCAATTGACCATGTTGGCAACCAATGACCACTATTGAACACCTCATTATCTAACCTTCTCCTAGGTATTGGCATCACCTTATGTGGCCAATTTTCTAGTTTACTTGCAGAGGTGGATAACCTATTCATCAGATATTTTCTTATCCACTCACACATTGTGAGTATAGGTTTGTCCCTAGCAGCTAGAATGGTAGCATTAAAAGACTCTGAGATATTATTCATCAATGTATCACATTTAGGGTAAAAAGAAAAGGCATGCTTACACCACTTTTGGTAGGAACACCATCAACCAAGTCCAAGCATTGGGATCGCATTCTTCAATTCATTCATCTTTTGGACCCATGCACGATAGTATGTGGCTTTAGCACTCCATCATTAAATCTCTAATAAGGGCTCCTCCACCAAACCTTTTCTTGAAATTAGCATACAAGTGCCTAAGACATAATCTATGCTCAATAGTATCAGACAATTCTTCAAATACAGCCACAAGTCCCTAATACAAAATAGAAATTTTTCAACATTTAGAGAATAGAATAATTTGCAATGAAAGATAGAGTTAAATACATACTTACGTTGATCGAGATAAATACATATCTTCTATCCGACCAATGTCCTCCATTAGTAGTTGTATAAACCATCTCCAACTCTCCTTTGTTTCATTTTCAACCATACCAAATGCCAAAGGAAGTATTGATCATTAGCATCCCCACAATAAGTAAGCATCCACCATACTTGGTCTTTAAGTGACATCCATCAACCCCACAAATGGTCTACATCCATGAATAAAGCCTTTCTTACAACCATCAAAAGAAATAAAATGACCCAAACCTTGGTTGTATGGATGGACTAGGTCTTTCTACATTTATCTTCACGGTGTTGCCATGGTTTACCCTTCTTAGTTCTTCTCATACCTCCATATGGAAGCATCTTGATTGTCAAGATCACCTTCAATTATCTTCTTGGCAATTAGCTTAGCCCTCCATGCTTTTGCAACATAATACCCACGTAATATGTTTGCCTCATATCTTGGATGATGTCTCTTATCCCGTATCGAAGTTTGCATCCTCTTTACCACATGCTTGGCCACCCACTTTGAGCTAGCAGACTTGTTGTTCAAAACCCTAGCACATGTGTGCTTATGTACAAGTGTTTTATAGCAAAAGTCTCCTTGTGGCCCACCTTAGAGCATAAGACTAAAACCCACATTTATGCTTACACACCACCCTTACCCTCTCCCTCATTTTCACAAAAGAAATTTCCTCCCATTAAGCGACCACTCACGGATAGTGCCCTAAAGTCATCAAGTGTGTTGAATTCCATACCCACTTGAATATAAAGTCTTTGTTTAGATGCTCTTTCCTAAACCTAGCATACTTGGGCCTTTCTTCATCACAAGAATCATCGGTCGAACTATTCAACTCATCACTATAGTATACATCATCGAATCCATACTCTTATTGGGCTCCTCCATACATTATTGGGCTCCTCCATATTAATAGGCTTAGTAACATCTATTCCTTCAAAACCATCAAAGTAAGGTAGCTCTTTCATCTTCACCGTCATCTAACCCTCTACCTTCTCCTCATCTAACCCATCAATTCCATTATCGGGTGGTCATCATCATTCACACATTTAGGTTCCTATCGGGGTCCATGTTCCGACTATGTTCAACATACAAATCTCCTTTCACATTCATTGCACTAAAGTATAGAGCAAAATCAACAGATCATCATCTTTCCTAATCGAAAAAACCATCTTCAATTTCTAAAACTTTTGTCCATACCCTAACACAATCACCTTATACCCTAACCTACTCAACAACTTCTCAATGTTATCCATGTTCCAATTTGAAACATGTATCCCATTAACTATCGTATCCGTACCCCTCGTATATAATTTCTTCTTCAAAACCAAAATTCACCCCATGGAGTGTAACACTAAAGTGTTGTGAATCTGTCAATATATTATACCCACATGTCAAAGATTGTTGATTTCAAAATTTTACCCTACGACATTGATGAACTTCAAATTTTACTAACCTCGGACTTTGGACACTTCGAGCTCGTCTTCACCGAATGGATCGCTTTTATTCGAGGTTGTCTTCATCTTCGTCTTCACTGCGGTCGTCTTTCTCGTTTGCTTCGTTCCTCGCATTCTTCTTCGTCTTCGTCTTCCCGGAAATTTCGTCTTCGTCTTCCTGCTATGTTCGAACCCTAATTTTCTAAGGGGGTATTTGAAATTAAAAAGTGTAAAATGACACATAATCACTTTAACAAAATTAAAAATATGCCAGGTGTAGGACGAATTTTTTATCCAAATGCCATGAATTGGAAAAAATATACCCAATATACCATGAACCCAAAATTAAATCCCAAAATGCCATGAATTTTTCTGGATCTTTCAATGGATCGTCCCATGGAGGGACGATCGGGCCCACACGCATTGCTTTGTACACCGGTGCGTCCAAAGGAGGGACGACCGGGTGTTGTGTTTTTTTTTTTTGCTTTTTTTTTCCGATAATAAAAATGATTTTATATTAGTTTTTATAATTAAATTAATTTATATATATATTAATTAATATATTAATATTATTTTAATATAATTAAAAAATTAACAATTTTTTTTAATGTATTTTAAATTTATAATAAGTATATTTATTATGTATTTCAAAGCATAAGAGAACTTGTTAATAGTGACCTTTCACTTAAAGTCAAGGTAATCATCGCTCATGTTATTGAAAAATTGGCCACATGAGGAAAATTGGACTACCATATAAGAAAAATTGGCCACAATATACAGGACCTACACTCTGCCATGACGATAATATGCGAAGGAAAAAGAAAGGTCGCCCAAATAGTACTCGCATTAGAACTGAAATGGAGTAAATGATTATTTAAATAATTATTTCTTTAAAATACATCATTTTTATTAATATTTCATAAAAATATATGATTTTAAATATTTTTAGTAACAAAATAATATTTAAACTATAACAAAATGTAACTTATTCAATTTATAAAAAGGATTGTATGAATAAATTTATACCTTTTATTATTAATTTTTATGATTATCATTTTTCATTAAAATTTCATGACTACAATTTAACATTTTTTTATCATGATTACAATTCTAAAGTTAATTTAAAAAGATTGTGATATGTTTTATTGATCATAAATTTTTGAAATCAAATCATGCATAATAATTTCTATATATAATAAAATTAAATAATATTAATACCTCCATTCAAAAGATATATTTGTAAAGTTTTGATTTAATTATTTTCATATTTTTATATATTCTAATGTATAAAATATTGGTACAATATGCTTTGAAATACATAATAAATATACTTATTATAAATTTAAAATACATTAAAAAAAATTGTTAATTTTTTAATTATATTAAAATAATATTAATCAATTAATTAATATATATAAAAATTAATTTAATTATAAAAACTAATATAAAATCATTTTTATTATCAAAAAGAAAAAAAAGCAAAAAAATTACAACACCTGGTCGTCCCTCCCTTGACGCATGTAAAGTGCGATCGTCCCTCCATGGGACGATCCATTGAAAGACCCAGAAAAATTCATGGCATTTTGGGATTTAATTTTGGATTCATAGCATATTGGGTATATTTTTTTCAATTCATGGCATTTGGGTAAAAAATTCGTGTAGGACCTCTTATTAGATTCCATGCCACCTGGATATTAGGGGGTTCTATGAAGGAATCTACATAACATAAGGGGGGGTTTACAAAAAATATTTTTACAGGGGGGTAATCCTAAACTCGCTAACATTACAGGGGGGAAAAGTGTATTTAACCCTTTTAGTTTTTATGATATTTGTTAGTTTAGTGAAAAAAGAGAGAATAAAGAAATAAAATTTTATTATTGAATAGAATTGTTATAAATAATATATATATATATATATATATATATATATATATATATATATATATATATATATATATATATATATATATATATATATATATATATACTAACAAACCTTAATTGAGTTTGAGTTTAGAATATATAATTTTGATTAGGTTTAATATCTCAACATATTCCCTATAATTCAAGTTGTCGAACATATCTAAAAATAGTCAATCTGAATTATTACTAATTTCTTTCTCAAATTCAGGAATATGTAGATCTTCAATCTTTTAGTGAAAATGTAGGTCAACTGTGTTTCACTCGAGCTATGCTTAAATTCAAGTTCACATTGATTTACCTTTTTCCTCAAGAAGTGAGATTTATCTTCGATATGCTTACTTCTTCCGCAGAACTGGATTCTTCGCCAGATTTATGGCTGACTTATTGTTGATTTACAATACAAGAGTTTTCTTCACTTCGACCTCAATTTCTTCAACTACTGATTTGGTCCAAATTGCTTGACATGGAGTATAAGATCTGGCTATATATTCGGCTTCACACGATGATAATACGACCACGAGTTGCTTTTTCGAGCACCACGAGATTGGGGCACCAAAGACTTGAAAGAAATATTCAATTGTGCTTCTTCGATCTTCCTTATCTCTACACCAATCAACATCTGAAAAACAAATAATTGTTGCTTCTTTGCTTTTAGAGTCTCATCAAAATAAAGTTCAATATATTGATCCTTTTAAGTAGCTCAAAATTCTTCTTGCAGACTTCATGTGTGACACCATTGGTTCACTCGTGTATCTGTGTATTAATCTTACTGTAAAACCTATATCAGGTTGATTGTTGCACACATATATCAGAGATCCAACTATTTGTTTAAACAAAGTTACATCAACTTTGTCTTCCTCACCATGCTTCTCCAACTTCAAATGTGGTTCAATAGGCGAAGATGCTGGAGTCGAATCATCCATCATGAATCTCTTGAGCATCTCTTTGACATACTTCCTTTGATGTAACAACGTCCCTTGCTTCAACATTTGAAATTCAATGCCTAGGAAATAAGATAATTTCCCCATATTCGACATTTCAAATTCTCTCATCATCAACTCTTTGAATTTCGACAAGTTCTTCAAGCTATTTCTAATTACCAGTAAGTCATCGACATATAAACACCATACTCGGACTTATATTTTACAAATTTCAATTCGACTAAGTATGAGTCGGTCTTCTTGTTTCATGCCCTAGATGACTGCTTAAGGCCATAGAGCGCCTAGTGCAACTTATATACTTTATTCTCTTCCTTCTGAATCACAAGCCTTAGAGGTAATGTGACATAAAACTCTTCATCTAAAGGACCATTCAGAAATATTGATTTCACGTCTAAATAAAATTTTGACCAACCTTGGTTGCATGTCAAGGCTACCACTAGTCAAACAGTCTCTAATCTTGCTACATGAGTAAGTACTTCAGAGTAGTCGAGTCCCGCTCTTTGAGGAAAAACTTGAGCTACTAATCTTACTTTATGTATTTCTATCAATCCATCAACATTGTGTTTCAATTTGAACTCCCACTTTACTTTGATAACTTATCTATGTGCTAGAAATTTGACTAACTCTCATGTGTTGTTTCTTTTAATTTCCTGTAACTATTTAACCATAGAAGCTTCCATTGTTTAATCTTTAAATCCTCACTATAGTTGATTGGTTCAACACATGTACGTAAAGCAAAATAAACTAATTCTCGATATGGTGTAACTTCGTCATCACCAGTCACTTTATAGTCTTGAAGTCTTGTTGAACGAACTCTACTTCTTTGAGGTCTTTGGATTGTTCAAGACACACCATCTTCAAATTCGATTGTATCAAGAATGTCAGCAACTTCTTTTACTTCGACTTTGACTATAATATTGGCATTTTCTTCTAATTCAACTTCATCAATTACTTCATCGAAACCATAGCTCATTAATGGCTTGTTAATTGCATCACCAGAATTCCAATCCCAGGCATAATTTTCATCAATCACAATATCTTGACTTAACACAATCTTCTCATTAATTAGATTGAATAGCCTATATGCATCAATCTTGTGATATACCATCAGAATCATAGATTCACTTTTGTCATCTGATGTGCGATAAACCTAATGTGTCTAACGGTATCTTTAACTGCAAGCGCACAGCCTATCGCGGTAGTAATAAAAGATTGTCGATCCCACAAGGACTTTGTAATCACTCTAGTGCTGAAAAGTAAAGTTTGTTTAGCTAAGGCGGAAATTGTCACGTTTGGTTTTAGGAAGGTTAAGAAAGGTAAATTAATTGGTTTTAAAGTAATTATAAAATGAAATGGTCGGTATGCGATAGAGTCGACTTAAAGGATCTAATCTGGCTTAGGCATGTAAGGTTCGTCAACTTGGTTTGTCCGTAGAATTAATCAGTTTAAAAACCCTCAACTCACACTTTCATGGTCTTATCTCAGATCATACGTCTAAAGCCCTATACCTGCTTTCGCTAGCCTATAAGTGTTTAGAAATACTTTTTGGAAACTTAATTAATTCTAATCTGTTTTAAAGCGCTTTCACTGTATTTAAATCAAATGCCTAACTTTAGCTATCCGGTTAAAAACCTCACACTTTCGTGGTCTCGATCTAACCTATTTATCTTCTTACTTTCGTAACGAAGGTTTTATTTTTAAGCATAAAAAGTTATAACCAGAGTTAAGTTGATTAAAGTATTAGCCTAAGTTGTTGATCAGATGCCTAATGTCTCTTACTATCCCATACCGACACTAAAGGTTTAGCTAGCCATGGAAATTAAAACGAGCGTACAGGAAGTAAAAGCAAACAAATATAAATTGGAAATTATAAATAATAATAATTTAAACTTGCATTAATTAATTAAAGAATACTGTAATACAATTGCAAAAATAAAAAACCTGAAAATAAAGCAGTATCCTATATCCTTCTTCCACATATCGGAGGGTCGGACTTCGGAAAATTCGAAATGCAAAACTAAATCTGAACCTTGAAATAAATATATCCTAAACTAGAATAATAATTTCCTGATGTTGGAAATTATTATTTGGGCAGTGAATTAAAACAAAGTAAATTCGAAAAGCATGAAAAGAATGTAAACGGTTACAAATGGTTCTCAATCCGGCAGAGCTTCCGCACAATTAAACTCTAAAATGCTCTGTACGTTTGATGTTGAAAGCTGAGGTATTTATAGAGAGTGAATCTGGAAGTTGGTTCCTAAAATTCCTCACACGTCGCTTGCCTTCCAATTCTCCAAAAATATAGGAATGTGGGTAGTTGAGGAGGAAGTGGTGGACGTGGGTCTTGACTGGAGAGAAATAAGGAGTTTCATAACTCCTTCTGTTATGCTTTGGCCACGATCTGTATTTTGAAATAACTGATAAGCGCATTACGGTCGTGGTGAGATGTTACGAGCAGGGTTGGTGTTGGCTCCTTATTACGGTCGTCATGGATGTGTTACGGTCGTGGCAGGGGCGTTACGACCGTCACAGCTACAAAGTTTGTAATCTTTGACAGATTTGTCTTTTTCTTATATTCTTTTGATGCTTTCTTACATTGTTTCATGTTTCCTTTTGTTTTGAGCTGAGTTATGAATACCTGCAAAAAGTAATGATAATCTCGAAATATTCGGGAGTTAATCGGGTCAAAATAATACAAAACGGGTTGATTTCATGTAAAATAAACGATATGATTTCGTGTTATCAAATTCCCCCATACTTAAACCTTTGCTTGTCCTCAAGCAAAATAATCAATTTAGAAATATCGGACAAGTTTTATAAACGCACATAACTAGTGTACCTTTCGTTTTCAAATAATCAGAAGAAATCCTAAGTTAGTTTGGCCAAGAAAACGAATGAAACAACAGCGATACGTTAATGACACAAGCAACAGGCTTGTCTACGACTATCCGTTTTAGACGAAACGTCCAATTATATCGTTATAATTCAACTCGAAGCTCTCGTTCCTAGTTCACCCGGTTTCGTTCTCGCGCAATCACATTAAGCCCATTATCTATACACATGCGTAGTGGAATAGCCGGTTAGTGGTTCTGATCAGAATACAACGGTTTCTGGCACAATTATGTGGCAACCTCTTATATCCAATTGCAAGATGTGGGGGATCGGACCGTAGTCCGCCCTACCGAGTTTAGTACCAGATGCTTCTAAACCATCTAAACAATGGATTCTCATGTTACTTAGTAAAAGCTTTCGCGTCCGTTAGATTAAACGATCGGGTAAGGATCGCCCAATTTAATTGGTGCATTGGCTGTTTCCTTAGAGCATGTAACATTATTATTAAAGCAATTATGCATGATCATCCACTTATGTTCATCGGCTTCCCACGTGGCTTGTGTTAAGACTGGTGCCGACTGCTAGTATAAACTACTAGGGGCTAATTTAAGACTTAAAACTTAGAATATCGGTATAACGAGAATAGGGACGATACGCGTAAGTAGGGAGTCAAAGGTGTCATAACCGTATAGTTCTCGTTGGATCGCTCTCGGCCTTCTAACTAAGATTTTGGTAAAAGTAGATAACTAACGATTATGCGAATATAAATGCGAAAAATTTTTGGTATGGCTAAATAAAACGGGGAGAAATAAAATAACGAAATATAACTAAAATAGACATGAAATTACTCGTTCTGGAATTAAAAATGCAGTACTCCTCCCACACTATATCAAACATTGTCTCAATGTTATGATATAATGGCGAGGTTAAATGAAAGATACAACGGAAAACAAGGAAAACAACAAAGAAAGAGAAAAACTACTGGCGACCGCAGCGGCTTCGGGTTCTTGACCTTCTGGAAGGAGTAGCTTCAGAGTCAGTGCTCTGTGGTCCAAGAGATGTAACATCCATCCTCAAAGCGTTCAACTCGCTTAGCACTTCATCGAGCCTTTCATTAGTCGAGCGCTGACCACTCAAGATTTGGGCATTCTGTGCGAGTAAGGCATCGAAACGCTCCTTATGCACTCTCTCGGTTTGGGCACTCATCAGGTTTTGATGGTGAATGGCCCGGAGGATGTCGTCATAAGATGGAGGCGGTGGAGCAGAGGAGGACTCAGGAATGTCAGGTACAGGGACAGCTCGGTCAAGTTCTTCCTGCATCTCATCAGCGGGGCCGGCAGGAGGTTCTTCTTGAGTAGCAGCAGGGCCTTCAGGGGCATCAATGTTAAATAGCCAATTGGCTCGGTTATGAGGGTCGATTTGGTCCCTGCAAGGCAAAATAATATTAGTGTAAACTCGGTTCTGGATCACCGGATGGAATTTTCCATTGTCCCGCTCGTAGATGAGGTGGGCTGATTTGCAATGGTCAAGAGTGAGCAGAACTGGAGGTCGGGATGGCAAATGACCAAGGGTGTCACCATGGTTGAGTGCTAATGCAAGAAAAGTGACAAGCCCTCCAAAATAGAAAGGTTTGCCCCCTCTGGTGTAGATGGAGTGAATATGGGCCAGGAGGAAAGGTGCAGCATTTATTTTCTGACCCGAGAAAGCACAATGCATGAAAACTCCTTGAGTTGAGCTTGTGGTTACCGTCTAGCGAAGATTGTGTTGCAAAGGATACGGTGGAAATAACGTATGGGGTTATGGATTTGAGTGGCGCTGAGATGATCGTAGGAGTGAGCTCGGTTGTTTGTGAGGCTATGCGAGGTTGAAGGATTCTTCTCCAAAGTTGTCGGCACACGGAGGTGGGAACCTTCCTCGGTCGTCAGCATTTGGCGCGTCGGGAGAACTCGTACTCGGCACCGAATATGCGAAACCTTGCAACACGGAAAGTTGATTTGTTGAACCGGTGGAGTGATGTAGCGAAACCGAGGAACCGAGTGAGTGTCTCGATGTGGGTTGGGGGCTACACAGCTCCACATTGACATTCAAGAAGGCGTTGAACACCTTCAAGCAAACCAAGGTCCCTCAAACAACAAGATCAACATAGTGGGGTGCACCACGGCGTTGGAATTTCAAAACTTAATGCGTTGGGTCTCACCATGCTCACCATCACGTAGGATAACGCCAAGAATAGGCTGGGGATTGTTTGCCATTCGCATGCAACGGTGTTTAAGTGAGAATGGGTATTGTTGGTCAATGAGAGAATGAGAATGTGATACTGGTAATGTAAATATATATATAGTGAAAAGAGATGGTGGGAATTTTGAAAATTGAGAGGGATTAAGAGTGGGTTGAATGGAGTTAATGGGTGGTTAATGGAGGAAGTGGGATGGTTGGGAAGTTATGGAAAAAGAAGAGAGAAAGGTTGAGGGAAGAAGAAAAGCTACGTTCTGCTAATCAAGGTTACTGATGTAGCCCGTGTTACGGTCGTAACACCTAGCTGACGAGCGTAACGCGCTGAAGGGAGCGTTACGGTCGTGGGGAGTGGATTACGATCGTGGCAGCTACAAATTACCAACACGTAACACAGAGTGACAAATATATGTTTTACAGGACATCTCAACCATTCCAACATAAACATAACACTAATCCATTCAACATATATATTCCAATATAGATAATTAATTCGCAATAGAGCAGAAAACCATAAAACATTGTAAGCATAATAATGATTGTAAAAACTGAAAACAAACAAACAATTGCATTGAATCAAATTAAGTAACTTGTTCTTTTTGGCAGAATTTAAATGACTTGTAAATCGAAATGCGGTAATTTAACCAAGAATTGAAACTACCTAGAAACAAAACGGAATGGGAAAATTCTAAAAACTAAGAATTGAAAAACTGAAAAACTGAAAAACTAAAAACTAAAAACTAAGAACTGCTTCATCCAATTTTTTCTTTTAAAATCTCTAAAGCTTGGGTAATGTTATAGAATTGCTCCCCTGTGATGTCACTCAAACCAATAAGATCCAAACGCATAGTCTTCAATTCATCCTTTATTCCATCAATGTCTTTATAAGCATCCAAAGTGGTCGAATGGTGTTTAATTGTGTAGTGTTTTCTCCTTGGTTTATGTCGTGGCCTACTTGTGCTTCATCATATTTGTAAAGTCATGGTAACGGAGGAGTTTCAGATCCGCTTCGTTTCGGACATGAAATTATCAAGAACAAAATATGATTGTGGTGTTTCGTGTCTCCGGGTGGTCGTGGATTCAATTCATACAACCAATTATCACGGTTATGGACACTAACTCGCATGGTTCGAAGGGTAAAAGAGTAACAACTTCGTTTCTTATCGTAATCATAAGGTGCAGGCCTAAATTTCCTATTATCATGTTGTTGAAGCAGTCAATATTCATAGGCCTAATTGATCCAAATGGTGCAGCTATTAAGTTGGTAACGAAGTCCAAGAGAATTTGCAATCATTTAACCAATCCTCCCACCCGACAGAACATTAGGGTCCTCACTAATGCGGGTAAAGGTCTTCATCGAGTGGGACATCATTATGGCCCGTGTTTAAACAATAAAGCGTAGATAGTTCATCCTTGGATACAGATTTTGGTTTTGTTCTTTCCAAACAAAGTGTGGGCAAGAATCCTATGGAAATAACGGATGGTCAAGTTATGTATTTCATTGTTATCCATGCTTCGGGTCGGTGATAGTTTGCTAAAGTACCCGAAATAATCCACTCAAAATCCAATAAATCGGCGGTAGTAAAAGCTAAGGGTCCTGGGAAACCTAATAAAGCGCTAAGTCCCTATGGTTATAGGTGAACTCAATACCAAAAGTCTCAAGGCAATAATTCCTGCGGCTCCGACACCATGTTCGTGGATGTAAACTAATGAACTCAAGAACTCAAGGGTGAGCTCTGTAAGTGACAAACCTATTTTTCGTGTGCTCTCTCCCATCCTGGTTAAACATGTAGTAAACACTCGCTATGCCTAAAGTGTCCATAGTCGGTTCATCATAATCTGTGGTTAACGGCTCTTTGAGACAAAGCCTCAAATCTTCTCCTTTGGTTTCTACCTCTAAAGGTGGTTTCCATAAAATTCGTGGGGGTCCATAGCAAAAGTAAAGTGGGAAACAGTAGAGGAGAAAGTAAAGAGAAAAGACTTTCGTAAATAGCAAGTAAAATTGTTTTGAAATCATAGCTTTATAAAAGTTTTAAAAAATGAAAAGTACTTAAATAGCAACCAAAACAAATAAAATAAACAAAACGAAAATAAACCAAAATAAAATAGCAAATAAAAACAAATAAAATGGGTTGCCTCCCATGAAGCGCTGTTTTTAACGTCATAAGCCTGACGAAATGCCTAGTGCAAGATTAGTCGGGAGAAGTAGGTGGTAATTCTACGAGTTTAAGCTTATAGTCTCTCTATCTATCTCGATTATACTGTTTTAACTGCCCGCTTACAATAAACGGGCACTATTTCTATCCTTAATTTCTACCGCTAGGAAATACTTTTGTAATTTCGAAAGGACGGACCATCTAGATTTAAGTTTTCAGGAAGAGTCTAAGTCTAGAATTGAATAAAAGTACGACATCTCCCACACTAAATTCTTTCCGAGATAAATGATCGTGCCACTTTTTAGTGCGTTCTTTGTAGATTTTAGCGTTCTCGTAGCGCCTAGTCTTAATTCTTCCAATTCATGCAAATCGAGGATTCGCTTTCTAAGTGTAATTAATATTGAGTGTCTTTATCGCCCAACAAGCTTTATGCTCTAATTCTACCGGGAGGTGACAGGATTTTCCGTAGACGAGTTTGAAAGGTGTAGTTCCGATAGGAGTCTTGTAAGTTGTCCTATAAGCCCATAAAGCTTCGTTAAGCTTGGATGACCAATCTTTTCGAGATATAGCGGCTTTTTCTAATATCTGCTTAATCTCTCAAACTTCGACTTGTCCGCTAGTTCATGGATGATAAGGTGTTGCTACGCGGTGTTTCACTCCATATTTAGATAATAATTTATCAAATATCTTCGAAATAAAATGAGATCCACCGTCACGAATAACAAGTCGAGGAACACCAAAACGCGGGAAAATTATATTCCTGAAAAGCTTTATCACCACTCGTGTGTCATTTGTAGGAGAAGCTATTGCCTCGATCCATTTTGAAACATAATCGACAGCTACGAGTATAAACTTGTTTCCAAAAGAAGATGGGAAAGGTCCCATGAAATCTATTCCCCAAACATCAAAGACTTCAACTTCAAGTATTCCTTTCTGAGGCATTTCATCGCGTCGTGAGATATTACCGGTGTGTTGGCATCGATCACAATTTTTTACGGCGATGTGGACATCCTTCCATAGGTTAGGCCAGAAAAGGCCGGCTTGGAGAATTTTGGCACACGTTTTAGAGGTGCTAGCATGTCCGCCATAAGGAGATGAATGACAATGGGAAATGACGTCTTCTATTTCTTCGTCGGGTATACAACGGCGGAAAATTCCATCAGGTCCTCGTTTAAATAAAAGTGGTTCGTCCCAATAATAACTCTTGAGATCATGGAAGAATTTCTTTTACATTGGTAAGTTAAGTCGTGGGCACGCCTAAATAGTTAACGATGTCGGCATACCAAGGCAATCCTATGGTCATGTCAATGGCTTCCATGACTTCCTTAGCTTCTAGTTTTTGTAAATCCAGTTGAGCTAGGTCGCTTATCATATGTGCTATCAGATGTTCATACGGAAAATCATCGTTAATTGGCACTTGTTCGGGTTTTATACCTTCCAAACGGGATAAATGATCTGCTACGACGTTTTCGGTTCCTTTCTTATCTTTAATTTCCAAGTCAAATTCTTGTAAGAGCAAGATCCATCGGAGGAGTCTTGGTTTTGCATCTTTCTTGGCAAGTAAATATCGATAGCGTGGTCCGTAGATGATGATTTTTGCTCCTACAAGGTAAGAACGAAATTTGTCAAGCGCCAAGACCACGGCTAAGAGTTCTTTTTGTTGTGGTGTAATTCATCCGAAATGAGTCTAGCGTGGCGTAGTAAATTGCGTGAAGTTTCTTATCCTTTCTTTGTCCAAGCGCTTCTCAGTAATCACTTGCATCGCACATGATTTGAAGGTAACCGCCAATCGGGCGGTTGCATGATAGTGCGAAATAAGTGCGGCTTTTAGGGTTTCAAAAGCTTTAAGACAATCGTCATCGAATATGAACTCAGATCCTTCATTAATAGACGGTAAGTGGTTTTGTAATTTAGAAATCTTTAATAAAGCGTCGGTAAAAACCGGCGTGTCCTAGAAAACTTCGTATCTCTCGAACGGTCTTGGGTGGTTGGAGTTCTTTAATCACTTCTATCTTAGCTTTATCAACTTCAATTCGTTTATTGGAAATAACATGTCCAAGTACGATTCCTTCTCTGACCATGAAATGGCATTTTCCCGATTAAGCACAAGGTTCACTTTCACACATCGTTCTAAAACACTCTCTAAATTAGATAGACATCCTTCAAAGCTTTGTCCACACACAGAGAAGTCGTCCATAAACACTTCCATGATGTTGTCAATGAAATCTGCGAAGATGGCCATCATACATCGTTGGAAAGTTGCAGGGGCATTACATAATCCAAATGGCATTCGTCTGTACGCGAACGTTCCATAGGGACACGTGAATGTAGTCTTCTCTTGATCATCAGGGTGAATAGGAATTTGGAAAAATCCGGAATAACCGTCTAAATAGCGAGTAGGAGTGTTTGGCTAATCGTTCTAACATTTGATCAATAAAGGGTAAAGGAAAATGGTCTTTCCGAGTAGCTTTGTTCAGTTTTCTATAATCAATGCACACTCTGTGTCCACTAACTACTCTTTGTGTTATCGATTCGCCTTGTGCGTTTTTCACGACAGTAACACCTCCTTTCTTAGGTACGACATGCACGGGGCTAACCCATTTACTGTCGGAGATCGGGTATATAATTCCAGCTTCCATTAGCTTTTTGATTTCATCTCTGACTACCGTACTGAGGATCGGGTTGATTCTTCTTTGAGGTTCTCGAGAAGTTTTGCAATCCTCTTCTAATAGAATACGATGCATACAAATTGAAGGACAAATTCCTTTTAAGTCTGATATGTTGTAACCTAATGCAGTAGGATATTTCCTTAGAACGTCTAAAAGTTTTTCAGTTTCAAGCATTCCTAAACTGGAATTCACTATAACAGGTCGAGTTTGTTCAGTATCAACGAATTCGTATCGTAAATTTTTAGGTAAAACTTTCAATTCTAGTTTTGGTTTCTTGGGACATGGCATATGATTAGGTGTAAGTGCTAGACTTTCGCTTAGACTGTCATCTTTGTATGGTTCTCGCCAATTATCGTCTTCGAATATCAGAGGGGTTTCAATTTTCATTATTTCGGAATATGTGATTTGTTTAGCTTCCATCTCTCTCACGCACTCATCTATAATATCGAGTAAATAACATGTGTCATTCATGGCGGGTGCTTGTAGAAATTGAGTGAGGATGAATTCCACTTTTTCCTCTCCGACTTCGAATGTTAATCTGCCTTTCTTTACATCAATTATAGCTCCAGCTGTAGCTAGGAATGGTCTTCCTAATATGATAGGGTAATCAATCTTGGTAATGTCCATAATTATGAAATCGGTCGGGATATAGAATTGACCTATGCTAATGGAACATTTTCCAATATACCTCTGAGGATACTTAGCGATCAATTAATTGCAGACATTTTGTAGGTGTAAGTTCTCCCATTTCGACTTTTGCAAATAGATAAGGGCATGACAACGATACTTGCTCCTAAGTCGCATAGAGCTTTGTCTATGACGAATTTTCCAATATTACAGGTATAGAGAAACTACAGGTCTTTTAGCTTAGGAGGCATGTTATTCGAATGATAGCACTACATTCGTGATAAGTCGTTATCTTCTAACTTTTCTTATTAGATAGGATTTCCTTAAGAAATTTAGCATACGATGGCATCGAGTAATGGCTTCTGTGAATGGTATTGTGATATTTAGTTGTTTCAGAAGTTCCACGAATCTCTTAAATTGGCTCATCGATTTAGAGTTGGTTAATCTCTGGGGATACGGAACTTGTGGTTTATAGGGCGGTGGAGGCACATAAGGTTTCTCTTTTTCTACAGCCTCTTGAGTTTCATTTTCCTTTTCTTTCAGGTCGTTCTCGTTTTCACTCGGCTTGTCTTGCTTCTGATACATAGCTGGGTTTTCTAGTCTTGGATCAACAGGTCCGTCAAGTTCCTTTCCACTCCTAAGTATCACGGCATTAGCGTGTCCTTTCGGGTTAGGTTGTGGTTGACCAGGAAATATTCCAGCAGGAGCAGCAGTAGGTGCCTGCTATTGAGCTACTTGTGAAATCTGAGTTTCAAGCATCTTGTTATGGGTAGATAAAGCATCGACCTTGCTAGCTAATTGCTTAATTTGCTCGTTAGTATGTAAGTTCTGATTTAAAACATCCTTATTGGTCTGGGATTGAGAAGCAATGAAGTGTTCTATCATAATTTCGAGGTTTGATTTCCTAGGAACGTTGGAAGTATTAGGTCCGTTATTAGGATGATTCGGGATAGCTTTTGGATAACCAGGTGGTGTAGCAGGAGCTTGTCCAGGAGCATACAACGCATTGTTGCTTTTGTACGAGAAATTTGGATGATTCTTCCAACCTGGGTTATACGTATTACTGTAGGGATTTCCTTGCACGTAGTTAGCTTGTTCGGCTGGTATTCCGGTCAAAAGGGGACATTCTGGAGCAAGATGTGATTGGGTACCACATAGATCGCAAGTTGGAATCACTGCAGCTACGGTAGCTGCTGGAGTGACGGAAAGGTTCTCTAATTTTTGGGTAAGAGCTTCCACTTTAGCATTAACTTGATCCAGGCTGTTCACTTCGGCCTTGATACCTTTCGGTTGAGATTTCTCTACATTAACTCTCTCGCTTCCCCATTGGTAGTGGTTCTGAGCCATACTTTCAATAAGTTGGTTCGCTTCGGCATATGGTTTATCCATCAGTGCGCCACCAGCAGCAGCGTCTATGGTTAATCTTGTATTGTACAGGAGACCATTATAGAATGTGTGAATAATCAACCATTCTTCTAAACCATGATGAGGGCAGAGTCTTAGCATATCCTTGTATCGTTCCCATGCTTCAAATAAAGATTCATTGTCTTTCTGTTTAAAACCATTGATGTTAGCTCTAAGCATAGCAGTTTTGCTTGGAGGAAAATATCTAGCTAAAAAAACTTTCTTCAACTCAGCCCAAGTGGTGATTGAGTTGGCAGGAAGAGATTGAAGCCAAGCACGAGCTCTGTCTCTTAAAGAAAAAGGAAATAGGCGCAATCGTATCGCCTCGGGGTTTACTCCATTCGCTTTCACAGTGTCTGCGTACTGCACAAACACGGATAGATGTAGATTAGGGTCGTCAGTAGGAGCTCCAGAGAACTGGTTCTGCTGAACGGCGGAAAGAAGCGAAGGTTTCAGCTCGAAATCGTTTCGAGTGATAGCGGGAGCTGCAATACTGTTATGAGGCTCCGCTTGAGAAGGAACTGCGTAATCCTTAAGAGCACGAGGAGGAGGAGGTGGATCAGCCATTCTTCGTAACTCGTCGAGATCTGGAAGAACAGACGGCGGAAGATTGTTGAGTGCACGGTACTCCTGAATTCGTCTTCTTAATCGAAGATAACGCTCGATATCGTAAATGGGTATATACAAAGTACCTCCTTGAGAGCGCGTATTTGGCATACACAAAAGGGAAAATAAATAGTTGCCTTAGCCTAGACAGTGCTACTTTAAGAGTGCACTAGTGACTAGATCAAAATCCCCGGCAACGGCGCCAAAAACTTGATGTGCGATAAACCTAATGTGTCTAACAGTATCTTTAACTGCAAGCGCACAGCCTATCGCGGTAGTAATAAAAGATTGTCGATCCCACAAGGACTTTGTAATCACTCTAGTGCTGAAAAGTAATGTTTGTTTAGCTAAGGCGGAAATTGTCACGTTTGGTTTTAGGAAGGTTAAGAAAGGTAAATTAATTGGTTTTAAAGTAATTATAAAATGAAATGGTCGGTATGCGATAGAGTCGACTTAAAGGATCTAATCTGGCTTAGGCATGTAAGGTTCGTCAACTTGGTTTGTCCGTAGAATTAATCAGTTTAAAAACCCTCAACTCACACTTTCATGGTCTTATCTCAGATCATACGTCTAAAGCCCTATACCTGCTTTCGCTAGCCTATAAGTGTTTAGAAATACTTTTTGGAAACTTAATTAATTCTAACTGTTTTAAAGCGCTTTCATCGTATTTAAATCAAATGCCTAACTTTAGCTATCCGGTTAAAAACCTCACACTTTCGTGGTCTCGATCTAACCTATTTATCTTCTTACTTTCGTAACGAAGGTTTTATTTTTAAGCATAAAAAGTTATAACCAGAGTTAAGTTGATTAAAGTATTAGCCTAAGTTGTTGATCAGATGCCTAATGTCTCTTACTATCCCATACCGACACTAAAGGTTTAGCTAGCCATGGAAATTAAAACGAGCGTACAGGAAGTAAAAGCAAACAAATATAAATTGGAAATTATAAATAATAATAATTTAAACTTGCATTAATTAATTAAAGAATACTGTAATACAATTGCAAAAATAAAAAACCTGAAAATAAAGCAGTATCCTATATCCTTCTTCCACATATCGGAGGGTCGGACTTCGGAAAATTCGAAATGCAAAACTAAATCTGAACCTTGAAATAAATATATCCTAAACTAGAATAATAATTTCCTGATGTTGGAAATTATTATTTGGGCAGTGAATTAAAACAAAGTAAATTCGAAAAGCATGAAAAGAATGTAAATTACAAATGGTTCTCAATCCAGAGCTTCCACAATTAAACTCTAAAATGCTCGTTTGATGTTGAAAGTCGAGGTATTTATAGAGAGTGAATCGCAGTTGGTTCCTAAAATTCCTCACACGCCGCTTGCCTTCCAATTCTCCAAAAATATAGGAATGTGGGTAGTTGAGGAGGAAGTGGTGGACGGGTCTTGATCGAGAGAAATAAGGAGTTTCATAACTCTTCATATGCTTTGGCCACGATCGTATTTTGAAATAACCGATAAGCGCATTACGGTCGTGGTGAGATGTTACGTGGTTGGTGTGGCTCCGTGTTACGGTCGTCATGGATGTGTTACGGTCGTCACGCTACAAAGTTTGTAATCTTTGACAGATTTGTCTTTTTCTTCTATTCTTTTGATGCTTTCTTACATTGTTTCATGTTTCCTTTTGTTTTGAGCTGAGTTATGAATACCTGCAAAAAGTAATGATAATCTCGAAATATTCGGGAGTTAATCGGGTCAAAATAATACAAAACGGGTTGATTTCATGTAAAATAAACGATATGATTTCGTGTTATCATCATCAAGCTTGCTTCTTCTTGCATTAGTAA
This sequence comes from Vicia sativa, assembly GCA_021764765.1. Classification (NCBI taxonomy): domain Eukaryota; kingdom Viridiplantae; phylum Streptophyta; class Magnoliopsida; order Fabales; family Fabaceae; genus Vicia; species Vicia sativa. The sequence goes on along the minus strand of CM038795.1, from coordinate 159,450,670 downwards.
CATGCTTGTAACACATAGAGTCAAACCCCTCCAAATGGCTTATTGGTGGTCGTTTTCCACTACACACTTGTTCCGGAACCTTATTCTTCAATTTCTTGGTATGACACATGTTCAGGATAGAAACTGTTGTCGAAACAACTTCACCCCATAATTATTTTGGTAAATTATTCTATTTTAGCATGCATCTCGCCATATCCAATATGGTTATATTTTTTCTTTCTACAATTCAATTATGTTGAGGCGTATAGGGAACGGTTACCTCATGATTGACACCATGTTCTACACAAAAATCTTCAATCATATTGGATGTGTATTCACCACTTCCATTTGTTCGCAAAACTTTGATCTTCTTCTCACTCTGGTTTTTGGAAAGTATCTTGAATATCTTAAAGATTTCAAATACTTTGTCATTTATTTTGATCACATAGATCTAAATCTTTCAACTAAACTCGTCGATAAATTAAACAGAATATCTAATTCCACTTATGGCATGTTCTTCGAATGAGCCACATACATATGAATGTACCACTTTGAGTATGCAAGATGATATCATTGGCATATTTGAAACAAATGAATTTTCGGATTGCTTTATGACTAAACAACCTTCATAGAATTTTTCAGGCATCTCAAGACTTGGAATGTTAGTTATCATATCTTGAGTAATCAATTGATTGAGTGATCAAAAGTTCAAAGGTCCAAACCTCAAATGCTACAACCAACTATCCTCAGGGTCGACAACATTTTTTAGACATGGTACTTTACTCGAACTTATCATGGTCTTAAATATCCTATTCTTCGATAACGGAGATTTTAAAAACAATTTTTTCTGGGTGTCAAACAATTTTAAAGCTTCGTCTTTCATGACAAATGAGAAACCTTTTCGATCAGTTGTCCAACACTCAATAAAGTGCACTACATGCCAGGCACATAAAGTACATATTTGATCAAGGCTTTATCTCCATTGCTCATTTGAATAACAATGTTGTATGTACCTTCTTCTTGCAACGAGATATTATCAGCAAGTTTGACCTTGCTCTTCTTTGAATCATCCAAATATACTAACCACTCCTTTTGACCATTAACATGTTTCGAGCATCCGGAGTTAAGGAACCATATCTTGGATTCGACACGGTCATCTGCTATTATAGCCATAATCACCATATTTCAGAATCATCTGAATCTTGGCATGCAAGGTTCGCTCTTTCGTCCTTGCCTTTTGTCGATCCCTGGTGTTTCCTGTACCAATAATGCTTGGTCAAGTAAACCTACTTTTCATAGTTATAGCACTGCACACCTTTTCTCTTCTTAATCTTTATGATGTGAATTTCCTTCTCCTATTTTTTAGGATTTATAAGTCTTACCATCGACCTTATTCTTGTGGGGATTCGACCAAGACTTATTTCCATGAGTCTTGTTGAATTTTCCTTTGAATTTATTGGAACTGCCATTCTTTTTCCATGATTGAGCCTGTAGTGCTTGTATCGAGTTTTGAACTCATGTCCTTTCGACAGTCCTAACCTCCTGCACTTCCAATGAACTAACCAAATCTTCCAGTTTTAAGGTTTCAAGTTGATTGGATTCTTGAATAGCTACGATAATGTGATCAAAGTGAGAGGTCAATGTACACATTACCTTCTCAACTATCATCTTATCATTTAGGGTTTCACCACGACCTTTCATGAGATGGATGAGTTTTTGTACCTTCGACTCATACTCTACTTCTCTCATTGACAAAAGTTCATATTATCGATGCAAGGTCTACAACTTGACAATCTTAACTTTCTCACCTCCTTCATAGTACTTGATAAGAGTATCACATGTCTCCTTCACTAATTCATCATGAGAGATCTTATTGAAATTATCTGCATCGATCGTTGTTTGAATGCAATATGCACCCTTGCAATCCTTCTTCTTGACTTTGTTGCGGGAACACCATGGGTAACCATTTATAGGATTTCATGAAAGCTAAACAAAGATTGCATTTGTTTTCTTCATCGAATACAATCTTGTTATCAAAAGTTGGAAGAGAATTCATAATGTTGTTAGTACCATTCATTTTCACAGTGATTGATTGGCAACAATGCATTATCCCAGAAACACGATCTTTGACATGTGATTCTATAAAACATGATCAAGAATCTAACTGAAGCTCTAGATACCAATTTATTAGTGTGTAAGGTATTTTAAGTGAGAGGAGAAAGAGATAAAATCAAGAAATAAGAATTCTATTATTGAATTGAATTGTTATGAATATTGATACAAATTATGACTATTTATATACACCTAACTTATACACTAAGTAGACTAACAAACTCTAATTAGACTTAAGCTTAAGTTACATAACTTGGATTAGGTCTAATATCTCAACAACAATTTTTGATTTGTTTATTTTATAAAAAATGTATTTGGTAGACAGATCAAATATATTTTTACTTTTAAATGTATTTAAGATAGAAGTTAAGGATTTATTTGGTATGAATGATAAGACGGTGAGGTAATCTTGAATTTTAGTGAGGTAATCTTGGTATCTTGAATTTTAATCTTGATAAGACGGTGAGGTAATCTTGGTATTTAATAGTAGTATACATATCACCTTACTTATAGGTAATCCCCCATATTTTGTGAGGATGTCACCTAGGCGATATCACGTTAGGTGGGGTCCTTGGAGTCACCCCTGTTTGGGATTTTCACATATATAACACTATATAGTCTCTCTAGCATAAGGATTCTTTTGCTTTGAGAGATGAGTTCCTCAACTTGGAGCGAGGCCCTCAGTAAAAGGCAACTTTTTTTAATTTGATGTGAGTCCCTCAGTTGAAGGCAAACTTTTTAATGTGAGGTGGTTCCCTCAGTTGAAAGAGACTTTTTAATGTCAGGGAGTCCTTTAGCTTGGAGAGAGTCCCTCAAATGAAGATGGTCTTTTTACATCTGACTTCGATCATTACAAAAATTAGAGGGACAAATTTTCTTATATGAGGGGGCAAGAGGGTTTAGTAAGAGTGTTGGGGTTGATAGCGCCTCTTCATTCCCTTAGTCTGGATGAATTATCATATGGTGTGTTGGAACAAGTTTGGTTCGTCAATTAATCCTTGAAGTTTTGATGATAACAAGTACTCTTGTATGGAAAATAATTTTGTACTATAATGTTTATTAAAGTGTGCAAATTTTATTCAATGACTCTGGACTCTGAGCTTGCAAGTTGCGAAATATGGATAAATGTAGTTATGGACTCTGGACTTGGGCAATCAAAGGCACCCTGAACCGTCAAAGAAGTATTTACAATGAACTATCTGCTTCTACTAGTACAAATTCAACAATTGAAAGAACTTTATTGGGATTGACTTTAATAACTCAAGGATCTAAAGACTCGACATTTCTCAAAGCATTGAAATCTTACTATGGTCAAGATTCAAATAAATTATATTAGAAGCCTCTGAACCAAGTAGGTAGATGTTAAGAAAGATAGTAACTTTGGACTCTGATCAAGTTTCACCATATTATATTATATGCTTATGACTCAAGAGGATAACTTTGAAGCAAAAGAAAGTGACTCTGACCTCTAATCAATCTTCATCTAATTCTACCATAAGCCTTTAATTCATGAAGTTAGTTGTGAAAAGAGTTTGTATGGAAATATTATTAAAGTACAAGTTGATGTGACTATATTACAACATCTTATCCACTAACATGCAAATAAGGATAAAATACTGTACATTATACTATTACTGCTCTCACACGTTCCATCATCTATCCTAGTACTACTCATGCCAGTCTACTTAGTTACCAGCTAACGTCTCCAACAACTATTTGTTGTGTGATTACCCAAATTCTCCTTCTCCAATGGGTCTATTTTATTTATTTATTAAAGATAAATAAGAAGATTGGAAAAAAAAGTAGAATATACACAAGAGAGTGAGAGGCACCGGAAGTGAAGAATGAAACTTCTCAAGAAGAAGATGCACACATGAAGAAGAATATATTTGTGCAATGTATAAGAACAATAATGAGTAAGCAAGGAAAGGATACTAAAAATGCATATGCGCTTATGAACATGAAGAATCTACATACATGCAAAAGAGAAGAAGAAATGAACAAGATCAGTGACGCTAAACAAAGAAGAAACATATGATAATTGAAGAAGAAAGTCAACATGTTGCTCATGGAGGAAGAAAAAAATATCCAGCAAGAAAAGAAGAGAAAGTGTCAAGACGATCTTCATGACAACAAAGAGAAACACTCAAAGCATTAATTTCGTATCTCTTAAGTGTTATCTTTTAAGCTTAAAATATGTGTATTCAGCTTTATGAAGAAGCAATCTTGTATACACGCAAAACCCTTGTAATCTTAACCAGGTTGGTTAATTTCCTCGAGGGGCCAGGTTAGGTCAGAATCCTTGAGACGTCAATAACAGTTGTTATTGAGGTTGTGTTTCTTTGAGGGACCAAGTTAGGCCAAAATTCTTGAGATGTCAATAACTGTTGTTGTTGAGGTTATATTTCCTTGAGGGACCAGGTTTGGTTATAATTCTTAAGAAGACATTGATAGTTAGTCTTTATGTTTGTAATCATGGAATTGATTATTGGATTAAGTCCTTATTGATAAGGAAAAATCACTCTAGTGGGTGGATTGGACTAATCTAGTTAGCGGTGAACAAGGATAAAAATACTTATGTCTTTTATTATTGTTTTATGCTTTGTGTATGAGTATTGCTTGTATTAGGTGTCTCAAGATTCCTAATTTTTTGAAAATCAACTCAACCCCCCTTCTTTTGTTGTATTCAACCTTCAAATGGTATCAGAGTGTCGGTTTTGTTATTGATTGTTTTCAAACGCGTAACAGTGTTAGAAAAATATCCAATCTTTGAAACACATCGAAATTTACTACTTCACATGGTATCAACAATGATATAACAAACATTAGAGGAAAAATTGTTCTCTTAGATCTTTTTATCTTAAAAACTAAAATTAATGGTCATTATTCTTCATACCAACTTTGGTTCGACAAAAACTTCCTATCCCACATTGAAGCTATTGTTGGTACCACATTCAAAACACTTATTTTTCTCTTATGAGGATATGGCCTGACCTTGATCCTTCCCTTTACGGCCACATTTGGAAATAAGGCTCAATCTACGGGAACAAGATTCCATTCTTTTGAAGTCCCCTCATTTTTCCTTTTATTATGCTTGAGGGTGATTCTACTCATGTTATATTGAGGCATAACGACCTTAAATTAAACCTTTATTTCCTTCTTCATTGTATCTTTCTCTAAGTAATCTTTAAACGCTTCATCACTTTGAGGTGACATTCTTCCTAAAATGGGGGTAAAATAGTATTAGGAGCATCATATGGATAGCTCAAAAATATTAAAAGCTTACAAATCTAATTATTAAGCCATTAATCATAAAATTTTCTATCAACAAGATCTTTACATGTTACATGCAATCAAGTCTCCAAAATATAACTCGAATTTTTTCAAATGTGAATAATTTTTCAAATCATAAGCCTTAATAGACAAAAGGTCACTCTCTAAATATAAAGGAAATATATGACCACCAACTTTGTATACATAAGGTTAGGAAAAGAAACATTATTCCTCACCCTAAAAAACGGTGTTTCAAGTCCATAGAGGAAGATTGGAAAAGTTTAAATTGAGTCTTATTTGTGTGAGCACTCAATGACACCTGATTGTACAATAAAAAGAAGAGAAAACACATATCCCTCACTCATTATTTTAATTACCTTCATAAAGATAAAATTATAAGGATCAAACCATGAAGGTGTCACATTTACTACCCAAAGCATATCACACTTGAAATCAATAAAAGAAACTCTAATGTGAATATCTCCAAAGATACAAAAGAACATATAAAAGGTGTTGTTTGTAACACAAAAAGGATGATGTATAATCACACTATATTTGTTCTTATATGATCTAGAATCAATGTTCTCTCACCTCTAAAGGAAGCAACAATAAAAATGGCACAAAATATCGAGAATTGTCTTCACTAAAGTACTAAGAGGAACACTTTATCACATTGGAATGCATCCAACGCAAATAAGAACTACTCAAATCCATCAATACCCTCACATAATTTCACTAAATACCTAAGAAAGAAGTGACATAAACACCATTATTCTAATCACTAGAGTAATTAGTGGAGTCATTGAAATATCTAAAAAAATCAAGGACCTCGGGTAAGAATATTTTCTAATTAGCATTTTGATAAGACCTTTTGGTGATGAAATGAAACTTCTCATAAAAGAAAAAATTGATATGGGGGGTTTCACTCCCCCTCTCATTGAAATCTAATTCATAAGTAACTATTGTACCTTGGTATAAACAAACAAGTAAGTAGCAAAAAAGGAAAGCGAAGGAAATACAATAAAGGAAGAAAGCAATACCTGATTGAACTAGAATTTGATTCAAATCACATGAAATGAGAAGAGAGTTAGGAAAATAAAAATAAAAATAGAAGATGAAATACAAAGGTATTAATAGGAAATTTAAAAGGGGTCAGACATGAGACATAACATGTCCAGAAAGACTACTTTGACAATAACAAGATTCACGATTGACATTCCCTCGACCATATATTAAGTTGTCATCAATATAGCATGATAGATTGAAGTGCCCAGAATTTTAAAATACCTTTAATTAAACAAGAAATAAACCCCCAAGGGTTGGTCTAGTGGTGGATGCTTGGGTCTCAAGAGTGTGCTCCTCTCAAGGTCCTGAGTTCGAATCCTAATGGGTGCTAACAATCCTTGTGTTGGGCCAATCCATAAGAACATTGTTCTGGCTTTAAACGGGCCCTCCACAAGTGGGTGGTGGGAAGGTAAGGCATAAAATGTGACACCCCAAATAATTCGATAATTAAATAATTATGATTTTTAATTATTAATTTAATTGAGAATATAATTTATTAATATATTGGATTTATTTGGATTAATTATGGAATTAATTGAGGTGTGTTGAGTAAAGTGAGGGTGTGAGGAGTAAAAGACTCTACTCACATTAATTATGTTATTTTTATTATGTTAGAATAATAAAAGGAATAAAAGAAGGAAAAGAGGAAAAAAGGATCTTTTTGGAGAAAACTCACTGTACGTGGAATTGGGAAGAGGAGAAAAGGAGGAAGAAGACCTAAGGTGTCAGAATTCGAAGAACCCACAAGGTAAGGGGTGATTTCGATTGATTAGTTCGTATTATAGGTTTTGATTTTAATGCTATAGATCATAGCATGTTAGGAAATCTTAGTTTGGGGATTTCTAGGTTTCCATGGGTGTATACCTAATGGTGTCAGATTGTGTCAGAATGTATAAATTCATTGATTTGTATGATATAGGATCATTACTGACGAATAAAACATGTTATACTGTATGTTATTGATGATGAATGAGTGAATTTATGGTGTCGAAATATGTGGCACGTTTTGGAATGAAGAGAAAAATGGTTTTGGGAAATAATGCTGTCAAAACTAAATTTTTGGGTCTGAAGGTCGTGGGAACCGGTTCCCCAGTGGGAGAACCCGGGTTCCAGCTTTTAAAATGGTGAAAAATGGCATTTTTGAACTCAGGAACCGGTTCCTATGTGGGAGGAACCGGGTTCCACGTTGATTTTTCCATAAAAACATAATTTTTCTTCTGGGAACCGGTTCCCTACCTGGAGGAACCGGGTTCCCCATACATTTTTCCAGGGGCGCTGATTTTTGGAATTGTGGGAACCGGTTACTCCCAGGGAGGAACCGGGTTCCACTGAAACTTTTTTTGAAAATTTTTAAAACTTTGAAAATTCATAACTTTCAAACCGTAAGTCCGTTTTGGACGTTGTTTCTTAAATTTAATGCTCTATCTTATAAAATGAAAAGATTTTCTAAAAGTTGAAATTATTTTGAAAAAGAGTCGAATTTCGAAACGAACAATTATTAACTGACGCACATTGAGGTGTATGTAGCAGTGGAATTGTAGTAATGGATGTATTGATGCTGAGTGAACGTAAAGCATGTTTATGCTGTGGTTATTTGTATGCATGATGGTTGGAATATCATGTTTTGGGTTTTTGGTTTGGATTCGGTTTATGATAATTGGTGTATTTCATGATGGTATTTGATATCATGTGTTTTGGTTGGTGTTGTATATGCCTGATAGCTGTTGATCTTAGTTGTTGTTATTGTTGTGATATATATTGGTGATAGTCTTACCAATTGAAGGGTAAGTGTTTGGCATGTTTATGCTTCGTGATGAATGATTTCATGATAAGTGATTATATCATGTTGTGGTTGATGAGGGTTTATGATGTCTGATGTGGTCATAACCTGTGTTGAATGTTGCATGCTAGTGATGTGCGTGCATATGCATTGTTTTGGGTGAAGTTAATTCCCATTGTGCGGAATTTGACTTGGATTGCCGATAACCGATACCCGAGTGAGGATGGGTGGTTAGGCTGGATTCGTGTCCGGGTGTATATGGACGAATCGATGGTTACTGTATCCGGTTGAGGATGGATCAGTATTTGGTGACTTGGTCACGTGTTGGTACCACATGCATTTGAGTCTGCATTGTATTTGCATGGAATCGTAACATGTTAGGATGTCTTCCAGTGTTACTGTTCTCTGATTGATGATTGTTGTGCATGATGATTATATGGTTGTAATTGTGTATTGAATCTGAAGTTATGTTGAAATGGGTGGATTAATATGCTTGAAATATATTGTTAATTGAGAAGCTTATAATATGCTTTAATTATGAGAAGTCTCACCCTTACTTTACAATTTCAGATTAAAGTTAGCAGCTGAGGAGTTTTCTGAGGATGGCTCTAGAGCTTATCATTTAAGTCCGCGTGTCAGTGTCATGCTCTTATTAGATTGTAACACTGGGGAACGTTAGTCGAGGAGTTAGATGGTTGTTTAGTTGTTTTCTTTAATTTTGTTAGGAATAATAATGATTGGATTATTCTGTTTTGGTTATGATGTTTTCCGCTGTGTAAGACATGGTCTTAATTTGACTAAACTATCTAAAATTTGATCCTCAGTGTAGCATGGCTACTGTTTATTGGAAGTTTGATTTTATTTATTAATTGTGACATCCCTCATTTTCCGTGTTAACTATGATTAAAGCTGATTTAGATATTAATTTAATTAATATGTTCGGGGTATTTAGATGGGGTGTTACATAAAACACATTATTTCAATTAATCAAGGGTTCTCAAGTCTCGACTTCACAACAACTCAAATACTTCGGCCTTTTGGGTGTCGTACTTGAGTGGGTGGAGACTGTTGTAATTCATGATCATTCAAAAAATTTAGACTTCATGATTAGGAGTTATAGACCTTTATAAACACTAATCCAAGTGTGGATGCAGATAATTCCTCACTAAGGCCTCCACGCCAGTTCAAGGGCCAAATATTTGTACATCTAACCCATGAGTCGATCATATAACCCATTATATAAATATTTATCTAATCTAGATTGCACGTTTGAAAATAATTTATTTGGCTAAGGTCACTAATACAATAACCAAGGTCACCCAAATAGTCGAGCAGTTTAAGCTAAGGTTTAGGTATCAAAGTCTCAGACTAAAAAAATCCTTAAAAAAATCAATTTACATATAATTGCATTTTTGTAAAAAGAAAATATATTGTATAGAATTCAGGTAAAGAGACACAAAGGCCAAAGTATATATGAGAAGGCTGGAAGAGACATAAGAGGTACCAAAGAAAACTCGCCAAAAAATGGGATTGAACTTAACTAGACACCACTACCATTAAACTATATAAGTAGAAATGAAACGCACATAAAAAAGAAGAAAGAACTAAAAGAAAAAAAAAGAAACCACCAAACAAAGAACAAGTTAGAGTTCCCCGACCAAGGATAAGCAAAAACAACAACCAAAGTCCACCAAAGAAACAAGAACACACCAAGAGAAGGCGAAGACACTTAAGCCAGTATTGGCTCAGATGCCTAATAAGATTATCAAGCCATGTTGAGAAAGTAAACGAGTTCCCCAAAGACCTACAAGGATACCATTTACAATTAAAAAGGATATTAATGCCTTCCATGTGATTTGCAACCTCTAATTTACTTGAGAACACAATATCATTAAGAGATTTCCAAATCGATCAGATTACAAAATGCCAATTCATAAGACACTCCCCAGCCTAGAAGGATCACCAATAGGGAAAGACATCTAGAAAAGAACTAGTGGGTCTCTGGGTACACTACAGGCCAACCTATGAAACTAAAAATATTATTCCAAACAGACACCTTTACTTAACATGTCACAAAACTATGGGCAGATGACTCTAGGATTAGATAAAAAAAAGACAATAGATACCCTCTGAACTAAGAAAGATCTCTCTTTTAAGTAAATTCTAGTAGGAATCTTATCCCCTAGGATTTTCTAGAAAAAATTATAACTTTAGATGTGGCATCGCAATTCCAAATACTAGGAAAGACCAAATCCACTAATAGGACCTGAAGATCACTTGGAAAGTTATGGGTGCAAAGAGAGGAGTACGTTGAGGCCACCGAGTAAGAACTATATTTAGAGTGACACCACCACACTTATTGTACTGGAAAGAAGGAGTAAAGTCTCTACCAACTAACAGAAGACCAGTAATGCACGCATGCTTATGCTAAAAAATACAAATTATTCTCCACTTAAAATCCCAAACCCAAGACTTCCTCTACCACTTATCCACCTTCGTAATAAAAACTCATTCCGCTCAAAAATAGAAAAATGTTGAGGAAACCTTACCTTAAGAGGAATTAAACCCATCCAAGAATCACTCAATAACTTAGTGAGAAGACCAAAACCAACTTTCTTAACAACATTATCCTAAAATGAGTCTAAGGGATCTTTCCCTTTGCCACCTAGGAGAGATGCTTTTAACCACCAAGGAGACGTAGGTAAAAGAGTGACAACTCTGCCTCCCAAGACAAAACTAGTTGGAATAACTCCATAATTAGTAAATAGGATATCCTTTCATAAACTTGAAACACCCAAAATCAATCACCATCTCCATTTACCCAACAAAGCGGAATAAATCAGCCTAAGGTCGTGAACACATAAGCCAAAAAACCTCTTGGATTTACAAACATCATACCACTTAACCTAATAAATTTTAAATCCCCCTCTAACACCACCCCATAAAAATCTTCTTTGAATTCACATTATCTTCTTCCATAGACGATTAAGTCTGAGGAAGCCACATAGAGACTTGAGAAAGAACGTTGGTCCACAACCCTATAAAATAACCCATTAAGGCCTCCAGCTACCAAAAGAAAGAGGAAACGAGGCATAGGGTCATCTTGATTCAACTCTATTTGAATACTGATTTCTTAGATCGAGCAACCAGTAACCAATATCACAAGATTACTAGAAAAAGACATGTGTGAATCCAACTTCTCCACTTATCCTTAAATTCAAATCTAGAGAACATATAATCCCGAAAGTACCAACTAATCGAGTCATAAGCTTTCTTAAAATCAATTTTTTTTTTAAAAACAAGACTTTTATACTCTTCTTAGCTAGATCCACCAACTCATTAATGGCTACAATCCCTTCCACTAGGAATCTACCTTTTAGGAAAGCGACTGATTGAAAGAAATAAACGTATCCATAATATCAACGAGCCTACCCACCAAAAATTTAGCCATGAGTTTATAAAGATATCCTACCAAGAAAATAGGCTAAAAATATCCTATCTGATATGGAGAGTCGGCCTTAGAAATTAAGGTCCCAAAGAATGAGAGAAAACTGTGAGGGAAAGCAGAAAATTGGTGGAATTGCTCGAACATAGTTTCAATCTCATCCCCTAAAAAAAGGAGAAATTGAACTCATATGGTCCACGAGTCTTGTTACAATCACACAAAAAAACCGTCAGATAAATCTCAACAAAGATAAAGGAGTCGTGAGAATAGCATAGTCGTCCACTATGAGAGATGGAAAAAGATCCTATCCAACTTTGATCAATCCAAAATCTTTAAGACCCATTACACCTAGGCATCACATGCCTTAAGAGTTAAGATTGCATTCCTCCTAGCCCTACTCAAGAGTAAACTACGTTCTTATGACAATTAGTTCAACTCCAAACTTAACCAAAAATATATATTTAGTTTAAAATGTCCGCCTACACTTTTATAAGGTACACTATTGACAATGTATCACCTACACTCTTTTAGATTTTTTTGAATAACTACTTTTAAAAAAAAAAAAATCAAATAACCACTTTTTCAAAAAATTACCAAAGTAATCACTTTTCAAACAAAAATATTTCGCCACCCAGAGGAGGAGCCACTCTGTGTAACACATGCAAGCAAAATAAAGAGAGGTTGTCACACTGCATGGCTTATCCTCTTGTGTAGTGTCATGCAATGTGGCAAATTCATGTTCTTTTTAAGGAGGAGGCATCATCCTAAATGGCTTGACAATTGTATTTGGTTTTCTATAAATACAATCCCTCATCTTCACCATTTTTCACATCACTCTTAAAAAAATGTCTTGAGTTTATCGTGTTGCAATTTTTTGGTCATTTTCTGAAGGTTGTTGCAATCAAATGTTAACTTGGACATGGAATGAAAAACCGAATTCAAATTAAAATTTCTTGCTTACAACAAATAATTTACTCTAGAAAGTTTGCTATAAAAAAATTATGTTGTAGGTCTAGACCCAATATTCAGACAATTTTTTTGATTGTGTCCGGGAAGACGACATAGACTTCATAATCTTATCATTTTATTGGTCGTATCCATTTTAGTTATAATATGTGTGCTATTTTGACGGCCTTCTTTCTTTCTTCACATTTTTCATTGTGCCAAACAATGTCCCCTTGATAAGCATGAGAATAATCCTCCTTTGCCAATATAGAGAAGGTACTGATGTACACATTTAAAATAATACCAACTGTGTAAACGGGGGATATATGGCCTGCTGGGTCCAAGAGAACATGCGAACATATCCCTATGACATGAGAGTAAGGCATGCGAAATGCTTGAAAATTTTCGCAAACGCACCAATTTCTATCTATTTTGACCTGATAGTATCCCCTGGGCCTCCCCTCATTAATATCCATTGTCTCTCATACACTAAACTAACCTTTAATATAGTCAGACAAAGTGACACTATGATTGTTAACTTTGGAAACCTCCTCGTTAAATGATTCCATTGTGCATTCACTAAACAATTTCCCTGATTGTAACAATCCCCTTCATTTTGAACTTCTTGTTGCTCTAACATCTAAAATATGTTGCTCTAACCAATGCATTAATTGGTAGGTTTATGATGCTTTGAAAAAAAAGCTCATTGATTCCACCAAATTTGTTTTCATGTGGCATCATCATTGACCATTGTCAAATGTCCGGGTCCACTTCTCCATTGGAATGTTATCGATCCAAATTAACGCTTATGATTTTATCAACTGGATTTCTTTGTGATAGTGTTGGAATGATGGTTCTGTTAAGGCATACACTGCATTAACAACTTTCTTTTGAAGCGTCTTGTCTTTGATATGGAGCATGAAATTTTGTGTGATATGTCTAATGCAATAGATATGCATTGAAGAGGATTTATGCCACCTTTATCAGGGTTATTGTATGCACTCACAATTGATGGATGCCTGTCCAAAATCAAACAAAGTTTGGGTTGAGGAGAAACATGTAATCTAAGATTCTTTGGAAATAAATTCCATTCACCACCTCGCTCACCTTTAACTAGAGCGAAGGCAATCGGAAAAACATTATTGTTGTCATCTTGTGCCACTACCATGAGAATGTTCCTTTATACTTTCCATATAACCAAGTTCCATCAATCTGTATAATAGGTTTGCAAAATGAAAAACCTTTGATGAATGGTTCATACGCCCAAAATAGTCAATGAAATATTCCATTTTCACTAACACGAGTTCTATTTGGGTTAAATGTCAGAAGTGTCTCCAAAATTATAATTGTTCTCGAAGCATAATATTTGAGTGCCACCAAAAATCTTGGAAGTTCTTTGTACGATTCCTCCCAACTACCATAGACAAGTTCAACTACCTTAGTCCTCGCGATCCCTTCCTTCCTATAAGAGGGAGAATAATTGAATCTTGTAACAATGTGAACATTAATTGTACTCGCGTTTAATGATGGATCCTTGCTAATGAGAGGCAAGATTTATTGACGTGTTAATTGGGAATTAAGTTTTCGATGATCCTACATCAGAACGTTGGTGATGCAACTGTGGAGCGGATCAATGGTACATATTTCCCATGAATCACTTCTCTTCTTGTAAGTTGCAGTTAACCGAAACGGGAAAGTTGGTTTTTAACGACATAAAATAATTTACCTCCCTGAATTAGTTTGATCTACAGTGAAGTCAGATACAATTTCCATGTTGTACTTTTTTATAGCTTTAACACAATATTCTTTTGTATGAAATATGTATCCAACTTTTAAGGCCCCTTCGGTCTGCATATAAGGATTGTGAAAGATATCGGAGGTTGGTTAATCTTCCCCCAAATTCAAGTTCGTCATATGAAATGGAGGATCATACACATGACTCGTAGGTAAAGGTTCATGCTCTTAATCTACAACGTCATTATTAACCATAAAATCAACCATGTTCTCGTCATCTTCTTCTTCTTGGTCAATAACATCGACTTTGGGGTGGTTATCCTCATCAGATTCGTCCTCTTCTTCAAAAACTTGAGAAGGATGTACCACCTAATATTGATCAGGTTGTTGTAATAAAACATACAACTCAATTTCATTGAATTCAGATTGTTCATGAGTTAAAAACATGTTTCGAACATCGTCATTGTCGCACACCTTTAATTGAAAAAATCTGACTTTGTTGTTGTCAAATACAAGTGAAGATTTGTAAACAATTTGGTAAACTATACCACATTGCAATTTAGTTTCTATTTTATCTTTGAAACGTGCAAAACATCATTTCTTGTCTCTAATTTCTTTAAGCATGCACCACCTTGGGTGGCTTGTCACGTGAAGGACAAACTTGCATATGATGCGCCACCTAGGATGGTACATATGTGTTAATTGCATGCAGAGCATTCTCACGTGAATGCATAGTGTTTCTCCATATTTTCCTATAAATACATATAACATTCAAACTATATTTTCATCATAATCATTACTCAGACACTATTTCTTTCTCGAAACATCAACAAGAACACAATTAGTAATCAAGAAAAAATGGCTCTCTTGACCATGGGTGACCAACATAGAGGAACTATCAACAAAATTGAAACCTTTGTAAGTTTATTTTCTTCAATATTGATTATTTTACCACAAATTTGATTTTCGTAGTTCTTATAATTGTTATACGTAATTCATATTTCTAAGAGGACGTTAAAAGGTTTTGTTGTCGTGTCCATGAGTATGGTCCTTAAAACGTACAAATTGAATCGTACTTACGACAAGCCTGTTTTGGTCTGTTACTCAACATAGTCAATTACCATGTTGACTATAAAATTATTCTTGCATTAGTGGAAAGATGGAGACCCGAAACTCACACCTTTCATCTTCCATGTGGTGAATGTACTGTCATGCTAGAGGTCGTGTACATGTTATTCGGTTTATCGATCGATGGTAAGGCTGTCAATGGCCGAGTCAACCAAGACAACGCCATACACGAGAAACTCTTGGGAGCATCTTTATTTGAACAAGGGTCTAGAGGCCTAGGTATTAATCTTTTGTCTCTTTAGAGAACGTTATACACGTCTCCCAATAACCAAAAAATCTATTGAGCAAGAAAAAAGGGTGAAGCTCAGTGTTACATAATGATATTATTTGTTCACTTTTTATTTCCTTAAACAATGGGTAATACTGTTAATATCATGTATTTACCTTTGTTAAGACACTTTGATAAAATAAACATATATAGTTGGGGCTCAAGTATTTTGGCCCATCTATATAGTTCTTTTTTGTAAAAATGCATGGAGTGACAATTGTTCTTTATCTTTCTACGCCTTTTTGCTCTAGACATGGTGCTGGGCGAGAATGCCGACACTTGCCCCCCACAACACAAGGCCATTCATGTTCCCCTTTGCTACAAAGTAAGTTTATAACAACACCAATTTTACATATTATATACTATAACCAACATATATTAATTTATTTCCCATATTTTCTATGTAGGTGAGTTGTTCCTAGGATGAATTACAATAAGTCCCCTAGAAACGCAATAGTAGTCTACCAAAATCTTATTGATCATGTTGACCCGAAGAGGTCTTAAGTTTACATATTTTATACAACGCTTCTAACATGTTAATTAAGTTTAATATTAATATTAGATTAACTTATTTTTCCTCTACAATTTGTATGGAGGTCGTATAAGGATTTTGACCATGAGATTAACTCAACAGATGTTGAAGTCTGGACTACAAAAACAACACTCATCAGGTTCACTACTGTGGAGATGCACCACAATGATCGTGTAAACCTACGGTTTGACGTGCAACAAGGTATCCCAGAACACCCTATGTGTTTGGGACAATGGAATCTACTCAGAGTTGATGAGCAATGGGGATTTAATAATTTGAGAGACTTCGCTAAAGATCAATGTCGTCAACTGAGGCATCCACGTGAATTGGTCAAACAGGATCCAATCTTGCAAGATAACATACAACAAACTCTTCAATATTTGAGATGGTACACTTAGGTTTCAACAAATCTATTTATGTCTCAAGAGACATATTTGATTAGGGATGGCAGTTGTACCCATCCCCAGCAAGTACCTTAAAAATCACCCACAACGGGTAGGGTAAAAACCTACAAGATGGGTACGGGCATGGGCACGGATAATTATCCACGTAAATAAGCGGGTATGGGCGCGGGTACGGGTACCTTAGTACCCACCCCACCCCATACCCACAGAATATATATTTATATTTTTTATTAATATATAAACATGTATGCTTATCAATTTTATTAAGTACATTACTATTAAACTTGTACACGTTTTAATAAAAGTCTTCATTTATTTCTTTACTTAACAATAACATTCTTTAATTTTTTTAATGTTGTTAAAAACTTAAAATGAAATGATAAATTATAATTGATCGATAATTTTTTATTAGAGATGCGGGTAAGCGGGTGCGGGTATGGGTACTTAGGTAACCATAGAGTACGAGTACAAAAGTTGAGGCCCACGTGGGTATGTGCTTGAGTACGTGGACTTTTTAAAACTTTGGGTATGAGGACGGATACTATAGTACCCTACCCATACCTTGCCCATTGTCATCCCTATATTTGATCGACCTACGCCAAAGAGCTACATCATACACCCAACAACCCCAACAATCAACCCATCAACAATATCTAACCTAACAACAATGTCAACCCATTCATACCCGTCATCAATTCATGTCACACACACAAACACAATACTAAGAGCATGACCCGACCCACCGCCAACAATATGCATCCTACCACAACTCTGAAGACGCATATGATACCTCTTTTTCCTATCATACCACCCAACCTACACACAGTTAAACATCACATCATGGAAGCACCCAACCATCATAGGAATTTCAGACGCAAGAACCATTGCTTCATTTCAAAAACGATTCTACATCCCAATTTTATCAACCACCCTACCCACACATATCCCAACCAACAAGATCAAACTTCAAGAACATGGACACCTGTCTCTTTGGAAACACAACACAGTGAGGGAGAAATGATCTATGAGATATGAGATATATGATCCAGATGTACCAGGATCATCACATCAAGCACCTCATCATCAAGCGAGTCAGAACAAAACCCAAACACCTCATGGAATTCAATAGAGAGGGGTGAGACAAGGGGTAAGGCAAAGGCGGGGATGTTATTGTCATACAGGTGGACGCTTATGTTAATGTGAACGTCCATAAAAATATGTAGTATTGCATTGTGTAATTTTAAATATTTTTGTTTACATTTATTATTATTTTAAAAAATAAAAATAAAATAACAACACAATTGTCAAGTCGCCTAAGGTGGCGCATCCACTTCAACATATATGCATGAGCCACGTTGTATAACACTACATAAGGATAAGTCGTCTAGTGTGATGCGTTCTCTTTATTTTATAAGTACGCATCACACAACGTGTGTCTCCTCCTTTGTGTGACTAAAGTTTTTTTTTTGAAAAGTGATTATTTTAATATTTTTTTTGAAAAAGTAATTATTTAAAAAATGTGATTATTAAAATAAAATAAAAACCCTCATTTTAATAAGAATATAGATCTAAAGGAGCAATAATATTATAAAAAAATTACAAAAGATAATAAAATCTACCAACTTGTCTTGATATATAAAAGGAAAAAAAATTAAAACAACAAAAATAAATTGATGTAGTTACTTCAAATACAAAGTTTGAGGATAATTCAAATATAATCAATTTTGTCTTTGATACATATGCAAAATGAACAAGATAAATAAATAAATAAAAATGAACACTAGAAAACATTCATCTGGTGCGAATGAAGCATCAGCTACCAATACCATCTATCCAAATGAAAGGAAAAATAGAAGTTACAAAAGAATAAAAGATACAACTAAATTGTACCCAAAAAAAGATGGAACTAAATGATAGAATCACATATATCAACACTATATCAAAACAAGTATGATATAACATTATATATCACATTAATCCTACCATTGCAGTTTTTTCTACCCCACCCCAATTTCCAACACGGGTTACATATCCACAATATGAGTCCTGACCCGAAACCCGTATTCGAAACAAAAAACCCGAATTTAAAAAAAAAAACATGTTAAAAAAATAAAAGATTTTATTTTCTTCATTCTTCAGAGTTTCTCTGCAATCTGAGCCAACGACTGCAAATTACACCGTACAATCGTATCAACAAAACTACACGTCTCGTCCTTCGTATTCCCATGCGGTACATCAACCACATACGACTCAATAACCACCGTCCCTCCATTCCCGTCGCCGTGCAGCGTCGTCACCGACCGGTAATTCCTCAGCCTATGAATCCCACCAACAACACTGAAACTAATAACATGCCGTTCTTCATCAAGTATATCAAGCCTCTCGGTGCTCGACACCGCCGGAAGTCCAGAAACCAACCGAACCTCACGTAAAGCGCCGACGCGAATGCCGTCCCCGGCCACCACGTTACAGCTTTTCACAAAGTTCTTGTATCCTTGCGGATTGTCAAATCGTCGAACTACTGACCAGACGGTTGAAACCGAGGCGTTGATCGGTTGGATCACGACGGAGTAGCACTGGTTCGGTCCCACCACGTGCGCGTCGTGGTGGTTTGTAACCGTTTCTGGTACGGTTACATAACGACCTTGTTTCAGACCGCTAACGTTAACGTTAACACCGTTAAGAATGGCATTAACGGTAACCATTTCAGTATTGTTGTATCTTTGAAACTGAACTGGTGAAGGCATAATAAAAATTATAAATTTGTATCAATAGAAGAAAGGATTGTATTTCTTTGTTGAGGAAACTAAAGATTAGTTTTTATGAAGGTTAAGTGATGGATTAGATATATAGGTAAAAGGGTGTGAGAAAATGTGAGAGGCTATTATTAATTTTGTATAGACAAGTTGTATATCCAAGAGTTCTTTTTCTTTTTCTCTTCTTTGATGTTGTTCAAAGAGACATAGAAAGATAATAAAAGTGAATTCATAATTGCAACTTATTGAATTAATTGAAGCTATGACATTACGCGGTGGTTGCATGCAAGTGGATACACAACTTGTAGTAAGGAATGCAACTTGCAAAATCTTTAGACTTGGAATTATCAATTATTTTTTTAAATTTCATTTTTTAATATTTAATTGCAACTTTGATGTATTTTATGTTTTAATTATTAATATTTTATTGTTCACTTGTTGATGAATGTTTTTTTATTCGACCAACTTCACCTCCTAGTAGTCCCAGTCGTTGCTATGTTTCATGTTGTTGTGTAATTTATTAGTTTTTATGATTTTATATGAAGGAGATTGCATGAGTTGAGAGGGTATCTTTGGAATTGGATAATGTTTGGAAAAACAGTCTAGAAGAAAGTCCGGCGTGTTGGCAAGTTGCTTGCGATATTGTATTCATCAAGTGGTGGAGGTGGTACACATATTTTGAAATGTATTAGGAATATGATTTAAAAAGTTTGGATACTTTTCTCGTGTTTATTTTTGAGAAAAAGAAAACTATACTTGGGTGTCATTATAGAATTTAGGCTTAAATGCATTTTTGTCTCCTATTTATTTCTTAACTTTTAATTTCTTTATTTTAAAATTTAATTTTTTGGTCCCTAAACTCTAGGTCACTTGAAATTTTCATGGTCCCCTCCAATTTTGCATATATGGCATTGATGACTGAAATTAAAATATTATTTTTAATTCCATGACATTAATGACTGGATAAATATATTTATTATTGTTATTTTTATATAATTAATTAATATAATAATTAATTTAAATTTATTATCTGAAATTAAATTATACAAATTAATTAATTTAATAATTAATTTAAATTCATTATCTGAAATTAAATTATTTCGAAATATATATTGAAATAATCAGGTAATTAATTAATAAATTTTCAAAATATACATTTTTGGCTTAACTTAAGACTTATTTAAGGTCCAATTTATCACAACTTCTCTTTAACTCATTTGAAGACATAACTAGTTGTTTGAATATGCTATATAAACATTAACTAAAACTCAAACATAAGTGATGTGGTACTCCTACCACTGCTGGTTTTTGCTTTTGTTAAATAATATGCATATGAAGGAGAGTATGAAATGTTACCGAAGAATGGAAAGTATAAAACATCACAGAATATGCAACAATATGAATGAATTATATGAGTCGATATTTCACAGTGTAAGAGATATTTTTTGTTGAAGTGGTGAGTCAAAGCTACACTGTGTAAAAGATAAACATATCATATTTCATTTTGTTAAGTCTCCAATGTAAAAGATACTGAATGCATATATACATTAAAGTTGATTCCCTCCAACATGTTTGCTAACAAAAATTTCACCCACTTGCATGATGAGATTATACATGCTAAAAGAGAGACTTCTGGAAAAAAAAACAACATCCAACTGACACCACCAGTTGTTGAATGTTTTCTTACTAGAACACAGAGAGTGAAAGTTTGTTTTCCTTTGACCATTCTTTCAACGCTTCTTCAGTGTTTTCATACAAGCTGACCAATTAAAAATTGTACCACCACCAACTATTGAACCTAATCATTTTTTAATGTACATAAATTAATACGCCTTCACATTCATATTATTGATCTATTGGAGGACCTTTAAGCAATGAATAATGTTTAAGAACTAAGTGGTTTCTTTTCTCTAGAAGTCAATGCTGCTGGTTGATAACATGAAATTCAAGTAGTGTCATGATTAGGGTCACAAAGAAGCTAGAGATTAAGGCCAAGGTGTTTGTTTCTGCAAGTTAGTGTTCATTAAGAATTTTGTTTTAATCTCACATCGAGTTTCTAATCAATACTATAAGAGTTTATAAAGTTGATATATACATTGTAAAATGTACATTGGATATTAGACTAATATGAATTGCAATGGACTTAGGCCCAAGAAGTCTATTTTAAAATTTTTAATTAAAAAATCAAATATAAGTTAAATATTAATTAACTAATCTATATAAGTTAAATATTAATTAATTAATTAAATAATCTAGTTATTAATAAAAAATTATTTATAAGTAGATTATTTAATTAATAACTAGATTATTTAATTAATATTTAATTAATAATTAGTTAATATTTAACTTATATTTAAATTTTTATTAATAACTAGATTATTTAATTAATTAATTAATATTTAACTTATATAGATTATTTAATTAATTAATTAATATTTAACTTCAAATAATAAATTTAAATTAGTTAATTATGTATAATTTAATTTCAGATAATGAATTTAAATTAATTACTATATTAATTAATTATGTAAAAATAATAATAAAACATATTTATCCAGTCACTAATGTCATGGAATTAAAAATAATATTTTAATCTCAATCATCAATGCCACATAAGCAAAATTGGAAGGGGGCCATGAAAATCTCAAGTGACCTAAAGTTTAGGGCCCAAAAAATTAAGTTTTAAAATAGAGGGATTAAAAGTTAAGAAACATGAAAATAGGGGGATCAAAATACATTTAAGCCTAGAATTTATAATTATAAAGATGTTTAAGGCATTATTGGATAACACCATTTAATAATATCCACAATAAAACACCCTTCATTTGGTATTTCAATAGATTTTGTAAATAATAACTTTATAGAACTAATCGTTAGTATTTCGATAGATTTTCTAAATAATAATTTTATAAAATTATTTGTTAGTATCTGATGTATTAGGGGAGAAAGAGAGAATAAAAAAAGGGTTAAATATATTTTTGATTCTTATAAATATCTCAAATTTCATTTTTAGTCTCTATTAAAAAAATTATATTTTTTAGTCCCTATAAAATTATTATGCACGTAGTTTTAGTCCTTGTTGTTACATCGATGTGTATTTTTGAATGATTATTTTACAGACAGGCTTAAAACGTTTTAAAAAGTTCATCGAAAAAAAATAAACTCAAAATTTGATTTCTAAGTCGAAATTTTCAACCCCCCTCCCCCCAAATAAAATAAATTACTTACTAACAAAACAAAAATTGAAACAATACTACCCCCATCGTACAATATGACGAAGGATGCAGTTGTATTTCACAAGGAACTCTCAAAATAAAGTTGAACCAAATGCAAAAAAAAAAAACCACAAAAACCTTAGAAAATCATGATCTTACCACTTTTCACCTTGACAAAATACCCAAAAATATAACTTGTAATGAATCTAAGAAGGTCGTCGATTAGATGATCATTCATTTTAATTGAAATTTCATCTTAGTTAATTTCATAATATTTATATTGCTCCTACTCAACTTTCACCGTCTTAGGTTGATTAATCCCTTATTTGGTGTTCATTAAGTATTTTTTTGAAAATACACCTACATCATGAAATAAAATACATATTCTGAACATTCTAGGATACAAACATTAAAAGTAATTTATGCATCTTTTACCAATTAAAGAATACTTGTTGTTACTTTCTAGGTTACATAATCCTTCTCCTTGCCACATATGCAATAGGACTAGGATATGTTACCCATCATATGCTTTGAGCTACAATAAATGAGAATCCATATTCTCTTCATAGAGTCAAGACAACTTTGCTTCAAAATCAACAAGACAAGCTAGGTACCCTATTTTCACTGGGTCCTTGGGGGTTAGTGAAAAATTGGTTGTATTTGGGCAACCATTGAAAAACACCTTTAGGAACCAAAAAACTCCTAAATTTGCATTTTTCAATAGTGTGGTATTTCTTGCAACAATAGTGACAAGTTAAATCTTCACCGTCACTAGAATCACTATCATCGTGCTAGCCTTTTGAGGGCCTTGAACAAGAAGCCATAAGAGTTTAAAACTTCTTTCCTTCCACCTTATTCATGCCTTTCTCTTTTTTCTTCTTCTTCCCAAGTTTTTTCTCATGCTTGTCTAAGCAAGTAAGTTCTTGCTCATGTTCTTCAAGCTTATCAAACAATGTAGTGAGATCAGGTGTAGTAAGATTATTAGCTTCCTTGATCGCGGTGACCTTTGATTGTCAATTCCTAGTAAGACATCTCAAGACTTTGTTAGTGACAATCACATTGAAAATATGATTATCTAATGCATTCAAACAATTAATAAGATTTAGTGTATTTTTCTTATCATCATCATTCCATAGGGCTTCCGGCTTAGGTGTGACAACACCATTAGCATCGATTTAAGTAATTGATTTTGGACCATTTAAAATAGTGTCACACACACCCTTGTCATATGAATTAATATGAATGTGCATATAAATTTTTTAATAACCATTATTTTCTCCCGTAAAAATCAGTGTTTTGTTATACGCCACTTTAGATTCTTTAGTTATTTTCTAATAAGAGTTTCGAAGCACGAAATTAATCGAAAAACTCATAAATAAGAGAATATTAGAAAAATAATTTGTCAATTAATAACTTAGATACTGACATTATAAAAAGTTAGTTGTCGATATTGTTATTCATTTTTAGTTGTTAGAACCTTGAATCAAGTATATATAGTTACTTCATCAATTTTACATAATGAACTAAATTTCTTTTATCATTCTTATTCTTATGTTCAACATATTAGTACATAATAATGTTTGACCAAAAGATAAATTGATATACTATGTAAATTTTAACATTTCTTCGAATTATGATTAAAAGAGGTTGTACCAAAAAGAAAAGCAGTAATTAAAAGAGGTTAGTATTCAATGCTCCTTTTCTTTTATGTTCTTCATTATTCAATGGTCCAGTCTTTAGGGGAAATAACAACCAATACATTTGTCTGGAGAATACAATATAAATTAGCCACTTGATTAGTAGGGACACTGAAATTTTATAATCTAGCCACACACGACATCTCTTGAGCCCCATGAAATGAAATTTCAAATAGTTTGAGTCCAATTCTATTAATTATTACTAAATGTATTCTTTTCTTCCTTCGTTAAAGAATATTTATGAAATGTAATACATACTTTATTAAAGAAAAGTAGTTGCAACCTTCAAATTTAAAAAAGAAATGTTGTTTTTCCATTAAAAATTCCTAACATGTATTAATATTATACGACAAAAAATAAATAATGTTTTGCAATAATAAATTTAATAAGATTATTCTTGTAAGAAAATTATTAAATATAGTAGAGTTTTATAGATCTGTTTGTTTGTGGAGAAAGAGGAGAGAGAAGTTAAAAAGAGAGAAGATGAAAGAAAATATATTTTTAAAATTATTCGATGAGAAGAGAAATTATAATGAAAGATAAAAAATAGCAGAGTCCCACCTCAAAGCTCTTTCTCCTATTTTGATAGAAGAAATGAAAAAACATATTATTATTTTTAGTACTTTCCTAATATAATCTTACCACTAAATGAGGAATATAATATCATTTTATTTTCTTTTAATTATAACTTTCTATTTGTAGTGTTTTAAAATTTAATAAAGTGAACATTATTGTCTGATAAATAAACATTGTCATAATTTAATCTTATAAAATTAATATTAGTTAATAAAATTGAGTAATTGTTTTCAAGTTAAGTAATGAACTAATTTAATTAAATTAAAATATTTTAACAATTAATTAAACAATAAAAATTTAATTTTCATGTACAAATAATTAAATTAATTATAAATTAAAAATAAAAATAAAAATTAAATAATTTATATACAAATCAAAATACTACGATAACAAAATCGTATTATTTTGGTATAAGGATATTTCATTCTTTTTAAAAATAAAACACATTTTTTTTCTCTTCTATATCTCTCTCTTTCTTCTCTTGTTTCAATTACTATGTCAAATATACTCTATTTTTCATCTCCTTCTCTCTTTAAACACTCTTTTCCACCTATTTCACTATTATTATTTTCTTTTTACAACCAAACATGCCTTATATAATGTCTTAAATCGAGAGACAACAAAATCTTGAGACGAGTTTGTTTTGTCCTTTTTTTAAATAATTTTTATAATATAATATATTTTGTTTTAATTAGTTTAAATGATTATTCTTGAAACATTACTTATATATATATATATATATATATATATATATATATATATCAAATTTTAAAAAAAATCATCCTAAATGTGAAAATATTTCTAATAATTTTTCATAAAAATCATTTTTGAAATATATATTTTTGAAATATATATTTTTGAAAAGCTTGTGATTTTAAATATTTTTTATCTTCAATAATGTATATTTATATTACACAATATCAAAATTAATTTTTATAATTTATAAAAAATAAATTTAAAAAACATTTTAATAAAATTGATGAAGAAATTTCATGCACTCATAAATATGTCTGCTACTAATGATTTTTTTGGTGTTCTTAAACAATTTAGGAGTTAAGATGGCACAATGTGTCTGCAAAATCTTAGTGTTAGATTTTGAATTGAAAATTTGAAAGTGCAAGAAATCTATACTACTCAATAATTTGATTCATTTTAATTCGGTTTCAAAAACAATTTTAAAAACCAATGAGCAGTTTCTAAAAACATGGATCCAAATCAACTTTGTAATATGCTTAATATAGACAATTTTTATTTGGATCATATAACACTACGAGGTATTTGATAATATTGACAACCTAGTGACACTATCCAACCTTATGAATTGAGGACTATCATATCCAAATTCAGTCATCTGTTTCTTCTGACTTGTTCCCTTTTTCAGCTACCGAATAAAACATGTTTTTCTTAGTAAACAAAATGAAGAGAAAAACATGTCCTATGTTTATTCTTTAGAACCAAGAGTGATCATGTTGATGTTTCAATTCTCCATAAGCACCAATATTGAAAGAGAAAAAACATGTCCAATATTTATCATTAGTACAGGTACGTAATTAGAATATGTCTGAACCAAATCCACTAGCATATTACAACAACAACAACTAACATATTACAACAACAACTAAGCCATATTCAAGTGGAATCAGCTACATGGATCAACTTTTACTAGAATACTTTATCTAGGACGTTCCAACAACAGTCAAGTCTTATCCCACTAAGTGAAGTCAACTACATGGATCAACTTTCGTCATAATGTTTTATTCAAAACATTACAACAACAACCAAGTCTTATTCCACTAAATGAAGTCGGCTACATGGATCAACTTTCGCCATAATGTTCTATCCAAGACTATGCTTCTAAACCAGTTTGTTATGTTAAAATAAATTATAAAAACTAAACATCATATTGCTCTCTCCATAAAGAAACTAGTTGAGAAGTGGTCTTGGATCCTTTATTGATGCCTCAAATAGTCCTGTTATGTATAGAGAAAATGTGAAAGATTTTAAACCAATAACACCATTAACAAAGCTATTAAAGAAAAATATCACAACATGAATTCACATGGAAAAATAAGCAAAAAAGGAAAAGGACTTACTAACCTTTATTTGGAATCACTTTTTTTCCAAGATCTAGTGATTCCTTTTGCTACAAGCTACACAAGAAATATTTTATGGCATGGTCAATAAATATGTATAGAAGAAAAGAACATGGTTAACAAGATCATGAGTATTTACTTTTTATTTGTTTGTTGAAGCTTTTTCATTCTTCATGATCATATGAAATGATTTAGACTTATCTTCCTCGACCATTTCGCGCAGAATATCATCTTCAATCTTCTCAGCTTGCCAACGAGAAGGATCCTCGACAAACGCCTCGCTGAAAATCATGTTCGACACCCACTCTTTCCACGTGGTTCTTCGATACTTATCTTCCTCCAACGAACCTGTCACCAAGAGCTGATAAACATAAACCATTTTCTGCTGACCCGGACGAAACGCGCGTGCAATAGCTTGCTTTGTTTTAGAAGGATTCCACTCCGAATCCAACATGATCACACGCGAAGCCGCTGTCAGACTAATGCCTTCGGCACAAGCTGTGATTGAAGCAAGTAGTATCTTTGATGCTCCACCAGGCTCCTCGAATTTATCCATTATTTTGCCACGTTCGAAGAGCTCGAGTTCACCGGTTAGTACTAAAACTTCGCGGCCTTTTTGCCACCCAAAGTACTTTTCGAAATACTCTTGAAATAGTCTCACAGGTGCAATGTTGTGGCAAAAGATAAGAACCTTTTCGTTCTTGACAACGCGGTAGATAAGGCTCAAAACAAATCGTACTTTTGAACCTATTTTCAAATCAAACTTGTACTTATCAAGATCGGACAATTGCTCCTTTGTTAAAAACTTCTGAGAACATACCGCAGTTTTGACCAACCAAGGATGAATCGATCCAAGTGTTATCAGAAGCTCCAACTCAAGAGGATATCCACTGCACTTAGCCATGTCAATATGCAGTTTCCGCAGAATCTCATGCTGTATATCGGTTGTGTTCATTAGCAATGTGTAAATTTGTATGCCAGGCAAATCATCAGAACTTCCACCTTCATAAACATCGATAAAACTGTTCGTCACATTTCTCAACATGTTCAAGCCTTGCAATCTTTCCTCACCAACGTTTGAGTCGATTTTCTTAGCAATGTTATCTAAGAAGAATTTTCTAGCCCGTGACTCGATTAAATATTGAGCTTTCTCTGCTCCTTTCCGCTCCGCTCCTTTCTTCTTCTTCCTGTATTTCGGGTCTAACGCTTTCAATACTTCGTGAGCAAATTTAGGCCGTGCCAAGCAGAGAGTGTTGAAGTATTCGCAGAAGTTGTTTTGAAACAAAGTACCGGAAAGTAATATTCTCAATTCGGTTTGTACTTTCATCAAAACTTTTCTCAACCTCGACTTAGTGCTTCGAGGATTGTGGCCTTCATCAAGTACCAATAGTCCCGGACTTTCCCTCAACACTTTAGCCATAAACTTTCTGTGAGCAAACTTCGAATCCTCTCGCATCAATGTTAAAAATGAAGTGTAGCCCATGATAAGAACGCTCGGATGCGAATGCCATTTTTGTATCTTCTCAAGGCAATCCAAAACATGCTTGACGTCATCGGTAGGCTTGGGAACACCGGGAAGAGAAGCATAATTATTCTGCTTGAATACTCTATAGGTTCTGCGACCGTGAATCAGATACACTGGTATAGGAATCTCCCACTTGATAAACTCTTTATACCAAGTATAGAGAGTTGTTTTCGGGGCAAGAACTAGAGGTCGTTTCCCCGGGAATAACTTCAAGTAGCTTACGAGAAAAGCAATGATGAGAAAAGTTTTTCCGGCTCCAGGAGTATGAGATATCACACATCCACCTCTTTTTCTGTATTCTGCTTCAATTAGTCTTGGATCTGTAGAGCCTGCGATATTTTGCCAAAGAAACTCGAAAGCTTTCTTCTGGTGCACGTGCAATTTCTCTTTGAGTTCTGGAATTAATGACCAAACGCTTTCGCTTTCTTCAGATATTGGTTCATCGGGAGAGACATCGGTCGGAAAGAAACGGAAATCATCGTCTTCATCAGCCTTTGTAGACTCTTTGTCTTCTACTCCATCATGCTGCTTCTCCTCTTGACACCACACTGATTTTTCAACCTGCCAATGCCAACAAGGTTATCAGATACTGACTTGAGAAACACTTTATCGAAAACAAGAGCGCGCGCACAAACACATATCTTTATAATATTTTATCGACTTACAAAGATTGGATTAACATCTCGGATATCGGTGGTCACAAATCCACATCTAATGCAGTATATTCCGATTTCTTCATCCAATCTATTATCATGTTCACAATCTTTTTTCGAATTTTTCTCAGGCTCGTAAGGAACAATCGCATTCGAAACCTGATTAAATAATGAAACTGATTAGCCTTAGAGAAAACAGAACAAAAGAACAAAGAGATAAATAAAAACAAATACCAAGCGATTACAAACCTCGGATTCTTCAAAATAACTTGATGCTAGCGACACTTCAAGTTCTTTCCACAATATTTCGAGTGCAGCTTTTTCTTCTTCATCCTCTCCATGAGAAACCTCGGCTTCCTTGTTTTGTCCAACGTCATTCGTTGTGTTACGTTTCTTCCATTGATCAGTAATAGGGGGCTCTTCTTTCACAGGTATTTCATTAATATTCGATAAATATGAATTTATCAAATCCTTGTATGCAGTAGCATTCAAAGATCTGTCTTTATAATTATGAGTTCTTCCTTCGTCGTTATTTCTTAAATACGTCGAACGATATTTTCCTTCACGGGAACCTTTTGATTTTCTTTTTATCCTTTCCCATTTATTTCCAAGTTCCATATCATCCATACCACCCAAACTCTCCTTTTGTAACTTAGAGGAGCCGAAAAACTTACTTCTCAGAAAAGCATTATCGCTACTTTCAGCTTCTCCTGACTTTCCAGAAGAATCTAACAAGTTAATATTTTTCCTTGGTTTAGGAGTATTAACCAAATGACGATACTTCAAAGAAATATCAGATGATACAGGCTCGTTACTTCTAATAGCTTTTCCGTTTAGATCGCAATGCTCCACGGTTATTGGATCAGCATCTTGATCAGGGAGAGGAATAATAGCAAGTGAATTATGATGTTCATTTTGATCAACTTCACCAGGCTTCTTCACTTCTCGGTGTTTAGGCCTCCGATTGTACACCAGAAGCTTTTGGTTGGTATTCGGTCTGTCAGACTCCTGAGATTTCTCACCATTCTTTTCGTGACGGTTTTGTTGCAAACGCAAAAAGCTCGCTAAAGACAATGACATTTCGTCTTCTTTGTTGGATGTATTTATCCTAACCGGCGGAGCATTTCTAAAGGAACCAACATCCAACTCTTTAACTTCGCAACCAAGGTAACGCTCGGGCTGGACATGCCTGCGCTTGGAGCGGCGTAAGCCGTCAGCAGTAAGAGATGACGAAGCTTCACCCGCATGGGATTCATATGCTTGACAAACTCTCTTGGTGTTAGCTATAGAAACTTGAGAAACGATCGGTACTAACATGCCATTCTCATTTTTGAAACTGACAACATCAATGTGAGACTCACTGTTCGACGACGAGCTAGTACTACTATCGCCTACCAAAATTTGATACACCATCTTGTTTTCAACCGATCTTGCACTGAAAGAAACCTTCTTGACAACCGACGTAACAACTAACCATGAAAGATCGGATAAAAACTTTCCCAGTAGCAATTTACTGTGTGGTAATGAAGAGCAATCCTCGGATGAAGCCCACCGGTAGGGCTGATTTTCACAAGGATTATGCTCGACTTTTTGGAGGATGGAGATCTGATTGAGTCCGAATACTTTGATATCCTTACAAAGAGTTCTCATCTCTAAACCAAGTGAACCTTGATCAACATAGAAGTTAACAAAAATCTGACACGAACACTCGGAATCATGCCGCTTTCTTTGTATAGAACTTATTCTAGCATCCATCCAAACCTATGATTTCAAAATAAACAGTAAGTTATATAACACAGTCACCGGACATGATGCTCTCAGAAAAATTTCTATGAATTACTTACACAGACACGAGACACGATGCTCTCAGAAGAAAAAAATTACAAGTTTAAAATTTCAACTTAAAAGGAACACTTACAGGCTCCGGATTTAAACCAGCTGAATCATTGGCTCGTTGACGGGGTGTTAGCACGCATATGTCGATTCCAGGCCGTAAAAAACGGGAGCAATCGGACACAACAGCTTTCCTTGAGCTTATTCGAATGTCTGATAAAGTACCTTTATCCACAGCTGATAAAGTACCTTTATCCATAACGATATGGTGATTATCTGCGAAATGTATGCTTATAGCTCCCGACTTAACTCTTATCGACTCCACCGGATGCCATGAGCCCGAGAAAACACCTTCAAAAGCTGTTTAGAACGGAAAATGTATTATGAAGTCAATAAGTTAGTAACAAGTTTGTTCTGTAAATGAATACAGTCGTGTTTGGATAAACATCTTAATTATTATAAACGCTTATTATATAAGTACTTATATATAAGCTATTACAATAATAGAAGATAAAATAAATTTAAATTGATTCCATATAAACTATAAGCTATTTAACATTCTGGAAAAATTATGGAAATAAGCTGAAAACAATTTTCCGGGCTTACGGTGAGAATTGAATGGATTCTTCAACTGATTTAGATTCCTTTTTCTGTTCATCTTTGTCTGGAACTGCTAATTGACTTGTAAGTGTTGTATATTAGCAACTTCAGCACCTGATTAAGCAAATAAACACAGAAAAATTGTTAATCACTCTTTGAAGTTTAAGTTGTTTTTGCCAAATTGAGTATCTAAACTTAATTCACCTAAAATTTATGCAATTTAATCTAAGAACAAAAGAAGCAAACTAAAGCTATAAAAGGAACTGTGAACTGACCCTAGATTAACCGATGATGTGTTGTTTAGCAGAAAACAAACACATTCACACATGTGAACATGTCAAAGATTCTTTATGCTGAAAAATAACAAGAAAAAAACAAACATTTAAGATTATGTTACCAATTCAAACCTACACTAATTTAGCAACATTTTAGTTTTAAAAAAACACCCAGAAAAAAGAGGCTAAAAGATTCTTAAAAAAATAGATTAAAAAAACAGTTTTTTTTTATCTGTTTTGGTAAACAAAACCACCTTAAAGAACAACAGAAAATACACGAGGTGGATCAAAAACATGATCTTAGATTGTTGACTTAGAATAATTTAAGAGACATATTTTTAGATAATTTTTCTGGTAAATGAAAAAAAGTGATAAAATTCTTACCAAAAGAGAGAAAACTGGTGTGTTAGTGAGGACGGAATCTTAGAAAAGCAGATGCTATTGTTGTTACAGAAGAATCATGATGATTTGTAGTAATGAAAGAGAGAAGATGAGGTAATAATGTTGCTGGAAATGAGGTAGTTGAGAGTGAAGTGAGTAGAGTGAGAGAAAGAAAGAGAGAGAAAGATGTAATACTGTACTGTGATAAAGTGTGAAGTGAAATCAGACATAGAAAAAGGAGCTGAAGTGTTGAAATTTGTGCAGTTGCATGAGAGAGAGAAATTGAAGGAGGGTAAATGAGGAAGACCAGGTTCGGAAAAACTTGGAATGTGTGTATCAACCTATGAATTTAAGGAAAGCTTTTTTACTATTAAGGTACGTAATTACTGTTTAAATTATGTGTTTGAGATTTTTTTTATAAACTATAAAATAAATTAAATAAAAATAAAAGAGATTATAAAATATGACTGTATTCGATAAATAAAATAGCAAATGATTGATAAATTAAGTGATACTAATTTATAATTTATAATTAACTGATGACGGATGACTCATAATTTATAATTTATAGATGATTGTTGATAATTTATAACTAATCGTTAATTGAGATGTTAGGTCAAATCAATTATTTAATTAGTAGATAAATTAAAATGATAGAGGCTAAAAAAAACTATAAGTTAATTTATCTCTATACAACCAAGAATTACAAAAACTCTTCCTAATCTTGTCAACATTATTCATTTTTACCCTAGTTTCTAATAGAGCGATGCAAGATGCATGTTTATTCTCGAGGTAGGCAGAGATCTCATTGTTTTTTACTTTTTTATTAACTCCTCTAACATTCCAATTAATCATCATGTTACTTCAAAAGAGGTAGAACATTCAGCTGTCTAAAGTGCTTCGAATCCATTGCTATAATGTACAACCTCTTCCCTTTCTTTTATTTGTCCTTTTCCATTGATTGTTGTTTTAACCGTTGTCCATCTTTCATCTCCATTTTCTTTTTCCTTCGTAATTTTAGGGTTTTATGTTGTGAGTTTTTTAATTCACTTCGTAACTATCTCACGCACTATGTAAATTTCTAAAAATGTTTCTGTAAATCGAAAATATATTTCTGGTTCACACCATATATCATGCAAATTACCTTAAAAAGAGTTGGGTGTAAACCAAAAATATACTTCTGGTTTTAAATTATATGTCATTTTTAAATAAAGCATTAATATGAAACTAAATTTAGAATAAATTCTTAATATTATATTATTTAGTTTGGAACCAGAAATATATTTTCGGTTTTCACCCAAATATTTCAAAATATGGTGCATACCAAAATTTGTTTACTTTTCTCAGGGTTCTTCTCTTTGATTTGATCCTTTTGCTTGCATTCGTGCTCAACCTTATTGCATTTGGTACAATAGGATGGGCTCCACTTATATTCCACTTGTTGAATCATTCTCCCTCCATTAGGATCTCTTATGGTTATTTGGTTCAGTGGTAACATCAAACTCAATGAGCACCCTTGCATTAGACACCCTCAATTTCTTGGTTATATATTCATCTGTTATTAATGGCTTTCCTATTGCGCTTGATATCTTCCTAATTCTTTTCTCACCCCAATATATCTTCTTGTAGTGTAAAATCAATTGTACATTCGTGCAACAACATGGGTTTCTTGTAGATAGTGTAAGATCTTCTCATTAGGACAACATCTTTATCACTCTTAGTCTTGAATCTGATGATGAAATAACCTTCCTCATTGTAGTACAACTCTGGTAGACTGACGAAGTTCCAAGCAGTCATCATTAATGTTTTCATTGTATTCATAGATAAATTCCCTTCTACTGCATACATGATGAGTACAGTCGCCCAAAAATCTATCTTTGATGCAACATCTTATTCTTTAATCAGTACTTCAATTTCACCATTAATAATTAGTGGCGATGTGTACTCAATTTCCACTTCGTTCGCTATTAATCAATTGCCACTAATAATCCCCTCATGGTTTTAGTTGATCTGGCTCTTGTTCCAATATCTTGCTTTTCTTCCCCGTGTTTGTTCCTTCAACGATTGGATCCAAAAGTGGTTTGTTGTGGTCCTTACTCTTTTGCCCTAGCATCTTAGCTTCCAATTGACTATTTGATTGCTGAAGACTCTCATTTTCCTTGCTTTAGTGAGAACTTGGTGGGTTTGAAAAAAACTTATACCCTCACAGGTGGGATAATCGCCACCTTCTTCCTCGGTCGACCACATTCCATACTCCCTACACTGTTCTCGATTCAACCACTTACACCTTTTCTGATCAGGTCCTTAATCAGGAATAAGAGTTTAAACCATCTTAGATTAGGGTTAGTCGGTGAAAACTGATAATATTGTAGGATGATTCGCCCTCTGTCGTTGTCCGAAATCATTCTGATGTATCAAATATATCGTCAGAAATCGCTAGACGCGATTCAAAAATAAATTACTACCTCTAGTCTTATTTATAAGAAAAAAGTCACTTTTAAGATACATTGAATAATAAATGTACATGGACTATATGTTATCCATATACATTAATTATTCAATGTATCTAATAAATACACCTTCCAGACACATTTATAAGGAACAAAAATGTTTCAATTTTTTATAACTATTATAAGAAAAAAATCAATTATTACTAAATCATTTAATG
Source organism: Vicia sativa (assembly GCA_021764765.1). Lineage (NCBI taxonomy): Eukaryota > Viridiplantae > Streptophyta > Magnoliopsida > Fabales > Fabaceae > Vicia > Vicia sativa. The sequence goes on along the minus strand of CM038795.1, from coordinate 159,415,733 downwards.
CTTTAATTCTTAATATACCACTCTATTTTATTTACAATATTCCATTAAATTTAATAAAGAGGACATTATAGTAAATTTAATTAATGTGTTCACTAAAATCTAAAAAGTTGATTACACTTATTGAATTTCTTGATAATCATGAAAACTATTTTTGTTGCTTATAAATGTGTCTGGAGAGTGTAAACTTCTTCTTATAAATAGGACTAAAGGTAGTATTTCTTTTAAATTGAATCAATTTAAAATCAAATTGCGTTGATTGTGTTCCATATAATATAATTTATCTTTTTCATACAATATTAATTATGTTTTTTAATTCATGTAAAATATTGAAAATGTCTTATAATTTGAGATGAATGAAGTATATAATTATTAAGGTTGGAAATGAATCGAGTCAATTCGAAAATAGTTCAGAATTTGGTTCGATAATTAAATCGTTGAACTTGATTCATGAACTAAATGAGTTGAATATGAGCTAAAAACTAAGTTCATTAATTAAATGAGTTGAACTTAACTATACATAATTCGATCGTTAGATTCATAAGTCAACTCGGAATATATGAGATGAACTATATTATCTTTAAAAGCAGGGTTAAAGATTAGCTCGAACTCTTAACCTTATATTTTTCTTTCCATCTAACGGTTTTAATTGATAACTATATTCTCAAGTGAGCAAAATATTTTTAAAATATTATATAAATAAAATCAAGATCTTATAAATTCCAATCTTATAACTTTTATTTTATTTTTATATTTTTTATCTAAAAAATATTAATTTAAAATATCAAATATATATATATATAAAAAAATAGATTTAAAAGAATGACTTTTAAGTCTATACATCAATCGAATTGAATCTAACAAGATGAACCTAATAAATTAAATTAAATCATTCATGAATTTCTAAGAAATCAAGTTTGAACTAAAAAAGTTCATGACAAATTCAAATTGATATTTATACTTCACTAATTTTTAACGAATCATGCGGAGTTTGACTCGGTCATTTTCACTCTTAATAATAATTGTGTAAAAAATAGCTACGTTACCTATGAAAATATCTATGAAGGCACGTGATTTAGCGATGAAAAAGAGAATAGGAGAGATGAAATAATAATGTTGTTGGAAACCTGTAAAGTGAAGTGAAATCAGACACCGAAAAAGGAGACGAGAAAAGTTTGAAAATTGTGTTGTTACTTGCATGAACTGTTTTAAATATGTTTGAAATTCAAACATTTCTCTTTATAATGGAAAGGTTTAAAATTGATTTAGTAGATTTTAAAAATAATTTTGATATGTTTAACCGATATCAAATTAAATTTATTATAATTTTTAAAATATTCTATTTAAAAATAAAATTGACAGTTTTTGAATTTAAATGTGATTTTAAAATGAAATTAATTATTTAACTTACTTTTAAATATTAGATCAAATAAAACACATGTTTAATTGCAATCACTTTTAAAATTAATGTAATTTAATTTATTTTTTGTCACAACATAGTCAGAATATAATATTATTTCTATTTTTTATTATAAATTAAGTTAACATTTTAATAATATGCGGTTATGTTAACAAGTGCTTTTGAATATTATTTAATAATTTTTTAAGAAATTAAATTTATTTTGATTTTAAAGTATTGAATACAAGTATGCTTTTTTAGGACAAACATTTTTATTTATAAAAAGTTAATTAATTCAACTTTTATTACATTAAATACAAATCTTTATTAAAAAACATACATTTTTAAAGTTAGCATTTCCTTAGTTATATTAATATATTATGCAGTGTAATAAATCATTATTTTATAAAAGTAGAATATTTTAAGAAAATATGCTTTTATAATCTTACATAATAATTATATGTTCAAAATATGTGTCAGAAACATAAATTACTAGTATATCTTTATTTATAAAGTATTTTCAAAACTTTATTTGCTCTTAAATATAAAAAATCTAATCAATTATTATAGAATATTTATTAGTTTTTCAAATTTATACTATATTAACTTGATATAGTTTTAGAGCGTAGTGGCTCTACGCAGTTAAATGCGGTTTTTTCTTGTGAAGCAATAAAAAGCGTAAATTATTGTAATGTCTTTTAACTGTGCGTTTAGGTCCATTGCTCATCCGATCTTTTATTATTTTGAGTACTGTTAGGATAAAATGACTAAAATTAAAGATAAACAAAAATAAAAGACAAATACATGGTCGATTTTTGTTAATGCATTTTGGTTAATTAATAGTGTTTACCTCTATTATTATAAAGCAATTATATTTTTTTTTAAATAATGAATCATTGTTACAATATCACAAATAATATAATCTCTTTGTCCGAAATTATTTTCATACTTATACTTTCACACCGATTATAAAAATATAATAAATAAAGAATGACGACTTTACCAAATTATTCTTATTATTTATTGATGTATTTAAATTGACATTAATACAAAGTGAGAAAATAATAATTAAGAGTATTAATTAGAATGTATAATTGAAAGATGAAAATTAAAATTATATTAATATTTTGGGACAACTAATTTTTCAAATGTGACAAATATTTTGGAACTGAGAGAGTATATAATATTACGACCCCATTTACAATAATACGACAAAATCATATTGTAGGGGTTATCTCCCCTGCACGCACACGCTAATAACCTACCCACTACAAACAATTAGGCTTAAGACGCATTTTGAGTGTTCACGTCTTATGTTCCTATTTATCCCACATATCATATTCCTTTTGTCTTAATATGAATAATACAATATTCACTTTGTCGAATATCAAACTTCATATGAAGACTTCTTGCATGACGATCACATCCTAGAAATTAAGGAGATACACATCTTAAATAACACTTAGAAACATGTAACAAGTCCAACCAATGATTGAATGTGTTACTAATGACTGACTTGGTCAACATATCAATTATATATATATATATATGCAAGTAAGTCTCCTATCTTGCGAAACCTCACATCATTATGCTTGGTCCTTGCATGATAGACTAGATATTTTTCTAAATAAATGGAACTCTGACTATCAAAATGCAACTGAACTCCACCTTACTCAACACTCATTTTCTCACCAATCTAGTCATTCATAAGGCCTATTTGGCAGTTTCACTTGATGTCATGTGTTTCAATTGTCGACATTGACCAATATGGGTTGAACTCGATGATTTACAACAAATAGGTCCTCCTGATAAAGTAAATACATGTCATATTGTAGAAATTCTATCATCCCTATGACCAACATAGTCTGAATCAACATACCCTACAACTGAAAGATGACCATGTTCGCTTCTAGACATGATACCATGACCCGTTGTACCCTTATGTATTTGAAAATCCATGTGACTGGTTCCTAATGGTGCTTGCCCGGTTTGGACATTAACATACATATTTGACTTATAACTTGTGTCAAATCTGGTTTAGTGCAAACCATAACATACATTAAATAACCAACAACATTGACATAAGAAACCTTGACATAATTTCTACATTTGTCTTTGGACATTGATCAAATGAGAGCTTATATTGATTCACCAATAGAGTACATATATCATTCAAATTAAAATAATGTCAAACTAACCTAGCACCTTTTCAACTTGCATTTCCTTAGAGAGCCATAATTTTCTAGCACTCATATCCTTGTGAATTTTCATACCAAGAATCTTCTTAGAAGCACCTAAGTCTTTTGTTTTAAATTTCTCTTCCAGCAAGATTTTAAGTTCATTTATGTCATGTAAATGATTATAAGCAATCAACATGTCATAAACATAAGAAAATAAAAGAATCATCATCAAGAATCCCAACATAAACACAATAGTCATACTTGTAGTGTTATATTTGTGAGAGTCTCAAATAAGGGTGACACAAGGGTCCCATATTCATGAAGAATTTACTGGTTGCTGCCTTTGCGTAGCAGAGGAATCTCTCTCAGAATAATACACATGTATAATACTATTATCACTCCACCAGTCATGCAATCTGGATCATACCACGTCTCATAATGAGTTACTTGGGTGTCACCTTTGTGTAGTAGGGGATCACCCTTAGAATAATACATGTGTACAATATCATTATCCCTCTGATAACACAAAATTATAGTGTTTATTCGACTTAATTCGCATAAATAATGTTATTATTTTTTTTCTTAATTTACGTTGTTTTAATTCAATATTACACTGGTATCTCTTGTGTTTTAGGTATTAATTCTATTTAGAAATGATCGAGAAAAAGATAAGAAATCAAGGAGAATTATGTGGAAAAATCACTTAAAGAAGGCAAGGAGGTTAAAATAGCACAATAAGGGTGAAAGAGCAATGGGATAGCAGTAACTTGAGAAAAATTAAGGCCCAAACGAACAAAGCCACGCTTACGTCCAATTAAGCCCTTGTACCAAAGGGCACCCGCCCCACTCTCCCTTGCATTAGGGGGCGCCCGCCCCACAACTTCAACAACCAGGCCGTTGCCACATGGCCCGGAACGCTCGCCCCACTACCTTGTGGCCCCTGACATGAGTCTCTTCTCTAGTTCAAATTCAAACCAGCCTATATTTCCTCCGCTTCTTCAGCACATATGTGGATTCTGTTCCAATTTAATTGTTCAGTCAAATCATAACTTACACATATCATTACACCCCTAAGCTTAACGCTTTCGTATAAAGTTTAAACCTCACACGAGTTACCCTCTCACACTGCCATAAACACCATCATACAGAGCCTCTTATTGTTAAGGGTAAGCTCTAACTGTTATAAAATTACTAAGGCCTCTAAGTATCCCCTACCCTTGTAGGGATACCGCATACACTTGTATTTTTTCACCTATAAAGTGGCATCCACCGTGCATAATTGGATGAGTCATGCTTTCTGTTTGGGTACTCCCTCTTCTAATGCCTAATATGTTTGCAATTATGACACTTATTTGTTTTCGATTCTTGGATTTATACACTACTACAAAAAATACCTTTTGTCAAACAATATTACAACAACCTTTCGTTAACTGTGGTAGAATCACAATTTTGGGCGTTTTTATTTTGTTTTTACTAAAAGATATTTCACTACAGTCATTGTTAAACTCCATAGTGAAATGTACCAGGAGTTACAAGGTTCGAATCTCATCTCCTTCAATTTTTAATTTTATCGTCACAAAAAGGGAATATTCTAGAATATCACCACGATTATTATATTCAACTGTAGTGTAAAGTCCATTCATTACACCACGATTCTTCTAGACAACTGTGATGAAAAATGATATTTTTAATATATAAGCAAAAATATATGTCATTCAGTATATAACAACAATTTCTCTCAAAATAAAATCCTAACATATTTCACTCTTCTCTCTAAAAACATAACCCTAACATCCATGTCTCTCTTCACACATATTGCAACCTTCATATTCGTCTGCACCAATTACTACCTTAAGGTTCATTTATTAAACTTATGCTCCGATTTTGTTTACGTTTCTTGTTAAAAATGGATTCTCATTTTTTAATTTGGTGAACATTCCATGTTGTTAATTTAATTGTGTTTATTTTTTTACTTATATGAAAAGTGATTGAAGAAAACGACCTTAGCATATCACATACTTTGGCTATGGTACATATGGTTTGTGTTGTTATTAAAAAAATACAAGAAGTATGAAGCTATTGTGTATACTTCATCCATCTTGTATTTCTTTTTTATAGCATCATAAATTAGATGAACTTCATAATTGATTCCAGTTCCACGATTAGTTTCAATAAAATGTGCTTTCTCAAAACATTTTATTTTATCCTGTGTTGTTGAATGTTATTAGTGTTATGTTGCTAAAAGTATGTTTTTTTTAATGTTTTTTCTATGTGTCCTTCATGCATCTTCATGTTGGATGGTCACTACTTCCTAAAAAATTTGTTCAACATCATCTTTGACATATATCGACTCTTTAATTTATCCAAAACTTTGACATTGTTAGGTTAGGGATTTGATACACACTACTACAAATAACACATATAACGTCAGACGTGAAATACGTTTTACCTTAACATTAGAAACAAGGTAAATAAGGTTATAATAAAGAGTAAAGACATACCACCTCAGTGTTTAAAATATCGAGGTATTATTTTATTAACGCATCGGTTCGAACCCCAACTTATGCACTTTTATTATTTATAAAAACTAACATCTTTTTTATCTCAGTTTATCAAGAAAATTGAGAGGTTATTATTATTATATTAATATAACTCGTTATATTGTTTACACATAACATTAATAAAATAACTTATTTACAAACTGTAGTGTTTACCTAGAATATTGCATTTTTTACACATAAAAAAAACTTAATTGTCCATGAAGATCATATGTTGGATCTTCAATTCCTTGATATTATGGGCAAGATCAAACGTTGGAAAACTCTTTTCTCCCAATAAAAAAAATGATTTCTCAATGTTTTTTGCTTGCATTTGATTACGATATGAACAAAAAATGGGTTAGATAAATAAATAATTTTTCGCTCAAATAAATATTTAAGAACACAAACCTTAAATCCGAATAATTTTCTGTAATTGCAATCCATCATAGATAATTATTCATGGCAAACGCTCTTGCAAATCTTAAACTCTTCATCCTGGGAAGATCAAATGCTGGGAAACATAATATTTTCAATTTTTTTTCTTGCATTTGTTTGTGATATGAAAAAAAAGGTTAGATAAATAAATAAATTTTTGTTCAAATAAAAATTTAAGAACACAAACCTTAAACCGAAATGATTTTCTTCTCTTGCAATCTATCATGGAGAACTCTTCATGACGAATACTCTTGAAAATCTTAAAGTGGAAGATAGTTTCATTATCATTTTTTGATATTCATAATGCTTTTATAATGAAAGTTATTTATGTTTCATGCAGATCACTAATGATAATATTTTGAGCATTGATAGTCATGAAATTGACGACATAGATTTGATTAAGGATTTGATAAATATCCTTGGTTTTAATGTTAAATATTACCTCTATTTTTAGGAAAACCAACATGTTAAAACATTTAATTTACAAATAGAAAATACAATTAAAATCTCAATTTTAACGCTAAATTTTCCCTCGATTTTTAGGAACATCGACAGGTTAGAACGTTTAATTTACAAATAAGAAATACAATTAAAAGATAGGTTAGAACATTGATGTGGCGCACATGTATTGAAATCATATCACTAGAATAAGAATTATCAACTATATTTAAGTCGTAACATCTCTTTTGGATCATCAAGGAGGTTTTTGAGCTATTTAAACGTCTAATTACCAACTCGTTGTGTCTTCAAACATGGTTTCAAAGTATTTTCCTATTTTTAACGTCTCATTACCGACTCTTTGTGTCTTTTTTCCTTGTTCCAGAGTCCTTTTTTTCTTATAAAAAGGGATGCAAATTTGTTTTTCGTTATCAATGAAAAGTATGTTGATTTAAATGATTTCAATCATTTTGAACTAAGGAAAGTTATTAACAAATAAAGGTTGAATTGTTACATTCACATTCTTCATGGTCCCATATACACTAATCTCGTTAAAGAGTTTTGGATGAATGCCTCTGTATGTTATGGCTGCTAGTCATGATGAAATCATCCAGTCATATGTCAATGATTCTCATTTCTTCATTACCCGTCATTGATTTCTATGATAATCAAATGTGAAGAATTTGTTAGTTATGTTAAACATTATGAATTCAACAATGTCTATGCAACCCACCTTCACTGACTTTATGCCAACCAAAATAAGATCTCCAGTTTTGCTTCTCAACTCACAATTGTGAAATTTTTGTTACAACTTCAGTGACTAGGGCTGTTCAAAAAAATCATAAACCAAACTGAACTGAAGTTAAAATAACTGAATTATTATTAATGGTTAGTGAACTGAACTTATATTTTGGTAATGGTTCTAGAACCGAACCGTTAAGCAATTAACCAATTTAAAGTAGTTCTGAACTGAACCGTTAATATTTTAGTGTCTAAATTGAATTTTATTTTAAAAAATAAAAAAACTGTTGATTTTTTTCAAAAAAAATTGAAAATAATAAAATCAGTTATTTCCGAAAAATAAAAAAATAGTCAAATTTTTTTAAAAAAAATATCAATTTATTTTGAAAAGTGAGTTTTTTCTGAAAATTAAAAAAATTGACTTTTTTCAAAAATAAATAAATGATTTTTTTAAAAATAAAAAAGTCAGTTTTTCTAAAAAAAAACAAATTTACAAAAAAAAAGTCTGATTTTTTTAAAATAAAAAAATTTGATTTTTTTCGAAAATAAAAAAAAATTGTTTTTTTTTTAAAAGTCAGTTTTTTCTGAAAATTAAAAAAATTAACTTTTTTCAAAAAAAAAAGATTTTTTTAATAAGATAAACAATATGTTACATCAGTGTTATAAAAAACTAAGGTAACACAATTATAAATTTACGCCTTTTTTATCCATAAAAAATAATAAACCTAATATAGAAATTCATATCGGAGAGCTGTCAGAAGATTTAAATTTGAAAAGAGAAAAGTTTTTAATAAATTAGTCTAACAAACAATACAAGTAGCGTATGTCTTTTTTTAAGTATTGAAATATACAAAATGCAAAGAACAAATTAAAAACCTAGCAGTGAAGGACAATTAACTCTTAATAATCACACAAGTTCATTGATAGAGAGTACTAAGGATACTCTAGCCCGCTTGTAAAAGTCAAGAAAAGTATTCGGAAACAAGAGAAATTCCCAACCAACTGATATTTAATTGAGAAAAAATAGCGGGTCTTTGCATAGTTCATAAAAATTAAACTTGGAATAAGAAATTTCTCTTATAAAAGCTCACTTCCACGCCTTCAATTCAATATTTCAGATGAGATCGAAAACACAACTTTTGTCATTATTAAAAATAATGTCGTTCCTCAAATCTCAAATTCCAACCACCATTGCCAACTAAATTAAGCCCTTTTTATTTACACTGACACCCTTATTTCCGCTACTTGAAGACCACCCCTAGAAGTTCTTCTAGAAAATGAATTCTGGACTTCTAAAGCACCCTGTCCAACTTTCAATTTCCAACCAAACAACCTTAAAAATTGAATAATTAAATAAAAGATGCAATAATGTTTCGTTCACCGCCGAGTATAAAGCACAAAGAGAATTGTTATCGTTAAAGACCATACCTCTTTTCTTCGAAAGATTGCGCGTCGGCAAACGGTTGAGAAAGCATCTCCACCCGAATGGTTTTATTCTAAACAGGGTAGTCGTGTTCCATAACATCCTCAGTGGCTTACGAAAGTGTTCCTCAAATGGCTCAATGTTAAATTGAGAAATAATTTCATAACCTGTTTGAGTAGTATATTGATAACCTGAAATTATATTGCTTATTCAGCTCAATTAACATATATTAATTCATCATTTTTATTATAATTATGTTGCTTTATATTAGTATTGTGCTGGTATTTTCCTTGTATTTCAGGTATTTAATTATACATGGCTTGTTCGAGAAAAGAAGTAAAAATGGAGGAGACATGAAGAAAAAGGCTCAAAATATAAAACAAAATATAAAAAGGCCCAAGAAATAAGTCAGCCCATAAGCGAAGGAGTGACGTGCCCATCAAGGAAGTGTGACGTTCGTCACACCCCCATGTGTCGATCGACACACCCCCAATATATTCCATACCCCACGTCACAGGATATTGCAAACGACACGAGTATCTTTCCTAAATTTTCTCCACGTCTTCTTCTCGTAACCAATCACGAAGCCCAACTTTCCATTATCACCCTGTGATCTTTTCAACTTCCCATTTTTTTCCACTTCTTTCTCCACTTTCTCCATTATCTCCACTACTTCTCTCATGATAACTTCCACAATTTCTTACTATATAAACTAGCTAGCATTCATTTTAGAAGAGATCTAAGTTTTGTGCGCGGAAGCGCTATTCATAGTTTTAGGCAGCAAATTACTCATGTAAAAGTGGTAGTTTCTCACATTAAGGAACTACCACACCATTAGTGTCAGGCCTATAATCTTTATAATTGCTTGGATTAAATCTTGCCGTCATTAATCAAAGTTATTTCAGTTCCACATTTATTTCAAGTTTCTACAAGTTCTTTATATTATTATTATTATTATTATCTTCTGTTGCTTTTAATTAACATGTCTGGCTAATTTATTAGATACCGATATGTAATGTCATAAGAACTGAAGGGGTTCGATAATAATAGGAAATCAATATTCATAATCTAAAATATCTTTTTCTGGTTTGATTTCTAAATTAATATTAAACGGTTTTGTACGTGAGTAAAGACAAACTAAGGGTAAAATCAACAGAGCGAGAGTTTGAGGTTTTAGCCAGATAGTAGTAATTGAACATTAGCTTTAAATACATCGAGAGCGCTTTGGAGTTAATTAGAATTCTATTTGTTTTCAAAAAAACATCTTTGAGTTTTAAATGAAATAACGAGAGTGATCACTTAAGTTTAATAGTATAACCTGAGTCAATAGAACGAGAGTTTGAGATAGGGTTTTTAAATCAATAGTCTATGCTGAATTAGTATTTTAATCTCTTAAGTCATGCCTACGACGTATTGAACCTCTGACTTCTAACAAATTACATGTCGGTGCCTTTTCTTATATTTATTTTAATCTTTATTTTATTTCAGTTTTAATTCTTAGTTTCCCCCTAAATCCAAACATTCATTAGCCTTAGCTTTACACAGTAATATTAGATAGTGATAAGTTTGATTTTTAGTCTTTGTGTGTTCGATATCTTTTAAAACTACGCGATACGACTTTGCACTTGCAGTCACGAATCTTATAGACTCTAAAAATCACGATCATATATTGCACTTGCAGTCACGAATCTTATAGACTCTAAAAATCACGATCATATATCTAACTAGAGATCCAAAAGCAAACTTTGTTATAGATTAAACCCGAATCGGGAGCATAATTGGACAACAGCAACCCGAGTTCTCATAGTCTGCTTTGCATGTGCAAATCCGGATCTGCTACAACGTTAAATCCTCCCCATTGCCACCAGCTACCTCCCCACAAACCCGACTCCGCCACTGTTACATTTTTGCTAGAACTTAGAAGGTACAAGTCTGTAAAAATAACTTACAGACAATTAACTCCACACCAAGGCATTTTAAAGAAAAGAATGTCCTCTTCATTACCTAGAGAAACTTCAAATCTAATTTGGAAACAGACTCCGTAGCCTACTCTCTACCTTAACCAAATCTATCCACCAAGCAGATGCCAAAATAGGAGAATGAGAAACTTATGAATTCAACAATTGAGAGTACAAATAAATGTACCTAGCCTCCAACACTTCTCTCCACAATGAATCCTCCCTTTAAAAATCTTCCACTTCCATTTGAGAAACAAAGTCACATTAAAATCCTCGATCTTCTTCAAAGCACCTAACTCGATTTATAAATTATTTGACTTCCATTCTCATCATTATTGGTTTAATTTTTCTTTGAAAAGGATTATTTTATTCATTATTACAATAGTTAAGCTCAAATTAAATAATTCCATTTTAATAAAGTTAATTACATTATATTGAGACGAATACTTTTCTCCGGAACTGAAATATGATTTGATATGTATAGCAGCATATCATCATTCATGATTAAAAGAAAGCTAATGATTAGATAGTAAAAAATGATTTTCAAACGGCGTGGGGTATCTAATTCAGGGCTCAAATTCTTTTGGCCATTGAGACAAATTAAAGGCTTCTGCTTAGAGAATCTATAGCGGGTGAACAAATGTTTTAAAAATTATTCGTCAAACTTAACCAAATTTGTACAATGATTATAATAAAATCAAATTTTTTTATAATAGTTAACATTTAATTTTTTATTCTTCTAGGCCATTTAAATTATGTATGTGATCGTATCTGGTCAGAAGGTGTCGCGGCCTAATCTGTAACTGCGGTTGAAAATGAAGAGGGGGTACCTGCAAGACACTCTGATGCCAAAGTAAGAAAAGGCAAGAGGAAGCAAACAAGTAGAAAGAGAGAATGAAAAAATTACCTTACCCTCTCAAGTGAGAGGGTATTTATAGCCCCCAGCGCGGGGCCAAGGTCCAGTTAGTGGGTGGTGATCCAAGCCCACTAACGGATGCCGTGGCTTGCGTGCATGGAGGTCAAGACGTGGCCTCCCCGATTGTCGCCCGGAACTGGTTTACTCGGGATTTTGAGGGAAAATGGCGGTTGGGATGACGAAACATTGGTCCGATATTCCCAGGGGGCACGTGGCAGTCAAACGACCGTTAGCCACGTGGCCCTCACGCAAGTGACGCAAACTGTCCTTTTTAAGGGCAAATGGGCCTTGGTTCTGCCTACAAGATTGGGCCCTTATGACCGTGGGCCAAGTGTTGGGCCAGTCTAGAATAGGAGCCCCCCAAGTCTTTGCTCTTGTTGAGAGTAATGACTTCGAAGCGAGCAGATCCCCATCTGGGCTCAATGTCGAAGTAGGTTTTCCGGAGGTTCAGCGCGGAAGAACCCGCGTACGTCCAGGGATCATGGATCGGGCATGTTTTGGTCTTTTAGTGCCCGGGAAAAAGGTCGACTGGTCATTCAATGTGTCTTTGTGCACATGTCGCCTGCAGGGGAACGTATGCTCAAAGGGTGACCTTCGTATGCCCAAGAATTTTGGCTATAAAAAGGATTCTTTAGGGTTTCATTTGTTTATTCCTTCTCCAGCTCTCTAGTTTCTGCCAACAGATTTCTCTGCGCAAAACTTGCAAAACTCAAATCTTCAACTTTCATCATGTCTTCAACCTCGAACGCAAGTAAATATCCCCTAAACCATTGATAATCTTCTTTCAGTTTACGTTTAGGATGAATCTAGGTCTTGAATTTTCATGAATGTCGCGGGGAAAAACTTGAATATCACGGGGAAAAACTTGAATCTTGCGGGGAGATTCGTGAGTTTTACGGGGGCGTGCCTGAGTTTTACGAGGAAATTTGATGAATCTAGTTGACGAACCCTTGAGTTCCCCGGGGAAGAAGTGAATTTTACGGGGAACGACTTGAGTTTCGCGGGCAACAACAAGGGTTTTTCGAGGGGAACATGACTTCTACGGGAGAAAATGACTCCCCGGGGGTTTCGCGGGGTCCCCGAGGGAGTTTGAGCTTAGTGGTGGTAAGCGTAGGTTTCTCGCGTGTTCGTCTTGCTCGTGCCATCGGGCCTCTCGCCCTTTCACTTGAGTCGTGGTGGAAGGGTTTGATATCCTCGAATTCATTTTTCTTTTGCTGCTTTTCAGGTGCCGGGGAACAGCCTCCTGAGGAGGGCACAAGCACCGCATACGACTGGCCGCAGACGTCTCCTGGGTCGCGCCCGAATCGAGGAAGTTTCGTTCGGACTTTGCTGTTGACCCTTCTACCGCGTTCAACCTGATCGAGGACTTGGACGAGGGTTTCGAACCTTCCTGGACCGTGCAAATACCCGGGGAATGCAGGAGGATTTGTTCCTCGTACGCGTTCACCAGGTTCCCCATGTACGAGTTCGCCTTCCGGGAGGCGGGCTTTCGTATGCCCTTCACAGGCTTCCAAATGAGGGTGTTCGAGCTGGTGTGCCGGTATTTAGATATCGGGGCCACTCTCCCTCTGTTCTTCCGCATCTTCCATCTTCAACGGCAGATGGTCGGCGAAAAATACGCCTGGGTGTCGTTCAAACAATCGGGCAAGCTGTTTAGGCCGTATCTGGAGTTCGTCCGAGACTTCAAGAAGCGCTTTTATGTGGTGAAGCCCCTCACCAGAGACGTTGAGGACACGCTCTTCGTTTGTACCGTGGAGGTCGGCGAAGATGGCAAGGAGGGGGAAAGGTTGAGGGCAAGGTTCCCGCTTGAATGGGACAAAAAACACTATGACCGGGGACCAGATTTCTACTCCGTGAGGCCTGAAATGTTGGATAAGCAAGACCAGCTGTCATAGGAGAGGCTGGAGAATTTCGTGAAGAGTTTCAGGCCGGCCATCTGCGTTGACCGAGAAGGAAACGTGCTCCTCGACTCCAACGGGGAAATAGAAATTATTCGGCGCTACATTAATACGAAGGCCCTGTTGGACTGCGAGTCTGACGAGGATGCCTTGAGACTCTTAGGTACTGTGCTCGGAAACATAGAGGTAGGTGCATCGCCTGTTTTGACTTATGCTAACTTTTATTTTATCTTTTGCAAGGCGAATGGTGACCATGGAGGAGCGCATGCTTAAATTGCGCCATAAAGCTTCCCGTGCAACAGCCAAAGACCGTGTCACCGTGCTTCAGGAGCAGGCATGGGTAGAACCCCAAGCGGATGGGAACACTCCTTCCCCGCTGCCTTCCCCGAGCAACCAAGAGGCGGGCGAGCGCTCGATCGGGGGTTCCCGGACTTCGCCAACCGGGAGGCTTACGTGTTGCCCCCGTGCTATAGTCAGAGGCAACTTTTTGAGGGTAAATCTTCGGTGGTGCAGGATGCGGAGAGGGACGTGATCATGGGGCTCGACCCAAAGAGGCGGACAGAAAGTCTGAATGCTGATGTGGCTGCGGTCATCCGGATGCGCGAGACCTCGTTGACATTGAACGAGGAAGCGTCTACGTTCAAAGCCAAGGTCGATAGGGCCAATGCTCGTGCCGTCGAATTGGAGCTCCAAAATATGGATTATAACAACGAGCTGACGAAGCTCCAGGGGGTGGAGAGTAGATATGCAGAGATGGCCAAAGAGTTGAGGAAGATGACGGGCCAAATGGGGCCGCTGGCCGAGGAGAAGAAAAAACTGGAAGCCGAAGTGAAGTCGCTGCGAGAGTAAGTGGCTCCCGTTGAGGACGAGTCCAATGAGGAGCAGACGCTCCTTTCGAGGGCGGATCTGATCGGGCGGATCAGGATCCTCGAGGAGGATACCGTGGAAGCGCTGCCCTTCGGCTTTGATCAGGCCGTCCAGCAGCTGCAAGTGGTGAACCACAGCTTGGACCTCGTGACGCTTGGGATTGGCCCCTTTCACCGTGTGGTGGACGGGCAAATTGTGCCTCCCCCGGATGCCTAGTTTGTAATTGGTTGGGCTTGCGAGTCCGTTATTTTTGGCCTGCGCGCTTTTTTTTTTTGAATTTTTGTATGAACTCTGGGTCAGATGCTCATTTGTATTATTTTGTCGACCTCTGTTGGCCGTATTTATGAATTCTTACTGTTAACGTTAATTGTTTTATTGAATATGCTTCAATTGTTTTATTGACTATGCTCGACCTCGCGTTTGGGACTACACCCTCGAGGTGTGGACTTTTCGTCGTGAGCCGGACATTCGGCCAAAGGTGCGTGATAACCCGCGGACCTCGATCGAGGAGTCCGCATCGTGCGAGGGGCTCGTGCGCGTCATTGTCGAGGAAAACCCCCGCCTGTTGGTGGCTTGGGACTCGCGCTAGCGCCATTTCGCAGCCCAAGGCCGAGCTAAGTCTCCGTTTACGGGGACCGTCGACCACTAAGTCCTTGGCGTGTGGTCGAGCTGACTTAGCTGTAATACTGTTTGAGCTTTGTAGCATTCCAAGGTCGAGGGAGTTGTACTCCGGTTAAATTTTCTAAGTAATAGGCTCCTGTGTCCGTTTTTGCCCGGACGCGATATGGACCTTCCCAATTGGCGGCCAGTTTCCCCTCGCGAGACTCCTTTTGGTTCCTGCGGAGGACTAGGTTGTCGACGTCGAATTCGCGCTTGATGACCTTGCTGTTGTGGCATAGTGTAATTTGTTATTTCAAACGGACTTCCCGGAGGGCCGCACCTTCTTGGATTTCGTCGACTAAGTCCAACTCCTCGCGTAGTGCCTCGTCATTCATCTCCTTGTCCAGGGGGAACTCGGTACGCCTCGATGGTTCCCTAATTTCGACAGGTATAACCGCTTCTGTCCCGTACGTCAACCGAAAGGGGGATTCACCAATAGTTGAATGGGGAGTTGTTCGGTATGCCCATAATACGCTGTGCAGCTCTTTAACCCACCTGTTTGGCCTCCCCGAGCCACCGCCTGAGTCCCCGTAACAAGACCGTATTTGCGGCTTCTGCTTGGCCATTGGTCTGGGGGTGCTCGACCGAAGTGAAGTGCTTCTTGGTGCCCAGCCGTGCTACGAAACTGCGGAAATTATGGTCGGTGAATTGCGTTCCATTGTCTGTGACGAGGGCCTGCGGGATGCCGAAGCGGGCAAGGACATTCCGTTTGTAAAAATGGAGGATGTTAAAGGAAGTGATCTTGGCGAGGGCCTCGGCCTCTATCCACTTTGTGAAGTAGTCGACGACCGCGATTAGGTATTTGTTTTGGTAGGAGCCTTGTGTGAAAGGCCACGGGGACGTGAGCGTCGTGAGCTCGTGCGGTGGAGCAATATGCATGTCGGCGTGGCGCTGGCATTTGTCGCATTTCTTGACGTGTTCCTTTGCGTCCTTTTGCCTAGTAGGCCAATAGTACCCGGCGCGCAATGCCTTGCGGGCCAGCGACCGACCACCTTAGTGTTGGGCGTTGATTCCTTCGTGGATTTCATGAAGGATGTCGGATACCTTGGACTCCTCGATGCATTTGAGGAGGGGAATGGAGAACCCTCGTCGATATAAACGCTGCTCGAGGATGACATATAAGCATGCGCGATATTTGGTGGCGGCTGCTTCCGATTTATCCGTGGGTAACTCCCCGCGTGTCAGGTAATTGAACACGGGGGTCATCCAACAGCCCGCGTCCCCGATGGCGTTTATGTCGAGCGATACAAAGGCTTTTTCGATGCTCGGTCGAGCTAGTGATTCTTGTATCACGGACTTGTTACCACCCTTTTTTCGTGTGCTTGCAAGTTTCGACAAGATGTCTGCCCGGGTATTTTGTTCTCGATGAACGTGCTTAATCTCTGCTCGGTCGAAGTTCCTCAATTTTTCTTTAACGAGATTAAGGTATTCGACGAGACTATCGTTCTTAGTCTGGTACTCTCCGAGAACTTGTGACGCAACGAGTTGGGAGTCCGTGAATACTTGGATCTCTCGAGTGCCCATATCTTCGACGAGGCGCAGTCCAGCGAGCACGACCTCGTATTCAGCCTAATTGTTGGATGTTGGGAAAGCGAGGGTTAGGGAATGTTCGATGACGATGCCTTCCTCGTTTTCGAGGAGGACGTCGGCGCCGCTTCCGGTAGAGCTTGAGGCCCCATCAACGTAGATGGTCCACCTCTTGTCCCTAGTAGGCAACTGCTCATGCGCCGTCATCTCGGCGACGAAATCGGATAGCGCCTGCGCTTTCAAGGCCTTCCGTCCTTCGTAACGGATGTCGAACTCGGAGAGCTCGAGGGACCGTCTCAACATTCGGCCGGCCATGTCGGGACGAGCCAGGAGCTGTTTTATGGGTTGCTCTGTTCGGACGATGATGATGTGGGCGAGGAAATAGTATCAAAGCCTCCTCGCGGTGACGACGAGGGCGAGCGCGACCTTTTCGATTTGTTGGTACCTAGTCTCGGGCCCGTGCAGGGCTTTGCTCGTGAAGTAAACGGGCTTTTTCTCGTCCTCGGTTTCGCGGATTAGGATTGCGCTTATCGCTTCATTGGATACGGCTAAGTACAAGTACAATGTTTCTCCATTCTGCGGCCGCGAGAGCACTGGAGGCTGGGAAAGTGTCTGTTTGAGGTGCAAAAGGGCTTGCTCGCACTCCTCGTTCCATTCGAAGGTTGGACCCTTCCTCATTAGTTTGAAAAATAGAAGGGCGTGTTGGGCTGACCTAGCGACGAAACGGGATAGGGAGGTTAGCATGTCGTTCAGGATTTGAATGGACTTTTTGGATCTGGGAGTGGGTAGTTCGGAGAATGCCCGACATTTGTCGGGGTTGGCCTCGATTCCTCGTTCGGTTAGATAGAAACCGAGGAATTTCCCCGCTTTGACGCCGAACGTGCATTTCTCCGGGTTGAAGCGCATTCGGTATCTTCGTGCTTGATCGAACACCCTCTTCAGACGCGTCGCGTGGTCGTCCTCGTTGTGGGATTTGACGATCATGTCGTCCATATAAACCTCGAGCATGTCGCCGATTTCGCTCCGGAAGACTTTGTTTATCATCCGCTGGTAAGTTGCTCCGGCGTTCTTCAGCCCGAAGGGCATTACGTTGTAGTAATAATTGCCCGAGGCCGTCATGAATGTCGTGCAGCTTTTGTCGGCCATAGCCACGGGGATCTGGTTGTAACCTGAATAAGCATCCAAAAAAGATAATAACCTATAGCCGACCGAGTTGTCTACCAGCATATCAATGTTAGGCAGAGGGAAAGCATCTTTGGGACATGCCCGATTGAGATCAGTATAGTCAACACACATTCGCCATTTTCCATTAGATTTTTTAACAAGTACAACGTTTGACAACCAAGTTGAATACTTTGCCTCGGAAATAAAATTTGCCTCTAGGAGGTCTTTTACAGCTTTTTCAACAGCCTCCGCTTTCTCGGCTTTCTCGGGAGACTGCATACGCCTACGTTGCACTACGGCCCTAGCGGCTGTATCTATGGCGAGCTGGTGACAGGCGACCTAGGGGTCGAGTCCGAGCATCTCTGCTGCCCTCCATGCGAAGAGATCGGCATTGTCCCGAAGGCAGACCTTAAGTTACTTCTTCGCGAGGTCGGGGATCGTTGTGCCGATCTTGACACACTTGCTGGGGTCTTCTCCGAGTGAAAAGAGCTCGAACTCGCCGTCTGGGATTGGGCGGAGAGGATCCATGTCTCTGACTTGTCCGTCGGCTTCGTCCTTTGCAAATCTGGTGTCGAGGTCCACTGTGCTCACATTGGGGTCCTGAGGCTCTGCAGCTTTGGGAAGCTCGATTTGGGCACTGTCCGACCCATCTTTCTTGCTGTTCGCCAGATCTTTTGGATCCACCAAAGTCTGTCCTCTGGCCGCGGCGTTGTGGCACCTCCTCGCAGCTTTGATGTCGCCGCAGATGGTAGCGATGTGTCCCCGCTTGGTGTTGAACTTCAGCTTCAAATGGACGGTCGAGGGGACGGTTGTGAGTTCCGCCAGAGTGGTTCTCCCTAGAATAGCATTGTAGAGGGAGTGGCGGTCGACCACCAGGAAATAGACTCTAACTTGTCGCGAAGCGACGTCTTCGCCGAAGGTGACGAGAAGTTCGACGATCCCCAAGGTCGGGAGGTGGAGCCGTTGAACCCCTGTAGGTCAGATCCCACGTATGGTGATAGATGGGATTCGTCGAGGAGTAGGGTTCGGAAGAGATGGGTATACATCACGTCAACTGAGCTACCTTCGTCGACAAGGATCCTGTGTACTTCGAAATTTGTCATTCTTGCTTTGATAAGGATAGGAATGTGAGCGTTGGGCGCTCCCCCAAGCATCTCCTCCAAGTAGAAAGTGATTACCTCAGATCTACCGCGGAACTGTTCGAGAGAGACCTCGTTGACTGGGGCTTTTTTAATCAGTTCCTCGAATTTTCTCTTGGCCGAATTGATGGACAGCTGGGCATCGCCACCTCCAGAGATAACCATGGCTGAGGGGAATTCCTCCCATGGGCTGTGAGTGAATGTGGGGGCCTGGAAGTCTTCTGGCCTGGTTATTGAGTAAGCTATCTGATAAGGGACGGAATCCCCTTGTGGCCGGGCATCTTCCTCGGTCTCTTTGCTCTCCCGGGCCCCTCGAGATGTTTCTGGCTTCTTATACTGCCCAAGCCTTCCGCCTTTGATTAGTGTTTCGATGACGTCCTTGAGATGGACGCAGTCCTCGGTCAGGTGGCCATGACTCCGATGGTACTAGCAGTACTTGGTTCTATCAGCGCCTGACTTCGGTGGAGTAGGCTTCGGGCGTCTGACCCCGCCGTCTTTGAATTTCGCGGCCAAGCATTTTGCTAGGATCCGCTCGGGGGAGGTCGTCAGCGGGGTGTAGTCGGTGAAGCGTCCGGTGGGGCCTCGCTGGTCTCGAGGCTCCCGGGGTCTGTCCTCCCGCCACTTGTCATCGGGGCGGCGAGATGACCTTGCTTCTGGATGTCGACCCTCTTGATGTCGCGCGGAGTTGGCCGAACCGCGACTCCTTGAGTCTCGTGCACGATTGGCCGCCTCCTTCTCTTCATAGGTGATGTAAGCTCGTGCTTTGTCCAGGAAGGCGTCGAAAGTGGCCGGAGGTTCAATCCCGACAGCCTTTCTGAAATCGATGTCGGGGAGTAGCCCCCTCTCCAGCAGGTAGCGCTTCATCTGGTCGTCGCAGGGAACCTGGATGGCTTCCCTGTTGAAGCGGTCGATGTATTCCCTGAGTGTTTCATTGCTCTTCTGGATGATAGCCTCAAGGGAGGCCTCGGTCTTCGGGTGCCTGCGGGAGGCGGTGAAGGTGCTCGTGAACTGGGCTATTAGTTCCCTCCAAGAGTGTATGGACCCCGGTCCATCGCTATTTTCTAGAGAGTGGTTGGAAACAGCCTGCATTTGATCGGTCCACCGACGTTGAGGTACTGAAGCATGGCCTCAAACCCGTCGATATGGTCGATTGGGTCATCTACCCCGTCATAGCTAGAGAATTGAGGGGGCTTTTCCATTCCCCGGGGAATTGGTGCCTCCATGATGTTGGCAGACAAGGGGCCGCGGGGATCTTCCTCGTCGCTATGGTTGGGTAAACGCGAGCGAGATCGGTGGTGATGATGCTTTGTCAAGGTCCTTCGCGTGGATGTCTACTCGTGCCGCTGAGCTCGCCTACCCCGCGATCACTCGGGAGGAGAACGAGCTCGCTTGGTTGCTCGGGGTTCCGCCACGGTCCCCCCTTGGATCGGCGCCGGGCTGGAGTGTCGTCCTTCCGATCCTCCGCGGGAGTTCGGAGCGATGCCTTCTAGGGATGGCGACCAAGAATCAGTCGCCGGTGTCTCGAGGTGATCGCGGAAGCTTCCAAGACGTGGAGACGCTCCGGTAAACAACATAAGGTTCGTCTGGTTTATGGCCGCGAACAAAGCGGCGACCGTTGGATCAGCGTCGGGGGGCGCCTGGACCTCTTGGAAAACTGCAGGTTCGGCGGCCCGACGGCAGTGGACTTCGCCTCTACCCTCATCTCGGTGAGATCCAGTCGAGGAAGAGGCGGTGTGCCCATCTCGGGGATCCGACTCGAGGAAGACCGTGTGGTTTGGGTCGGTCAGATCGTCGAGGAGGTATTCTCAATGTTGGTTGCAGGGTCGGCCATGACAAATGGAGTTTGATTTGTTTTGGTCTACAGACTGAAAGAAGACGGGGAAACAAGTTCCCACAGACAGTGCCACTGATCGTACCTGATCAGAAGGTGTCGCAGGCCAATCTGCAACTGCGGTTGAAGATGAAGAGGGGGGTACCTGCAAGACACTCCGATGCCAAAGTAAGAAAAGGCAAGAGGAAGCAAGCAAGTAGAAAGAGAGAATGCAAAAATTACCTGACCCTCTCAAGTGAGAGGGTATTTATAGCCCCCAGTGCTGGGCCAATGTCCAGTTAGTGGGTGGTAATCCAAGCCCACTAACGGACTGCCAGGGCTTGCGTGTGCATGGAGGCCAGCACGTGGCCTCCTCCCTGGATTGTCGCTCTGGGAAATCCGGGTTTACTCCGAGATTTCCGGAGGACAAATGGCGGTTGGGATGACGAAACATTGGTCCGATATTGCCGGGGGGCACGTGGTCGTCAAACGACCATTGGCCACGTGGTCCTCACGCAAGTGACGCAAACTGTCCTTTTTAAGGACAAATGGGCATTAGTTCTGCCTACAAGATTGCGCCCTTATGACTGTGGACCAAGTGTTGGGGCAATTCAGAACAGTATGCAATTATACTATTAAATTTTTAATGTGAAACTATAATATAAAAATATTTTATTATTATCTTTTAGGTTGTTAGAAGATTTATCATGGTTTCATTTATATATTAAAATAAGTGAGTTATTTTTTAAATATTATGAGTATAAAATATGACTACTTGAACTATATTGAATTTAACATTTAACATTTAACTTATAATTTAAATTAATTTTTTTACTTATTGTTTAAATTTAAATCTGAAATATAGAAGTGAGAGATTTTTTGGCTTATATTTTAGGAATGATAAATATAATTTTTAATTTTTATCTATTATAAATTGTTTATATAAAATTTATTTTTTTAAATATGAAAATATGTAAAATAGATGGACAAAAAATAAGAGAAAATTAAATTAGAATTGAACAAGAATTATTATCAAGATGACACACAACACAAAAGTGAGGTTGGGGTTATTGTTGTTTTGTCATCATAACAACATTGAATTTATATTAAGGAGATAAATGTTAAATTATATTAAAAATAATTAATTTTATTATATAAATGTATAATAGTTGAAAGATAAACATTAAGTTGTCCAAATAATTGAAAGTTAAATATTAATAAAAAATTATTTATGATACAAAATCAA
The DNA here is from genome assembly GCA_021764765.1 of Vicia sativa. Classification (NCBI taxonomy): domain Eukaryota; kingdom Viridiplantae; phylum Streptophyta; class Magnoliopsida; order Fabales; family Fabaceae; genus Vicia; species Vicia sativa. The sequence goes on along the minus strand of CM038795.1, from coordinate 159,393,395 downwards.
TAATTAGTACTACGGTTATGTTTTATAATAATAATATAATAATAATAATAATAATAATAATAATAATAATAATAATAATAATAATGATAATAATAATAATAATAATAAACTTTAAATTTTATTTATAGTTAATGAGAAAAAAATTGCAAAATGATTTTAATATTATAATGATATAAATGACTTATTTGAAAAAATAAAACTATTTTTTTTATTTACAACTAAAGTTGATATTTTTTATTTGATAAAATAAAATTAAAATATTTCTTTTTGATTTTACAATAATCTATTATAAGAAATTGTAAAAAATATATTTATAATATAACTAAAAGTGAAATAACATTAGTAAATAATATTAAAATTTATGGTAATCAAGATAAAAGTATTAATAATAATTTTCAATATAAAATTAAATAATGAATGCAACAACTGAAACTGATAATCACAATAATGAAACTTAAATTTTCAAAATGTTATATAGAGCCACGATATAAGTATATATATTAGATCTTAAAAGATTAAATTCCATTTTTAATAGTGATTTGTAATTGATTCTAAAATTTATGTTAAATGTCACAATATATACTTAAAAATCTATATGCTATTTAAATGAAATTTATATTAACATAAAAAGTGTGGTATTAATAATGAACATATATTTAAAACTAGAGAAAAAAGTGAGCTAATTTTTTAGTTTTTTAATTAATTAGAAAATAGTAATGAAATTCTTATCATTTATAAAAAATGATACACTTTTATTTTTTTCATATATTTCATAAAAATTAAAAATTATATTAATAAGAATTAATTAAGATCACTCTTCTTGATAGTATGAAAGCATTATATATATATATATATATATATATATATATATATATATATATATATATATATATATATATATATATATATATATATATATATATATATATATATATATATATATATATATATATATATAAGTATTGATAGTGAGACATATGATAGAAAATACCTCATAGTATCAGTATTAACCGTTTATACATTTTACAATGGATTTCCATCATTTATTGCTTTAGTTCTTATTAGAGATGAAACGGATCAGGCTTTGACATTTATTTGGTTGAGTATCAGAATTACATGAAATAATTATAACACAGCTAAAATATAAGAGAAGAGTATAAAAATGAGAAGAAACAAAATTGAATGATTATAGGATAATACATAAACAACAATATGAGTTCTCTATATATAAGAGACTCACGTACTAAAATAAGTTGATACATATTTAGTAAATTATGTTTAATCTTCTCTTTATCATAGAAATAAGTGATTTCTAATGCATTGACATTTTCTATAAAACAAATGACTTTATGTTCTCACAATCTCCCACTTAAAGTCATTTTGTTTGTTTCCAAAATTTATATCCCTTGTTAATTCCATATTGCTATGTTTAAGATAGGCCATAAGAAAAATTACGCCAATAAAACTTGTCAGCGTTGACCGGCTTTATCATAACATCTGCTAGGTTGTCTTTTGTGTGAATCTTCTGCAGGTCGACACTCCCTTCCTTTACTACTTCACGAACGAAATGGTATTGTACTCATATGTGCTTTGTCTTGGAATGAAAAGTTGGATTTCTTGCAATGTGCAAGGTGTAATAACCCAATTCTACCCCGCATAATTATATAATAAAATCAGAGTTTCAAAATTCCATTTAATAAAATTGAGGCATCAAATCTTCGCATTTCCAACAATTAGCATTTATAATGCACATCAAAAATCGGATATACCGAATCATACGTAATTCATCATATAGGCATATGAATATTCACAGCACAACGGATATGTTTACAAAATATACATAACATCATGTTGTCATCAATACACAAGGTTATCACATAATAAGATAGTATATACAAACTATCCTATCAAAATAATGACGTCGCCCAAATCCCGAGTGTTACTACGACCAGAGCAGAACGACACAAAATAAAGTGACTCGAGCTAATCCTCCTCATCCACGGGGATCACCTGCACGTTACCAATATATAGGTAACGTCGAAACAAGTAAAGGGGTGAGATAATTCCAAAACATATAATTAAAAACAATGATGGAATATATAGATAGTTGGAATTATAATTGATATAAGTTAAATAAAGTATATCGACATATATTTAAACTTACATACTTTAAATTAGCATTTGGTGTATAAATCAACACATTAACTTCATTACATAATCATTATCTTCACATCAACACATAACACCATGTACCGTCGCAATTCAATTATCATTCATCAATCAAGAACTCAATGATAAACAACTCGAACATAAACATAACCGACTCCAAAATAAACATAATGGACTCCATGAGACACGACTATGTTATGCATGTGGTACCCATCGCTTTGTCCGTAATTAGGGACACTTGGCATAAAGCCCAACTTCGCTCGGCATAAAAGCCATCATCGCTTGGCATAAAAGCCCTCTTCGCTTATGAAATGTATGTGACTCAATACATAAAGACCACACAACAACATATCATCATCGCTCATCACAATTGACATAAAGTCCACTTCGCCATATTTATTCACATCACATAAACATGCCATCGCATCGCATAAACAACAAGTAGTCGTAATTGTATACACCGTCGCAAACATCACCGTCAATTAATCCATCAATTCCCAAAAACGGAAAATTAGTAAAAACATCAATAATCGTCGCGAAAACCATTCTTATTTACCGGCACAATTTATAAACATCAACTTCAAAATCAGATAGTTCATATACGTCTTAAAATGACTAAAACTCAATTCGGGTCAATTTACCGTATTTTAGCCTATTTCGGGTCGTTCCGTAAAAACTCGCAATTTCGAAAAACTAACTTCACCACTACGTTCTACACATCAAAATTAGCTAGCACGTCAATTTTCGTTGAATTCGGAGCAACTTGCTCCGTCGCCGAATTTACCGAAATCAGAAAATCGGAACATTATCGGGTTCTAAATTTAATCGGCTATCTTACTCCCTAATTATATTTTATGGTTACCAAAAGCTACTAGGTGGATTTAAGGATTTATAAATAAACAGAATGTATTTCTATAAAAATTATGCAGGTTCTTTTGTTTTCATTTGGTTGACAGTACAAAAAACAATGTTCCATTTAAGAGAAAAAAAGAAGCAAAACGTAAGGAAAATCATTTCCTCTACATAAAGGGGACTCCGTCTCTCTTTCTCATTAGACATGAGGCGGCTGCCTCACCAACACCCCCTTAATTCCAAAGCCATTTCGTTTTAACTTTGAAATTTCACTGTTTCTTTTCTTTCTTAATCTTTTTCCCTGTAACTTTCATATTCCTTAATTTTCATTCCCTGTAACTTTCCTTAATTTTCATTCCCTGTAACTTTCATATTCCTTAATTTTCATTCCCTGTAACTTTCCTTAATTTTCATTCCCTGTAACTTTCATATTCCTTAATTTTCATTCACTGTAACTTTCATAAACCACTTCTTATTTCCATTTTTGTTTTCCTTTTTTTTTTTTCATTTCCTATACTAATTCTATTTTCATTACTAATTCCATTTTCATTACTAATTTCATTTTCATTTTTGTTCTTCAACATCATACAAACAACAACACTTATATAATCTACACCAAACTCAAATCTTCTAAACCCTCTAACAATCACCCAACACAACTCTATACTATCTATCAATTTTTCCCAAATCAAACTAAAATCCATCAAGCCCTAAATATAAGAAATGGAAATCAAACCCCTTACCTAGCAAGCTTTGGGTATTCAAGATGATTCTCCAACCAAGCTTTGTTCTCCTTCTTGCTCTTTTCTTCTTCCTCAACCAACCCTAGCTTTTCTCCAACTTCTTAACTTTGGTGTTTTGTGTTGTGTTTTGGAAAATAGGTGGAGAAATGATTTTATATGATATGTCTTACTAGCCAACTTTGATAAATTGCTCACAAGCCCCTCATCAATTCTTAATATACTAAACATACCATCTAATTATATTATTAACTTAATTTGTTAATTTAATTCCGGTAAATTAAATATCGGTCCGAAAAATATTTTACCGAACCGAACAAAACATCGCTAAATATATTAATAATTATACCGATTAATATAATTATTTTCGTTGTCAAAACAATCGTCAAACGATAATTCAAAAATAATAATATAATTTAATATTAAATAAAACGGGCGTTACAACTCTCCCCCACTAAAAAGGTTTCGTCCTCGAAATTACCTGACTCGAAAAGCTCGGGATATGAATCCCGCATCTTACTCTCCAATTCCCATGTCGCACTTTCACCAGCTGCTCCAATCCAAACAACCTTGACCAATGAAATCTCTTTGCCACGAAGGGACTTCACCTCACGATCTTCAATCCTCAAAGGCATCGTTTCCACCGTAAGATTTTCCCGAACTTGAATGTCATCCATCTCAATCACATGTGAAGGATCCGGGATATACTTCCAAGGTTGTGACACATGAAAAAACATCGTGCAAGTTTGAAAGATTTGGCGGTAATGCCACCCGATAAGCCACTTTTCCCACCTTACTATTAATTTGATAAGGACCAATAAAGCGAGGAGTTAGCTTCTTCGACTTCAATGCTCGTCCCGCACCGGTTGTAGGAGTAACTCTCAAAAACACATGATCACCTTCTTGAAATTCCAAATATTTTCTTCTTTTATCATGATAACTCTTTTGACGACTTTGAGAAATTCTCATCTTTTCTCTAATCATCTTCACCGTCTCCGTAGTTTCCCTAACCAATTCGGGTCCAAGCACCACACTTTCACCCGACTCATGCCAACACAAAGGAGTTCTACATCTTCGACCATACAACGCCTCAAACGGTGCCATTCCAATACTAGCGTGAAAGCTGTTATTATAAGTAAACTCAATCAAAGGAAGATATGTATCCCATGAACCACCATGCTCAAGAATACAAGCTCGTAACAAGTCTTCCAACGATTGAATCGTCCTTTCCGTTTGACCATCAGTTTGAGGATGATAAGCCGAACTCAACCTCAACTTAGAACCTAAAGCCTCTTGCAAGCTTTTCCAAAATTCAGAAGTGAACCTCGGATCTCTATCCGAAACAATACACAAAGGAATACCATGTAACCTAACAATCACATGCGTATAAATCTCTGCCAACCTCGATACGGGATAAGTGATATAAATAGGCATAAAGTGAGTCGACTTTGTAAGCCTATCAACAATCACCCAAATCGCATCGTATCCTCTTTGTGTATTCGGCAACCCCGTTACAAAATCCATAGAAATGCTATCCCATTTCCATTCCGGGATCTCCAACGGTTGCATCAACCCTGCAGGTTTCTGATGCTCCACTTTAGACTTCTGACAAGTCAAACAAGCATAAACAAACTGAGCCACCTCTCTTTTCATACCCGACCACCAAAATAGTTTTCTCAAATCTTGATACATTTTGGTCGCTCTGGGATGAATACTCAAATTACTCCTATGACTTTCTTCCAAAATCATCCTCTTTAAATCAACATCATCGGGAATACAAATCCTACCTCGGAATCTTAAAACACCCTGAGCATCCAACTTGAAATCTTCACTTTCAGCTTGTCCAATACTAACCAACAAATCCACAAGTTTCACATCAAGCTTTTGAGCTTCTCTAATGCTATCAAGGAAATCGTTATTGATCTTCAACATTCCCAAAATAACACTCTTCGGTGTCACTTTTATCACAAGACTCATATCTCTAAATTGTTCAATCATTTCCAACTCCTTCACCATCAAAAGTGACATATGCAAAGTCTTTCGACTTAAAGCATCGGCCACCACATTTGCTTTACCAGGATGGTAATTCAATCCGAAATCATAATCTTTCAACAATTCAAGCCACCTTCTTTGTCTCATATTAAGCTCCTTTTGATCAAACAAATATTTCAAGCTTTTATGGTCACTAAACACTTCAAATCTAGAACCATAAAGATAATGCCTCCAAATCTTAAGCACAAAAACAACCGCCGTAAGTTCCAGATCATGGGTAGGATAGTTCTTCTCATGAATCTTCAATTGCCTCGAAGCATAAGCAACCACCTTGCCACCTTGCATAAGCACGCCACCTAAACCCATCATAGAAGCATCACAATAAACCACAAACGGTTCTTCGGGATTAGGTAAAATCAAGATCGGTGCCGTTGTCAACCTCTTCTTCAATTCAACAAAACTTTCTTCACACCTGACATCCCACACGAAAGCAGCTCCTTTACAAGTTAACTTTGTCAAAGGAAGTGCCAACTTTGAAAAACCTTCAATGAACCTCCTATAGTAACCAGCCAAACCCAAGAAACTTCTAATCTTAATGCACTTAGAGTTTCCCATCTTAACACAGCATCAACTTTAGAAGAATCAACCGCAATGCCATCACCAGAAATGACATGCCCTAAAAATCTCACTTCACCTAACCAAAACTCGCACTTTGACAACTTAGCATAAAGCTTCTTCTCCTTCAGAACTTCCAACACAATGCGCAAATGTTCTGCATGCTCTTCCTCCAATTTAGAATAAACCAGAATATCATCAATAAAAACAACCACGAAACTATCCAAGTGAGGATGGAAAATACGGTTCATGTACTCCATGAATACTCCCGGTGCATTAGTGACACCGAAAGGCATCACCGAATACTCGTAATGTCCATACCTCGTCCTGAAAGCAGTTTTCTGAACGTCTTCTTCTTTCACCCTTATTTGATGGTAACCCGATCTCAAATCAATCTTACTAAACATGCGGGCACCAACCAACCGGTCCATCAAATCATCAATCCTAGGAAGTGGATACCTATTCTTGATAGTTACCTTATTCAATTGACGATAATCAATACAAAGCCTCATGCTACCATCTTTCTTCTTTACCAACAATACAGGAGCTCCCCATGGTGACACACTTGGTCTAACAAACTTCTTCTCGAGAAAATCTTCTAATTGACTCTTCAATTCTGCTAGCTCCGATGCGGACATCCTGTATGGCGCCATAGAGATAGGTCTGGTACCAGGGACAAGATCCACGTAAAACTCAACTTCTCTTTTCGGAGGTGCACTAGGAATCTCATCAGGAAACACTTCAGGAAAGTCGCACACCACTGGAAAGTTTGCAATAACAGATTGACTCTCCACAGAAAGAGTCGCCATCAACAAGAAAATCGATGCTTCATCTTTCAAGAACTCCTTCAATTGTTTCGTCGACACCAACATAGTTTGATCTTCTTCCGCTAAGGAAGAAAACCTCACAGTGTTGTCATAGCAATTGATATGGACATAGTTAGCTTTCAACCAATCCATACCCAAAACCATGTCCAACCCAACAAGCGGTAAACAAATAAGATTCACCACGAAGTCTCTACCAAAGATTGATAAAGGACAATTTGCACACACAAAAGAAGTAGTAACCGTTCCCTTAGCCGGAACTTCCACCACCATATCTCTATCTAGAGATGACAAAGTAAGACTCAACCTCTTAACACAATCAACAGCAATAAAACAATGAGTAACACCAGTATCAATAATAGTAATAAGGGGAATGTTATTAATGAAACTAGTACCTCGAACAAGTCCATCTTCGTTTGCTGTCGGAGCACCCGACAAAGCAAACACCTTTCCCGCTCCTTGCGCCTTCTTAGGCTTCTTGCATTGAGGACTAGTGTGACCTCCCTCACCACAATTAAAACATACCACTTCTCTATGCTTGCAATCACGAATTACATGACCCGTTTCACCACAACGGAAACACCTCACCTCATTCTCTTTAGCCTTCCCATCATTCCTACAAACATTACTCTTGTGGCCAGGTTTCCCACACTTGTAGCAAACAATACTAGCAGGAGCATCTCCCCCACTAGTCCTTCTTCCTTGAAACGCTTGCTGTTTCCCTTTACCAGTAGGGGCATCATAAGGTTTCCCACGGCTCTGCTGGCCCTTGCTCCTCTTATCAGACAACATCTTATAATGCGCATTACTATCCTCTTCAAAGATCCTACAGCTATCAATCAAATCCGCAAAGACACGGATTTTTCGATATGATCGCCTTCTTAATCTCGGGGCGCAAGCCATTCTCAAATTTAATGCATTTGGAAAATTCAGCACCCTCACCATTAAAGTGAGGATAGAACTTAGCCAATTCAATAAACTTCGCAGCATAATCAGTGATGGACATGCTCCCTTGCCTTAGTCTATCGCCTTCTTAATCTCAGGACGCAAGCCATTCTCAAATTTAATGCATTTGGAAAATTCAGCACCCTCACCATTAAAGTGAGGATAGAACTTAGCCAATTCAATAAACTTCGCAGCATAATCAGTGATGGACATGCTCCCTTGCCTTAGTGAAAGGAACTCAATCTCCTTCTTTCCCCGAACATCTTCCGGGTAATACTTCCTCAAGAACTCCCTACTAAAAACATCCCAAGTTACTTCTTCACCAGCAACTCCAAGCCTTTGACGGGTGTCAACCCACCAATCATCAGCCTCCTTACTTAACTTATGAGTACCATAACGTACTTTGAGTGCAATCCATCACCGAAAGATTCTTTCAATCTCCTTCAACCAAGTTAGAGCACCTTCAGATCATACTTCCCGTAGAAAGTAGGTGGATTCTCCCTCTGGAAGGTCGCCAAACTACGAGTCCCAACGCCTCGGATTAGGCGGGTTTTGGAAAGCTCGAGCCATAGCGCATAGCGAACAATAGCATCATCGTTCCTTCCAACGTTCCTACCAGCATTCCTACCAGCATGCCTACCAGCCATAACAACTTCTGCTCACAACAAAACAAGGATTAGAATCAACAAATAACAATACTTGATTGTTAGACAACAACAAACTCAACAACATGGCCGGACAGACCGACCTGCTCTGATACCACTAATGTAACAACCCAATTCTACCCCGCATAATTATATAATAAAATCAGAGTTTCAAAATTCCATTTAATAAAATTGAGGCATCACATCTTCGCATTTCCAACAATTAGCATTTATAATGCACATCAAAAATCGGATATACCGAATCATACGTAATTCATCATATAGGCATATGAATATTCACAGCACAACGGATATGTTTACAAAATATACATAACATCATGTTGTCATCAATACACAAGGTTATCACATAATAAGATAGTATATACAAACTATCCTATCAAAATAATGACGTCGCCCAAATCCCGAGTGTTACTACGACCGCGAGCGACACAAAATAAAGTGACTCGAGCTAATCCTCCTCATCCACGGGGATCACCTGCACGTTACCAATATATAGGTAACGTCGAAACAAGTAAAGGGGTGAGATAATTCCAAAACATATAATTAAAAACAATGATGGAATATATAGATAGTTGGAATTATAATTGATATAAGTTAAATAAAGTATATCGACATATATTTAAACTTACATACTTTAAATTAGCATTTGGTGTATAAATCAACACATTAACTTCATTACATAATCATTATCTTCACATCAACACATAACACCATGTACCGTCGCAATTCAATTATCATTCATCAATCAAGAACTCAATGATAAACAACTCGAACATAAACATAACCGACTCCAAAATAAACATAATGGACTCCATGAGACACGACTATGTTATGCATGTGGTACCCATCGCTTTGTCCGTAATTAGGGACACTTGGCATAAAGCCCAACTTCGCTCGGCATAAAAGCCATCATCGCTTGGCATAAAAGCCCTCTTCGCTTATGAAATGTATGTGACTCAATACATAAAGACCACACAACAACATATCATCATCGCTCATCACAATTGACATAAAGTCCACTTCGCCATATTTATTCACATCACATAAACATGCCATCGCATCGCATAAACAACAAGTAGTCGTAATTGTATACACCGTCGCAAACATCACCGTCAATTAATCCATCAATTCCCAAAAACGGAAAATTAGTAAAAACATCAATAATCGTCGCGAAAACCATTCTTATTTACCGGCACAATTTATAAACATCAACTTCAAAATCAGATAGTTCATATACGTCTTAAAATGACTAAAACTCAATTCGGGTCAATTTACCGTATTTTAACCTATTTCGGGTCGTTCCGTAAAAACTCGCAATTTCGAAAAACTAACTTCACCACTACGTTCTACACATCAAAATTAGCTAGCACGTCAATTTTCGTTGAATTCGGAGCAACTTGCTCCGTCGCCGAATTTACCGAAATCAGAAAATCGGAACATTATCGGGTTCTAAATTTAATCGGCTATCTTACTCCCTAATTATATTTTATGGTTACCAAAAGCTACTAGGTGGATTTAAGGATTTATAAATAAACAGAATGTATTTCTATAAAAATTATGCAGGTTCTTTTGTTTTCATTTGGTTGACAGTACAAAAAACAATGTTCCATTTAAGAGAAAAAAAGAAGCAAAACGTAAGGAAAATCATTTCCTCTACATAAAGGGGACTCCGTCTCTCTTTCTCATTAGACATGAGGCGGCTGCCTCACCAACACCCCCCCCCCCCCTTAATTCCAAAGCCATTTCGTTTTAACTTTGAAATTTCACTGTTTCTTTTCTTTCTTAATCTTTTTCCCTGTAACTTTCATATTCCTTAATTTTCATTCCCTGTAACTTTCCTTAATTTTCATTCCCTGTAACTTTCATATTCCTTAATTTTCATTCCCTGTAACTTTCCTTAATTTTCATTCCGTAACTTTCATATTCCTTAATTTTCATTCATTAACTTTCATAAACCACTTCTTATTTCCATTTTGTTTTCCTTTTTTTTTCATTTCCTATACTAATTCTATTTTCATTACTAATTCCATTTTCATTACTAATTTCATTTTCATTTTGTTCTTCAACATCATACAAACAACAACACTTATATAATCTACACCAAACTCAAATCTTCTAAACCCTCTCACAATCACCCAACACAACTCTATACTATCTATCAATTTTTCCCAAATCAAACTAAAATCCATCAAGCCCTAAATATAAGAAATGGAAATCAAACCCCTTACCTAGCAAGCTTTGGGTATTCAAGATGATTCTCCAACCAAGCTTTGTTCTCCTTCTTGCTCTTTTCTTCTCCTCAACCAACACTAGCTTTTCTCCAACTTCTTAACTTTGGTGTTTTGTGTTGTGTTTTGGAAAATAGGTGGAGAAATGATTTTATATGATATTTCTTACTAGTCAACTTTGATAAATTGCTCACAAGCCCCTCATTAATTCTTAATATACTAAACATACCATCTAATTATATTATTAACTTAATTTGTTAATTTAATTCCGGTAAATTAAATATCGGTCCGAAAAATATTTTACCGAACCGAACAAAACATCGCTAAATATATTAATAATTATACAGATTAATATAATTATTTTCGTTGTCAAAACAATCGTCAAACGATAATTCAAAAATAATAATATAATTTAATATTAAATAAAACGGGCGTTACAACTCTCCCCCACTAAAAAGGTTTCGTCCTCGAAATTACCTGACTCGAAAAGCTCGGGATATGAATCCCGCATCTTACTCTCCAATTCCCATGTCGCACTTTCACCAGCTGCTCCAATCCAAACAACCTTGACCAATGAAATCTCTTTGCCACGAAGGGACTTCACCTCACGATCTTCAATCCTCAAAGGCATCGTTTCCACCGTAAGATTTTCCCGAACTTGAATGTCATCCATCTCAATCACATGTGAAGGATCCGGGATATACTTCCAAGGTTGTGACACATGAAAAACATCGTGCAAGTTTGAAAGATTTGGCGGTAATGCCACCCGATAAGCCACTTTTCCCACCTTACTATTAATTTGATAAGGACCAATAAAGCGAGGAGTTAGCTTCTTCGACTTCAATGCTCGTCCCGCACCGGTTGTAGGAGTAACTCTCAAAAACACATGATCACCTTCTTGAAATTCCAAATATTTTCTTCTTTTATCATGATAACTCTTTTGACGACTTTGAGAAATTCTCATCTTTTCTCTAATCATCTTCACCGTCTCCGTAGTTTCCCTAACCAATTCGGGTCCAAGCACCACACTTTCACCCGACTCATGCCAACACAAAGGAGTTCTACATCTTCGACCATACAACGCCTCAAACGGTGCCATTCCAATACTAGCGTGAAAGCTGTTATTATAAGTAAACTCAATCAAAGGAAGATATGTATCCCATGAACCACCATGCTCAAGAATACAAGCTCGTAACAAGTCTTCCAACGATTGAATCGTCCTTTCCGTTTGACCATCAGTTTGAGGATGATAAGCCGAACTCAACCTCAACTTAGAACCTAAAGCCTCTTGCAAGCTTTTCCAAAATTCAGAAGTGAACCTCGGATCTCTATCCGAAACAATACACAAAGGAATACCATGTAACCTAACAATCACATGCGTATAAATCTCTGCTAACCTCGATACGGGATAAGTGATATAAATAGGCATAAAGTGAGTCGACTTTGTAAGCCTATCAACAATCACCCAAATCGCATCGTATCCTCTTTGTGTATTCGGCAACCCCGTTACAAAATCCATAGAAATGCTATCCCATTTCCATTCCGGGATCTCCAACGGTTGCATCAACCCTGCAGGTTTCTGATGCTCCACTTTAGACTTCTGACAAGTCAAACAAGCATAAACAAACTGAGCCACCTCTCTTTTCATACCCGACCACCAAAATAGTTTTCTCAAATCTTGATACATTTTGGTCGCTCCGGGATGAATACTCAAATTACTCCTATGACTTTCTTCCAAAATCATCCTCTTTAAATCAACATCATCGGGAATACAAATCCTACCTCGGAATCTTAAAACACCCTGAGCATCCAACTTGAAATCTTCACTTTCAGCTTGTCCAATACTAACCAACAAATCCACAAGTTTCACATCAAGCTTTTGAGCTTCTCTAATGCTATCAAGGAAATCGTTATTGATCTTCAACATTCCCAAAATAACACTCTTCGGTGTCACTTTTATCACAAGACTCATATCTCTAAATTGTTCAATCATTTCCAACTCCTTCACCATCAAAAGTGACATATGCAAAGTCTTTCGACTTAAAGCATCGGCCACCACATTTGCTTTACCAGGATGGTAATTCAATCCGAAATCATAATCTTTCAACAATTCAAGCCACCTTCTTTGTCTCATATTAAGCTCCTTTTGATCAAACAAATATTTCAAGCTTTTATGGTCACTAAACACTTCAAATCTAGAACCATAAAGATAATGCCTCCAAATCTTAAGCACAAAAACAACCGCCGTAAGTTCCAGATCATGGGTAGGATAGTTCTTCTCATGAATCTTCAATTGCCTCGAAGCATAAGCAACCACCTTGCCACCTTGCATAAGCACGCCACCTAAACCCATCATAGAAGCATCACAATAAACCACAAACGGTTCTTCGGGATTAGGTAAAATCAAGATCGGTGCCGTTGTCAACCTCTTCTTCAATTCAACAAAACTTTCTTCACACCTGACATCCCACACGAAAGCAGCTCCTTTACAAGTTAACTTTGTCAAAGGAAGTGCCAACTTTGAAAAACCTTCAATGAATCGTAACATGTTAGGATGTCTTCCAGTGTTACTATTCTCTGATTGATGGTTTGTTGTGCATGATGATTATATGGTTGTAATTGTGTATTGAATCTGAAGTTATGATGAAATGGGTGGATTAATATGCTTGAAAAATATTGTTAATTGAGAAGCTTATAATATGCTTTAATTATGAGAAGTCTCACCCTTACTTTACAATTTCAGATTAAAGTTAGCAGCTGAGGAGTTGGTGAGGATGGCTCTAGAGCTTATCATATAAGTCCGCGTGTCAGTGTCATGCTCTGATTAGATTGTAACACTGGGGAACGTTAGTTGAGGAATTAGATAGTTGTTTAGTTGTTTTCTTTAATTTTGTTGGGAATAATAATGATTGGATTATTCCGTTTGGTTATGATGTTTTCCGCTGTGTAAGACATGGTCTTAATTTGACTAAACTATCTAAAAATTGATCCTCAGTGTAGCATGGCTACTGTTTGAATGAAGTTTGTTTTATTTATTAATTGTGACATCCCTCGTTTTCCGTGTTAACTCTGATTAAAGCTGATTCAGATATTAATTTAATTAATATATTCGGGGCATTTAGATGGGGTGTTACAATAGTGGTATCAGAGCATAGTCGGTCGTTGTGACCAGTGTCTTAATGTCATTACTCCTTTTGGTATACGACATGTGTGTGAAACACTGTCGGTACTGCTTGTTTTCCCTGACTACCTGGTGGCAGGAGTGGTTTAAAAGCAAGTGGGGGAGAAACTTTACTTCTCTAAGATGTCTGGTGTGAAGAATTGGATCGATGTGCTATTGGTTACATGAGTGCAGATGTTGGTTAGACTGCGTAGTTTTCCGAATTCGGAGGGATTACGAATTCGAGAATTCAGTATGATGGTCGGATAAAGTTCTCTTAAGTGGTAACAGTTAAGTACTTGTGTTGTTCGCATCACTAGGAGTGGAGGACGATGTTATGGATAATGATGTTCCATTTGGGGTGTGAGTCCTGATGTTTCCCTGGGAATAATAGCGAATCATCGTCTGAGCAAGATGTTGGATTAGCTTGAGGTCATCCTTGGGTTGAATGTTTGAAGTTAAACCAAGTGATTATGAATCGTTTTGATGAGTTGATGCATATTCTTGGCCTAGAAGATATCTGGTAATTAAGAAGGATGACTTTGAGAAGATGAAGCTGGTGTGGTGAGAATGTTGCAACACTTCCGGTTGATTGTGGAGCTGTCTGTGTGAGTTACTTCTTTGTGTTCTTGAAAAGATTGATTGTGGCAGTGTCAATGGTTGATATAAAGTATGCAGTTGTGTGAATTGGTTATTGGAATTGTAACTTGACGCAAGTGATCATGGAGAATGATGTGTGTTGCGGTATGTTGAAGTTAGGATCTCAAATTTTATATTCTAGGATGTTTTGGGATTTCTCACTCCCACAAGGTGGAAATCGACTACCGATTGCAGGGAATTGATTTCCTGAAGCTGACAGCATTTCTTCCGAAGACTTGTAAAATTCCTAACTTGAGTTTTGGATGTCTGATTTGAGTTCCGTTTGAAGCGTTGGAAAGATAATGTGATGAACTATGTTTTAAAAATGGTCCCAGCACCTGGAAGTAATTTATTTATCATGTAGTGGTGTTAGAGGAGAATCGGAGTTGTTGTTGATGTCGTTCTTGGTACAAAACTTGTTTCTATGACACCATGCAAGATGTCAACTTTTGAGTTAAGGGAATTGAAGAAGCTATTGGAAGATGCGCAGTGAAATGGATTTGTAAAACCAAGTGTATTGTTTGGAGAGCTCTAATTTCCTTAGTTAAGGAGAAAGAAAGTAGCACGAGTTGCGTGTGGATTTCTGGTAACTGATTTAAGTGGTGGTTGAGACTAAATATGTATTTCAAATTATTGGTGATTTGATGGATCAACAGGTTGGAAAGTATGTCTTCAGTACAGTCGAATTGAGGTTAACTTACCTTCGTGGTCAGGTTAAGGATGAAGATAGTTAGAGATAAGCTTCTAAAACTCGGTATAGGTATGTTGAATGTTGTGAGGTGAATTCCAACTTCGATAGAGAGTAGAATTTTGTTAAGTTTTCATGGTGTAGATTACGGTATGAGGATGTGAGTTTTCTTTATCATGTTATCAAGTAATGCGGTAGACCCATCCGACGTAGTGTTGTAGTAGGAAAGTCCAAAATTTGTTGCGGGTATTGGAAGATTTTATGGACATAACCGATGTGATCATGATTTATTCGAGACGAGGTCAAGAATGATATATTCTTAATGAATGAGATGTTGGTATTAGTAAGAATGCGAAAGTATTAGAGATGCAACTTATGTCGATTGAGGATGAATAAGTGACGTTAGCTTCTGAGGAAAAGATAAGTGATGTTAGAGGAAAAATAAATTCGATAGGAAGTGCAATCATGTTTAAGATGTCAAAATATTGACATGTGTCAAGAAAATTCTGGGAGTTTCTTTTACCAATCATATGATGAGATGTATTACTTAGATTACATTTGAAATAAGATTCAGACTGAACATATATGGATCCTAGATGTTATGAGATTTAAAGGGAGACTAAGAGTTGTGAATGTCGTTAAAGTTCTCCGCATGGATAAGGACTTCAAATGGGAACAAAATGAGTTATGGTGTATTTGGTATGTTAGCATCTCATAAGGGGGGAAATACTTAACAATCGTGTGATGCTAAGTGAGTGTGAAGAAGATTATGTAAATTTTTGATCGATGGTATCTCATCGTCGATATCATATGAGAAATAAGTGTGGAAGAAGTTGTAAACCTTAAAAGAAGATGATTGGACCATGGTGCTTGGGTGACTTCGAGCACGAGTTCTAAAGGAACGCTATTATAGTTTGGTACGGTGGTCTATACTCCATTGTGATTGCCGGCTATCTATCGACAAATTGAGGAACTTATCACCCTTAATCTCTTGTTGATAATAGACGGGATCGTGTTGGATTTAATAGACTCATCTTGCAGGCTTGATAGTGTGTGAAGCGGTTGACGTTCTATTGAGAGGATAGTAGTTCATCAGTTCGCATGAAACTAAGAGGAAAAGGGCTATGAAAAAGACTTGGAAATTATCTAGCAGGTCGGAGACTTGAATGCGTATGCAAGTTGAAGCCGCATAGTGGAAGGTTTAGAATGTAAAAAGGTGGACAATGATTTTCTGGTAGATACTAAAGAGAGTCTAGAGATAAATATGAAACTTGTAGAGTTGGTAGTTGATGAGAATCAAATGAAGATAATGACTTAGGGTAAATAATCAGAGTCGCGTAGCGAAAGCGTAATGTGATGCACTTTGTTATGCGAGTATGATTTTTGGAAGTCACAAATTAAACGTTAGTAGGTGTGGAGTTTATGAAACTATTAGAAATTTCAGAATAGAATTGTTAGGTGAAGGGTTCTATGCCTTATTGGTGTTATATCCATTCTGATAGATGTATTAATTTGTAAGCTCGATCGTTGGAACGTAGCCTCGTGGTACTGGCGTCGTGTATAAATGTTGGGGACATTGCGGTTCGGTGGAGGTTCTTATAATTGTGTTGCAGTGTAATGAAGTGATAAATCATATACCCTAGAGTGAAGGGGGTAAGAAGTGAGCTGAGCTGATGCATTCTTAACCCGATAGCAATGGATCGTATGGGATTATAGTGGTTGAATAAGAGGGATATTTGTTAGTGATATTGGAAATGACGTCAAACATGACGTGATAGTTGGAAGGAAGGATTTCAAGAGCTGAAGAGGAGGTTGACTAGTGCTCCGATCTTCATTTTGCCGAATCCGACTAAGTCTTTTGTTGTGTACTGTGACGCATCATTAATGGGATTAGGTGGTGTGTTGATGCAAGATAAGCAGGTTGTGGCTTATGCTTCCCGACAATTGAAAGTGCATGAAAGGAGTTATCCGACTCATGATTTAGAGTTGGCAGCTGTTGTATTTGTTTTGAAGTTGGGGAGACATTATTTATATGGTTCTCGGTTTGAGGTATTAGTGATCATAAGAGCCTGAAGTATCTCTTTGATCAGAAAGAGTTGAAACGGTTGCGAGGCAAAGAGATCGCATTGGTAAGAGTGGCTTGGGGAGGACCAGCAGAATGAAAATGTCACTAGGGAGTTGGAGAGTCAGATGAAAGACTCGTATCCCGAGCTGTTCGTCTAAGGTATGTTTTCGAGGACGAAAACTCTTTTAGTTGGGGAGAGTTGTGACACCCCAAATAATTCGATAATTAAATAATTATGATTTTTAATTATTAATTTAATTGAGAATATAATTTATTAATATATTGGATTTATTTGGATTAATTATGGAATTAACTGAGTGTGTTGAGTAAAGTGAGGGTGTGAGGAGTAAAAGGCTCTACTCACATTATTGAATTTATTTTATTTATGTTAAGAGGAATAAAAGGAATAAAATAAGGAAAGAAGGAAAATATAGTCATTTTGGAGAAAACAAGAATACGTGAAGTTGAGAAGAGGAGAAAGAAGGAAGAAGACCTAGAAGTGTCAGAATTCGAAGAACCCACAAGGTAAGGGGTGATTTCGATTGATTAATTTATATTATAGGATTTGATGTTGATACTATAGATCATAGCATGTTAGGAAATCCCAGTTTAGGAATTCCTAGGTTTCTATGGGTGTATCCCTATTGGTGTCAGATTGTGTCAGATTGTAGAAATCCATTGATTTGTATGATGTAAGATTATTAATGATGGATAAAACATGTTATAGGATGTGTTATTGGTGTTGAATGATTGATTTTATGGTGTCGGAATGTGTGGGCACGTTTTGGAATGAGTAAGAAAATGGTTTTGGGAACTATTGCTGTCAAAATGGAATTTTGGGTCTGAAGGTCGTGGGAACCGGTTCCCCAGTGGGAGAACCCGGGTTCCAGCTTTTAAAATGAAGAAAAATAACATTTTTGAACTCAGGAACCGGTTTCTGTGTGGGAGGAACCGGGTTCCACGTTAATTTTCTAGAAAAATGAGATTTTTACTTCTGGGAACCGGTTCCCTACCTGGAGGAACCGGGTTCCCCATACATTTTTCCAGGGGGCGTGTATTTTTGAGTTGTGGGAACCGGTTACTCCCAGGGAGGAACCGGGTTCCACTGAAAACCTTTGAAAATTTTCCAAACTTTAAAAATTCATAACTTTCAAACCGTAAGTCCGTTTTGAGCGCCGTTTTGGACGTTGTTTCTTAAATTTAATGCCCTACCTTATAAAATGAAAATATTTTAGAAAACTTGAAATTATTTTGGAAAGGGGTCGAATTTCGAAATAAATGATTTATTAACTGACACATAATGATGTATGTGTAGTAGAGGACCTTTCGTGATGGAGATATTGGTAATGTGTAGATGTAATAGCATGTTTATGCTGATGATTATATGCATGTTTATGATGATGATAGATGTATGCATGAATTGTTGAAATGTCATGTTGATTGGTTGATTCAGTTATGTTAGATGAATGTATACATAGACTGATTGATGTTGCATGCTAATGATGTGCGTGCATTTGCATTGTTGGGTGAAGTTAATTCCCATTGTGCGGAATTTGACTTGGATTGCCGATAACCGATACCCGAGTGAGGATGGGTGGTTAGGCTGGATTCGTGTCCGGGTATTTATGGACGAATCGATGGTTACTGTATCCGGTTGAGGATGGATCAGTATTGGGTGACTTGGTCACGTGTTGGTACCACATGCATTTGAGTCTGCATTGTATTTGCATAGAATCGTAACATGTTAGGATGTCTTCCAGTGTTACTATTCTCTGATTGATGATTTGTTGTGCATGATGATTATATGGTTGTAATTGTGTATTGAATCTGAAGTTATGATGAAATGGGTGGATTAATATGCTTGAAAAATATTGTTAATTGAGAAGCTTATAATATGCTTTAATTATGAGAAGTCTCACCCTTACTTTACAATTTCATATTAAAGTTAGCAGCTGAGGAGTTGGTGAGGATGGCTCTAGAGCTTATCATATAAGTCCGCGTGTCAGTGTCATGCTCTAATTAGATTGTAACACTGGGGAACGTTAGTTGAGGAATTAGATAGTTGTTTAGTTGTTTTCTTTAATTTTGTTGGGAATAATAATGATTGGATTATTCCGTTTGGTTATGATGTTTTCCGCTGTGTAAGACATGGTCTTAATTTGACTAAACTATCTAAAAATTGATCCTCAGTGTAGCATGGCTACTGTTTGAATGAAGTTTGTTTTATTTATTAATTGTGACATCCCTCGTTTTCCGTGTTAACTCTGATTAAAGCTGATTCAGATATTAATTTAATTAATATATTCGGGGCATTTAGATGGGGTGTTACACTTTCCACTGCTGATGCATAGGGTACTCGAGACATTTTCATCCTCTCTGCTTCATTGCTAGGATTCATACTTGAGGATAATTTATAATTCATAGGAAGTGGGGTAGATATTGGCTTACAGTCTTGCATGTTGAAGCGCTGCAAAACTTTCCGTAGATAATTTCTTTGAGAAAGCCAAATCTTCCTATCTTTTCTATCTCGATGAATTTGCATCCCTAAAATCTTGTTTGCTAGCATCAAGTCCTTCATATCGAACTCCCTAGAAAATTGTGCCTTTAATTCTTGGACTTGATCTTTGTTGGGGCCTACCACGAACATGTCATCCACATACAACAACAAAATGATGAAAGCATTTTCCTCAAACCTATTGTAATGTGTACAATGATCTGAGCTCAACCTGTTGTATCCAAGGCTAATAATTAAAGAATCAAATCTCTTGTACCAACACCTCGGCGCCTACTTTAAACCGTACAGAGATTTGGTCAACCTGCAAACCAAGTTTTCTTTTCCTTTTTCTTCAAAATCTTCTGATTGTAGCATATATATTTCTTCTTCAAGTTCTCCATGAAGAAAAGCAGTTTTTACATCCAATTGTTCAAGATGTAAATCATAAGCAGCACACATAGCTAACACTACTCTAATAGTGGTAAGTATAACCACCGGAGAAAATATTTCATTGAAATCAATTCCTTCCCTTTGAGCATATCCTTTAACCACAAGTCTTGTACAATATCTTTCCACTTGATCATTACCATCACGCTTAATCTTATAGACCCATTTGTTTCTGATGGCTTTTCGACCCTCTGGGAGTACAACAAGATCCCATGTCTTGTTTCTATGTAAGGCTTCCATTTCTTCCTCCATTGCTGCCACCCACAGAGAATCACTTGAGCAACTCACATCCTCTTGAAAGGTTGATGGTTCTCCATCTTCTGTTAGAAGAAAATATGCATCATGGCTTGCCATAACATAGTCTGACTGCCAATTTGGTTTCCTTTTCTAATGTGTTGGTCGTCGAACTTCAACACCATCAGGTTCCTCTGGTTCTTGTACCTCGTGCTCTGGTTCTGCTTCAAAAGAATCATATTCTATAGAATTTCCATCTGTATGAAAAGTAGTGATATCTTTAGCAGTACTATCATTTTCCTGTTCCCTTTGCAATTAATTCTCTACAAAGATTACATCCCTATTGACAATAACCTTGCGAGAAGTGGGATCCCACAGGCGATACCCATTGACACCGTGAGCATAGCCGAAGAATATGCATTTCTTGTATTTTGGATCTAGCTTAGTTCTTTCTTAGGAGTTGTACATCACGTACACAAGACATCCAACCACATGTAGAGTATAATACTCAGCTGGCTTTCCTTTCCACATCTCCATCGGAGTCTTTAAACCAATTGCACTTGATAGCGATCTATTTATCACATAACATGCAGTTTTCACGACTTCTTCCCGTAATGACTTAGCTAATCCCGTAGTTCGCAACATAGCTCCAGTACTTTCTAGGAGAGTTCTATTTATCCGCTCTGCTACACCATTCTGCTGAGGCGCATAAGCAATTGTAAATTGTCTCATTATACCCTCTTCCTTGCAAAATGTCAAAAAATTGCCATCTATATATTCTCCTCCATTGTCTGTCCTCAAGCACTTAATCTTCTTTCCAATTTCAAGCTCAATTAATGCTTTAAATTGCTTGAATATTGAAAATACATCTGACTTCTTCTTGATTGGGTATACCCACAATCTCCTAGAGTAATCATCAATGAATGATACAAAATATTTTGCTCCTCCTATGGACATTTGCGGAGACTCCCACACATCAGAATGAATAAAGTCAAGTATGTGTTTGCTCTTAGTAGTTGATCTATCAAGCTTCAACCTATTTCGTTTGCTTACTACACAATGCTCACAAAAAGGTAGACTTATTGATTTGAGCCCGGGTAAGAGATCATGTTCCGCAAGAACTTTCAAGCCTCGTTCTGACATGTGGCCCAGTCTACGATGCCACATTGTCGTTGAGTTTTCTTGACTAGTTCTTGCAATTGACACTACTAGAGCACCTCTCACCACCTTCAAGATCCCACCTTCAATATGGGTCTTGCACCCGAGGTCATCTAATTGTCCAATAGACAATAAATTCTTCTTCAACCCTTTCACATGTCACACCTCTTAAATTGTGCGAACTGTACCATCATACATTTTTATTTTGACAGTACCAACACCAGCAATTTCTAAGGTGTAATCGTTTTGCATGAATACTGGTCCTTCTGAGATAGGTTGATAAGTGTAAAACCAATCTCGTTGAGGAGCCGAGTGCCATGTTGCTACTGAATCAATTATCCAAGCATCGGTGAACTGTTTACTACCTTTGGAATTAGTTGTTGCTCCGCTATATAGAATCTCTTCATCATCCGAGGTATTGGCAATACATTCTTGAGATGAACTTGCCTCAGAAGACTTCTCACCATTCTTCTTAAACCAACAATCTCTTTTCAAGTGCCCTTTCTTGCCACAATTTTAGCATCTCACATTCATCTTACTTTGAGATTTTGATCTACCATGATTTTGGCTCCCATTGGGGCCACGTTCCACTGATCTGCCTCTTGTCATTGTCAAAGCTTCTACTTGTTTTGAGTTTTCTTGACGGTCTTCCTTATGTATACGCTTGGACTTTTCCTCAAGAATAGATCCGACAACATCATCAAAGTATAGACGGTCTGTAACATTATTATTTATTAAGTTGACGACAAGTGGATCATATGAATCTGGTAAGCTCTAAAGTAGAAGTTCTGCACGTTCATTTTCTGCTATGGTGAAATTTGTCGATGTAAGTTGAGCAAACATCGTATTAAGAGTGTTGATGTGATTTATCACGGATGTAGATTCACTCATTCGAAGAGTGTAGAGTCTTCTCTTTAAGAAAATTTGGTTGTGAAGTGACTTGACCTCGTACAATTTGATGAGAACATCCCAAATCTCCTTTGCAGTTTTCTTTTCGGCAACGCTAGACAAAACTGAATCCGCCAATGCTAAGTGCAAGTTGGCAACAGCGTTGTTATCCATCTCATTCCACTTCTCATCATATATTCCCTCAGTTCTATCTTCAATTGCTGCTAAGCAATTATCCTTCCTTAGGATTGCCTTTATCTTTAATTTTCACAGGGGAAAATTACTCCCATTGAACTTCTCAATCTCAAATTTTGATGTCATGGTAATTTCAATTAAACCGGTTTGCACAGTTTCACCGGGAATAATATTTGCAGTGAAATATGGACCAGCACCAAATGCTCTGATACCACTCTTGGGTATCAGAATTACAAAAAATTATTATAACACAGCTAAAATATAAGAGAAGAGTATAGAAATGAGAAGAAACACAATTGACTGATTATATGATACATATTTAGTAAATTATGCTTAATCTTCTATTTATCATAGAAATCAGTGATTTCAAATGCATTGACATTTTCTAAAAAACAAATGACTTTATGTTCTCACATATTCGTCGTCTGAAATCGAATTTTGTCGAGGATAAATCTGATTTAAAAGGGCCAACTTGTGGTGAGATTATAATAGTTCCATTGAATGTCCCACTTATGGACTTGAAACAAGCTACTGAAGTTGCCTTAAGGGACACTTATTGCATAGCTGAAATACCATCCTATATTGTTTTGTAGAAGCTCCTGATACTGTCTCGCTGCTAGGAAATTCCAGAGTTAGCAATTAGGCTTCTAAGAAGAAACAAACCAAACACCCTCATACATCCTTTCAAGTCTTCAAAGACAAGCTCAAAGTTGCACCTTGCTCCAACTATGATCTTGAGGGGGGATATTAGACATACAACACTAGAAAATGTAAAGGAAATAGTTAGTTAGGTTGGTGGTTGTAAATATAGGAAAGTTAGTTAGAATGTATATATAGCATGTGTAGAATTGACATTCAGTTAAGGAATCAACAATTAAAACTCAAAGAAACATTGAATTATCTTTCTATCTTTCTCTCTTTTAGTCTCTATTCTTCTTCATGATTCATTATACATAATCATGTTCATCAATAGAGTACGAGTTTTAGAACTCTAACAATTCTCAATTTTAAATTGCGAGAATATAAAAATCGAAACTGAAATTTTTTACGAACGTGACTTTGAAAATTAGAACTTACAATGTGGAGGACGTAACACAAATATATATATATATATATATATATATATATATATATATATATATATATATATATATATATATATATATATATATATATATATATATATATATATATATAAAGAAAATATTTACCAACTTGGCTCTGAAAATAAAAAATTATAACATATAACGTAGGACACATAGCACAAATGATAGAATGAATATATTTACCAATGTGGTCATGAAAAGAAAAAATTAGAATATATAATGTGGGGCCGTAACAATTGTAACAGCTTGATGATTAATGAGTATTTAACATAAAATATATAAATAATTGTGTCAGGAGTATGTAACTATGTCATTTGGCAAAAATTTAATCATGATTAAAATTATTATACCATTAACATATATTTAATTTGGCAATTTCAAAATTCTTCCACTTATTGTAACAGTTAGTAAATATTTAGTATAACTCTTATTTTTCATAATTTTATAACTTTGATGGTAGAATTGATAAATATATTAATTTATAATAGATAATTCTTTGTTAAATTATAAGTAAAAATATATATATTGTAATTCATAATTATTTGTTATATTATAAGGTAAATTTATATTAAAAAACATGTTATATATTTTAAAAATATAAGTAAAAAAATTAAATTGTGATATATATATATATATATATATTGTAAAAAATTGGAAGTATCACATCATTAAAAGTATTTGAATTTTTTTTATTTGGATCATGACAAAATCTTCATAGTTAAAGGAGGGGTCAAATTACGCGTGAAGAGTTACATCACGAGTTACACTCGCTCAAAAATGTCACTTCGGATTAATATTTTTTAAAATCAACTGTTGGATTGAAACATATCATCATATAGATCATAACTATCAAGTTTAAGATTAATCTATAACGATTTGACCCGCCATTTTTGACGGGCTGGACTGTGATTTTTGACTTGGTACCTTAAGTTGGCCCGCCCCGTCTAACCAGCTAAAAAAGGCGGACTGAGGCGGATTTTGCCCGCAGACTTTTTGTTAATACTTTTTATTTTTTACTTCGAATTAAAACAACTTTAATTATAAAAATAACGCTCTTCTCTTAGGATTATGTTGATTAAATTGTATTTTAAATTATTATACAAACAAATTGAATTATAAACTCAACTTTCTTTTTAAAACTTTCTAATACATGTATTGATTGAAAAACTTTGAAATAAAAAACAATTATATGACATGCAAAATTATTAAATTTTCAACACATTAACTCACATGTTTTCTTTAGAAATAGATATTGATTTCTAAAAAAGAATGATTTAATTAGTGTATATGTGTGACAAATTTATGATTTAACTATTAAGGAGACAATCAATATAAGAGTCTACATTGAAAAAGTCAATTGTTGATATTTTATGCACTACTATTTTATGCATTGCAATATTTTATGCAGTGTAATTGTAAAATCTTAATATGATTCTTTAGTAGTTAGTTTTTAAATATGATTAGGATGATATGTAATCGTTTAATTTTTATTTTGATATTTTTTATTTATTGTGATTGATTTATTTCGTTATTTTTTTGGTTGTAATTGGTCTTTATTTATTTATTTTATTTTCTAAACTATTTGGACTAACACATGTTGAAGTTCTATTATGCGTTAAAAAATATTTTGTCGATTATTTAGTAATAATGAATATTTTTTATAAATTATGCAGTAAATCAAATTATAAAATAAAAAAATAAAAATTTGGCGGGCCGGCCTGCCAATCCGCCAACTCGTTAGTAAACGGGGCGAACTTCACTTTTGAGCTCGGACGCCTAAGTTGGTTCACCCCACCCCACTTTTAAACGGGCTTAAACGAGATAAACATAAACGGAGTTGACCGTCCGCTTTACCCTATATATATATATATATATATATATATATATATATATATATATATATATATATATATATATAATTTTAATTAATTAACGGAATTGATGAGATCTAATTTGAGAATAAAAGTATATAATTATTTTGGAAGATTAAATTTTAATGTTAAAATTTGACCATAGAAAATTTGACATATCTTGGGTTTCGAAGAAGCAACCAATTGTAATCCTTTCGATATGTGAAGCAAAATATGTAGCAGCATCTTGGTGTGTATGTCATGCAATATGGCTTAGAAAACTATTGAGCAAGATGGAGCAAAGACAAGAGGATGCAACAACAATTCTAGTCGACAACAAGTCAGCAATCGAATTAGCGAAGAATCTAGTGAATCATGAAAGAAGCAAACACATTGATGTTCGATTCCATTTCATTCGAGAACACGTGAAGAAAGGAAGTGTCGAACTAAAACATGTAGCAAGCAAGGACCAGGCTGCAAACATCTTCACAAAACCATTGTCGAAGGAGTTATTCGACAGAGGAAAAATGATGTTGGGAATGATGGATAGAAGAAACATTTAATTTTATGAGGGAGTTTTGTTGGAATAAACTTAAATGAAATCAAAGAAAGTTTGAAAGTAATATTCTCTTGGGACTTGAAAAGTCCATTCCTTGGATCTATACCTCCTTGAAAATATCCAGTATTTAATATTTAGCATTTTCTATGTAGCATTTATATCTTTGTATTTTGAGTCTCTATATATAAAACTCATTTGTATCATATTTTTTAAGACAGTTAAACATTTCAATACAATAGAAATTGCAGTCCTCCAAAAATCACCTCTATATAATTTATCTTTATTATTGTCTTATTGCTGTCTCATGTATGTCATCTAGTACTTACATGTGTACGATTAATGACAGTTTAAGACTTGACAGGATATAACTAAAGATTGCACTTTCACTTATAGGATCAATAAAGTAGTACTCATTCAATGTACTCTTAAGACATACATCGTGCAAGAAAAATATATAAAATTGAAAGACAATTGGTGAGCTGGACAAAATCAAGATTGAAAGCAACTTCTTTAAATGTTGGGGATTTGACCCCTTAGAACATGATTACTTAAAATTGAAAAAACAAAAATCGTGTAAAGGCTAGATGATTAAAATATGATGCTATATTATAATGGTACATATGTATCGTAACCAACATTTAACTCCCATGAAACCACCGGAATAAGAACAATAGGGAAATATCGAAAACCATTAAAACATATAAAATTGCATGTATAAATGAAAAGCATGTACAAATGTTGGTTAAGATAATCGTACTACCATTCTTTTTCAATATTATTACTTCTTTTTTAAAATTAGTAGTTACTTCTTTTTCAATAGCATTTAATTATCATTACTACTATTACTATTTTAACTATTATCAATTGAAAATAACTATTAAATGAAATTGGTTATGACAAATAATTTTGAGGTTATTTTATGTCTAAATTCAGTTACTAAACTATTTTACCCCTTTTTGCGATTTTTTTTTAGAATAACCAAATTTTTAAAAAATAATAAACTTTTAAAAAAATTTACGCAAATAACCAACTTTCAGATATAAAATACAAGTAGGAGCCATCTCAGATGGCTCCTGCATTGATTTTTACAAGCAGGAGCCAGTCAGGATGGCGCCTCCTCTCATTTTTTTGCCCTAAAAGTCATCTCAGATGGCTCTTATGTATAAAACACATGGGAAAAGCCATCTGAGATGGCGCCTAGGCGTATATTTAAAAATATATATTTTTTTTCAATTTAAATTAAAGTGCATGACAATGTTGTGAAATAAATCTTGTATTATAAATTTTCATTACAGCAAAAAGCGATTACATAAGTTTATTCACGGCGACCCAGGACTCGTAGATGACCACCGGTTCCACATGTGCGTCCTCTCCTAACTCGTCTGATGCGAGGTTCTGGATCCGACTGTTGTTTGGTCGATGGGACCTGATCATGGGTTGATGGCTGCTCGTAGTGAATGAGATCAGGATCCATGAATGCCTCAAGATTTACATTGCTTGTTGCACGAGTTTCGTATAAACGTGTCCCCATGTTCTCATAGCTTGGTCGTTGTGGTTGGGGGTTAGGTTCCATTTGGGGACTATAGCAGTCCTCATCCGTATATGTGGATTGTGAATGTGTGGGGTAAAAAGGAAATTGAGTGTTAGGAGTCTCGTACCCATATGAATAGTGGGGGGTTTGGTACGACGATGGTTGGTGGAATGTTGGGTTGGTTGGGGAATATTCTTTAGGGAAGCCATGGTCTGCGGTGAGGTGAGATGTTGATGGACCCATATAGGGGGGTTGGACATATGCCCTGTGTTCGGTGTATTGAACTTGGGTATGTGGCATATGTGAGTATTGGGTGGTTGGGTGATGAGGTTGTTGTTGGGGTTGGGATTGAGTGTTGGTGGTTCTATGTCGTCGAGTTGATTGGCGGGAAGTTGATGGTTGTTGGTAGTGTTGTTGGGGTGGTTGTTAGTAGTGTTGGGGTGGTTGTTGGTAGTGTTGGTGTGGTTGTTGTTGTTGGTGGTGGTGAAGAGGTTGTTGTTGGTATTATTGTTGAGGTTGCTGTTGGCGGTAGCGTTGTCTTCGTTGTTGTTGTGACTCTGGAGGTTGCCCCCACTGGGTGCGAGGGTCGACTAAATAGCGGGGTTGAGAAATATGCATTTCTAGATTTGTGACTGACTGGTACCAAGCAATGTATTGACGAGAGTGTTGCATAATCTCGTCATCTTCATAAACGGGACATTGTAAGATATGGTCTGCTCGGTTTTTCCACATCCTACAATACTCCATGGCAAAATTTCTCCAATTATTAAGTCCCCATTGGGCATCGACCCTTTTTAGATGCCAAGGATCCAAGCATATCGGATCGCGGGGTATGTCTTAGAACATACCAAACTGCATCTTCACACGGTCGCTGTGGTGCATTTCCACAATGTTAAACCGTATGATTGCAGTCTTGGCAGTCCAAACCTCTGCATCTTCATCATTTGGTACATGGTCCAAACCCAAGTACAGTCTCCATGTAAACTGTTGACAAAAATAATGGAGATTAATAATAATGATAAAAATAATATACGTTAAAGTTAAAATAATTTGGAGTTAATCGAAATTACGTATATCAGTTGGTCCAAGGTGGTCTATTAGATTACGATATAGGAGAACATTGTGTCTTGGATTCTTTCCGTAATCCATGCCCACTACGCTAAACCTAAATGAATTAACATTTAATATATTAGGATTTTATATATATGAAAGATATAAATATTTTAATAAATAAGCAATGTACTTACTTTGTTGCGTATGGAAAACTGAACGGTAGGTCGTTGACGGAATTGAGTGATTGCATTCTCCACCAACCCCATGTTTGAAGTAAGAAAGCACATCCATTGAAAGTTGATGTGTCTTTCATACAGTTTTTACACAACAAACTGTATAGCTGGGCAAGAACAGCGGAACCCCAACTATATCTTCCTATCTTATTGACGTCTCGAAGTAAACTCAAATACATAAAATTTACACTATTCCCGGTACTTTCGGGGAATAAAAAACTACCAAACATTAACATTATATAGTTTCTATTTTTGATAATTTTTTGTTCCTCGGTGGAGTTTTCATCCAAAACAAGGGAATAATAATACTCTCTAAGAGTGGATAGAAATATACCTTGGCCTCTTGCACTAGGACCTTCGACCATATCTCTACCCAACAACTCCTTGCATAGATTGTTTGGTTGTTGGACTGGACCATTCACCGCCTTACCATTGATAGGAAGACCCATCAACACGTATACGTCCTCTAGTGTGACGGTACATTCACCTATAGGTAGATGAAATGTATGTGTCTCGGGTCTCCACCTTTCGCACAATGCAAGAATGAACTTTGAATCGATTGTGTAGTTGGAGATTTAATAACCTCTCCAAAACTGACATGTTCAAGGTATGGAACGATGAACGGATCGGGAACAACATAATGATGTGAGCGGCATCTAAATTTTTTTGTGTCCTATAGATAATGTGAAAATAAATTGTGTAAGAAAGTGTAAACAATATTTAAAACTTAATAAAAAAAGAATGTAAGAAAAAGAATGTAAACAAAAGAATGTAAGAAAAAGAATGTAAACAAAAGAATGAAAGAAAACTTACATAGGTTGCAATGTTTGTCCTTGTTCCTCGGTGAGATTCTCCTAACGTCAAGAGACTCATGATTGAAATTTCTACTGATGATTTGAGAATGAGAGAATTCTATTAGGGATAGAGGTAGAGTGAAGAGTGGTGATGGAAAAAACACAAATGAGAAGCCATATTTATAGGTGACAAATCTTCTTCTTTCCATTAATTCGCATTTATTACAAACACCAATACGCAGACAACAAAATTAAAAACTACACGATTAAAACAAACAACAACATGAAATATGACGCATCAACAACACAAAAAATTATTTAAGACACTACAACCGTCAAAACAATCTCATCGGAACCATACATCATCGCAATAACGTCGACGTCTGTTTTGACTTCCTCCAACCAAATTCGAGGTTGACCAGTTGCGAAGTTCATGGTTGTTCTCTTCCTCTGGATCCTTCTAATTTCATCACCATCTTCTATTTCTCCCTCTAACCAACGCATCAACTCTTTTTTCAGTTTGGCCATGGTAAATATGTGCCAAAATTTCATTTTCATTGGAGGTTTTGAGGCCGAGAAAACAACGTATCCATCTCTGGTATGGATGTATGGAGATGTCATGATAGAAAAAACAGAGAGTAACAGAGAATAAGAGAGAATATAACAGAGAATATGAGATGAAAAGTTGAAAAATGTGAAAAATGAAGCAGTGATGGGTGTGTATTTATAAAAAAAATACATGTAGGAGCCATCTGAAATTGCTCCTACATGTACACCACAAGGAGGAGGCGCTGTAACGCCCTGTTTTAATTAATATTATATTATATTAATATTTTCGAATTACCGATCGATATTTATTCTTCGACGAGAATATTTGTGTTAATTAATATATCTATTAATTTATCTGGCGACGTTTTGTTCGGTCCGGGTTTTATTCCGTTCGGTTCGGTAAAACATTATTCGGATCTAATATTTAATTCCCCGGAATTATTTTAATTAATTGAGTTAATAATATTGTTAGATATTATTAGTAAGTTAATTTATAAGAATTGGAGAGAGGTGTGAGGAGCAATTTCCTAGGATTGGGTTTACACCCTTAATCTTACTATTAGGAAAACAACTTATAAAAGCTATTTTCCTCCATTTTCTTTCCATTGTGAACACAAAAAGCCAAATAGAAACTTGGAAGCTAGTAAGAAACATAAGTTATAAAAACCACATTTCCTCATTTTCTTCCCATTTGGAAAACAAGTCAAACTTGGTCTTAGAGAGAAAAAGAGAGGGTTTTGGAAAGAAGAAGAAGAAGAGCAAGAGAGCAAGAGAGGAAGCTTGAGGTTGGAGTTGTGGAATCATCTTGGATCATCCAATCTCTAGAGGTAAGGGGTTTGATTTCTCTATCTCATATGGTTAGGTTTTGATAGTTGTATTTTGAATTTGGGGAAAAATTGATAATGGGGTTATAGGGTTTTGGTTGATTGTTGATTGAAATAGATTAGAAGAGTTGGAATAGGAGTATGGATTATGGGTTTTGATGAACATTAGAACGAATCGAATCGTTAGGAATCTCGAATGGGAATGGAAAAAGTGAAGTTTCTACACAGGTCCATCAACACGGGCCGTGTTGATTAACACGGGTGCCAATGTTAATCTTCTAAATCAAGGGTTCGTGCCAGGTCCATCAACACGGGCCGTGTTGATTAACACGGGTGCCCGTGTTGATTCACTGACTTTGGGTTTTTTTTGCATTTTCTAGTGGCTTTTCAACACGGGCCGTGTTGATTCACACGGGGGCCCGTGTTGATGTATCTGTAGCCTCCCATATTTTGATTTTTGTACTTCTTTTGCCCCGATTTTCCAATTCTGGTAAATTCGATGACGAAGCAAGTTGCTCCGAATTCAACGAAAATTGACGTGCTAGCTAAGTCCGACGTGTAGAACATAGTGGTGAGGTTAGATTTTAGAAATTACGAGTTTTTACGGAACGATCCGAAATAGGCTTAATTACGGTTTAATTGAATCGAATTTCGTTTTAGTGGATTTAGGACACGTATGGACAATCTGATTGCGATGTTGACGATTATGATTAATGCCGGTTATTAGGAATGACTTTCGCGACGATTATAGGGGTTTGACTATTTTTCCGTATTCGGAATTTAGTGATTGAATCGATAATGATGTGGTGTGATTAAACATAATGTTGCGACGATATATTACTTAATGAATACTTGATGATATGCGATGCAATGATATATGTCTTTGTACATGATGATTATATTGATGTTATTAATGAATGCTTCCGATTTGTGAATGCATGATTTTTGATGGCGATAAATTGTTTGGTGATATTTTGCATAATGCAAATATGATGCGATGATGTATTTATCTTGATGTGGATAAATTATGGCGATGTGGGCTTTATGCCAATTTTGATGAGCGATGATGGTGTTTTTGTTGTGTTGTTTTATTGTCGAGTCAAATACAATGCATTGGCGACAATGGGCTTTTATGCCGAGCGACGATGGGCTTTTATGCCAAGCGACGGGACTTTTATGCCAAGTGTTCCTATTTATGGACAAAGCGACGGGTACCACATGCATAACGTAGTCGTGTCTCATAGAGTCGCTTATGTTTATGTTTGAGTTGTTTGACGTTGGTATATGATGCTTTGTTTGGTGATGATCTTTATGATGAACATGAAATGAATATGATTTGGTAATTCCATGATAACTATGCGATGAATATAAATGATGAGTTTTGCGACGATTTAACTTGATGAAATGCTTAATGCAAATATGATGTGATGATGTTTGTGACGATGGGCTTTATGCCAAAAATCGACGATGGGCTTTAGCCAATTTGTGATGATTTTAGTTATGTTGCTTATGTATTAGCATTGTTTGATGTTGTTGTTTGTTGTGTTGTTTATGATTACCGTGTTGATTTTGGAAGTATTAACTTGTGACGATTTCGTGGTGAGGAATGTTATGTGTTGTTGTGGCGGTTTATGTCAATAAGGTTATGGAGATAAATTGTAGATTATACACATTAGTATGAAGATTAAAGTAAGTAAGTTTTAATTAGGTGTTGGAATTACACTTACTAATCTATACCCTTTATAATTCCAAAATTATATATATACTTTATCATGCCTTTAATTATATGTTTTGGAGTATCTCACCCTTTACTTGTTTCGTCGTTACATTTATATTGGTAACGTGCAGGTTATGAAGACGGAGATTATAGCTGCTATTAGTTGAGTCGGTGTCGCTCTGATACGTAGCACTCGGGGAATACTTATATTGTCTTGTTGTTGTTCTTTTATTATTATTATTCCTTTTGTGAATAAGAATCATAATTTATGAAAATATGATTTTGATGAGGAAGTTTAATAAAGAAGATGTTTGACTATTAAGAATCAATTTATGAATTCCGATGATGCTATGTATCCGAGATTTATACTTTAAAGCAAATTTTTTAAAGTGATTTGGTTTGATGATGTGATGATGTGACGCCTCAGTATTTAATTTATGAAATTTTAAATTACTCTGATTTTTGCATATAAAACCTTGGGTAAATTTGGGGTGTTACATTAGTGGTATTAGAGCAGGTCGGTCTGTCGGCCAGGTTATTTATGTGTTTAAACCCTGTTGTATGCGACATGTGTGTGAAACACTGTCCGTACTTCTTTGTTTCAAATTGTTTTTCTGTAGAGATGAGTTTGAAACAAGTGGGGGAGAAGTTTTACTTCTTAGTGGCGCTTGTGGCTTAGGTTGGAGCCTCAAGCAGTGTTACGCTTTGGTAACTTATAGTGTAAGTTTGAAGACGCTGTTGTAGTTTGGTAGAGATGGTTTATGTCACCATCATGATTGTCGACTGTCTATTGACAAATTGAGGGACTGATCATCCTTAATCTCTTGTTGATAGTAGTCGGGAATTGTGTTGGTTGGGATAAACTTGTCTTGCCAACTTAATAGTGTATGAAGCAGATGTGTTGGCACAAGGTGGTGCATGGTTACTTGAGTTGTAGGCGAATTTGGATTTTGATGAGAAACAAGATTTTGGCAAGCGAGCTTCTTGTCGTGATTTTTCCGGAGCATATTGTGAAGATGTGAGTGAATTACCACAGTAGTGCGAAGTGAAGTTTTGATGGATTTAGTTTCTGGAACTAGTTGTGATTCGAAATATCCTTAAGGGATGTTTGTTTTTGAGTTAGAGTTGAAGAGTCAACTTGAGGATTGGTTTTAGTAGAGTTTGTTTGTTTGTTTGAGTGGATCGCCGTGGAGTGCGCCGGTTGCGTTGTTCAAGAAGAACGAAGGTCGCTTAAGCTGATGTGTCGTTTTCAGACAAAGGAACGAAGTGGATGTTGAGGGCAAGTGTCTACTTCAGAGGATTGATGTTTGGATGAATAAGTCATTTGGAACTTTTGTGTTTAGTGGGATCGATGTGAAGTCTGGCTGTCTACGGGTTAGTGTGAGAGCTGAAGATGTTTAGACAATGCTTTTCAAGATAGTGTATGGTCCTGGCGAGTATTTGTTGATGTCATTGGTGTGACTAATGCGTCAGGTACGATTTTGGAATGTTCGGACAGTACTCTCATGAGTAGTTGTAAGAGTTATTTCGTGTTGATAGATATTATTTGGTTCACATCAAGTTAAGGAATTGTGGCAAGCATCCGAGCATTGCGTTATCCGTAGTGAAGTTAGATCGGTGCATGTCGAGTATTCTAAAGAAAGAGTTTTGAATTGTTGGACGAGCGTGCCTTAAGTGAGCAGCTTGGACGGTGGTATTTTGGACAGTTCCGCGAAGATTTATTTTATATCTTGTAGAATTTCTCTTGTTGTGGATGATTAACTTCGTGAGTTTGATGGAAGATCTTTTTATAAGTTGGTATTGATCGTGAGTACTTTGATCTGAGATGGTTGAGTCACTATTGGGACTTCGCATTGGGAAGCGAATTTGTTTGAGCCGGTGAAAAGTTTAGTTAATGCTTCGATTTTGGTCTTGTTTTGTACTAGAGAACCTTGTGCGTCGTATTGTGATATTTCATTTTGGACTTAAGATGTATTTTGACGTAGAGTTGAAAAGTGTATTGCTACCTTGGAACGATTTGATTTCCATAGGAAAGATGGTCGGACACGTGAGTTAGAGTTTGATGCGGTTGTGCTCATTAAAATCTTATGGGTGCAAATGTTAACGACGAGAAGATTGGAATTGTTAAAGACAATTCAAGTTTGAGTACGATCCATAAAGAGACTTCGTCTTGTGCTGAGTTTAGTATGTTGATATCGCGGTTAACCCAAGATTATCTGATCTGGGATTTATTTTTTTGAAGAATATCGCATGTTTGTTTTGAGACACTTGTTGAAATTAAGTCCAGAAGGTTATCAAGGATTTGTTCACTACTAACATATGAATTTCGTCGGATACTAATGGTCACGGTGGATTATTAGCTTACGACTAAGATAAGTCTTGACGGTAAGGAATTTTGTGACGGTTTGGTAGCCACGGGTACCTTAAGATGATTGATGTGTTATAAAAGAAAGTGTTCTATTTGGGATCAAAGTCGGACGCGACGGTATTCTTGTTGGGTTCCATAGAAATTGATGTTATGGTTCTAAGTCCAACCCGTTTTGTAATTCCAGTAGTATGAGACGACGTTGATGGGTAGAGTTCTTGAGAGAGTGTTTTGGTTTGAATTACCACTTGGGACGATGGAAAGTTATGAAAGGTGTTTCGAATAAGAAGCCTATGTATTGATTGTTGCGACGGTGCGAGGATGGCGATTACTTAATACAAATTTTGGGAATTGAATCAGTATGAGGGAAGACTTCGTTGAAGTCAAGCGTATACGTCGAAGTTTCACAAGTGAATATTTGGACAATATTTGAAAAGGTTAAACTATGTCGTGTATTTTAGAGAATCAATGGATGATGATCAATCGAGAATGAAAGAGTAATTTTTCGAGTTGATAAGACTGATGTTACGAGGTGTCCTGATGGGTGTACGCTGTGAACGCACCCATTCTGAGTAATTGTGAAGTTGATGAGTAACCAAGTTGTTTTACGGTTGGCATCTTATGCATAAAAGTGGCGCATCATGGTTTAGATATCGAGCAATGAGTTTTAGCGAGTATGCGAGATTGTCGGATTTGGACTAGTGAGTTATAGTCGCAAGTCGTCTGTGTACGCCTTAGAATGAGTGGTGTGTCGCAGTTCGGTTATGTTTGAGTATCTTGTTGTTGTTCGAGGGTTGTACGTTGGTATTCTACAAGGACGATGTGATCTTGTGATTTTCTGGATTGAAAGCGATAGATGCTATTGTGATTCTTGAGTTCGTACTTATGCGTGATTGAAGGCATCTTTTTCGTAGTTGCGTAGCACGCATGGTATTATCCTATTCTAATTGTTTCAGTTTTGGTTTGTATAACCATTTTGTTGTTTTCGTTTTAGCGATGGTGTCGGTGTTGTGTCGTAGGACTTTATGTTCCTATCTTTGGTGACTCGTTTCCGAGGTGTCGGTTCGAGTGTGTGACTAATTCCATGATTGAGACGTTAGGATGGTATCGATCTTGTTTGTTTAGTTCTCGAGCGATCCGGTGTGTCTGCGACTTGTTTGGTTGTTGAGTGTTATTTGGTTTTCGAGTGCATTGTATGGGCTTTGCATCTCGGCACAGTTGTTCTTGTTTGGACATTGTGGTTAGGGAGATACCCTTGTGTTTGGTGTATTTTTGTATGTTGTTTAATTGACGCGAGGATTGAGTGGACGAATGCGTAGGCATGTCCCGATTTGTTCGTTTTGGTCAAAATTTCGAGGATGAGAAGTTTATAAGTGGGGGAGAGTCGTAACGCCCTGTTTTAATTAATATTATATTATATTAATATTTTCGAATTACCGATCGATATTTATTTTGCGACGAGAATATTTGTGTTAATTAATATATCTATTAATTTATCTGGCGACGTTTTGTTCGGTCCGGGTTTTATTCCGTTCGGTTCGGTAAAACATTATTCGGATCTAATATTTAATTCCCCGGAATTATTTTAATTAATTGAGTTAATAATATTGTTAGATATTATTAGTAAGTTAATTTATAAGAATTGGAGAGAGGTGTGAGGAGCAATTTCCTAGGATTGGGTTTACACCCTTAATCTTACTATTAGGAAAACAACTTATAAAAGCTATTTTCCGCCCTTTTCTTTCCATTGTGAACACAAAAAGACAAATAGAAACTTGGAAGCTAGTAAGAAACATAAGTTATAAAAACCACATTTCCTCATTTTCTTCCCATTTGGAAAACAAGTCAAACTTGGTCTTAGAGAGAAAAAGAGAGGGTTTTGGAAAGAAGGAGAAGAAGAGCAAGAGAGCAAGAGAGGAAGCTTGAGGTTGGAGTTGTGGAATCATCTTGGATCATCCAATCTCTAGAGGTAAGGGGTTTGATTTCTCTATCTCATATGATTAGGTTTTGATAGTTGTATTTTGAATTTGGGGAAAAATTGATAATGGGGTTATAGGGTTTTGGTTGATTGTTGATTGAAATAGATTAGAAGAGTTGGAATAGGAGTATGGATTATGAGTTTTGATGATCATTAGAACGAATCGAATCATTAGGAATCTCGAATGAGAATGGAAAAAGTGAAGTTTCCACACAGGTCCATCAACACGGGCCGTGTTGATTAACACGGGTGCCCGTGTTAGTCTTCTAAATCAAGGGATCGTGCCAGGTTCATCAACACGGGTGCCCGTGTTGATTCACTGACTTTGAGTTTTTTTTTGCATTTTCTAGTGGCTTTTCAATACGGTCCGTGTTGATTCACACGGAGGCCCGTGTTGATGTATCTGTAGCCTCCCATATTTTGATTTTTGCACTTCTTTTGCCCCGATTTTCCGATTCCGGTAAATTCGACGACGGAGCAAGTTGCTACGAATTCAACGAAAATTGACGTGCTAGCTAAGTTCGGCGTGTAGAACGTAGTGGTGAGGTTAGTTTTTAGAAATTACGAGTTTTTACGGAATGACCCGAAATAAGCTTAATTACAATTTAATTGAATCGGATTTCGTTTTAGTGGATTTAGGACACGTATGGACAATCCGATTGCGACGTTGTAATACGGTGAACTGACTTTGTAGGATTTTTGTATCCAAATGTGCGGATAGCAAGAGTCGCCACCGACTTTTTTTTTTTTTAATCCAATTAAGGGAAGGTAAAAGTAACAGAAAAAGACCTTCGTTAGATTCTGAGTACGGGAGAATGGTTATGAAAAGGGAAGGTATTAGCACCCCTTTCCATCCGTAGTTATCTACGGGCTCTTAGTTGCTCTAGATCACTTTTTTGAAATTGCTTTCTGTGTGTTTGAAAAATGTTTTGAAAAGGCATTTTGCTTTGACTTTGTAATGACTCATGTAGGAGTGTATACAAAGTGTTCGGAAATGTTTTTGTTTTGAAAAGAATTTGAATTTTGAAAAAGAGTGTGTGGTGTGAAAAGCATTTGATAGAGCGAGCAACTAAAAGACTTATTTACCCACTCAGAATTGGTCGTTTTCATACTTCTACGTTCCTTTAGAATAGCGCTAGCCATACCATTAGTTAGTAGGTACCATTCGTTGGATGTAAGCGGGACATTCGAAGGGACATCGGATGGTCATCGAAGGCAACTTGTAGGAAGTATCCTAGCACATTCGAAGGGACTATCATCATTTTTTCGTAGGCGACAATCGAGGTTCAAGATCATGTACTCGGAGGCGACATCGTGGGTCTTATGATCTTTGTATCGAAGGGACTATGATGATTTGTTTGGAAGGCAACGGTGCTAGAATACCTCTACGTTCGAGGGACATGACCATTTTGAATTCGCAAAGGCAACGAGAGAGAATTACCCCTAAGGGGTGCATGTGTGAAAGAAGTGTGTTGATTTCAGAATATGTTATCTTGAAAATTAGTGGGCTATGTTCAATTTTAGTCTTGCCATACACGCCTAATTACTAGCAATTGATAGGGTGCGGAAATTAAAATGCGGAATGTAAAGATGCGGAAAGATAAATGTCCTACGCTATTACATGGCTTTGGGGCAGATACATAATTTAAAATGCGGAAAATAAAATCCTAAATTAAACTATTACATCCCATATACAGTTACATAATTGAAAAATAATATGATAAAATGATAAAGAGAAAATCGTCTGAATCGGATCAACCTGTACAAAAAGAAGAAATCGGAAAATGCAATACGAATCGAACAAGAGAAAAAATGTTAGAAAAATGCAAATTTTAATATGGGAAAATTAATACATTCTGGAAATAAGATAAATAAGCTAAAATAATTTTTTGGGATTTTTTAAATGCAATTTAGTAATTTAAAATGAATTTATAATGATTTAAATGCTAAATTATAAATAAAAATAAATATGCATGCAAAAATATGTTTTTTAATTTATTAAATTAAATAATGATTTTCAGAATATAAATGTAAAAAGAAAATATTTTTTTGGTAATTTTTTAATGCAGAAATAAAATGTGAAAAGAAAATAAAATAATGCAAAATATTAAAAAAACATGAAAATATGAAAATAATTGAGTTTGTGAAAAAGAAACCAAAATTGGCCTTGGCATGGTTCGAACTCGCGCGTCCTGGCTTTCAAACCTTGAGATCCCTTGCCTTTGCCATCTGAGCTAGCACGCATCACTGTTTGGAAACTGGAGTGAGTGGATTATACGCGTCGCCTTCCCATTACTTCCTCCTTCGCGCCAGACTTCGTCTTCTTCGATTTGAATATTTGAAGCTAGCGTCGGCCATTGTTCGACGCTATATCCCTGGCTAATTCAAAAAATCCAGCAAACATAATATAAATAAATTCCAAGGCCATGGTTCGATTCAGAACATCATTCCGAATTCACTTGTGCTAGTCTCATGGTCTAATTTTTCCATTTTAGCAAAGCCCTAATTCGAGGTTACAAACCCTAGCTATGGCATATCGAGCTCCAGGCTATGGAAATACAATCAAACAACCCAGAAAGCTTGCAAACTTATCACTGATCATAAAAACAACAACAAATCGTGTTAATAATGCATGAATGTTAGAAATCGAATTTGGAAAAAGTGTGAGCAAACCGAT
Organism: Vicia sativa; assembly: GCA_021764765.1. Lineage (NCBI taxonomy): Eukaryota > Viridiplantae > Streptophyta > Magnoliopsida > Fabales > Fabaceae > Vicia > Vicia sativa. The sequence goes on along the minus strand of CM038795.1, from coordinate 159,353,161 downwards.
TTTGAATTTCTTGTTTCTGGATGGTTTTGAATGAAGTGAGTATCTGGATCGACTCTGGAGATGCCAAGGAATGCAATGGAATCCTCAGAATTGCTTGAGAATGGCTGGAAATAGGATTGCCAATTGCTTCAAGAACACATTTTTTTTGAATTAGGTTAGGGTTTCTAAAGGCAATTTTTTCGTCCTCTTGTGATTGGTATGTATCAAGTATATATGCTGGATGGATTTGGGATCATATTTGGCAAGAATCAATCACCATTCAATGATAATCAAATTTGATTTTTCATGAAAATCAAATTTTCAAAATTGCTCAATTCCAATCCAATCTTGCCTTTTTGGTCCAATTTCAAATTGCTGGCTTTTAATGGATTGCTTGGGTCTTAAGAAGAGAATAAAATCAATCTTTCAATTAATTTTGATTTTATAATTTATTTTTAAACTTAATTTGCATTTAAATGAATAAATTACAAATTAAATAGAAAAATAAATCAAAAATTCGTGGCATTGGGCTTGGATATTCCTAATTGCATGAGGAATAAGTTAGGATGAAGAAAAAGTAGGCCCATTTGCAAAGATTTGATTTTTGAAGTATCTCTCTTTGTGCATTCTTTCAAAATTGCCCAACTTGTGAATGGTGTAACTTGCTCAATTTTCCACATTTTTGAGTGTTCTTGGACTTTTTGGAAAGCTCTAAGAGTCCTCTAAACAATGTCTTTGGTTTCATCTCAATTGGAGTTACCATGATCAATATATCTTCAAATCAAAAAGTTGACTTTTTGCTGACTTTGAAAATGACCTGTAATGTTTTGAGCTATACCTCTCAAATGAAGCATTTTTTGGACATTCTTGTGAGACATGAAGTTGTACAGAATTGAATTTCCTTCAAAACAAGAGGTGGTGGAAAAATTTCTGAGAAAGTATGAGAAAGTTATGATCAGTCAAAGTTCAGTTGACTTGTCACCTAGAAACCCTAATTTAGAAAGTTTGACTTTTGAGCAAATCTTGAGTTTTCTTGATGAATCATGATCAACCCTTGATCAAATGATGAATGTAACTTCAAAATGAGGATGTTGACCAAAAATTATGAAGTTTGACTGTATGTTGACCACAGTTGACTTTTGTCCAATGTTGATTTTCAACCATCTGAGCAATTGCCTGAGGAAACTTGACTTGTGAGGCTTGAAACTTGACATGGAGAATATTTGAAGCATATGAGGAGGCATGAAGACCATTGGAGATGTTGGAAGTCCATCTTGACTTGAGAAATTCCAAACCCTAGTTTGGATTGATTGTCTAGGAGAGAGTTTGTCTGATCAACTCTTGAGGAATCCTTGAGCATAGATGTATGAAATCTCTTGAGTAGATGGAGGGCAAATTTTGGGGTATGACAGACGTTGACGATTATGATTAATGCCGGTTATTAGGAATGGCTTTCGCGACGATTATAGGGGTTTGACTATTTTTCTGTATTCGGAATTTAGTGAATGAATCGATAATGATGTGGTGTGATTAAACATAATGTTGCGACGACATATTACTTAATGAATACTTGATGATATGCGATGCAATGATATATGTCTTTGTACATGATGATTATATTGATGTTGTTAATGAATGCTTCTGATTTGTGAATGCATGGTTTTTTATGGTGATAAATTGTTTGGTGATGTTTTGCATAATGCAAATATGATGCGATGATGTATTTATCTTGATGTGGATAAATTATGGCGATGTGGGCTTTATGCCAATTTTGATGAGCGATGATGGTGTTTTTGTTGTTTTGTTTTATTGTCGAGTCACATACATTGCATTGGCGACGATGGGCTTTTATGCCGAGCGACGATGGGCTTTTATGCCAAGCGACGAGGCTTTTATGCCAAGTGTTCCTATTTATGGACAAAGCGACGGGTACCACATGTATAACGTAGCCGTGTCTCATGGAGTCGGTTATGTTTATGTTTGAGTTGTTTGGCGTTGGGTTTTTAATTGATTGATGATGTTGAATTGCGATGATATATGATGCTTTGTTTGGTGATGATCTTTATGATGAACATGAAATGAATATGATTTGGTAATTCCATGATAACTATGCGATGAATATAAATGATGAGTTTTGCGACGATTTAACTTGATGAAATGCTTAATGCAAATATGATGTGATGGTGTTTGTGACGATGGGCTTTATGCCAAAAAGCGAAGATGGGCTTTAGCCAATTTGTGATGATTTTAGTTATGTTGCTTATGTATTAGCATTGTTTGATGTTGTTGTTTGTTGTGTTGTTTATGATTACCATGTTGATTTTGGAAGTATTAACTTGTGACGATTTCGTGGTGAGGAATGTTATGTGTTGTTGTGACGGTTTATGTCAATAAGGTTATGGAGATAAAGTGTAGATTATACACATTAGTATGAAGATTAAAGTAAGTAAGTTTTAATTACGTGTTGGAATTACACTTATTAATCTATACCCTTTATAATTCCGAAACTATATATATATATATACTTTATCATGCCTTTAATTATATGTTTTGGAGTATCTCACTCTTTACTTGTTTCGCCGTTACCTTTATATTGATAACGTGCAGGTTATGAAGACGGAGATTATAGCTGCTATTAGTTGAGTCGGTGTCGCTCTGATACGTAGCACTCGAGGGGGGGGGGAATACTTATATTGTCTTGTTGTTGTTCTTTTATTATTATTCCTTTTGTGAATAAGAATCATAATTTATGAAAATATGATTTTGATGAGGAAGTTTAATAAAGAAGATGTTTGATTATTAAGAATCAATTTATGATTTCCGATGATGTTATGTATCCGAGATTTATACTTTAAAGCAAACTATTTAAAGTGATTTGGTTCGATGATGTGACGCCTCAGTATTTAATTTATGAAATTTTAAATTACTCTGATTTTTGCATATAAAACCTTGGATAAATTTGGGGTGTTACAGACGCCATCCAGCATGGCTTATTGACAAGGAGGAGCCATGTGGGATGGCGCCTATGTACTAAGTTTAAGAGGAGGAGCCATCTCAGATAGCTCCTACGTGTAATTTTGTCCTGAAAGTTGGTTATTTGCATACATTTTTTCAAAAGTTAGTTATTTTTGTATTTTAAAAAAAAAATTGGTTATTCCAAAATAAAATTCCCTTTTTGCATTACTGCCTTTTGTTCATTTTGGAGTTATTGGTGTCTAATATTTACTTTATCCAACCAAATCTCTGTATCCAACTATGTCTTTATATTTTATGTATTTTGGTTTCTGCAGCGTGGATTAAGTTGTTCAATTTATCTTTAAATAATGACTTTTCCAACCAAATCAACTTAAAAATGCAAATTGAGTTATGTATCTATTTTTTCTATTAACTTTTTTGTATTGGTATTAAATCATTCTACTATGCCCTATTAAATAGATTCAACTATTAAATAGATTCAAATCAAAAGATACATTTCCATATTTTTCTTTATCCATCATAATTAGAAACGACAACATAACCATTTTTTCTTCTTTCATTATTCCATTACTATGTGCAATATTTAAGTATAACATTATTTCTACCATCTTTTGCACAAATATTTAAGTATAACATTTTTTCTACCATATAGACGAGTTTTGATTTACACTCCTTTAAAAAAAAGTTTTGAATTATATTCTGTAATTTTTGAGCACTCCATTAAACGTATAAAAATCAGAAGGATAAATCAAAAAATGTATTTTACAGGGGTAATTTTTGCACATAGGAGTCAAAAGACTTAGCATTTTAACATTTTAGGGAGGTAATCCAAAACTTTTTAAAAGGGTAAATCAAAACTCGCCTATATGACACAGGGTAAATGACTATTAACCCTAAATATTTTTATAAACGGACAAAAGTATATTGTTGATACAAATATTTTTGTAAATGGATAAAAAATATATTTTATTGATCTAAATTCATTACTACAATTTTAAATTATAATATATAATACTTTTTGGAAGACTGTATCATTTATAATTCCATTCCAACAAAAAAATGTTACATAACATCGTTAAATCAAAAATATTTTCATTAAATCAAAATATTAAAATATAACGGGAACATGTCAAAATATTTAATATTAATGGGAATATGAAGGTACTGATCCAAATATTTAATATTAATGGGAACATGAAATTACTGCTTAAAATATTTAATATTAATGCAAACATTGGATATTAATGGAAATGGAACATTGGATATTAATGGAAATGCTCCTCATGAGTGAATGAGTCAGTGTAAGATGGGGCTGAGATGTTTATGTTGATGGCAACATTGGATATTGATGGAAATGAAACAATTGGTGATTTACCGATTGTTCGTAATTTACCAGAGGTATTTCTTGAAGATATAAGTGACTTACCGCCAAAGCATGAAGTGGAGTTTACGATCGACTTAGTTCCTAGAACTAGTCAAATATCAATGACTCCATATCATATGTCAGCATCGAAATTGAAAGAATTTAAGAATCAATTTGAAGATCTGTTGAGAAGAGATTCATCTGACCAAGTGCGTCACCGGCGTGCATCAATCTTATTGGTTAAGAAGAAAGAAGGTTCTATGAGGCTTTGTGGGGACTATAGACAACTAAACAAGGTGACTATCAAGAATAAGTATCCACTTCTAAGAATTGAGGGCCTGATGAATTTGTTGATAAGTATGTTCAGTAAGATAGATTTGAGATTTGAGTATCACCAAATTTATGTTAGGGTCGAAGATATCCAGAAGATTGCTTTTAAAACAATATATGATTATTATGAGTATTCAGTGATGTCGTTCGGTGTAATCAATGCACTGGATGTATTCCAGAAAAATACTTTTCATCCGTATTTGGACAAATTTGGACAAATTTGTGGTTGTTTTCGTTGATGACATATTAATCTATTCGAAAAGTGAAGAAGATCATGTTGAATATCTGAAGATTGTGTAATATTGAAGGAAAAACAGTTACATGCTAAAAAATTTAAGTGTGAATTTTGATTGAATGAAGCGAACTTTCTTGATCATGTAATTTCGAGTGAAAGTGTTGCGGTTGACCCATCGGTTCAAAAAAGAGCTTCAATCCTACTCTAACTTTTCACGGTGTTTTTGTCAAAATCTTGATAGCACACCAAATTACCAAACAAACACTTAGTCCATTAGAATAGTTTAAAACAGTCCATTAGAACACTTTAAAACTTAATTAGTTTATCAACATTCGAAGGGTAAATTTACCAATTTAAAATTCTTAAGTTATTTACTGAACAATACAAAATGGGACAGAGTAGAATAAAGTGAAATACTAATTTCATTCTGTTATATAAAATGAAACGGAATAAACTTATTATTTTACCTAAATCAAAAATACAAAAATGAGGACAAGTGATTAAATGGAATGAAACATTCCTTCATGTTTCATTACAGGTGTATAATGAAGATAAGTAATAAATTGAGATGAAAACATTCCTTCATAGTTCATTAGAGGTATAAGAATGTAGATGTGATGACATAAGATAAGATGAAAACATTCCTTCGCATTCTGTTCCATTTCAGCATCTCAATTGAAGCATTACATTTTACACTATTTGATTTCTCATATGCTATAGTATAAGTGTGATTAGTTTCTTATATGCTATAGTATAAGTGTGATTAGTTTTACTAGATAGATAAATAACTTAAAAAACATAATCAAAATTACACTAAAAAACATCAAATTATATACATATATTAGTGCAACTGAAAAAAAAAAGAGAGGATAGATAACATGAAAAGTAACATCAGAGTCAGTGGTCAACATGTTATATTAGACCTATACAGCACTGTACAAAAGTTCTAAAGTAGTCTAAATTAAACCCAGAAAATAAAGTAAACCAAAAAATAAACAAATGTTGTCAGCTAAATTCCCCATTTCAAAAAAACCTGCAGAGAATTTCATTCTAAAAGGAAAAGAACTAACAAATCCAAGAGACAAGCTATACTAGTGAGGCAAATTTGTGCACAAAGTCTTCTCTAATCATTCTTCCTTCCCTTCCTCACATTGGTTTTAAGCATGATTCACATCATAATCCAAAACAGGAAACAGTGAATCTCCAAGTGCATCATTATAGTTTCCAGGTTCTTCTGTTTTCAAGAAATCTAATCCAAAATCAACACCAGATGTTGTGTTCTCCTCCATGTGAGGCAAACTCCCCAACAGCTTAGCATCAGGATTTTCCAATTCATAAAAGAAGCTTGAAGTAGTTTCAGTTCCAGTTCCAACTTGAGGATTGTTTTCTTCAGGAAAACCCATTTGTCCAAAATCCAAACCTTGCATCAACCCATGTTCATCGGTTATTGGATTATTGTCTATATGTCCCAAAAGCTCATCCACATGAAAAAACTCATCCATTGTAAAATTCTTCAAGCAATCACCATTGAAGTCAAAGTTATCAATCCATGATAGATCCATCTGGTCATTATTACATACACCATCTTCAACCTGCACAACATCATGTGTCTGTGTCTGTGCCAGTGCTGGTATTCCTTCTGATTTAGCATCTTTGATTTCACCAATACCAGGGTCTATGATATGAACATGCTCATCCTTTGGTTCTTGCTTCATTCTACTAGTCGGAGACGAAGCTTCATAATCTTTCGGAAAAACATCAAGAGTATTGTTCATATAGACAGGTAGTTTATGTATCTGCTTAACATCATCAAGGGCACAGACCTCAGAATGACTAGACATAGTTTCAGATGTTGCCACTGAAGAACAAGGACAGCTATCAGCAGCCAAGGAAGAAGAATCCTTAAAAGATTCACTAATAGAACTATAATCCGATATATGAGGAAAATTAAGCCGCGCCGAAGGCCCATACATAGCTCTAGCAGCATAATCATAAGCCAGAGCAGCTTCTTGAGCGGTAGGAAAAGTCCCTAACCAAAGCCTGCTACCTCTATTCGGTTCCCTAATCTCAGCAACCCATTTACCCCAAGTCCTCTGTCTAACACCTCTATACCTATTCTCCGAATTTTGAGGCCCTCCTTTCCCTTTCATACACCCTTTCTTTGAACCTTTCGCCGGCGCTTTCCGCTTCGGTTTACCACCCTCTGCATAAAGATGTTCATTATACTCCCTCCACTTCGCCAGAATCTCAGCCACAGATTTACTCCCCTTTCCTCTACTCCTAGTTTTCCTCTTTCTAGATGGTTCCAACGGCGCAAGATTAACATTAAAACTTTGATCATAAACAGTAGCACCCATCTCCACAAAATTTACGGTTAACCAGAACACCACTTCCCAAATAATTCAACAGTCTCTCCAAACTCAACAATACAATTCACAATCTGTAAAGAGAAAAAGAAGAAAGAACCATATCAAGAACAATCTCAAGAAAACTCCAAGAAAACCAAACCCAAAAAGTGGAAAAATACAAGTAGAACTTCACAAGATACTACTATAAATGACAATTAAAACAATAAATGAATAAACCAAACCAAGAAAGAATTGATTTTTCTTAGCCACCAAGTAATAGAAACAATAAATCAAACACTTGGTGAGCAAGATTCATTCAAAGAAGTAAAACCCATAAATAAAAACCAAAAAAAATAAGATACCTGAGAGTAAGAAGACGCTTCAGCTTCTAAACAATGGACAACAATATTGTTTTGGTTTTGATTTTGTACAGCGTTTGTGTTTTGTGTTTAGCGGATTTCAGAAAAACTTTTGATATGGCACACTGAAATATCTATTTATAACCTTTTCTCTAGATATTTCTGATATTTAACAAATTTTGTGGTTCGGTATTTGATGACGTGGCGTTTTCTTAATCGATTTGTCTTGCTTCGGTGACCGAGCCTCGTGGCACGTGTGACACGAACCTTCCCGAATAACAGAAACGCTCGTTTCCCTTTCCTTCTTCGCAAGTTTTGTTTTTAATTTTATTTCGAGAATGTCTCCGATAGGTCCATTGATTGTGCAAATATTTTCGATTGTGCCATTGCTTTGTGAAATCCTTTTAGATATTTGTCGATAAATATCGTATGTCGATATCTACCATAAACACAATATTTATTTTTGTTGGGTCAAAACAGTAAAACTATTTTTAATTAATTAACTTTAATATATTAAATAAATATTAATAGAAAAATGCTAAAAGACACATGTTAAAAATATTATAATTAATATATGTTTTTTAGAATGTGTGTATTTAATTTTTTGAAATTTTAAATATTATTAGTATTTCATTTTATTTAAAAAAATTTAATTATAATAATTATAGTACCTTAATATGTAGCATGATCCATATTAATATTATAAAATAAAAAAATATTAATTTAAAATGTTTTTATATCACTCCTTTTTTCTAAAACAAGTAAAACTTTTCTTCTTTATAGAACTTCTCTACGGAGGTCTTGGTTACTATTTTGTATTTTTGTTGATAATGTTTCTAAACTTAATTTTTATTTTCTAGTATCCTTTGAGCTAAATTATGTATTTGTTTAGGAGTGTTTATGGGTTGGATTGAATTTAATTTTATTAAATTTAATATTTGATCTAATTAATAGTTTTTGATTTGAGTTGAGTATTTAACTCGTATTTATAATATTAAATCTGAATCAAACCAACTCACTCATGAATGAGTTGGATTGAGTTGAGTTCGTGGATAATCTATTAAATATAATTTTTAAATTTTAAATAAAATATCAATTTTATTAACATATTTATTTTACAAAAACATTAAAAAAAAAATATGATTTTAGTATTTAATTTAAATAAATTTTATTTTTTTAATACCTAAAAACTCTTTTATGATTCAAATCAAGTCAAAAAATATATATAAATAATGTAAAGTATAATTTAAAGGTTAGATATATCTTCTTAAATGAAAAAATTTGAAATCTCAAATTTGATTTAAAAATATATATGCATTGTAGAATTATACTAGATAATTTATGAATAAAGATATAGTGACATGTCAATGGGTTGAGTTCACTGATTAGTGGATTTAAAACTTCAAACTCGTTATTCGAACCAAATACCAATGAGTTTGAATGAATTGGTTCAGATTGGACTTGTACATGATTGGATTGGGTAAAAATAAGGATTAGGTTGGATGAGTGGATTTGTGGGTCTGTCCGTACCCATGAACACCGTCCGTCAATTATTGTCTTTATTAATGAAATTTATAGAAATATTTTCAAAGTTTATTAAGAGTTTTTTAATGGTATTTATTTGATTATCGTAATGTACTTTATCCTTTTTATGCGTGTTGTCATCTTTTTTCTTCCAAATTTTATGTGAAAATTTGTATGATGTTTATCTTTAAGATTTTTGTAGTTTCATAGTGTTTAGAATTGCTTGAGCTTCTAAAGCCAAAGGATTTTGGTACCCTCCAAATTCACTCACCTTACCTTTGCCATTATTTCATTATTATAGTTTTGAAGGTAGTTCATAAGTTTCACTCACCTTTTAGGACCATGTTAGCATTCGTGTTAACCATGGTTGTAGTGTTTTAGCGAGCGAAATCTTATTTGCGTCCAGTTTGAGCTTTGTTAGAGTTTTGGGGAGCTTCATCAATGCGTTTTGAACCTTTGTCTTTAATACTTTCGATGTAAGTGTATGTGACTCTTTTCTTATTTTTGTTGGGTTTTCCTCCGTGCTTGTGCTTATTGTTAACAAAGGTTGATTTATTACATGAAGTGAATTCTTCTCCGGGTTCCGTTGAGCATCGTTAGGGTTTTAAGGAGCTTTACCTCTATGCTTCGAATATTTATGTGTTTGTTATGCTTTCAATGTGATTGTATATAACTTTAATATTTTTTTATTGGTTTTTTCCATGCATGTGTTTATTGTTAAGAATGGTTGTTGTATTGCAGAAAGTTACTTCTTCTTTGGGATAAGTTTCGTTAGAATTTTGAGGAGGTTCATCTTTGTGCTTCAAGTTGTTCTCTGTTATGCTTTCGAAGTAAGTGATTGTTCTCTTCTTCTTTTTGGTTTTACCTCTATACATGTGCTTTTTAATAAACATTTACTTACTAGTGTTTTGGTTTGTATTCATTTGGGAGGTATTATTGATATTACTAATACCTTTCTTCTTATCTTCCTAATTCTTCACAATCTTTGACCGTTCTCCCATAAAACCAATCTTTCCATCAACTAAGGTTGACTTGGCTTTCTCTTTTACTATTCATATTGTTAAAACTGCTTTTGAAAGTAGTTCATTCTAATCATGTAATATATATTATCAGTTTAGGTATCCTGGAGGTTACTGTGGGAGCGGTAAAACGGCAAGCAAAAAGTAAAGTATTATTTTTACCGGGTGATATAGTTTATATCGTATCGTGTCCACAGAGATTGGTTATTGATTCGCCATTCAACAATTCTATCGTCAATGAGTTTGGGGTTTGAATGGGTTGTATGAGAAAGTATCAGCATAAAATAAATATATACATAAACTTAAACCTATCGATCAGTTATAATCAACCTACAATACTCATCAATGTCATCTAGCACCGCTCACTCCCTAAGTTATTTCTAACCCAAAATAGAGATAACTACTATATCATCTCGGCGAAAATCTCTCAGCCAACCTCAACAACACAACAAATATCCATATTACTCGTATCAACGATCTCTATATCGACACAACCAACATAGAAGCATTAAGCTTCGACACCCATAAAGATTGTTAGCTCTAAATCTATCTCTATAGTTTAGAAACTGACAGATAATCATCCTAGATAAGAATTTAAGCAGTATATGTCTATAGCTACTCAAATTCCTAACACAGAGTAAAAATATAAGACAATAATTAACACAGATTTGTAAAACAAACTTTATACAACTCCATGGGCGACAAATATACATGTGTTCAGAGGAAATATACATATAAAATCCAACAAAAGAGAAATACATAGAGAAGAGAAGAGATAAACCACAGTTCTACTGGATTGTCAGAGCCAATCGAAGAGCATTTCACCTCCAATCATCCATAAGCAAGCTCCAGTGTTGTTTTATAAGCTAATCTATCAAAAAGTAAGGTTGATGAAAATAAGGATCAAAAACCACCCCAAAACCATAACAGAAAAATGGCTGAAAATTAAATTTATAAAATAAAATTTCGCAGACCACGCTAAGCACACTAGCCACGCTAAACGTGATCTATTTTATTACACTTAAGCCGCCATAGGATTAGCTCACTTTAAATTTAAATTTGTGGTTAATCTAATTTAATAAATATGTGAAAGAAAATAAATTATAATTTTATTTTAACTTTTAAGTTATGTAGGCTAGTACCTGACTTATTTTAGTTCCTTATATTAGTGCCTTAATTTTTTTCTTAATAGAGACAAAAAAAATTAAAAAAATTGTTGTTAAATTTATCATTAATTAGTTAAAAATAGTTAATATATTTTAAAGAGTTAAGAGAATAATATAAATTTAAGCACTTAAATAGTGTCTCAAAGGTAATGGTTAGCATTTCCATTTTTTTAAATTATGGTAGCGAGAAAATTTTCAAAATTAATATTCCAAATAAAAATATAATAATAATAATAATAATAATAATAATAATAATAATAATAATAATAATAATAATAATAATAATTAATTTAAATAATCTTACACCTCCTGAATTAGAGTCCTGGCTCAGTCATTGCAGACAAGTATCCAGTTTGGTTGGGCCTTGGCTTCATCACTATCGGCAGATTCGTCTATCTGAATCAACTATATTAACTCATATAACATATATCATTATTATCATGAAAATTAGTATAAAATATTTAAATTTAAGAAGAAAAAATGAAACAACATTTGTGAGATGCACAATATATAAGATTGAAAAATATTAAGAATTTTGTATTATTGTAGAAAATTAATTTATGTAAATTAGATTATTTTAAAAGTGATATTATATATTTATTTCTAATGTATCTCATAAATTTAATTCAAATCAATATATTATTTATCAGTTGGTTGGATTTGAGTTTTATAAAAAAATGTGCAAATTCAATTCAAATCTTGGATTTAAATATTTTTGATCTGTTTAAACATCAAATTTTCTTAAAATCCAACTAAATTAGTCCACAAACATTGTCAATTTTGCATGTCATTAATGTAATAGAATTAACATTAGATAAAATATATATTTTTCATTAAGATAAGTTCGTATAGTTTATTTAAATTGATGGAATCAATAAAGTTTGTCACTACAAAATTGACTAAGTGGTGTTTCATTCTTTAGATAATTTAAAATTAAATACAACAGAATAAAATAGAGTCATATGAATTTTATTTTATTTCTTTACTTATTACTATATTTTTTCTCCGATTTAAATTGAATTATAAATGTGTATGGTTTCTTTTTTAAAAAAGTTTTTAAACGATAGAATAAAATTTCATTTCGCTCCATTTATTATGCTTCATTGCATTTATTTAAGATCGACTTAAATGTATTTTTAGTCCCTTTAGTTTTAAAATTCTAAAGTTTAAGGTCTCTAATTTAAAAGCCAAATTTTTGGTCTCTCAAGTTTATCAGAGTTGGAATTTTTACGGTCTCTCTTCATCTGACTCTGACTGTGAGTTTGATAACTTGACAAAGAGATTTTTAACCATGTCATACATTCTAAAATTAAATAATTTGATACTATTCTAAAAACTTTATCAAATTATTTAATTTTAAAATGTATAATATGGCTAAAAATCACCTTGTCAAGTCATCAAACTCACAACATATGGAGGGGGACTGCAAAAATCCTAACTCTGATAAATTTGAGGGACCAAAAATCTGACTTTTAAACTAGGAGACCTTAAACTTTAGAATTTTGAAACTATGAGGACTAAAAGTGCATTTAAACCTTTAAAATTTTGTTTGGATTGATAAAATCAGATGAAATAGAATAGATGAAATCAAATAAAATTTTATTGTTTAGATGATTTAAAAATAAATTAAACGAGTTGAATAAAGTGGTATAGATTTTTTCTTTTGTAATTTGGATAGAATGAATAACTTATCTTATTTTGTCATAAAATTTTAGTGAATTTCTTAACCCACCTTATGAGGATGGAATTAAACCCAATGCATTTATCAAAATACCTTCTAAAATCAAAAGTATAATTCCAGTACGCACCGTATTTAAAATATTTGGATAAAAATCGGAAATATATTTTCGATTCTAAACTAAATAATAAAATGTTGAGAAATTATTTTAAATTCAGTATCACATATACAATTTATTTAAAATTTACACATAATTTAAAATCGAAAGTATAGTTTCGGTTTACCACTACAAAATAAATTGACTTTTGCCACGTGAAAGCCACGCCGCAACAAGCTTAACCATGTCACAAACAGTTTTTTGCCACGTGAGTAATTACGTCGCTGGAGAGCGCGTGACAATGTTGTTGCGGCGTGGAAAACATATCACAACATTGCCACGTGAAAATCACGCCGCAACATACTTTATGGTCAAACGCAGTTATTGCAGAGCAGAGAATTCAGAGCAGACTTTTATTTCAAAGTTGCGGCGTGTTTTTCATGTCACTAATTTGTGACGTGAAAAACACGCCGCAACGTATTTTTTTTTTTTTTTAAATTCTTTTCTATTTTAAATTCTTTTCTATTTTAAATATTATTTTCTTTTCTATTTTAATAATTTATATATTTTTTATGATTTAATAATTCTGATTAAAAATTATAATTAAATTATTAAATTTAATATTATAAATCAAATTATAAAAAACAAAACTAAATGTATTCAAAAAATATAAATTAATATATTTAATATAATAAAATTAATAAACTAAAATTTATATTTAAAATGTAAAATATGCATGATTATAAATTTATATTAATACAGAAATAAAAAAGTAAATAAATAATAAAAATAAAACTAAGTAGAAGGATCAATCGAGTCGTCGGAAAATTCGTTAAAGAAGTCATCATTATTTTGGGGGTTATTATTTTGACCACCACTGTTGGGATTTCCACCGAATGATTGCATAAATTGTCGCATTTGTTCCTCCATATCAGCCTGCCTCTTCGCCATTGCCTCCATTTCTCTACTATGTTCACCCCTCATTGCATCCATTTGGGCCTTCATGGCCGCCTCCATTTGGGCCTTCAATGCGGCCTCACGTTCTTGGACTCGCGTCTAGCCAATTGTCGACCGTTTCTAAGCGATCCGGTGTCAAATTTGTTTGCGACCCTCCTTCACCGTCCGCTCTACGTCTGAGTTCTATCCCACTCCTCAAGGTGCCCGCCAAGTTTCCACCCCCAAAAAAGCATCCGTTAGGCCCCTTTCCCCCAACAACTTGACTCCAAACATAGAAATCCACATCTGGATGAACCGGTCTTCCCGAAGGAGGAGTATACTGAGGATTATGGGTAAGAAATTCTACAAGCAAGGCCTGATAATCCTCCTATATATACATACAATAAATAAATCAAGTTAAATATATAAGTAAAATTAATGAAATGAAGAAAAATAATAATAATAAAAACATTTAGCCACGTGATTGTAACGCCACAACTTATCAGTTGCCACATAATTTTCACGCCACAACATCTCACTTGCCACGTGAAAATCACGTCACAAAATTGCTTAAAAAATAAAAAAAATATAAACAGAAATTTACTTACCAGGGCCTTTTTTGTACGCTCGTCAACAAATTCCCCCGATTTCTTTGTTCGGGTTTCGGTAACCAGCTCAGTCATCAATGGTTGCCTCCCCAAACGCTTCGCCTAAATAAAAAAATTAACGTAAATTAATTATCAATATATGTTATAAAACAAAATATGACTTTAAAAGTGGTAATAATTACCATGCGACGAGCATGCTCAGCAGTACTAATGCTTCCAACAGCATTAAGGCAACCCCCTTTTTCTGATGCCCTCATCTTCTTGGCAGTTTCAGATTTAGCCTTAAATTCATCCGATTCCCAATACTTAATAAGTTCTTCAAAAACTTCTTTGCCTATCCATTTGGGACGGATGCCCAAAAGTTGCCAATTTTCTCTAACACGTCGTAGCATGTCAGAAAGTCGTCGTGAAGTCCTGCCAAAATAATTTTTCTTCACTTTGTTATGGTTTAGAGGATCCCAAACACATTTTGCCTGCAATGTTGAATGACATTAAAATAAATAGTTAGATAAATTATAACTCAAAAGGTCATTTAAATAAAAATAACATAAGAAATAAATTAATTATACCTGAAATTGCTTGAACCATTCGTCTCTATCTGAAACTTCTCTAAAACTCTTCAAAATTTTTGTATAATTCTGCTGAATTATATAATTTATAACCCTGGCTACAGTCCGACTCGGCCCGAAACTAAAACAACAATAATTGAATTAGCATAATAAAGTATATAAAGTTATATTAAAAATGGAAATGTGTACTTATAAATAAAAATCAATAAATAAGAAACTTACGAGTTCCCTTCAGGCCAAACCCAAAATCTCCCATCAATGGTGTGAATCTCACTAGGATCATCATCCCCTCGAAGATCTCTCTCATCTATCTGATCACCGTCATCGTCCACACCAAGATCGTCATCAGCTGACTCTGTATGATCATCGGATGCAGGTACATGTGTGGGATGTGGGGTGCGAGCAGTCTGTGTGGGTCGAGAAGAGGTGGATCCTCTGGGATGCTGGACGGATAGGGGCACCTGTGTAGGAAGTGGGGTGCTGGATCCTCCAGGCTGCTGCATGAATGGGGGCACCTGTGTAGGAAGTGGGGTGCTGGATCCTCCAGGTTGCTGCATGAATGAGGGTATCGGTGCGGGAAATGGAAAACTGTACTGGAAGGATGAAGGCACTTGTGTCTGCTGGAATGGTAAACCAGGTGGACTAACAAAGGATAGGCCCCCAGATGGACTGATAAAAGACGGACTCCCATATGAGAACTGTAGAGGAGTCTGAGAGGATAGTAATGGCGTAAATGGCATAGTATTGTCCATGGACATATGATGAACCTGACTCTGCGGGGGAGGACACGTGGCAAAGTGAGGTGACTGGCATACTACTACCCTTGGCCACCTGGGCTTCCTACCACTATCACTAGGACCCTTACCCGTATTATCCTTGGGTGGCATTTTTACCTATTTATAGAAAATACAAGTTAACATATAATATATTTGAAAAGCGCAATTCTCATGAATACATATTCATTAACTCATTCAATAGATGGTTCGTTAAGTAAAATTACAAGACACAATTCTAATTAATACATATTCATTAACTCATTCAATAGAGGTTGACTATTCTAAATCGTCAAGCTCGTCATCCATATCATCCTCGTCATCTGATGTGATATTGTCCTCGGATCCAGAATCTTCATGATCTTCATGATCCTCATCAACTTGATTCCCCTCAACCATTGTATCAGACAAACTTGTAGTGTGTTCATCTGGAATCACATCATTAACTTCAACTTCATCAACTTGGTAAGCAACATCTTCCACTAGATCGTCAGTTTCAATATGACCCAATGGTTTTGTTTTTATTACAACACAACACCCTCGTTTACGTGGCACAAATGAAGGATAAGGAACATAATAAACTTGCCTAACAATATTTGACATTATGAAAGGTCGTACTCTTTGTACCTCCGGTCCATTTGAATCTCAGCGATACCATATGTCTTATCTATTTTTGTGCCTCTAGTTGGATCATACCATTCACAATAAAACAAGACAACTTTATTTTCCGAGTCTAAGTAATTGTATACTAACTCGTAGATATGTTTAACAAAACCGTAGAAGTCATCTTCCCCGTCATCTGTAACTCCTTTCACAAAACCACCACTGTTTATGGTCTTTTTCCCTTCAGTCCATTCATGAGTGTGAAATTTATATCCGTTCACGAAGTATGTGTGCCATGTATTCACGCTTTGACGAGGGTCATTAGACAAGTTTTTTAAATGGAGTATTTCTGGAGTCGGTGCAACAACTCTATACAATTTCTCCTTGAACCATGGTGGAAATTGGGCATGAATGACACCGGATGTTGATTGTATACCGGTACTATCAAAATAGGCGTTGTTAAATTCCCTAAAAAGAAACACACTATAAGTTTCAAGGTAATCAATTTAATATTCACACTGTAAAGAAAATTAAAAAGTTGGATTATACTTACTCAAGATATGGTTTAACTTCAATGTAGTTGATCAAGACATGAACATGTGCAGATTGCATTTCTTGTTGGGTTAACCAATGCTCACCCTTCTTTGCAGATGGACGACCTGGAACCCCGAAGACTCTTAAGGTGTACTGACTTCTTTCGATAACATTTACAGGATTCCTTATGACTCTTGGAGTTAACATCAAGTGCTTGAAATAGTGACTGCAAAAATGTGAAGTTTCTCGATGCAATTAATGTGCACATATTGATCCTTCAACTCTAGCTTTATTTTTCACTGATCGCTTTGAATCACCCATGAATCTTTCAAACGGATACATCCACCTATATTGAACAGGTCCCCCTAGATAAGCCTCATATGCAAGATGCACAGGTAGATGTTCCATGGAGTCAAAAACCGGTGGAAATACTTGTTCCAACTTACGAGTATGACCGAATATTTTGGTCCAACTTAATGATGTCATCCACTCTTAAAGATGATGCACAAATATCTCTAAAAATTGACTAATTTCGGTGAGTGGATTAAGCACATGTTTGGGTAGAGAACCGAACGCAATTGGTAGCAATTGCTCCATAAAGACATGGCAATCATGACTTTTCATACCATGTAACTTCCGTGTTAGCATCGGCACATCTTGCTAAATTTGAAGAATACCGTCGGGCATTCTTAAACATTTTAACCATCCACAAACTGCTTTGCTTCTTGAGCTTTGGGTTTAAAAACTTTCCATTTGGTTGAACTCAATTCCAACTCTTTGATTGTCTAGCCTTCACATTATCTTTTGTTCCGTCTTTAACATCCATCACGGTGTTAAAACGTTATCAAAAATTCTTCTCAATATGCATAACATCAAGATTATGGCGCAACAAATTATCTTTCCAATACGGGAGGTCCCAAAATATACTTCTTTTGTCCAATTATGTGTGACCCATATCCTTCAATTCTACATGCTCTTCCGATGTCAGTAAACTTTGGAAGTTCACAAACTTGGTTCCATATAGCAACCGGTGACAATCGGGAGGCGGATCATTACCGTTCGCCTTTTGAAATTTGTCTTGTTTTTCTAAAGGGATGATTTGATGGTAGGAATCTATGGTGACAGTCAAACCACGAGCTTTTCCCCTTTATCCAATGTAAGCGCTTTAGTGAATTCCATGCAATGCAACCCATTCTACCATCGTACTCAACGGACAACATGCCATATCTTTGGAAAGTCGTTAATGGTCCACATCAAGACACTCGCATAGAAAAGTTTTGTTTATGGGATATATCATAAGTCCATTCTCCATTATTCCACAACCTCTTCAAATCATCAATTAAAGGTTGTAAGTACACATCAATTCGGTTTTGGACTCGACGGTCTGGAATGACACGTCAAAAACATGTATGGTTTCGTCATGCACATCTCGGGAGGGAGATTGTAAGGGTTACAATAAGCGGCCAACAAGAATACGCACTTCGGATGCTTGGACATACGGGCAAAACCATCGAGCATAATCCAAGCGACATTTCTAGGTTCGGCAGCAAAATCAGGATGGACCTCATCAAAGTGTTTCCATGCATGGCCGTCAGATGGGTGTCGCATATTGCCTGAGCTTGTTTTATTTGTATGATGCCATGTCATTTGACTTGCACTGTGCATTGAAGAAGACATTCTTTTTAACCTTGGTATTATCGGAAGATAAAACATGGACTTTACTGCTACACGTTTTTGCTTACTGTTAATGGCTCTACTACGAACTTTATATCTTGGACTCTGACAAAACTTACATTCCTCCAACGATCCATCTTGAGTACCAAACTCATTGTCATAAAACAACATGCAACCATTAATGCAACAATCAATCTTTCTTACTGTTAAACCCAACTTGACACCAACTTCTTTGCATCATAGAAACTCGGCAAGTTGTCCTTTGTTGCGATTGAGTCCAACATCATTTTTGAAGTGCTCCAACGATCGAACATTCCAATTTGACTTGGCGGCCAATAATCTCACACACATTGATAGCTTTGAGTCTGACGATCCATCAAACAACGGCGTATTCATCTCATTCAACAATTGATAAAATCTCTGTGCTTCCTCATTCGACAACTCTTCCCCGTCAAAATCTTCGGGTTGATCATAGGTCACGTTAACACAAAAAGCGTCCTCAACCATGTCACCTATCAGATTAAAGTTTTCCTGAAATTCCATAGGCGGTTGCATAGGCGGTCGACTACTTGAAGCATCTGTGTTGTTAGTCTCTGGTACAATATTACTCGACAGTGTTTCACCATTATACGTCCAAACCCAATAATTTTCAATGAAACCTTTTCTATGCAAATGACGTATTATTTCCTCTGGGTCACTAATTATATATCTACATCCACATTTAAGACAAGGACGCTAACTCCTCCTTCACTTCGACAACGTTCGACCGCATACGTGATAAAACCATTAACTCCGTCTATAAAATTGGGTTTAAGTGCGCGTCTTCCTGGATATAGTCTATCGTACATCCAACTACGATAATACCTATAATATTCCATTTACTGCAAATTTATATAATCAAAATCTTTTTAATTAGAAATATTAAATAATCAACTTACTAATAATCCTAAACATATTGTTATTGTTCTTATTACTACTAAAAATATACTATGTATACTATTCATTAAACATAAACGTATTCTTTTATTTAAAGTATTTATAATATATAATTTTTTTATTATATACTATTAAATATACTATTAATATAGTCTATTAAATTCATTATTAAATTTATTAACATTCTATATGCTATTTAAATATTTTTATTAACATATAATACAATTTTATTATAATTGTTTTAAAATATACTATTATATATTTGTTTTAAAAAATATATTAACATCAAATAATATTATTATAGTCTATTAAAAACTTATTATTAAAATATATTGTATACTATTAATTAAACATAAACAATTAAAGTATACTATTAATATAGTCTATTAAATTCATTATTAAATTTATTAACATTCTATAGGCTATTTAAATATTTTTATTAACATATAATACAATTTTATTATGATTGTTAATTTTCAAAATATAGTATTATATTTGTTTTAAAAAATATATTAACATCAAATATATAATGTTTTTTTACCATATTATACTATTTTTGATTATATTATACTATTTTTTATATATACATAATTAAAATAACATTAAATATATATATTTTTAATTACAATACATATTAAAACAGTTTTCAAAATATATTAAAACATTATATTTTTATTAAAACTGTTTTTATTAAATATATACATATTAAAATAGTTTTTTAAATATATTTTTATTCAATACAAAAAATTAAATTCAGAAATTATATCTTCTATTCTTCAAAAATCCTAATATAAAAAATCCTACTAATTAATATTTATAAAAAATTCTATAAAAAATCCTATTCCTCATAAATTATGTCTTTACATAATACTTATACTACTAATTAATAGCAAATATAAAAAATCCTAATATATCTTATATTCTTCAATAATCCTAAAAAATCCTAATAACTTCAAAAATTATACCAAATATAAAAAAAAAATAGCAAAAAATACCTCTAATCTTCAAACTCCTTCAACTTCTAGTCCAATATATCTTCTTCTCCAACCTTCTATTAAATCAAACAAAAATTAACATACATTACAAACCAAATAATACAAAAAATAACCATATCAACAAAATAAAAACAAAGTTAAATTATATTTACCGGAGGAAACAAAATTGAACAACGGATATTGTCGGTAGAGGAGGCACAATGAAGGAAGAAGAAAGGTGTGAGTGGTTTGGAGGAGGAAGAACAATGGAGGAATGGGTGTAGAGGAAGAAGAAAGAATTCTTCTGTTTTCTAAAACAAACAATCTGGATTTCTGAAACGTGATTTTAATTCAACTTATAAACATAGTAGCGACGTGAAATTCACGCCGCAACGTTGCCACGTGTATTTCACGCCGCAATAGTCCCAACGGTTATAATCTCTCTCTTCAACTCCCAACACATTCTGACTTTCATTTAATGCTTAAATGTTGCGACATGTTATTCACGTCGCAACTTACTTTTCCAAAATTTCAAATTTCCCACCATCTGAACGTTAGACTACTTTATTTATTTTAAATTATATTTTTGTTTGCCACATGACTTCCACGCCGCAACTTGTTTTACTTTTTCTGAACAAACTGACTGCCATCAACGTCAGTAAGTTAATTAATAAAATATGTTGCCACGTGATTATCACGTCGCAACTGGCTTTTTTTAGCCACATGATAATCACGTGGCAAAATCACGTGGCTGGATACAGTTTTTCTTGTAGTGTACACCCAACTCTATTTAACGTGATTTTCATGATATAAAGTGCGAATCAGAAATATATTTCTAATTTTTAAAAATATTTTAAAAAATTTACGTGATACACAAGAAAGTTATGGGATAGAATAAAAAATCCACGAATTTTCAAACAATTAAATAATATATTCGTTCTACTCAATACTCAATTATATTTCATCCTGTTTCCCTCGTTGCATTCCACTCTATTTTATGATATCCAAAGATATCCTAAGTTCATTTTATGAGATCCAATTATAAATCTAAATTCTTTTAAAGCCTCGTAACGTAAACATTAGAACAAACTCTTAGCTACATCATTCATCTCCGCCGCATTTCACAGCCCTGACTATTGTCTTCATTTACCTTTTGAAGGGTGTTTTTGTGGTTTCTAAAATCTAAATTGACAAAAGCCAAAAAATAAACACTTGTAGAATCATCAACAGGGAGAAAAAGAATAAATCGACTTTCAAAGCGGTACATATATTAATATAATATACACAGTGTTTTAAAAACCGGACCGAAGATCAAACCGGTAAAGGTATTGGGTCACTGGTTTATTGGTTGAACCACTGGGTCATTGGTCGAACCGCATGACTAAATTGGATTAAACCGGATTAAACCGGATAACTCAGTTGATTAAACCGGCCTTATAACAAAACGATATAGGTATAAAACTTGTCGAACCAGATGACTCAATCTCTACAGAATATAATTAGAACTAATTTTTTTTTAAATATCATTTCATAAATAAATTCACAATTTGATAATTTAAATTTAAATTTTAAATATTTTAAATATTTAAAAATATCATATCATAAATAAATTTACAATTTGATAATTTAAATTTAAATTTTAAATATAAGTATCATATATAATAAAATAGTACAAAATTACAAAGTATAATTGCAACATAGTATAATTGAATAATTTATAACAAAATAATTTTATTATCTACTATTTAGTTTTAAGGAGTAAAGATTATTTTAATATTAAGATATCCTTCTTTAATATCAAAATTATCTACAAAATCAACCGCATCAACAATATTTTCTTTGTCAATAATATATTTAATTAAAATTTTATTTTCTATTTAAATATAATATTTTAATAAAATAATCCAAATAAATAAAAAAATTTAATTGCATATTTTTTAAAAAATTTAAAAATTTTGAATAAAAAAATTAAAAAAATTATAAAATACAGTTGAACCACCGGTTTTAGAAAACCGCCGGTTTTTTTGGTTTTTCCGGTTTTCACCGGTTCTTGCCGGTTCTTACCGGTTCAATGACATTCTCGATCCAACTATTGAACCAGGCCGATTTCCGGTTCGATCGGTCCGACCGGCCGGTCCGGTCCGGTTTTTAAAACACTGAATATACCCATTACCGAATCAGGTTATTAAAATCTTAAATGATAAACATTAGCTTCAATAATATTGGGAAATAAAAAAGTGTAAAAACATAAATGTACTCTTCAAATATACAACTACTACTACTATAATTCCAATTATGGTTCAAATGGATAAGTGGCACGTAACAAATGAACGTGGAAGCTAGTCAATAGATTCCTTGATCTAAGGAATAGGTATCAAAGTAATCAGACAGTATGCATATGTACAGATGACACATGAACATGCATGCACATGGGACACGTGCCAAGGTAGCTAATGTGACACTTTTATGCATGCTAGTGGTAACACGTCTCATTTTGGAGTGTGGTTCTATAACCATTTCATGAATGGTGGTTCTTCTAGTTTTCTTGTTTGATTCTGGTGTTTTTCTGCATAGAATGACGAGAGAGTAGTTAAATAAAACTGAAAGAATGTGGATCCATTCGTAGATGATGTTATGTTTTCTTTATGAGTAACCAGATGTGACTCGCGTGAGGGGGTGATAGTGAGATGTGGTTCCTCTGACATCAACTTAGAGAATCTTTTACCCTAATTTTATGGAATTTTTTCCACCCACTTAAAAGATTTCTCTTACATTTTTAAAAAACTAAAATGTGTTTCGTAAATTAATTTACGAATTTATTTTATTGGGTAAATTTGTAAGTGCACTTACGAATTGACTTTTTTGAGGTGAATTTATAAGTTATTTACGAATTCATCTTATTTTGTACGTTTTATTATTTTAAATATTGACATGTGAAAAAATAATCTTAATTTTTAAGTGCACTTACGAAATGTCTCTTTGTATACTAAAATGTTGTTTGGTCACCTCTTTTGACTATTTCATTCATTCTTTAAACACAAAAACCTCCAAACTTCACCCAAAATCAATATAATTTTTTTCTCCAAATCAAGTTTCAAGTGTGTGATCCTAACAAAGTGAGCATTGAAAACTACATTTTGAGGTAAACTTTCATCCCCTCATCTATATTTGATACATTGTGCTATTTTGAAAGTTGGAGAAAACTGCGTCGCTTCGCAAGTACACCTGCAAAGTTCAACTAGAAAAAATTCGCAAGTATACTTGCGAAATGTTCCCTGATACAGTTTTAGAATTTTGTAAGCATAATTCATATGTTTTATATGACTACAAGAAATACTCTCCAGCGACATAAAGTAGTGACGTGGGAGTCACGTGAATAATTATTGCCAGTTGCGACGTGACAACTATGTCACAACGTGTTTTTAAATTTTAAATAAATTTATAACCATAAAGTAATCAGCATTAAGGTTGTTGAAAAATGTTGCGACGTGGGTTACACGTCGGTATATTAAGTTTGTAAGTTAAAATAGAAAAAGTTGTAACATTCACGCGAGGGAAAGATTCAAATTTTAAAAAATTTAGTTGTGACGTTATAAACACGTTGCAACTTTTAGAGGGAAAATTTAACGTTCCACTGAAGTGACATTGTGGCTGCATTGCAGGCAGGGACAATAATTAATCTTATCGTTGGCATGTTGTGATGTGAGTGTCACGTGGCAAGGTTGCGACGTGATTCTCACGTCGCTGATTAATTTATATACTTACCCCTTCTGCATCTCCACTTTCATTCATCGTTACAACCCTTCTCTCTGAAATTTTTCTCTTCTTTGTTATCCCTCCCAAAGCCAACCCTTCTCTCCCAAAATTCCCAAATTTTCAATCCCAATTCAAGTTTTCATACCTTTCAATCCTAAATAATTTTCACAAATTTCACATAATCTTACATCAAAGTTAAATTACATCCCTATTTTTTTATAATTTCGTTTTATATTCTACTATATTCTATATTTAATGTTATATTATTTTTGTTTAGATTTTGAAGAGAGAAGAAGGTGAAAGAGAAGAAGGTGTAGGAGAGGTGGAGTAGATTGAAGAAGAGGTAAGGTTTTTTTCTCTTCAGATTTTTATTAAATGTCTATTTATAATATGGGATATATTTTTAATAGAATTATGGGTTATTTTTTATTAGGTTATAGTAAATAAAATAAAAACGAAAATTATATATATATTTTATTAATATTTTTAAAATTATTAGAAAAAACTAATATACTAAAACTATTATTACAATTATTATAGATTAATATTATTAAAACTGTTATATATTAATATTAACATTAATACGATATATTATATATTGTTGTTTTAAAAAAATTAATAGGATATATTATTAAAAATAATATATATTTTATCTTAATGAAAAACAAAATAATAAATATTAATAAAAATAGAATTTTAAAAATAGAATATAAAATATAATAAATTTAATATAAAAATGAAAATTTATATATTTATAAATAAAAATAGAATATTTTATGTATATTAAAAACAGAATATTTTTATATTATAAAAATAAATTATTTAAAACAGAATATATTTATGTATTGAAAATAAGTTTTTATGTTTATATTAAATTTTTTAAAACTAGAATTATATTATGTATATAATAAAAACAAAATTGTATTTTTGAAAAATAAAATTATAAACAAACTATAATTAAAAAAACAACATTTTGTATATATTTTATAAAAACGTTTTATTAAAAATTATAATATAATATGTTTTAATATGTAATATATATTATGAAAACATATTTATAATAAAATAAAATACATAGTTTATATTATTGTTTTTAAAAATAGAATTTAATATTAAAAATATTTATAATTAAATACTTCATATTTATAATTAAATATTTATCTTAATGAATATAATAATTATGTATAAAAAATATTATAAATTTGTATTTTTTATATAAAATATATTATATATTAATTAAAAAATTATATATATTTAATTATCTTAATGAACTATAATAGTTATATATATATATATAGAATAGTTATGTATATAATAGTTATATATATTTAACAATATTTTTTAAACTATAATAGTTATATATATTATTTAATAGTATTTTTTAATATATAATTGATCAGAATAATAGATTAGAGTCGGAGACGGCCGGAGTGAACGACGGTCCTTCGAGCAAGTTGACGTTGAGGAGGGGGTGGTGTACCTGCAAGGCACTCCGATGCTAAAGTAAGTCAATGATCAAGATGAGGATAATAGAATATTAGGGTTGTCAGAGTAAGAATGTGATACCTTGCCCTTAAAGGTATGAGAGTTTATATAATGATCTTAGAAGCACTATCATTGGTTGTTATATTTAAGCCTAGATGTGCAGACCCATATATATAGCTATTTAAACTGACCTGGTCAAACTAAGCGAGAGTGCTCAGAACTAGCTGTTATGTCAACCAGATGGAAACATAACGGGCATAATCCTTGATGGAGAAAGTTGGTCTGATCTTCTCGACACCCGTCGAGCAGACGGGTTCTGGCCATGTTTAAAGCGGGCAGATGATGCCCTTTGGAGGCCTTTCGGCCTGTTCGAATCGCTACTAGGCCCAAAGAGATGGCTTGCCCGACATCCATTCGGGAAGTCCAGAACAGTAGCCCCTCAAGTTGTTGCTTCTAGGCACAAAAGTGACGACTTAAAGCCAGCCTGGTCATTAAGGGGGAAAGTGCGTTTGATGGCGTTTATCATCGGCGCTAGAGACGTTTTGTGATTTTTATGAGGACGTGCTCATACATTATTTATTTGTTTGTATGCTCATAGTTTTGAGCTACCTTACAAGTTTGTTATTGCTAAGCGTTTGGGGGGTTTCCTCATTTATGTCTTCACTTGTGTGGGGTGACTAGTCCAAGGGTGCCAGTTTGTTTACTGTGCTTGATCCAGAACTCAAGTCTTGATTAAAGACCTAAGATCGGTGGCGTGAACATCCCATCGCGAGCTAGGTGTTATGTCGGGTGAGGTACTTAGACAACGGGGCTCGTTTGAGTCCCCCGTGTTGAGGCGAGGATCTGGCTCATTATATATGTGGAGTGAGGATCCCTTAATGTCGTGTTTGTGGCGCATCGCTGGTACCTGTAACACCCCAATTCTACCCAAAATTTAATATGAAAAAATCAGAGTAATTTTAAAATTTCATAAATTAATTACTGAGGCGTCACACCAACAAAAAATAACTCACTTAAAACGGTTTGCTTTAAAGTGTAAATATCAGATACATAGCATCGACGGAAAACATAAGGTGATTCATAAAAATCAAAACATCTTCTTTATTAAACTTACTTAACCAATCATATTTTCATAAAGTATGATTCTTCTTTACAAAAGGAAAACAACAAAATAACAACAACAATGACAACATAAATATTTCCCCCCGAGTGCTAAGTATCAGAGCGACACCGACACGACTAACAACAGCTATAAACTTCGTCTTCATAACCTGCACGTTACCAATATATAGGTAACGACGAAACAAGTAAAGGGTGAGATACTCCAAAACATATAATTAAAGGCATGATAAAATATATATATATATATAGTTTTGGAATTATAAAGGGTATAAATTAATAAGTGTAATTCCAACACATAATCAAAACTCACTTACTTTACTCGTCATCCTAATGTGTATAATCTACACTATATCACCATAACCTCATCGGCATAAAACGTCGAAACAAACACATAAACGTTCATCACCACAAAATTATCGCAACAATCATCAACAACGACATCAAACAACAATATCAAACAATGTTAATCACATAAGCAACATAAATAATATCACCTCCAATTGGCTAAAGCCCATCTTCGCTTTTTGACATAAAAGCCCATCGTCACAAACATCATCACATCATATATCATCGCAATTCAATATCATCCATCAATCAACAAAACTCAACGCCAAACGACTCAACATAAACATAACCGACTCCATGAGACACGACTATGTTATGCATGTGGTACCCATCGCTTTGTCCATAATTAGGGACACAAGGCATAAAGCCCATCTTCGCTCGGCATAAAAGCCATCATCGCTTGGCATAAAAGCCATCATCGCTTGGCATGAAAGCCCTCTTCCTTATGCAATGTATGTGACTCGACAATAAAACAACACAAACACAAAAACATCATCATCGCTCAACAAAATTGGCATAAAGCCCACATCGCCATAATTTATCCAAAACAAGATAAATATATCATCGCATCATACTTGCATTATGCAAAACATCACCAATAATTCATCATCATCAAAATCATGCATTCACAAATCGGAAGCATTTATTAACAACATCATCATGTACAAAGACATATATCATCACATCGCATATTAACAAGTATTCATTAATAAATACACTGTCGCAAATATTATGTTTATTCACACCGCATCATTATCAATTAATTCGCCAAATTCCAAAAACGGAAAAATAGTCAAAACGTCAATAATCGTCGCGAAAGTAATTCCTAATAACCGGTATTAATCATAATCGTCAACGTCGAAAACGGATTGCCCATACGTGCCTTAAATCTACTAAAACACAATCCTATTCAATTTTACCGTAAATTGGCTTGTTTCGGGTCGTCTTGTAAAAACTCGTAATTTCTAAAAACTAACCTCACCACTATGTTCTACACGTCAAACTTAGCTAGCACGTAAATTTTCGTTGAATTCGGAGCAACTTGTTCCGTCGCCGAATTTACCGAAATCGAAAAATCGGAACATAATCGGGTTCTAAATTTAATCGGCTATCTCATGCTCTAGTTATATTTTATTAATACTAACTAGTAGTATATGGATTATGGGAAATAAAGAGAAACAAAACCAAAATTATGCAGAAGAAAAATTCTGCAGGAAGACAGAAAATGAAAATACAGAAGAAAAAAAACGCATATAGCAAAACTCCTCCCTCCTCTTGCAAAGTGGGACGATCGTCCCTTGCTGGTGAAGAAGATGAGGCGTGCGCCCTTCATAGGGGGACGGCCTCCCCTCAAGGTGAGGTGGGCGCCTCCCCCCATGCCACTCCCTCCATTCTTCTTCTTCATCCTTGCCAAATAATACGGACAATGTAATTGTGTTTTTCTGGTTTTCCATTTTTATAACAGTTAACAGTTTTTCTTATTTTCTTTCTCCTATACTTCTAGTTACCTCAAGAAAGCAATTAAATACCTACAATCCATACTCCTAACTTAACTTCTCCTAATCTATTTCAACAAACAATCAACCAAAACTCTATAAATCAACTATCAACTTTTCCCCCAAATTCAAAATATAAACATCAAAACCTAATCACATGAAATAGAGAAATCAAACCCCTTACCATGGAAGCTTTGATGATTCAAGATGCTCCAACAAAACCCCAATCAATGCTTTCTCTTGCTCCTCCTCTTCTTCTTTTTCTTCTCCTTCTCCAAACCCTCACTTTCTTTCTCAAGTTTCTATTCTTGGTGTGTTTGGAAAGATGGGAAGAAAAACAAAGGAGATGGTTTTATAAGGTTATTTCCACTAGCTTCCCTTCTTGCTCTTGTTTGGCTATGGTGTGCTAGGTTGGAAAGAAAAACAAGGAAAGTGTTTCATAGGTTGTTTTCCTTACTAGCAACCAAGGGTGTAAAACTCAATTCTAACAATTAATCCTCACACCCCTATCCAATTATATCATTAATATAATTAATTCAATCAATTAAAATAATTCCGGGGAATTAAAATATCGGATCCGAATAATATTTTACCGGACCGAATGAAACGTCGCCTAATATATTAATAGATATACCCATTAATATAATTATTTTCGTCGCCAAAATATTAAATAATATAATATAATATTAAAAACGGGTGTTACAACTCTCCCCCACTTACAAACTTTTCGTCCTCGAAATTTCGACCAAAACGAACAATACGAGACATGCCTACACATTCGTCTACTCAATCCTCGCGTCAATTAAGCAACATACAAAAATACACCAAACCCAAGGGTATCTCCCTAACCACAACGTCCCATCAAGAACAACCATGCCGAGATGCAAAGCCCATACAATGTACTCGATAACCAACTAACACTCAACAACTAAACAAGTCGCAGACACACCGGTTCACTCGAGAACCAAACAAACAAGATCGCTACTATCCTAACGTCTCAACCATGGAATTAGTCATACACTCGAACCGACACCTCGGAAACGAGTCACCAAAGATAGGAACATAAAGTCCTACAACCCAACACCAACACCATCGCTAAAACGGAAACAACAAAATGGTTATACAAACCAAAACTGAAACAATCAGAAAGGATAAACCACGCGTGCTACGCAACCACGAAGAAGATGCCTTCATAAAACAACTTGGTTAATTCCTCAACTTCACAATTACTCAAAACGGATATGTTCAAAGCGTACACCCATCAAGACACCTCGCAACAATCAATACACAGGCTTCTCATCCGAAAAACCTTTCATAACTTTCCATCGTCCCAAGTGGTAACTCAACCACAACACTCTCTCAAGAACTCAACCCATCGGCGTCGTCTCATACTACTGGAATTACAACCCAGGTTGGACTTAGAACCATAACATCGATTTCTATGGAACCCAACAAGAACACTGTCGCGACCGACTTCAGTCCCAAATAGAATACTTTCCTTTATAAAACATCACTCGTCTTAAGGTATTTGTGGCTACCAAACCATCACCAAATTCTTTACCGTCAAGACTTATCTTAGTCGAAATCTAATAATCCACCGCAACCATTAGTATCCGACGAAATCCATATGCTAGTAGTGAACAAATCCTTAGTAACTTTCTGGACTTAAACTCAACAATTGTCCCAAAACAAACATGAAACATTCTTCAATATAATAAATCCCATATCAGATATTCTTGAGTTATCCGCGATATCAACATACTAAACTCAACAACAAAAGAAGCCTCTTATAAATTGTACTCAAACTTGAATTGTCTTCCACAATTCCAATCTCCTCGTCGTTAACATCTGCACCAAAATATTTCCAATGATCACAACAGCATCAACCTCTAACTCACAAGTCCGACAATTTTTCCTTATGAAAAATCAAATTGTTCCATGGTAGTAATACACTTTCCCACTCTATGTCGACATACTTCTTAAGTCCAAAATAAAATATCACAATACACCACACAAGGTTCTTTAGTACAAAACAAGACCAAAACCAAAGCATTCGCTAAACTTTCCACTGGTTCGAACAAATTCGCTTCCCATTGCGGAATCCAAATAGCGACTCAACCATCTCGAGTCAAAGTAACCACGATCAATACCAATCTTATAAAAAAAGATCTTCCATCATACTCACAAGGTCAACCATCCCAAAACAAAAGAACTTCTAAACTCTGAAATACTTCTTGAGGTCTTCTACATGATACAAAATAAACTCCATGAAATTGTCCAAAATATCACTGTCTAAGTTGCTTACTTAAGGCACTCACGTCCAATAGTTCAAAATTCTATCTTTCGAATACTCGACATGCACTGGTCTAACTTCACTACTGATACCACAAAGGTCGGATGCTTGCTACAATTCCCTTGTCGTGATGCGAACTAAATAACATCCATGAACACAAAATAACTCTTACAGCTACTCATGAGAGTACTGTCTGAACATTCCAAAATCACACCTGACGCATTAGTCACACTAATGACATCAACCAAATACTCGCCAGGACCATACACAATCCTAAAAGCATTGTCTAAACATCTTTAGCTCTCACACAAACTCGTAGACAACCAGACTTCACATCGATCTCACTAAACGCAAAAATTCCAAATGACTGATTCATCCAAATATCAATCCTTGGAAGTAGATACTTGTCCCCAACATCCACTTAGTTACTTGCCTGCAGACAACACACCAACTCTGGCAACCTTTGCTCTTCTCGAACAACAAAACGGTAGAACTCCACGGTGACCCGTTCGAATAAACAACTCTGCTCAAATCAATCCTCAAGCTGACTCTTCAACTCTAATTCAGAAGCAAACATCCCTTAAGAACACTTTGAATCACAACTAGTTCCAGAAACTCAATCCATCAAAACTTCACTTCGCACAACTGCGGAAATCCCCTCCCATATTCACAACATGCTTCGGAAGAATCACAACAAGAAGTTCGCTTGCCAAAATCTTGTTTCTCACCAAATATCCAAATTCGCCCACAACTCAAGTAACCATGCACCACCTTGTGCCAACACATATGCTTCATACACTATTAAGCTGGAAAGACAAGTCTATCCCAACCAACACAATTCCCGACTACTATCAACAAGAGATTAAGGATGACCAGTCCCTCAATTTGTCAATAGACAGTCGACAATCATGATGGTGACATAAACCATCTCTACCAACTACAACAGCGTCTTCAAACTTACACTTCAAGTTACCGAAGCGTAACACTGCTTGAGGCTCCATCCTAAGCCACAAGCGCCACCAAGAAGTAAAACTTCTCCCCCACTTGTTTCAAACTCATCTCTGCAGACAAACAATTTGAAACAAACAAGTACCGACAGTGTTTCACACATATGTCGCATACAACAGGATTAAAAACACTAATAACTTGGTCGAGAGACCGACCTGCTCTGATACCACTAATGTAACACCCCAATTCTACCCAAAATTTAATATGAAAAAATCAGAGTAATTTTAAAATTTCATAAATTAATTACTGAGGCGTCACACCAACAAAAAATAACTCACTTAAAACGGTTTGCTTTAAAGTGTAAATATCAGATACATAGCATCGACGGAAAATATAAGGTGATTCATAAAAATCAAAACATCTTCTTTATTAAACTTACTTAACCAATCATATTTTCATAAAGTATGATTCTTCTTTACAAAAGGAAAACAACAAAAGAACAACAACAATGACAACATAAATATTCCCCCCGAGTGCTACGTATCAGAGCGACACCGACACGACGAACAGCAGCTATAAACTCCGTCTTCATAACCTGCACGTTACCAATATATGTTGATATACGTTATTTAACTTATATCAATTATAATTCCAACTATCTATATATTCCATCATTGCTTTTAATTATATGTTTTGGAATTATCTCACCCCTTTACTTGTTTCCCTGTTACCTATATATTGGTAACGTGCAGGTGATCCCCAAGGATGAGGTGGATTAGCCCGAGTCACTTTATTTTGCGTCGTTCTGCTCTGGTCATAGTGACACTCGGGATTTGGGCGACGTCATTATTTTGATAGGATAGTTTGTATATACTATCTTATTATGTTATAACCTTTTGTATTGATGACAACATGATGTTATGTATATTTTGTTAACATATCCGTTGTACTGTGAATATTCATATGTTCGTATGATGAATTATGTATGATTCGGTATATCCGATTTTTGATGTGCATTATAATGCTAATTGTTGGAAATGCGAAGATGTGATGCCTCAATTTTGTTAAATGAAATTTTGAAACTCTGATTTTATTATATAATTACGCGGGGTAGAATTGGGGTGTTACATTAGCGGTATCAGAGCAGGTCGTCTGTCCGGCCAAGTTGTTGAGTCTGTTGTTGTCTAACAATCAAGTATTGTTATTTGTTGATTCTAATCCTTGTTTTGTTGTGAGCAGAAGTTGTTATGGCTGGTAGGCATGCTGGTAGGAATACTAGTAGGAACGATGATGCTATTGCTGCTGCTATGCAGGCTATGGCTCAGGCTTTCCAAAACCCGCCTAATGCTGACGAGAGCGCTGGGACTCGTAGTTTGGCGACCTTCCAGAGAGAGAATCCACCTACTTTCTACGGGAAGTATGATCCTGAAGGTGCTCTAACCTGGTTGAAGGAGATTGAGAGAATCTTTCGTGTGATGGATTGCACTTTTGCGCAGAAAGTCCGTTATGGTACTCATAAGTTAAGTAAAGAGGCTGATGATTGGTGGGTTGACACCCGTCAAAGGCTTGAAGTTGCTGGTGAAGAGATAACGTGGGAAGTTTTTAGTAGGGAGTTCTTGAGGAAGTATTACCCGGAAGATGTTCGGGGAAAGAAGGAGATTGAGTTCCTTTCACTAAGGCAAGGGAGCATGTCTATCACTGATTATGCTGCGAAGTTTATTGAGTTGGCTAAGTTCTATCCTCACTTTAATGGTGAGGGTGCTGAATTTTCTAAGTGCATTAAATTTGAGAATGGCTTGCGTCCTGAGATTAAGAAAGCGATCGGTTATCAGAAAATCTGTGTCTTTGAGGATTTGATTGATAGCTATAGAATCTTTGAAGAGGATAGTAATGCACACTATAAGATGTTGTCTGATAAGAGGAGCAAGGGCCAACAGAGCCGTGGGAAACCTTATGATGTCCCTACTGGTAAAGGGAAACAACAAGCGTGTCAAGGACGAAGGACTAGTGGGGGAGATGCTCCTGCTAGTATTGTTTGTTACAAGTGTGGGAAACCTGGCCATAAGAGTAATGTTTGTAGGAGTGATGGGAAGACTAAAGAGAATGAGGTGAGGTGTTTCCGATGTGGTGAAACGGGTCATGTGATTCGCGATTGCAAGCATAGGGACGTAGTCTATTTTAATTGTGGTGAGGAAGGTCACACTAGTCCTCAATGCAAGAAGCCTAAGAAGGCGCAAGGAGCGGGGAAGGTGTTTGCTTTGTCGGGTGCTCTGACGGTAAATGAAGATGGTCTTGTTCGAGGTACTAGTTTCATTAATAGCATTCCCCTTATTACTATTATTGATACTGGTGCTACTCATTGTTTTATTGCTGCTGATTGTGTTAAGAGATTGGGTCTTACTTTGTCATCTCTAGATAGAGATATGGTGGTGGAAGTTCCGGCTAAGGGAACGGTTACTACTTCTTTTGTGTGTGCAAATTTCCCTTTATCAATCTTTGGTAGAGACTTTGTGGTGAATCTCATTTGTTTACCACTTGTTGGGTTGGACGTGGTTATGGGTATGGATTGGTTGAAAGCTAATTATGTCCATATCAATTGCTATGACAACACTGTGAGGTTTTCTTCCTTAGCGGAAGAAGATCAAACTATGTCGGTGTCGACGAAACAATTGAAGGAGTTCATGAAAGATGAAGCATCGGTTTTCTTGTTGATGGTGACTCTTTCTGTGGAGAGTCAATCTGTTATTGCAAACTTTCCGGTGATGTGCGACTTTCTCGAAGTGTTTCCTGATGAGATTCCTAGTGCACCTCCAGAAAGAGAAGTTGAGTTTTCTGTGGATCTTGTCCCTGGTACCAGACCTATCTCTATGGTGCCATACAGGATGTCCGCATCAGAGTTAGCAGAATTGAAGAGTCAATTAGAAGAATTGCTTGAGAAGAAGTTTGTTAGACCAAGTGAGTCACCATGGGGAGCTCCTGTGTTATTGGTGAAGAAGAAAGATGGTAGCATGAGACTTTGTATTGATTATCGTCAGTTGAATAAAGTAACTATCAAGAATAGGTATCCACTTCCTAGGATTGATGATTTGATGGACCGGTTGGTTGGTGCTCGCATGTTTAGTAAGATTGATTTGAGATCGGGTTACCATCAAATAAGGGTGAAAGAAGAAGATGTTCAGAAAACTGCTTTCAGGACGAGGTATGGACATTACGAGTATTCGGTGATGCCTTTCTAACGGGAGTATTCATGGAGTACGTGAACCGTATTTTCCATCGTTACTTGGATAGTTTCGTGGTTGTTTTTATTGATGATATTCTGGTTTATTCTAAATCAGAGGAAGAGCATGCAGAACACTTGCGCATTGTGTTAGAAGTTCTGAAGGAGAAGAAGCTTTATGCTAAGTTGTCAAAGTGCGAGTTTTGGTTAGGTGAAGTGAGCTTTTTAGGGCATGTCATTTCTGGTGATGGCATTACGGTTGATCCTTCTAAAGTTGATGCTGTGTTAAGATGGGAAACTCCTAAGTCTGTTACCGAGATTAGAAGTTTCTTGGGTTTGGCTGGTTACTATAGGAGGTTCATTGAAGGTTTTTCTAAGTTGGCACTTCCTTTGACAAAGTTAACTTGTAAGGGAGTTGCTTTTGTGTGGGATATCAAATGTGAAGAAAGTTTTGTTGAATTAAAGAAAAGGTTAACAACGGCGCCGATCTTGATTTTACCTAATCCTGAAGAACCGTTTGTGGTTTATTGTGATGCTTCTATGATGGGTTTAGGTGGTGTGCTTATGCAAGGTGGCAAGGTGGTTGCTTATGCTTCGAGGCAATTGAAGATTCATGAGAAGAACTATCCTACCCACGATTTGGAACTTGCGGCGGTTGTTTTTATACTTAAGATTTGGAGGCATTATCTTTATGGTTCTAGATTTGAAGTATTTAGTGACCATAAAAGCTTAAAGTATTTGTTTGATCAAAAAGAGCTTAATATGAGGCAAAGAAGGTGGCTTGAATTGTTGAAAGATTATGATTTCGGATTGAATTACCATCCTGGTAAAGCAAATGTGGTGGCCGATGCTTTAAGTCGAAAGGCTTTGCATATGTCACTTTTGATGATGAAAGAGTTGGAAATGATTGAACAATTTAGAGATATGAGTCTTGTGATAGAAGTGACGCCGGAGAGTGTTATCTTGGGGATGTTGAAGATCAATAACGATTTCCTTGATAGCATTAGAGAAGCTCAAAAGCTTGATGTGAAACTTGTGGATTTGTTGGTTAGTATTGGACAAACTTAAAGTGAAGATTTCAAGTTGGATGCTCAGGGTGTTTTAAGATTCAGAGGTAGGATTTGTATTCCCGATGATGTTGATTTAAAGAGGATGATCTTGGAAGAAAGTCATAGAAGTAATTTGAGTATTCATCCCGGAGCGACTAAAATGTACCAAGATTTAAGGAAACTATTTTGGTGGTCGGGCATGAAAAGAGGGGTGGCTCAGTTTATTTATGCTTGTTTGACTTGTCAGAAGTCTAAAGTGGAGCATCAAAAACTGCAGGGTTGATGCAAACGTTAGACTCCGGAATGGAAATATGATAGCATTTCTATGGATTTTGTAACGGGGTTGCCGAATACACCAAGAGGACACGATGCGATTTGGGTGATTGTTGATAGGCTTACAAAGTCGACTCACTTTATTCCTATTAACATCACTTATCCCGTATCGAAGTTGGCGGAGATTTATACGCATGTGATTGTTAGATTACATGGTATCCCTTTGTGTATTGTTCCGGATAGAGATCCGAGGTTCACTTCTGAATTTTGGAAAAGCTTGCAAGAGGCTTTGGGTTCTAAGTTGAGGTTGAGTTTGGCTTATCATCCTCAGACTGATGGTCAGACGGAAAGGACGATTCAATCGTTGGAAGACTTGTTAAGAGCTTGTATTCTTGAGCATGGTGGTTCATGGGATACATATCTTCCTTTGATTGAGTTTACTTATAATAACAGTTTTCATGCTAGTATTGGAATGGCACCGTTTGAGGCGTT
Source organism: Vicia sativa (assembly GCA_021764765.1). NCBI lineage: Eukaryota > Viridiplantae > Streptophyta > Magnoliopsida > Fabales > Fabaceae > Vicia > Vicia sativa. Next base: position 159,316,004 of record CM038795.1, on the reverse strand, counting down.
GTATGGTCGGAGATTTAGAACTCCTTTGTGTTGGCACGAGTCGGGTGAAAGTGTGGTACTTGGACCCGAATTGGTTAGGGAAACTACGAAGGCAGTGAAGATGATTAGAGAAAAGATGAGAATTTCTCAAAGTCGTCAAAAGAGTTATCATGATAAAAGAAGAAAAGACTTGGAATTTCAAGAGGGTGATCATGTGTTTTTGAGAGTTACTCCTACAACCGTGTGGGACGAGCATTGAAGTCGAAGAAGCTAACTCCTCGCTTTATTGGTCCTTATCAAATTACTAGTAAGGTGGGAAAAGTGGCTTATCGGGTGGCGTTACCGCCAAATCTTTCAAACTTGCACGATGTTTTTCATGTGTCACAACTTCGGAAGTATGTCCCGGATCCTTCACATGTGATTGAGATGGATGATATTTAGGTTCGGGAAAATCTTACGGTGGAAACAATGCCTTTGAGGATTGAGGATCGAGAGATGAAGTCCCTTCGTGGCAAAGAGATTTCATTTGTCAAGGTTGTTTGGATGGGAGCAACTGGTGAAAGTGCGACGTGGGAGTTGGAGAGTAAGATGTGGGATTCATATCCCGAGCTTTTCGAATCAGGTAATTTCGAGGACGAAACCTTTTTAGTGGGGGAGAGTTGTAACGCATGTTTTATTTAATATTATATTATATTAATATTTTTGAATTATCGTTTGACGATTGTTTTAGCGACGAAAATAATTATATTAATCGGTATATCTATTAATATACTTAGCGGCGTTCCGTTCGGTTCGGTAAAATATTATTCGGACCGATATTTAATTTCCCGGAATTAAATTAACAAATTGAGTGAATAATATAATTAGATGTTATATTTAGTGCATTAAGAATAGATGAGGGGTATGTGAGCAATTTATTTAAGTTGGCTAGTAAGACATGTTATATAAAACCATTTCCTCCACCATTTCCTAACATAACACCAAAAAACAAAAGTTTAGAAGTTGGAGAAAAAGCTAGGGCTTTGGTTGAGGAAGAAGAAGAGAACAAGAAGAAATGCAAGGCTTGGTTGCTTGGTTGAAGAATCATCAAGAATACCCAAAGCTTGCTAGGTAAGGGGTTTGATTTCCATTTCTTATAGTTAGGGTTTGGTGGATTTAGTTTGGATGTGGGAAAAAATTGATGTTGGTTTATAGGGTTTTGTTGGGTGATTGTTGAAGGGTTTAGAAGATTTGAATTTGGTGTAGAAAATATGAGTATTGTTGTTAGTATGGTGGTATAGCATGTAGTGAAAATAGAAATGAAATAGGAATAGAAATAGAGATGAAGAACTAACAGTAAAATAAGAAAAACAGAAAAAAAATAATAGAAACTGTGAAACATTCAAAAAACGCAGGGAGTTGGAAAACGAAAGAATGGAATGGGCTAGGAGGAGGAGGCGCCCACCTCCCTAAGTGTGGAGACCGTCCTCCCCCATGAGGCAGCCGCTCCTATTTCTAAAGGAAAAGGGGACGTGCGTCCCTGGCTTTAGGGAAGGGGACACGGAAATTGTCTGTTTCTTCTTAGTTTTGCTGTAAACTCAATTTTGTTGTTTTTCTGTCAAACAATGAAACCTGCATAATTCCTTGTAAATAGCTTCTGTTTGTTTCAAAATCCTTAATTCCACCTAGTAATATTTGGTAAACATAAAATATAATTAGGGGATAAGATAGCCGATTAAATTTAGAACCCGATTATGTTCCGATTTTCTGATTTCGGTAAATTCGACAACGGAGCAAGTTGCTCGAATTCAACAAAATTGACGTGCTAGCTAAGTTTGACGTGTAGAACGTACTGGTGAAGTTAGTTTTCCGAAATTGTGAGTTTTTACGGAACGACCCGAAATAGGTTAATTTAAGGTAAATTGACCCGGATTGTGTTTTAGTCATTTTAAGGCATATATGAACTATCCGATTTTGAAGTTGATGTTTATAAATTATGCCGGTAATTAAGAATGGCTTTCGCGACGATTATTGATGTTTTTATTATTTTTGCGTTTTTGGAAATTGTCGGATTAATTGACAATGATGTTTGCGACGGTGTATATAATTATGAATACTTGTTGTTTATGCGACGCGATGACATGTTTATGTGATGTATATAAATATGGCGAAGTAGACTTTATGTCAATTGTGATGAGCGATGATGATATGTTGTTGTGTGGTCTTTATTTATTGAGTCACATACATTTCATAAGCGAAGAGAGCTTTCATGCCAAGCGATGATGGCTTTTATGCCGAGCGAAGATGGGCTTTATGCCTTGTGTCCCTAATTATGGACAAAGCGATGGGTACCACATGCATAACATAGTCGTGTCTCATGGAGTCCATTATGTTTATTTTGGAGTCGGTTATGTTTATGTTCGAGTTGTTTATCATTGAGTCCTTAATTGATGAATGATAATTGAATTGCGACGGTACATGATGTTTTTTGTGTTGATGTGAATATAATGATTATGTGATGAAGTTAATGTGTTAATTTATACACTAAATGCTAATTTAAAGTATGCAAGTTTAAATATATGTTGATATACTTTATTTGACTTATATCAATTATAATTCCAACTATCTATATATTCCATCATTGCTTTTAATTATATGTTTTGGAATTATCTCACCCCTTTACTTGTTTCGCCGTTACCTATATATTGGTAACGTGCGGGTGATCCCCGAGGATGAGGTGGATTAGCCCGAGTCACTTTATTTTGCGTCGTTCTGCTCTGGTCGTAGTGACACTCGGGATTTGGGCGACGTCATTATTTTGATAGGATAGTTTGTATATACTATCTTATTATGTTATAACCTTATGTATTGATGACAACATGATGTTATGTATATTTTGTTAACATATCCGTTGTGCTGTAAATATTCATATGTACGTATGATGAATTATGTATGATTCGGTATATCCGATTTTTGATGTGCATTATAATGCTAATTGTTGGAAATGCGAAGATGTGATGCCTCAATTTTGTTAAATGAAATTTTGAAACTCTGATTTTATTATATAATTACGCGGGGTAGAATTGGGGTGTTACAAATATAAGTCTTCAATAAATCTTATGAAAATTGAAGTGAACATACATCTAAAGATAATCTGATGAAATTTTGAAGTGAATATAAGTCTTCAGAAAATCTGATGAAGTTTGAAGTGAATATAAGTCTTCAAAAAATCTTATGAAAATTGAAGTGAACATACATCTTAAGATAATCTAATGAAATTTGAAGTGAATATAAGTCTTCAGAAAATCTGATGAAATTTGAAGTGAATATAAGTCTTTAAAAAATGTTATGAAAATTGAAGTGAACAAACATCTTAAGATAATCTAAAGAAATTTGAAGTGAATATAAGTCTTTATAAAATCTGATGACATTTGAAGTGAATATAAGTCTTCAGAAAATCTGGTGAAAATTGAAGTGAACATAAATCTTAAGATAATCTGATGAAATTTGAAGTGAATATAAGTCTTCAGAAAATCTGATAAAGTTTGAAGTGAATATAAGTCTTCAAAAAATATGTTGTAAATTGAAGTGAGCATACATCTTAAGATAATCTGATGAAATTTGAAGTGAATATAAGTCTTCAGAAAATCTGATGAAATTTGAAGTGAATACAAGTCTTTAAAAAATCTTATGAAAATTGAAGTGAACATACATCTTAAGATAATCTAATGAAATTTGATGTGAATCTAAGTCTTTAGAAAATCTGGTGAAATTTGAAGTGAATATAAGTCTTTAGAAAATCTGGTGAAAATTGAAGTGAACATAATTCTTAAGATAATCTGATGAAATTTGAAGTGAATATAAGTCTTCAGAAGATCAGATGAAGTTTTAAGTAAATATAAGTCTTCCAGAAATCTTATTAAAATTGAAGTGAACATACATCTTAAGATAATCTAATGAAATTTGAAGTGAATATAAGTCTTCAGAAAATCTGATGAAACTTGTAGTGAATATTAGTCTTAGAAAAATCTTATGAAAATTGAATTGAACATACATCTTAAGATAATCTAATGAAATTTGAAGTGAATATAAGTCTTCAGAAAATATGATGAAATTTGAAGTGAATATAAGTCTTCAAAATTTTTTTTGAAAATTGAAGTGAACATACATCTTAAGAAAATCTAATGAAATTTGAAGTGAATATAAGTCTTCAGAAAATCTGATGAAGTTTGAAGTGAATATAAGTATTCAAAAAATCTTATGAAAATTTAAGTGAACATACATCTTAAGATAATCTAATGAAATTTGAAGTGAATATAATCCTTCATATAATCTGATGATATTTGAAGTGAATATAAGTCTTCAAAAAATCTTATGAAATTAAAATGAACATACATCTTAAGATAATCTATTGAAATTTAAAGTGAATATAAGTCGTCAGAAAAGCTGATGAAATTTGAAGTGCATATAAGTCTTCAGAAAATTTGGTGAAAATTAAAGTGAACATAAATCTTAAGATAAACTGATAAATTTGATGTGAGTATAACTATTTAGAAAATCTTATGAAATTGGAAGTGAATTTAAGTCTTCAGAAAATTTGATGAAATTTGAAGTGAATATAAGTCTTCAGAAATTCTGGTGAAAATTGAAGTGAACATAAATCTTAAGATAATCTGATGAAATTTGAAGTGAATTTAAGTCTTCAGAAATCTGATGAAGTTTGAAGTGAATACAAGTCTTCAAAAAATCTTATAAAAATTGAAGTGAACATACATCTTAAGTTAATATAATGAAATTTGAAGTGAATATAAGTCTTTAGAAAATCTGATGAAATTTTAAGTGAATATAAGTCTTCAAAAAATCTTATGAAAATTGAAGTGAACATACATCTTAAGATAATCTGATGAAATTTTGAAGTGAATATAAGTCTTCAGAAAATCTGATGAAGTTTAAAGTGAATATATGTAATGCTCGTTTTTATTTAATATTATATTATATTAATATTTTGAATTACCGTTTGACGATTGTTTTGGCAACGAAAATAATTATATTAATTAATATATCTATTAATTTATCTGGTGACGTTGTGTTCGGTCCGGGGTTTATTCCGTTCGGTTCAGTAAAATATTATTCGTATCCGATATTTAATTCCCCAGAATTATTTTAATTGATTGAATTAATTATATTAATTAATTAGGAGTGTGAGGATTAATTGGGAAAGATTGGGTTTACACCTTAGTTTACTAGTAAGGTTATCACAAAACCACTTTCCTCATTTTCTTCCCATCCAAACACTTCTCCTTGGTTTCTTTCCTTTGGCAAAACACAAAGCAAACATAGAATTTGGATAGCTAGTAAGAAAGCAAGTTATAAATACCATTTTCGTTTCCTTTTCTTCCCATTTTTGGAACACAAAACCAAACCTAGAAAGCTTGAGAGAAAAGAGAGGGTTTTGAGAAGGAGATGAAGAGGAGCAAGAGAAGACCTTGAGGTTGGGTTTGTAGAATCATCTTGATCAATCAATACTTCCATGGTAAGGGGTTTGATTTCTTCCATTTCATTATAGTTAGGGTTTGATGATATATGTTAGATTTGAGGAAAAATTGATAGTAGAGTTTTATGAATTATTTGAGTGATTGTTGGAATGGCTTGGTAGAGTTGAGTTAGGAACATGAATATAGATGTTATAATACCATGGCTAGTAGGATTAATTTGTGATAATGGAAATGAAGAAAAACTATAAAAGAAAGAAAATAAGAAAATAGGAAAAAAACTGTAAAAAAATGCACTGTCTGTTTGCAAGCGAAGAAGAAGACGAAGTGGGGAATGAGGGATGTGGGAGACGCCCATCTCATGAAGAGGGGCGGCCGTCCCAGCCTTTGAGTCCCTCGCCTCCCCCTTAAGACACCCCTAAGGCGTCCACCTCATGGGGCTTGGATGGGTCCAACGGAATTTTCACTGTCTATTTTCATTTTCTGTCGTTCTGCATAATTGTTCTGCATAATTTCCCTGCAGAATATTATGGTTCTGTTTCTTTGTTTTCCTCATTTTTCACGTAGCAATAGTTTATACCAATAAAATATAATTAGGGTATAAGATATCCGATTAAATTTAGAACCCGATTATGTTCTGATTTTCCAATTTCGGTAAATTCGGCGATAGAGTGAGTTGCTCTGAATTCAACGAAAATTGACGTGCTAGCTAAGTTTGACGTGTAGAACGTAGTGGTGAGGTTAGTTTTTAGAAATTGCGAGTTTTTACGAAGCGACCTGAAATAGGCAAATTTACGGTAAATTGAACCGGATTGTGTTTTAGTGGATTTAAGGCACGTATGGACAATCCGATTTCGACGTCGACGATTATGATTAATACCGGTTATTAGGAATGGATTTCGAGCGATTATAGGTGTTTGACTATTTTCCCGTTATCGGAATTTAGTGAATTAATTGATGATGATACGGTGTGAATAAACGTAAGATTTGCAACGGTGTATTTATTAATGAATACTTGTTGATATGCAATGCGATGATATATGTTTTTGTACATGATGATGTGATGATTAAATTGATGTTGTTAATAAATGCTTCCGATTTGTGAATGCATGACTTTTGATGAATTTATTGGTGATGTTTGCATAATGCAATTATGATGCGATGATATATTTATCTTGTTTTGGATAAATTATGGCGATGTGGGCTTTATGCCAATTTGGATGAGCGATGATGATGTTTTTGTGTTGTGTTGATTTATTGTCGAGTCACATACATTTCATAAGCGAAGAGGGCTTTTATGCCAATCGATGATGGCTTTTATGCCGAGCGAAGATCGGCTTTATGCCAAGTGTCCCTAATTACGGACAAAGCGATTGGTACCACATGCATAACATAGTTGTGTCTCATGGAGTCCATTATGTTTATTTTGGAGTCTTTTGGTATTGAGTTTTATTTGATGGCTAATGATGAGTTTTACGATGATTTAACTGGACGAAGTGCTTAATGCAAATAGGATGTGATGATGTTGTGATGATGGGCTTTATGCCACAAGCGATGATGGGCTTTATGCCAAAAGCGAAGATGGACTTTAGCCAATTTGTGATGATTTATTTATGTTGCTTATATTATTAGCATTATTTAATGTTGTTGGTTGATGTTGTTGTTTAAGACGGCCGTGTTAATTAGTGATATATTAGCTCGTGACGATTTCGTGGTGACGGAGGGTTATGTGTTGTTGCCATGAAGTATGCCGATGAGGTTATGACGATATAGTGTAGATTATACACATTAGAATGACCATCGAAGTAAGTGAAGTTTGGATATGTGTTGGAATGCACTTATTAACTTATATCCTTTATAGTTCCAAAACTATATATATATATATATATATATATATATATTTTATCATGCCTTTAATTATATGTTTTGGAGTATCTCACCCTTTACTTGTTTCGCCGTCACCTATATATTGGTAACGTGCAGGTTATGAAGACGGAGTTTTTAGCTGCTGTTAGTCGTGTAAGTGTCGCTCTGATAAGTAGCACTCGGGGCGAATATTTATGTTGTCATTGTTGTTGTTCTTTTGTTGCTTTGCTCTTTTAAAGAAGAATTATACTTTTTGAATATGTGATTGGTTAAGGAAGTTTAATAAAGATGATGTTTTTATTTTTATGAATCACCTTATGTTTTCCGTCGATGCTATGTATCTGAGATTTACACTTTAAAGCAAATCGTTTTAAGTGAGTTGTTTTTGATGGTGTGACGCCTCAGTATTTAACTTATCATATTTTAAAATTACTCTGATTTTTGCATATTAAACTTTGGGTAGAATTGGGGTGTTACAATATAAGTCTTCAAAAAATCTTATGAAAATTGAGGTTAACATACACGTTAAGATAATCTAATGAAATTTGAAGTAAATATAAGTCTTCAGAAAATCTGATGAAATTTGAAGTGAATATAAGTCTTTAAAAAATCTTATGAAAATTGAAGTGAACATACATCTTAAGATAATCTAAACAAATTTGAAGTGAATATAAGTCTTAAGAAAATCTGGTGAAATTTGAAGTGAATATAAGTCTTCAGAAAATCTCGTGAAAATTGAAGTGAACATAAATCTTAAGATAATCTCATGAAATTTGAAATGAATATAAGTCTTCAGAAAATCAAATGAAGTTTTAAGTATATATAAGTCTTCAAAAGATCTTATGAAAATTGAAGTGAACATACGTCTTAAGATAACCTAATGAAATTTGAAGTGAATATAAGTCTTCAAAACGTCTGATGAAAACTTAAGTGAATATAAGTCTTTAGAAAATCTGGTGAAAATTGAAATGAACATAAATCATAAGATAATCTGATAAATTTGAAGTGAGTATAACTATTAAGAAAATCTGATGAAATTTAAAGTGAATATAAGTCTTCAGAAATTCTGGTGAAAACTAAAGTGAACCTAAATCTTAAGATAATCTGATGAAATTTGAAGTGAATATAAGTCTTCAGAAAATCTGATGAAGTTTAAAGTGAATACAAGTCTTCAAAGAATCTTATGAAAATTTAAGTGAACATACATCTTAAGATAATCTAATGAAATTTGAAGTGAATATAAGTCTTCAAAAAATCTAATGAAATTTGAAATGAATATAAGTCTTCAAAAAATCTTTTGAAAATTTAACTGAACATAGATCTTAAGAAAATCTAATGAAATTTGAAGTGAATATAAGTCTTCAGAAAATCTGATGAAGTTTGAAGTGAATATAAGTCTTCAAAAAATCTTATGAAAATTGAAGTGAACATACATCTTAAGATAATCTAATGAAATTTGAAGTGAATATATGTCTTTAGAAAATCTGATGAAATTTGAAGTGAATGTAAGTCTTTACAAAACTTATGAAAATTGAAGTGAACATACATCTGAAGATAATCCAAAGAAATTTGAAGTGAATATAAGTCTTTAGAAAATCTGATGAAATTTGAAGTGAATATAAGTCTTCAGAAAGTATGGTGAAAATTGAAGTGAACATAAATCTTAAGATAATCTGATGAAATTTAAAGTGAATATAAGTCTTCGGAAAATCTGATGAAGTTTTAAGTGAATATAAGTCTTCAAAAAATCTTATGAAAATTGAAGTGAACATACATCTTAAGATAATGTAATGAAATTTGAAGTGAATATAAGTCTTCAGAAAATCTGATGAAATTTAAAGTGAATATATGTCTTCAAAAAATCTTATGAAAATTGAAGTGAACATACATCTTAAGATAATCTAATGAAATTGTAAGTGAATATAAGTCTTCAGCAAATCTGATGAAATTTGAATTGAATAAAAGGCTTCGGAAATTCTGGTGAAAATTGAAGTGAACATAAATCTTAAGTTAATCTGATGAAATTTGAAGTGGATATTTCAGAAAATCTGACGAAGTTTGAAGTGAATACAAGTCTTCAAAAAATCTTATGAAAATTGAAGTGAACATACATCTTAAGATAATCTAATGAAATTTGAAGTGAATATAAGTCTTCAAAAAATCTGATGAAATTTGTAGTGGATATAAGTCTTCAAAAAATCTTATGAAAATTGAAGTGAACATAAATCTTAAGATAATCTAATGAAATTTGAAGTGAATATAAGTCTTCAGAAAATCTGATGAAGTTTTAAGTGAATATAAGTCTTCAGAAAATCTGATGAAGTTTTAAGTGAATATAAGTCTTCAGAAATTCTGGGGAAAATTGAAGTGAACATAAATCTTAAGATAATCTGATAAAATTTGAAGTGAATATAACTCTTCAGAAAATCTGATGAAGTTTGAAGTGAAAATAATTTTAAAAAAATCTTATGAAAATTGAAGTGAACATACATCTGAAGATAATCTAATGAAATTTGAAGTTAATATAAGTCTTCAGAAAATCTGATGAAATTTGAAGTGAATATAAGTTTTTAAAAAATCTTATGAAAATTGAAGTGAACATACATCTTAAGATAATCTAAAGAATTTTGAAGTAAATATAAGCCTTTAGAAAATCTGATGAAATTTGAAGTGAATATAAGTCCTCAGAAAATCTGGTGAAAATTGAAGTGAACATATATATGAAGATAATCTAATGAAATTTGAAGTGAATATAAGTCTTTAGAAAATCTAATGAAGTTTGAAGTGAATATAAGTCTTCAAAAAATCTGTCGTAAATTGAAGTGAACATAAACCTTAAGATAATCTGATAAATTTGAAGTGAATATAACTTTTTAGAAAATCTGATGAAATTTCAAGTGAATATAAGTCTTTAGAAAATTGATGAAATTTGAAATGAATATAAGTCTTCAGAAAATCGTGTGAAAATTTAAGTGAACATAAATCTTAAGACAATCTGATGAAATTTTGAAGTGAATATAAGTCTTCAGAAAATTTGATAAAATTTGAAGTGAATATAAGTATTCAGAAACTCTGATGAAGTTTGAAGTGAATAGAAGTCTTTAGAAAATCTTGTGAAAATTGAAGTGAACATAAATCTTAAGATAATCTGATGAAATTTGAAGTGAATATAAGTCTTCAGAAAATCTGATGAAACTTGAAGTGAATATAAGTCTTCAAAAAATCTTATGAAAATTGAAGTGAACATACATCTTAAGATAATCTAATGAAATTTGAAGTGAATATAAGTCTTCAGAAAGTCTGATGAAAATTTAAGTGAATATAAGTCTTTAGAAAATCTGGTGAAAATTGAAATGAACATAAATCTTAAGATAAACTGATGAAATTTGAAGTGAATATAAGTCTTCAGAAATTCTGGTGAGAATTAAAGTGAACCTAAATCATAAGATTATCTGATGAAATTTGAATTGAATATAAGTCTTCAGAAAATCTTATGAAGTTTAAAGTGAATACAAGTCTTCAAAAAATCTTATGAAAATTTAAGTGAACATACATCTTAAGATAATCTAATGAAATTTGAAGTGAATATAAGTCTTCAAAAAATCTAATGAAATTTGAAGTGAATATAAGTCTTCAAAAAATCTTTTGAAAATTAAGTGAACATACATCTTAAGAAAATCTAATGAAATTTGAAGTGAATATAAGTCTTCAGAAAATCTGATAAAGTTTGAAATGAATATAAGTCTTCAAAAAATCTTATGAAAATTGAAGTGAACATACATCTTATGATAATCTAATGAAATTTGAAGTGAATATATGTCTTTAGAAAATCTGATGAAATTGGAAGTGAATGTAACTCTTTAAAAAATCTTATGAAAATTGAAGTGAACATACATCTTAAGATAATCGAAAGAAATTTGAAGTGAATACAAGTCTTTAGAAAATCTGATGAAATTTGAAGTGAATATAAGTCTTCAGAAAGAATGGTGAAAATTGAAGTGAACATAAATCTTTAGATAATCTGATGAAATTTGATGTGAATATAAGTCTACGGTAAATCTGATGAAGTTTTAAGTGAATATAAGTCTTCAAAAAATCTTATGAAAATTGAAGTGAACATACATCTTAAGATAATCTAATGAAATTGTAAGTGAATATAAGTCTTTAGAAAATCTCATGAAATTTGAATTGAATAAAAGTCTTCAAAAAATCTTATGAAAATTGAAGTGAACATACATCTTAAGATAATCTAATGAAATTTTAAGTGAATATAAGTCTTCAGAAAATCTGATGAAATTTGTAGTGAATATAAGTCTTCAAAAAATCTTATGAAAATTGAAGTAAACATAAATCTTAAGATAATCTAATGAAATTTGAAGCGAATATAAGTCTTCAGAAAATCTGATGAAGTTTTAAGTGAATATAAGTCTTCAGAAATTCTGGGGAAAATTGAAGTGAACATAAATCTTAAGATAATCTGATGAAATTTGAATTGAATATAACTCTTCAGAAAATCTGATGAAGTTTGAAGTGAAAATAATTTTCAAAAAATCTTATGACAATTGAAGTGAACATACATCTTAAGATACTCTTATGAAATTTGAAGTGAATATAAGTCTTCAGAAAATCTGATGAAATTTGAAGTGAATATAAGTTTTCAAAAAATCTTATGAAAATTGAAGTGAGCATACATCTTAAGATAATCTAAAGAATTTTGAAGTGAATATAAGCCTTTAGAAAATCTGATGAAATTTGAAGTGAATATAAGTCCTAAGAAAATCTGGTGAAAATTGAAGTGAACATATATATGAAGATAATCTGATGAAATTTGAAGTGAATATAAGTCTTTAGAAAATCTAATGAAGTTTGAAGTGAATATAAGCCTTCTAAAAATCTGTCGTAAGTTGAAGTGAACATAAACCTTAAGATAATCTGATAAATTTGAAGTGAATATAACTATTTAGAAAATCTGATGATATTTCAAGTGAATATAAGTCTTTAGAAAATTTGATGAAATTTGAAAGGAATATAAGTCTTCAGAAATTCGTGTGAAAATTTAAGTGAACATAAATCTTATGATAATCTGATGAAATTTTGAAGTGAATATAAGTCTTCAGAAAATCTGATGAAATTTGAAGTGAATATAAGTATTCAGAAACTCTGATGAAGTTTGAAGTGAACATAAATCTTAAGATAATCTGATGAAATTTGAACTGAATATAAGTGTTCAGAAAATCTAATAAAGTTTTAAGTGAATATAAGACTTCAAAAAATCTTATGAAAATTGAAGTGAACATACATCTTTAGATAATCTGATGAAATTTAAAGGGAATATAAATCTTCAAAAAATTGATGAAACTTGAAATGAATATAAGTTTTCAAAAAATCTTATTAAAATTGAAGTGACCATATATCTTAAGATAATCTACGGAAATTTGAAGTGAATATAAGTCTTCATAAAATATGATGAAATTTGAATTGAATATAAATCTTTAGAAAATCTGGTGAAAATTGAAATGAACATAAATCTTAAGATAATCTGAAAAATTTGAAGTGAGTATAACTATTAAGAAAATCTGACGAAATTTGAAGTGAATATAAGTCTTCAGAAAATTTAATGAAATTTGAAGTGAATATAAGTCTTCAAAAATGCTAGTGAAAATAGAAGTGAACCTAAATCATACCATAATCTGATGAAATTTGAAGTGAATATAAGTCTTAAGAAAATCTGATGAAGTTTGAAGTGAATAAAAGTCTTCAAAAAATCTTATGAAAATTGAAGTGAACATACATCTTAAGATAATCTAATGAATTTTGAAGTGAATATAATCTTGAAAATCGATGAAATTTATAGTGAATATAAGTCTTCAAAAATCTTATGAAAATTGAGTGAACATACATCTTAAGATAATCTAATGAAATTTGAAGTGAATATAAGTCTTCAGAAAATCTGATGAAATTTGAAGTGAATATATGTCTTCAAAAAATCTTATGAAAATTGAAGTGAACATACATCTTAAGATAATCTAATGAAATTGTAAGTGAATATAAGTCTTTAGAAAATCTCATAAAATTTGAATTGAATAAAAGGCTTCGGAAATTCTGTGAAAATTGAAGTGAACATAAATCTTAAGTTAATCTGATGAAAATTGAAGTGGATATTTCAGAAAATCTGACGACGTTTGAAGTGAATACAAGTCTTCAAAAAATCTTATGAAAATTGAAGTGAACATACATCTTAAGATAATCTATTAAAATTTGAAGTGAATATAAGTCTTGAAAAATCGATGAAATTTGAAGTGAATATAAGTCTTCAAAAAATCTTATGAAAATTGAAGTGAACATAAATCTTAAGATAATCTAATGAAATTTGAAGTGAATATAAGTCTTCAGAAAATCTGATGAAGTTTTAGGTGAATATAAGTCTTCAGAAATTCTGGGGAAAATTGAAGTGAACATAAATCTTAAGATAATCTGATGAAATTTGAATTGAATATAACTCTTCAGAAAATCTGATGAAGTTTGAAGTGAAAATAATTTTCAAAAAATCTTATGACAATTGAAGTGAACATACATCTTAAGATACTCTAATGAAATTTGAAGTGAATATAAGTCTTCAGAAAATCTGATGAAATTTGAAGTGAATATAAGTTTTCAAAAAATCTTATGAAAATTGAAGTGAGCATACATCTTAAGATAATCTAAAGAATTTTGAAGTGAATATAAGCCTTTAGAAAATCTGATGAAATTTGAAGTGAATATAAGTCCTAAGAAAATCTGGTGAAAATTGAAGTGAACATATATATGAAGATAATCTGATGAAATTTGAAGTGAATATAAGTCTTTAGAAAATCTAATGAAGTTTGAAGTGAATATAAGTCTTCAAAAAATCTGTCGTAAATTGTAGTGAACATAAACCTTAAGATAATCTGATAAATTTGAAGTGAATATAACTATTTAGAAAATCTGATGAAATTTCAAGTGAATATAAGTCTTTAGAAAATTTGATGAAATTTGAAAGGAATATAAGTCTTCAGAAATTCGTGTGAAAATTTAAGTGAACATAAATCTTATGATAATCTGATGAAATTTTGAAGTGAATATAAGTCTTCAGAAAATCTGATGAAATTTGAAGTGAATATAAGTATTCAGAAACTCTGATGAAGTTTGAAGTGAACATAAATCTTAAGATAATCTGATGAAATTTGAACTTAATATAAGTGTTCAGAAAATCTAATAAAGTTTTAAGTGAATATAAGACTTCAAAAAATCTTATGAAAATTGAAGTGAACATACATCTTTAGATAATCTGATGAAATTTAAAGGGAATATAAATCTTCAGAAAATTGATGAAACTTGAAATGAATATAAGTTTTCAAAAAATCTTATTAAAATTGAAGTGACCATATATCTTAAGATAATCTAAGGAAATTTGAAGTGAATATAAGTCTTCATAAAATCTGATGAAATTTGAATTGAATATAAATCTTTAGAAAATCTGGTGAAAATTGAAATGAACATAAATCTTAAGATAATCTGAAAAATTTGAAGTGAGTATAACTATTAAGAAAATTTGACGAAATTTGAAGTGAATATAAGTCTTCAGAAAATTTAATGAAATTTGAAGTGAATATAAGTCTTCAAAAATGCTAGTGAAAATAGAAGTGAACCTAAATCATACCATAATCTGATGAAATTTGAAGTGAATATAAGTCTTAAGAAAATCTGATGAAGTTTGAAGTGAATAAAAGTCTTCAAAAAATCTTATGAAAATTGAAGTGATCATACATCTTAAGATAATCTAATGAATTTTGAAGTGAATATAAATCTTCAGAAAATCTGATGAAATTTATAGTGAATATAAGTCTTCAAAAAATCTTATGAAAATTGAAGTGAACATACATCTTAAGATAATCTAATGAAATTTGAAGTGAATATAAGTCTTGAGAAAATCTGATGAAATTTGAAGTGAATATATGTCTTCAAAAAATCTTATGAAAATTGAAGTGAACATACATCTTAAGATAATCTAATGAAATTGTAAGTGAATATAAGTCTTTAGAAAATCTCATAAAATTTGAATTGAATAAAAGGCTTCGGAAATTCTGGTGAAAATTGAAGTGAACATAAATCTTAAGTTAATCTGATGAAAATTGAAGTGGATATTTGGAAAATCGATGACGTTGGAAGTGAATATAAGTCTTCAAAAATCTTATGAAATTGAAGTGAACATACATCTTAAGATAATCTATTAAAATTTGAAGTGAATATAAGTCTTAGAAAATCGATGAAATTTGAAGTGAATATAAGTCTTCAAAAATCTTATGAAAATTGAAGTGAACATAAATCTTAAGATAATCTAATGAAATTTGAAGTGAATATAAGTCTTGAAAAATCGATGAAGTTTAAGTGAATATAAGTCTTGAAATTAGGGAAAATTGAAGTGAACATAAATCTTAAGATAATCGATGAAATTTGAATTGAATATAACTCTTCAAAAATCGATGAAGTTTGAAGTGAAAATAATTTTAAAAAAATCTTATGACAATTGAAGTGAACATACATCTTAAGATACTCTAATGAAATTTGAAGTGAATATAAGTCTTCAGAAAATCTGATGAAATTTGAAGTGAATATAAGTTTTCAAAAAATCTTATGAAAATTGAAGTGAACATACATCTTAAGATAATCTAAAGAATTTTGAAGTGAATATAAGCCTTTAGAAAATCTGATGAAATTTGAAGTGAATATAAGTCCTCAGAAAATCTGGTGAAAATTGAAGTGAACATATATATGAAGATAATCTGATGAAATTTGAAGTGAATATAAGTCTTTAGAAAATCTAATGAAGTTTGAAGTGAATATAAGTCTTCAAAAAATCTGTCGTAAATTGAAGTGAACATAAACCTTAAGATAATCTGATAAATTTGAAGTGAATATAACTATTTAGAAAATCGGATGAAATTTCAAGTGAATATAAGTCTTTAGAAAATTTGATGAAATTTGAAATCAATATAAGTCTTCAGAAAATCGTGTGAAAATTTAAGTGAACATAAATCTTATGATAATCTGATGAAATTTTGAAGTGAATATAAGTCTTCAGAAAATCTGATGAAATTTGAAGTGAATATAAGTATTCAGAAACTCTGATGAAGTTTGAAGTGAACATAAATCTTAAGATAATCTGATGAAATTTGAACTGAATATAAGTGTTCAGGAAATCTAATAAAGTTTTAAGTGAATATAAGACTTCAAAAAATCTTATGAAAATTGATGTGAACATACATCTTTAGATAATCTGATGAAATTTAAAGGGAATATAAATCTTCAGAAAATTGATGAAACTTGAAATGAATATAAGTTTTCAAAAAATCTTATTAAAATTGAAGTGACCATATATCTTAAGATAATCTAAGGAAATTTGAAGTGAATATAAGTCTTCATAAAATCTGATGAAATTTGAATTGAGTATAAATCTTTAGAAAATCTGGTGAAAATTGAAATGAACATAAATCTTAAGATAATCTGAAAAATTTGAAGTGAGTATAACTATTAAGAAAATCTGACGAAATTTGAAGTGAATATAAGTCTTCAGAAAATTTAATGAAATTTGAAGTGAATATAAGTCTTCAAAAATTCTAGTGAAAATAGAAGTGAACCTAAATCATACCATAATCTGATGAAATTTGAAGTGAATATAAGTCTTAAGAAAATCTGATGAAGTTTGAAGTGAATAAAAGTCTTCAAAAAATCTTATGAAAATTGAAGTGAACATACATCTTAAGATAATCTAATGAATTTTGAAGTGAATATAAATCTTCAGAAAATCTGATGAAATTTATAGTGAATATAAGTCTTCAAAAAATCTTATGAAAATTGAAGTGAACATACATCTTAAGATAATCTAATGAAATTTGAAGTGAATATAAGTCTTCAGAAAATCTGATGAAATTTGAAGTGAATATATGTCTTCAAAAAATCTTATGAAAATTGAAGTGAACATACATCTTAAGATAATCTAATGAAATTGTAAGTGAATATAAGTCTTTAGAAAATCTCATAAAATTTGAATTGAATAAAAGGCTTCGGAAATTCTGGTGAAAATTGAAGTGAACATAAATCTTAAGTTAATCTGATGAAAATTGAAGTGGATATTTCAGAAAATCTGACGACGTTTGAAGTGAATACAAGTCTTCAAAAAATCTTATGAAAATTGAAGTGAACATACATCTTAAGATAATCTAATAAAATTTGAAGTGAATATAAGTCTTCAGAAAATCTGATAAAATTTGTAGTGAATATAAGTCTTCAAAAAATCTTATGAAAATTGAAGTGAACATAAATCTTAAGATAATCTAATGAAATTTGAAGTGAATATAAGTCTTCAGAAAATCTGATGAAGTTTTAAGTGAATATAAGTCTTCAGAAATTCTGGGGAAAATTGAAGTGAACATAAATCTTAAGATAATCTGATGAAATTTGAATTGAATATAACTCTTCAGAAAATCTGATGAAGTTTGAAGTGAAAATAATTTTCAAAAAATCTTATGACAATTGAAGTGAACATACATCTTAAGACAATCGAATGAAATTTGAAGTGAATATAAGTCTTTAGAAAATCTGATGAAATTTGAGTGAATATAAGTTTTCAAAAATCTTATGAAAATTGAAGTGAGCATACATCTTAAGATAATCTAAAGAATTTTGAAGTGAATATAAGCCTTTAGAAAATCGATGAAATTTAAGTGAATATAAGTCCTCGGAAAATCTATGAAAATTGAAGTGAACATATATATGAAGATAATCTGATGAAATTTGAAGTGAATATAAGTCTTTAGAAAATCTAATGAAGTTTGAAGTGAATATAAGTCTTCAAAAATCGTAAGTAAATTGTAGTGAACATAAACCTTAAGATAATCGATAAATTTGAAGTGATATAACTATTTAGAAAATCATGAAATTTCAAGTGAATATAAGTCTTTAGAAAAATTGATGAATTTGAAAGGAATATAAGTCTTGAAATTGTGGAAAATTTAAGTGAACATAAATCTTATGATAATCGATGAAATTTTGAAGTGAATATAAGTCTTAAAATCGATGAAATTTGAGTGATATAAGTATTAGGAAACTCGATGAAGTTTGAAGTGAACATAAATCTTAAGATAATCTGATGAAATTTGAACTTAATATAAGTGTTCAGAAAATCTAATAAAGTTTTAAGTGAATATAAGACTTCAAAAAATCTTATGAAAATTGAAGTGAACATACATCTTTAGATAATCAGATGAAATTTAAAGGGAATATAAATCTTAGAAAAATTGATGAAACTTGAAATGAATATAAGTTTCAAAAATCTTATTAAAATTGAAGTGACATATATCTTAAGATAATCTAAGGAAATTTGAAGTGAATATAAGTCTTCATAAAATCTGATGAAATTTGAATTGAGTATAAATCTTTAGAAAATCTGGTGAAAATTGAAATGAACATAAATCTTAAGATAATCTGAAAAATTTGAAGTGAGTATAACTATTAAGAAAATTTGACGAAATTTGAAGTGAATATAAGTCTTCAGAAAATTTAATGAAATTTGAAGTGAATATAAGTCTTCAAAAATGCTAGTGAAAATAGAAGTGAACCTAAATCATACCATAATCTGATGAAATTTGAAGTGAATATAAGTCTTAAGAAAATCTGATGAAGTTTGAAGTGAATAAAAGTCTTCAAAAAATCTTATGAAAATTGAAGTGATCATACATCTTAAGATAATCTAATGAATTTTGAAGTGAATATAAATCTTCAGAAAATCTGATGAAATTTATAGTGAATATAAGTCTTCAAAAAATCTTATGAAAATTGAAGTGAACATACATCTTAAGATAATCTAATGAAATTTGAAGTGAATATAAGTCTTGGAAAATCGTGAAATTTGAAGTGAATATATGTCTTCAAAAAATCTTATGAAAATTGAAGTGAACATACATCTTAAGATAATCTAATGAAATTGTAAGTGAATATAAGTCTTTAGAAAATCTCATAAAATTTGAATTGAATAAAAGGCTTCGGAAATTCTGGTGAAAATTGAAGTGAACATAAATCTTAAGTTAATCTGATGAAAATTGAAGTGGATATTTCAGAAAATCTGACGACGTTGGAGGTGAATACAAGTCTTCAAAAAATCTTATGAAAATTGAAGTGAACATACATCTTAAGATAATCTATTAAAATTTGAAGTGAATATAAGTCTTCAGAAAATCTGATGAAATTTGTAGTGAATATAAGTCTTCAAAAAATCTTATGAAAATTGAAGTGAACATAAATCTTAAGATAATCTAATGAAATTTGAAGTGAATATAAGTCTTCAGAAAATCTGATGAAGTTTTAAGTGAATATAAGTCTTCAGAAATTCTGGGGAAAATTGAAGTGAACATAAATCTTAAGATAATCTGATGAAATTTGAATTGAATATAACTCTTCAGAAAATCTGATGAAGTTTGAAGTGAAAATAATTTTAAAAAAATCTTATGACAATTGAAGTGAACATACATCTTAAGATACTCTAATGAAATTTGAAGTGAATATAAGTCTTCAGAAAATCTGATGAAATTTGAAGTGAATATAAGTTTTCAAAAAATCTTATGAAAATTGAAGTGAGCATACATCTTAAGATAATCTAAAGAATTTTGAAGTGAATATAAGCTTTAAAATCGATGAAATTTGAAGTGAATATAAGTCCTCAAAAATCGGTGAAAATTAAGTGAACATATATGAAGATAATCTGATGAAATTTGAAGTGAATATAAGTCTTTAGAAAATCTAATGAAGTTTGAAGTGAATATAAGTCTTCAAAAAATCTGTCGTAAATTGTAGTGAACATAAACCTTAAGATAATCTGATAAATTTGAAGTGAATATAACTATTTAGAAAATCGGATGAAATTTCAAGTGAATATAAGTCTTTAGAAAATTTGATGAAATTTGAAATCAATATAAGTCTTCAGAAAATCGTGTGAAAATTTAAGTGAACATAAATCTTATGATAATCTGATGAAATTTTGAAGTGAATATAAGTCTTCAGAAAATCTGATGAAATTTGAAGTGAATATAAGTATTCAGAAACTCTGATGAAGTTTGAAGTGAACATAAATCTTAAGATAATCTGATGAAATTTGAACTGAATATAAGTGTTCAGGAAATCTAATAAAGTTTTAAGTGAATATAAGACTTCAAAAAATCTTATGAAAATTGATGTGAACATACATCTTTAGATAATCTGATGAAATTTAAAGGGAATATAAATCTTCAGAAAATTGATGAAACTTGAAATGAATATAAGTTTTCAAAAAATCTTATTAAAATTGAAGTGACCATATATCTTAAGATAATCTAAGGAAATTTGAAGTGAATATAAGTCTTCATAAAATCTGATGAAATTTGAATTGAGTATAAATCTTTAGAAAATCTGGTGAAAATTGAAATGAACATAAATCTTAAGATAATCGAAAATTTGAGTGAGTATAACTATTAAGAAAATCTGACGAAATTTGAAGTGAATATAAGTCTTCAGAAAATTTAATGAAATTTGAAGTGAATATAAGTCTTCAAAAATTCTAGTGAAAATAGAAGTGAACCTAAATCATACCATAATCTGATGAAATTTGAAGTGAATATAAGTCTTAAGAAAATCGATGAAGTTTGAAGTGAATAAAGTCTTCAAAAATCTTATGAAAATTGAAGTGAACATACATCTTAAGATAATCTAATGAATTTGAAGTGAATATAAATCTTGGAAAATCGATGAAATTTATAGTGAATATAAGTCTTCAAAAATCTTATGAAAATTGAAGTGAACATACATCTTAAGATAATCTAATGAAATTTGAAGTGAATATAAGTCTTGAAAATCGATGAAATTTGAAGTGATATGTCTTCAAAAAATCTTATGAAAATTGAAGTGAACATACATCTTAAGATAATCTAATGAAATTGTAAGTGAATATAAGTCTTTAGAAAATCTCATAAAATTTGAATTGAATAAAAGGCTTCGGAAATTCTGGTGAAAATTGAAGTGAACATAAATCTTAAGTTAATCTGATGAAAATTGAAGTGGATATTTCAGAAAATCGACGACGTTTGAAGTGAATACAAGTCTTCAAAAAATCTTATGAAAATTGAAGTGAACATACATCTTAAGATAATCTAATAAAATTTGAAGTGAATATAAGTCTTCAGAAAATCTGATAAAATTTGTAGTGAATATAAGTCTTCAAAAAATCTTATGAAAATTGAAGTGAACATAAATCTTAAGATAATCTAATGAAATTTGAAGTGAATATAAGTCTTCAGAAAATCTGATGAAGTTTTAAGTGAATATAAGTCTTCAGAAATTCTGGGGAAAATTGAAGTGAACATAAATCTTAAGATAATCTGATGAAATTTGAATTGAATATAACTCTTCAGAAAATCTGATGAAGTTTGAAGTGAAAATAATTTTCAAAAAATCTTATGACAATTGAAGTGAACATACATCTTAAGACAATCGAATGAAATTTGAAGTGAATATAAGTCTTCAGAAAATCTGATGAAATTTGAAGTGAATATAAGTTTTCAAAAAATCTTATGAAAATTGAAGTGAGCATACATCTTAAGATAATCTAAAGAATTTTGAAGTGAATATAAGCCTTTAGAAAATCTGATGAAATTTGAAGTGAATATAAGTCCTCAGAAAATCTGGTGAAAATTGAAGTGAACATATATATGAAGATAATCTGATGAAATTTGAAGTGAATATAAGTCTTTAGAAAATCTAATGAAGTTTGAAGTGAATATAAGTCTTCAAAAAATCTGTCGTAAATTGTAGTGAACATAAACCTTAAGATAATCTGATAAATTTGAAGTGAATATAACTATTTAGAAAATCTGATGAAATTTCAAGTGAATATAAGTCTTTAGAAAATTTGATGAAATTTGAAATCAATATAAGTCTTCAGAAAATCGTGTGAAAATTTAAGTGAACATAAATCTTAAGATAATCTGATGAAATTTTGAAGTGAATATATGTCTTCAGAAAATCTGATGAAATTTGAAGTGAATATAAGTATTCAGAAACTCTGATGAAGTTTGAAGTGAACATAAATCTTAAGATAATCTGATGAAATTTGAAGTGAATATAAGTGTTCAGAAAATCTGATAAAGTTTTAAGTGAATATAAGACTTCAAAAAATCTTGTGAAAATTGAAGTGAACATACATCTTTAGATAATCTGATGAAATTTAAAGGGAATATAAATCTTCAGAAAATTGATGAAACTTTAAATGAATATAAGTTTTCAAAAAATCTTATTAAAATTGAAGTGAACATACATCTTAAGATAATCTAAGGAAATTTGAAGTGAATATAAGTCTTCATAAAATCTGATGAAATTTGAATTGAATATAAGTCTTTAGAAAATCTGGTGAAAATTGAAATGAACCTAAATCTTAAGATAATCTGAAAAATTTGAAGTGAGTATAACTATTAAGAAAATCTGACGAAATTTGAAGTGAATATAAGTCTTCAGAAAATTTAATGAAATTTGAAGTGAATATAAGTCTTCAAAAATTCTGGTGAAAATAGAATTGAACCTAAATCATACCATAATCTGATGAAATTTGAAGTGAATATAAGTCTTAAGAAAATCTGATGAAGTTTGAAGTGAATAAAAGTCTTCAAAAAATCTTATGAAAATTGAAGTGAACATACATCTTAAGATAATCTAATGAATTTTGAAGTGAATATAAATCTTTAGAAAATCTGATGAAATTTGTAGTTGTTTACGGTGATTTCTCGTAAACAACCGCTAGTCTTCCAATTCTTATTAATTACTATTGGTTACTTGCAGGATCGACTAGATTGATCCTAGGACACATGTGTCATAAAAAGGTTTTATGTTCAAATCCATGATCTTTAATTGATTCTTAAAGAACTTACTTAAAGTTGACTATGGAAATATATTGACTGTTGTGTAAAGATTTCGAACTTAAACTTGATTATTGACAATTAAATGTAAAGGTAAGGACACTCTTAAAAGTAACAATTTGGAAATAAAATAAAGGTTTAAAGATAAATGAATTTGGAGACAAGTATTTGAAAACGAAATAAAATAAGGACATGGAAGGGAATCGAAATGTCTATGAGAGAGAAATAAGAAATTGGAATGAATATAAACAAACTTGCATTTGAATTAAAAGAACATGATGTTCTGGCGTACATGATTTCTTGACTTTTTCCCTTTCGATTGCGGTAATTTAAGTGTTTTGAGAATTTTTAGTACATAAAGTGAACACCTCTAAAATCTAATAAAGCATTATTTATAGTATTTATTTCACGGTCCTATAGTAATATGCGCCACGTTTAAGACATGCAACCCTTCGTTCGTTGATCTCACGCGTCCTTTTAGAATGGTGCTCTTATTCAAAATTTGAATCTTCAATCCTTAGTTTGAAATTCAATTCTTAGATCATTGAATTTTGAATGCCTTTGTTTAGACCGCTCCAGGCTAATGTATTTTTCAAAATAAATTTCTTCATACTCTAAGCGTTGAGAGTTTTAGTCAAGTATCACTCATCATTGGTAATCGAAGAATCCTCATTTATGGAACCAAGGCTCATATTTACTCATCAATAATAAATATTGATCTCCTTTCCAGGTGAACATGAAATATTTTATTCATCTATACCTAATTTACTCTTCTCGAAATTGCCAGCTAACAAATTGCCCCTCAAGAACATTTATTTTGATAGATAGAGAAATACTTGTTCTTGAATATCTCATGCAATTTCGATACAGTAATGAAGATCACACTGTACATGATGTCAGAGTAGGTATATAACTTTCTGCATATGTCTAATCAGCACACCTAAACGTGCCATCATGACAGTTTAATGATAGTAATTAGTGACAACACATCATTTCCTAAGTAACAACACGTCACCTCTTAGGAAGTTGAAAAAGGTCACTTTTCTCCTCTTCAATAAAATGATTACACGTGTCTCACTTCCAAGGTCAAAATTTTCAACCTTGGGAAGCTATAAAAACACTTCATCTTCTTCATTGAACTTTTCCAAAACCCTCTTAGCTTTCAAGAAAATCGATTTTTCTACTCTTCGTTCTTTGAACAAACTAGATTTTCCATCAAAAGACTTTTCATCTCATGTCTTCCTCAACAATACTGACCTTGCTTCCAAGAAATGGGAAATCAAGCGGATCGCGGATTCTGTTGAAAACCAATGAGCAAGATCATTAACACAGGTAACCAGAGTTTATCTCCTCCCAAAATGACCCCGAATGACGATTTATGCTTCTCGGTAATCATCCGACCATTGTTTTTGATAAAATCTTAGGAGTAATGGGTCCTCACGATTTCCACGGAAGTTTGGCGAAGTTCTTTCCGCCTATTTTTTAACAAAACCTATTTTAATAAGTCTGTACCCTCGAATCTTAAGGGTGATGAGTCTGCCCAAATTGCCTAAAACCTAGAAGGAACCGGTGAAGGTATAACGGCACTAAAAGAGACCCTTTTAACCTAGATTACATTCTTTAAACTTCAACCCTTTTGTTCTTGCCTACATCGACCAGGCATATCAAAATTGGCTTGCCAAGATTGAAAACAAGAAGTCTCAGGAATGGGAAGCTTAGGTATCCTTAATTTGATTCAAATGTCCAAATTAGGTTTAGCTATAGCCACCCCTTTTGTTGGCTTCTTTATACTTACGGGACAATTACCTGACGTTCATCTTCCTTGTGGGATGGTGACACCCACTTTCTTTGACATAGCAGCCATCACAGGGCTCTCTCCTATTGGAGAAACTTTTGATCCTAATGAGGACGGAGAATCTCATTGAATTTGAGCTCAAGCATGGCTTCTCCAAATATATTGCTTTCTACCATTCTCTTGAGGAAGAAGTCTCGGAAGTTGAACACATAGCCTTCTTAGCACTATGGTGTCGAAATATGTTTTCTGCAGCAAATCCTTCAAGTGGCTAGTAGATTCATTACCTTAGCCAATCAACTACACCATAGTCGAAAGTCTGCGTCGTGGCTAACATTATCCGACATGCAGCTTTTGTCTTGCTGTGTTAAATTAAAGCAGGACAGAATATTAATGAATATGATCGTGTATTGGGGAACAGTTAAAACCTCCTCCAAACGATGAAAAGAAACTTCAAAACCAGCTTCATTCAATACATGATGATCTTTTCGAAGAGACATGATTTGATTCTTCGATGGCCCCATTTGTTACAAAATGTGGACCATCTTGGTTCACCATGCTTGAAGACAGCTATTTTAAAACAAAAGAAATTGAGAAAAATTTTCTTCAGATTGATTCTTTCAGGATAACCCCTCAAATCACATATCTTGCCTATCAGCCCAACTTCGTGGCTCGTGATTTGGTTTGTGTCGAGATCCTTCTGAACCTTTTTCGACAAGAAGAGAAATATGTCTGAAGGTACCTTACCCTTCAAGGAAATTGAAATCGAACAAAAACAACATAAAGATTTTCTTTGAGTTCGCATTAGTTTGTTTTACCCCTTCCTTCTACAAGACAAAGATTTCCATACACTGGATAGACTATTATTCGAGTAATATGTTTGGTACCATCGAAATCCAACAACAATTAACAACAACTTTTTCTCTGTCTTGGGAAAACACCAAAAAGTAGATTCACTCATGTCAAAGAAATTGAGCCTTCGGAAATATTTTGAAGTTGTGTATAATCCAATGGACATACATCGAACTGTTGCGATGCAGCAAAAACTTTAAAGAAAAATTTGAAAAACAACTTGATTCGATGTCCTCCTTATGTGAAATCGAAGATAGGTATAGGTGGGCTTTTAAGCATAAACCACCTAAATTTCCAAATTGCCTACTTAGAGTGGCTCTTGCCTTTTCCCCCACTGGTGGTTATATTTTAGGGATCTTTTTCATTTGCTAGAAACGATACCAAAACTTCTTGAGGGTTACGTGGATGACATGATTTATATACAACTGAGCACACCTACGACTTGTCGATACCATGTCATTAAATCTAGGAATCTGAAGGTGCGGCCGAAAGAAAATCGAAGTTCCCTCATATTTTTCACTTTGTCTTATTTTAAACTTGATCTCAACCCTTCAGCTATTGATTTGAAATCTTTGAAGAGGGAAGGTTGTGGTACTAGTGAGCTCAACTTTAACTTCACAAGTACCAACCACATTCATGAAGATCTTCCGAGGCGGATAACACCTTAAAAAGAAGAGACAAAGGTATCAGTCTACTTCTTTATTGTTTTGAAACTTCTTCTAAACGATTAATCATCTTCATCATCTTTAGGCAAGTGGCTTTCCCCAAAGTCTCCCAAGAAAAAACATGAAGACCCTCAACAGGAAGATGAACACGAGGGGACGAAGATGCTTCACCTCTTAAGAGAGAAGAAGAAGAACCTCACAATCTGTGAAGCTTCCCAAATTCATCAATCCACTAGCAGCGAAGTCCTGCAGCTGCTCCAAACTAAATCAAAGTTTCTTGAAGCCTACATCTTGAAGAATATTGCTCAGAACAAATTGGCGGTAATGCCCGCCGATGGGCAGAAGGTAAATGTTATTTCGATGCTCTTCTTTTGATAATTTATACAACCCTTTCTTCAAACTAATTCCTGATCCTTTTATGCAGTTACTTCATGCGCTCTTGTTAATCTTCCAATATCAAAATCCAAATCCTCATCTTCTCCTCGGCCGAGAGGCTCAATGAGGATATTTTGAACAAAGGCTCATCACGGTGGCTACCCTGTGGGACTGTGACATTAATCAACAGTAACCGCCTCCTTTGGGTGAAGCTTTAAAAACCACCCGACCAATTCTCCTTCATTGACAAAGAATGCAGGCCGGCCAGACAATCATTGGAGTCGAAGCCCCTGTCATTGACATTCAGTGATTCTTCTCCAAAGACACACTCTTAGTCACTCCGAAGAGAAGTGACACAAATCTGTGAGTCACTACTTTGCGGATGATAATGAAGATGAGGGGATGGAAGTGGCAGACGAAGATGAGGATGCCAATCAAAGATCTTGTGAAGAGAGATGGAAGTAAAGCAGAGTTCATGTTCCTACTGGGCTGTTTTTGTCGGACCACTCCTCCGCCCTATCTGAAGAGCAAAAAGAGAGATGAAGAGCAATCCTTTAAAATATCTCAGATTGATGCTAGCTCAACGGACTTCTTCAAACACCACTCAATCGATGATTGAACCAATCGAAAAAGAACCTCTTACTTCTGGATCAACTTCTTGAAGTCAATAAAACTATCTTACAGACGATGTTTTCACCATCTTACGAGATAATCCTGGGGCTTACTTTCAAATGAAGGACTTGTTGTCCATGAATAAACCTCGACATTTGTCCGTCTGCGATGTGGTGAAATCATTTAATCACACTCCTCTTCTTGGATGAAGTTAATCGCATACATCGAGGCTTCATGGTATCGAAGCTAAGACCGATCCAAGCGAGAAGCTTTGTCAAGCGCCTATGACCGGACTTGAGGCTTACTAAAAGGCAGAACTTTAGAGCTTGCAAAATGCAGCTAAAGATAGGCACGATGTTCTAGATCGGTCTATCTTGTTCAGGAATCAGTTGAGGAGCTTAAACAAGATTGCGGTGCGAAGGTGAATGAATAACTCTGCAAGCGACTATGAACATGACCAAGGGCATAGATCTGGTCTCACAAAGCCTTAAACAAATAGAGGTGGCCGAAGGATAGACCAAGAGCTCAAAGAACTCGGAAGCGTCAAGAATATGAACCAATGTAGGATCAACTTGTAAAAGCAAATTAAGCTAAGTTGAATGAGATGCCCTTTACCTCTTGGGTGTTAAAGAGCTTTATTTATATATTCTGCACTTGAACATAACCAATTTTGGTATTTATACAATATTCTCTTGGGTCTATTTATCTTATCATCTTATCTATTCGAAATAATTCGAATCTCTTGCAAGTGTGGTTTATACTTTTCAAGTATTTTCCATTTACTTTTAAGTTTCTCCTATCTTACGCTAGTTCCTCTATCTCATAAGCATTATTAGAAAATGTTCTCGAATACGAAAGGTCCTCCCAATGGGGTGACCATTTACCTAATAATCTGTTTTCTTATCCATAGGCAAATAACTTTCCATACGGATCATTGGTTGAAAATTTCTTGTTAACTCTCTTATATCGCTCTAGCCACTCTTTCTTTCTGTCTTCTCATAACCTCCAAAGCATGCAGCCTATCTTGATATCTAACTCATTCATCATCATCTCAGTATTGATCAACTGGTATTTCGTTTTGTCTTTGGATTACGGTGATTGTAGATGTATTTATTTGTAACATCGTGCCCAAATGTAAGTCGAAAGCAGGTAGTAGGTTGCCTCCTTAGGAGATGTTCGACAGGCCCATAGGCTTGATCTGGGTTTTATGCCAATTTTGGTTTTGACCCACATGCTTTTATCAAACCTATGATGACTTTGTTGGCTGCTTCTACTTGACCATTTGCTTGGGCATAATAAGGTGTTGACGTGGCGGTTTAAATCACATTTCTTGTGCGAACTCTTGTTTTCTGTGAAAACTGAACCTTGATCTCGTTGTTATACTTTCGGTATCCCAAATCTGTAAACAATTTGTTTGAATAAATTCTATAATAACTTCTTGGTCACATTTACTAAAGGAATTGCTTGACCCATTTTGTGAAGTAGTTTATTCCCACAAGAATATATTTTTGTCCTTTAGATGATGTTGGTGAATTTCACCAATTAGATCTAATGCCCATCCCTGAAAATGAGCTTTATAATCGAATGTAATTGCTGGAGCATGTTGAATACCGGCATGGATTTGACATTCCTCACACTTTGGCAAATTCTATACATTCCTTGAGCATAGTGGTGTCGTTCCATATCTGAACAATGACCATTTCATTTATGACACATGATGTGCCCCACGCTCTGCTGTGCACACTGGACAAAGCTAGATACGCCCGTTTCTCCTAAACATTTGAGTAGTAATCCTTCAGGGTTTTCTTAAATAACTCATTTCGATTAATACATAGGATAATGCTCTGTATTTGACTTTTCTCTCTGTATTATTGAAGGATTTTCAAATATTTTACTATGAGTCCTCAATCCGTGTCTGTTAAAGGCATCTATATTTAAAACTTGAACTCCTCTTGGTTTGCATAACCTAATTTGAATTCTCTAAGTCTAAAGGTGATAATTTTGTAGCCATTATTCTACCCCTAGTTTCTATGAGGTATTGGGTTTTTCTCTTGATATCCTATATCCACGAGGCTATTTGAGCTAAGTCATTTGCTTTTGATTATCACTTCGGGATGTGTTTCAAATCCACATATTCAATTTCTTGATTAATCTATTGGCAATAACAAATACATGATCAAATTTTCTTTGATACACATTCTTTAGTTATTTGTTTAATATTCTTTCTGAGTCTCCTCTTATTTCGACTCTGGTTGCCCCCAATTCCAATAAAGCTTCAAGTCCAGCAATTAATGCTTCATACTCAGCTTCATTGTTCGAACATAGAGGGCCTTCCAACTTATACTTGAACTTTGTTGGAATTCCTTCAGGCGAAATAATACACACTCCAACACCACTTCCATTTTTATGTGTTGATCCATCGAAATATAATTTCCATGGTTGAGTTTCAACATAGCCTAATGCGAAATTCTCACTCACAGAGTGATCGACGATGAAATCTGAAACAACCTGTCCTTTCATAGCCTGCAAAGGTTTGAAGGCCAAATTATATTCAGTGAGCGCCAAGGCCCATTTACCAATCCTGCTGTGCATGATTGGTTTTGACAACATATATGTTTAATGACATGAGTGAGGAAACATAGACGTCAACAGGTTTAATATAATACTTGAGTTTTGTACAAGAGAAATATAAACAAAGACATAGTTTTTCTATACTATTGTACCTAGTTTCTGCATTATTTAAGACCCTACTAATATAATAGATGGCTCTTTCGGGCCATCTTCGTTTTCTGAGCCAACATGCTACCTATGGTTACATTGGGCGAGATATACAATCGCATTGGCCTATCTTTAGAAGGGGGGGCCAGGATCGGAGGTTGCATCAGGTAAGTCTTGATCTTTTCAAACGCCTCTTGATGTTGTTCCGTCATTCGAAAGTCTCTTGATTTATGCGCAACAATGGAGAAGCTTGGGTTGCCCACTCAAGTTAGATATAAATCTCCTCAAAAGTTGATTTTACCCAGAGTGATTGCAATTCTTTCTTTGGAAGAAGGCTTTGTCTCCATGATGGCCTTCATTTTATCAAGTTGATTTTGATGCCCTTCTTGGACCACGAAGCCAAGGAAATCTCCGCCTGCACGAAAAAAGCACACTTAAAGTTCATTCTTAAGCCATGTTTCCTCATTCGCTCGAATGATTGGCTCAAGTGATTTAAATGATCCTCATCAGAAACAGATTTGACTACTATGTCATCTATATAAATCTGCATAAATGATTCAATAAAATCATGAAATATTGTGTTCATCGCTCTTTGGTATGTTGCCCCGACATTTTTTAAACCAAAAGGCATTACTACCCATTTAGGTGCCTAAAGCGCTTGGGCATGTTGTTTGGGAACATCATCCTCCGCAATGAAAATCTGATTATATCCAGAATATCCATCTAGCATACTCAGGTATTCATAGCCTGCTGCAGAATCAATTAACATTTCTGCTATCGGCATAGAGTATTCATCTTTTGGGGTAGCAGTATTTAAATCCCTAAAGTCTATGCAAATGTGTAACGAACCATTTTTCTTAATACTGAGCACAATATTAGCAAGCCATTCAACATACCTCGTGGTCTGATAAACTGCAGCGGAGCAATCTTTCTATCTCTGCCTTTATCTTCGAAAGGATTGCTGGTGCGAATCTTATAGGCGCCTGCTTGATGGGCTTTTTGCCATCCTTGATCGGAAGCCTGTGTTCCACCAGTTCTCTTTTTAGACCAGGCATCTCGTCGTAATCCCAGGCGAAACAATCTTTATTCGCTTTAAGCAGTTCGATCACCTGCTATCTATGTCTCAAACTGGGACGGAGTTTCGCGCTAATGTACGTTACTTTCGACTTCATCCCAATATTAACTTCCTCTAAAGGATCAAGAGCCAACATTTTAGCATTCGTTGATTACGGATCTTTTGAATCAATGGCTCTTGATCATAGATAGCGTCTAGCCGTTGATCCATTGGTGTGGAAGTTTGTCCATCATTAGGTGGGGTTAGAATTTGCCCTCGGGACTTGCTTTTACGCTTTCTGTTTTTGTTTTGTATCTATGGCTTGTGCGTGCATGTTTTGTTTCGGCCGAGCCGTCTTTCTTTATTCTCGATAAGTAGGCGAAATCTTTTGATAGTAATTGGTTTCCAGTCATAATAACCTTCGTTGTCCCAACCCGGTTGGCGGATCGTCGAAGTCTCACCTTCCTCCACTTCTGTCCATCCCATCAACTCTACATCCCGAAACCATTGGGACGAGTGTGAGAGAATAGTAAGCATTATCATTTGGTTCAAGTATTCCTCGGTGGGTTGCATGGCCCAATGTTGGCCATGTTGCGGTCAAAATGTTTTCCATCAACATTATTAATATACATCATATAATAACTTTGATCGGCTTCTATATTCTCAACTATTCCATCTTTTCTCCATAATACCAATCTTTGATGCATTGAGGAAGGCCTGACTCCAATTCCGTGGATCCACTCTACCAAGTAGCATGTTATAGTTGGCCTTGGCGCTATCACCATAAACATGGTTGGCCTAGTAAAGGAACCTTGTCAAATTTACATATCCTCCTAACGTCTTACCAACTTTACCTTCGTAATTTGAGAGTACCATGTTATGAGGTCGAACATCAAGTCTTGCATCCTATCCTCTTGACATGAATCTGGGCATTAAATTTACAATTTGCTCCACCGTCGACTAGTACTTTGTTTTACCCGTGTTGCTCTATTTTAGCCCTAATGAACAAAGGTTTCGGTGATTCTTCATCCCTTCGTACGGTCTTTCGAAGAAGGCGTTACGCTCTCGACTTCTCCGTTATTCATTACGTGATAGCACACTGGCCTATGTTTGGCCATTTCCTTTTCGATTTCTTCTCGACACACACTTGTATTATGTTCGAATTCACAAGGTAACGATACAACATTACAATTAGCGTTAAAGAAAGACTCCCTTGACTCAAAGTCATGATCATTAGATCTTCTTCATTTGGTCTCCTTTTGTGTGATTTCCTTCTTTGGCGAAAACAATTTTGGACACGGCGGTTCCCCGAGGTTAGTCGTGAGCTTTGGGTTATTAGTGCTAGATTCTCAATCTCCATAGGTTTCGACTCCTTTGACTTTCTTATTTCGTTGGTGCTGCGCCATTGAGAGCGTGACATTGGGTTTTCCTTTGTAATTTTCGTCTGATTTCCTCTCTTCTATTTGAATTAAAGCGCCTCCGTTATGCCATTCGGTCCTTCCACCTTGATCGTAGCCGCCATTTATTCTTTCCTTGGGTTTTACTTGCAGCCACCTATCGGTGAGAATCTCGGGTAATTTGAAGACACTTTCTTCCCTCCCTAGGATAGGGGTACATCGCCCTTCTCTGCGTATTACGCCAACATTAGGCGTGGTTGAAGGGATTCCACCTTGGCGTCCCCAACCGGATCTGACAGGATTTTTCAGATGCCAGGACATCTCCTTGCCTTGTCATAGCGCTGCACATACAGGACAATCGGACATTCGTACCAATTTTGTGGCACGAACTATGAATTCCGGCAAACTCTCATCAGCCTAGGGTAAACCTGCTGGCCCAGTTGTCTTGTAATTCCCACTGTGCGCTCCTGTTAGGCCCTCTCGGTCGGCAGCTATCACAGGATTCAGGATAATCACACCTTAGGCACAAACAATTTGTCTTGGTTCTTCTTAGCAATGAAACATGTACTCATGACTTGCATCTTTCTTTGGAAGCTTTCCCTTCTTTGTTCTTTTTCTTTCTCCAAACATCGCTCTACCTCTTGCATCTCAGCACGTGGTTGCTCGAAATCCACCATGTTTACCCCAACATTTGGTCATCAACGTCTTGACCTTCTCGAACTTCATCCTGAGACCCTCAGTAGCCTCAGTCAAATCTTTGTCAATAACATTTTTGCCTTCAGTAGCCTGTATTGCTTTTTTCAGTAATTTTGCTTTGAGCACTTTTGGAAGGTTATCAGTAACCTCCTTCTTGCTCTTAATCAGGACGAAACCCCCATCTTCTTCGAATTCCAACTTTGTTTGAACCTTGTCCTCAGCAACTTCGACCATATTGATTTCCAAAGGCTCAGCATAATTAGTCTCCGCCATCAGTAACAGGTCCGTATCCACTTTCATGGGGTTTTTTCCTTTGTCTGAAAATTTTAGTCTGCCCTCCTTGATTGCATTTTGTATCAAATCCCTGAAAAGGAAACACTGTGAGGTTTTGTGGCCCAAAAAATTGTGATATTTACAGAAACCCCTCTTCTTCCTTTGTTCGAGAGGAGGAATTTTCAGGTTTGGGGAACAATTAGTTGGCCATCCTTAACAAGTAAGTCAAAGATTTACGTCACATTTGGTTATATCGAAAGTATATACTTTCTTAGGATATTTCTCATTCTTCTCATTTTCGACAGTGTCTTTTCCATTGGAAGGAAGCAGAACTTTGCAAGCATAAGGGGGTGCTTCTTTTAATTCTGCTAGATCTATTTGAGGCTGTAAATCATATGGATCTGAAAAATCATCTATATTTTCCCTTCGCTTCTATATAAGCTATTCGTTCTTTCTTATGATTCTTACTAGCCCTAGCCTTTTCAGACTTTTAACCTTCGACTTGTCGAACTCTATCTGCCAATTGGGCCATATCCCTCGAATCTGTGTATCCGGTTTCTTTCGAATGGAATAATCTAGACCTCCTGCGACCATTTCGACTAGTTCATGTTCGGTACTACAGTAAAACATCTAGATTTTAACAAACGGAACCTATTTAAATAATCATCTATGGGTTACGTGAATTTCTTTTAATGCTTGCTAATTCCTGAGACTAATTTTGGATTGGCCCATGTAGAATGCTCATGAAAGAGTCTTTCAAATAGGGCGGTATCCACAGATCCGAGGGTAGGGTGGTAAACCAAGTAAAAGCGTTCTTTGTCAAAGAACTTGGAAAATATTTTATCCTAAGATTTTCATTATTGGATATATCTCACCTTGATTTAGATACCTTGCTATATGTTCTCTGTTGATTCTTTGGTATCACCGGTAATTTCATAAACTTAGGGACCTTGAAGCCCTAGGTAATTACATGCAGTAGAGCGTAACCTACAATGGGAGAAGTATAATTTGGCCTTCTAAATCCGAATTTAAACCATTACGGGCCATATTCTCTCTATCATAGTGGTTAGATTATTTTACGCCACTAAATTATCATTTCTAACCCTATGGACAATTTAATCTGCATCTTGGTCTCTATTAACAACCACTATTGGTCTAGGTTGTTATTCGACCTTCGAATGTCATTGCCTTCTCTTGC
This sequence comes from Vicia sativa, assembly GCA_021764765.1. Classification (NCBI taxonomy): domain Eukaryota; kingdom Viridiplantae; phylum Streptophyta; class Magnoliopsida; order Fabales; family Fabaceae; genus Vicia; species Vicia sativa. The sequence goes on along the minus strand of CM038795.1, from coordinate 159,281,100 downwards.
CCACAGGTTTCTCTCTTGATCCTGCGTATGGGAGGTGAATTTGTTCGATGTGGGTTCTTCATTTGAAATCGCCACTTGGTTACATCTCGTCCCATAGATGCATCAGGGGCACCAAAAAGTCGCTATCCTAGACATCCGGGCTGCATTTTGTTGGTTTGTTCTATTTATATTACGAATTAGAGGACCAAGATAGCATTCATTTCACGGGCTAAAACTCATACCATATCATGGTTGCTATCATCCATTTGTTGCCTAAAGACTGCAGATTATTAGTTGTAAGTGCAGGCCATTGGGCACATTCCTAGGTTTTGAGAGTTTGTGGCAAAATGGTTCGTTCTGACGAGACCCCATTGAGGACAAAATGGGTGCATTATGTAATCCTGCCATAAGCAATTTGGCATCCCATATGGGGATCTCGGGTCTTGAAGGATCGAACCTGGAGGCACGGTGGGGTCGAATCTGCTGACTACCTATATGTGCTTGCGGATGCCATGCGGAGATGTTCCGTCATACCGATTGGGACGTTGAATTGCCAGGGGATAGAACTAAGCGTCAATCGAACTTGAAGCATGGTTGGCCTTGTAGGAAGTTTGTCCCCTATCTTGGTTAGTACTTGTCATTGTTTTGGTACGTTGTCTTCGGGTATATATAAATTATTATCTTTTTTTACCATGAAGGTTCATATACCAACATGTGTTTTACAATCTACTATTTTCATACAATTTTAATAAACAATTCCTAATATGACACGGTCCCATAGGTGCCAATTTGTTCACGTGATTTCGTAAACAAGCTAGTCTTCAATTCTTATTAATTACTATTGGTTACTTGCGGGATCGACTAGATTGATCCTAGGACACATGTGTCATAAAAGGTTTTTATGTTCAAATCCATGATCTTTAATTGATTCTTAAAGAACTTACTTAAAGTTGACTATGGAAATATATTATTTATTTGTGTAAAGATTTGAACTTAAACTTGATTATTGACAATTAAATGTAAAGGTAAGGACACTCTTAAAAAGTAACAATTTCTGGGAAATAAAATAAAGGTTTAAAGATAAATGAATTTACGGAGAGACAAGTATTTGAAAAGCGAAATAAAATAAGGACATGGAAGGAATCGAAATGCTCTAAGAGAAGAAATGCAGAAATTGGAAATGAATATAAACAAACTTGCATTTGAATTAAAAGAACATGATGTTCTTAGCGTACATGATTTCTCCTGACTTGTTTCCTTTCGATTACTGTAATTTAAGTGTTTTGAGAATTTTAGTACATAAAGTGAACACCTCAAAAATCTAATAGAAAGCATCTATTTATAATTACATCCCTAACGGTCCTATAGTAATATTAAGCCACGTTTAAGACATACAGCCCCTTCTCAGATTCGTTAATCTCCACGCGTCCTTTAGAATGGCGCTCTTATTCGAATTTGAATCTTCATTCCTTCGTTTGAAATTAATTCTTAGATCATTTAATTCGAATGCCCCTTTGTTTAGACCGCTCCACGCTAATGTATTTTTCAAAATAAATTTCTTCATACTCTAAGCGTTGAAAGTTTTAGTCGAAGTATCACTCATCATTGGTAATCGAAGAATCCCTCATTTATGGAACCAAAAGGCTCATATTTACTCATCAATAATAAATATTGATCTCCTATCCAGGTGAACATGAAATATTTTATTCATCTATACCTAATTTAGTCTTTTCGAAATTGCCAGCTAACAGTAGTGAATATAAGTCTTCAAAAAATCTTATGAAAATTGAAGTGAACATACATCTTAAGATAATCTAAAGAAATTTGAAGTGAATATAAGTCTTCAAAAATCAGTGAAGTTTAAGTGAAAATAAGTCTTGATGCAGGGAGAATTGAAGTGAACATAAATCTTAAGATAATCTGATGAAATTTGAAGTGAATATAAGTCTTCAGAAAATCTGATGAAGTTTTATGTGAATATAAGTGTTTAGAAATTCTGGTGAAAATTAAAGTGAACCTAAATCATAAGATAATCTTATGAAATTTGAATTGAATATAAGTCTTCAGAAAATCTGATGAAGTTTGAAGTGAATATAAGTTTTCAAAAAATCTTATGAAAATTGAAGTGAACATACATCTTAAGATAATCTAATGAAATTTGAAGTGAATATAAGTCTTCAGAAAATCTGATGAAATTTGAAGTGAATATATGTTTTCAAAAAATCTTATGAAAATTGAAGTGAACATAAATCTTAAGATAATCTGATGAAATTTGAAGTGAATATAAGTCTTCAGAAAATCTGATGAAGTTTTAAGTGAATATAAGTCTTCAGAAATTCTGGGGAAAATTGAAGTGAACATAAATCTTAAGATAATCTGATGAAATTTGAAGTGAATATAAGTCTTCAGAAAATCTGATGAAGTTTGAAGTGAATATAAGTTTTCAAAAAATCTTATGAAAATTGAAGTGAACATACATCTTAAGAAAATCTAATGAAATTTGAAGTGAATATAAGTCTTCAGAAAATCTGATGAAAATTGAAGTGAACATACATCTTAAGATAATCTAATGAAATTTCAAGTGAATATAAGTCTTTAGAATATCTGATGAAATTTGAAGTGAATATAAGTTTTCAAAAAATCTTATGAAAATTGAAGTGAACATGCATCTTAAGATAATCTATTGAAATTTGAAGTGAATATAAGTCTTCAGAAAATCTAACGAAATTTGAAGTGAATATGTGTCTTCATAAAATCTTATGAAAATTGAAGTGAACATACATATTAAGATAATCTAAAGAAATATGAAATGAATATAAATCTTTAGAAAATCTGATGAAATTTGAAGTGAATATAAGTCTTTAGAAAATCTGATGAAGTTTGAAGTGAATACAAGTCTTCAAAAAATCTTATGAAAATTGAAGTGTACATACATCTTAAGATAATCTAATGAAATTTGAAATGAATATAAGACTTCAAAAAATCTGATGAAATTTGTAGTGAATATAAGTTTCAAAAAATCTTATGAAAATTGAAGTGAACATACATCTTAAGATAATCTAAAGAAATTTGAAATGAATATAAGTCTTTAGAAAATTTGATGAAATTTGAAGTGAATATAACTCTTCAGAAAATATGGTGAAAATTGAAGTGAACTTAAATCTTAAGATAATCTGATGAAATTTGAAGTGAATATAAGTCTTCGGAAAATCTGATGAAGTTTTAAGTGAATATAAGTCTTCAGAAATTCTGGTGAAAATTAAAGTGAACCTAAATCATAAGATAATCTGATGAAATTTGAAGTGAATATAAGTCTTCAGAAAATCTGATGAAGTTTGAAGTGAATATAAGTTTTCAAAAAATCTTATGAAAATTGAAGTGAACATACATCTTAAGATAATCTAATGAAATTTGAAGTGAATATAAGTCTTCAGAATATCTGATGAAATTTGAAGTGAATATATGTTTTCAAAAAATCTTATGAAAATTGAAGTGAACATAAATCTTAAGATAATCTAATGAAGTTTGAAGTGAATATAAGTCTTTAGAAAATCTGATGAAATTTGAAGTGAATATATGTCTTCATAAAATCTTATGAAAATTGAAGTGAACATACATCTTAAGATAATCTAAAGAAACTTGAAATGAATATAAGTCTTTAGAAAATCTGATGAAATTTGAAGTGAATGTAAGTCTTCAGAATATATGATGAAGTTTAAAGTGAATACAAGTCTTTAAAAAATCTTATGAAAATTGAAGTGAACATACATCTAAAGATAAGCTAATGAAATTTGATGTGAATATAAGTCTTCAGAAAATCTGATGAAATTTGTAGTGAATATAAGTCTTCAAAAAATCTTATGAAAGTTAAGTGAACATACATCTTAAGATAATCTAAAGAAATTTGAAATGAATAGAAGTCTTTAGAAAATCTGATGAAATTTGAAGTGATTATAACTTTTCCGAAAATATAGGAAAATTTAAGTGAATATAAATCTTAAGAATCAGTGAAATTTGAAGTGAATATAAGTCTTGAAATCTGATGAAGTTTAAGAAGTGAATATAAGTCTTGAAATTATGGTGTGAAATTGAACCTAAATCATAAGATAATCGATGAAATTTGAAGTGAATATATGTCTTCATAAAATCTGATAAAGTTTAAGTGAATATTCATTTTCAAAATCTTATGAAAATTGAAGTGAACATACATCTTAAGATAATCTAATGAAATTTGAAATGAATATAAGTCTTTAGAAAATTTGATGAAATTTGAAGTGAATATAACTCTTCAGAAAATATGGTGAAAATTGAAGTGAACTTAAATCTTAAGAAAATCTGAGGAAATTTGAAGTGAATATAAGTCTTCGGAAAATCTGATGAAGTTTTAAGTGAATATAAGTCTTCAGAAATTCTGGTGAAAATTAAAGTGAACCTAAATCATAAGATAGTCTGATGATATTTGAAGTGAATATAAGTCTTCAGAAAATCTGATGAAGTTTGAAGTGAATATATGTTTTCAAAAAATCTTATGAAAATTGAAGTGAACATAAATCTGAAGATAATCTAATGAAGTTTGAAGTGAATATAAGTCTTTAGAAAATCTAATGAAATTTGAAGTGAATATATGTCTTCATAAAATCTTATGAAAATTGAAGTGAACATACATCTTAAGATAATCTAAAGAAACTTGAAATGAATATAAGTCTTTAGAAAATCTGATGAAATTTGAAGTGAATGTAAGTCTTCAGAAAATATGATGAAGTTTAAAGTGAATACAAGTCTTTAAAAAATCTTATGAAAATTGAAGTGAACATACATCTTAAGATAATCTAAAGAAATTTGAAATGAATAGAAGTCTTTAGAAAATATGATGAAATTTGAAGTGATTATAACTTTTCCGAAAATATGGTGAAAATTTAAGTGAACATAAATCTTAAGATAATCTGATGAAATTTTGAAGTTAATATAAGTCTTCGGAAAATCTGATGAAGTTTTAAGTGAATATAAGTCTTCAGAAATTATGGTGAAAATTAAAGTGAACCTAAATCACAAGATAATCTGATGAAATTTGAAGTGAATATAAGTCTTCAGAAAATCTGATGAAGTTTGAAGTGAATATAACTTTTCAAAAAATCTTATGAAAATTGAAGTTAACATACATCTTAATATAATCTAATGAAATTTGAAGTGAATATAAGTCTTGAGAATATCACGATGAAATTTGAAGTGAATATATATGTTTTCAAAAATCTTATGAAATTAAGTGAACCTAAGATCATCTTAAAAGATGAAATAAGTAAATTTGAAGTGAATATAAGTCTTCAGAAATCAATTGAAGTTTTAAATTGAATATAATCTTCCAAGAACTCTGGGAAGATTGAAGTGAACATAAATGCAGAAATAATGGGATGATTTGAAGTGAATATAAGTCTTGAGGAAAATCTTATGAAATTTGGAGTGAATGCTTAAGTTTCGAAAGAATCTATGAAAAATTGAAGTGAAGACATAATTCTTAAAGATAATCTGTAGAATTTGAAGTGAATATAAGTCTTCAGAGAGTGATACAGATGGAATTTGAAGTGAATACAAGTCTTTAAGGAAATTTGGTGAAAATTGAAGTGAACTTAAGTCTTGAGATAATCTGGTGGAGTTTGAAGTGAATATAAGTGCTTGGAGAAGTACATACATGAAGTTTTCAGTGAATATAAGTCTTCTAGAACTGGGAGATTTGAAGTGAACATAAATCTTAGATGTCCGTGAAATTTGAGGTAAATATAAATCTTAAGAAGAAATCGTGAAATTTGAAGTGAATATAAGTTTTCAAAAATCTTATGAAAATTGAAGTGAACATGCATCTTAAGATAATATAGAAATTTCAGTGAATATAAGTCTTCAAGAAAATCTGATGAAATTTGAAGTGATATATGTCTTCATAAAATCTTATGAAAATTGATGAACCTACATGAAGATAATCTAATGAATGAGTTTAAAGTGAATATGAAGTCTTTAGAAAATCTGATGAAGTTTGAAGTGAATATATGTCTTCATAAAATCTTATGAAAATTGAAGTGAACATACATCTTAAGATAATCTGATGGAAATTTAGTGAATATAGTCTTAGAAAATCTGATGAGTTTTAAAGTGAATATAAGTCTTGAAACTCTCAAGGAAATTTGAAGTGAACATAAATCTTAAGATAATCTGATGAAATTTGAAGTGAATATAAGTCTTCAGAAAATCTGAATGAAGACTTGAAGTGAATATAAGTCTTCAAAAATCTTATGAAAATTGAAGTAAAACATACATCTGAAAAATCTATTGAAATGATGTAGAATATAAGTCTTCAAAATCTGATAAGTTGAAGTGAATATGTCTTCAGAAAATCTTATGAAAATTGAAGTGAACACACATCTTAAGATAATCAATGAAATTTGAAGTGAATATAAGTCTTCAGAAATCTGATGAAATTTGAAGTGAATATATGTATTCAAAAATCTTATGAAGGAATTAACAGAGTAAGAACATCTACGTCATAAGATAATCATATGAAATTTTGAAGTGAATATAAGTCTTTAGAAAATCTGATGAAATTTAAGTGAATATATAATCTTCAAAACTCTTATAGAAATTTAGAGTGAAAGACATAAATCTTAAGATAATCTAATGAAATTTAAGTGAATATAACAAATCAAACATGAAATTTGAAGTGAATATAAGTTTTCAAAAAATATACTTAGCAAAGAAAATTTAGTGAACATAAATCTTAAGATAATCTAATGAAATTTTAAGTGAATATAAGTCTTCAGAAAATCTGATGAAATTTGAAGTGAATATAAGTCTTCAGAAAATATTATGAAAATTGAAGTGGAACTTAAAGATAAGATAATGAAGGTAAATCTTGAAAGTGAATATAAAGTCTTCAAAGAAATCAGTGATGTTTTAGAAGTGAATATATGTCTTCAGAAATTCTGGTGAATAATTCTAAAGTGGACCCTAAATCCTTAAAGATTAAGTCTGATGAAATTTGAAGTGAATATAAGTCTTCAGAAAATCTGATAGAAGTTTGAAGTGAATATAAGTCTTCAAAAATCTTATAAATTGAAGTGAACATAC